>OY978499.1:9014403-10398035 GCA_963854855.1 Nasturtium officinale
TAAGGCTCCACCGGCGCCTTTAGGGAGATAATCAAAGCTTCTTTTTACTCTTTTAATCTTCTTATTCTCTTATTCACGATTCTTTACATCACATTACATGTATATTTATAGAGTTTTTACATAGAGAAGAAGAGAAGAGGCGTGAAGAAGGAAGGAGAGAAGAGAGGAGTTTGCGTGAAGAAGAGAGGAGGGAAGGGAGCAGCTCACTGTTTGACTCCTGTTCAAGCTGCGCCCATACCCTGCTGCTGACGCCTCCATGCTTGTGCCCATGCCCTGGTTCTGGCGCCCCATGCTCTCCTTTGCTTCCTCTTTTCCACTTAGTTAGTCTTCTAGTTAGTATGTAACAGCTTCCTTTCTTCTAGTTACATCCTAACCAAGACTTCTTCTAGTTCCTTGTGAACTAGGTTTCCTTTCCCTCCTTCTCTTAGATTTGAATTCTTCTATCATAGAGATCACATATTTCAACAAATCTAGTCACTTGGAGAAGTAAGAAGCAGAAAGTTATAGCCTTATCAAGTGCTGAAGCCGAGTATAGGGCTATGAAGGAGGTGACAAAAGAATTGATATGGGTGAGGGCATTCCTAGAAGATCTTGGGATACTTGAGGCTGAGGAGATGCTGTTGTATTGTGATAATCAAGCTGCAATACATATAGCATCCAATCCGGTATTCCATGAAAGGACCAAGCATATAGAAGTGGATTGTCACTTTGTGAGGGGAAAGATTCAAGAAGGAATCATCAAACCCGCATTCGTAGCAAGTGGGGAACAGCTAGCGGATATCTTCACCAAGGCAACATCCTCGATCATTGGGGATCACATATATGGCAAGATCGGTCTAAAGGATATTCACCGACCAATCTTGAGGGGGAGTGTTGAAATATGTGATCTCAAGAAGAAGAATTCAAACTCAAGAAAAGGAGGGAAAAGGAAAGAACTAGTTGTGAAGGAACTAGAAGGAGAGCTAGTTTATAAGGAACTAGAAGAAAAGGAAGCTGTTGGATATCAACTAGACAAGCTAACTAAACCAAGTGAGGAAGCAAAGGAGGCATGGGCGCTGCAGGGAGAAGGTATGGGCACAGCATGGGAACAGCATGGGCGCAGCTGCACTGTTGGAGCAGCTCAACCACTCCATCATCACACCTCTTCTCTCCCTCTTCCTTAGATATTTTCTCCTTAGCTTATGCTTGTAAAGTCTATATATACTTGTGCATTGTATTGGTTGAAGAGTGTGAATAAGAAGAAAAATTCAGCAATCTCTCTCTCTCTCTTATTACGCCAATTCTCTTATCTTCATCCTTATCTCTCCCTAAACTTCTAAAATCAACATCAATCGCTTCACCCTAGTTATGAGTTATGCATATAATTATTTATGTGTGATCAATCGCTTGATATAAACAATTTGACATGTTGGAAAACGAGCTCAGGTTGATCAATTAAAAGGAAAAGATCAATTAAAATGAGCCCTATGGATGAGGCGATGGGCAGAAACTTAATGAATCTAGTGAATTTTGGAAATGATTTACTTGAAGACAAACCCGTGCGTATGAATCTCGACACATGTAAATATGAAACTATTGTTGAAATATGTGATCTCTATGATAGAAGAATTCAAATCTAAGAGAAGGAGGGAAAGGAAACCTAGTTCACAAGGAACTAGAAGAAGTCTTGGTTAGGATGTAACTAGAAGAAAGGAAGCTGTTACATACTAACTAGAAGACTAACTAAGTGGAAAAGAGGAAGCAAAGGAGAGCATGGGGCGCTAGAACCAGGGCATGGGCACAAGCATGGAGGCGTCAGCAGCAGGGTATGGGCGCAGCTTGAACAGAAGTCAAACAGTGAGCTGCTCCCTTCCCTCCTCTCTTCTTCACGCAAACTCCTCTCTTCTCTCCTTCCTTCTTCTGCGCCTCTTCTCTTCTTCTCTATGTAAAAACTCTATAAATACATGTAAAGTGATGTAAAGAAAGAGTGGTGAATAAGAGAATAAGAAGATTAAAAGAGTAAAAGAAAGCTTAAAGGAAGCTTTGCTTATCTCCCTAAAGGCGCCGGTGGAGCCTTAGCTCTCCGGCGCCATGCTTCTCCTTAGTTCATCTTATTTCATCAACCATTATCATTCTCATTCTCATCATCATTCTTATCATCATTCTCAAACAATAATCCCTCATTATATCAATACTCACGCCACCATCTTCATCCTAAACATTCTCTAAATATCCAAACCTTAAACTCCTTATTATTCTCATGCCATAACTATCACTCTCTCAACAATCCCTAAGCCTCCATACTCTTAATTTCAACATGGTATCAGAGCAAGTTGAGTGATCTAGCGCCTAATCTCTTGTTATTCTTCTAGCTCTCTACAAAGTCTTCTAATCTATAACCATACACTTTCTTAGTTCTATTCACTCTGAGATTAATATCCTTGAGATCATAAGATCTTCAAGTTGTGAAAGGACTAAGGGTGTGTATTGTTACTAGAAAATGATGACAAATTGAGGGAGATTTCGTTGGGCTCTCCTTGGCTCCTTGCCTTGAGGAGCTCGGTCCCTTTTTTGTTAAACACATGAGAGGAAAAAAATTTCTGGGGTAATTTGTTCCTCCCATGCGTTTTCTAATTAATGGGGGTGTGTGTGAGAGAGTAAATATTTTTCTTTGTGGTTCTTGTGTGTGGAGTCTAGATCCACATACAAAACTTTGAAAAGGGGTTGTATTAATATCAATTCCTTGGTGATCCTCTTTGGAAACAAGATCCAGAGGATTTTTTTTTAAGAATCATTCATCCGTGAAGAAGCTTGTCATGGTATGATGGTTTTTGGCATGTATGGCGTGGGAAATAAGGCATCTAGGAGATGAAGAGTGTTTTTGGCGTGATGGTTTAGAAGAGGAGAAGGCTGGGTGGTGACCTTAAATGGTGATCCAAGCAAGCTCCAAGTGAAGACAAATCATTGAATAGGAAGTAAACTGGCTGGTGATCAAATGAAGACATCCAGCAAGAAAGAAAAGGTGCTTACCTCAAAGTGAATGGAAGCACTAAACCGGCTGTACAAACAGTCAAAGAAAATGTGAATCTAGTTCACATAAGACTTCAAGAAAAATATGAGACAGCTCATAGTAAAACTTGGAGAAAAGGAGAAGCTTACCTTAGAAAGAGGAAGCTGAAGAAAGTTGAATCCCGGAAGAGACTTGCGGAAGAGAGGTGACAAGAGGAGTTCACATCTTTAACCCGGAAGAGACTTGCGGAAGAGACGTGACAAGAGGAGTTCACGTAGAAGACTTGCATGAAACAGAGATGAAGCACAAGGCTGAGATGTTTCCTGCAAAAAAAAAAGGAAGTGGTCAATAATTTTTTTATCAAAGAGACACAGTTGATAAGAGGAAAATCAATTGTGGAAAAGTGATAAAAGGAGCGGTGAAGAGATAGTAAGCAATGTTTTTGGATGGGCTTGTGTTGTGATTCTTGAGAGTTTGATTCAAGTTATTGTGATTGGAAACTCACATTCGCTTGTAACTTCAAGCGTTAAGGAGGAGAAGATTAAGGCTGCTGAGAGAGGGAAACCTCAGAGGAAGAGGTTAAGAGCGATTGTTGCTTTGAGAAGAAGAAGAGCAACAGCGACTCAAGGAAGCTCTTGGCAAATTCTCAGCCTCAGTAACAGGCGAATCAAACTCTGCAAGACTCATTTCCAAGAAGTTCATGACTCCAAAACCAATCTCATAGGCTAATGCTATCTTTTATTGGTGAATCTTTCAACAAGCGGAAGATTCAGATGGTCCAAGAAGTAGTTGCTCCAAGGTATTGATAAAATGGTGCTTATGGAGGGTCATATTCTTCCACATGGTCTTCATCCTCTCTTGAGGCCGAATCACTTGATCCAGGAGGTCTTGAGAGAGTGGTGATCATACTCAACCATGTGGCGATCCAAGCGGAGCAATCTACAAGGAGAAGTGTGTATAGGCTCAAGCAAGCTATTCATGGTGGTGTTATGTGGAGGTAGATGATGTCCTTTGCGGCCTAATCCAAAATGGCTAGCAGACGAAAGCTTGTCCTAATTGGCAAGTGGGATAGATAGTCCAAGAGGAGGCGGCATCATTGGCATAATCAAGCTTAGTGCTCTTTCCTTTGCAAGAGTGGTCCCTTGGCAATGGGCTAGTCTTGAAGGGAAGTGATGAAGAAGCGGTGAGCTCCAAATTATGCAACGGTCTTCCTTGTCAAGTTTGGTTCTTCCCATACTCGAACCAAGCTTGAGGGGGAGTGTTGAAGAAGACCGTTGAAGCACCAAGTTAGGTGATGGTCCAAGAAGAAGAGGACTATCACATTGTACCATGGATAGGTGCGGCAATTCGAGAGGAAGCCGGGAGAGTCTTATGATAAGTGGGATTAGAGCGGATGGCTCTTTGAAGAATCAAGATCAAATCTATGAAGGGTTGAAGCCAAGATTAATCTTAATAGATGGAGAGTGAAGCTCAGACCAAGAGGCGTTCACCTAGGAGGCTGAGGAACGGTAAACAAGGCAACAAGGCACTCCAAGCACCATATGAGGAGACGATGGCGAGAGGAAGCCGGGAGACACATATGAGTAGCTATGGATGATGTTGTAAGGAAACCGAAGGAGAAACCACCTTTCAGACCTTATTAGGTGTGGTGATCCGAGAAGCAGCGGGAAGTGGCATCCAACGGATAGAGTATACTCCCAAGAGTCATCAAGAGGAAGCCAATGATAATGTGAGTATTCTGTGAGCAAGAAGATGTCATCCGAGGAGCTTGAAGTCAAGATTAAGTTTGAGACAAGAAGCCCGAGGAGACATGATCCGAGTGAAGCTTAGAGAAGACCAAGACTAATCCACAAGAAAGAGTAAAGGCCATAGGAGAGGAAGCCGTGGTCTCATTGGGGTTAGGAGTCATCAAAACCGTCTTTGGAGTAAGCAAGGATCAGCTAGCGGATATCGTTATCATGGCATCATCTTCTATCAATGAGGATCACGTACATGGCAAGATTGGCCTTAAGGACACCTACCGACCAATCTTGAGGGGGAGTGTTGAAATATGTGATCTCTATGATAGAAGAATTCAAATCTAAGAGAAGGAGGGAAAGGAAACCTAGTTCACAAGGAACTAGAAGAAGTCTTGGTTAGGATGTAACTAGAAGAAAGGAAGCTGTTACATACTAACTAGAAGACTAACTAAGTGGAAAAGAGGAAGCAAAGGAGAGCATGGGGCGCCAGAACCAGGGCATGGGCACAAGCATGGAGGCGTCAGCAGCAGGGTATGGGCGCAGCTTGAACAGAAGTCAAACAGTGAGCTGCTCCCTTCCCTCCTCTCTTCTTCACGCAAACTCCTCTCTTCTCTCCTTCCTTCTTCTGCGCCTCTTCTCTTCTTCTCTATGTAAAAACTCTATAAATACATGTAAAGTGATGTAAAGAAAGAGTGGTGAATAAGAGAATAAGAAGATTAAAAGAGTAAAAGAAAGCTTAAAGGAAGCTTTGCTTATCTCCCTAAAGGCGCCGGTGGAGCCTTAGCTCTCCGGCGCCATGCTTCTCCTTAGTTCATCTTATTTCATCAACCATTATCATTCTCATTCTCATCATCATTCTTATCATCATTCTCAAACAATAATCCCTCATTATATCAATACTCACGCCACCATCTTCATCCTAAACATTCTCTAAATATCCAAACCTTAAACTCCTTATTATTCTCATGCCATAACTATCACTCTCTCAACAATCCCTAAGCCTCCATACTCTTAATTTCAACAACTATTCCAAACTGTGAAACCAATACCGAAGAAATCAGAAGATGACTAAAAGTTTTACAATGGTTTTCTTGGATAGCAATCAATCTCATCGTTTTGGATATTTATTCGTTTATGCATACTTGCGAGACGTCTCTTGGAGGAAAGGAAATCGAGACTATGTGAAGATTCATCAAACTGATCATAGTAGATCAACAATATAAGGGAAAGACAGATCAACGTTAACCCTTTCGTTTTTGTTTAGCTGTCTCAAACAAAACCCTCCAGCTAATTTACTCAAAAAAAAAACCCTAAAAGGGAACCAAAGAACAAAAAAAATAGAAAACTACGGCCTAGTTTTCTATATCTATTTCTTTTTATTTATTGTAAACTAATATCCCTTGAGCCTACTTCTCTACTTTTCAATTTCTTTGTGCTTATGGATCAATGATTCCACTTTCCTTTCTATTACCTTCTGTTTGTTCTCTTTCAATTCCTTGTATTACTTCTATATAAAGAAAAGAAATAAGGCATATTTAATCTGCCAATCACTAACATTTTCATATCTAATAAATATGTAATTTGGTTACGAATTATTGTCGTATGTGATTTGTATATCATTGCTACAAGCGCTTTTATGTCTCGTTGATCTCATTTTTGTTACTTTCTCTACTTATTAGATATAAAATGTCGTGTTGTCCTCTATGATTTATTTTCTTATATAAGATGATCAATAAGAAAACACCTATCAATATATTCTCTAAAACAATTATAATTAACATGTAATTTGTGGGAAGACACCAAGAGATTCCCATGGACTTATTTACTTCAAATATTTATATACAGTATTTTATTTACACATGTACAATACTTTCATAGATTGGAAAATCTCTACATTATACATATATGATATTAAAATTAAATTAACTTAATTATTCAAGTATTAAGAGTCTATGAGATATTAAAATCATTGGAAAATCAAATACATATAAATAAATTAAGAATCTAAGATATATTTAAAAACTTAAATGGGAAAATTTGATAGTTTAGACTTTTTAACTGAAATTTATTACGAGGAAATTATAAATTGAGTTAAATCTAATAAAAACAATTGAGCATCTTCCTAATTTAAGATTTAGATTTTTAGATACCTAAGTTAAGAAAAGAAACTAAAATATTCTTTTCTTAAAACATGAGCTAAAACTTTTTTCTACTATTTATCAGGAAACATTGTATATATAAGGTACATATATTTGTATCTTGATTTACAAATTATTTTTGTGTGTCTGAATTCTCTTTTCTTATTTTTTTCAACGTACTTCTCATTTAGTATTAAGTTATGATGGGTTGTTGGCCAAATCGGTCACGAAAACACTCTCCTAACAAGTATTTTGTTTTATTTATCTTTTCTTTGTATATATGTAAATTAAGTACGAGTTATATCTTTGATATATTTTTTCTCTTACGATGTTACATTTTTTTGTAGCATTTTAACTGAAGTAGAGTTGAAGATCTATATGCATTGTGAAAATTGTGTAAAAGATGTTAAAAGAGTTATTTCCAAATTTGAAGGCAAGCAAAATCAATTTTCTATAAATAAATATCATTCATTTTACAAATTAAGTGATTAAACCATCGTTTAGGGCTTGTGTTTCGAATTATATATATATATATATATTTGTATTTTGTATTGTTTGCTAAATCATCTTTAGTTTTTCTTTTGTTTTACCTATTATTTGCTTGATTTTTCCTTCAAACTTCAGTTAAAATATTACTATTTGATAAAGTTTTTGGAAGATAAAAATATCTTGACAATAAATGCTCACACGTTTTCATATTTCTTCGGACATAAATATATACTATTTGGACCAGTCATAGATATATTGATCGTATTATATCATTTATGTTTTAATAATTATTTTCAATGATATATGATTTTTAGGAGTTGAAGCATGTATAACAGATATTGATGATCAAAAAGTTATGGTCTCTGGTCATTTTAATTTAGAGAAGTTGTTGAAAACTCTTAAGAGAAAAACTGGTAAAAAGGCAGAAATCTTGATGAAGAATGAGAGATCTGATATTGTTGTGGAAGAAGATGATGAACATGATGTAGTTCAAAATCAAAATGACAAACATGATGTAGTTCAAAGAGAAACTAATAAAGATGAAGTATTACCAGAAAACAGTGAAAATGATAATGTAGTCTTGGCAATATATGAGAGTCCTGAAACAGAAGAAAAAGATAATAAACATGAAAAGAGGTGAATTATTTTTATCTGTTAAAAGTTTGATTAATTGTTAAAGTAGCGAAAATTTTTTTTACCACTTTCTTAGAATGTTTCATGTGTTCTTAACAATCTATGATTTTTGTAGTATAATGGAAGTTGAACAAAATATAGTATTTCTATGTGAGGAGTATGTGGTACCCATCAGCAAACTCATACCTAAATTTGAAGGTATATAGCATTAAGTAGTTTTATTCATATAATATATATATATAATTATAATGTGTTATTTAAAGATATTTTGAATGATGCACGATTTAGAGGTTAAAATATGGTGTTTGATATGGAAAACTAAAAGATTATGATCACCGGTAATTTTGACGAGAATAATTTATTGAAAAATTTCAAAGAAAAGATAAATAAAGCAGAAAAGATGTGGAGAAAGAAGCAAAAAAATTTGTAGAAAAGATAAGAAAAGTGAAATAAATATAGATATGTATATTCAGCAAAATAGAGATGGTGAAATAGAAATTACTAGATACATGGAATTTAGTGATGATAATCTTAATGATTGTTCTATTTCTTAATGGAGTGAATATAGACTATATAAATATATCTACCATTGGAACTTGGCATGATGATAATGCTTAACTATTTGAAAATAGTCTGATATATATATTGTCTAGTTGTTATATAACTGAGAAAGTAATAGAATTATGGTTTTAAGTTTCCTTTTTAGTATAATTTCTATCTTTTCTTTGAAAAAAATATTCCTTTTTTGAAAATAACACAAGTTTTATTTCTTAATAGAACGAGTATAGACAAAAAAAATAAAATATCTACCATTGGAAAGTTGACATATAATTACGCTTAGCTATTTGAAAATAGTATGATATATCTTTGTCTTGATGTTATATAACTGCGAAAATAATATAATTTTCCTTTTTTGTTTAAAAATAATCTTTTCTTTTTTTAAATATTTATATTTTAAAAAATTTCCAATTAATATCTTGTTTTATGTGAATTATTTCATTCAAGAATACATAACTAAGACTTCTTCTAAATCCACACATAATATAAATTTAATTCCTTAATAGCCACATATTGAAAGTTCGAATTCCATATCCAAAAAAATTCAGTTTTTGTTGGTTTAAGACCTATTCAAGATAAAATCCGATTCTAACCTGACTTTTCTTAAACCAAACATTTCCAAATACTCAACCCCATATAAAAACCTTGTCATTTTCAAATCTTCAACGTTTTCTTCAAATTAAAGAACCCTAAATCCCCATATTTAAAAATCAAGACTAATTCTCTGTTCTCGTTTGAAATTTAGTACCTATATTTCTTAAATTACATAGAAGCTCGATTAGCTCCACTTCTTGCTTACATAAGCTCAATTTTACAATCAATTTCTGGATAATTTTATTTGTTAAAAGTCCAAAGTGAGGAATTTGGCAAGTTTATATTTGGGGATTTTTTTATTCCACAGGATTATGGTTTAATTTAGATGAAATTGAGTTCAAATCAGGTTTAATTCTGTTAACTGTTTTATGGTTATTACTTAACCATTGTTAACCACAAATTATCTGTAATTAAAATTCGAACTTCAAAATTGTGTGGATCTAGAAATCGAACTTTCAATCTATGGTTATTAAGGAATGAAAATTATATTATGTGTGGATTTGGAAAGATTTATTGGTTCAGTGTTCATATGATCGTATATAATGTTCGTGTGTGAAAATAGATAGTCTTACTTTTTTTTATGTTAGACGTCTACGTTATATATGACAACGACCAATACTTCAATCTTAAAAGCATATATCATATTCAATTTGAATGTTTCTTTTACTTATAAAATTTTTCATATATTTGAAAATGCTTTTAAATGATAATGTACACATATATAATGCAATTTATATTTTTCAGAACCAATTTTTCCTTCTACTAGTTCTCTTATGAAATGGTGCCTAAATGTCAATATGCTTCGTGCGGAGTGTTGAACATGGTTTTTTTTGAAATATTGATTGCATTCATATTATCACAATGCATAATGGGAGTATCAATGTAATTTATTCAAAGAAGTTGTGTGCAATAGCTTCCCATGGCAATGTCTTCCAACTAAGCTGTAGACAAGGAGACTGAATTATGTTTCTTACTATGCCATAAAATGAAATTAGTGCCTAAGAAGAAACAATCCCCAGTACTGCTTCGATGATCATCAAGATTTCCTATCCAATATGCATCACCTAGACCTACAAGATTCTGATTAGTTTGTTTCTTGTAGTACAAACCATGATCAATGGTACATTTGACGTATTCAATGATAACGTTTCACAGCTGCAAGATGTGACATCCGAGGAGCTGCCTGGTAATGAGCACACACACCTACACTATGAAACATGTCGGGTATGATGGCTATAAGATACAATAGACTTCCAATCATGCATGGCCCTGTAGAATGTGAGATCCACTGCTACTCCTCCTTCATTCTTAGACAATTTACATGTACTCATAGAAGTTCTTGTTGTCTTGCTTTTTTGCATCTCAAATCTCTTAATCATATTCTTGGCAAATACACTTTGTGAGATAAAGATGCCATCGTCAGTCTGTGTGATCTTCAACCCCAAGAAATACAAACTGAAAAATATATATTGTATATGAATAGTGTTATAGAATTTGATATAAAGTTTTAATCGAGTACCAATCAAGAGCTAGAGGCTCGATGATGCAAGACGAACATGATCTATTTTACTAGACATCATCTCTGAGTCAGGCCAGGACATGGTTCAATACCACACAAGTGTACTGTTACAAACCTGAGATGCCAATAAAAAATACTTTAGAGTTGACGTAAGCAATAGTTTTTAATTTATTTTGATAAAATGTTACGGTTAATGTTTTGACAGTTGTTATTGGGATACATCAATCGCTTCACCCTAGTTATGAGTTATGCATATAATTATTTATGTGTGATCAATCGCTTGATATAAACAATTTGACATGTTGGAAAACGAGCTCAGGTTGATCAATTAAAAGGAAAAGATCAATTAAAATGAGCCCTATGGATGAGGCGATGGGCAGAAACTTAATGAATCTAGTGAATTTTGGAAATGATTTACTTGAAGACAAACCCGTGCGTATGAATCTCGACACATGTAAATATGAAACTATTCCAAACTGTGAAACCAATACCGAAGAAATCAGAAGATGACTAAAAGTTTTACAATGGTTTTCTTGGATAGCAATCAATCTCATCGTTTTGGATATTTATTCGTTTATGCATACTTGCGAGACGTCTCTTGGAGGAAAGGAAATCGAGACTATGTGAAGATTCATCAAACTGATCATAGTAGATCAACAATATAAGGGAAAGACAGATCAACGTTAACCCTTTCGTTTTTGTTTAGCTGTCTCAAACAAAACCCTCCAGCTAATTTACTCAAAAAAAAAACCCTAAAAGGGAACCAAAGAACAAAAAAAATAGAAAACTACGGCCTAGTTTTCTATATCTATTTCTTTTTATTTATTGTAAACTAATATCCCTTGAGCCTACTTCTCTACTTTTCAATTTCTTTGTGCTTATGGATCAATGATTCCACTTTCCTTTCTATTACCTTCTGTTTGTTCTCTTTCAATTCCTTGTATTACTTCTATATAAAGAAAAGAAATAAGGCATATTTAATCTGCCAATCACTAACATTTTCATATCTAATAAATATGTAATTTGGTTACGAATTATTGTCGTATGTGATTTGTATATCATTGCTACAAGCGCTTTTATGTCTCGTTGATCTCATTTTTGTTACTTTCTCTACTTATTAGATATAAAATGTCGTGTTGTCCTCTATGATTTATTTTCTTATATAAGATGATCAATAAGAAAACACCTATCAATATATTCTCTAAAACAATTATAATTAACATGTAATTTGTGGGAAGACACCAAGAGATTCCCATGGACTTATTTACTTCAAATATTTATATACAGTATTTTATTTACACATGTACAATACTTTCATAGATTGGAAAATCTCTACATTATACATATATGATATTAAAATTAAATTAACTTAATTATTCAAGTATTAAGAGTCTATGAGATATTAAAATCATTGGAAAATCAAATACATATAAATAAATTAAGAATCTAAGATATATTTAAAAACTTAAATGGGAAAATTTGATAGTTTAGACTTTTTAACTGAAATTTATTACGAGGAAATTATAAATTGAGTTAAATCTAATAAAAACAATTGAGCATCTTCCTAATTTAAGATTTAGATTTTTAGATACCTAAGTTAAGAAAAGAAACTAAAATATTCTTTTCTTAAAACATGAGCTAAAACTTTTTTCTACTATTTATCAGGAAACATTGTATATATAAGGTACATATATTTGTATCTTGATTTACAAATTATTTTTGTGTGTCTGAATTCTCTTTTCTTATTTTTTTCAACGTACTTCTCATTTAGTATTAAGTTATGATGGGTTGTTGGCCAAATCGGTCACGAAAACACTCTCCTAACAAGTATTTTGTTTTATTTATCTTTTCTTTGTATATATGTAAATTAAGTACGAGTTATATCTTTGATATATTTTTTCTCTTACGATGTTACATTTTTTTGTAGCATTTTAACTGAAGTAGAGTTGAAGATCTATATGCATTGTGAAAATTGTGTAAAAGATGTTAAAAGAGTTATTTCCAAATTTGAAGGCAAGCAAAATCAATTTTCTATAAATAAATATCATTCATTTTACAAATTAAGTGATTAAACCATCGTTTAGGGCTTGTGTTTCGAATTATATATATATATATATATTTGTATTTTGTATTGTTTGCTAAATCATCTTTAGTTTTTCTTTTGTTTTACCTATTATTTGCTTGATTTTTCCTTCAAACTTCAGTTAAAATATTACTATTTGATAAAGTTTTTGGAAGATAAAAATATCTTGACAATAAATGCTCACACGTTTTCATATTTCTTCGGACATAAATATATACTATTTGGACCAGTCATAGATATATTGATCGTATTATATCATTTATGTTTTAATAATTATTTTCAATGATATATGATTTTTAGGAGTTGAAGCATGTATAACAGATATTGATGATCAAAAAGTTATGGTCTCTGGTCATTTTAATTTAGAGAAGTTGTTGAAAACTCTTAAGAGAAAAACTGGTAAAAAGGCAGAAATCTTGATGAAGAATGAGAGATCTGATATTGTTGTGGAAGAAGATGATGAACATGATGTAGTTCAAAATCAAAATGACAAACATGATGTAGTTCAAAGAGAAACTAATAAAGATGAAGTATTACCAGAAAACAGTGAAAATGATAATGTAGTCTTGGCAATATATGAGAGTCCTGAAACAGAAGAAAAAGATAATAAACATGAAAAGAGGTGAATTATTTTTATCTGTTAAAAGTTTGATTAATTGTTAAAGTAGCGAAAATTTTTTTTACCACTTTCTTAGAATGTTTCATGTGTTCTTAACAATCTATGATTTTTGTAGTATAATGGAAGTTGAACAAAATATAGTATTTCTATGTGAGGAGTATGTGGTACCCATCAGCAAACTCATACCTAAATTTGAAGGTATATAGCATTAAGTAGTTTTATTCATATAATATATATATAATTATAATGTGTTATTTAAAGATATTTTGAATGATGCACGATTTAGAGGTTAAAATATGGTGTTTGATATGGAAAACTAAAAGATTATGATCACCGGTAATTTTGACGAGAATAATTTATTGAAAAATTTCAAAGAAAAGATAAATAAAGCAGAAAAGATGTGGAGAAAGAAGCAAAAAAATTTGTAGAAAAGATAAGAAAAGTGAAATAAATATAGATATGTATATTCAGCAAAATAGAGATGGTGAAATAGAAATTACTAGATACATGGAATTTAGTGATGATAATCTTAATGATTGTTCTATTTCTTAATGGAGTGAATATAGACTATATAAATATATCTACCATTGGAACTTGGCATGATGATAATGCTTAACTATTTGAAAATAGTCTGATATATATATTGTCTAGTTGTTATATAACTGAGAAAGTAATAGAATTATGGTTTTAAGTTTCCTTTTTAGTATAATTTCTATCTTTTCTTTGAAAAAAATATTCCTTTTTTGAAAATAACACAAGTTTTATTTCTTAATAGAACGAGTATAGACAAAAAAAATAAAATATCTACCATTGGAAAGTTGACATATAATTACGCTTAGCTATTTGAAAATAGTATGATATATCTTTGTCTTGATGTTATATAACTGCGAAAATAATATAATTTTCCTTTTTTGTTTAAAAATAATCTTTTCTTTTTTTAAATATTTATATTTTAAAAAATTTCCAATTAATATCTTGTTTTATGTGAATTATTTCATTCAAGAATACATAACTAAGACTTCTTCTAAATCCACACATAATATAAATTTAATTCCTTAATAGCCACATATTGAAAGTTCGAATTCCATATCCAAAAAAATTCAGTTTTTGTTGGTTTAAGACCTATTCAAGATAAAATCCGATTCTAACCTGACTTTTCTTAAACCAAACATTTCCAAATACTCAACCCCATATAAAAACCTTGTCATTTTCAAATCTTCAACGTTTTCTTCAAATTAAAGAACCCTAAATCCCCATATTTAAAAATCAAGACTAATTCTCTGTTCTCGTTTGAAATTTAGTACCTATATTTCTTAAATTACATAGAAGCTCGATTAGCTCCACTTCTTGCTTACATAAGCTCAATTTTACAATCAATTTCTGGATAATTTTATTTGTTAAAAGTCCAAAGTGAGGAATTTGGCAAGTTTATATTTGGGGATTTTTTTATTCCACAGGATTATGGTTTAATTTAGATGAAATTGAGTTCAAATCAGGTTTAATTCTGTTAACTGTTTTATGGTTATTACTTAACCATTGTTAACCACAAATTATCTGTAATTAAAATTCGAACTTCAAAATTGTGTGGATCTAGAAATCGAACTTTCAATCTATGGTTATTAAGGAATGAAAATTATATTATGTGTGGATTTGGAAAGATTTATTGGTTCAGTGTTCATATGATCGTATATAATGTTCGTGTGTGAAAATAGATAGTCTTACTTTTTTTTATGTTAGACGTCTACGTTATATATGACAACGACCAATACTTCAATCTTAAAAGCATATATCATATTCAATTTGAATGTTTCTTTTACTTATAAAATTTTTCATATATTTGAAAATGCTTTTAAATGATAATGTACACATATATAATGCAATTTATATTTTTCAGAACCAATTTTTCCTTCTACTAGTTCTCTTATGAAATGGTGCCTAAATGTCAATATGCTTCGTGGGGAGTGTTGAACATGGTTTTTTTTGAAATATTGATTGCATTCATATTATCACAATGCATAATGGGAGTATCAATGTAATTTATTCAAAGAAGTTGTGTGCAATAGCTTCCCATGGCAATGTCTTCCAACTAAGCTGTAGACAAGGAGACTGAATTATGTTTCTTACTATGCCATAAAATGAAATTAGTGCCTAAGAAGAAACAATCCCCAGTACTGCTTCGATGATCATCAAGATTTCCTATCCAATATGCATCACCTAGACCTACAAGATTCTGATTAGTTTGTTTCTTGTAGTACAAACCATGATCAATGGTACATTTGACGTATTCAATGATACGTTTCACAGCTGCAAGATGTGACATCCGAGGAGCTGCCTGGTAACGAGCACACACACCTACACTATGAAACATGTCGGGTATGATGGCTATAAGATACAATAGACTTCCAACCATGCATGGCCCTGTAGAATGTGAGATCCACTGCTACTCCTCCTTCATTCTTAGACAATTTACATGTACTCATAGAAGTTCTTGTTGTCTTGCTTTTTTGCATCTCAAATCTCTTAATCATATTCTTGGCAAATACACTTTGTGAGATAAAGATGCCATCGTCAGTCTGTGTGATCTTCAACCCCAAGAAGTAGCTCATCTCACCAAACATGCTCATCTCACGAAGCATGCTCATCTCAAACTCCTTTGCAATTGTTTGGATATGCTCACTAACTCCTTGCGTGTACTCCCAACCACAGTTTCATCAACGTTTCCTCTTGCGAAGCCATTGTCCAACAGAAACTGAGTTAGTATTTCCTATTATACATGTAGGGCTTGTTTCAGTCCATACAAGGCCTTTGTGACACATACATCTCTTCTTGAAGAAATCCATTCAAGAACCTTCTGTCCACATCTCTTGTGTGTTATGTAAAATCCACACTGAATCTCATCGGCATTTATTCTTTGATTGCGCTTTGAGTCACGAGTTCTGTTCATACGGCTGCTCAAATGCTGGGCTGTCTCCTCCGAGTACACTAATGGATTCACTATGCTGGCAAACACGTCCCTCAAATAACGTGAAAATCTCACTCATAATGCGCCTCCTCTACAAAGCTTCATCATACACGACATTAAAAAGAAATCTTAGAATTTACACATCAAATGCAAGACCTCCAAATGTTATCATAGCCGAAATCAAGCATACAATAAAAGGAATCTCTTTTTGGTTACTTCCTTCTTAATAACTTGGGTTTTTTTGTTCCAGGCACTATGAAGCCTAGTGTTGTTTTTATTTTCCCAATTATGTTGTAGTTACTAATTAGGCTGTATTCATGTTCCAGAACCTTAATGAAAGTAATTTTATATTATTATTGTTAAACTATCTATTTCCATATAAATGATTGCCTCTTATTTTAAATATATATATTTTTTAAAGAATGAACCATTTACCACAAAGAATAAGATTTAACACATATTCCAATATTAAAAAAAAAAAAAACTCACATTAACCTTAAAGTTAAAAGAAGCTTATAGGGAAGAAGATGGTTTTTGGCAGCAAAAAAAAGCAGGTTAGACATGGGAGATGAGAATACTGCATTTTCATGCTCAGACTAAACAAAGGACAGGCAAAAAAATTGAATCATTGTTCTACATAATTTAGGAGGAGTTTGGGTTGCCAAGGATGAGGAAATTAAACAAGTCGTGGTCCAATATTTTGATGAAATATTTTCTTCAACCTCCCCAACAGAATTCGTAGAGGTTTTAAAATAAGTACCTACACGAATAACTGATCAAATGAATAATATGCTAACAGTTTTCGCGACTGAGGAAAAAATTCGTACTGCACTTTTTATGATGCATCTAGAAAAAGCATCTGGTCCATATGGAATGACAGAATTATTTTTTCAACAGTCTTGAAAATGGCAAGTGATTGAGACTGATCTTCTTAAATTCGTAAATAATTTTCTGGTGAATGAAATTTTTTTTATCAGAGGCTAAACATGAAAAATATTTGTCTCATCGCTAAGACAGAAAGACTAAGCCGAATGATAGAGTTCAGGCCAATAAGTCTTTATAATGTGGGTTACAAAAATTATTTAAAGTTCTTTGTCAACTGTTCAAGAATTTTTTTGCCGGCATTAATATCTGAAACTCAATCAGCCTTTATTTCAGGTCGTTTGATATCGGATAACATTCTAATTGCTCAAGAGATGTTTCATGACCTACGAACTAATAATTCTTGCAAAGGAAAATATATGGCAATTACAACATATATGAGTAAAGCTTATGATCGAGTGGAGTGGCTATTTCTAGAGAGCCTTCTACGACAGTTGGGATTTGCAGAAAATTGGATTACTTGGATGATGTGGTGTATCAGATTTGTAAAATATAATGTCCTCATTAATGGACAACCGCAAGAAAAAATTATACCGAGGGATTTATGTCAAGGGGATCCACTATTAGCTTATTTATTCATCGGAAGCATTGGTAGTGAATATACAGAAGGCAGAACGAGACAAAACTCTTAGGGGCTAAAAATTCAAGAGCAAGCCCACACAACTCTCATCTTCCTTTTTTTTGTATGATAGTCTATTTTCTTGTAAGGCAAATAAGAAATAAAGTCAAACTATTTTGAAGACGTATAAGGAGGGATCGGGACACAAATAAATTTTGAAAAAATTTCAATACAATTTGGACACACGGTAGAAGCTTCGGTACGAAAGGAAATACACCAGCTAATGGGCATCTCAAGATTTGGCAGAATGGGATCATATTTGAGACTCCGGAAAGCCTCGGAGGATGAAAAGGAAAATATTTGCTTTCGTTAGGGATAGACACCAAGATTGGATTAATGGATAATCACCAATTTTTTTATCAAAAGGCGGAAAGATGTACTTATTAAATCATTGGTTGCAGCTATGCCAAAATATATGCTATGACATGTTATAGATTACCCAAATAAATTACTACCAAACTTACTAGTGCAATGGCGAATTTTTATTGGAGTTCAAATGGACCCTATTAAATCTTATTCCCCATCTTACGGATGGAGAAGTATCATATCAGATCACTCTCTGGTAAACAAAGGACTGATTAAAAGAATTGGTACAGGCTCATCCATATTCATTTGATCCATGGATACCAGCCAAATGCTCAAGAAACGAATAATCATGCTCTCTTTGACACAAATCCTTGTTCAATCCTTCCAGACAAAATTCATATTTTTGTTGGAGTATTTTATTCTGAGAATATTAGATCGATTTCCTTATAATTTTGTATTTATATATATATATATATATATATATACTAATCAGACTTATTTGGTCTGTAACTCCTAAAACTTGTAGATAGTTATATGTTAATCAGACTTATTTGACCATTGCATTTTCTATCCTCATTTATCCAGTAATAGATATTCTTGGAAAACAATGTTTGAACTAACAACTAATGTAACTGGACAGGAACATTAAGATATTACATAAATATATCGAATTAACATGATGCTGAACAAATGAATTCACATATGACATATTGATCAACATGAGAAAGCTTATTGAACAAATATACCTTATTTGGTTTTAATGTGAAGAAAATTGGACAAAAACATGATTATGTATAGAAGAATTGTAAATGAGTCTTGAGTCATGTTAAGTTCCAACAAACCCAACTCCAGAGATGATAAAAGCTACGGCTTGCATGAAGAGATATAAATATAAAAATGCATTCCCAAAGGCAAAGTCGTAGCAGGCACAACATAAGATGTATATACCCATCATCATCTCCTTCAAGTTTACTCTGCAAAAAAACACATCCTTTCACTCATTAGTATCTATACTAATGATTATGTAATAATTAATTTATGTTGATTAGTTGATTATCTTTCTTTTGGGTTGATTAGTTCATTACCTTTTGAGAAATCCATTGCTGGGAATAAGCTTATCATTAAGAGTATCTCCTAATTTCTCTGTGACAACCCATTCATTGACTCTTCCTCCTTCAAATAAGCCAATAAAAGTTCCTTTGGTCCGGTGCATGGCCATTACGTTTTCGAATACAACCCAAAAAAGTACGAGGTAGAATGATCTACACATTTACCAATAATTCATTGTAAATATTTTACTACAGTAAATAAATGTGGTTCATAGAAAGTATAGTACTACTAACCTTGGAGTGGCAATGATACTAAATAGGGTGATAAGAGAAGGAACGTATATAGTTGACCAATTTGGAATTTTGACTTCGGGAAGAAAAACACTTGTTGGAAGAATAACACTGTAAAAGAAAAAAGTGAAGAAATGGACTATGATCTTCCGTAAGAAAAAGAAGCTGTAGATCACGTAAAACTTCTTCCAAATCTTCACGTTCTGTTTATCATTAAAATTGTTAATTTTGTTAATGTTATTATAAATTTATTTGAACTAAATTATATAACTGAAATTGTTTTTAAATTATTTGAAAAAGTATAAAAAACCATAATATTTAACGGATGGGGATGTTATCTACTGCAAAGACTCGAGAAAATCTTACATGCCATGTTCAAAATCTTGAAATTTTGACTTAATTGTATGTGAAGTATTTATTTAAAAAAAAAAAAATTAGACTAAATTATATAAATGTACTCCTAGTTTGCTATAAATAGTTTCCAAAAGCATACTTACACATGCCTATAATTTGTCATGTTTAAATTAAACTCTTTTAGATAGTTATCAAATCAAGTTCCATACCGTAATCATTTTAAAAACCCAAGACTATAACAAAACAAAATTAACTCAACCAACCAGTGGTTAGAACTTAGAAACGTGTCCACGTTGAAACCAAAGGAGACAAATCATTTTAGTTCTGTATTTTTATTGGATTACCAGAGGTTAGAAACTTGCCCCCTTTTAAATTGTCGCTATATGATGAGCAAACAAAAATGTAGTTGGCCTTATTGTGAATAAAAATGTGTCTGAAAACAAAAGAAGGTAAGTGATACAAGAAGACCTTATTGTGAATAATTTCCATCGTCATTTTTCGGAATAGATTGGCTGGACCGCAAGACCAACGATGTTGCTGGAATCTAAAAGCCTTAAATTGGCTTGGTAGCTCGCTTTTCACCTACAAAACAACCACATTTAATTTTGTTTTACAATGATTACCAGAAGAAATAGTAAAAAAAAATGACGTTAATATTTTTTTAAAAAATCTAAACATTAATTTGTAACGAAATAGTTGCATGTAAACGTGGGCAAATACAAAATTTTGAGCTAAAAGCAATTTCTAATACCTCGAGGTCATTGATGAATACAAATTTCCAATTGAGAAGACCAGCACGAACGGCCAAGTCCATGTCTTCTACGGTTGTCCTGTCTTTCCATCCTCCAGATTCTTCCATCGCTGTCATTCTCCATACTCCTGCTGTTCCTGCATATATAAACTCCAATTATATATATAAATATTTTAAATTTTTAATTGAGTGTAATGTTTTATTTTACCATTAAAACCAAAGAAAGCATGTCTTGTGGATCCAGATTGTTGCTCTGCCATGAAATGGTAGTTGAGAGACATCTCTTGTATCCTAGTCATTAAGCATGTGTTCGCGTTCACTGCAATGACCAAATCATATAGAACAACACCCACTAATGACTTTCATCATCAATAATCATATATATACCATTTTGTTTCTTTCATTATCAAATTTTGTTTTTAGAACGATTCACATGTGAAATAAATTTGTATCTAACATTTTATATAATGGGTATGCTTTATAACTCATTGTCTAATCGATCTCGAATTGAAAACCTATAACTTAACTATTTTAAAATGGCCTAAAAGTTTTTCTGTTTTTACACACACATATATATACATATATATTATATACACTGGCAGAGGTACATGTATCGGAGTGGGGTCAGTTGACCCCTATAACTTTTACAAAAGTTTATTTACATGGCTTACCAAATAGTTATTTTGTTGATAATTTAGCTTGAAATTATCAAATTGACCCCATATAACAGGTGAAAACCATAATTTACATCATTTGTATTAATTTTCTTAGTTCATTTAGGCATATTTGTTACATCAAAGTTAAGTACTTGTAAATTTACATATTTTTATCGAAAACAAATATAATTCATTTTTATTTTTTTTTGAGATTTACAACAATTACAATATTATTTTTGATTCTACTTTAAAAAAAACTGAGAATAATAATTATTTTTAAAAAAAAAATTAATAATAGAATAATATTTATGTCATATAATTATACTAGTATTGACCCCTATAAAAATTATTTATGTACATACCAAATCTCCATCGAGCTTGAACGAGAGCAAGCTCAGGGTTATGGATTAGAAAGGGGATAGCCCGTTGGAGGTAGTCGGGCTCAGGCTGGAAATCAGCATCAAAGATGGCTAAATAGTTGCACTGCTTGACGTAGCTGTGCCTCATGCCATGCTTAAGAGCTCCAGCCTTGTAGCCATTTCTGTTGTCTCGCCTCTCATACTTAATGTTTGTGTCTTTTGATGCCCATTTTGCACACTCCTTGCTCACTAGTTCCTGAAATTTAATCACCAAGTATATATGCAATCGACTCAATAATATTCAGCAATGTTATATTTTTTTTTAGTTAGAGTTAATTAAGAACGGACCATGATGGCGGGATCGGTGGAGTCGTCTAAAACTTGAATGATTAGGCGATCTGATGGCCATATTAATCTGCATGCAGCACCTATAGATAATTCAAAGACCTGCAGCTTCAAAACTAAGTTGTTAGTATATGTTTCATATCAAATAGCTATCATACATTAAAGAAGTATGGTAAGAAAAAAAACAACCAATATGATTGATTTATGGGGTAACATCTAGTTTGTATGTTATTAGCAAGTGGAGTTGGTGTTATTTTCAAATTGCAACAAAAGACAGAAAAAAGTCCTTAGGGAATATCCCACAATAGTGGAACGATATAAAGAAGAATACCATTGTCTCTGCGCAATAATGTGATATGGACAAATCGAGAAATAGTTTAAAAAAATAAAAGAATTCAGGAGGAAGAAAACAAAAGACTGAAAAAGAGTATGAAATGATACATTATAGTGAAATAATCACGTGTGAGTTTCTTTTCTTTATTTTTTGGTCCTTAAGACCATGTACATTGCTACTCTGTCTTTAAATATAGAAATATTAAAAATATATCAAGAATGTTTTTAAATTTTGGGATAAGTGTCTATGGGTAAACACTTAAGACCCTCCAACTTTAAAAATCTTTAAAATTTAATATTAACTTATTATTAAGACACTCTTACCTATATAACCAATAATGATGCTCTAAGAGTTTTGGCAAATCAAGAGTCTCTTACATTTTTTTTTTCATTTTTTTTTGTAGTCAGAGACTTTTCCATTTTGGTAAATGGATACGACATTACCAAAAGGCATTTGATGAAAGTTAAGGATTCTTTTGGGTCTTTGACAAATCAAGAGTCTTTTCCATTTTGGTAAAATAGATACGAAATTACCAAAATGCATTTGATGAAAGTTAAAGAGTACATACATTTTGAGTACATTTAGTCATTTACAACTTACATGGAACTTACGGGATCCTAAAACTAGCAATTGTTACATACAAATTTCAGCTGATTTTTTTTGTCGTCTTAATAATTATGAAATTTTGGAAAAAATGGCCGACAGGTTGGAAATGGAATGCTACAAAATTCCACCACTCCATTCAAGTGGTGGAGCCAACTCCTTCACGAGTGTAGTTAGTTTCCCAAATTTATTTTCCCCATAAGATTCTACTGGTTGTATGTAGATGTTAATTACTAATATATTAGACAATGATTCATATTGTGAAGAAAAGCAGTTAATTGTTATAGTATATTAATATAAAAACAAAATTTGTCAAAAGATAAAAATTTAATAAAATATGTCTATGGATTATTTAAGACGTAACATTACATGTTTTCATATATAATGAATAAGAAGATGGCATATGTATAAATTATAATAATTAAAATACATATTCAAAATTCACATCAAAATTGTTAACTTAAATCAATGAAAATATAACACGCATTTTTCATTTGTAAATTAAAATTCATGAAAAGAAATTAATATATAAAGGATATATAAATATTTGATCATAAATATTAATGTCATAAAATGTAGTTGTTAACAAATAAAATATAGTTTTCGATTTTTACATGTGAATTAATATATAAAAGTAGTATACTATAAAGAGATAAATAGGGAAGGTTAATAACCAAAAATTGAACCTCTCGTTCGTTGTACATTGGGATTTGGATAAGGACCATTGGGTAGTTTTCATGACCGAGCTCCATGTCTTCTTGCATTGGCTCCCATTTGTAAACTTTCTCAGGTTTCCGGTTAAACAACTTAACGTAGAGTACTACAAGGTTCATGTAAACACTCTCTGTGAAAACTAAGAGTGTGATGATCAAACACATAGCCACCAAACAGTTGAACAATGGAATAATAAGTACACTCCTTGTTTCTCTCCAAATAGTGTTCATGCTAATCCCCACACCTTCAACGGATGCTTTGAGACTTCCTCCATGGAACTTCTAATAATAGGTAGACAAAAGAATAAAAACTAATCTCAATGTAAACAAATTATAGAACTAACATATACATTAAAAAAATCTGTTGTAGGCCAATGATAACAAAACTTGGATTATATATCAAGGGACAATAGCTTCAATAATAGTTCAAAACTTTTTCTTATTTTTTCATTGTTGAGATGGAAAAAAATTTGCAAATAAAATAATAGTTTTGTTAATTGCAAACTTAAATCTCAAAATTCAAATATCTATTTGGGAGAAACATGTAATATAATAAAAAAAAAAAAAGAACAGATAACTAGAGAGAGAGACAGTGGCTTACCTGGAGAAGGGTAAGAGATAGTTCTTGTAAGTAAAGGATAGGCTTCAGAAGGAAAAACATGTCTTCTCCTTTTTGTTCAGTGACTGATTCTTTATGTGTACTACCTTCTCTTCTTCTTGTTCTTCTTTTTCTATTAAAGAACTGCACTCGTTTTCTCTGTTTTATAATTATTTTTCTTTAAGAATCTTACAACGTGGGAATAATTTAATATCTAGAATAACTAACAGTGACAGTGACAGAACTGGCCCTGAGCCCAAACAAAACACATTTAGACTTAGAGCTCTAATTATTAAAATTTTACAAGGGTCATGTGATCCCTTAATTATAATGTTTCTGACCCCTTATGTATTTATAGGTATTGAAGTGAAGTGTGTGACAAAATTGATCAACTGGAATGAAAAGGACCAAAAGAAGTTTTGAAGAAAGAAAACGGAAGTCTTGGCGGTTTGGTGCATCGGTATTGTGACGTCGGTAAGCTTCAGCAGTGAGCTCCAGCTGCTAGAAGACACCGGCAGGGTCCATCTAGATGAGGCAGCGGTATCAAAACACCGATGGGAACTTGGTGTTATTAGCTGAAGATATGAAGGGATCACGTGTTAGCCGGTACACGTACCCTGGAAGACAGCGGCCACTCCCAGCGGCTTCATGACTTCAGTGAGACCATGTTGCATGTGGTATCCAACGGTTTGACCCGGTTTTTTGCGGGTTGACCCGAATTTCATTTACTTTTCCTATTAATACTCTAAACCTAATTAGAAAACCTTACACTTTGTTTTAGAGAGATTTCTCTTACCCTCTTTTAAAGTTTTCTCAAGAACATTGTATTTTTGAATCTTTTTAAGTTATAAATCTTCATCTTCTTCTTAAATCTTTCAACTGTTATCTTGTAATTATGACTAGTCCAAGATCAACCTTGTTGCTTTTAAGTTACGCTTTTTTTTTAATGTAGCGCCTCTAAACCATGAAATTAGTTAAATAATAGTATTAATCTAATACTCTCCTATATTTACTCTAACAAAAGATAATTCCAAAATATCATAGGAACATAATTAATAATTTATCTTTCAATATATAATTGGTTTTCTGTTGAATAGATGTACGTACACATTCGATAGCCAGCTTGAAATCCTTAATGTGGAACTAATATTGTCTTCTTGCTTTTACTTCTATGGATTTCGCTTCTGGGGAGACCTCTGGAAGTTTAAAACAGAGTCCTTTATAAAATTTGATGAAAGAGAAATACATTGAGTTGAAATCAACCAAATTAATGAGAAACTGTATTTAATATCGAATCAAATGTATAACCAGTATAAAGGTTTTTGCTAATGAACTTATTTTCAAGCTAGTTTACTCTGTTCTGATTATAAGCACTGTCAAGGGGGTCAATCCACTAAACCGCACCGCCGCAGGTTTGTAATTTTTGATGTAAAAAAATTAGTCCGCATGATCTGCTAAGTTTAAATAAATAACCTACACCCGCCCCACATTAATTATAAAATATAACAAAAAAATAAAACAACAAATAAATTATTTTAAAAAATCTTAAAAAAACATATTTATCTTTAAAAACTCATAATAACATATAATTTTATTTAAAAAAAAAATTAGTGGGTACCCGCTTAACCCGTAATTGAAAATTTTGTTGACTAGCACCCGCATAACCCACTAAATTTGGTCGACCCGCATCCGCCGGGGCAGGACCCACGGATAATAATTCATTTTGACAGACCTACTGATTATAATCAGACTTTAATGAATATTTAATTAATTTTAGGTCTCCAATATTACCTGCAATGTGCAATTGATGGACTGATGATTCTCTTAAACAGCAGAAATGTAAGATGAAATGATGATGCTGATCATGAACTTATTGTTAAGTTATGGATTTTCAATTCAAAAGTAATTGACACTGAGTGGATTAAAAACAATGCAAAGAGTAGGCAAGAGGAAACTTCCTATAAAAACAAACTAAATTTAACTCTCTAATATAAATTTTATGGAAAGATAGAATGAAGCAACACTACAACAAGAAGAAAAATTTATTTATTATGCTGATGATGAATGGATGATGATGACTTATCATTGACTATCACTATCAACGTAAATAACAATAGGACTTCTCACATTATGGGTAGCATCAGACCAGATAAGATATGCAGACGAAGGCAGTTCAGTGTTGAGATCTCTGCCTGTAACAGTGACCCTAAAAGATTGCTTCTCGTTCACAGTCTTGAAAGACATAACACTAGGCGTTACCTCTACACTGAGCTTATATCCATGACCAGCTACTACTGTTGATTTATAAGCAGAGCTTGGCGTGCCTACGTTAGTCAAGGTTCTGTTGAAAGTCACAGTGAAGTTGCTGTCCGAGCCAGAGAGTTTAGCCGACATTGAAGGATAGTTTAGATTTCTTGGTAAGGTTTCATTTTTTCCGGAGCAAGTGATGTTTTCACCGGAGATGACTTTCAAGATATCCGGGGTGTAGTTCATGCCGCAGAGAAAGTCAATGTGGTCTGCTTTGTTCAATTCGTAGACTAATCCAGGATTTAAAGCGGCTATAGGGTTGACATGTCCAGCTCCGTAAGCAAACTCTGTCGATGCTACCCCAGTTTCAGTAGCATCCATCGGCCACGCTGCAAAGATATATTAAGAAACCAAATAAAAACCGAGTACCAACAAAGCTTACTTGTGGGTCAAGAAAGTAAAATTTCGATATTGTTTTTTTTTAGCTTACCGGTTGTCATGATGGCAGATTGAATCATGGAAGGAGACCATTTAGGGTGAAATGTCTTGATATACGCAGCCACACCTGCAACGTGTGGACAAGACATTGAAGTTCCGGAGAGGACAGAGTACTTGACATGTCTAGGGTCATTTAAAGACGGTTGAGCAACAGGTGAATATGCAGCGAGAATCTCCAGTCCTGGTGCGGTTATATCTGGCTGCAAGTCACCAACCAATGTCTCTCAAGACCAGAGAAATATACAAAACCAAGATTTTGAATGTTTTATATATTTACCTTAAGAATATCAGCAACGATTATGTTGGGACCACGAGAAGAGAAGGAACCAATAACAGGAGCTGTCCGATTAAAGATTGCTTCGGTTTTTAGAACAGCCGCTTTTGGAGAACTGAGAAAACAAACACAGAGATTTCAAGATAAATATGTTGAATCTTTATCAGATGTATAAAGTGTAGAGAAGATGATTCTTTACTCTGCAGACTCAATGTAAGAAACAAGAGACTTAAAGTCTTCGTCTTCTAAACCAGAGGCTGGGAAAGGGCGAATTGAGGCAACCTCAATAGCTGATTTAAAAATGACTGCAATAGCTCCAAATGATTGTTGAACACCCTCTTCACTACACACTAATATATTTCCCTTTACACGGGATTTATCGATACACGAGTCCACACAAAGCCTGAAAAAAGAATTGATTTCATTCCATCAAGAAATATGATTACTCTGTGAAGGGAAACTATGGTTTCTTGGAGTGGAAGTTACTCTGTGTATTCTGTGTCGCATTGAGATGACATATTTTTAGCAGATTTACCAAACACAAGAGGGTATTTCTTGCCTTTAAGATCGAAAGCATTCACTGACTTACCCTATTAAGAAAAAAGGAAAAAAACATAGTGTAGTCATGATTACTATGATCACAGAAACGAGAGTGTTACTTGATACTCACGACAAGTGTCTTGCCATTTCCAAGAACAACTTTGTTGACAAACCCACGATTCATGGTGCTAGCTGCAACGCTTAAGATCCAAGGTGCTACTGGCGAGACTGTTTTTGCTCTTGGACCGTTGTTACCAGCACCATTCACAGTAAGTATCCCTTTGACCATGGCGTGAAAAGCCCCAATGGCGGTCTCATCACCTCTGAAATAAAACGCATATGGAGCCGCGATAGAGATGGTGATAAGGTCCACACCGTCAGCAATCGCGTCGTCAAATCCAGACAATATAGCGTCTGAGGGACACCCTTTTAAGGTACAGACTTTGTAAGAAGCGATTCTAGCGGCTGGAACGCCACCTCTTACGGTTCCATTGCCTATTCCAAAGAAACTTGTATCCGTGACTGCGTTTCCAGCCGCTATTGAAGCCGTGTGTGTACCGTGGCCATCAGTGTCCCTCGTACCCGTGCCTGTATAGTCTCTAGCCCCAATCAATTTGCTGGAAAAATACGTTTTAAGGTGCGACCAAGAATATTAATATCGTGTAAAAAGAGAATTACTTGTTGCATGTGAAGTTTTTGCCGCCGGAACAAACACCTTTCCATTTCTTTGGAGGAGGACCAAAGCCTTTGCCTGAAAAGCTTTCGGATTCCGGCCAGATTCCACCGTCCAAAACCCCTATGATTGTGTCACTCTCCACAGATGGGTTTCGATTTGTCCCTTTTCCTTCCTTTAACCCCATAAAGTCCCAAGACGACGTCGTTTGGAGTTGTAACATCTTGTTTTGGAACACAGACACAACTCCCTCCATTTCTAAGAACAACAAAGTACAAAATAATGTCATTTCACCATATAATATAATGGTGTCTCGATGGAAGATCACTCACTTGCTACTTTTTCTTGTTCTGACTCAGTGAGCCTAGCAGCGAAACCGTTGAAACTCCTTGTGTAACTTCTCACCAAACGACCTTCGATCGAGCTAGAGTTCATATCACTTATTAGAATTTTCATTAAATATATATATATATTAACTAATCATGATTAGAAAAATGGATAACTTAAACCACACCTCTCTCCAGTGACCTCTTGAAGAATACTCATGTGATGGGACATTGGTGTGTAGTCCGCTCGAGATGAGAGCGAACCCATGTAGACTATATACACCTTCATTTGTCACATATCATCATCAGTTTATCATCATTATCTTCATATTCATATATAAATGATGACCATCATGGAGAAACTAATAATCATCATAATAAATTAATTATTTGATAAAGATGAGAATACCTTTTTATCTTTATCTGTGACTGCTGAGATTGAAGTCAAGAACATGACAACGAGGCATGAGAGGAGGAAAGAGGTAGCTGCTAGGGTCGCCATTGTTTTAATAAAAATGATTTAAAACTACTGTAGTTTTTAGTTTATGTTATGATGAGCATGAATGATATTTATATACGAGCGATCATACATGCATGCACCGTTTCTAATTAAAAGAATCTAATCCATTTTCTCTGAGTTTGTGCCTTATAAGCTTTGTAAAAAATAGAAATAAGTTGCTGTCAAAAAAAAAAGGTTCAAAATTAACCATATATGTATTAATTTAACAGTAACATTGTTTGCAATTTTAGGAATATATAATCAGGAACTTTATACTGACAACTAATCTAGGGGGAAAAGAGAGTAAAGTTTGAGATTATATCTCTTTATTCCAGATTTTTACTAAATTTACTAAAAATCATCCTATCTTTCGATAAGCTTGACACATCAGTCTCTTCTTTAAATTGATTGGTTCTAATGAAACATAGAAATTGCAATAAAAATAGGTTTCTACTAAACTCAGACGATATCACGTGTATGACTTTAAAATTAAAATTCTAACTCTGAATAGTTGTTTGGTAAAGGCAAAGTAGCGGAGAAGCTAAAACATCAAAAACAAAATCAGTAATCTCATTCATTAAGAATCGAATTACTCTTCTCTATATATATATTTTTTAAATATGGTTTTATTCATGCTAAGTTTTAGAACTTCCAACTCAAAATTAATTGATAATGAATAGATTAACTCATATATACTAGTGATTCTCTCTTTACACATCCGTTCTCTGAAATTCTAACAATTCATTATAAAAAAAAGGGATCTAACATTATGAGTTGTAATCGTGGTTTGTAGACTGTAGTATTTGTAAGCGTTCACTAGTGCACCCTTTGGATAAACACATGAAATAAAGAAAAATAAAAACAGCTTATGGGTTCTCAATTTGATCCTAAGACATCAACAAACATCATTAACAAAAACAAAAAGTCTTTGCGGTCGTTGTTGTCCTTGTCTTTGACGATAGCCACCATCCTCCTTTCACCTGTCTAGATGGCAAAATCTCCATTGATCCCCATTTGATCTTCCTAGGTCAAGATATTTTTCATCCTCTTTTCATTTTCTACTCTGTGTAATTAGACAGTGATCTTGTTTTTGCATAACTGCTATTAAAACTGCTTTTTGAGTGTATATCTAATAAATCTCAAATGTCGTGTTGTCATGTGGAGAAGAAGAAGATAGAGGAATCGCTTCTCTTATTACGTAGCTTTACAAGGATATATATATGAAAGTAGGAAATAGACAATTGCCTAAATTACGAAGATGTGAAGAAGATATTTAGGGATTGAAGATGATTGCGTAATCGCTGAATTAGTGGGATGTCAATCCCATTACCCCTCCTCAAGCTGGAGCATGGAGATCAACAATGCCCAGCTTGTCAAGAAAAGATTCGAACTCCTTGTGTCCCAAAGCTTTGGTGAATATGTCGGCTAGCTGGGCACGAGTGGAAACATATGTTGTCGCAATGGTCTTTGATAATATCTCATCACGAATGAAATGACAATCTACCCTAACGTGTTTTGTTCTTTCATGGAAAACAGGGTTGGCTCCAAGATCTATAGCAGCCTTGCTATCGGAGTATATCATCATAGAGTCACTGTGACTTACTCCTAAATCAGATAGCAATCGTTTAAGCCATAATAACTCTTGTGTTAGAAAAGCCATCACACGGTATTCGGCCTCGGCGGAAGATTTGCTTACAGTAGGTTGTTTCTTTGTCTTCCAAGCGATCGGAGATGAGCCGAATTGAACAAAATATCCGGTAAGAGAGCGCCTTGTGTTTGGACAACTTGCATAATCACTATCACACCAACCATATAATCTGAAATCAGTCTCAGATTTTAATAAAATGTCTTGTCTGGGATTTTTCTTGAGATACCGAACTACCCGGACTGCTGCATCCCAATGGTCTTGTCGTGGAGCTTGCATAAACTAAGCCAAAATATGAACAGAATAAGCTAAATCGGGCCGCGTAACAACCAAGTAGATCAAGCGGCCAACCAACCTGCGGTAAGGCTCGACCTCGATGAGCAAAGGAGATTTGGAGATGGCGAGTTTGTGATTTTGAGGCAGAGGAAACAGAGCCGGTTGGGATCCGAGGAGACCAGTTTCGGCGATGATGTCGAGTGCATATTTTCTTTGGCAAAGATAAAACCCAGAAGGATTTCGAGCCACTTCTATGCCGAGAAAGTATTTTAGCAGCCCCAGATCCTTCATGAAGAAACATGATGACATATATTCTTTAAATTTCACAATCTCGCTTTCAGAATTTCCAGCCACTATGAGATCATCTACGTAAACCAGAACTCTCAAAGAAACCCCATTCATATCAAGAGTAAAGAGAGAATAATCTGACCAGGATTGGATGAAACCATAATCTCCAAAAGCTTTTGATAATTTTGCAAACCAACCGCGAGGAGGTTGTTTAAGGCCGTAAAGAGATTTATGTAACCTGAAAACTTGGTTAGGAAGTGTAAAATGAAAACCGGGAGGAGGTTTGATGTATACTTCTTCTTCCAAGTCGCCATGTAGAAAGGCGTTATGGACGTCCATTTGGTGAACCAACCAATTTTGGCCGGCTGCTAAACCAAGAAAGAGGCAAACTGTTTCCATCTTTTCGACGGGGGCAAAGGTCTCCGCATAGTCCTCACCTTCAATCTGGCGATTTCCTAGAACAACTAGTCTCGCTTTATGGCGTTCCAGAGACCCATCAGATCGATATTTGAGTTTGTAGACCCACTTAGTTCTAATTGCTTTCTTCCCTTCCGGTAAAGTAGTTAAACTCCATGTGTTGTTTAATTCGAGAGCTTTTATTTCTGCAGTCATTGCATCTCTCCAAACCGCTGATTTGAAAGCGTGAGAATAGGTCTTTGGTTCCACTGCAGATGTGATTGCAACTTGGAACGCGCGATGTGTAGCTGAAAAACGATTGCAATTGACATATGATGTGATAGGATATTTTGAGGTGGAGAGATATGTTGAAACTTGGGAATTTTTAGCAGTGACATAGTTTGTAACAAAATCGCGAAGAGTGACGGATTGAGTTCTGGGCCGTGTGCTTCTTCGTAACAGAGGTGGCGGAGATGGTGGAGGCACCGTGTTTGATGGCAAAGAATGAGTATCAGAGATTGATGTTGTTGACCCAGAAGTTGCATTTGATGATTGCGAAGTTGGGGAAGGTTCGTGGAGGGTATTATCTGAGATAGAGGCATCGGTTTGTGAATTGGAGGAGGAAGAGCTTTCGGCGGTAGATGTGAGTATAAGTGGATCAGAAGCAGGCCCATATGGCTGAGAAATTGGGCCTGTATTGTTTGTTGTGTCGAACATACCAGAAGGTGGAGTGGGCTGGACAAAAATATCAAACTCATCTTCTTCACTTGGCCGAATGATTTTGGTAGTGGACGGACGGCTCACATTTAGCAGAGTCATAACTGTGCACCACTGATCATCACTTAGTCCAGTAACCGCATCTCGATCACGATCTGTATGGACATGATTGACATGTTCAGCTGCTGATGGTGTAGCCGTTATGGCGTTGACATACATAGGAGGACGGGTTGATCCTATGGGAGTTGTGAGTGGAAGTTTTCCACGACCACCGCCTTGAATATTTCGAGAGTGAGGACGATCACCCCACCACTCAGGATATCCTAAAACAGCAAAGCATGAGTCCGAGGCGTGTCCTGTTCGATTACAATGGCGACATAGAATATTGTTGGTGGCTTTCTTCTCGTCAATACGGAAACGGGGTTTAGCTTGAACCGCAAATGCTATAGCCTCCGATTTTTCTTCTTTGACTGTGATATTTTGATTCAAATTCTCCTCCTGTTTTACAAGATTGTAAGCTTCCTCCAGACCCGGAAGTGGCGTACGTGCAGTCAGGCTCGACCGAATAGTATGAAAAAATTTATCATCAAGACCGAACAAGAATTGTTGTACCATGTCATCTTCACGGTCCTTTTCTTGGAGAGCGGTTAAGTCACAAGTACAATTACCACATTTGCATGTGCGAAGTGGTCGGTAGTTAGAGACACGGTCCCAAATCTGGTTGAGCTTGCCAAAGTATGTTTCAACAGATGTTCCTTGTTGGTGACAGTTGGCGAGATCAGCCTTGATCTGTTGATTACGAGGTCCGCTCGTCACGGCATAACATTGCATTATGTGATCCCATAAATCTTTGGCAACATCCCGATGAGAGATATTGGACTTAATAGCAGAATCGATCGTCATCCTAATCCATGAAACGAGAAGCGCATTAACGGTGACCCAATCTTCATAATCGGGAGAGTCAGCGATCGGTTTCATAATGGATCCATCAAGGAATCCAAACTTCTTGTGGGAAATGAGAGCGGTTTTGATTCCACACGCCCACTCATCATAATTCGATCCATGGAGCAACGGTGAGAGATGATAGCTCCTGAGTTATCGGCGGAAGTAAGATCATAGGGGGAGATGGTTCGGCGAACTTCAAGACGTGATGTGGTGGAGTTTGTTTCAGTCATCTTCGAGAGTTGGGTTCGATGTTAGAAGCATTTATGTTGTTGGGTTCGAAAGTTTTAGAGAAAAAAAATTGTGATTGGCTCTGATACCATGTCATGTGGAGAAGAAGAAGATAGAGGAATCGCTTCTCTTATTACGTAGCTTTACAAGGATATATATATATATATATGAAAGTATGAAACATCATTGCCTAAATTACGAAGATGTGAAGAAGATATTTAGGGATTGAAGATGATTGCGTAATCGCTGAATTAGTGGGATGTCAATCCCATTACGTGTCTTCATAAGGATTTGAGTATATATTTTCTTGTACATGAAGTCTTGAAAATGACCATCTGATCATCAAGTTATCAAAAAGATATATATACCTTGTTATCCTAAAGATGACACCATTTTTTGGAGCCATACTAAGGATGGTAATTATACTCTTTTCAATCATCCAGATATTGCAAAAAAAAAAAAAAAAAAAACATTTGGAAACAAGAAATGTCTCCAAAGATTATGCACTTCCGCTGGAGACTTGCTTCAAAAGCTTTAGCAGTTGCTGAAAATCTGATTCACTGGAATATGACACTAAATCCATACTGTTCAAGATACATTTCTGATATAGAAACAACAGACCATGTTTTTAACATGTCCTCATTCGGCAGCACTTTGGCGATTCACAAGAATTCCTTATGATATCCTGGTAAGTTCTTATGTAATCTTGGAATAGATAACATATTTGTTATCTACTTTTTTGGATATTATGGCACATTTCGAAAGGAAAAAATGAGATGGTTCTTTAACCACAAACAAGTGTGTTTCCTTTGGGTCAAGTGCAAGTTTCAGTCCAGTAGAAGTTCGTCGACAAAAATGGGAATTCATGAAGGTGATCGTCCCTCTGGTCTTGGCTGGATTATAAGAAACACGGCAGGAAAAAAATTACATTGGGGATTAGGAAAATATCAAGGTCGGAATATAATAGACATTTGACCCCAAAAAAATGAATATAATAAACCAGTTCGAAGTTGATTGGTTTTGAGCAAAAATAACTTCAATTCATTGAAAAAAAACTTTATAATGCATTGCATATTGGTGTTCATTGTTAATCATGTTAAATATTTTTTGATAAATTTTGATATTATAATTATATATAATGGTCATATTCGATTGAACTGCTATATATTGCTTAGCGAGTGACACAACTCTCCAAAGGCACCCATTCTCAACCATTGTACTAGTCCATTCATATTGTCTAATAATATATCTATTTTCATTTAAACCAGTGAGCCATTTAAATATAGAATGGATATCAATTAATTAAACATTTCATATTATACGAAAAAAAATATTTATGATGACAATAGTGAACCGATGATGAGTCATCAGTAACTATCAGCGTAAACAACAATGGGACTCCTCACATTATGGGTACCATCAGACCAGATAAGATTTGCAGACGAAGGCAGTTCAGAGTCGAGATCGCTACCTGTAACAGTGACCCTAAAAGATTGCTTCTCGTTCACAGTCTTGAAAGACATAACACTAGGCGTTACTTCTACACTGAGCTTTGATCCATGACCAGCTACTACCGTTGATTTATATGTAGAGCTTGGCGTGCCTACGTTAGTCAAGGTTCTGTTGAAAGTCACAGCGAAGTTGCTGTCCGATCCAGAGAGTTTAGCTGACATTGAAGGATAGTTTAGGTTTCTTGGTAATGTTCCATTCTCTTGAAAGCAAATAACGCTTTCACCGGAGATGATGTTGATGATACTCGAGGTGTAGTTCATGCTGCAGAGAAAGGCGATGTTGTCTGCTTTGTCCGATTCATAGACGAGTCCAGGATTTAAAGCGGCCATTGGGTTGACATGTCCAGATCCATAAGCAAACTCTGTCGAAGCTATACCAGTTCCAGTAGCATTCACCGGCCAAGCTGCAAATATTAGTTAAGAAAACGTTTAAGAACAAAGTGTCAACATAATTACTTGCGAGACAAGGAATTTGAAAGTTTTCATAGAAAGAAAAAATTTAGGGTATAGTTTTCAGCTTACCAGTTGTCATGATGGCTGACTGTATCATGGAAGGAGACCATTTAGGGTAAAATGTCTTGATATACGCAGCGACGCCTGCAACATGTGGACAAGCCATTGAAGTTCCGGAGATAACCGAGTACTTCACATGTCTAGGGTCATTTAAAGAAGGTTGAGCATCAGGTGAATAAGCAGCAAGAATCTCTATTCCTGGTGCTGTTATATCCGGCTGCAATCCATCCACCATTGTCTCTTAGACCAGAGAAAAAAACAAAAACAAAAACTGAGATTGTAATTGTTTTTTTGTACCTTTAGAATATCCACAGCGATAGTGTTTGGTCCACGAGAAGAGAAGGAAGCAATAACAGGAGCTGTCCGATTGAAGATTGTTTCGGTTCTTAGAATAGTTGCTTGTGGAGAACTGAGAAAACAAACCTAAAGATTTCAGGGTAATGAAAGATGAAGAATCTTGAACAGATGTGTAAAGCGTAGAGAAGATGATTGTTTACTTTGTAGACTCAATGTAAGAGACGAGAGAATCAAAGTCTTTTGCAAATAAACCAGAAGTAGGTAAAGGGTGAACAAAGGCAACGTCTGGTTTAGGAGATTTAAAAATGACTGCAATAGCTCCCACTGATTTAGCTATCTTCACACCATCTGAACCACCACACACTAAAATCTTTCCCTCTATACGAGATTTTTCCATACAAGATGACACACAAAGCCTGAAAAAGAATTGAACTCATTCCATCAGAAATAGGTTTCAAAAAAAAAAAAACTAGGTCATCAATACAATTTCGATATTGTTACTTGCAGGGAAAGTTACCCTGCGGATTCTGAGTCGCAATCAGAAGAAGCCGCAGATTTACCATACACAAGAGGGTAACTCTTTCCCTTTAGGTCGAAAGTATTCACTGACTTACCCTTTGAAGGAAAAGAGAACAGAGGAGTCATTGGTAAAAGACTAAAGAGAGAAAGATTCTTATGATTACAGAAATGAGTGTTACTTGGTACTTACGACAAGTGTGTTGCCATTTCCAAGAACAACTTTGGTGACAAATCCACGGTTCGTACTACTAGCAGCAACGGTTAAGATCCACGGTGCTACTCCCGAGACTGTTTCTGCTGTTGGACCACTGTTACCGGCGGCATTCACTGTGAGAATTCCTTTGGCCATGGCGTGAAAAGCCCCGATAGCAATCGGGTCACTGTTGAACATAGACGCTTCACCACCGATAGAGATGGTGATGAGGTCCACACCATCAGCAATAGCATCATCATATGCAGACAATAAAGCCTCTGAGCTACACCCTGTGTGGGTACAGACTTTGTAAGCAGCAATTCTAGCGGCAGGAACGCCACCTCTTACGGTTCCATTGCCTATTCCAAAGAAGCTTGTATCCGCGACAGCGTTTCCAGCCGCTGTTGAAGCCGTGTGTGTACCGTGGCCTACAGTGTCCTTGGTTCCTTCGCTTGTGTAGTCTCTAGCCCCAATCAACTTGCTGGCAAATTATAAACAGATCAACAATATTTACTTTTTTTTTAACTTTTGTTACCAAAGATAATATTTTATATCGAAACTCAAACTAATTTTCAGATTATTCATGGAAGCCGGAGCGGTTCAAAACGAAAATGGGCATGTACCATATTGTAATATATGAGCCCTTTTAATTACACTAAATTTTTTGTTTTTTAAATTGGGTTCTTAAACTAAAGAAAAATGTTGGAATTTGCTTTTGGACCTATGCATTTACACCTCGTATTTCTTAAGATATATGATACGACCAAGAATATCTATCGTGGAAGAGAGAAATTAATTGTAAGAGAATTACTTGTTACATTTGAAGTCTTCACCGCCTGAACAAACACCTTTCCATTTCTTTGGAGGAGGACCAAAGCCTTTGTCGGAAAAGCTCTCAGATTCCGGTGTGATCCCACTGTCGATGACTCCAATAATGGTATCACTTTCCATGGTCGGGTTCCTCTTCGTCTTTGTTCCTTCCTTTAACCCCATGAAGTCCCAAGACGTCGTCGTTTGGAGCTGTAACATCTTGTTTGGGAACACAGACACAACTCCCTCCATTTCTAAGAACAAACAAATAAAAGGGTTTTTGGTTATTTAACCTTTAAAATCATTTCAACATAATATTGTGTTGATGTAAGATCACTCACTGGCTACTTTTTCTCGTTCTGACTCAGTGAGCCTAGCCACAAAACCATTGAAACTCCTTGTGTAACTTCTCACCAAACGACCTTCGATCGAGCTAGAGTTTATATTACTTATTAGAATCTTCATTTAAAACTATTTTATATTGGTTATAACTAATCATGATTAGAGAAATAAATAAATTAAATCACACCTTTCTCCAGTGACCTCTTCAAGAATACTCATGTGATGGGACATTGGTGTGTAGTTTTCTCGAGACGAAAGCGAACCCATGTAGACTATATACACCTTCATTGATCATATATATTATGATCAATTCAACATGTATAAAGGATGGTCATTTGAAGAAAATACATTATTAATTTGATAAGAATGGCCATGACAATACCTTTTTATCTTCATCTTTGACTGCTGAGATTGAACTCAAGAACATGAGTCCAAGGATGAATGAGAGGAGAACAGAGGAAGCCCTTGCTGCGAGTTTCGCCATTGTTTTAATAAAAATGAATTGAAATTACTGTAATTCTTAGTTTCTGTTATGATGAACATGAAAGATCTTTATATAAGAGATATCATACATGCACCGCGTCAAATTAAAAGAATCTAATTAATTTCATTTGATTTTTGTTTTGTCATTAAGGATTTAAAAATAATTATAAATCAGATCAAAATTTACCATGTTAATGATATATGTATCAATTAAATTGTAATATTGTATGCAGGTTTAGGAATATATCTAGGGGTTTATTCATTCGCAAATACTATGAACTCAATTATGAAGAAAATAAAGTGTGGGATTGGTATATCTTTATTTTTGATTTTTACTTAATTTACTATATAAAAAGGAGACCGTATAATCAATCAAATATTTAAGGGTAATGTATTGAACTGTGCATTTAGAGTGATTTTACTTTTAAGGAAACTTTAGATTATTTTTATGATTTTGGGAGAATTTAAGAAAGTTGTTAGAAACTATTAAAATTATATGCAATAACATATAAACCACGAATTTTGGGTATTTATATTTTTAATAAAAATAAACTTTTCTAAAATTACTTAAAGTCATTAAAATCCTAATAGGCTAATATTTAAACATTTCCAATAACAATAAATTTGTTTAAATCACTTATTCAATAACACAAGATTTTAATAGAAGATTACAAATTATATATCCTATAACACTGTATTTTATAGGGTTTTAAATTAAATATTCATAATCAAATAACTTAGAATTTTAATTACTCCATCTGCTCAGTTCAATGCACCACACCTAGAATGGTTTGTGTTTAACAATATTTCTTATCTTATTCAATCATGGATTATTAAAAATAATTATAAAATTAAGGGTGAACTAACAATTCTAAAAAATGCCTTCAAACATGCGTTTAACGAAAATATTTCAAACTTTAAAAATTTAAGGACTTTCAGGTATACGAGACACCATATTGGTTATACTTGGGGGTCTTGGTTAGAGCAGTTCCACCGCCAATAGACTGCTTTAGTTTCTTAAAAAATAAAAATAAAAACATTTAATAGAAAAAAAAATAAACCAAATAAAATAGGACAGCTTTGCAAGAAGATTTATTCAATTGTTAGAAATGGTTATCAAAAAAGAAAAGAAGTATATCTTCTTTCTCTTTCATTCGTTTCTTTAATTTTATTAATTTTTAATTTTAAAAAACTTTTGTTGGAGACGCATGCAGGCTCGGCCCAGAAGCCAAGCAAGTAAGGCATGGGCGTAGGGCATCAATTTTATTGGGCATTTTCTTTAATAGTTTTAGGCATTTGTTTTATAAGTTTTGGGCATTTGTTTTACTAGTTTTGGGTATTTTAAATTAAATTTTAAAACTTATAAGATTAATCTTATTAGACATGTAATTATAGTTGTATATCTTAATTGATAAAATATAAATTTAGATATGTTATTAATGAATTTTAAAGTTAAATTATACAAAAAATATAAAGCTAGTCATAATTTTTTATTTTAAGTCAATTTCTTTTTCTTATTCTATTAGTTCTGTAAATAATTATTATGATTATGCAAATTATAATAAGTTTAAGAGTAAAATTTATGGTTTATTTATGTTATTGTTTTTTAATAATATTGCATAAAACTAAAGAACATAATTTTTTTTTTGCTTAGGGGATTCGAAATCGTTGGACCGGCTCTGGACGCATACTCTTATATTTGTGGGGTTTTGACTAATATTTTTAATCTAAACGACTATTTAAAAGAAAAAAAAAAGAAAAGAAAAAAAGAAGAGTGTTACTTGATGATTGACATTATAAACTTTGGTTAAGATAATTTATGTACAAGTATCACTTGATGATTGATTAACTTTAAAAAAAATTAAAACAAAAAATTATTAAGACACTCTAAACATATACCATTATTGACAAGAATCTATAGCCAATTGACAAAGTATTTCATGTCATTCCCAGCTGAGTTTGAGTTGGATTTCCTTTGTGCGAGTTTCTATTGCTCTGTATGTGAGTATTGGGTTAGTGGTCAGTCCGTTGTGGCCTAGAGACGACAAAAAAACATATACCATTGTTGGAGATAGTCAGTAATTGAATTCATTTTTATTTATATTTATATTAAATTCCAATAAAATTGTTATTTCAGCCATTGGAGAGATTCACTTTGATACAAAGATGAAGATGGTTTACCACTCGATAACAAAGATTATATGTTTATTTCTTCAATTTTCATTCTACTTTCAAGAATGTTTTGAATAAATTTTATATTCTATTAAAAAAATCCAGCTTCAGTCGGGCTAATTTCTCATATGCTCCGCACGGCATATGATTTAATCTTTATACCTTTTTCAATTTTTATACTAATGATGAAAATATTCTTCATTTTTATTTTAAATTGTTTTCAACTCGCCGAATACAACCGGATACAACTGACTACAAGTCGTACCCAATATATCTGCAGTATACCCTAGTCGTACCGAATAATGTATACAATTGACTACTAGTCATACCCAATATACCCGCAATATACCCTAGTCGTACCCAGTCATATCGGACACCTGGTATAATTATGACTATTAAATCTGCAATATATCCCTAGTCATACCAGTTATATTCCGAATCCTAGATTCAAACCCGGATCGCCCGGATGTGCGCGGAAGATCCCAAATCACTGGACTACTATGTTTTTCTTGATATCGTATATAATTATATATATTAATTTAATTTATTTTTGAATTTCATTAAAGGCAAAATTGTTTTTTTTTTTATCAGAAAGGATAGAGATTGATTTTCTACCCAGAAAGGCATACCAGAAATTCCACCTCAGTCTTATGGTAAGCAACATTACAGTAGCAAGAACAAGTTATTTATGATGACGATGGTGAATCGATAACGAGTCATCAGTGACTATCAGCATAAACAACAATGGGACTTCTCACATTATGGGTACCATCAGACCAGATAAGATTTGCAGAAGAAGGAAGTTCAGAATCGAGATGGCTACCTGTAAGGCTGTAAGAGATTGCTTCTCGTCCACAGTCTTGAAAGACATAACACTAGGTGTGACCTCGACGCTGAGCTTAGATCCGTGACTGGCCTCTACCGTTGATTTATATGTAGAGCTTGGCGTGCCTACGTTAGTCAAGGTTCTGTTGAAAGTCACAGTGAAGTTGCTGTCCGATCCAGACAATTTAGCCGACATTGAAGGATAGTTTAGATTTCTTGGTAAGGTTTCACTTCTCTCAGAATATGACTTTGAGGATAGACGAGGTGTAGTTCATGCCACAGAGAAAGGCGATGTGGTCTGCTTTGTCTAATTCATAAACGAGTCCAGGGTTTAAAGCGGCTATTGGGTTGACATGTCCAGCTCCATAAGAAAACTTTGTCGATGTGTTGCCAGTTCCAGTAGCATTTACCGGCCAAGCTGCAAAACATTTGTCAAGAAACCAAATAAGAATAGAGTCAACAAAGGTTACTTGTGGGACAAGAAAAGTAAAATTTTCTACTTACTCGTTGTCATGATGGCAGATTGAATCGTGGAAGGTGACCATTTAGGGTAAAATGTCTTGATATAAGCAGCCACACCTGCTGTGTGTGGACAAGCCATTGAAGTTCCGGAGAGAACAGAGTACTTCACATGTCTAGGGTCATTCAAAGATTGTTGAGCATTAGGTGAATATGCAGCGAGAATCTCTACTCCTGGTGCTGTTATATCCGGCTGCATTTTCAACCACAATTGTCTCTCATCTCATACCAGAGAAAATAAACAAAACCTAGCTAGATAGTAAATGTTATGTATATTTTACCTTTAGAATAATATCAGGAGCGATACTGTTGGGACCACGAGAAGAGAAAGAAGCAATAATAGGAGCTGTCCGATTGAAGATTGCTTCTGTTTTTAGAACAGCCGCTTGTGGAGAACTGAGAAAACAAACACAGAGATTTCAAGATAAATATGGAGACTATGTAGCAGATGTATAAAGCATAGAGAAGATGATTGTTTACCCTGCAGACTCAATGTAAGAGACAAGAGACTTAAAGTCTTCTTCTTCTAAACCAGAGGAAGGTAAAGGGTGAATGAAGGCAACGTCTGGTATATTGGATTTAAAAATGACTGCAATAGCTCCAAATGATTCAGCTTTCAACATAACACTCGGACCATCACACACTAAGATCTTTCCCTCCACTCGAGATTTTTCAATACACGATGTTACACAAAACCTGGAAGAAAATGGTTTCATTCAACTAGAATAGATTGATATAGGTTATTGTTTCTTGGAGGGGAAGTTACCTTGCAGACTCTTCACTGCAATTAGAAGAGGCCGCAGATTTACCATACATAAGAGGGTACTCCATTCCTTTAAGATCGAAAGCATTCACTGACTTACCCTATTAAGGGGAAAAACAACAGAGAGGTCACTAGTATCTTCTACTATGGTCAAGAATGAGAGTGTTACTTGATACTTACGACAAGTGTCTTGCCATTTCCAAGAACAACTTTGGTGACAAATCCACGATTTGTGGTGCTGGCTGCAACGCTTAAGATCCACGGCGCTACTGCTGAGACTGTTGTTGCTCTTGGACCACTGTTACCGGCGGCATTCACAGTAAGAATCCCTTTGACCATAGCGTGAAAAGCCCCGATCGCGATCGGGTCCATATGGAAAATATGACCATGACTACCCGCGATAGAGATGGTGATAAGGTCCACACCATCATCAATGGCGTCATCAAATCCAGACAATATAGCGTCATAGTGACACGCTACGCTGGTGCAGACTTTGTAAGCAGCGATTCTAGCGGCTGGAACACCACCTCTTACGGTTCCATTGCCGATTCCAAAGAAGCTTGTATCCACTACTGTGTTTCCAGCCGCTATTGAAGCTGTGTGTACCATGGCCTTCGGTGTCTATGGTCCCTTCGCTTGTGTAATCTCTAGCCCCAATCAACTTGCTAGAATATTATCAATAAGTTTTATATCGAAACTAAAACTTATTTCTAGGTTATGCATGGAAGATACATTATCTCAAGGTACGACCAAGAATCTTAATCGTGTAAAAAGATAATTACTTGTTGCGTGTGAAGTTTTTGCCTCCAGAACAAACACCTTTCGATTTCTTCGGAGGAGGACCAAAGCCTTTGTCGGAAAAGCTCTCAGATTCCGGCGAAATCCCAATGTCGAGGATGCCGATGATAGTATCACTTTCCATGGTCGGGTTCCTCTTTGTCTTAGTTCCTTCCTTTAACACCATGAAGTCCCAAGACTTCGTCGTTTGTAGCTGTAACATCTTGTTTGGGAACACAGACACAACTCCCTCCATTTCTAAGAACAATATATAAAAGGGTTTTTGATTATTTTAACCTTTAAAATCATTACAACATAATATTGTGTTGATGTAAGATCACTCGCTGGCTAATTTTTCTCGTTCTGACTCACTGAGCCTAGCCATGAAACCGTTGAAACTTCTTTTGTAACTTCTCACCAAACTACTTTCAATCGAGCTAGAGATTATAATCACTTATTAGAATCTTCATAAAAAATATTTTAAATTGATTATAACTAATCATGATTAGAGAAATGGGTAAATTAAATCACACATTTCTCCAGTGACTTCTTGAAGAATACTCATGTGATGGGACATTGGTATTTAGTCTTGGGACCTATGTATTTTAAAAAAAAATATTATTTATCGTGTTTATTAATTTATATAGGTGATATTTGAATTTAGAAAATGTAAAATGAGTAAAAAATGTTACATTTATAGTATTTTAATAAATTCTATCCAATATTCTTCACAGTTTTAGCAAATCCACATATGTGTCAAAAAAATGTCACTTTTTTTTTGACAGTTTGCACTTTGGTTCACTGATCTAGCTCAGTCGAGGTTACTCAAGCAAATGGACAGATGTGTCAAGGACATCATCCTAGCTCACATTCATCGAAGGAGATTCAAGAATGAATCTCTTATCTCTATGGTTCTCATATGAATATTGATTTTCGACACCATGTTTTTATTATGCTTTTTATTCTTTTTTGTATCTTAAGAAACTCTGGGCTCACCAAGATGATATAACAATTGTTCCTTTGGTCTATATTTCACATTTTAGCAACAACAAAAAAGCCTAATGTATTTGGACAGAAACGCTAAGATATTACATAAATATATCAAAATAACAATGATGCTAAATAAATGAATTCACATATTTATCAACATGAGAATGCTTAATTCACAAATACTTAATTATCAATAGAAGAATTTCAGACCAGCTCCAACGGGAGCTCTTACAAGGTTTTTACATGGGCTTCTTATCATTAATTAGGTAAAAAAAAAAAAAAAAATAGGTTATATAGCAAGAACCGGTTCTTATTAAAGAGGCTAAATAACCCCTAATAATCTATGCAGTGTTGCAATGTGATTGGCCTAAAACTTTTAACAAAAATTTATCTATCTTTGTCGTTTCTCTCTCAATTTCTCTCATTTTTATCTCTGCAATTGATGGCGGTCCAATGAAGATTTACCACACAGCTCTTCCTCATCTTTCTAATCCAGTTTTATCATTTCAAGAGCACGCGCGTGAGGTATAATAGGATTAGTGATTTTGGGTTGTTCCTGATGGTTCAATTCATAGTTAATTCAAATCAGTTTCTTAATTGATTTCATAGTTATTTAATTTGGTAATCAAAATTAGAAATCATGTTGATACGTTAACCCAATTATTTTGCGGTTATTTGTTGCTCTGTTTTGTGATTGATCTTGAGAAAAAATTAGGAGTTAATGTAAAATATTGAAATAAATTATTGTAGTTTTGATGGTCTTTCTTAGTTTCTTGTTGATAGATTTGTTTTTGCATTGCTTAGCTTGATTTCTTGATTGTGCTGATAGGTTTGGACAGAGCAATGAGGTGTTGAAAGCGGCTATATTCTTGGCGATGATTTGTAGAGTGTGATTGCATCAGGACTTAGTCGTAAGGGAAAGAAAGATGAAGCCAATGAACTTGTGAACTTCATGAAAGCTTCTGGAAGACATCTAGATGACAAAGCAATGTCATCTTTAGTTGAAGGGCATTGTGATGCTAAAGTTCTGGAAAAAGCTTCAGTGTTTCAAGAAGATGATTGGCAAATAATGAGTCTCGTATGCAGGTTATGCATTTGATATATGTTCTTTAGAAAAATATTTGCTAGCTATTACTCAAATCGAAACTAGTTCATTATGGGCCTTGTTCTGAAAATCTCCGTCTAGCTCCGATTACACCCCGCCTAGTCGCTAGACCCACCCTCGCCGCCTGGATTAATGATTAATCCCTCAAAAAAGTCAGTCAACCGTTTACTCCCCGCCTAATCCGATTAATCCCCGCCTAATCCGATTATTTTTGGCATAATCATCTATAATCCAATTATTTTTAAATTTTCAAGTATATTTTTTTTTTGTTTTTGTTATTAAGACATTTATATTAATAGTTTCTGATGTTTCATAATAAATTATGTTAAAATTATAAATAAAAATCATAAAATAAATTATTAATACTACATTTTCATGTATTTACTATAATTTTAAAAATAATATTATTTAAAAATTTAATATAATGGATAAATATATTTAAAAAATATTAAAATAACCTAAAACTAATCCCGATTAATCCCCGTTTACTCCCCGATTAATCTTCTAGGCGCTAGGCCCACCCTCGCCGCCCGACTAGCGCCTAACGATTTTTAAAACATTGATTATGGGTATCTTTTTGTGGACATCGATAGTCAAAAAGCATGGCTAGACAAAATTTTGAATGAAAGTTTTGGATGCAAACACTAATTTAACATTTTTAACACCAATTTCATATACATTAATACTGATTTTATTTTCAAAATTTTAATTTTTAAGAACCTCTAATAAGGTTCTACTATTGGAGGAAGCAAAAATTAAGAACTCTTATTGAGGTTCTTAACTTTTAATTATGTAAAATCTATACTAATAAAAGGGGCTATTTGAGGCTCAATTGGCTGTACACATCAGCAAAAAAAAATTTCTAAAAACTTGACACATCACTAATATCAAATATTAACTATCAAATTTTAATTGTTTAATTAAATGATTTCTCTTATTAAATAGTTTATTTTCCAATCTCTTCATCTTCTCTCATTCCCTTCATCAAAATTTGTTTTTTTATTAGTATGTTAATTTTAAATTACATAAACATACATTTTAATATTTTTTACTTCTATGTGGTTCATTTTGTTTGTTCTGGATTTATTGATGTATGAAGTCATGGCAAATAAAAATCATAGATCAATCGGGTTGTGGTTCCAGAGGATGATGGTCATACAGAAGACACAAAAATGTACATCAAACAATATCTTATGATTTGTTTTAATGTGTTTCACCAGATTTCTACCGTCTCACGTGTTCCTTTCAATCTGTAATGTGTACTTTTGATCTCTTGTCATTGGTACGAGTAGAGTTGAAGTTAAAAGTTTTGAGGTTCAATAAGCCACTTCTTCCATAGTGAATATAGATCACAAAGATTATTTCTTTTCTAATCTTCTCAATAATTTTTTGTCTCTGTTCCCCCCTTAGGTTTTCAGCTACCTACATCATAAATTTTTATATCTTGCCGAGAATATACTGAGAATTTCTCCTACATGTTTCATATTCGCTCCATGGCAGATAACAGTTGGGCAGATTATATGTTCGGTATATATTGTTGAAAAATATCTAGGATTTATATATTCATGCAGGATGGAGCTCATGAGTTTTACCATACAAGAAAAGATTATTTCCATTTTTAGTTGATCTTACATTTATAAGATTTGAAACTCGTGATCACTTAATTTGAATTTATTTTCAAGTTACATAAAGTTTGCTATGAAGTATGACGTTAAACATTTTTCAACCTGGTTAGGATCCAAACAATGTGTTCATAGAAACGAGACAAATAAGTATGACATATAATTTTTTAAGAAGCATATGTTACTGTTGATGGTCATTGTCATATTTTGGGACTTTCTCCACCAAGTCTCATGTTAGTCATTTTGAGCACCATATATCATAAAAGTAAGTGAAAACAGAGATACAAAACAAAAAACCTAAAATTGTGAAAATTTAAAGTGTACAAAAAATATTTACCATTGCAGGACATATGCATATATGTACACACCTAATGCATATAAAACTCACAAATCACAATGTCATCATTCTACACAAAATTTTACAGTTCAATCTATTCAAATAAACAAGAATGTTTAATGATAAAATGAGCAAAAAAAGTAATAACATATATAAAGTTCTGCGAATGTGAGATAAATTCAATATTTTTTTAACAAGGAAAATATATTAAAAATTTAGGTTTAATTACAAGCATTAAAATAATTTCATGCCATTTTTTTAAATGTGAAATTTGTTTTAGTTATTGTCTTATACATACAAATTTTCAAATTCATTTTGATAAATTTCTATTAAATTAAATATTTTATCACATAAAATAGAAAAAACATAGAGATAAATAATCCGCGCGTATCACGGAACAAACCCTAGTTTATATTAAAAATATTATTAAGAACACTTATGAGGGTTTTACTATTGAAGATGCTCTGACTCATGTTAAGTTCCAGCAAACCCAACTCCGGATAAGAAAAGCCGCTGCTTGCATAAAGTATTATAAATATAGAAATGCATTCCCAATATTTATATACCCATCATCATCTCCTTCAAGTTTACTTTGCAACAAAACATACTCTTTCACTCATTAGTATCCATAAAATACAGTTTTCTATGATGAAAAAAAAGAAGATAATCAACATCAGTCGTCTATATAGATCGCCCAGCTATAGTTATCAAATCAAGTTCCATACCATGATAATTTTTAAAGAAATCAAAGACTATACAAAACCAAATATTCTCTACTAAACCGGTAGTTACAACCCATGTTCTAAAAATCCCCGCCTACCTCCGATTACACTCCGCTTAGTCGCTAGGCTCACCCTCGCCGTCTCGATTAATGACTAATCCCTCGAAAAAGTCAGTCAACCGATTACTCTCCGCCTAATCCGATTAATCCCTGCCTAATCTGATTATTTTCCGCCTAATCATCTATAATCTAATTATTTTTAAATTTTCAGGTATACAAAAATTTGTTTTTGTTATACAGATATTTATATTGAGAGTTTGTGATGTTTATAATAAATTATGTTAACAAATATAAAAAATTATAAAATAAATTATTAATACTACATTTTCATGCATTTACTATAATTTTTAAAAATATATTATTTAAAAGTTTAATATAATAGATAAATATATTTTTAAAATATTAAAATAACATAAAATTAATCCCCGATTAATCTCCGTTTACTCTCCAATTAATCCCCTAGGTACTAGACTCATCCTCACCGCCCGACTAGCGCCTAGCGAATTTTAAAACATTGGTTAAAACTAATAAATCTGTTCCCCAACCGACTACTCTGGGTCTAATGGTTCATATTCTTTATAACTTTTTCTATTTGAGAATTTGAGATTAAACAGTTGCCAAAATTTAGAAAATAGAGAACAAAGTTAAGCATTACAATGTTTTCTTCTTTTCTCTTATCATAAAAGTTAAAATCTCAATTTCCAGCTACAATCATTCGTACTTTGAATCCAGTTATCCAAACCAGCTTCTCATATCTTATTTCATGCATGTCATACATTTACATCTCCAAATTAATTATGAATACGGCAATTCTGAGAGTTCACCTTATTCTTCATTTCTTTTGTGTGGTTTTTATCTAATCTACAAAAATTTACTTATTTTATATTTTAAACAGAACAACAATAAATCTTACTTTATGTAAATTTAAAAATAAAATAAAATAAATTTATCAAGCAATAGTAGGCATATATTTCATTAATAAATGATCAATTAACGCATATGAAAAGTGTTTTTATCCATAATTTTTATGTATTGTTCAGTAATAAATTAATTTTTGCTCTTGTTTATTAATCCTCCCTAGTATAAACTTTAATATCTAATGTCAATACAAAGAAATCAAAAGATAACAAATGAACAATAGTCATAATTAATAAGATACATATATTGTTTATAATGTTTGTAAAAAATTAAGAATACATGTATTATGTATAACTAAACTACACCATTACACATGACACGTATATATATATATATATTCGATCATGTTTAAACATAGTTCTACACTGTATATTTTAAATTATATATTACATGAGATAAAAGAAAATTCATATGAGAAAATGTATATTTATTTTACAGTTAAATATCATAACTTCTATATGAAATCATATATTAGAAAAAAACATAATAATTCAATTTGGTTGTCACAAAAGAAAAAGAAAATCTGAAAATGCCATTTTACTTAGTGTAGCAGATAAATACGCATTGACAATTACAAAACAAAGGGTAATATCAACCACACAATACTAAAAATTCAAGAAAATACCGATCACTTGGACACATAAAGACAGATTTATTTTGGTCGCAACGACATAAACCTTACGGCTTACGTATAAAACACACACATACACACACACACAAGAGACTAATGAGAGAATCTTATAACTCATAAGTCATGCCAACCTTGAGAAGTTTAGACCTTGGAATGGCAAGTGCTTTGTCTCCTTCCCGACAATTCTTCTTCAAGAAATTGTAAGCATGGTTAACTAAAAACTTCTTAAACAGAGAAGAACCTTTCTCTGCCGTAATCTCCGTCTCTCCCATTAGATAAACCATTCCTTTCTCTCTCGCTTTCTCCACTAAATCGGTATGATCCTGCACCGGTTGTACGGGCACGACCCTTCCTGACCTAATCTTGTTTGACGAAGATGAACGTGTGGAACAAATCCTTCCCGAAGATGGAATAGAGTTAGACGTTGGAACAAGTGTAGTTTCAACATTTGGTTCCTCTTCTTTGTCCGTCTGGTCAACTTCTCCTCCTCCGGACATGAAGTAATCATGACGGATGAACTCTTTTAAGTAATGAACAAACTGACGCTCGAACTCATCTGGCTCTTCGATGTCTTCCTTATAACCATACCTCACAACACACCTAAACATCCCACAATCCTTTGGCTCCACGTAACGGAAAAAGAATCGCTCTGATGACGCCACACGGTTTATAGGAAGTGATTTAATCGATATCAAGACGAAAACCGAGTGGACAGAGGAAAGATTTGATATATAGTGAGAGAACAATGGAGTTATACCATGAACAAGCTCCGTATAGAACAAACCAATCCCTGGAACTCGGTTTACATCAGGACTCGTAGCCATTTGTATAGCGGTTTCACTAGATATCTTCTCCCTTAGTTCATACCGGTACTTGAGGACATGAACGTATTGCCAAATCGCCATCATCGCCATCAAAACTAGCGTTATCGCAAGAGGTAGATACCCACCGCTCGTGAACTTGTACATGACTGAGGATAGATATAACATCTCTATGGAACCAAACACGACCAAGAACATAACGATCCATACTATGTTGGTCTTCCAAATAACCAGCATTATAAGAGTTACCATAATAGTTGTAATGACCATAACGGTTACAACCGCGATACCATAAGCGTGACCAATCTTCTCTGTGGTTCTGAAGGCTAGGGTTACAGCGATGCATGCAAGCATGAGTAAGTAGTTGATCTCAGGGATGTAGACTTGTCCTTCATACTTAGCCGAGGTGTGAATTACCTTCACTCGAGGGAAACAACCCATTCGTAGAGACTGTGATATGACTGAGAAGGCACCTGATATCATAGCTTGGCTCGCGATGATTGATGCTGCGACTGCTACCACAAATGTTGGCCAGTATATTGGATCTGTTACGTTAAGTTGCACATTCATTAATATCATATTCTTAGAAATATATTGAAACATGCACAATAATCATAAGAATTCACATTAATTTTGAGCATAGTTTTTAGTTTTTTTTGCAAATGATAATAAGTTTTTTTTTTTAAATATTAGAAAAGATATAAGTCAAGTTAAACTAACCTGGAATTGAGTCGTAGAATGTATTTGAAACGTTGGAAGTATGTTTAGTGAGGTACGCAGCTTGCCCGCAATATATAGTTAGTAGTGCAGGATATGCAATACACGAAAAACTAATCTGCGAAATAAATTTTTTAAAGGCAAAAATGCGTTAGTGAATTATACAAAACACTTAGGTTCAAAACCGGACAATTCATATTAATGACCAAAAAGTAAACACCAAAAGTATATATGTGTATTTATATGTTTAATCTCCTCTAGATATTATTTTTATTTGTGTATTAATTTAGAGAATATAAAAATCACCTGTACGGCACGAACACTGAAATGACCTAGATCAGCAAACATTGCCTCCGTCCCTAGTTCAACAAATTACATTTTTAAATCATTCATTAGAAAATCAAGTTCATATTTTAGAATTAATAAATATATATAAGTAGATTAAAGATAAGGACTCTCACCAGTGATACATAGGAAAACACCTCCAAGGGAAATCCAACCCTCTCTACCATTTCTTCTAAAGTAGTAAATGATATATAGTGGATTAAGTGCCTTTAAGACAGTAATGTCATGCTTAAACAGATTAAAGAGACCAATTCCAATCAGAAATGTGAACCATAAGAGGATGATCGGAGCAAATGAGAATCCGACTTTATCCGTTCCAAACCGCTGAAATGCGAATAGAACAATCAAGATTGCACAAGAAACTCCCACCACTGTGTCTGCATATTTATCATATGAAAAGTAAAACTTATTATATCACATTTAGGTATGTATAAATTAATTAATGAGAAGGTGGATGTGGTGAGTTTTACCTTGGCCGAGCGATTTGATTCCACTTACTGCTGAAAGTACTGGATCAAATAAAATAACAAGCACCAAATTTGTAAGTTACATTAAAAAAAATAGCACTTAATCTATTGCAAACAAAATAACTAGTAAGAAAATAACTTTTGGAGTTGTAGATAAATTAAATTGTGTAATTAATATTAAAAAATTACCACATCATAACTACTTCTAACATGAACTAAAAATGGGTTTAAACAGATTTTGCTAGAGAAAAGGATATATAGATCCATGGGTTAGGTATAGGAGCTCACCTGAGATGGAAGGAGTAAGAATACCATCACCGATGACCATGGAAGTGCCCATAATAGTGACTAGGAACAATATGATCTTCGCAAATTTAGAGTTTTCGAGCTTCTGTTTGATCATATTGGCTCTTTTGAGCTGTTTGGTTGGAAGTTCAAGTGCATAGTTTGAGAGCTCTCTATCTTCTGGTTCTTGGTTTGGAATTTGTCCCATTTTTGCATACCGGCATATCAGTGAGTACAATGCAAATGTTCCTCCTGCACTCAAATATTGCACATCCTAAACGTTATTAATTTATTGATAAAGGTTAGAGTTTACGATTCTAAATTACAAGTATAGTTTTGTCGGAGGCCATTTCATAAATTAGATGTCCACGTAAAAATATCGTAAATAAAATTACTTTCTTTCTTTCTTTGCTACTTACTTTTTTTTGTTAAATAACGAACTCTTGACTTTTTAAGAACGGGTGTTACACTGTTACATTTGTAGGAAAGAATAATTTATACTCCTTTGTATCTAATTAATCACTATTTTCCTAATTTGATTTCTACCAATTGCAATTTATTAATTTTTGTTTCAGATTTTGCCATTTATTTGGTTTAAGAGTAAAGTAATAGAAACAATACCGTTATATTTTGACAAAAAAAAATACCGTATATCTTCAGTGCGTACTGTATTTCTTTTCAGTGCGTATAATTGACTTTAATCGTTCACCATTTTTTTTTCTTTTTGATAAATAACCAAATAAATTATCATGTTGAATCATCATATGATTCGGTTGTATAAGTGCGTAATGACTGATATGGACATTAATCTACAATATTTTGTATCTCTAGCTCATAATATAAAAACGAAAGCAAAGCTTTGAAACCGTTAACCTATTGTCTTTTTTTTTTGTGAAACCGTTAACCGATTCGTATAAATGAAAATTTTCTTAGCATATCAAAAATATTTACCAAAATAACACATCATCTGTACGTAATATCTATATATCTGTATTAAAAAGTCAAAGTGATACTCGGAAGAACTCTTGACTTTTCACATAGGTAGGAAAGAATAGTTTTTCCTCCTTTTATATCTAATCATATTTTAATATTTTGATATATAATAAAAATTGATTACAAATTTATCGTTTTTATGATTAACAATTTTGTATAACTTTAACCATATTTTTAAGTTTACAATCAATAACTAATAAAAGCTATATAAAAACATGAAAATTTATATCTTTTTAAGAAAATTGATAAATATAGTTTAAAAAGTACGGTTTTTGAATGGCGAGAATTGCATCATATGTCCTATTATATTAAAAGTTTAACATGGGACATCGTACAATATTGCTGATCTGAAGGACGTGCGTCATCTAATGAAAAGTCAACAGTGGTAATTGCGTTTATTATTTAGATATATTTTAGTAAAACTAATGAACTTTTTAATTCTTGATTAACTCAGTATACATCTACTACATCCTAGTATGGATCCAATCAAAAAGCGACCATCTTTTTTTTTTGATAAAATGTAAATATTAAAGCGACCATCTTGTGTATTTCTTTTTGTAGAATTGAACTACAACATTATTATACTAAAGAAATTTAAACAATTCTATCATGTTGTATACACCTTGCTTCTTCATTAAAAGTCTACAGTGTTATAGTCCATCGACCATCTATCCTTATTGATATTAGTTTTATAATTATCCCTTTTAATTTCGTTTATTAGTAAACGAAGTGATATAATTTATTTGATAACCGGATATTTTTCCAGCTGAAACTCAAAGTAATCCACAAAATTTGTAGAAAAATCGGGTATTTTTGTTATTTAAAACATTTATCCTTTGGAAAAAACACAAAAAAAACTTGTAGATGATAGAACTTCATTTTCGAGATTGACCCACGTAAAAAAGTCTTCAACACATTCGAACACCACATGTAAGTGGTTTCATTAAGACAATATTCATAGTATTATAGTTGGTGAGAAAAAAAAAATCTTTTTAGCGATATTTGTTAATGAAGGATCAACTGTCTATAATATGATCAAAAGTTACCTTCACCATTGTCGTTAGCCTGTAGGACAATGAAGACATACTTGAGGAGTGCGACGAGTGTAAGAGTATATATGATGAGCGAAAGAACACCAATGATATCATCTTTTTCACGGATTCCTTCAGTGAAAGTACTTGCATACACATACAACGGTGATGTCCCGATGTCTCCATACACCACTCCTAGGCTCTGAAATGCCAAACTCATCGTCGTTCTCCAGCTCATCTGTTTCATATACAAAGTTATATGTTTTTTTGTAAACCAAGTTATGACCATCTTCTTTGTCAAACACAACATATTTATATACATACCAATGATGGACGATTGGTACTTGTTGGGGTTTGTCCAGCCTCTATGCTGAAAGAATCGGGTCGAAGTAGTTTTCCCCATGATTTCTGATAAATAACAGAATGTTTAATAACATTATAAGACGTCTTGTGATATATGAATTTCAGCATGACTAAATATATAACCATAAATAAATCATTCGTATTGATACATGGTTGAGATTTCATATTATAAATACGTTCTCATCAAGTATTAATTACTATTCATATATTCACTCTTTTTGTTGTCTCATCATGATATTGAGGTGCACCCAAGCTAGCTTCAGTTTTGTACATTTATGCAAGGAAAATCATATGTTTGTACTTTGTATCATTTCAAACTATATATATAAGATGATTTATATACATGTACTTATTAATCCATATATAACGCTAATTGGAAAGTATACATATATATATATATATAGAAATGGAATGAAACAATACCTTTTTTTCTTTCAACATGTTCTCATGGTTATTAACTACACCATCTATTTGATGTTCCTCACCATCCATGTTTTGTTTCTCTTTGATTTATGTTGTAATATTTTGAGGCTAATTAGATGCGTTTAAACGATTCTTTTTCCAGTGGCCTTTATAAGCGTTGTAGCATGCTGACTTCTGTTTAAAAAACACTTAAAATACTCAATTAGTCGAAGAAATATAGTTTTTAATGTGGTAGGGACGCGTTTCCTACACGTATTGCCGCCTGAATAAATTAATTTAAACCCACAAAATTTATATGAAAAAATGTATGAGTAAATGAAATAATTAGAGAGTCGGAATATTCCTTGGTACGTAAATGAATTCGTACGACAGCTTCCTAATCCTGACTTTTTTCTTTCGATGTAAGAGTTTAAGAATAATTACAATGTTTTGCTATATTTAAGGATTTAGAGAAAAAATAAACCCCCGATCAGAATCCAAATTTCATAATTACTCGGATGGTCTATGAATTTTTATACCAAATTACCCAAACCTAAGTCAAACCAAAGCCAATTATTTAAAACCAACACGAATTAGTCGAGTTAATTAAAATGTATTAAAAAGTTAATATTTTTTTTTAATTAGAATGATCTTTTTAACCAACTATAATATATAATAAATATATAGCTTTCGATCATTTGTTTCAAATACAAGGTTTTCATTTATAATTCATGTAAAAATATCCTTGTATTTTTTAAACTGTAAACCTCTTTACTCTCTTTTTTTCATCAAACATTTTTACATATTGTAGCCGTGAAAACACTAAAAGCAAACATAATTTTTCATTTCGTAATTTCGTGTTTGTATTTCTTTTGTAGAAATATATTTGCTGACCTGATATTAGAGTTGAGAGTTTCATTGTGTGTGAGCGATTCTAGCCTAAGAAGACCTTGCTGGTGAGGTTGGTCCAAGAAGCGCAACAAACTAATCCGATTGCGAACCGTCTTCTCAAAATCTATTTTGCATCTAAAAATTACAAAATATTCTTTTATTTTATTTACGAAATTTCTTTTATTGGTAAGAAAAGATGTTATTAAGATGTTCACATGTTTTGACCAAAAAAAAAAGAAAAAGATGTTCACATATATGTTGTGAGCCTGACGACGAAAGAGATGTGGGAGACGAGGATTAACTATGATCTGTTTGTACAAAAATAAGACAAATGTATAGCATGCAACGCATGACGTGATGATATTTGGAGTATTTGTTGTTTGATAAGAACAGTAATTTTATTTTTTATCTCCTAAATTTTGGTGGTATTTAAGCTTTGTTTTGATTACTTTTGAGAAGAAATATTGAGAGTTTGGTGCCTTCACAACATTTTTTCGTGTGTATTTTAGAATTTATTTTTGATGTTCACAATGTTTTGGGTATTGATATTTGTTCTAGTTCTTCTCGTTGCGATTATAATTTAAATAACAAATATTGAGTGTAAATTTGAAAATGCAAAGCTCGTTCGAACAAAAAAAAAACAGATGGTTGAAACAAGTTGGAGACTAGTCGATTGATGGTGGCGTGGTTCATGAAATTGAGATAATAGTCAAAAGGATATTTAGAGATATTTGTAGAAAAGAAACGTACAGCTCAAAATATTTGAAAAACTCTTTATAAATTAATAAATTATTAATTTATGAATAAATTAATATATATCTAAATTAATAAAAACAAATCGACATTATTAATTTACAGAGAGATTAATTTGCCCTTACGAGAGAGAGAGAAATTCGTTCAATTTATTTCTGTGAGTTACAGACAAGTTGAATTATTTATTGGAATATAGGTTTGGTTATCATACATTGTATGTAACTAGATATTGCTTCGTGATGAGTTAATGAATGTCTTTGTGCGATAATACCAACTAGATAAGTCTTTATTTTAAGTTTGTCTATGGTGATTTGAGAACATAGATATTTTGTCAAACCTTGTTCATTCTTATGTTTATCATATTTCTCTATTTGTTTTTCAAATTAATGATTTTAAAGAAATTTTAACAATTTTCAATATTTTTTGCATGTAATATATTTATATTATGACAATAAATTCATATATATGAGGTTTTCATTTACCCATATTGGACTGTATCTTATTCATATAAATGATTTTGTGTAGATTTGTCCATTTGTGAACTTTTTATATGTAAATATTTTTATTACCATTATGCTTTATGGTGGATTACCGCTGCAACATGTCCTAACCTATATATGATTTATTATTACTATTTTAAATTGGTGTAGTTGTGGGAAAGTCGGTCAATTCATAAATGAAATTAAGATAATTTTGTTAAATTAATTTATATTTTAATTATATTCGTGTATATCTATATATGGACTAATAATTTTTCTTTAATATCTAAATTTTCAAAATTAAGTAAATATTTGGTTTTGCTTAACAGTGTTATTTTCCCGTTAACTCTCTATAACATAGAATCCACGTGCGAATAATGATTAACTATAAGAACAAACATCATTTCTTAGACTTTATATTGTATATCATCATATAAGAATGGAGAAAATTCTCACCATGGTCATTCTACATTTTTTATGTGTGGATTATTTGAAAGTTTCACAATGCAATTTTGGTATATTTATATATACTCAGTGTCTTTTAAATGTGCCCTTCAAGTTAACTTTGAGCTAAATGATCTTTATGATAAAAAAATATTAAAACTTAATCATAATAATTTTCTATGTGTATGCTTCATGATTTTGTTCATAGTGATCGGATAGCAAATATTTTATTAAAAGATCATATGTTTCTTGAATGATGTTAATGAAAAAAATTCTGAGTTATATTTTTATCATGCTATATATTTCTTGTGAAATAAATAGTTAATTGTAATTAAACTTCATCTTCTAGTTTTTATATTATCATCAAAGAATATAAAGACTTCTCAACCATGATCATTTTACTACTTTTGTGTATGTGTTAGTTTATTAGAAAAATTCACAATTCAATGTAGATATATTTATATCCTCGTATCCTTCCCCCCTCTCCTTAGGTTAAGGTTATATATTGTTTTCTCTTAATTGCAAATTTTGATTTGCTATGTTGTTATTTCATTGAATCTGAATTTCAGAAACCAAATATTAACATAAAATATTTTCATGTAATGGCGAAACTGTTTACATATATTATGAAACTTTTGAATCAGGTAAAAGAAAATCAATTAATTTTATTGGCGTGAAAACAAATAACAACAAGATTGGTAACAAATCGTATTCTAAAACCCAAGAGTCAAAGAAACATCGTTTGATGTGAATCTTAAATTTAACTCGTTCCTCCTAATATTTTATTTGCTCCTAATATCTCATGTACTCAGAAGTCTCAGCTTCCTTGAAACATTCTTTGTTATATTTATTTTCTTTGGTTGTCAGTATATCATCTTAAAAATAATATATACACACCTACTCTTTCTGCACATCTTATAAGATTACAAGTAAATGAAACCACTACTATTATAAAGTACAAACTTAAGTATACAACATTTTTGAATTTTTGAAAACTATGTAGGCATGTGTTAATAATCATGACAATATTGTTTCAAAAGTGGAACCTTAGATCCTAACACAAACCGTTTCTTCATAAATTTTTTGTTATTTTATGTGATTTGGTACTAATCATGTGAAGATTTGTAATTTCATTTACTCAACGGAATTCGTTTATTATGCACCCTTATGAGGATCTGGATCTTTAAACATCTCTATCGACTATGTTCTTAAGTCAATGGGACTTCACCAATTGTCTTGTTGCCTTTAATTTATCTATATAAAAAATTGTATTATTGAGGGTTACTTGGAGAAGTACGTACCATTGACATTATTAAATTAAAACTTGTACTATCTAGGCTGACCTTGTAGAATAATATTGATTTATTGCCATCCTTACTGTAATTCAATGGTTCCTATCAAACACAATTATTTCAAGTGTATTATTTGAAAATTATGTTTTGCTTATATTTCCTTTAAAAACTAATATTATTTAACTATAATAACCTTAAAATAATAAATAATAATTATAGGTTAATCTAATTTTTTAAAAGATGAAAAAGCTTATAACTCAACAGGAAATCACTGGTTTTTCAACTATACATTAACCTCATATGAAATATATAGATTGATAATATATTGGGTAAATGAGGTAGATGCCTAAATTCTCTTTGTTAGTTGAGTAAATATCTATGTGGCAGAAAGGTTTGGGAAATACTATTTTTAGAGAATAAAAATTTCAGAAATACCTTTAACAGAAATACATTAATGTAGCTAGAACACGTTATTAAAAAAATATAATATATCATTTTAAAATAACACGAGTTTATATATAAATAGTGGTATAAAATTTAATGTTTCAATACAAAATAACATGTGATATAAAATTTATAGTGTTTCATTTTGAAATTACGATTACTTAAAAATAATGATGTGTGATAAAATAAAAATAAATAGATGGGAAGATTAAAACAAATAGCATGCATTATTTTAAAAGAATGTGATATATATAGATAATATGGTAGTATAAAAAATTAGTGTATTAATACAAAATAATATGAGTTTAAGGATAAAATAGAACAATTTTTTTGGAAAATTACAAATCTGGTGAAAACAAAGACAAAAAGTAGAAATAACTAAACCTACTCATGAATTATGTAAAAATAACATAGAATATGTAATTAATATTGTATAATTTGGAAAATAAAGTGTAAAAATGATAAATGTCATTTTAAAATTACCAAGAAAAGAACAAGGGTTTTTGGAAAAAAAAACATGTAATAGAGATAAATTATGTGTGATAATAAGAATGACGTCATTTATTCATCTTTTCTGACAGGTACTGTCGTCTAAGAGAGAGAAGATGGAGAAAAATGAGAGAAAGATTGTCTAAATATAATATAGTCAGTGTTGTAGATTTCTTTAATTTTACAATATTGATTAAACAACATGTTAACCTAAATTTATAAATGAATTATTTTTTCACTATAATTTCTTGATCTAAGGGTTTTTTTTGCTAATAATTTAGTTAAGAGTTTTAAGATAGACCATATTATATTTAAAATGAGATTTTTCATCCAAATTTCTTACTCAAGGAATGTTTTCTTTAACAGTTTAGTTGAATCGGCTGAGACAGTTTTTTCCATTGAAATCCTAAATACAGAAACTCAAAAAAAAAATGTTAATTAATTGATTCTATATTTGACTTTTGTTTTGTTTTTTTTGGTCGAAGCCAATCTGTATTTGACATATTTTCAGCTGTTCCAAACCACAAAAAAAAAAAATATTATCTTTGTATCCCATATTTTCACCAAGTCTTCAATATTTATTTAACTTATGCAATCAAATCACTAATAAATATATTATAATATGACCGTTGATTTATTTATCTCTTTGTCTCTTTCTCTTTTTATTCATTCAAACTCAAAAACATCAAAGTTTGACATCACTCCTCGAAAACTATCACGTCCAACAGCGAAAATAAGGAAAATACATACAAATAGTTCACATTGTCCATCATTTAACGATGTTTTGTCGATACATGGCATATGATTTTTTTTTTTTTTTTCACATAAAAGCCATTAGATTAGAGCCTACTGCAAGAACTCTCTTGGGTCAGTGACATGACCGGTTAAAGCCGAGGCTGCAGCTGTGTAAGGAGAAGCTAAGTAAATTTGCCCTTCTTTGTGTCCCATCCGACCTGGGAAGTTCCTGTTCGTCGTTGAGACACACACCTGCAAAACACATGTCTCTGTTAGGCTCACTATATACAAACATCCACATTTACCATAAACTCAATCAGAGTTTTCAATGGTACAAGTAAAATAATAGATTTTAACAACTTTCACAATCTAAGAAATGATTTTAAGCCCTTTTCTATTGCACGAGAAATGGCGACAAAATAAGCATCTTTGCCACCACTATATTGAATATGAACTTCAAATTTTTGTAGCATAAGACACTTTTCAAGTGATTCAGCTTTTACAGAGCTTCTGATTAACTCATTTTCAAGAATAGGTGAAAGCAAAAAAAAATTGGATAAGTAGGCTAAGAAACGGGTGCTTACTTGAGGTTCATTCAAACGAGCGTATGTGTCTGCTGGGCCACCAAGGCAGGCACCACAGCTAGGACTGGTTGGTGTGTCACAGCCAGCTTCTTCAAATATCTGTGCACATGTCTTTCCACCTGATCCAGGCACCGGGAGAGCATAGACATCCATCCACACCTGAAGACATGAACAGAGAGATTATAATATGCATTTGGTATTTGTGTTCTATTGTAAAACCAAGCAAAATGAATTGGTATAGTAACAATATCGATGTGTATTGCTAACCTTTTGAGTAGCCGGGACAAGGAAAGTTGGAACTTTGACCTTCCTTCCCTGCAAATACACAATCAGATTTTCCACGAGGTTATACAGCAACCAAATCGAGTTATAAAGAAGAGATAAGAACCTTAGACAAAGTAATCAACAAGTATTTCCTAACACCAAACAACATGCCAGCAAAACTAACTCATCCAGACAAACAAAACACATACCTATGCTTGCCATAGAAAAGAATTTTTAAAGAATATATCACCCGCTGCTTTACATGTTTCAATGAAGACTTTGCTTCGTATCAAAAATGATTACAAGATAACAGATTGCTTTGCAAGATCGAAGATTGTAGTTCTTGCCCAAAAGAGAGTCAAATGATGGTACACATGGATACTATGATACTAAGAGATTGAAAACAAGTGGAACTTACTGCTGCGTGGAGAAGCTTAGCTGCAGCCATAAAATCTTCGGTCTTTCCACCAGTACAAGAACCGATGTATACTCTGTCAATTTTCACATCTTTGCATTCTCTTGCTAGAGCCCGGTTATCAGGAGAATGAGGCTGAAAAGACAATGACAATAACAAATAAATTCCGAAAACCTGATGTGGCAGAAATAACTCAATGTTTAAATTGGTAGTTATAGTAAACCTACCTTAGCAACCACAGGCTCCAGCTTTGACACGTCAAATCTATAATCTGCAACAAAGCTATGGAAGAAAACAACGAAAAATACGATTACAACAAAAAAAGGTTAAACACCAGAGAGATACCCGCTAAAGGCATTCCCCAACCAAATATTGCTCCCAACCAAAGACAAAAAAATACTTGAAGAAAGAGACTATCTATCAAGTTGCATTACTCATATGAAGACTAGGTTCGAGACATGTTATGTTACATATTCAGAGTACTGAAGTTTTCCCACTACCAATTCAAATAGAGATATACCAGAAATACACATTTACTCTACCACTGTTTATAAATTATAGGGTGCCATGTGATTGTACCTTGCATTTCCATCACTGTATACTGGCTCAAAGGGTACAGATGTCCTATTCTGCAAAAGATGTAAGGAAAAGAGCATAAATGCATTAACACAATTTCCTTGAAAAAAACACATGCTTTACAAGAAAACTAGACAGCATATATACCTCAACATAATTTAATGTCGTCACATCAGGAGGGATGACACCATTCTTTCCCCCAGCTTCCACAACCATGTTGCACAATGTCATTCTTTCTTCCATCTAGCAGCCAAAAAAGATTAAAGCAACGATAAATAAATCAATGAAATCATCAAATGCCAAATATATATAGGAGAAGGATAGTGTAGGAAACACAATTAATTTCTTACAGACAGGCTCTCGACAGTTGTGCCACTGAACTCCATAGTCTTGTAAGTTGCACCAGCAACAGATATTTCACCAATGATCTACAAAGTTGGAGGTAAGCTCAAGATCCAAATGAAAGATGCCAGATAGAACCCTCAAAGAAAAACTTTTAAGGGGAAAAAAGCCTGGAACTATCAAAAATGGAAATGACTTCACAGTAATATGCAATTTGGTAATGACATGACTAGAATACATCATAAGGTGCATATGTACCTCAGACTACTATTTAAAATGATCAATAAAAGATTTCATAAGCTGGAAAAGGAAACAAATTCTGTAACACATATCACACTCACTTGTAAAATCAGATCCTTTGCTTGCAAATAACTGGGCATTTCACCATCCAAGACAAACCTCATTGTTGGTGGAACCTGCAAAGTCAGAAACAACAGTTGGGTTATATAAATAGGACAGGAAGAAACTATTCACCAAGTTGATACAAGTAGCACTAATTTCCATATAACACACTAAACAAAACTAAAGCATAAAGAATCAAATAAATCAGTTATTATACAAACCTTAAGGAGGATTTTTCCAGTGCCTAACACAAAACCTGCATCAGTGTTACCAATCCCTGTAGCAAATTGACCAAATGCTCCAGCAGTACAAGTGTGTGAGTCTGTTCCTACCAAAACCTATAATAACAGAATAAACCAATCAGAACATTAACAAACAAAGCCAATAATATCCGGCAAAAGAGATTGTTACCTCTCCTGGCCTGCAATGACCTTCTTGTGCAAGTGCAACATGACAAACACCTTTGTAGTCAGGATTAGCCTACAGACGAAAAGCACTAAACTTTATCGAAATGCAGGCGGAATATAAAATCAACTCACATAACATAAATGAGTAACAGTTTCGTGAAACCATCATACCCTAAAATTTCCAAGGTCAGTGATATCATAGAAATACTTAATATTCTGTTCCCTGCAATGTTCCCTCATAATATCCACATTGCGATTTGCACGTTTATCAGCAGTGAATATATAATGATCTGGTATAACAACAATCTTCTCCGGATCCCAAACCTTCCAACATATAAAGTAAGAATCACAACAATAAGTAAAAGATCCAAAACTAAACAAATCAAAATCCAAACTTTGTAATTCCATAGTGATCATCACAAAATGATTCAAAGATACCTTAGCTTTTTGACCAAACTCTCTTTGAAAAATACCAAAAGCACCAGGTCCACAAACATCATGAGTCATAAGAACATCAACATTAACCCAAATATTATCACCAGGAACAACTAGTGATTTCTCAGCAGCTCTAGCTAAAATCTTCTCCGTCATTGTCATCCCAGTTTTCACCTGAACAAAAAAAAATTCAAAAACGAGAAATCAAAAAAAAAAAAAAAGAAGAAAAAAGCGCGAACCGATCCTGTAGTTCCTGGTGAGCGATCTTTCTGAGGAGCCATAACAGATACAATCTTCCTTGAAATCGATTTCTTCTGACATTTATGAATCGAAATCTGTGATGATTTAGGAAACGAAGAAATCCCTAAATCCTTCTGTTAAAAACAAAAACTCAAATCAAATTCAATGATTCGAGAGAGTGGAAATGAGAAGAGAGAAATTGAAAAACCTTGGAGGAGGATTTGCAGATGAATGGAGATGAAGAGATAATGGAGGAAGCCATTGTTATGGTTTCTTCTTCTTCTTCTTCAGAGGTGTGCGGTAGTGTTGTGAAAAGATTGAGGCGTGTGTTAAATTAAACCTAAAGGTTATAAAATAAAATAAAAACAACTTTGGTCTTTGTATATAGTACACAAAGCTATGTTGTTGACTCAGAGAGTCTTTAGGTTGGTGATAAAACAAATTTGAATTTTTTTTTCTTTTTCTTTTGGCTATAAGTTGGTGACATTAATCACGTGATACTTTCGTTTTAATTATTTCATTTACAAGAACCAAAATTATTGGTTAATTAAACATTGTTTTTTCTGTTTGTTAAAAGTTACTACAGGTTAACATTGTAATAACTTTTTTCTTAAAAATTTTTGAAGTGGTAAAAGGAATAAAATACAAAATAAAACTATACCATCACTTTGGTATGTGTGGTTATTAATATATATAGATATCGTTTATATATATATATAATTTGAATTATTGGTTTCACACGAGGTGGTATATTTTTCTTACCACTACAAGTCTATAATCAATCAACACATTAAACAAATAGGTCATGCATGAAATTAAACTAAGGTTTTTTTTTTTTTGTCGACCAAAACGAAGGTTTTTTTAAAAACTTAACAAAGAGAATTTAGTTTACTAATAAAATCCCGTACTAAAAAATTTGCTATGCGGAGACGCCCGATTTGGGCCTATTATCACCTAATGATAAATCCAATTAAATTCAAAGATAAAATGGGCATTAGTTTTATGATTATTTTAATATTTTAAAATATATTAATTCATTGTAAATATAATATTGATGTTTATGAATTTTGCAGTTAAAAATCTAGGAAGACTTTAATTAGTTTACGTTTGCTTAAAATAATGATCGAGGTTGATATCAAGAATAATGTCACTTTCAGGTAAAAATTATTTGCAATATGATGAAAAAATGACTAGTTAAGAGAATAAAGTAGGATTATAATTATTATTTATACAAAAGTAGGATTATAATTATAATTAAATATAAAATAGTAGGATTATAACACATGGAGCCTTTTGTGATAAAATGTATTTGATTTATTTGATAAAGAAGGTTGAGTCTATAGGTTGGCGGAGACGTACTTGTTTACCACGTGACAAATCTTCCACAAATCTCTCAAATGCACAACGACCTAACAGAGAATATATATAATTAATAGTAAATTTGTTACTCAACTTCGTTACTCTTTAGTTTAGCTTAAGTCACTGTTTTTTTCTTTCTTTCAATGAATCTTTTTATTGGTTAAGCTAATTTTGTAACTTCAAACCCTTTCATTTCTTAATACAAAATATAAGAAAAAGTCATTAGTTTAATTAATTTACTCAGAGACACTTATGTGCTAGATGATCGAAAATTTGGAAGTAGAGTTTCGGAATGAAAAAAAAAATAATACTTGCAACCATTGGGAAAATTATGAAAATACAAGGACATGAGTGTCGAAGTGCTTTCAATGTTGTGCATAATTATTTTGTCTTTTTAAGTATGCAGATTAGTCCCTCTTAATTTAATGTCCGCGTATTCATAAGAAAATCAAGCAAGGCCGGTTTTAAGATTTTATAGGCCTAAATAATTTACAAAAATATAGACAAAATGTCATTGGTAGTGATTATACGAATAAAATTTCCATTGTTTATTTTTAAACTTAATAATTAAAGATAAATACAAAAAATCCCGAAGCCAAAAGAAAGAGAAAAACACCTAAAAGAAAAATATAGTGAAATAACTGTATCCAAAAAAAAAAAAAACTACACATCTATCTTTTTCTTCTGCATTAAAGCCAGGTCTAGCCAAAATACCCGAAACCCGAAATACTCACCTAAAACCGATTTAAAAAGTAGAACCGAATCGGAACCAGAATTAAGAAAATACTCGAACGGATCCTAAATTTTTATATCCAAAAATCCGAACCTGACCTCAAACCGAACCGAAAATTGAATGAGTACCCGAAGTATCCGAAATATAATTATATAACTAAAACATAAATTATATATATTAATTATATATATTATATATAATCTAATTATCCAAAATTACAATTATAAATTCAAAATATAAATTATTTTAGATCATAATAACTAAAATACCAAAATAACCAATATATTTTAAAGTTATAACTAGTACAAACTTTATTACAAGCCGAACCATATGGATCAAATACTTTGGATAAAAAGATGACAATATATCTATTTTGAAAGTGATAATAAAGAATTTACTCACCTGATATACAACAAATAATAACAAATTGAACTAAAAATATGTTGAAAGATATTTATTATTAGACATATAAACTTCATCGATTATTATTATTTCATTTGGACCATTTACAATTTAATAAATTCAGATATTAAAAAATCAATATATTTTAAAGTTTGTAAGTTATATTTGTGAAAATTAAAAAAATTATAATATTTTGGATACCCGAATCCGGACCGAACCCGCATGGAACTAAACCGAACCCAAACCAAAAATCATCAATACCCAAAAAGTATGAAAACTTCTAAATCCGAAAAATCTGACCCAAAATCGAACGGATACCCGAACGCCCAAAACTAATTAAAGCAATGTAAGAATGTACTTGGGAAGATGAGATACCAATTCTATCCACGGTGGGAGCATACACTGCACTAAGGTGACAAAAACTTGGCTTGACTCAAATATTATCTCATCCATATATTTGTCACAAACAGACTGAAACTAATCTTGATTATCATCATTATACCCTTTTGATGTGTCTCTAACGATTCTATCATTTAATGTCCCCAAGTTACATTGTACCAAATGACGACTCACTTGACTCCATATATATAGCCACAAATTTTGCTTCAATTTGTTTTCTATCAAATATTGAAACGAAATGAACCATTATATTATATCAAACTTGTTTTCATTGTTAGATCTTATATCAAACTTGTAAAGAGACTAGTATATAAGTCATGTAAACCATTCTACTCATTGCCCGATTATAGTATTATGATCCATACCGTCCCAATAATATAAAACTGTAAAGAGACTATTTTGATTATTCTCATAATATTGATTAAACGATTGCTTAAATCAAACTCGGGAAAATACACCATTTCAACTATCTGGAGGCCATTGGAATTTCAATTTAGATACGTGGTAAATATACTTTCCAAAATTTTAAATAATGTTTCATAATTGGAGACCAAAAAAGTGGCAAAAAGAAATATATATTTGGTTAAATAATATATATATATATATGTATATTGTTTTCGATTCTATCATTTAAATATAATTATATATATATATAATTATTTTTAACCAAATCCCCTTGTTATCATTTTTTCCATTTCCTTTTATCACTTTTATTTGGAGCTCCAACTATGATAAGTCATTTAAAAAAATGAATAAAAATATCTACTTCAGATCTGAATATTATCTTTCACTAGTACCTTGTGCTTTAAAGCTTCGTTGAAATTCCAACTGCCATCAGTAAAGCTACTACAAAAAAAACTTTACTTCAAACTGTTCGCTGTGAGCTTTCCAAACATAATAATTGACTGTAAACGCTCTATTATACATATGTTTGCAGACTAGGTTCATGGAACGAATAGTTCCATTTTGATACTCTCTGCAAGGACACCATATTTTGTTCTTCTCATATAATCTCTGCTTCGCAGCTTCCAAGATATTATTTAAACCAAATCCAAATTCAACATAAATTTTTCTATTGGTGAATTATAACGATTATACATTCATCGTCTAACAACCTCAATAATATTGGTAAAAGATATATATATATATATATATGTATGGAAAAAAACTATTAGATAACTTTTTGTAGTAAAAAAACTATTTATAAAGAAATAAGAATGTGTTTGGGGATATAAACTATGATATACATATACACATCGGTGTCTGATGTGTTGATGGAGACAATATAAAGGCTAGTGTCTTGCACCCACTTTTGATATACGAGATCGGTGTATGGGAAAAATTGATATACGAAACAACTTGGCATATGAGGCCATTTGGTGTACTAGGTCGATGTACGATATCTTATGCATCTTGTACACTATTGTGTACCCTTATTTTGGTGTAGGAGCAAAGTCAGTGTAAGAAATGAAATGACTTGGTGTGAAGAGATTCAGTATATGAGGCGATTCGATTTACAAAATATTATTGAAGATAGTGGGATAAGACGGTAACCACCACTACAAGCTATGATAAAATTGCTATTAGACGGAATATGTGTGCCTATTTCTCTAATTGCAAATAGTAAAGTTTTCATTTTTTCTATAAGTTTTCCAAAAATATGTACTAGCATAATTTCCAAAAAGAAAAATTTAGAATTTTAGAAGTTAGGAAAAAGAGGGGAAGAAGAAACAATAATAAATAACGAGGGTCACACATAAGAAACGAAATAAAAGCGGTCCCATGCATGAATTTATCGATCGTACGTTGTTCTTCTTTGGCGGTATGATTATGAAAAAAAAATTACCCTCTTAATACTAATCTGATGGAGTAGAACTAACGATCATATAGAGAGTGTAACATAATTTCTTGATTATTTCTTTAGCCAAGCTTTAGTTCCTTAATTTGCTTTCAAGAATACACGTAGTTATGAAAACAAAAGTTTCCTTTTTGTTTTTTTTTTCTCTTGTTGGTTGAGGAATAAAACAATCTCTAGAAAATAAAAGCAAGACTATATAGAATTAAAAACATGATATATAAATCTTTAATTTGTAGAACACGTAAATTAACAATACACTAAACATCCAAAGACGTGTGTTCTCTATTATACAAATGTTTACGGACTAGGTTCATGGAACGAATAGTTCCATTTTGATACTCTCTGCAAGGACACCATATTTTGTTCTTCTCGATATAGGAATCGATATACAAGATAGTATATCATCTCAGTGTACAAGATCTTGTATATGTTACACACCCTCTTGCACCCACTTTTGATGTACGAGATCGGTGTATGAAAAAAACTGGTGTACTAGGTCGGTATACGAGATCTTGTGCATCTTATATATAATCATGTACCCTTATTTTAGTGTATGAAGTAATTCAGTATATGAGACGAGTCAATTTACAAAATTTTATTGAAGATTGTGGGATAAGACGTTGAGGCATTTTGGTCATTTTCAGTAACCACCACTACAAGCTATTATAAAAAAAAAAAAAAAAAAAAAAAAAAAAAAAAACTACTAGACGGAATATGTTGCATATTTATCTAATTGCAATTGTTAAGTTTTCATATTTTCTATTAGTTTTCCAAAAATGTCTACTAGCATCATTTTCAAAGAGAAAATTTGGGAATGTTAGAAATAAATAGAAGAGGGCCACCGAAGAAGAAACAATAAATAATGAGGGTCACACATAAGAAACGAAAATGACGAAACAAGAATGCTGTCCCATGCATTAATTTACCGATCGTACGTCGTTCTTCTTTGGCGGTATGATTATGAAAAAAAAAAAAAAAAAAAAAAACTCACTTAAATTAACAATACACTAAACATCCAAAGACGTCTTCTCATATAGGGACAAGGATATGCGCTGCACGACATAATTTTTTTTTTCTTGGATTTTAATTTACAAGCTGGAATTGTGTATTACATGCAACTAGACATTGACACTTGACTTAATACAAAAGTCTCCTCTTAAAAACATGTATGTATTCCATTTTGTCTTATCTTTCACATAACTAGTTTCATCAATAATGGATGAGCTCCACAAAGCCGCGATAGCTTATTACAATAACGGCACCGCGGAACAACAAAGGTTGGCATGGCAGTTTTTTCGTGCCATGGACGCTAACAATGACGGCCGTGTCAGCCTTCAAGAGTACATAAACTTCTTATGTCAAACCGCCGGTTTAGCTTGGGTCCGTCGCGAGATGTTCTACGACCTTGACCGTGATAGAGACGGCCAGCTCGACTTCTGGGAGGTCTTGACACTTTACTACGTGGCTAAGAGCCGGACCATTAGCTGCCGAAGTTGTTTCCGATCTCTCAATGTTCTTTACTTCACGTGTGTCACGTGCTTTGATACGCCATGTAATGAAACGTTTGATCTCTGCCTCGAGTGTTATAGTCTACGGACGTATACTCATCCTCACTATCTCTTCTTGGATAGTTTTGTCTTATTACGATCTCGGCGTCACCATGATCATCCTATTCCTATGGTACGTTTACTTGTCTTTATTAAATATTTTATATTTGGCAATTGTTTTATATATATTTAGGCGTTTGCAATAGCGGTTATAGACATAAATGGGGGTTGCTGATGTTTCGTGGTTAATTAAGAGTTTAGGTTAAATTGATTATAGAACGTGACTATATATATGAACAAGGCCTTCTTAATTGATTGTTTTTTTGTTTCCAAAGCAACCTTAAGGGTTCACAAATTTTAATCGGAAAGCGATTAAAAACTTGATATATTTGTGGATTAGTTTGAAACGTCGCTAGAAAGTTTAATTTGCTTGTGAAATTTCTAAATATTATACCAAGATAAAAAATCAACCATAAAATTTATAAATATGTAAGAATTTTAATTCTTTGACATACAATCTTTTTCAATATATGACCACCTACTCATAAGTTCACCTTTAATACGTAAATTATCCCTTCAAAAGTGGTTAAACTAGTGATATTGTGTATTTACTGTCCAGACCACTATATACCCTCGGTGTTAAAAAAAAAAGAAAAAAAGAAGAGAAGAATCATTAATTGTTCTTATTTCACAGCAAACGTTAGGCGTAAATGTCAACTCGCTATGTAAATTAAACCAAACCTCGATCGTCGATTAATCATAAAGATAAGAGATCTGTTTATTTTTCAATTTTGTTTTTGAAAGAGAGTATAAAACGGTCGCACAAATAGTATGAGGATTCATAGAAACAAACTACAGTAAAACCTCTATAAATTTTATTAATTTAGAAATGTATTATTAATTTATAGAGAGTTTTCCAAACTTCAAAAAATATTTCATAAAAATTTAAAAAAAAGAGAATAATTTTTCAATATATTTTAATGCATTTATATATTAGAAAATAACTATTGCATATATAAATTTTAAAATAAATATGATGCAATTTGAGAAAATAATACTATATATTATTAATATTTTTTAGAAAAATAGAAATAAACTCCCACAAAATTATAAATTTACTAATAAATAAATAACATTAAAATCATATTTCACTAAAATATATTATATATACAATATATTTATATTATTATTAATTTATGTTATTAGTGAGACCTTATATTTACATAGAAATTTCAAAAAAATTATTATCTTATTATCTTATCGAAATGTATCAAATATTACACCGGTTTAACTTGGAATCGTAATAATTTATTAATTCAGAGAGATTATTAATTTATCGAGTATTAATTTATAGAAGTTATACTTTAGTAATGACATGGTTCAATTCTAAATGGTGCAACAGCCGCTTGACAGTCAGAACCTAACCGAACAGGAACCTTCTACCGTATGCCTTGCCCTAGCCCAACAAGAACCTGCGGTATGCCTTCTGTTTTTTTTTTCTTTTTCTTTTGACATTTTGAGGTATGCCTTTCTTACATCATTTTTGGGTTGGTTTGTAAAGGTTGGCATTATTTTTGTCCAGTATCGATAGACATAGGCTTCATATTTAGAAACTCCAAAATCATATTCTCCTTAGGTATAATGATCAATTTTTGTAAAGGTCGGTCTTTTTTTTTTTGTAACACTGATCGATTTGGTTCGTCTTAGATTAAAAGATTAATTAAAATACAGATAAATATATATACTTTATTTTATATCACATTTTAGGTATAACTAAATGATTTTCTGTATATATTTGACTGAAATTTTAATTGTATGATAAATTTTCATTTGAATTAATAAATTGATATTAAATTTTCATTTCAAGTAGAATATGAATTGTAATTTTATTTGTGTAAAATAAAAAATATTATTTTAGATCGTTTTGAAGCTCTAAAATCATATATATAATGGAAGAGTTTTCTCTCCAATGAAACTATCCATGAAAAAAATCAATGTAACTTATTCTACTATAAAGACAAAATTTAAATAAACATTATAGTTAATGATCATTAAGAGAACTAATAATAAAAAATAAATAAAATGTAAAAAATTGATATGAAAATAAGGGAATTAATGATAAAAGTAAATTAAGAAATACAAAATAAGGGAATTAATGATAAAAAGTAAATAAAATGTAAAAATGAAGAAATACAAAAATAAAAATTCTTGAAATTATGTTTTAAATAGTTTTAGTTTTATAAACAACATTTAATAGCTAAAATATACATAAAATGAGAGAAAATAAATTAAAATTTATATTAACAACATTAAAATTTATAAAAATATCAAATGATGAAAATTTATCAAAAGAATCAAAATTTACTTATAAAGTAAGTGTCAAAAGATATATAAAACAAATTTTATATATCATAGTCATATAAACCTTATAGTTCAACTAAGTATCTATTTTGAATTTTTCTATAAGTCAAAAATATGTAATTGATAAGAAAATATAATTGAGAATATAATTTTGATATATATTAAGAATAAGTTTGTAGTTCTATTAGTTATATGAGAGTAAAAATAACTTGAAAATAATATGTCTTCAATGATGATAAAATGATTATAAAAAATATTGAAAATATTATATTATTTATTTTAAAAATAAATTAGCATTTATTTGGTAAATTAACGATTAAATAATTATATTTTTTATAAATTATATTAATATTTTAATATTTAAAATTTTGCGCACAACGCGAGTACAAATCTACTATTAGGAATGATGCAGATTAAATGTGGTTGCAGGGGGGATGGAGTTATGCATTCAAAGCAATGGAATTCGCACTTCTTGCCGGAAATCTCAGTACCTTTTGCACCATTATGTGAAACCTTTTTTATTTTTATCTCAGATTTGGTTTGTGGGAAATTTACTTAAAAACTGCACTGGAAAACCAAAAGAATATATGAAAATGTTAACTTGCCATGTGGATGCTTAAGCTCGAGAGATACTTGTACTTCTAATTTTTTTATTTTCATCTAATTAATTTATTACTGAGAACAAATATAGTCACAGTTTATATATGATGTTAAAATTTTTGGACATGAATAAAACAATCTCCAAACAATATTGGATTCTATAGCTTATCTAGCTAGGTAATCTGCGCAGAGATTTTCCTCTCACGGATGACAAGTGAACCTTATATCATCAAAATGTGATACACCATTGATGGATTTTCGGAAAAAATGTTGGAAGCGTAAATTAATTGAAAGTATTGATGTAATGCATAAGATTTTTGTTATCACCTTCAAATTCCACTTTCCGATAGCCTAAACCCCAATAAACTTGTAATGCCCATAAAAGAGGAGAACCTTCAGCCTCTTCTATGGTATGTGATGCAGAACATCCTTATCTATCATTATTGAATTTGATTGGGTGTTAGGTGTTTTAACAAATTTGATAATCATGTGTTTTATTTATTCTAGATAATTACATAGTTTAAAGTTTTAGATAATTACAAAGTTTTATATTTTCTTTTGTCGTTAATTTGGATTTCTATTAGTTTAGGTGTTCTCAAAAGCTATATAAAGGGATCCATGGTGTTGTTTTGAGGGATGGAAGTTTTGAAGAAAACCAATAAAATCCAAAAAGAGAAAACTCAAGTTTCCCATAATAGCTTTGCGTTGCTTAGTACTGAGAGGAGTACTCTCGATTTTTACCCTTTCCGTTTATCTCGTTTATAGCTTCCGCTTCTCCATCAGTTGGTATCAGATTTCAGGTGTTTTCTGGTCTATGAGTCAACATCATCTTCACTATACCACCAAAACCACACACAAACGAAGACATCAGTCTTGGTGACCTCCACCGCACCATACTCGCTATGCAGAAAAGTTTCCAGAAAACATTTTAGGATTCAATCCATGAATCCATGGGAGCAATCGAAACTACGCTAGTCCAAAACAACCAAGCCTTAATTGCAGCCTTATGACTTAATGATCGGGTCAACGCTAGACAGGACGTGCGATTGGAAGGCGCAGAAAATAGAGCACATTGAGATCAACATCCACATGATCACAACGATGGAAGACTAATTCAATATTATAACCCAATGAATGATCGCCGATGGGAAGCATGTTTGAAGGTGGATATCCCAGAATTTCAAGGCAGCACTCGCGGTGAAGATCTGTTAGATTGGATCATTACTGTCGAAGAAATCCTCGATTTCAAGCAGGTTCCTCCAGAACAACAAGTGGCGTTAGTTACAACACGATTTCGAGGCAGAGCAGCATCTTGGTGGTTACAGTTGAAAACAAACCGAGTTCATGAAGGTAAAGAGAGAACTGCAACTTGGGAAAAACTAAAAAAGACTTACGTGATCAGTTTCTCCCTCTCAATCATGATCGGACAATGTTCACAAGGATACAAAATTTACGACAGGGATCCTGTACAGTTGACAAATATGCAGAAGAATTTTATTTACTTCTCACACAAAACAAACTCCATGACAGCCCAGTTCAGTTAGTCTCACATTTTATAGGTGGACTTCATATTCAATCAGTTTGATCCAACTACGGTGGCTGAAGCTCATCGCCGTGCCAATGCTTTTGAAACCCAGAGTAAATCAACGTCATCATGGAACTCCAATAATATTTGGCGAAGTAGACAAATTACAGAGCAACAAATATCTCTTTTGACATCGGAAAAAACCGCCAAACCATAACCCACCAATCAAGAAAACATAGTATTGCGATGATCAACACGCCCTAATGCTCTACGCTGTTTTGCTTGTGGTGAACCCGGACATCGTCAAACTGCATGTCTTAACACACAAAAAGGGGATTGTTGTTAAACAAAACAGAGTTCATTGAAGATGAAGGTGATGACACTCACCACCAGTTAGAAGATTTGCCAACTCGTGGTGATGACGGTGCTCCAGTCTTGATGATGCGGCACATATGTCTGGCCCCAATGGGCTACGAAGAGCAGTGGCTTCATTCAAATATATTCCGTTCTACTTGTACCGTCAAAAGAAAGTTATGCACCTTCGTAGTTGATTCTGGTAGTTGTCACAATGTTGTGTCGGAATCTGCAGTGAAAAAGCTTGGATTGAAACGTGAAAATCATCATGTCACGTATACCCTTGTTTGGATTTCTGAGGGAACCGAGGTCAAGATCTCGCAACGAACATTGGTGTCTTTTTCTGTTGGTGCATATTACAAAGACATAATTTATTATAACATTGCTCCAATAGATGTTTGTCACATGATTTTAGGATGAACATGGCAGTTTGATCGTGATACATGCCACAACGGGAAGAAAAATACTTATAGATTTGTGTTTGAAAACAGTAAGATCATTCTTCTCCCTACTCCAGACCCATCTACACTTCCAACACCCTCCAACAAAGTTGAAGTCCAGATTCCTGCCCCACCAGAAAAAACTGCAATGCCAGTTCTCTTTTGCTCTCATGTTCAGTTTGAAGCCGAGATTAAGAATACTGGTTTTTACTCGCAGTTCTGCCATCTAACGCTACGGGAAAACCTGCACCAGTCATCCACCCTGCTGAATTTTGTGAACTTCTGCATGCGTTTGCGGACATATGCCAACCTTATCTTCCCCTCAATCTTCTGCCATTACGAGATGTCTAGCATCAGATTGATCTTGTTCCAGGAGCAACACTACCAAATCGGCCCCATTATAGAATGAGTCCACAAGAGCATGAGGAACTGCGATGACAAGTGGATGAATTACTGGCAAAAGGACACATTCGAGAAAGCTTAAGTCCATATGCGTTACCCATTTTGTTAATTCCAAAAAAATGAGACATGGAAAATGTGTATTGATAGTCGGACTATCAATAAAATTACAGTGCTACAGGTTCCCTATCCCGCACCTTGATGACCTATTGGATCAGAATGGGAAAAATATAATTTTTCTAAGTTGGATCTCAAAAGTGGTTATCATCAGATCTGGATAAAGCGTGGTGACGAATGGAAGACATCATTTAAAACCTGTGAGGGGTTATTTGAGTGGTTGGTCATGCCATTTGTACCTTTCATTGGCAAATTTGTCATTGTGTATTTGAAGACATTCTTGTTTTCAGTACATCCTTGTCCGATCATCTCGGCCATTGCGTCAGGTAATGAATATTTTACGACGTGATAAATTTTTCATCGTCAAACAAAAATGTGAGTTTGGAATAGATCATGTTCTGTTTTTGGGTTATGTTGTTTCCAAAGAAGGTCTTTTGGTGGATTTAAGTAAAGTGGAGGCTATTTGTTCTTGGCCAAAACCGCATACTATCACCGAGGTACAAAGTTTTCATGGTTTGACATCGTTTTATCGCCGATTTGTGCCGCATTTCAATACTATTATGGCACCTATTACGGTTGTATAAAAGCTGTCAAGATTTTTGGACAGAGGCGGCATCAAAGGCCTTTTCTCTCATCATAGAAGACTGCTCCTAGGTTGATTCTGTCTGATTTTACACAGGCCTTTGAGCTGCAAAGTGACGCTTCCAAAGTTGGAATTGGGGCGGTGTTAAATCAATTAGGCCGTCTCATTGTTTACTACAGCGAAAAACTGTCAGGGGTACGTACTTGTTATAGCACTTATGATCTCGAGTTCTATGCCATGGTTCAAGCAATTAAACATTGGAGACATTATTTGTTTCATCGCGAGTTTGTCTTATTTAGTTTGCTCAAGCATTTGGATAGTCAAGTGAAGCTATCTTCTCGTCATACCACATGGGTTACATTTTTAAAGCAATTTACGTTTACAATACGTCATCAGGCAGGACAGTTGAATCGAGTGACTGATGCTTTGAGTTGTCGACATGCATTTCTTACAACTATGCACGCATCTGTTCCGGGTTTTGTGACCTTTGCTGATTTGTACTGTTTTGATCCGTACTTTTCACAGATTTTAGGTGAAGTAGCTAATGATAGTTCAAGCGATTTTACTCTTTATGATGGATTTTTATTTCGCCAAACACAATTGTGTGTGCCCGACTGTAGCTTGCGCCTCCAAATTATAAAGGAGCTTCATAATGAGGGCCATGTGGGACGTGATCGTACTCTTCCACTAGTCGCTAATGCATACTATTGGCCTTCTTTATGTCGTGATGTAATTTGGTTTGTTGAAAGGTGCAGTTTATGTCAGCTAGCTAAAGTGGTTGCATCTAACGCCGGATTATATTTACCTTTGCCAGTTCCTACTCAGCTTTGGACAGACATAAGTATGGATTTTTTGCTAGGTTTTCCTTGTACACAACAGGGTTTTGACTCAATTTTTGACGTCGTTGATAGGTTCTCCAAGATGGTATATTTTATTCTGTGTAAGAAGACTACAAATGTTATATGTGTTACTACGTTGTTTTTAGGGAAGTTTATCGCCTTCATGGTCTTCCTTCTTCGATAGTTTCTGACCGTGATACTCGTTTCTTGAGTCACTTTTGGTGTTCCATGTTGAAGGTTCTTCATACCAGCTTGGATATGAGTACTGTTTATCACCCATAAACGGATGGTCAGACAGTGATTACGAATCATGCATTAGGTAATATGCTGCTTAGTCTCGTTGGAAGTAACTTTAAGTCATGAGATAGTCAGCTTTATCTTGCTGAATTCGTACACAATCATGCTAGCAATCGGAGTTCTGAATTTTCTCCTTTTAAGGTGGTTTATGGATGTTGTCTCGATGTCCTCTCGATTTAGCACCGCTCCCAGATAAGACGCAGATATCTGGACGAGCAACTGATTTTGTTGAGAATGTCCAATCAATTCATCTAATGGTTTGAAAGAATTTACAAGATTCAGTTGATTCTTATAAAACAAATGCGAATAAAAGACATCATGAGGTTCATACCAGTTTAGATATGAGTACTGCTTATCACCCGCAAACAGATGCTCAGACAGAGATTACGAATCATGCATTAGTAATATGCTGCGTAGTCTCGTTGGAAGTAACTTGAAGTCATGAGATAATCAGCTTTGTCTTGCCAAATTTGACACAATCATGCTAGCAATCGGAGCTCTGGATTTTCTCCTTTTAAGGTAGTTTATGGCATATTGCCTCGATGTCCTCTCGATTTAGCACCGCTCCCAGATAAGACGCGGATATCTTGACGAGCAGCTGAATTTATTGAGAATGTCCAATCAATTCATCAAATGGTTTGAAAGTATTTACAAGATTCAGCTGATTCTTATAAAACAACTACGGATAAACAGCATCGTGAGGTTGTCTTTCATCCTGGGGATCTTGTGTGGGCAGTCCTTACTAAGAAACGTATGCATGCGGGCACATATTATAAGCTTAACCCGGGCAAACTTGGGCCATTACATAGTTTACATAGTTTAAAGTTTTAGACAATTACAAAGTTTTATGTTTTTCTTTTGTCGTTAAATTGGATTCCTATTTGCTTTAGGTGTTTTCAAAAGCTATATAAAGGAATCCATGGTGTTGTTTTGAGAGATGGAAGTTTTGAAGAAAATCAATAAAATCCAAAAAAGAGGAAACTCAAGTTTCTCATAAGAGCTTTGCATTACTTAGCACTGAGAGGAGTACTCTCGATTACTACCCTTTATGTTCACCTCGTTTATAGCTTCCGCTTCTCCATTAGTATGTCTCCCTTGGTATTTCCACATAACACAATAAATTAACACTCTATCACTGTTTCGGATGATCCATCCTACTCCTGATGGTTTATCGCCTTTGTGATGTGAAGTATCAAAATTAACTTAATCCTGCCTCAGCATGAACGTATGTGAAGAGAATATGCATTGGAGTTTCATACTCAGTTACACACTGAGAGCAAAACTTGTTAACTTTAATGTTACAATACCTAAGATTTTCTGCTGTAGCCAAGGCTCGAGAATTGAATTTTCACAGAAAATGTTTCAAATTTAGGAGTGATATCCATGTGACAAATTACTTTAGCTAGAACTAGGTGTGCCACCAGCGGTGGTCTTGGATTTTCTTCTTGAATATCACAAGGACGATGCAATCCAGTATCCCGTTGTTACATTGTAGTTACCATCTTTAGTATAGCTCCACATGATTGAGTCTTTCGCTAACTGATCTGGAATAAAAATCTTTGTGATCCAATGGTGAACATCTGGATGTACAGGTGTATCCATTTTACTCTTATTCCAGTGTCTAGTGAATGGATCGATAATACCAGCTATATCGGTTGTTGTTTAGGATAAGTGGTCTATGGGGAATCGTTAGAAGCCATGAATCATTTCCAATACTTGTACTTTCCAAAAGATATTTGAATACTTTTCCTAATAAATTCAGCACCAAATCGCAGGGAGTTCCATCCATAAGAAGGCTGTGCACCTCTAGTAACATTGAGAAATTTGATCATCTCAAAAATATCTTGCATTCAGTATTTAAAAATAAGACTCTCCCGATGTTGAAGTTTTTCCAAACTTTGTTTGCTAGTAAAGCCTGATTGAAATGATGAAAATCACGAAATCCTAAGCCACCTCCTTTCTTGGAGGTTATCATCTTCTGCCAACAAATTTTCTATTTTTTAGAATTGTTTCCCACCAAAACCTTGATATCATGCTATACATCTCAGAACATAATTGAATAGGTAATTGATTTTTTTCATCGATGTTGCGGCATAACAAAGGCCACTGTTTTGATCAAAAGTTTTTTTTTCAGCCAGTGTGAGAAACCGAGTTTGTCATCCATTAATTTTGCTTTGAACTCTATCATTGATGTATTGAAGTATTTGTTTTTCTTTCGCGTGAGCTGTTCCCGTAATCTTAGATAATTCCCACCACCTTTGGTATTTGAAATAAGTAGATTCTTCATAATATAATCCATTATATGTTGGAAAAATCTGTTACCAAAATTGATAGAAAACTTATCTAGCTTTATCTTTTTCCAGAAGATTTCTCATGATCTGCTTTGAAAAAAGTGATTCATCTGCGAAAAGAAAATGTGATATCCTTGGCACCTTGCTTAGTTGAATTTCTTGTATTTTTCGTTCCCTATGAGGTTTTGAGATTATATAACTTAGTAAAAATCATTTTAAAGAAAACAAAAAATAATAAACGATATTTCAAACGCTTATTCCATGCGGGGAGGGGTTATTCAATTATTACTTATATAGTTTTAATGAAAAGGGTAAATTGAAAATTTTGCTAATTCATGAATATATTTGATTTACGAGCTGTCTGTGTTTAAAGAAAAAAAATTGAAAATTATATTTTATAAGTCTTTGAAAATATAAAATTAATCTCTATTTTTTAAAATAGTCTTTACATGAACAAAAAAATATTCAACTCAATTTATCAATAACACCAGACTTTAATATGTCAGTTAAATTCATTTTGTTTGAATTAGTCATAACTTTGATTAATTTTTTTAAATATATAATCCAATGAGTCATGACTCTTAATGATTGTAACCAAATATTTAAAATTATCAAAAACCAATAACATAATATATATATATATTAATTAAACCATGTGTATTCAATTTAATGCATATCAAACTCTGAAAATATTTAAAAAACCATATGAAATCCAGAAAATAAAAAAAATATTCTAATAAGAATTAAAAACTAAAATTTTAAAATGGAAAAAATTGAATAAGAATTAAAAAAAAACAAATCGAATCTTACCTTTTATAAGAATAAAAAAATCTTCAAAACAATACACATCTGCACTGTGACTCATGTATTTCTCGGATTCATAAGTTTATCAAAAAGTCCAAAACACAAACGAAAATCAAATCTAGTTGTTCAAAATTTCGTCCAAGTAGATGGGCATTCAGATTTAAGATCATTCAAATATGTATTTTCAGTTTTTTTTTTTTTAAGATCAATTCAAATGAGTAATTTGATTTATATTTGAATGTTCTTCATTTACGGGTTTGATTTTAAATTTTGTAATTGAGCATAAGTGAAATGAAGTTTTTGGTATCCGTTAACCGCTAATACCTTTGCGTTCATGATTTAGTTTTGGACAAACTTATATTTTGATATTTAAACCTTGCTCTAATGCCTGACCATTGCTAACAGACACTTTAACTCCGTAAACGATCTACTACGTGATTTAAAAACATACGATCTACCACTTGATTTAAAAGCATGTCTCAAATGATATAATCAACATAACTTATGTATTTAATTATGAAGTCAACATAAACTTAGGCATTTTAACGATATTTTAATAAAACTAAAGATTTAAACTCTCATAATTTGATTGTTGATGATTTTTAATAAAACTTGAAACGATGAGTGTTGATGATTTGCTGATAAATTTAAATATTCTAATTTGAGTGTTGAAGATTTGCTAACAGAAATTTTAAAGCTATTAACATCAATTTAACGATGCGCCTTAAATAGCACAGTCAAGGAAAATTTACAATTTAATTACAAGTCAACAAAAAATATGAGTATTTAAATGGAATTTTGTAAGTTTAGAGTTTAAACGTCCACTAAGTGTAAGTTTGCGTTTTAACATTTTACCGATGTAATTTGCATTAAATTGAAACCATTAGGTTTAATCAACACATCAATATTTGTCAGGGTTTAGTATGCATTATCTTGAAAACATAGAATTTGGTTAACACCACAATATTTGTTAAAGTTTGATATGCACTAAATTGAAAATATATATGTGTACTGATTAGCATCACAGTTTTTGCTGGTATAACCAATATTACTTCTGGTAAGTTGCAAACACCATTATTTCCTTTCATTTACAAAGGAAAGGTTGGACAGTTTTTTTTTAATTGAATGTAAAATTTATTGAAAATAAGTTTTATATCAAATGCAACTTCTAATTTAAACTTTTAATTGAAATTAGCAAATAATATTGTTTGTATACTCCTTGATGTGAATCATATTTGAAGTGCTCTTCCAAATTCATCTCTTTGATGAAAAGTGATGGAGGAGATATGGTTGTGAACTTGTTTGTCAAATAGTTTGATTAGCCGAGTTGCAAATGTGAGAATATCTCCATGGTCCGCTTTCTCCATATTCATTGTATTGAAGGTTGTACCATTCTTTCAAACCTGGTTTGATACAAGCATTAGTTAATTAATCTGTGTGTATAATAAATAAATTCAGCCGGGTAGATTTTAATTCGTTATTTACTCATCTTGGTTTAATAACCAAAACGACCTTTTGTATTAAAACAGTCAAAACAGTTTCAACCAAAAACAAAAAGAAAATTGCTACCTCTTTTACCTCTTAGAAACAGCAATAAATCACATACTCTATGCTCAAAGCTTGTAAGTTGTAACAAAGAAAATAAAAAGCCATCAAATTCAATGTATTTTTTTTTTTTTTGAAAAGTTTCCTAATATTGTCTCAATATTGTAATGTTTATATACTAAACAAACGCTCACTGTACAAATAGTCCGTTGTAGTCTAGCTTGTCACTACTCAGGATACTCGGCTCTCACCTGTTGATCTGCAGTTTTGTTTATATTTTTTTTACCATTCTTGCCTTTACTGCGATTAAGTATGTGTTTGGACAAAGCAGTGAACCTTCATATATAAACTATTCAAGCATAAGAGGAAGAACATATGGCCTATGATGACCTTTTATTTTTAATTTTATACAGAATCTAACCTTAACCTTACATAGAAGATTGTATTCAAGATGGAACTAAGGTAGGTAGTCAGAATTAATTAGCTAATTGAATTGAGGAACAAAAGAATTTCATAATTTTGTTTAGCCGATAGTCTTTTTTCTGTAGGATTAGTTAGGTAAGGAGGTGAATAGTGTTGTTCTTGTTTTTGTTGTTGTTTGTTTATTTTTTTGGTTGTTGTTGTGTGTTTGACAGATTGACTAAATAAAATCTGTGTTTATATTTGTAATCATTATACAGATAATCTTGGGAAAGGCTCATAATTTCTTTGCAAAATATGTAAAAACTAGTTTCGTTTGTGGCAATTGGAGAGAGCTTCTATGCATTAGTCCAAAGTTTATACAGTATATAACCTATTAAAAACTTTGAGATATATCATCAATCTTGCTTTAACGATTTTGACCCATTATCTTGTTCTAGTAATGATGTTTTGTAAGAGATAGTATTACTTAAACTGTTCTTTTGTCAGTAAAAAGCGCAGACAACATGCAGAGAAACTCGAATTCATTGTTGAATGTTGATTTTCATGATTCTCATCTGTTAGATATTTACAGCTTTTATCCACATTTTTGTGGCGGAAGGAAAATAAATAAATATAAAAGCACTTCATTGCCAAAATTTAGAGATGAGGAAAAAGAAACAAATGAAGCTCGATGAGTTGGTAACCTTTTTTTTTTTCTTGTGACTTTTTTTGTGGTCATATCATTCTCCTTTCAGCTACCTGAAAGCATTTTTAAAACTGAATAGGAGCAATTGTAAATATATTATCATGCCAAGAGCCAGAAGTTCTTATGTGTCTTGGTGTTTAGAACATATCCTCCATTTTGACCTTTCTTTGTAACGCCAACACAAGTGCATTTGCTGTTTTCGATTAAATATTCTGCTGTGTCTACTCCTTTTGAACCTCTTAGAGACCCTCCAGGCCGCCTAGTTCTGTCAGTCAAAACCATCCTCGTAGTTAGAATCCCATATTAAAAGTGTAGAAGGACCAGTTGTATATAAAACTTATGAACCTTTATATTCTACTCATTGCCTGAGTATAGTCTTACGATCTATATATCATTCTCATTGTTAGGATCTCATATCAAAGTTGTAAAGAGACCAACACTATTATAAAAAGTATATTGACCATTCTACTCATTGTCCATTTATAGTTTTACAATCCAAACCATCCTTATTGTTAGAATTTCATATCAATATTTGTAGAGAAATCAACATTAGTATATATAAGAAACGGACCATTTTACTTATTGCCTTGTTATAGTTTTAAGTTTAATACCATCCTCATTTTTAGATCTCATATCGAAATTTGTATACAGACAATAGTATATGAGTGGTATATCGAAATATGATCCATACTTTCCTCATTTTTAGAATACCATATCCATAGTGTAAAACGACCAACACTACATAAAAGACATACTCCAATTAGTTGCCAATTGGTTTTACGATTTTTGGTTTTATAAAAAATTATATACTGGGAGAGAGAACATACCCTAGAAGTGAGGATGAGATTGTCCGACGTTGGCCTATTATAATAACATCAACGCCAATCTTGTCACCATGAAGAAGAATGGCTGAAGCTTTGACACCTTCCATACCTATACACTCGGTATGCACACGTACCTTTGGCTGAGCGATTTCACATATCCTCTTCATCTGTTCCAAGAAATTACTTTCTCCTTGACTAATCTCAGAGGCCAAAGCGGCAGCAGCGGTTGTATTAGCGTTAGAAGACGCGGGAAAGGAGCTGCTGCCGCTAGAGGAGGAAGAGATTGAGCTTGGTAATCTCAAGAAACTTGAGAAAGCATTTTTCCAAGATCCTCCATTGTTTTCAACATGTACAAGAATGAGCTCATCTTGCTCGAGCACGGCGTGTGAAAGAGTGTATTGAAGAGCAGCTGCTGATTCACGGGTCGGATCAGCTATAACCATGATCTTACGTGATTGTGGTGTTGAATATGATCCTCTACGACCCTCTTCCATGCCCTTGCCTTCTTCTTCTTTTTTCTTCTTACCTTTATCTATAATATAAGCATCATTTTTTTATGTCATTGTTAGGCTTCTTTTTTTTTTTTTTTTTTTGAAATGGGTTTTGTTTTCTTTTGATCAGAGAAATTAAGGTATCAAAAACTCACAATTTGTTGTTACGGTTTGTGTTCATGTTTATCTCTCAAAAAGTAGTTAGGAAAAATTAAAGACACTTAACCGTATTTTTTGTGTTTGTTCTACGTTTGGAAAAATGATAATTGTGGTGGTTAGTGTTGCTACTTTTGAGGAATACGTCACTTTTGTTTTGGGTAAATTTAGGCGTTACCAAACTTCCAACACAATCAACACATCCTTTTATGGTTTGTTTGTTTGTTTCCATTAAAAATGCTCGTGACTTATTATAAATTTTGTCAACAAATTTCTGATCTAATATATGAAAATTGATGAAAGAAAAAGAAACTGCAATTGCTATCAAGTTTTAAAATTCAGATGAAGGGGTAACGAACTCTTTTTTTTTTTTTTTTTTTTTTTTATAAAAAGAATCCGAGTAATTATACAACCAAAGTAAAACATATCAGTTCCCCTCAAACCAGGGGATCAAAACTTAATACAAACATTAAACATCCATAGCTACAAGCTCAGACAACGGTTTCCTGAAAGTATAATAGTTTTTTTTATATAAACAAGAAATATGATTTATTTGACCTCGTTATCAACCTTTCTGAAATTGACAACCTAAGCCATTGTTCGGGACACTCTTATATCAAACTTAATGAACTCATATGTCAAAGCCAGAGTTGAATTGAATGAGATATAGAGGTCCATAGTGGGTAGACCCTTTGCGTTCTTTGGTTGGACGTTTAAGCTGGTTCGAAACTCTATGAAGAGTGTTATGGGTAAGCCCTTTGTGAAAATATCTGCAAACTGTAAGGAAACTAAAACATGAAGCACTTTTATCTCACCAATAACAACCTTATCACGTACAAAATGTATGCAAGTTCTGATAGATTGATGAGAGAAGGAGATTGGAAAAATTGTATATTATTCTCATAAAGATGAATATACATAATAGCTATACTTATATATGAATTGAATTACCATAGTTAATCTAATAGAATCACATTAATATAAATACAAACTCTAGAAAATATATTCATAATATTTTCATTGTTGGTATGGATCTTCTTGATCCGTCTATATGCCCCCTCAAGCTTAAGGCGGTGATGGAGAAATGCGCTATGAAAGGCTTGAGATTGACAAAGTGAGACTGAATTGATTCTGATGAGTCTTTTCTCGTAAGAGAAGATCATAATGTTTTTTTAAACATAAAAAAAAAAATCAAATAAATAATTTTGGCTTGCTTCTGAAGTCTATTATAGATATGAATTATAGAAGCTCAATGGCTTAAATTGAGAGGTCCATAATAAACATGAATTCGAAAGCACTTGGCTTAACAAAAAAATAAAATAAAAATAGAAGAAGCTCTTTAGCTTAATTTTTTCATAGAGGTAGTAGATAGAGGAAAAACAAAATCGATAAAATAGATTTGTAGGTTCATATGAACTTAATTTTTTTTGGAAGCACGTGGTTTTAGATTCAGAGGCTCATAATGAGCTTGAATAGAAGAAGCATCTTGTTTTAAAGAAAAAAATCATAAGAAGCAAAGGAGGAGAATTCGATCGTTAGATCAAAACTCGAGTGCTCTGATACCATGATAGATTGATGAGAGAAAGAGTTTGGAAGAATTGTATATTACTCTCATAAAGATGAATGTATATAATAGCTACACTTATATATGATTTGAATTACCATAGTTAATCTAGTAGAATCACTTTAATATAAATACAAATCTCTAGAATATATTCATAATATTTTCATTGTTGGTATGGCTTAAAGTGAAGTTCCAGCATCAGATTTTGTATCCAAGAAAGGCTGGCTACTGCATTTTCTACAGCTTTGTATTTTGCTTCGGAGCTGGATCGAGATACTGTTGGCTGCCGCTTAGATAACTGTGAAACCAAGTTTGGCCCAAGATAAACGCATTAACCAGATGCTGAGCTGCGGGTATCAGGATCGGTATGCATCTGTGTATGCTTTAAGAGAGTCAATGGATCCTTTATATAATTGCAGATCATGTGAAACTGTGCCTTTAGTATACCATATGATACACTTGAGAGCATGAAGATGTGGCTGTCGTGGATCATGCATATACAAGCACATTTGGTGAACTTCATATGATATATCGGGTCTAGTGAAAGTAAGATATTGAAGAGCTTCTGCAAGGCAGTGGTACTCAGTTAGGCTTTTGACTCTTTCACCAACATCGGCTGACAGTTTTAATTAACATCTACTGGTGTTGCTATAGGCTTGCATTCAGATATGTGTGGTTTGTTGATGATCTATTTTGCATATGCCGATTGACTCATAAACAACCCTTTATCATTGTAATCTTCCTTTATTCCCAGAAAATGATGATTTTTCCCAAGTCTGTCATTGGAGACTCGGCCTTTGGAGCATCAATAATTTGCTGCGTCAATTTCTGTGAAGAGGCTGTTAGAATAAAGTCATCTAAATAGAGTAAAATGTTGGCTAGTTCTGTTCCTTTCTTGAAAACAAAAAGAGAAACATCGGCCTTGCTTGTAATAAAACCCAGATTAGTTATAAACTTTGCAAATCATAAGTTCCAAGCCCGAGGAGCTTGTTTTGATACGTAGAAAGCCTTGCGAAGTTTACAGACATGATTAGAATATCTAGGATTCAAAAAGTAGGGTGGTTGATGCATATAAACTGTATCATCGAGATCCCCTGTAATATTAGGGATAAATATCCCACATCGGATGCTGTAAGGGATCTTGACTAATATATAAAGGATATGGGCAAATCCACTTATTGTCAATTGATTTTACGTTGGAAGCCCATAATCTAATATGGTATCAGAGTCCGATCCACACATATCCAGCCTGATCCATAAGCGATCCGACCCAATAGTTGGTCCACTGATCCTTGCCTGAACTACCGAAATTTCTGGTATAAAGGAACTATCATCTCGAGAGGGCGTATTAGGGATAAATGTCCCACATCGGATGCTGGAAGGGATCTTGACTAATATATAAAAGATATGAGTCAATCCTTTCATTGCCAATTGATTTTGAGTTGGAAGCCCATAATCTAATATGTAAGAACTCATTCTATACATCAAGTTGATGAATAAATCCCAAGTCCTACTTTCAATCATAGCACCAAAATCACCTGTCATTGCTGGTGTCCAGTTAGGATCCGTGAGAGCGTGTTTGTGACTTTTAGGAAGTGAAGATTATTTTATTGTTTTTGTAAGAAGGGACAAGACATGTTTTGACTTGCGAATTCCAGCATGTGACCGAGTCTCCATAGAGTAAAGTAGTTGAGTAACAAAGGAGAAAGGGATGTTAAAGAGCAAGCGGGCGAGATGGCTGTAATATTGGTAACGTCGTTGGGGTAGCTGAAATGAGAAATTGGAGAATGGACTGAAACAGAGGCATATGTGTGCCTTTATGATCAAGAAAATGATATGTGGTGCTATGATTTTTTGTTACATGCTCTGGAAATTTCTCTTAATCAAAATAAACATGTCTTGAAATAATGATTTGTTTGTCTTTAAATCAAGACACATATACCCTCGATGTTGTTCAGTTAGTATCTAAGAAAACAATAACAAAAATTTCTAAAGCATTACCATTAGTACTTTTTGGTAGTATTAAATAAGAACATTTGATTAAGTGCAGATATATGAATCATAGTAATTTCATCTATTTTAATTGTATAATTAGCGGCAACGTATTTTTCTAAACAACTATCAAACCGAGATTCAAATGTCAGATCAAGAAGTTTTCTTGTTCAAATTTTAAGGTGTAAACGTAATATTTTATTGTACTCAAGTCAATTACAAAGGATTACAAAATCTAGTTTTTTAAAGAAATGTAACACAATATATTGAGTAACACCCCACTACAAGTTTTTTTTCCTATTTGCTTCAGATGAACATGCAAATACATTATAATTTCTGTGAAAGTTATTGTTAAGTACTATTAACTTGTTAAGAGAATTAAAATGTAAAATTAAAGATGCAATATAAACTGATTATTAAATAAAAGACAGAAAAAATAAAACAAATTTAAGAAAAAGTACTGAATTGTCTCACAATACAAGAACAATCTTAAAAATAATCATATATAAAGCAGTGTCAATATTGACTAGGATGATTGAATACAGTTCCCCACTCTAGTTCTGGTTGAAGTTGGCACTTGGCATATAGTTGAGTTTTGCATTTCTTCTTTGATCAAAATTATCAATGCCAACATCAATATTATAGCCACTAAAAGTGGCCAAATAATTCTGAGTAACATTTAGGTGAGGATAATGATAGATTTGACCTACCAAATTCTTTTTTATATCTTGGAGCGTACATATCAGATGGTGTGTCTGATCCATATCAAGTTCATCCACATTTTTCTCATACCAGTTTTCGCTCTTTTCTCTCAATACTCTCAAAGACTCCAGATCTTTTTTCTTATTGTTCTCAGATTCCTGTTTTGCCAGCACCTGCAATGAGATTCATTAATATGTGTAATTAAATAAAGTTATATGTAAACGATTAATTAATATTTCTCTAAATAAAGCTTAGACATATTTATCCATTTCCAAATTTTTTTTTGTATATTGCATAGAAAAAGCTCGAGATATGGTTTTGTGGTATTATTCATAAACTACAATATTTTCATATACTTTTCTTTAATTTTCTCTTATTTTTTCTTAAAAACGTTTAGAATTACCTCGCTGAGTATCTGGTTGAGACCTTTGATCCTATGTTGGTGGATATCACCGAGTTGCAGATTGTTGTTGTGTAACTTGTGTTGGTGGAGAATGACAGAATTATTGTTGCCATTTGAAAATCGATCAGTTAGATCTTCAACATCTGGATGGCCAAAAGAAAACACTTTTCCACCAAGAGAAAACAAAACCATAAAAATCTCTGCATCACACAGTGTACATAGCTCACTTGTTTTCTTGAAAAGACCGAATCTTCTTTTTGAAAATGTAACTTTAAGGTTACTTACATTCGTAATTTTTTTTATCTCTATTTTTTTACGACCTTTGGTACTTTTAACCATTTTTCTCATATTCTTAACAAAAGACTCATTGATGTTTAAAAGTAAAATGTGGTGTTTATATTAATAAAGGTGTATTACATATGTAATTTGTTATAATAGGTCATTATAAGTAAGAACAAATTTTCCATTTGAGAAAGATTTCACAATTATTTCTAAAATTTGATTAAGCTAGAAATATATAATATTTAATTGCAATAATAGCTGTATATGAGTTGTACAATATTACAAATATATGCATACTATATGAGCTTTTTTTACAAAATCTTTTTTTTGGAAAAAAAAAATATAGACAGTATCTCAAAAATAGAACAAATATTTTCTCTAAAAATTAAACTTCTCTTTTGAAGAAAATTTCACAATTTTCTCTAAAATTGTATCTCTAAATTTAATTTTCCTATTTTAAGAATATTTCATAATTATCTAACAAATTAAGATGAAATTTATGCTATTTTATATGATTTTTTAAAAAAACATTTTTAATAATTTTGGAAAAATTAAAATATAAGCAGTATCTCAAAAAATAGAATAAATATTTTCTCTAAAAATTAAAAGTTCTCATTTGAAGAAAATTTCACAATTATCTCTAAAATTTAATTTTCCTATTTTAAGAATATTTCATAATTATCTCAAAGTTTTTTAAGATGGAAATTTTATGCTATTTTATATGATTTTTACAAATTTCCTTTTTAATTATTTTTTTGGAAAAATTAAAATATAGACAGTATCTCAAAAATAGAATAAAATTTTTCTCTAAAATTAAAATTTCCCATTTGAAGAAAATTTCACAATTATCTCTAAAATTTAATTTTCCTATTTGAAGAATATTTCATAATTATCTCAAAAGTTTTTTATGACAGAAAATTTATGCTATTTTATATGCTAATATTTACCTCTAAAATTTTATTAACATTGGAAATTCTTGGTGTTTGAAATGAAATATTAGTTTATATTGTATAAAATATGACAAATGTTGCATACTCCCGAGAGCTTATATTTGATTATATACGAGCTGTTATACAAAAGCATACTCTTTATTGTTGGAAAATTTTGAACAATAGATGGAATTTTATTTTCTCATTTGAATAATATTTCATAATTATCCCTAATTTTTTAGATGGAAAATTTATGCTATTTTAAATAAAACAAATTAGTTGTTACATTGCACAATAATCCAAAAAATGTATATGCATTTAAAATGGAAACCAAACAATATGAAATATCTAAGTTTGAAAAGTTATGTTAAATTTAGGTGAAAACGAAATATTAGATTTTTTCTTAAAAGAAAAAAAAAACTATTGAGCTAGTTGATACTTATCATTTGATGGATAGTGCAAGTAGGGCTTATAGTTATAGGATACTTGATCTTTTTGTTAAAAATATGAAAATTTTATTTCCTCTAGCTCCCTTTTTATAATCTATGTCTAACCTTTATCAATACCAGGGTCGCATTTTTAATAAAACTGAGAATGGAGTGTGAGATCAAGAAGTTTTCTTGTTCAATTTTCGAGGTAAAAATGCAGTATTTTATTGTATTCATGTAAATTATTAATTATATGATGCATATTTTAAATATATATTCATCAATCTTTGTTTTCACCTCTGACATTTCACAACTCAAGGATTACTAAAATATTTTTGAAAACTTGTTGTGATTTTATTATCATAAACTGATTTATTTATTTTTGATCAAAAGTGATAATTTATTGATATTATTTTTTGTGGTTTGGAATTTACAGCATAAGATGTCACAAGAAATTGGAACACACTGTTGGCATGAAACCCAACATATCTGGCATAAGTGCAAAACATTCTTCAATTTTGGAAGGCAAAGTTATAGAAGCAGTTCAGAATTCCTCAGGTTTAAAATATGAAGATGCAGAATATGTTTTTTCCAAAAATTATGTTCGAGCTTGAGGTCAATATTTTTGCCCATATCCATGTTTTCATAATTGAAAACTAAATTTTTTGTATATATAAAATTTTTACTGTTGTTACAAAGTGGTAAGATTCTCTGGAACCACTTCAGAGCTTTTTATCACAGAGCTCATAAATGAACTGTGGCAAAGATAGCCAGGGAATAGCAAAGTGGATCTTGGTGATAGCATATTGAGATTTGAGTGATTCAGGTATGGAAAACATAAGCATCCAAATACCCTTAAATTTTTTTAACTTGGCTGTTTTTGAAAGATTTTTACAAAGGGAAATTGATTTTTTATAGCGGAAGATGGAAGAATATTTAAAATATGGACATCGACATAGAGAGCTTCAACCCAATATGATGGAGAGAGTTGAGCTTGAAACAAGAGAGCTCGAATTGCATTGTTAATTTCCCTTTTTTTTTTTTGGTGAAATGTGATGAAAAGAGAGCCAAAAAAACAATGCTACTTTTATCAAAATAGATATAAAACTGCTCATTATTGTATTTACCTCCAATAACCCCATAATTAAGTAAAGTGACCCAAAAATAGCACATAATAGTACACATCACTGATGCTAGGGACATATGACTTCCAGACATCACTAATCCCAGTTGTACGCAGTTCATTATCAAGTTGAATTACATGGGCCTTCTTGTTATTTTGGAACTGGTTCGGAGCCAAATATCTCAACCAGAGCTCTCTGTTTTGAAGGAGTTATGGAGGAGAGGTTGAGTCAGAACACCATACAACCAGAGTTTGACTAAGTCATCACACTTCTTCCAAGCTTCATCATTATCACTGTGTCCGTGGGCCCGTACATCCGCTAAGTGCGAGGCCCAAATCATGTAATATAACTTTTCTTTAGAGAGCAGACTCCTCAAACATGTGATCTCTATGATCACTACGATTTTAGTAATCAAGGGGTGTAGCCACGAGGCCAACTCATCGTAGGTATTGTTCTTCTACCTTGACAATAGTCAAACATAGTTGGACAAAAAAATGTGAGTAAGGGTAAATATTAGTCAAAAATGGGCAAATTATTTTCCTTGTTTAGGCTAGAAAGAAACAATTGTCTTTTATCTAATTAGACTCTAATTCATTGCTTCCTAGTGAAATATCTTCTTTTTGCTTCTACCCCCAATTCATTGCTACCTAGTGAATGATCTCTTTATATAACAATTTATCAAACAACAGTCCTTAAATTGTTTAATAACACGCATATGAGCCCATAGTTTACATCTGTGACATAAACAACCACAATATATTTTTCTTTCCTCTTCAGCTGAAAAGACAATCTAAAATATTCATTTGGTCAATTTATAGTTTTGAACTGTTCTCTCGTCATCAATTCACTCACTACACTATCTCAAAGGATCTCACAGTGAACAAAAATATATATGGTGATAACTCAATCCATTACCAAGTTAATGTAGAGAAAGAGATGTATAAACAATTTTTACTTAGACAAACACAATAACAAAACGGTACAGACAAAACAAATATCTTTTGAGGTTTCTAAAAAATATAAACTTTTGAGACTCCCAAAATGTGCAAATATACCCAAAAAGTCTAAATGGGAGGAGTGGGGTCTCTCAATCTTTAGCTTCTGCACAATTCCTTTTCTTCATTCTTCATGTTACCGAACCAAACTAAAAAAGAGCAAAAGATCCAATCCCAGCTTGTATCTGATACAAGCTGTAAGAAACCAATATATATCAAATTCAGATCAACTCATAAACACAAAATGACTCCTACATTAAAGAATGCACTAACTCACTCATACATTACAGAATCATACACTTACAATAAACTGTGTTTCCAGCAAAATCCTAATAACGTTAACCCCAAACTTAGTTGGAAATAATAAGACACCAAGTTGCAGCATTTATGTGACACTACAACCTGTAACATGTTTCAAGCCATGAATAATCTAGATAGCAAATATATGCTTCTAATTTCAATATGCTAAGTTTAGTTTTACCTGGATGGCTTCCTCTGAGGAGAATTTTAATTACAAATGGCAAGCTTGGCGCTCCAATCGTCAGCTATTCCGTAATCAAGGCTGAGCTCAGTCATAGGAGGGATATTCTCAGCAGCGAACAGCATCACGCGAGGGAAATTGAGATTGTTGTGATCATGCAGTACAAACTGGACCATGACATTTGGATCAGTACTGTGGCTTATGTAACAAGCAATATTCCTCATCTTTGTCACATCCATAGAGAAATCAACAGGAGGAATCTGAGGATAAGAAGGCCGCTCAAAGTTAGGCAGGACCTGAGACAAATCTCCCCAACCTTCCCACTTTGCAGAAGAGAACCGAGCAGGATACACCAATGGATCACCGTTCATGGTAAAAATGTTGGCTTGTTCCCTTGTCAAAGCAACCCCAGCATACTCACAGATAAAAGCACCAGCATGTAATATATCCAAAGACCGAACTCCCCAACCTGTTTCCACTGACCTAAACACTTCTAGCCTATTCCTCAAACCCTTTTGAGTCACACGGTTACGACAATTTGGAGGGCACTTACATGCCGGTCCACATTCATGAATCAATGGTCTCTGTCTTATTAGCTTCCCATTATAGTCATAAGCAAACTCACCAGAATTCATGGTTTCACAAATGCAGCCACTGCTACAACCATTGACACAGCTGCATCCTCTTCCATTCTGCTGAATAAACAAGCTAGGGGGAAACAAAGTGCTCACAAGGTAATCATAATATAGAGGTTCTCGATCTCCATCATAATCATTATACAAATAAATAGGAACCTTCTCCATACCCTTCGAGATATCAAAACTGATGTAATCTGTTGGTCTCACAACAGACAACGGGTTACGTTTAAGAGCCTGAGCACGCTTCATAACCGAGCTACCCATCTCAGCTTGTCCTTCCATTCTCTCCAGCTTAAACTTAAACACACCAAAACCCGATTTCCCAATATCAAACCAAGAATCAACAATTTTGTATAACCCATCATAAACATAAACTTTAGTCGAAACCGAATTCTCATACTTCAACCCTCTAATCACTCTAACTTCAATATTATAACGCATACTACATTCCATAGCATAATTCCCACCATCCATCTTCTGATTCTCATTCTGTCTTCCAAACTTATCTTGTCCACCATGACCAGTATAAATAATCACATCACCTTTATCATCATCATCCTCATACCCACCAGAAACAATCACACTAGTAGCAATAGGTTCACCATTAGAACTAAGAGCACCAGTAAGAAAATCAATCCCAGCCTGTGTTTGACCATGCAAACCAACAACACACAACTCAAGCCTAAAAAAGAATATATCACCAATGTTAACACCAGGAATCGAACCCACGATTCGTTTATCACGATTCAACCACAAGTAACGATCTTTCATCAATGAAGCAGCTTTACTATCAGGTCTACCTTTTTTAAACCTTCCTCCATTAACAAAGTTTTGATTTTTAACTTGTTCCATTATCAAATACATTCTCAAAGAATCATAAATCATTCTTGTCTTCCTTACATGTTCACGAAAATGTCTTTGACCTTCAGGTCCAATATCAGTGATCCTTACTAACTCCGATGAACGTGGCTGTTGATTTGGCCTTCTAGTAACCGGTGAAGGAACCGGATCTAGATTCGCTTCAGCTGGTACAATTGCTCCGGTTATTGAATTGAGAACCGTGACGTCATCGTGACGGGTAAGACGTTCAGCGAAAGCGGAGAGGAAAGAATCAGCGACGGTGCTGTAATCGGAGAATAAGTTTGAGGTTTCAGCAACGGAGGAAGAAGAAGAAGAGTTGGTGAAATTGAAGGAAGGTGAAATTAGGGTTTGTGGTGGGTTTGGATTTGGGAATTGAAAAGAGAAGTTTTGGTTTGATGATTCAGTGATTGGTTCAAGCTTTGGTGTTAGCGTAGGAATGTGAGAAGAAGAACCCATTTTTATTTTTTTTTAGAAGAAGAAGAGAAAAATGGTTTTTTTTTTTTTGATTCTTTTCAAAAGCTTATAAACAACAATGGCGGAAGAAGAAGAAGAAGATGGAGCCGTTTATATGATTGGAAAAAAGATTCAAAACTTAATTATACAGGAAATTGTAATCTTTACATGATTACTGCAAAACAAATTGTAACTGGGAAAAAATGGAGAAAAATCTTGAAGCTTTAATGATGAATGGTGTGTTTGGGGGTGAGTGTTTTTTTTCTCCAACCAAAACACACCATTTGTATATTATATTTGGAAAAATCATTTTAAAGAAACAAAAACTAATATTATTTTCTAAAAGGTATTAGATTTTTTTCATGATTTTTTCTTTAAAAAAAACTATTACAGTATTACTAAAACAACTATTTCATTGACACATCATTATTATCATTAGGTAATAATTGCTATATAATATTTATAAAATAAAAATGACTTATCATTTCTATTACATGGTTGGTGAAACTTATTAAAAGGTTAAATCAGATTTTTTTTTTATATATATATGGTGTTTATTACAGTGCTAACGTGTTAATAACATATTTTGTCCTAATAAAGAGATTTGTTTGAAGAGAAAAACTATTTTAAGAATAAAAATTCTAATAGTTTTTTCTAAACAATATTTAGATTTTTTCTTCTTTAAACAAATCTTATTTTATTTTTACTAAAACAAGTAGGTTATTTTTACACAAGTATTATCAATACGTAATAAATGATATATAATGTTTTTAAAACTGATTTTGTCATTACTACAGGATGGTGGTCAGACCGATTCAACCGGTTAGATCGAGTTTTTATATTATATACATATACTATATAATAGACAACATAATAAATATATAAACTTAACAAAACTTGATACGACACTAGATAGCTTCAAGAAAAAAAATATAGAGTTTGCTACGATGATGCCAAAGAATTTCAATATGGAGCAAAGGACGCTCAATGAGCTGTCTTTGGATTCAAGAGTCGATTTCAAACAAGAAGAATATTTCACCAAACATTTAGAGTATCACTCTGTATTGTGAATACTTGTGAGGGGGGTCTAGAACTTTGAGGTTGTATGAAATCCACACCAGTTTGAAAAGACTAGAGTTTGACCATATGATCGCTTTGCACTCTATTTCCCTTATCGTGGTTTTGTCCAAATAGGTTTTTCGAGTAAAGTTTTTAACAAGCCTTATGACTTATATGTTCATCTATGTCACCTCTAGTACGATCCAACTCAAACTCGTTACTTCATTGCTCTTATCATTTTCTATATTTATTTTCAACATGTTTTGTTTGAATTTTTATGTTTTATTTCTACGTGATCTGAGTGTTGTATACCGTAGTATGTCTTGAAAATACACACTCTTAATTATATTTTCATCCACATTATATCGAGACTGAACTCTTCTGTATTTCTCATCTATCTTTTCAATCAAAAACTTCTTTATATTTATAGATCATTGTCTTCATTCTCGAGTGATTGGATTTTGAAACTCTTTGTCTCATCAAATGGAATTTCCAAATTCTTTTGTGGCGAGATGGAATCAATTAAATATTCTGTAACTCTGTAATTGGGTCTGTAACCATCCTATCATGTTCTTAACATCTTAGTGACAGTTTTTGGGTTGTGATTCCTCTCGAGGGTCAAAATATCACCCTTGCACCATTAGCTCCTCACAAGGTATATATTGATCAAGGCTAATAACATGCAAAGCATGAGAAGTGATGAGGCCCAAGCCACATCCGATCCGGAGGATAGCCAGCCGGACAATACCGGGACAGATACGGACGAAAGCTAAGGAATGTTGCCTGACATGCCGGTATCAGTCATTGACCGCGCATACTCGAGACCATACCAAACAAGAATGAACATGGTGATTGCCCAAGGCTTGAAGAAAGGCGAATGGCAACAACACAAGCTGGCAACATCGGCAAACGTCAAGGACCAAGTCCTTAGCGTTTTCACTTTGACACGGTGAAAACGCCCCACTAAAGTCGTTTGGGAAAGGAACACTCTTTTTCCCTTGATCGGGTTTTATCCCTAAGTGGTTTTCCCATCAAGGTTTTTAACGAGGTTCACGACCCGGACGCATTGGGACCGAGCCGATCATCACCTTACCCGTCCATGGTTCGCGTGGTTATCGCCCGGCCCTAATCCCTATCCCTTCCTGTTTTCCTTGTTTTTACCGTTTTACTAAGAACTTAAGTTACTGATTTACGGGTATGTAAAACACCCAAGGACACGCTGGTCCTTTGTAAGGGGCTTGTTGCCCTATTTCTCCCGCCTATATAAAGGCGTGTAACCTCTCCCTTTGAACTCAGATTTGAATGAATGCAATTAGCTTAAAGCTTGCTCTCGAATCTCAAGTAGTTTAAACATCAATGTCCTCGAAGCTCAGCTCGGACGTCGATCAGTCGTATCACGGCGTTGTCCAAACACCGTGTGGCCGGCTTTCGATCCATTGTTACCGTTCCATCTATCCATCATCACTTCGCTCCATTCTTCCCACCGTCAAACGCTTATCCTCATCTTTTTCCATCTCTACCTTCATCAAACCATCCCGCCGTTCAAACCTCGCTTTAACACCACCACCTTACCATACCGGCTCTCCATCCGTACCGCCAAATACCCGTACCGCGGCCCTTCCATCAACCGAGGTACCGTACCGGTACCCGTACGACCGACTCCTTTCCCGGTCTCGTCCCGATTCAGCCTGATTCCGAAGCCAACGTTCCTGGAGCGTATCAGCTGGTATCAGAGCCAAGCTTCATCCGTCAGGTTGTAACTTTCCGTTAAAACATCTTCCATTGTTTCTCTACCACTCACCCGCTTTAAACTTGTTCTTATCTCGTACCTTACTCTTTAACGTTCTAATCTTTGCCACGGTCATTATTGTCTCAAAGCCTTGTGCTTGTAGCTAGCCTTTGGTTGTCGACGTGTGAAAGACTAAGTCTTAGTACCACCGAAGCACCATTGTTGCCCTAGTGAGACGAGAGGTTGAAGACGAGTACGTGGGGACCATTTCTGGTCAACACACCTTACTCGCCTATTCTCTGACCCAGCCACGTGAGGAATATCCTGTCCTTGCCTTATCCTTGGGATCCGTCTCATTGGCAGGACGTGAGAAATCCGCGTGCTAGTTGTCTTTTCCATTATTGTTATTAACTGTCCTTTGTCCTTTTTGCTTTAAACGTTCGGCTGTTGTACGGTCGATTGTCCTCTAGCAAAACAATCCTTTATCCTTACATCGTACCGCAAACTTTCATCTTTTGTCATTTTATGCGCGTAGGGTCCATCCCACAATCCCACGCCCCATTGCCCGTACTGGCAGGATACGGCAGCTCCAACAGCCGTACACCCCCGTGTCCGATCGATCCTACGATTGACCCGTCCCCGTCAGTACCAACCACGACCGGACGATCCTATTGGGCTACTGTCCCTCGACCAGGACGATCCCGGCGGACTAACCTTTCGGGACCTAGTACCTCCGAAAGTCTTCCACCGTCCGTATGCCGCCGTCCGTACCCTACCACCGTCCGTACAGGCCAACCCCGCGGCTTGACCTTACCGACTCCGACGAACTCACCCCATCGTCCGTACCGCGCCGTCCGTACGAACCATCCGTACCGACCATATCACCCATGGCCGAATCCGTGGGAGAATTGCCCCGTCCTATTGAGATCGGTACCATACTGGCCACTATCCAGGCCCAAATAGAGCGCCTCACCGAGCGGATGGCCCGATACGATCTTCCACCTGATGCTCGACCGCCCCTCCCAAACCCGCCGGCTGATTACGCCGACCGACCCAATGAAGAACCCGTCCCGGCCTACTAATCCGACGATGGGTACGAACCGTACCAACCCCGGCCAGGTCGACCCCAGCGCAAAGAGCGACCAAACGATCAGGATGACCGTGCACCTCGACCCGAGGCCCCGGTCCACAAACTGGTCCCACCGACCTTCGCGGGAAAGGTTGACCCAGAAGCCTACCTTGATTGGGAAAGGCGAATGGACCACCTGTTTGATTGCTACGACTACTCTGAATCTAAGAAGGTTGCCTATGCAGCGGCCCAACTGACCGACCATGCCCTCACATGGTGGGACCGCGACTTGGCAGAACGCAGGCGACGCCGTGAAGGCCTGATCCCTACTTGGGACGTTATGAAATATGTCATGAGGAAGCGCTACGTCCCGCCCCTCTATCACCGCGACTTGCAAAAGCGGTTCCGGAAACTTCACCAAGGCACCCGGACCATTGAAGAGTACTACGACGAATTTGAGCATCTGCGAAACCGTCTCCAACTCAATGACTGTGAAGAGACCTTAATGGCCCAGTTCGTGGACGGCATGCAAGACCGGATTGCCCGCAAGGTAGAGCGACAGTCTTATCAAGGTTTCGATGAGCTCTTGCACCTGGCCATCCACTTAGAAGCTCAAATCAGGAGGAAAACTGCCTCGGCCGTCCGAGGAAAGACATCCTCGAACCAAGTCTAGACTTCCAACCCTTCAGCCGTGTCCACCAGCCCCAAACCACCGAACGGATCCAAGGCCATTGTCATTGACTCCCGTTTCAAGCCCCGTCAGCCCGAAGCTCCTGTACCCGGCCGTCCTGTCCAAAAACCCGAACCCAATATTGGGAGAAGCCGGGACGTGATATGCTACAAATGCCAAGACAGAGGGCATTACTCCAGGGACTGCCCCAACAACCGAGCTATGATCCTTACCCCCGAAGGCAACTATGAGTCCCAGGACGAGGAGCCGGATGAGGAGAACGATCCCGAGCCCGTTCAACCAGAAGATACGGTTGAATATCCGGATGTAAGAGACCTCCTGGTCGTCCAATGGAGTCTGAGCACCTTGACCCTTCCCGAGCTGACCGGACAGCGGGACAACATCTTCCACACACGCTGCACCGTCAACGGCAAGGTTTGCGGCTTGATCATTGATGGTGGGTCCTGTACTAATGTGGCCAGCTCCCACCTCGTGACAAAGCTCTCTCTCCTTACCTCTAAACACCCTCATCCCTATAAACTGCGATGGTTGAATGATAAACCTGTTATACCCGTTACCGAACAGGTAGATCTAGCCTTTAGTATAGGGCAGTACCGGGACACGGTCCAATGTGATGTTGTTCCAATGCAAGCTAGCCACGTCCTCCTAGGACGCCCATGGCAGTTTGACAAGGACGCCACCCACAACGGCCGTTCCAACTTTTACTCGTTTATGCACGAATCTAAGCGTGTTATCCTAGCACCTTTAACACCCGTTCAAGTACATGAGCTCCAGTCTCGCTTAGCTAAAACTACATCTTCCCGTCCCAACTTCCTTATATCCATTAGGGATACTTGTAAAACCATCGGCAATGATTGCCGAGTTGTACTAATGGTTTACAAAGATGTGATGAGTGCAGGTACCAGGGAAGATCCAATCCCGGATGAGCTCCAAAGGATCCTCCAGAAGTATTCGTCCATCTTCCCTGAAGAGATTCCCACGGACTCCCACCCCTCCGGGGTATTGAACACCGAATCGACTTCATTCCCGGAGCCTCTCTGCCCAACCGGCCTGCTTACCGCGTCAACCCGGAGGAGTCCAAAGAACTAGAGCGACAGGTTGCCGACCTCCTATCCAAGGGATACGTCCGCGAAAGCCTCAGTCCGTGCGCCGTACCAGTCCTTTTGGTTCCCAAGAAGGATGGCAGCTGGAGGATGTGCGTGGACTGCCAGCCCATCAACAATATTACGGTCAAGTACCGCCACCCGATCCCCCGCTTGGATGATATGTTGGACGAACTTAGTGGCACGTCCATTTTCTCCAAGATCGACCTCAAAAGTGGTTACCACCAAGTTCGAATGAGGGAAGGTGACGAATGGAAGACCGCCTTCAAGACCAAGCAAGGGCTGTACGAGTGGCTAGTCATGCCGTTCGGTCTGTCCAATGCCCCTTCCACTTTCATGCGACTAATGAACCACACCCTCCGAGCGTTCCTCAACAAGTTCGTGGTTGTCTACTTTGACGACATTCTCGTCTACAGCAAGGATCTTACTGCACACGCTTCCCACCTAGATACGGTCCTACGAACCCTGCAACAAGAGGAGCTTTACGCCAACATGGCCAAATGCACCTTCGGCGCTCGAGAATTTATCTTCTTGGGTTTTGTCCTCAGCGGTCAGGGTCTAAAAGTTGACCAAGAGAAGATCAGGGCCATCCAAGAATGGCCAACCCCTACCAATGTCAGCCAAGTCCGAAGTTTCCATGGTCTGGCCAGCTTCTATCGGCGTTTCGTTCGGGACTTTAGTTCCATTGCCGCTCCCTTAACGGCTTTGGTGAAAAAGTCTTCCGGGTTTATATGGGAAGAAGGCCTTCCAAGAGCTCAAGGGTCGGCTCACTCAAGCACCATTGCTAGCCTTGCCCGACTTCAACAAGACCTTCGAAATCGAGTGCGACGCGTCCGGTATAGGCATTGGAGCTGTGCTAACACAAGGAGGGCGTCTCGTGGCCTATTTCAGTGAGAATCTCAGTGGAGCCACGCTCAATTACCCCACCTACGACAAAGAGCTCTATGCGTTGGTCCGAGCCCCTGAAACTGGCAACACTACCTCCTCTCCAAGGAGTACGTGATCCACTCGGATCATGAGACCTTGAAGCATCTCCGGGGGCAAACCAACCTGAAGAAGCGGCACACCAAGTGGCTCGAGTTCATCGAGATGTTTCCCTATGTCATCAAGTATAAGAAGGGAAAAGAAAATGTGGTAGCCGATGCCCTTTCCCGTCGCCACGCCCTTATCACTACTGTTGAGGCCAAGGTTCTTGGCTTCGGCCCTCTTAAGGACCGATACCAAGACGATCCCGGTCTAAAACTTCCCTATGCCGAACATGGGAAGGACTCCTTCAAGGATTTTCATGTCCACGACGGCTTCCTTTTTAAGGGCAAACGGTTGTGCATACCAGAGGGATCTATTCGAGAGCTGCTCGTTCAAGAAGCCCACAGTGGCGGTTTGATGGGACACTTTGGGACGCATAAGACCTTGGACATGCTGCGGAGTCACTTCTACTGGCCTAGGATGAGAAGTATGGTCGAAGTCTTCTGTGCAAGGTGTTTAACCTGCAGGCGCGCCAAGACCAAGTCCCATCCGTACGGACTATACATGCCCCTGCCCATCCCAACCTCCCCATGGGTCGACCTATCCATGGACTTTCTGCTAGGATTGCCTCCAATCGAAAGAAAGGACTCAGTAATGGTAGTGGTCGACCGTTTTTCCAAAATGGCCCATTTCTTGCCCTGTTCCAAGGCGTGGGACGCTACGGCCATTGCCGATCTTTTCTTCTGGGACGTTGTCAAACTTCACGGCCTACCCCAAACCATTGTCTCTGACCAAGACCCAAAATTCTTCAGCCATTTCTGGAGAACCTTGTGGAGGCGCATGGGAACCAAACTCCTTTTCTCCACTGCCGCGCACCCTCAAACTGATGGGCAGACTGAAGTCGTTAACCGAACCTTGGGAGCTTTGCTCAGGACGGCCGTCGACTCCAACAAAGCCAATTGGCTCCAAAGCCTACCCTATGTGGAATTTGCCTACAACCGGGCGACTCACTCAACTACCGGCCTCTCCCCGTTTGAGATATGCTACGGGTTCAATCCGCGTACACCGCTCGACATGATCCCATTTCCCCCTGAACGTATGGAAGATCAAAATGGGGTTGACAAAGCTGAATATGTCCGTAAGCTCCATGAAAGAGTCCGCAACCGGATCCTCAAGAAAACGGAACAGTACAAGCAGAAAGCGGACCGAGGAAGACAGCCAATGATACTACAACCAGGAGAATGGGTTTGGCTACACACCCGAACTGAACGATTCAACAAAACCCGGCAAACAAAGCTACAACCGCGAGGAGATGGTCCCTTCCAAGTCCTAGAGCGCATTAACAACAATGCATACCGGATAGACATTCCAGGTAAAGGTAACATGTCCACCACTTTCAATGTTGCTGACTTGTCCCGTTTTGATGCAGGTGATCAAGTTTTGAGGACAAAACATTTTCAAGAGGGAGGGCATGATGAGGCCCAAGCCACATCCGATCCGGAGGATAGCCAGCCGGACAATACCGGGACAGATACGGACGAAAGCCAAGGAATGTTACCTGACATGCCGGTATCAGTCATTGACCGCGCATACTCGAGACCATACCAAACAAGAATGAACATGGTGATTGCCCAAGGCTTGAAGAAAGGCGAATGGCAACAACACAAGCTGGCAACATCGGCAAACGTCAAGGACCAAGTCCTTAGCGTTTTCACCTTGACACGGTGAAAACGCCCCACTAAACTCGTTTGGGAAAGGAACACTCTTTTTCCCTTGATCGGGTTTTATCCCTAAGTGGTTTTCCCATCAAGGTTTTTAACGAGGTTCACGACCCGGACGCATTGGGACCGAGCCAATCATCACCTTATCCGTCCATGGTTCGCGTGGTTATCGCCCGGCCCTAATCCCTATCCCTTCCTGTTTTCCTTGTTTTTACCGTTTTACTAAGAACTTAAGTTACTGATTTACGGGTATGTAAAACACCCAAGGACACGCTGGTCCTTTGTAAGGGGCTTGTTGCCCTATTTCTCCCGCCTATATAAAGGCGTGTAACCTCTCCCTTTGAACTCAGATTTGAATGAATGCAATTAGCTTAAAGCTTGCTCTCGAATCTCAAGTAGTTTAAACATCGTTGTCCTCGAAGCTCAGCTCGGACGTCGATCAGTCGTATCACGGCGTTGTCCAAACACCGTGTGGCCGGCTTTCGATCCATTGTTACCGTTCCATCTATCCATCATCACTTCGCTCCATTCTTCCCACCGTCAAACGCTTATCCTCATCTTTTTCCATCTCTACCTTCATCAAACCATCCCGCCGTTCAAACCTCGCTTTAACACCACCACCTTACCATACCGGCTCTCCATCCGTACCGCCAAATACCCGTACCGCGGCCCTTCCATCAACCGAGGTACCGTACCGGTACCCGTACGACCGACTCCTTTCCCGGTCTCGTCCCGATTCAGCCTGATTCCGAAGCCAACGTTCTTGGAGCGTATCAAGAAGGCTAAGAAGACTAGTCTCTTTATGATGGCTGGAAAAACTGTTATGATAATCCCTTCAGACTTATGTGTTGCTAAGAAAATACATTATACCACTTAACTTCCATTGATGCCACTGAGTGACTTTTCTAATAATTTGTAAGTTGTGACTAAGGATAGAGAACAAGAGAAAAAAGAATGCATCATCATAAAAGAGAGTCACACTGTAATGAAAAAGTGATTATGTACAAGATACTAATTAGGAATTCAAGGAGAAGCTAGCCGAGAAAAGTGCCAAGTACTTTGCTTATAATGGCGAGAAGACTCTACATATTTCCAGAGGTATGAATGGGCATGAGGTTGGAGAGATTATACAAATTCAAGTTATGTACATTTCAGACTTCCTGGATTTCTTAAAACCTTTAAAATAGTTTATAATGGCTTTAAACTAATGATAGAACAACTTGGTCGTGTTGTTGATTATCTATCATCTAACAAGGATTCTTCTTATTGCTTGAATAGCTTGGGAAACAAAATAGATCCTCAGGGCTACAAGGAGCAGACGTTTGAACTAACTAATAGAAATTCAACTAGTGAAACACACAAGAGATGAAGTTAATATTTGTGATTAATTCCGAGAATCATACATGGTTTCATCGTCACTTAATTGCTTACTATATCAACTTATAGTAATAATTTATATGTCAATCTTTGCAAACCCTATCTTTAAAGTGAACTGAAGTATTTTTGGGGTCACCAGATCAACCTATTATGACTGTGAATTAATTGATTAATAATCTGTTAATAAGTACGTACATATATATATAAGATCTTAAAATTATAATACCATGTTTTGATATGTCTAACAAAATAATAACATTATAAATCCAAATTAGACCAAACAACGAATACTAAAATAGTACTAAATCGTTCGTGATCAATATAATGTAATAAAACATCAGAACAACTTATTTTGGCTAACTATATCATAATTTCTCTCATTTGTTTTTGATATAATGAACTCTTTCTCAAAGATTAAAAATTATAAATATCATTTTGGACACTTTCAATGATTCACAATCGACGACACTTTCATTCCATATTTATGATGGATATTTTTAGTGTGTATAACTATGGCAAACGGCTCTAATTACATAAAGCTGGAGATCTCATGTTCACTTCCTCTCCATCTTCTGCAGATGGCTTAATCTTCCTTGCTGAAGGCGAAAGATGATCTTTGCTCTCAGCATTGTCAAAGAAACTGAGGGTGTTTCTCGGGTGTGGAGGACTCTTGGCAAATCCGATTGAATTGGAATCCTTCTTCTCCAACGAATGTTCTATCCTTTGTTCTACCCTAGTTTTGCAATGTTTTTTTTTGTGATGTTGTATGTCTGTAGATTTTGGTCTTCTATTTTTCTTTGTTGAAACTTTCTATCCTGTAAGAAAATGCAATTGGTATGAATATAAGTATTAATTAACCCTTTGGTTAACCATAAGGACAAAAGGTTTCCACAAATGTAAAAAGTTTAATCAACATAAATTTATAGAAATGTCATTAGACTATCTAGTAGGATATTCTTCTTCTTCCAAAAAAGCCCATATCTCTTATAGAAAGTAGAAAATGTTAGGAAAATACTGTTAATTTAATATCAAAAGTATAAACCCAAAGTCTATCTAGTTAACCCTTTTGTGAGTATTAAGGCTGATTTGTTATTGGTTCAATTGAAGAAACTCTAGTTTATGTTTTGTGACTGGTGAGTAGACCAAGTGAAGTAAGGAGCAAACAGAGACTTTAGTCGTGATAGAGGGTTTGCTGTTTTAGAGACTTGGTATAAGTCATGTATCTCTCCTTCTTCTTTAGTATACAGTATTAGGTTTTTAATCTGGTGTTTTTGTTAACGAATATATGTTATATTAATAATATCAATTTTGTATGTAAAAGAATATATCAAATTTTCAAAAAGAGAATTCTTTTTAGGTTTTTTTTGTTGTTGTCGTTTATATAATTTATTACGATAGTTTCTGTTGAAGATGTGCGAGTCTTCTAGTGACTCTAAATTTTCTAGTTATTAAGTATCTTTCACATATTATATACATATAATAATCTGTTTAAAAAAAATGAATTTGTGAACCCGCTTTACTCGGTCGAACTAAAAACTAAAAAGAAAAAAAAACCATCTTACACCTTTTATGGTTGTTAACTTATTTTATAGGTTACACCTCCTAAGTTGGATTTTTCTATCAAAATGTGGTTTAAAATCTATATATACAGAACTAGTTTACCGTAGATGACAAATGACCACTTTTACAATGAAAAATCCTAAAACTCGTCCACCAAAAGCAACAAAAAAAAAAACTATTTGTATCGTTTTTCAATCATCAGTATGACTCGGTAGTATTCAAATAAATTATAAATTATAAATTTAAGGAAATGTTGTCAAGCCAAAAAAAAAATCAGTTTTCTGGATACTGTGTAACTTTTTTTGTGAGTTGTGGAATAAAATTCGAATATGAAACTCCATTTGCAGTTTTACTGAATTGGTTATTAGATTGTATCCACTGGTCTCGCTGCTCTGATGAGCCAACATATTATTTTTTTTTAAGTCAGATGACAGAGGTGACGCTTTAAAATTAATCTAATAAGCATATTAAGACAATTATTGTTACGTTATAAATATTCGAACCTCTAATATAAAAAACCATGGACAGATTTTAACAACGTTTATTAAAATGTGAAACCTTCAAAATACTAGTTTTGCATGTGGCTAGATTTTGTCTATATATGCGACGAACTAGAAAACAGAAACTTTACATCTGGGCTGAGTCCATAAGTTACTGATTTTAAAAGCAAAATATTATAAAATTAGGACGTTGACCTTTTTATTTGATTGAAATTAGAAAAAGAGAAGTGTACAGCTTCAGTTTCATCATTTATATATGTGTGATTTTATTCCCTCTCATCTTACGTAACCATAGTAAGGTCAACTTTAATAAGTTACATTTTCGTTGTCGTATTTTACTGTCATCAATGATTCTTCTTGCATTTTTTCGCTAATATAAGTCGTAGATCGAAAACGCTAATATATATAGTTAAATAACAGTTTGTCGAAATTTTTTTTTTTTTATTAATAGGTTTGACATCTAGTTCCAAAATTTTTTTTGGGACTAAATAAAATAGGTTAAATAGATATGTAGTATATACTAGTCGTTCCTATTTCATCTTCGGTGTTTAAACTCATGATTTTGAATATATATTTAGTAAAACGAGTTAAACTAACCAGCGGGTTACATTTCGCAAATGATAAAATTGTAGAAATAAAGGTTAGGCATATAAATTCAGCATATGATAGTTTTGTACTTCAAAAAAAACATTAACGATTGGTACATTAATTTAACAATAATTTACACGTTAAATGACAATATAGAGTTCAAAGATGTCAGATCGAAAGCATATATGGCTTTTGTTTTAAATAAACATAAAACTCTACAAAAACGTATCAAAAATGTTAAAAAGAAAAATAGAAAATGTAGACCGAATCTACATAGATTTATATACTTTTAAAACCTAACTGTATATCATATAAAATATAAATTAGACAAATCTCTTTTTATCAACAAAAAAGCTTATATGGCAGGAATAAAATGCATTTAATCAATTTGATATATATATATATATCACCCCTTAAACTCACATATTGGCTTTCAATCCAGAGATAAACTACTTGCTCTGGAATCGCACAAAATACTAAACCGGTCTTTAAGCATTCTGAATTCGTCCAGATCTGTTTGAGAAAGCAGACCATTCAACATGTTATTGAATCATTTTTATCAACTTCATGCAATACATTTTAAAGTCTAGAAAACTTTTCCCTCTATAAATCATGATTAACATATTCCACATCAGCTTCTATCTAAGAGAAGAGGGGACAAACTTCTTCTTTGGCACTTTGTTTCAAGTAGCCAATTGTGTTATCAGCCTTCATATAAACCCATTTCCAATCCCAAGTTGGATCAGAATCCTTCCAAGAATCAGCCACCTGACATTTGTCTCACATATATAATGAGTCCCCTACAACTAAAAATAATATCAATTGACTCTCTTCCAAGCCTTAAATTCATTTATGTTATGATTGAGACTGTCGAGAAGCTCAACTAAACCCCTCAAGATATCATTTTATTTTTCAGCTTCCAAAGTAATCAAAAAATGTTGTTCTCACGATGATATGATATTCTCCAAAACCGATAATTTAAATTTAAATAAATTAATGTCATCCGAAAAAATCTTATAAGCGGCCCATGTTTGTAAAGAGGGTGAACATTCAAATAATCTATACTATTAGATGGGAAGCACATTTAAGAGAATAACCTCAAAGTTCTAAAGAAATTATATTGAATGCTATTGTATAAAACTTATTTTAAAATTAAAAAATCTTAATGGAAATAATATATTGGATTTAATTTGAATTTAAAAGATAAAAATCTAAAAAAATCTATTGAGTGTTTTTAGGAAACTGAAATAATTTTATCAATCAAATTGATATCAAATAAATATTTATTTACGAAATTAATAAATTAAATAAAACAAAATTATAGCCATTTATAATTCATTTTGAAATATATTACTAATTTCGTAACATTAATTATATTATTAAGATAACTATTTTCACATTTAAATATTTGATTTTTTAAAATTTTTACATATTTATATATAAATAGTGGATATTATATGTATTAAGTCATATATTTTTCTAATTCAATATTTGAAATATGAACATACTTTTATGCGGATTATTAAAATATATATTTAATAGAATTATATATATATATATATATATACAAAATCACATATTTGAAATAGATGACATATGTATGTACATATTGAATTAAAATAATTTTAAGAATTTATTTATATAGAGAAATCTATACTATTAAGTGAAAAGCACATGTAAATGTAAGAGAATAACCTCAAAATTCTAAAAAAATTATATTAAATTTAATTGCATAAAACTCAAATAAATAAAAATATTAATTGAAATAATATATTGGATTTATTTGAATTTTAAAAATAAAATTCTACCTGAAAGGATAATTTCAGATATTTAAAGACCTATATATTCGTAAAATTAATTGAAATAACATAGTGGATTTAATTTAAAACTATAAATACTATTATTAACACATTAAATGATATTTTAAATATAAAATAATATTAATTTTACAAAATTTATTAATTTAAACTGGTTTAATTTAAATTATTTTAAGGAAACACATTTTTGTATTCTCAAAGTTAATTAAGATCTAAAAACTAAAATTGATGTCAAATGAATAATCATTTTCAAAATAATAAAATAAATAAACTGATATTAAATCCATTAATTATTCGTTTTCAAATAAAATTATTATTAATTTCGTTTCATTCATTATATTATTCAAATAAAACAAATCTAAATTCTAAAAATTTCAAAAAAAAATATTTTAGAGACAAAATATTTTAAAAATATTTATGCCAATCAAATTTAAATATAATTTATAAAATATCATTACAATATTTTGAGAAAATATTATCTTAAATTTTATAGTATTAATAAAGCATATAAACATTAAAAGATAAATATTATAATATTTACAAATTCTGATATATTAGTGAATTTTAATATAGAAATTTGATAAACAATAATTATCTCAAATTTTAAAACTATAATATTTTTATTTATTAAATATAGAATATTCAATTAAAATCAGGTAAACATGTTATATCACATATAAAATAAATCTATACTATTAATTTCGAAGCAAATTTAAGAGAATGTCCTCTAAATTTTGTAATTTGAAAAAACTAATTCGAAGAATAAAAACTAATTCGAAAAATTTAATGTTTTCCAGTTTACAGAAGAAAGAAAATAAATCAGTGTGTCAAACGATATGCTGTACAAAACCAAAAATATTATATTATATAATTAGTCAAATGAATCACTAAAAGACATGGTAGTGTATAAGTGTGTTTTTGTTTTGTAAAGCCAACCCTAGGTGTATAGAGGCTGAAAATACTAACGGAAAATCTACGGATATTACTATAGGGGTGAGAGTCAGAATAAGATAAAATGAAATGATGAATGTAGTGAATTGTTTAAAAACTTTTTTACAACGAGTGTTTTAAAAAAATTTAGGAGTATGGTTTTGAAAAAGAAAAAAAAATTATATTTGCTAAAGGTAACAATTCATATTATATGATTATTTCAAATTCTTTTATCTATCATTCACCTAAAAAATATTGGTTGTCAATGGAAACCAAGATTACTCAGCATTTTCAAAATTTTCAATAATAGATTTGTATTGACCAAATTAATAATAATTACGTGTTTGTTTTATCATTTTGAAATAATTTTTTACTTACAGAAACAAGAAAGATTCTTACAAAATAGCATGTTATGAAATTTAAGTTTACTATAATTAGTAAAAAAAATATGTTTAGCATTGTGTATCTTGTGTTTTATTAGATTAATGTGTGGTATATTATATCAAAACTATCATCTACATAAGAATATAACTGTCTAATGCAACATAAAACATAACTCTCTAATGCAAATCTAATCAATAAGAGTAAAAAAAAAATAGAAAACAGGATGGAAGTTAACTTTGGGGCTTAGGCTTAAGCTTATGTAACATATGTTATTATGTTATTATTGAACACATAGATCACTTAATTCAATTTTAAAATAAAGCTAAGTAACTAATTATTAAACTACAAATAATGATATAATATTATATTTAACATTCATAATCTAAATTAAAATAAACTGATTATTAAACAAATACATACCGGTATTAGTTCAGATTATAAATGATATACCGATTATTAAACAATATGTTTAAAAATATATATTTCACCAATTTAACTAGCTCATTGGGTCAATGATGTACAGTAAATTTTAAAGAATTTTTCTAAATTTATTATTGGCGATGAAGAATAACATTAAACAACAAACTGTTATCCGTATTAATCACTTAGACAGGTCATATTGATCAAAATGTAAAAACACTAAAAACTTTACTATTATAAAAAATTTATAAATTTTATGAGAGTAAATATTTATAATATGAAACTCAACTATATATTATAAATTTATAATTTATCCAACAATAAATAATTCACTAAAATATTTTTCAAACCCCAAAATATACAAGAATTAAAACAAATTAAATATATATATATATATTCATGATAAATTAATTATAAAAATTATTTATAATTATAACCTTGTATGTATGTACGGGTCCTATCCTAGTACTGATTAATTGTTCATTTGTCTACGCCACATTTACAGAAAATTGAATCTTGTAAAATTCATGTATATATTAACCTTGGTTTTACTTATAATCCTGTAATTTATAGTGGCTGTTGCCAAATGAAATGCTTTAACTTGTTTAATAAATCCATTTTGTTTCCGTAGATAAAGTAACGCATGGCCGTTTTTGGTAGTTTCCATCATCTCTACGGTTCATCATCATATAATGCAAATACTATCATTTAAATGATATTAGAGTATTAACGATTCATATGTCTAAGAATTTATATAGAATCCCAAATTTACAAATAAACTTGCTAATATTTTCTAATAAATTGAAATCTTTATACCTGACCAAAAAGAATGAAAATATTTGTTCTACAACTAAAGCTAAACCATGTGAATTATGTAATGTTTCTTTTGTTGAAACACACATATCATAGTTGTAATTATATTTGTTAAAAGATAGATATAACAAGGAGACAGCTCAAACTGGATGGGTTTTCAAACATTTATGGTTTACAAATAACACTTACTATAATATATGAACTCTACCAATTGTAAATCCAGATTACGAAATGACAGCAATATTATTATAAATAATTAAACTACAACCCGACGACTCTTTTATTTATTTGTACTCTTCTAGTTCTTCTTAATGATTGTAAAAAATGAAGTTAATTTATACAAGATGGTGTTATAAACAAAATCGATGACTACTTAGTAGAAATTTTATATTTGGATTCCGTCAATAAAAAGATTTATAGTCAACTTTGAGTTTAAGAATCGAAAATGTTTATCAGTTTTCAAGATGACTTCTATTATTGGATTTTAATCCAATTTTTATATAACTTAGTTTTAAAACCAATACAATTGGTCATTTTCTTGTTTTACAAACAAAACTACGTTCTACTTCGCACTATGCGTGAGATAAATTTTTAAACAACATTGTAAAATTCGATTGACGAAAAATAATATTTGACTGCGTACAAAGGTGGTATGGTGTTAATATATATGTATATAAATGCGTATGTATGTGAGTCTGAGGTATTTTAATATCTATAATTCTGTACGACGCTATGAAAACTTGTAAACTTTGGTTATTACGTAACTGAGATAACATTAAATATTTTTGATTTACTTAATATATATATATATCAAAGTTATAGCCAAATGACAGAAATATATTTGGGAGTTTCTATTGAACTAATATTTGGAGTAGTTAGTTTAAAGATGATTTTGATAAATTTTGGTGAATTTATATTTCTATAACTTTAAACTCTGAGATTTAGATCTTTGTGTTTTAACTGAAAGTTTCCACTACAACACCTATAAATTAATAAATCAAAATTCACAGTTTAAGTCTTTAAGATATTTTAAATTCATAATTAACGTAAACATAATTACGTACGAGGGAGGGGTGTGGGGGTGGGGGGGAAGCTGACACAAATAAATAGATAAACACCAGTTACTATTATTTTATTTTATTTTGGCCCATAATATGTTCACCAATTGTATAATTCTTTTACGTAGCCGTATTTCTACAAAGAACCAAACTGGGGTAATGAAAATATAACTTGAATAAAACCTGAGTATACAAAAAAAAAAATAACATTAACTAACTCAAATAATTCAGTCGTGAAAATAGAAGAAATGGTAAACATATATATAGAGGAATCAAACTTAATATATATGAAAAATAAAAATTTTAAAAAAATATATAATTAACCTGCCAACTAGTAGGATCATGTTCAGAAGCTTTTATCGGTTCATTGGTTATTCCAAATAAAAATTTCCAACTTTATTTATAGCCAAATCATGTTTTTTGTTGGATCAAAAATAAACAATTATTATTATTATTATTATTATTATTATTATTATAAACCAAATTATGTTACCAACTGGATCCTGGTTTTACCTTCCCGACCAGAAGTCAGTCGATACTTTGAAACATTGATCTTAAGTAAAATATACAATTTAATAGAATCATCAATTAAACGAATAATCAAAATTTTATGTGGTAATCCATGATGTAACACAATACTCTCTTTTGCATACAGTGATATATTGTCAGTTAGATTACTAGTCTTCTATGGTTATTTTGTATATATACATTTTTTTTGTTCCGATTACATATTATTTTATTTTGACAGAGAAATGTATTATGATTCAAAAGATAAAGTATACAAAGGAAAAATATGTGTGTGGATGCTTTTAGAGCTTTAAGCGAAAGAAAGGGCCATCATCATCAATAACCTCATCAGCCCCGTGTGAACAAAAACTCAAAGTATCAAAAGAATATACAACGGGTCCCACTATGCACTATTATTAAATTTTAATGGTTAGAGGTTGAAACTACAAATCCGAAGATGCAGATTCCTTGGTCAAAATTGGAATCAGTTTAATTTCTTTATTTGTTTTGGTATGGTAAAACTTCATTTCTTTATATTAATAATAATACTGTCCTTTGTTTTAATTCTTATTTCTTCTGTTTAGAACCATAAGACTAAAAGTAACTACCTAATAAATAGAGAATATTGGTTGCAATCAAAAGATGCAGATACCCTAGTCAAATTCGGAATCAGTTTAATTACTTTATTCGTTTTGGTAAAACTTAATTTCTTTATGCTAATATTTTCTTTCGTTTTTATTCTTATGTCTTCTATTTATAATCATAAGAATAAAAAGTAACTACCTTAATATATAAAGAATAATGTTTCTCAATATATATATATATATAGAATATTGATTCAGGGTGACTAGAAAGAGCAAAATAGCATGGTATACGTATATCTCAGCTTCTTCGAAGTTATTAAATTGATTACACAGAATAATTGTACAGAATTAATTAGTCTGAAAAATAAATAGTTTACCAATAAATAGGAATCTTATTCTACAAGTAGTATCTATGTTTTAAAACTTGTTAGGTGCTAATTGTGCGGCGGGAGTGGGCCTAGCATCTAGAGAATTAATAGGGAATTAAACAAGGATAAATTAGGAATTAGTTTTAGTGGTTTTTATAGTATTTTTAACTTATTTTAATTTATAAATCTTCACTAAATTTATAACTTTTATATAATATAACATTTAAAGTTTCATAAAATTGTCACTATAAAAATCTTTCAAGTATTTAGATTATTTCTAAATTTTTATTTCATAAAAATAACATTCATCATATATTTAAAATATACAATTAAAGTTCCAAATAGATATGAAAATAATTTTGTTTACAATATTAAAGTAATTAAACTAGAAATTTCAACCCAAAATTGATTTTGGGTTGATTTTTTTTTTTTAAGTTTTCAAAAAAACGGAAAAATCGGCGATTAATCAGATTTTGACCGATTAATCAGCCGACCACGGAACCAATTCGATTTTTAAAAAATCGCGGCGATCGACCTATACCTAGAGCTTAGACTAGACGGCTGATTTTTAGAACGAGGAGTAGTAGTAGTTTTTTTAAAGAGAAAAAATATATTAAATGTATTTCTAGTTAGAAGAATATCTGAATATATTATGATTAATTTCAATATACCACCCACATCGTGATTAGTATATCCTAGAATTATCATTAAATATATTTTTGAAGTCATACAACTGTAAAACTTATAAAAACAAAATAACATATGGTGGAAACGAAACTTTTCGTATCCATAAGGAATCAGAATCTCAAAAAACAAAATTTACAAAATCCAAAAGATAATATTACCATATTAATTTTGCCAATACCAAAAACATTATGGAGAAAATTACACCAATTACTTTGAATGTGATAAAATCTTTTTCCGAACACATAAATCTTATCTACACCAATTTATTTATTAGATACTTTTAAACCTTTTTTTATTTATTCACTTGTAACCGGAGGTCCGTGTTCTAAGTTTCGAACTATGTTCTACTCTTGACCTTTTCCAAACTCCTTAATTGAAAAGTCAACCCTAAGGCTGTTACCTTCTTTTATATAAACACAGAATTAATCACTTATTTTTCTCTGTATCTCTCTGTTTCATTTCTCTTACACCACTAAAGACATCTAGATCTGTCAACATGTCTTGCTCTGCGACCGATCTGGCCGTCTTATTAGGTCCTAATGCAACCGAAGCCGCCTCTTACATCTGTAGCCAGTTAGGTGATGTCAACAAGAAATTCATCGACACCGCTTTTGCCATAGACAACACATACCTTCTCTTCTCAGCCTACCTTGTCTTCTCTATGCAACTTGGTTTCGCTATGCTTTGTGCTGGCTCCGTTCGAGCCAAGAACACGATGAACATCATGCTTACGAACGTTCTTGATGCTGCAGCCGGAGGTCTCTTTTATTATCTATTTGGTTATGCCTTTGCCTTTGGATCTCCTTCCAATGGTTTCATTGGTAAACATTTCTTTGGCCTCAAAGATATCCCCACGCCCACAGCTGATTATTCGAATTTTCTCTACCAATGGGCTTTTGCTATAGCCGCCGCTGGAATCACTAGTGGCTCCATTGCTGAACGGACTCAGTTCGTTGCTTACCTAATCTATTCATCTTTCTTAACCGGTTTTGTATACCCGGTTGTCTCTCACTGGTTTTGGTCGGTTGATGGATGGGCTAGCCCGTTCCGTACCGATGGAGATTTACTTTTTCGTACCGGAGCTATTGATTTTGCTGGCTCTGGTGTTGTTCATATGGTTGGAGGTATTGCTGGACTTTGGGGTGCTTTGATTGAAGGTCCAAGAATTGGCCGGTTCGATAGTAACGGTGGTCGTGCCATCGCTCTTCGTGGTCACTCGGCTTCACTTGTTGTTCTTGGAACATTTCTCCTTTGGTTTGGATGGTATGGATTCAACCCTGGTTCCTTCAACAAGATCCTAGTCACGTATCAAGCCGGCACATACAACGGTCAATGGAGTGCAGTTGGAAGGACAGCTGTTACAACCACCTTAGCTGGCTGCACCGCGGCGCTCACAACGCTATTTGGGAAACGTTTACTCTCGGGACATTGGAACGTGACTGATGTGTGTAATGGTCTCCTTGGAGGGTTTGCAGCCATAACCGGAGGCTGCTCAGTTGTAGAGCCATGGGCTGCGATCGTCTGCGGGATCGTGGCGGCTCTTGTTCTCCTTGGATGCAACAAACTAGCAGAGAAGCTTAAATACGATGACCCTCTTGAGGCAGCGCAGCTACACGGTGGTTGTGGTGCTTGGGGGTTAATATTCACGGCTCTTTTCGCTAAAGAGAAGTACTTGAACGAGGTTTATGGAAACAGGCCAGGAAGGCCACATGGTTTGTTCATGGGAGGTGGAGGAAAGCTTCTTGGAGCTCAGTTAATTCAAATACTTGTGATCGCTGGCTGGGTTAGTGCGACCATGGGAACACTTTTCTTTATCCTTAAGAAAATAAACCTTTTGAGGATATCTGCTGAAGATGAGATGGCTGGTATGGATATGACTAGGCATGGTGGCTTTGCTTACATGTACTTTGATGATGATGAGTCTCACAAAGCTATTCAACTTAGGAGAGTTGAACATAGATCTCCTTCTCCTTCTGGTACTACTACAACTCCGGTTTGATTTGGATTTTTATTTTTATTTTTTAGAGTATTTTTAAGTAACTTTGCCTTGGGATGTTTGAATACTGTTTTGAAGTGAATGTTTTCTATGCATTGCAATTATGTTATAGATGTAAATTTTTAATGCGGTTTGTGAACTTGTGATGATCAATATCTATGTTGTTCAATTGTGATTCTTCAGAGTTTGATTCCCATTTTCAAAATTTTATGATGAATATTTTCTTCTTAATAAAATATAGGAAATAAGGAATGTGAAGTTGACTTAAAAAAAATATTGACCGCTTTGAATTTAGACGTTTGATATGTAGCTCCCAATTTAATGTTATTTGACCAGAATTATAATTACCTGCCAAAATTTTCACCCTTTTCTGTAACCAAATAACAATTTGATCAACTAACTTGGACTATTTATTCATCAAATTTAATGGGTGATTAAATTGAATGTGTGAACCGTAACTATTCTCTTTCTCCTCTTTTTCCAATACATTTTCTAACGTATAGAAAATTAATTATATATTCGTACGTCACTTATTGGACTTTAGAATCATGCTAGCAAGTTGCACTAGAATTAGGCGTCACGAATCTCAAATTTCATTTGTCTACCACATGCAATGTTTAATATTTTACAATTAGTTTTCTTAACTCAACCATTTTGGAGGCTCGTACTTTGTTGCCGTAACTGAAGATTCCGAATATCTTATTACATTAACAAACATGTGTCGCCTAACAAGATGAGAAACTACTCGGAAGCCGTGATACTGTTGTCGGTATCAATGGCACATCCGTACATATAAGAAAAAGGTAGGGGTAATTTGGTCTTTTCAAAATGGATGTAGCTTAAAATCTCCTACAAGTTGGAAAGAAGATATTTTGTCATAGCTCGAACTTAGGAAACTAGTGATACGATGATATGGAAAGTGGAAGAAGCCAATCAATCATATTTATTTGTATTGTCTCATTAGCAATTAGTATTATCTTCACATCTTGATAAGAGTTTTTTCAATGATAAATTAATAAAAAGAAGAGACTCCACAAAGTATTGTCTTTTTTATTGGTTCATTTTTTAAACTTAATTATACAATTAAATTGTTTTAAAAGTATTGTTATTTCATAGGTGAGAGACTTTAAAGAGTCTCTCCTCAATGTTGGCAAAAAGAAAAAAGTAAATAGAGAGTCTCTCCTCAATAGAGGTGTTCTTATTTGTACTTTTACAAGTAAATTTTAAGGAACAAAAACGAATAGGTGCATTGTTATTACACATACATATCGACGTTTTGGAAAAAAAAAATTTCACTGTTTTGAATTTGTAGATTTTTCAATGCATTGTTATTAGTGATTTCTATTCAGTTATATGGTTTTCCGAAATTTTGATTCTGTTTATCTTATTTTATCTTCTTGTAGAGTTTTTATAACCAATAGATGTTTTTATTAATACTTTAGACTGTTTACAATGCTTTATTATATTTATGTATAAATAGAAACATCTTTTTGACATAAATGCAATTTACTGACTAAGCCGTTTAAAAAAAAAAAGATATGCTGAGTAAGTGTTTCAGTTCATTTAAATCTCATAATTACAACTAAATTCATCAAAAATAATAATTAATACTTAAAAATGAATTGAACAAAAAAATATTCATAAAATTTTTGACTCTTTTTAAACACATTTTCCGGTAAAGTACTTATTTTGTAAATCATTTTCCTTTGAGTAAAGCTTGAATATGCAGCAGTTGCTAAATCATTACTAATACGATCGATATGAATATTTAGTAAAAACTGTAATGAAAATATTTTATAAGAATATTTGAATCATTTGTATATTTTTATAGTTTGGATCAAATATATCTCCATCAAGTTTAGAAAATTACGTCATGTGCAACTTTAGCCTAGTCGACTAAAATCAAATGACTTACATCATTACTTAAATTACTTTATTGCTAGTCGTTTGAACGGTTTTAGAGGAAATTTAGTTCGTTCGTACATAAGTCCGAATAAGTTGATTAATAAGACAACCTTGGCACCATATAAGCATCCAATAAGATCGTTTCGTCTTCAAATTTATAATCATTATTTACTCGAAGAATAGTCAGAGGTGACAATTCATGTGTGACACTCAACAACCACCCTCCGCTTTCCCCTTACGTGTCTAATACATATAATTCCTTAGTTTTTATAAAATAAAATAATTCTCTGTCTTACATCACAAATGGTATTGGACTTTAGATGATGAAAAGTAGTAGAAGAACTAGGCATTTTACAAACTTTGAACAACCCATTAGGAATCTCAAATTTCATTTGTCATTACATGCATTGTTTGTTTTATTGTCTTACGTTTTTAACATTATATTCTAACAACTTTGCCAGTAGGCTTGGGCATTCGGATTTCGGATCGGATTCGGTTCAGATTTTTCGGATTTGGATAATTCGGATAGCAGATTTTATTATCCATTCGGGTTTTACAAACATTCGGTTTGAGTTCGGTTCAGATAAGTGTCGAATTTAGATTGGATTCTTAGAAAAACCTATAAAATCATATAATTTTAATAAAAATAAATTTAATTTTAATAAAACTGTGTTTAATTTTTATAAAATTTATTAAAATTTAGTAATATATTGTATAATTTTTTAAAAATTACATAGTATTTTTTATATATCTAATTTTTTTGGATTTTCAGATAAATTTTTGGTTTTTTGGTTCGGTTCGAATAACCGAAATATGAAATTTTGAATTCCGTTCGAATTATATAGATATATAATTCAATTCTGGATTCAATTTTTTTGGTTATATTTTGGTTTTTATTTTCTGATTTTGGTTTTTTTCCCACTCCAGACTCCATTAAAGAGACCACAATTTACTGGAGCTATACTGTACTTTTTGTATTGTCTGTATCATAAACGTTAACTCCATAAATATAATATTTCGTTAGGGGTAATATGGAAGTTTCCTACAAGTCAGAAAAATAGATTTTGACAAGTCTTTAACGTGTTGTAAAGTGCATTTGGACTTTTCTCTTATCGAAAACTCACTCATCTAGATGCAAAAATGTCACTCATGTTCAAATTTGTGTAAGAACACAAGTACACAACAATTTTATATGATATATACATAAGATAACTTGGTCCGGAAATTAAGATTGCATTCGTTGTAGAAAAATCACGCCAACAAATATATTCATTTTTTTCTGTCCAGCTTTAGAGTTGAAAAGAAATAGGGAAAAAGAATAATAAGAAAAGCAAAAATACATAGTCAAAAATGGTGGCTAACAATTAATGGCTATACGTTACCGTACAACTAAAAAACAAAACACTAAAGACTTTCAAGAGATCGATTTTTCCTTGTTGATTTGACTTTTTGCTAAAGAAAACTAAATCATTTAATTCGATGTATCTTGCTTAGAAAAGCGTGCAATATTCCAATGATTAATCTAAACTCAATTTCTCTGTGGACTTGGACTCAAAAAAGTAGGAGCACCAATAAATTCTGAGTAAATTTATTTGAGAAATCGAGTTGGTCAGATATTATAACTATTTGGTTGAAGAAAAATGATTGAAATCAGTTTTTAATTTGAACGGCTTAAATATAATCAGATACAAGAATAAATGAAAATATCACTATTTAGACTATCAAAAGTTTCGGGCCCGTTTCTAGGACTGTTTCGTGTAGTTTGTGTAGTTTCAAGTGAAAAGGTGGGAAATTATTTAAATTTCTTAGAGCATCTCTATCATATAAACTCATATAAATATTTTCTTCATTATTTATTATTAAAATTAGTATCAAAATGTCTGTATGTAGACAATCTCTTTCTTTTAAAAACACTTCCCACTTTTATTTTCTAGTTTTTAAAGTTTTTTTTATGTTTAAAAATACCCATTGCAAATATGCAATGAAAGTGTTCCTAGCTGAACCATTCTCGTATGATCCTACATGCATTAGTTATTTCCAAAAGAACAACCAATAACGGTCATTTACTTTGAAGCAACCTACCAATAAAAATTTTTAATTTACAAAATTAATTACGAGTAGAGTCAGAACAAAAGACCTCATATTTGTAGAAATGGAAAACGTGACTTTTTTTTGTAAGCATTGTATATATAGATAGTTTTCTGAAATAATCAAACCTTCACTCATAGTCTCATGTGTATCATTTAGCTTTCCAGGCATCATTATGGCTACTTCCAATTTATTCCTTCATTATTACTATAAATTGGACTGGTGTTAACTGAAACTTGTAAGTAATACAATTAGAGTACGTGTATACATAATGTAATTACAAGTATACTTGATATTGAGAGAAAATAATAACTAAAATTTTTATCTTTGATGTTTGTTTTCTATGTTCAAGTTATGGTCAGATAGAATTTGCCTGTTTATTCGATTAACTTTGGTTGACCTAAAGACAAAAAAATCGATTAACTTGATTTTGGTTTTCATTGGTTCGGTAATCAGGTTGAGAGTATATATGAACCACCGGAGTTTCTCTTGATCTTCTTTGATTTCAACCTATTTAAATGTTAATGACTTGTTTATTAGAACATGTTTAACTTTTTGGTGTATGTGGCATATACTTAGCGTAGCTAGCAATCAGTTTTCCTACTTCCTTACTTAAAATTAAAATGTTAGAAAGGAGCAGAACTAATTAGGAAAACCAATACTGGCTTTGTTGATTCCAAAGCAAAATGAAATGGATAAATTTTATTTTCATGATTTATTACATATATTTAATAAGTCTAATCATATTACATAAACAAACAAATCTAAAACAAACAAAATCATATTCTCATTAACTATAATATAGAAATGCTCTTAGTTATGTCTTAGTTGAGGAACCCAAACCAATACTTTTCATCCACAAAGAAGGAAACATGAAACCAAATTGACTATGGGAGCATATAAATTAATATGTTATTCTACTTGTCTTCTTATTTGTTTTTTCATTCATCACATAATTACCAACTCCGCTTCAAATTTTTAGTTAAATTTTATTTTTCTGGGACTAGTATGATGATTGACAACTAATAATGAAATATGTATAAAATTCTGATATGCTTGCTATGATGATTGATAACTCATAGTAGATTGGACATTTGTGTCACAATTATTTAGTGAACATGTATTAAACTATATAAGTCACTTCAACATACCACGGAAAGATAATTATGTGTTTTGTAGCAATAAACTTTCAACTTTTATCAATCATTCATCCAAGATTTTCAAAATCTCTTCTAACTTATGAGTATTTAAAATTTATGAAATAAAAATAAATGTTTTTGATAAATTTTTACTTCTTTTTCTCCACAAAATATGTCTAGGTATACTATATTACTTTGTTTACCTCAGGATCATGAAAATTTTGGTTGGAATAAACCAATTTTTATTCTTGAATCTTTGTTATCGGCTATATGAACGGTAAAATGGCCGGGATACAAAAGATCATAATAACAAAGAGTTGTTATGCTTTATATCAATAAAAATGTTGGAGAGTAACAAACTTCGACGATATTTTGTGATGCAATTGATATTTTCTTTTTTTGACAAAAGCAACTGATGTTTAACCACTTAAGATGATGATTAATGAGTATAGAAGAGTAAATGAAAGATAAAATTATGTTTTCATTACAATCTCATCGTTTTATACATTTGATGATGCTCTCAGGCTGTGATTAGGATTTTCTAGACCATAGGCAAAACAATATTTAACAAAAAAAAATCCTATAATTTTTCTAAGTAAAATGGTGAAAAATTAGGAACTAATTTTTTTGACAGTATACATAACTTTTAGGAAAATTATTATAGTGTAATTTATCTAAAATTAAATCTGTATTTAAACTTTTAAAAACAAATATTACTAAATATATAAAAGTGAAAATTTGTGGAAATAATCTTATCTTTTATAATTTGAAAATACCCTTTGTATTTCTCTCTTTTACTAAAAAATAACTGAAATAACTTCAAAATACTAGATAATAATTAATGAAAACTATATTTAAAATTAAATATATTTCTGGGAGATAAATAAAATTTTATTTAATGCAACAAATTAGTGTTAATTATGATAATAAATTATCAAAAATTAGTTGTTAATTTTTTTTTATCTAATATTATATAACCAATCTAAAAAACTAGATTCTAACCATTTCAATTTTTAATTAGAGATACATCATATATATTTTTAATAACAATACCATTACAATATTATGAAATAGCATAAAAAAAACTGATGTAATTAATAATCACTAATTGGTGATTATTTATCTTTATATAAAGCATATAAAATTGAAAATAAATTTTCTAATATTTATAAATTCTGATATACTTTTGAATTTTAATATAGAAATTTGATAAACAATCTTGATCTAAAAATTTTAAATAATAATAATAATTATTATTATTATTATTTTGGTTTTTATTTATTTATTAAATAAAGAATATTTGATTCAAATTAGGGAAATATGTTATATCACATATAAATAAATTATTTTTAAACAAAAAAAGAACTAAACGGAGTGTATTTTTCAAATTACAAAATATAATTAGGGTATTTTTTCAAAAAATCCCAATATAAAAAGGAAGAAACAAATAAGAAGTTAATAAAAGGATGCAAAACAAATCAACATAGTGAAAGAAAATAGAAATGGGCAACAGATGAAATACAAAATTACTATTTGAAATAATTAAGAAGGGAAGATGTCTATGAATGAATTCAATAATAATTAGAAAAAGCAACAAGATTTGAAATTGGTCTAAAAGTTTTTACAAGGAGATAACATCACTAATATGTCACATTAACTTTAAATAGCAGCAATTAGTGTTTTACTTACGTTAATGGGAATCTGAACTTTGGAAAAAAAGTTTTTACATGGAGATAACATCACCCATATGCAAATTTACTTTTATAGTTAAGGACCTCTAAGTTGTTATCATATTTAAGGGTCCCAAGCTAGTGTTTCTTTTCTTCCTCTTTTAGGCACGGTCTTGGATGCTCTAAAACCTGAAGAGAAGAATATCAAAAAACTATTATCACCTTCTTCTGGGACGCATTTGATTAAGGATTTGGTATCACACAAGTACTTTTCAAGAGCCAACAAAAAAACCTATAAGATAACAAACACAAGAGCTCTGGGACCGGCCTGGTTAATTTGGTTAATTTGGTTAACTTGGATGTGTTACCTTACCACATCCTCTGGGACCTTGTTGATTGTCTCGTACACCAAGCTCTCCTCCTCTTTTGTTGTGTATGAGTTTACTTGTGTTGTTTCATGTTATTTTACATGTTGTACTCTGTTCTTCTTTATGAATTAGTGAAGGTTATTTTGCGGAAAAAAATAATAATTACGAATTTAATTAGTTACTCATGAAAAAACATACAAAAAGGAAATTTGCATTTCTCTCTTTTAAATAATTGTTTACAGGCCAGACAAATAAAATGGCCTTTTAAGTTAATGGGCTAAAGAAATGAAGCCCAAATAAAAATAGGCCCAAAGAAACTGCTCAAAAATGAAAACTTCGACCGTCACTGTTAGATCTTTCGAGAAGAAGAAGAAAAACACGAAAAAGAAAATGAGGCCGATGCAGATGGAGATGTTGGCAGAGATGGATGATGCAGGCTCTTCTATGGCCATGGATGTAGATGAACTTGAAACTATGGAGATTCTCAACGAAGGAGGGCTTGTCTCAGAGAACAAATTAACCGATACCGATTTCTTCAATAAGTTCGAAGATGATTTCGATGACGCCGATTTCATCTGAATCTGGTTTGTTTCTTCTCTAAAATTTCAGAAATTTGATGTAATTTCTGGAGAAATCGATGTTAGTAAGAATTATTATGTTTGTGATGTAAAAACCATTAAATAACAGTTTCATGTTTTGTTGATTTTGATAATTAAACTCTTTGATTATTATCTTAGCCTAGCTTTTTTTAAAAGTTTGATTTTAGTATTATACTGATTTAAATCTGATTTTGTTTTTGTTATTTTAGCTCTAATTTTCATAATCATTTTGTTCTTCTTGCTAATGTAAGGTTGAATCTAATTTCTTATAGTTTTTGGTAATTTATAGTAATTAGGATTTGTATAATTTGTTTTTTCTTGTGGTTGTTTCATTGTATTTTGAGATGTGAATAGTTATTGTTTTATATGGTTGACCTTTTACAATTTGTAATAGCTTGTAATTTCAGACATTGATGACTTTAACATATGTTGATATTTGTTGCATTGTGACTTTCATTAGCTCGCTTAGTTAAGTTCTTGTATATGAATATGATAGATGAAATCTAGTTAAGGGATCTCTTAAAGAAACACATTAATGTTGGTAATGGCTTAAGATTGATAGTTTCCTTCATCCCCATTAACTTGAGACGTTAGTAATCGATGTTGTATTATGATACGGTGTTGATTTGCTTGTGATTTAACCTTTTTACAGTCTTTGAATCATGTGTTGCAGTGTTTTGTTTGTCTGGTATGTTGTAGGGAGTGTGTGTAATTCACATGGTCGGGTGGGATTGTGTCTTTGTCTCTGTTGGTGTGTCGTGTCTAGGCCAGTTAGGGTTCTTGCTAGATGGAAGTAGTGTGATTGATGTCGAGCTAAGCGTAAAGATGTCAGTGCTGAGTAGTCTTTGTTGCTAATCTTGTGGTCGTATACATATGTAAATGTAGCCAAACTTGATTAGATTCTATCATTCTAGTAGTGGTTAGCATTAAGTTAGATTTAGATTTCTGGAACATTCAAAATTTGTGGAAAATCAAATCCCATAACAAAACAATGATAAATAGAAAATTTTGAACATTGTATTCTATATGTAAGATTGTAAAAATGTTGTGATTGAACTTTTGATTTAGGTGAAGAACGGTTTTGTTTAAAAATGTTAATATAGAAGACTACATCAGAGTATCACACTTAAGTAAGTAATTACCCAGTGACAAGAGTCCAAGACGAAACTAATCGATATTATCCATCAAGTCATAAGAGTCGTCACTAACTTAAGCTCAATTAATTGTTTTTATCTCGTGACTTGTTGACATTCGTTTTTTTTGTAAGTAGAAGAAAACCATTTCAACATTTAGTTTCTCAAATGAATATTCAACAAATTGATTCATTTAGGCCTTACAGAGTGGTTTTTGGTTTTACGTTTTTTTAAAATCTGATTTATTGCCATTCATGATTTTGGAAAAAGTAGATTTTCTGAGAAATAGACAATTTGGATTTTGATGATTTATCCAAATTTGTAAAGAAAATCCAGAATATATGTTTCTTATTTTTTTTTTTCATTTTTAGCGTAATTGATTCTTTATTTTCTATTTTTTCTAAATAATTAATACAAAATCTAAAATCCAAAAATCGAAAACTATAATCCAAAAACCATTTACAACCGTAAAACATTCATGGCCATAGTTTCAAAAACACTCATGTATCTTTTATATTATTTTGTATATTTTCTTTGCGTTTGAGATTTTTTGAGAAAATCTTATTTTCAAACCAATATCTTAGTTGAGTCTCCCTATTTTTTTTTTAATAAACTAGTCCAATATTATTTAAATTTATAAGTTTGGTCCCTGAAAAACTATAATCTCAAAAGTATTTCCCAAAACTTCAAATTTAACATAACTTCTATTTGATATAAGATTTTGAACAAAAAAAAGAAAAGGGAAAATTTGCAAAAAGAAAAATTCATTTTTTTTACATAAAACACCCCAAGAAAAAGTGGTGTCTAACCTAATTTTTAGCAGTATAAAACCCTATCTCCATGTCTTATCTTTGGGGAAAAATAAAATTGATTTAGAAGAGAAAATGCTTCGAGTTTGTCGAAATGAAAGAGTCAACGATTCTTATGCATGTTTTTAATCGATTCGAGTATTTCTATTTGTTTTTGTTCAATTTATAAGTTTAGGTTTGAATTTTTGTTGTGAGATTCAAGGTATCTGATATGCGAATTTGATTGTGAGATTGATATTGAAATTGTCTATTTAGCCTAATAATTGAATAGTTTCATTTATTATTTTCTATGACATATTTATATTTGAGTCATTCGATAGAAAATAAACTATATATCAGCATGTTCTTGTTTCTATTCAGTAAGAGATATTTCGTGAAGATGCGGATGCGCAGAATACACAAAAATGAGATGTTAAAATTATCTAAAATCCTATTTTTTTAAGTTTTATTGTTATTTGTTTCTTCATCAATACTTGCTTTTTTATTTTTCTTTTTCATTGTAAAGAAAATTTTCTTGACAAGGATGATGAATTTTAAGTATATACTAGAGAAGGGTTTAATTCATGTTTTGTCCCATCTAGTCTCGATCTCTTACAGGCACTGGAATTGGACGATATAGTGGCGGCTATGCATCCCGAGGAAAAATTCTTTGAAATTCCCATCCTCTTTCCAATCAGAAATTTTTGTTCCATTATTCAATGTATTTTTGTAGAGTATAAACTTCTGATTCCTCTATGAGAATGGGATGGGATGGGACAGAACGGAACGGGGACCAAAATTTCCGTTTCCCATTCGGAATAAATTATATATATAATATATTATTTATAATATCTCTAATAAATAAAATAACAGAATATTAAAAAGATTGAATCCCTTAATTATACACTTTATTATTTTATATAAACATTTTGATATTTGATATGTTGACATGTGTTTTTCTAATTAGTTATTACTCTTATTGACACTGTATGCACAAAATTTGGTAAATGAGAAATTGTACGATGGTAGAAGATTAGTTAATTGTTTTATTTGGATTTTAGATTGATAGAATTTATTTGATTATTTATACTATATATATTTGAACAATTTTTGGGTTCGCCTCTGGGGTGAATCCCTCGTATTCATCTCTTATTAATAACCAATTAAAATCTAGCATGTAATCTGATTAAATATTTAATATTATCTAAATTAAATAAATAAATTAAATCATTAAACCTAAAATTTAAAGTCTTTTTCACGTTAAAAGCCTTAAATTTGTATTTTAAGATCATAAACCCTAACTTTATTCATAGTTTTTCTCTATCCTACTTCCAACAAATATCATCAAAGATATAAGTTTTACAAGAGAAAAAAGATTCAGGATTCCATTTAATTTGAATGTAAGTCAAACTATTATTTATATATACATCCAGATTTCTTAGTTTTTTACGTATCCAAGTTTTTTTAGTTTGTTCATGTTCTTTCCTTGGCAAGAATTTAAGTAGTTTTTTTTAAATTAAAAGTATTTGTTTTTTGTAATCAAAAAATATTTAAAGAAAAAAAAAGAAGGTAAATAAAACTAAAGAGAGAGAGAAACATGGAAGGAGAATTAATTTAAATTTTAATTTTAATGATTTAGTTTATTTATTTAATTATATTACATGGTAGATTTTAATTAGTTATTAAAGAGGGGGTGAATATGAGGGATTCACCCTAAGGGTGAACCCAAAAATTGTGGGTTTTTGAATTATATGTTTTTTTATTATTAAACAAATCCATTTCTATAAATTATTTTTGTCATGTTATATTTTCTTTTGGGAATTCCCATCCCAGAATATAAAAGAAATATTTTTATTATTCCCAGTTCCCATCCCATTTTTGTTCCCAAAAAATCATATCCCAAACTTCCATTTTCCCACCTCTAACTATATATTACTAATGGTTATATTGTACTTGTCTTTATAGACACCGGGCACAACTTCTCTTTGGAATGTTTTGAGAAATAGATTGGCCAAAGAAAGTTTACGAGTTTCAATTACTAAAAATGTTGCAAGAAACGTTTGCATCAACTTAACTTTAGTCGCTGATATTTGTTTGGTAAGAAATTCCAAACGTGTTGCAACCTCTACTTCTAAGGTTCAGATTCTCCAAGGAAGCGTATATTACCGAGATGGTGAAAATAAATGGGTTGGGTAAATGCCCTTAATGGTAAGATTAAAGTGACAATACCAAAAAAATCATGTTGGACCAAATAATCTTTTGGTATTCTCACTTTGCTCTCCCACTAAAGGCATTAGATGTCCATTTTTTTCGCCTGCTCGGTATTATTCATTTCTTCTAAGAGATCTTTGTTTCAAAATATAATGTTGAACCTTGGGAGTAAGCGATGCATCTCATTTGGAAATTTCTTGCCAAATGAATAAAGCTAAGTTAATGCTAATGTTTTTTGCAGCTCGCTTAGGAATTGAACCGTGTCATTTCACATAATTAAACTTCTCTTGAACAATCCACTTTTCCAAATGTTCCAAGTAGAAATTATGGTCACACGATGTCTATACAGGTACAAGATACTAGTTAGGAGTGGACACGAACCGGGTATCCGAACTTGGATCCGGATCCGTCGGATCCAAAGAATTATGGATTGATATAGATCCGTCAATATCCGCGGATATCTGGATCTGTAAAATTCTTAAAATAATAATATAAATTTATTAAAAATAAATTAAAATTAAATTAAAAATAACATTAAAATAATTTTTATAAATATTTAAAATATTTTTACTTTGTAAAGTTTTAAAAATATCCAAAATTTTCATGTAAAATTTATTTTTATTATATTTTAAGTAATTTTATATATATTAAATAATATATATTTAAGTTTTATACATATATTTTAAATAAAAATTATATATAAAAACAGATCCGGATCAGATCCGGATATTCGGGATCTCAAAATAAAATGTTTGGATCTGGATCTGTCCATCTTGGATATCCTTTTTTCGGATCAGATCGGAGTGGATCTCGGATCGGATCTCGGATAATTTGCCCAGACCTAATAGTCGTTTGTTTATGTACTTAAAAGTTAATTATCCTTTTCAAAATACATTTTTAATGACAGAATTCAAATAACAGGTTCATCTATCTTTCTAAGGCTCTCGGCCAGTACTCTTCTCCTTATGGTTTCTTGACTTTTAAGTTTGGAATCGATGCTTAATATTTTTGGGCTTGACAAAAGATATGCCACCACTAACTACCACATCCCTTACAGGTATTTGTGGTTGTGGTTTTTATATCGTTTTCACTTACTCTCGAACATTAACACTTGAACAGAGAGTTATGTTCTTTTATTAACAAATAATGAAACTTAAACAACTTCTTTGTTGCATTTTTCAGAGACTAGAGATGTAGACATCTAAGTCTTAAAAAGAAACAGTAGAAGCTTGCAGAGTTTCATTGCTTAAAGACACATTCATCACTCACAGGAATGAACCTGTCTATATACATAACCTAATCTTTCTTTTCAGTTTCTCAACTATAGTGTTTTCTTTTTGCTTCAGCCGACTGAAAGAATGGTATCTTAGAAGTGACCTTATTGTAGTTTATTGGTAGAACAAAATCTGGAAAAGAAAGGAAAACTTAAAAAGATACTGACAAATCAGATGTGAGCTATTTAGTATCTCATGATTCTGTAGTTTGACAAAGAGTCAAAGTAAATGTTTCTATTAATGTTCAACACCAATGCGGTTATCAATAAACTGTAGTCATGTTTGTGGGTTTTTATGTTATTCTCTCTTTTCATCTGCAGCACACAACATTCATTTTCTCCAACAAGCGATCAGATCTTTTAGAACACTGCATTATCTTCTTACTGACTCTCTCCATTTACGAGATCTTAAGTTTCTATCAATCTCAAAAAGTTCATTTCTTATATATTCTGAGTTACATCTGTCATAAAACCAGATTCACTTATTAGCTTGGGAAGCTTATGTAAACATTATGTTTTTTTCTTTTTGAATTAGGATCAATAGAAATGGTATGCTTCATTGTTTTATTAACATCAATCCAACCTTATGTGAAACCACTCAATCTAGACTTCCTTTGTGACTAAGCTAGGTTTCATTTTGAGGAAAGGATCAGCTCCAAATTCTGGATTGTTGATCGTATTCACCAATGCTTTTACAAGATTAAGGTAAAAAAATATTATTTAATTTACCTTCATCTGCATTTTGACAAAATTATAGTTCATATAAGTAGACTTCTCAATCATATGTTTTTGTGCATCAGTGTCATTTTATACACACAGTAGTTAAAAAGATTAGGTCATTATTGTTGTTGGTTCAAATGTCTTTCTTCTTTCAGAGTCATGAGATTTATACAAACATAGTTAGAGGGTTTGATTAATAAGCGCAAAATAGCATAATATGAGAACAAGTATATGTTATCCTAAATTTTGCTAAATCAAAAGACATTTATGTTTTAATGGTTTACTTATGAAGTATTTTTTTTTTTAATGTTTGACTATAAAATATTCTTAGGCTTGCCTAAGTAGTCAAAATAAACAAATTGAGTCATGTTTTATATTGAAGATAACATTGATAAATACAAACCAGTTAATTTCTCTCAATTTCTCTTACTATTACTTTTAAAACTTGTAAACCTCAAATTTCAATATTTTTGAGTTTTATAGAACTGTACCATAAATATTGTGGTTTCAAATTTTTCATCTTTCTGTAATTATAATTGAGGTTGCATTTAACCATAAAATCCGCGCGTAGCAGTTTTTTTGTTGTTATAGTTTCATTATTGGAGTAGCATACACATGATTTTTTAAAAAATATACATATGACGTTTTTTAGATAGAAATTATTCAATAAAACTATAAATAATATATATAATAACAATTAAATAATAAAAAGATATTTCTCTAGCAAAAAAAAAACAGTATTTTGATTTTATTTTTAATTTTTTTAATGGTCTCTTCACTATCCGAATCCATTGACGTGTTCGCCTTCTCTCCCTCCAATTTCAAGTTGAGCATATCTCATAAGCAAAAAGCGGTTAAAGATTCTCCACTTCTCACCTCACCGTAATAACATACACTCTCAATCCAACTAGTTATCATAAACTCACACGTCAACGAAACCACTCTTTTGACTCTATCCTTTAACCAATCATATCACGCCACGTAATCATCAAGACCAAATGTTTCTGTGATCGATCATACACGCAGACATAGAACAAATCGGTTCTGTTTTGCCCTTAAACAAAGCTTTCTCCTTTAGAAATCTTAATTAGATCCAAAAAAAACCTAACTTTGACATGGAAGGAGAGCTTCAAGGCTGGGAAGTGCTTCAAAGCTTGAGATCTACCACAGAGGATGATAACTCTAAAAGCTTGGAGGAGATTGATGATGGCACGCAAGGTATGATTAGGGTTGATCACTTCTCTCTTGAGAACAGTAATGTTTTGTGTCGTGTTGAAGAGGTTTATGAAGATGGGTCTGTTCAATCGGGTAGTCCAGGGTGGATTGAACCTAGCTCTGATGCTCCTTATGGTCCAAAACATTTTAGTGAGTTATGGTCTGATTCAAGCAGTGATCAGATTGAGGATCACAGTGAAAGTATAGCTCAAGAGAAAGATTGGTTTGATTCTAGTGGAGATATGAGTTTGATGAACTCTGATGAGATTAAAGATGAATCTTTAGTTTCAGATGATTTAGTGGAAGAAGAAAAAGAAGAAAAGTCTGTTAAATCTGTTGGTGGAAGAGAAGACAAGGGTTTTGTGTGGTGGAAGATTCCAATTGAGATCTTGAAGTATTGTGTTTTCAAAGTTAATCCTATTTGGTCTTTCTCTATGGCTGCAGCATTTGTGGGTTTTGTTATGTTAGGGCGTAGATTGTACAATATGAAGAAGAAGAGTCGTACCTTGCAGCTTAAGGTTTTACTTGATGATAAGGTGATTAGCTTAGTTTATTCGGATTTTAATGTTTTTTTCAGTGTGTTGATTCATGAGGCTAATAGTATCTAGGTTGGAGCACTGTGATCATTGTTCAATCTTTTGGAGTTTAGTTAGATGTTTTATTGGTGCCATTGTTGATTTGATTGGGAAATTAGATGACAAGAATCTTGGTTTTTGCGGTTGTTGGTTAAGTTAAAATGTTTGTACTGGGACCTGTTTTTTACTTGTTGTTATTGCGATTGTGTTCTTTGCTAAGTAGTTTAAATTGAGCTTAGTGATCCATGCTCATAGTAGTCTAGTCACCATCAACAAGCCACACTCCATTTACACAATCTTGATAAAGATAGTGTCTTGTAAGCTCTTCATTAGTATTAGTTATTTGGTATACCACTAGTTGGATTCTTGATGGATCCTTTTGGTAGGGAGAAGCAAAAGTGTAGTAATTAAGTGTAATGCTGAATAGTTAATAGAAATCTAACTGAGTGATCCATCTTTTGATACTTCTTTATCTTCTTTAACGATTGAATATCAGTTTCTTCTTAGTTTTGCTTGTTCTATAGTAAAGGATTGTGGAAAGGTCTTTAGACTATTTCTAAGTTAGATTCATCAGTGTGATTATTCTTTGTAACACTTTCTTGTTTGGTTGTGAGAGATGGAAGTTAATACACATTTTGGATCATATCTGTTTATTGCTTCTGAATTTTTATGTTCTTGCTTGACATTTACTAATCTTTCACTAACAAAAGTTACGAGTATTTTAGAACATAATTTGGAAGACTTTTACACCATCTGATTCTTCTTTTTGTCTATCTTTTGAATGATTTGTTTTTTCAGAAGGTGGCTAATCATGCGGCTCGATGGAACGAAGCGATCTCATTAGTGAAACGTGTGCCGATAATAAGGCCAGCACTTCCATCATCAGTTGGTATGAACCAATGGTCCATGATGACTTTAAGGTGAAATTCAAGTGAAAATGAATTGAGAGCATAATGCATATATATATATATGTGAGATGAATGAATTTGATGTGGTTGGCTTATGTATCATATGGTTGGTGTTATATATGACTCAAAATAATATTACAAAAAAACATACAAAGATGCTTGTAAGTTTATGTACTATGTGTATGTATATATTGTTACTTGTTTGGTATACAAATTGGATTCAGAGAGTGAAAACATATTTCTTTTTAAAAGCTTAGGTAATCAAACTTTAAACAATAAGAAAGTTTTGATTATTTGATGATAAAATGTAATTAAGAGATATTAAAGCATTGAGACAAGGAGCCAAATTTATAGGGAAGTTTCACGTGAATGAAGAAAAGAGCAATGATCTGATATGATTGATACTAGAGTCTCTATAGTTCACTTTATAGCTATCCAAACTCTAAGTTGTCAATTGTGAATAGACATACGTCTTGTATTGTCTTGTTGACTCCATTATTAATTTGATCATTTTACCACCAATGCAGGTATAGTCATTTATCATAATTAATCACAAAATTTCCATTATATCACTAACCCTACTCATATGAAGTTAGACGGATTCCAAGATGAAATAGAGCAAACCTAAATTCAAGCTTCAAGATAAATCTAGCCATTTTCATTTTAACAAACTCAAGTGTCATCAACCATAAAAAAAAAAAAACACATTCTATGATTTCAGGAGATTTGGTTTGGGTTTAGATAAAACATTTTACTAAAATAAAATAGCACATTATTTAGTCCATATGAGAGATTTTTAGGGTATTTAAACATTATAAATATATAGGTTTAGGTAATTGGTTTTAGTAATTTGGTATAACATTTTCATCACAGTTCAGATTATAATAAAATTCGGTTTGGTTTCGAAACAAAAAAAATATCAGATTCCGATAGATGAATTTTACTCTAATTTGGTTGGGTATGGTTTTTTGTTTTGTTTCATACACCTCAAAAAGGCTATAAAACAGACCATAACTCAGACCTATAGACAACCGTTTCATCCATAAGAAGAGAAACCTATAAAGACCATGTAAACCAAATATTAAAAGAAACCTATAAAAAATCGAATATGGGATTATGGAGTAGTAAATTTAGGAAAGTGGAAAAAAAAAGATAAGAGTAAAGAGAGAATGGGACCATGTTAATGATGCATGTGACAAACAATCAAAGCCCACCACCATTAATGAGAAATTGACGAGAAAAAAAGAAAAAATTTCATATGTTACAAAAACACCAACTTCAATTCTTTTTCTTGTGTTTCCTATTCTGTACTATGTCCTGAACCTGAACCCATAACTTCTTTTGTCTTCTTATTTATTTATTTCAGTTTCCAAACGAAAGAATAAACTCAAGTCACATGAGAATAATTAAGATGATAATTTTACTTTAATATTAGGACTTAGGATAAGTGAACCTGTCTTCTATAACTAACCTGTCTGCAAGGCCATTGTGTGGAGCTTTCTTCACTTCACAATACTCATTGAATGATACATAGCCCTCTCTGCAGATAAATAGAAAATAAACAAACCATTCGAAGACAACATAAATTCCACAGAGGTAGAGAGATAGATGGGTGGTTCCACAAGCAAGGATGGGAGAAACAGTAGTAAGAGACGTATCAAGGTGAAATCTAATGGACAGAGAAGGAGACCAACGAGAAGAGAGGTGGATGAGAAAGAGAGAGTGATTTTGGCTTTGAAGATGGCAGAAACAGAGTGGAGGAAGGAAAGGAGGAGACTGAGAGAAGAGGTGAAGAGGCTAAGGAAGAAGATGGAAGAGAAAGAAGAAGCAAAGGTGCAACATCATGAATGGGAATGGGTTGTGGAACAGATGTGTTTAGAGAGAGCTGTGAGGGAAGAAGCTGTAGAGAAGTGGAAACAACTCTATTTTGCTATTAAGAATGAGCTTGATGATCTTATCCACACAACATACGGTAAGAAAACTAATCTCAACTTTTGATTTTGGTTTTGGTTTAGAGAAATAAGTTGTTTTTTTGTAGGGGAATCACTGAGACCGAAACCGCAAGAAGAAGGTGTAAAGATAGTACAAGAACTCAAGAATGAAGTTAAAGTTAGGGGAGAAACGATTGAGACACTCAAGGGAAGAATAGCTTTAATGGAGAAACAGAGAGATGGGAAGGAAAGAGAGATTGACTTACTGAGACAGAGTCTACGTATCCTCGGAAGTAGCAACGGGAAAAAGGCGGTGGCACGGTCATCTGCTAGAAGAAACCTGCCAGTATTCAAAATAAAATTCATCGGGTGTAAATAAAAGCTTATTCATATCAAATTATAGATTTCTGTATAAGTAGAGTCGGATAAGCAAAAATAAGCCATTTCTTTCCTGTCTCATGAAGATAAAAGAAAGATGTATATACTTCATAAGTATTATATATATATATATAGCATCAAGAAAATCCTATGGGAAAGATTAAGTTTCTTTTAGCTCAAGATCGATACTAACTTGTGTAATTTCTTTCTCGAATTAGTTGCTCCAGTCTCAGTTCTAAGATAGTCAAAATAAAAAATCAGTGTAATATTAAGTAGAACTAAGAACTGCATAAAAATTGAGGATTGAGATCACTTACTTATCCTGCAGCTGCTCTCCAGAAAAGCTCAGAGATTCTGATCATGCGGGAACTATCAAGCCGAGAGATTAGGTGGTTACGATCCGTGTAAGCCACAAAATTAACATTCCCTGTATGCTTTCCCTGAGAGTATCATATTTGAATTCCAGATGCTACAATAATTTAGATCAAGCAGCACCTGAAAAGAGTATATATCAAATCTTTTGATACAGTCCAACCTTTATTGTCCCCTTTTGTATCTTTATCTATGTTTAAGCTTACAGGACCGAACCACGAGTCGCTCTAAAATAATTACATTTTGGTACATAGTATTCCTTTCCTTTGTGGTTCAATGCGACGCAGTTGATGCTTGTCTCTTATAAATGGTATACAGTATAAAACCTATATAGCTGCAGCGAGCCACTACATGCTCTTATGGTCTTAGCTCTCTTCCACTGATCGAATAGTATCATTTTCAACGCCTTTTGGATCTTCAACATTTTTGTAATATAACTTCACACTCTGAAAATATTGCCAAAAACAATTGATACCAATGAGACATGATAAATAAGTACAGTCTCAAACATTAACATGCTCCACCCAAACTGTATAAATGTAACTATCCTGCGAGAGATTATATATATTCTCTAGTTAACGTCAGTGTAATTCTGGGGAAAACATATGTAAGAAATGGATGGAGCGATACGTTATGTTCTGACTACTAATCACTTATCAGCAGTAACATAAGCACCAAGAACATACCTCTAACAGTGTGACGTAATAGAAATCCTCCATGTGCTGCATAAGAGCACTCCCATCACGAATTGCGTTGAATATTTTAATTTCGGTTTGAAGTATCTTCTCAACGAGTTCCTTCTCACCTTTCATCTAAAATATAACATCCATTTTTGTGACACTGTCACTCATTTTCTTTTTCAAGTAATATTTCTAATAAGCCTCTCTAGATCTTCCGAAGAATACCTATGAGTTATAAATCCCAGAAGAAATATATAGAATGAAATAGACCACAGACGACACAACAAGTAAACAAATTTTGGGTTTGTTTATGGTACATATCTATGCCACACGTGCAAATGAAGCCAAACACAACATAGTAGCTGCTAGTAAATGGGAACCTAAATTATAAGACTACTAAAACGAATTATGTGAAGATACCCGAGAAAGTTAAGTGTTATAAGAGGACTTACAAATCTACTAACAAGAATATCAGGTGTCGCTTCCCCAATCACCTCAGCATGATAACCATCAATCTGGAATTCAATATTCTCCTGTAACATTATATCACTCATCAGAAAAGTTCTGATATTTACCTTATACTGAAAAAATCATATTATATAACTCAAAGAGCTCATAATGCAGAGTAACTGATAAAAGGTTGTCACATTCAAACAAATATTATACAAAATGTAACGTTTTTGCAGATTACAGAAGATATTTAGCCCAGACAGGATCAAACAAATGGAAATTTGCTAAATTAAAGACCATAATCAGAAACATATTTTCAGTGATGGCAGGAAATGCAACACAAAGAGGAACATGAACCTCCAAATTAAGACATAATGATCTGCGTAGATTAAAAAATATGATCCAAAAAGGTGAGCTTACCACGTCTCCAGCAGTGAGATAAACAGGATGAGCTACATGACAATAGCCCATTAAGCGAGGAACTGTGGGAATTATGTCTCTATGGTTTACAACTCTCCAGCTGTCTTTTACTTTCTGTGAATGAAAAACATATAAAACCAATGAGATTTTATGACAACATACCATCTCACTCAAACTCGTTGCGTTTGAAGAAGCATGACCTGATTATAAACTTCAGCAAATTTTTTGTTGCCTACTCTTGGAGATCCAAAATTATACATGGTAACAGTGATTGCTCCACGTCTAACAATTACATACAGAAGTCATGTTAAATGCTCATTAAGCTGCTTATAATCTGAGTGATATGTAGGAGAAGAGAGTTCTCAAACCACTTACTTAGCTAATTGGCTTGACGCAAGTTCGAGAGCCAACAGTGTAGATAATGCACCACCCAAGCTATGGCCAGTCACATAAACATGCCATTTATCTTCATGCTCAGCAGCATCATCTCTACCAAGGAAGAGAGAGAGAGCCATATGCATCAGAAAAGATATCCAAATTTTAGCACACCTCGAAAATGTAAAAGTTATCGAAAGCATAATATTCCAAGAGGCCAGATCATGGCCCTTTCAGCTATAACAGATATATTTCTTCCCAGCAAAGAGGATGCAATCATTGAAACAAGAGGTAAGGAAAAACCCACTAGAAAGATAAAAGTAAAATGAAACACAAGAAGCACCTACATGTAGCCAATTGCCATTTTGAGCAGCGATATTATCCTTATCTGGACTGAATCATATGCACTAAGAAATCCACTATGGACCTGAAAAATTCATAGCAGCATTAACGTAAAACTCTATAAAGAGCACACCTGACCAATACTAGAGTTTAAAATATACTACCTGTACTTCTTGCTTGAAGTCCCCGCCAATTCGTTCAGGATTCAAACTGCAACATATTTTAAAATGTCGAGCAAGGAGATGAATGATAAACTTATTGAAGCTTCAAATGTGCAGATTCAAGTAGTTTCTAAATCAAGAGTAGAGAAGGTAGAGTGCTACATAATACTAACCCAGCAGGAACTAGCATCAAATCAGTCTGCAAATCTTTCCACTTTGTCTGACAACATATAAAGTATTGACAGTAAGAACTAAAAAAGAAAATTCAAACACAGAATATTAAGAAGATATACATAAATACCTACCTGTTCAGTTCCTCTGAAAGCAATAACTACTCTTTTCCTCCTTGCATCACGCCAAATCGCCACCTGCAGCTTGCAAATTAGTCGATCACGAACTTGTACTTCCAAGAAAAGACTCTTTCCTGAAATTTATTTGTTCCCTAAAACTAGACTCAATAAGTATACGACAAAGAGTTTTCACCTGTGTGTCAGTGATGTCGTTCTCTAGAAAGCATAACTTTTCAAACTCAGATTTTATAAAGCTTGGATGCCCCAGGGCAGTGGCAAGCATTGCCCATGCTTCCATGGCACTTTCTGCACTAGAAAATAGTGTTTTCATTTCCTCAGCGTTCTTTTCATCCGCTCCATCAACATTCACTAGACCAGAGAGTTTTTCACTCTTAGAGAAACCAGAGTCATCGTCTGTTACACTTGAAGCACCATCCTTTTCTATGACCTTCTCTGTACCAAGACTGTCCTTCCTTAATTGAGGCACTACTGCTTCTAAAACCATTAATGCACCAAAGACATTATCAGCCTGTTTAAGCAATTCTTGTGTTGCATTCTTCATGTCCGCAAGGGAAGACTTGGGCGCATTAATAGCGAGCTGATCATCTTCCTTTTCATTATCACCCTCTCGTGTATCAACAGTGGCAAGACCTGATTCAATGTAACCTGCTTCTGCAGTTTTCCGTGATTGTAGACCAAATTTTTCCAGTATGTCCATTCCGTCTGACTTCAATTTCTCAGGTGAAGGAAGGCCAAGTTTCTCAACGATATTTTGACCAACTATGCCTGGCAAGTTATCCCAAAAATTACCTTCTGACTGAATGCTGCCATTATCTTTGCCACCCTTAAGTTCATTGATGTAGCCATCACCATCACCGTCTTTGCCTTTGCTACAATTTTCTGGACTATTTAGATCAGTACTGCGATGCTTATCAAATGAAACCTCTGAGCTAGCCCTATCAGAAAGCATATCTACTGCTGGAGAATGATCAGTAGAATTTTCTTCACCTTCAGAATCCTCCGTATTATTGTTTAGAAGTTCAATATTCTTATCAGGGGCATCATTGAGTGACTTTAACTGTCCAAAAGCATACTCTACAAATTGACGAGCTGGCACAGCTTCAGAATCAACAAGATTTTTCAAAACTGACTCAATTGCTTCAGAATCAACAAGATTTCTCAAAACTGACTTAATTTCGTTTCTTTGAAGGAATTCTGAAATAGAAGGGAGGCTCCACCACTTCTTTTCTTCTTCAACTTCCTCAAACCCCTTGTACCTAATCTGAAAGTTTTAAATATGGTTAAAACCCCCAAACTAGTAGATATACTAATCTTTTGAATTTAGCATATACAAACATGTGAATCTATGGAACTTGAAGCAAAGAGATCAAATTTAATGCCACAAAACTGGAGTAATCTTCAAGGTAAGATAACAGATTTTTAAAGTAAATTCTTTATCACAGTCTTAATTTGCTCTCAGTTAGAGATACTTGGGAACCTCCAATCATACCCTCCTGCTTTGTAAGGCTGCATAATATCTTGTACTTGTTTGAATGTCGAAATATCTTGCATCTTTGGAAGTTAAGTTGATTCTCTTCGTCCAATTGATCAGCAACACAAATACACAACACTGAGAGAAAAATCTTGACTGCATTAACTAACCTCCAGTTGAACTTTCCCACCACCTCCAATTCCATCTAGTTCTACTAGCACCTCATGCAAGTTTCCTTGCGAAGCAAAAAAATGAACAAATACATATTAGAGACGAAAAGCCGCAAGTTAGAGTTCAGTAGATGTATCACTACTTGTGCATAATTAACCCACGGTTAATTTCTCTAATCAGATAGTATCTGCAGGTTCTCATTGCTTAGGAAACAAGAAGCATTTCCAGGAAAACCTTAATCTTTGTACATTAAGCTTAACTCAAAACTTAAATTAAATAAATTGATAATAAATGAGTGAACTAATTCTCACCATCACAAATGGATTCCAGGATGATTTCGGAATTCCCCATCCGTTTATGTGGGGTAACAAGGTTTGCATCCCAAGCTGCAATCTGAAGCTCATTAAACAATTTTTGGGAAGTCAAGCAAGTCTCTATATAATTAGTGTTAAACATTTGTCCAGTTTCTAAGTTGACCAGGCCAGAATACAATATGCTACCTGTATCTTTTTTGCAGGAGGCAACTTGATATTAAAAACAAATTCTTCGTTCCATTTTGGCTCTTTTGTCCTGCCAATAAAGTAATATATTAAAAACAACTTACATTATACCACTAACTAAGTGTCTGATATTTAATAGCCAATAAAGCATATGGATTTCTAAGGCTCACAACTTTTGGACAAAACGAAACATCTGCCTCAAACCTCAAAGAATTAAATTTATGGATTAAACAAAGTTGGGGGATATGACATTGTCACCAGTCTTTATTTAAGAAGAATCATGGAAACACAGACTCAATAAGACTATATCAAAAGACTTCCACTATGATTAGGCTAGATAGTGTATAAATCTTGCTCAGAAACGTGAATGATACAGAAATGAAAAAGATGCAGTAAAGCATAAAAAGCAACTTGCCCCCATTTGGTTTTGCTTTTAGCAACTTGACCATCCAAGTCCATCACCACATAAGGATCACTCGTTCCCTAAACAAAAAAACCAATAATAACTTAGTCTAGACAAAACCAATAAGGTCATCATGATACTTCAAGATTCATAAAAACACACAAACCCATGGATCTAAAGCAGGAAAATCAAATCCTCTTTTGAGTTTTATAAACAATTGTCCATCATATATCTCCCTTACAAATAACCTGAAACAAACATAATACATTAAACCTCTCATCAAAAAAGAAAAAAATGTCGAATAATCAAAACTTAAAAAAACCACCATAGCCACAAAATAGGAGCTATTCACATACTCAGAAAGATACAGAGTATTACATCCAGATGCATTAATCTCTCGCTTCCCTATATTTTCCTGAGAATCAATCATAGCAAAGTTAATTTTCCTTAGAAAAATTCACAAAAAGAAACCGATAACACTTACCGGAGGTGAAGCGTAAGCTTCGAATGCAAAACCAGCGAGTATAACAGCGAGATTGATATCAAACGGAGATCGTTCTTCTTTCTTCGTTTCGAATTGGGCAAAGCAACGGAACGAATTAGGTTTAGCTTTGAATCTGAAACTTTCACGGAAACTGTAAAACTTGATTTTCCCGGGAAAGTGACACGTGCGGGAAGTGAAGTTAGTGGAGTAGTGAAGACGGTGTTTTGGATGGAGGAAGTGAAGACAGCAGTGTAATTGCAGAGAAGTCATCGTAAGAAGAAGAAGAAGAAGAGATTTGATAGTTTCTGGAGATTTCTAAGGAGTGGATTGTATTTGTTGTTTAATTTGATTACCATTATTAACGGTTTCTTTTTCAGTTGACAATGAAATTAACAATTAAAAAGAATTGCACCGAGCAACGCTTTTAAATTTAAATTGTTATTATGCTATTACACATTTTTTGTGGAATATTTACAAGTTAGACACTTTTCTAAAATTTTATGGGTTAATTATACCATTATCCTCAAAATAATTTATCAATTTGAGCTGGTAGAGATTAGGCTTGGATATTTGGGTATCCTTTAGGATTTTGGGACATATTAGTTAAATATTGTAGAGTTTGGATTTTGTATTTAGAATTCATTAATACAGTATAATATTTATAAATTAATACTCGATCAATTAATAATATCTATAAATTAATACTCGATAAATTAATAATATCTTTAAATTAATAAATTTTCACGGTCCCAACTTATACCGATGTAATAACTGATATTTTTTCGATAAGATAATAAGATAATAAGTTTTTGAAATCTCTAGGTAAATATTTGGTCTTATTAATAACATAAATTATTAATCATATAAATGTATTTTATATATACAATATATATTAGTGAAATATGATTATAATATTATTTATTTATTAGTTAATATGTAATTTTGTTGGAATTTATTTATATTTTCTTTAAATATAAAAATTATATTATATTATTTTTTAAATTACATCAAAAATATTTTTAAAAATTATATATACAATGATTATTTTCTATTATTTAAATGTATTAAAATATATTAAAGTATTGTCTTAATTTTTATATAATATTTTGGTTTCGATTTAGATCGATTATAATATATCCATAATACATGTTTTATCCAAAATTATCCGGCACTACCCATATTTATCCGTAATTATATAAAATTGTTCAAAGAAAAGACAAACAATATTACCTGAATTTAACACTCTAAGTGATTATCCAAAAATTATTCAATTTTACCCAACATTACCCAATTAAAAAAATTCGATTATTTAGCCTTACCCAAATTACCACCAGAATGCATTATCCTGTTTGGTTTGGTTAAAGATTTTTGGTTCTGAGTTTTTTTTTCCCGAGGTTTGGTATAGATTTTATGCAAAAAAAACATGCAAACTCAGAAAATCCTAGAAAATATCTGATTTGCTAGAACAAAAAAATAATCAAAAATCCTTTGTAAAATAAAAAAAAAAACAGTTTCCAAAGTTAAAAAAATATGGATTATTTTTTCAAAATATAAGAAATTACTGGGTTGGTTAACCAAATCTCCCCCATTTTTTTTATCTGTGAGTGCCAAACAAATCGTTAATTAATAACATAAAAGATAAATAAGAGTGTTGGTAATTTGATTAATTCCCTTAAAATAGAAAAATGTTTGATGTGATGTTACACATCTTATTACATCTGAGATTTCAGATCACATGATCACAAAATCTTTTAAAACAAATAATCTTATTATTACAAACATTATTTAAAACAAACATAAATTTCCAAAAAAAAAACCATAAATATATAAATAAAAATAGTTTAAGAAGAATGAGTGATCATTTCCTCATTTCTTCTCATTCATGCCAAGACTGTTCTTCACACCATCCAAAGCACCTTGAGCCATGTTCTTCACTGATTCACCAGTCTGCTCTCCAAATACATATCAAATATAAAAAAAAATGTTAGAAAATTATATAGTTTATGTAATCAATAATTATGTAAAATTAACCTGTCCAAGAAAACCAGCAGCTTGTTCCTGGTTATGTTGGGTTGATTGTTTAGCAGAATGGGATCCATCAGCAGACTTGTCACGTGCTGATTGAGATAAATTTTGGGTCTTGTCACGTGCTGAGTGTGCCAAGTCAGCAGTCTTGTCACAAGCTGATTGTGCTGTTTGCTTAGCAGACTCGGTCCATTGCTCAGCTTTCTCCTACAATATCCATTAAACCATATATACATCAAACATGTTTTATGATTTGGTTACTATAATAAAGAAAGATTGGGATAAGAGAACGGACTTGAGCTTGGCCTCTGGTCTGGCCAGCGTTGAATTGTTGTTGAGACATGATTGATGATACAAGTAAGCAAATGGTATGAAGAAGGTTTGAAGTTTGTGAGTTCTTTTAGGTTTGATTGATTGAATTTGTTTGATAAGAACTGTATTTATAGTGTATAGTATTATTGGATTTTGTTTTTGAATTTAGAGTGATTTGTGGATTAAGACATTTTTGTGTGGATTGATTGGTGTCGATGTTGAGAGAATTGTGGGTGGCCATTTGTGTGTTAGTAACATCTTCTTTGACTCTTTCTATTCGTTTACTTTTTCTTTTACGACTGAGATAAAACACACACAAATTAAAACTTTTTATTTATCCCCAAAATATAAAGCAAAAATTTACTTGAGAATTTTTTCTGGAATAGCTTACATTTTAATCAAAATTTGAAAATTACACTATAGTTTACAAACTTTGAAATTTACTTTTTTATGTTTAGAAAAAAATAACATTTCTATCAGTGAATAGTTATTTGAGTTTGTCTAGCTGATTAGAGTTTCATATGGGATTCCAAATAATCTCCAAGTAGTTGTCGAGTGAGGACATGTAAAGAAAATTATCTACTACTGCTAATGTTCAAAATCTCATTCTTCAATGGAAGTGCTTAAGTTTTGGTGGTCTCTCTTGTTTCAAGATATTGATTGCTGTATCTGGATGGAGATGTAACGGTGGTCGTGGTTCCTATGCAAAGCTTTCCGAGGTAGAGGCAAGCTAATAGCCTGATTTTACAGTGTAGATACCATTCTTTGCATGCATGACTCCATATTATTGAATCCTTTTGTTGACTGCTTGGACAAAAAATCTTAGTTATCAAATAATGGTTTGATGTATATATATTATCAAACATGTATATAATTTAGCTTTAAAAAAGATTAAAATATGTTACTACTATTAAATTTTATTGATATTATATATTATATACTATATATATATATATGTTTGTATTATTTTAGGATTATACTACTAACAGTTGTAAGATTTTTTCTTAAACTACTTTATACATGTATAACATATAGAATATCTATTATAATATGAAAGCGGTGGACCTATCTAACACTAAAAAACATAACCCAAAACATAAAAACATTTAATGATCTTAAACCTTTTTTTTGTTAAAATTTTAATTTAAAGATGTAGAGTAGTAAACTTATACACCATATTATCAATATTATAAAGATAAATTTTCATGGATAAAAAGGGCCCTAAACCATTGCTTACATGGCTTACCCTCGGAGCCAGGTCTGGATATGCATTTTGAATCTCGAATGATACAGCTCAGTCCTGAAGTTTGGTTTCCTTCCTGATGGGAAGCATCATGATTGCATTTTAGCCATCCATCTCTTCTTGACATATTGGGTCTCTGAAAATAACCCTCTGTTATGGTCTCTGTTTCATCGAGTTCGAGCCACTCATTTATATAGCTTTTTGCTTGCTTTAGCATATCAACCGAATCAGTAGAAGGGAATATGTTTTTCTACTCTTTTATCCGCATTTACAGTGAATAATAGATACCTAAGTTTATAAGGATGTTGATACATTCATTATAATGTCATATAGGATGCCAGATCATCTCCAAGTAGTTGCTGAGTTAGGACATGTCAATATTGAAGCATTTCATTTCATAATTCTTGGATACTCATCAAATAAAATTTGGGGGTTTTTTTTGGGAGTTTATTTACTTAAATTACACAAACTTTTTGGATTTTTCATTTTTAACCCTCAACCTTTATTATTTACTTTATTTTACCTTTTCACACCTATATATTGTTAACTAGATACAGTTCTGTCCGATCACAAACCCTAAAACCTCTTTGTTCCGTCTTCAGTTTTGTCTCTCTATCTCTTCTTCATCTCACAAAAAGACTGAGAAAATTTTCAATGGTGACAAAACTTCTCAACCCTTTAGAAGATCCACCAACAGCATCTTCAAGCGACGACGAAGAAGTCGACACTTCATCTGGTGAAGATGAAGAACAGATATCCAAATCTTCTGAAGAAAATAACCCTAAAGATCCATCCACCAAAACCCTAAAATATCCTTCCACCGCCATAAAGCAAAACTCCGATTCAGAGTCCGGATCTGAAACTGATTCTGACACCGAAGCTCAACCGTCTCCAAAGGCCACCGCTGTGAAATCCAAGAAGAAGGGGGTTAACGATTCACCAGCTGTGAAATCTGGAAAGAAGCGTGCGAGTGAAGGTACCTCAACAGACGTGAATGCTAAAAAAGCTAAAAATCTTTCAGGAGAAGATAACAAAAAGGGTTATTTTAAGAGACTATGGAGTGAAGAAGATGAGATATTTTTGTTACAAAGAATGATTGATTTCAAAGCTGATACTGGTAAGAGTCCTTATGATGATATGAATGGTTTTTTCGAATCTGTTAAGAAAGGTATTAGCTTTAAGGTTAGTAAAGCTCAATTTGTTGATAAGATTAAATCGTTGAAGAAGAAGTATATAGGTAAAGCTAAGAAAGGTCAAGATGTTTCTTTTACAAGACCTCATGAGAACAAGTGTTTAGAATTGGCTAAGTATATTTGGGGATCTGATGGTTTGGGTCTTGAATCTGCTGTTAAGTCTCCTGTGCAATCTAAGAAGGAGGTAGATTCAATGGTTGAATCTGCTGTTAAGTCTCCTGTGCAATCTAAGAAGGAGGTAGATTCAATGGTTGGATCTGCTGTTAAGTCTCCAAAGAAGACTGAGAAGAAGGTGGATTCAGTGGTAGAAGAAGATAAGAAAATGGTGGGATCTGATGGGATTGTTCATGAATCTTGTAAGTCTAATGGGAAAGTGAAGAATGTAGAGCCTTTGGAACCTGAAGGTGAAAAGGTTGAAGGAGATAAGGAAGTTTTGATTCATGGAGGTGGTTCAGAGTCATCAAGTTGGTTTGAGAATTCTTTTCTTGTTAGGTCGATTACGAGTTTTGGTGTGGAGGAACAGTCTCTGAAGCATAGGTGGAGCATGGTGCCTATGGAGACAAAGAAAAGAATCGAAGAGAAGTTGAAGTTGGTGCAAGCTAAGGAGTTTGAATTGTTGATGCTGAAGACGGATATTTTGAGTGATACGAGCTCTGTGATATCTGAAGCCATCTAAGAATAAGGAACAAGCTAGGTTTATGGGTTTTTATTGCGGTTTTATAATGGAGATGCAATGCCTCTTTTATTAATAAACTTAGGATTGATCTCTCTGGTTTTAGTTCTTTTAAAAGTTGTTGGGTGGAAATAATCAAGTACTACAGACTTAGTTGTCTAAAAATCTTTTTGGTCAATGGTTATGAGCAAAGGCTATATATGCTTTGCATTTTTTTACTTTGTTATTTGAAAGTCTTTGTTTGGATTTGGAGATGGTTTAGTTTCGAACTTAATCATACCTAAACCATCCAAATCAGATTAAGTCCTTAAACATTAATTAATAAGAAAAATACATAAACACAACACATCCATAATTATCCTCCCCATTTCAACCACTTCACAAAATCCTCTGCAACAACTTCACAATCACTTTGCTCTTTATTTATACACCAATTACATCAATCTCAAATACAACAAATCTTTCGTGCAAAACAAAACCAAGAATCATTCCAAAACAAAACATCAATCCTCCAAAATGATCAAACAAGTACCATTCTCAATCTTTCTTATAGTTGTTCTTTTTACTGCAACAACAGCACTTGATCCTGTGCCTGAAGATCCGATTCTTGAGTTGTTCATGCATGATATACTTGGCGGAAGCAGTCCCACAGCAAGACCCATTACTGGTTTGCTTGGAAACATCTACAACGGTCAAGTACCGTTTGCTAAGCAGATTGGTTTTGTCCCACCGCAAAACGGTGTAGCCATACCCAATGCAAACGGGGCAATACCAACGGTTAACGGTATCAATGGTATTCCTCTTGGTACTGGTTTGTCCGGTACAGCGTTTTCCGGCCAGAATCTAAATGGGATTCAGACACAGTTGGGTCCTGATGGTCTAAGTCTTGGTTTTGGAACAATCACAGTGATTGATGACATAATCACATCTGGTCCTGACTTGGGGTCCCAGCCACTTGGTAAAGCTCAAGGGGTTTATGTTGCAAGCTCAGCAGATGGAAGCACACAGATGATGGCTTTCACAGCTATGCTTGAAGGTGGAGAGTACAATGATAATCTCAATTTCTATGGAATTTATAGGATTGGAAGCGCCATGTCGCATCTGTCTGTAACTGGAGGCACTGGAAGGTTTAAGAATGCTTGCGGATTTGCAGAGGTTAGACCGTTGATTCCTGCGGGGCAACACTTTGTCGATGGAGCTGAGATGTTGTTGAGGATCATTGTCCATCTGAAATACTGAGAAATTATGTTCAAAACTTGTAAATGAATGTGTGAAATGTTTGAATGCAATTGTTAAAATGAGAATGTTTCCTTCTTGTGATGAATACAACAACTATCATTAGAAACTGGAACCAACAATATGATAAGGGCCTGATTTATTGTTCTCATGCTTTGGTTCCGATCGTTCAGCTTACAACACTCCAAAGAATGTGGCAGCAGCAAAAACTACGAAGAGAGCTCCACCTATATAGCCCACCTGCATCAAAAGTTCCACCAATTTTTCATCAGTTTGTGAGCATTTCGGTTCCTGTGAATGGACCTTGTGTAAGCATTTGGTCGTACCAGTTTCTCAGAGATATAGTTGGCAAGGAACGCGCCCCCCATGATTGCAAGTAATGTTGCCACTAAGTGTCCAGCAATAGCACCACTCGCAACTCCCAATGGAGACTAACATAGATTTAAACCAGAGAAATGTTTAGGATTCAGTGAGCTAAAATCATCTGGGTTGTGGGATAGTACGCCTCAAACCTGTGCAGCACCGAGTGCAACAGTTGCAAGCATTGAGCGATCTCCCCATTCCTGTTTAGATCAAAGAATCACCAATTATCATCATGCGGATGGTTCTATTTAACCTGTGGATTAATGCATACAGGTTCTTCTTTCTTACCGCAAAGAACACGAGGCTGAATGATTTCCAGAGGATTTCAAGTGGGTTTGTGAGCTTTTTGGACACCTGTTCTTTCACGAGTTCTTCAGCTTCAGTGTATTCACCAAGTTCTTTACTGCTTTCCCCACCATTCTTGGCTTCAGCTGGTGGAAGATCCCATGCCTCCTTAATGGATTTCAATCCAAAGAACATGAGAAGCGCAATTGCAGCATATTCTCCTATCGGTAATGCTGTTCAAGGAAACAGAAGCAACCCATCAAATATTCCCCATAAAATGATTTGTTCATCTGAGATAAGTAACAGCTTCAAGACTAAGATAAGATGAAGAAGCCTCGGGTAGCTTACTAGTCTGGAACTGAGCAGGTACAGATTGAAATATCTTCCCAATAACAACCGATAAGATAGTCATCAAAGACAAAGCTCCCATTGAACCTAAAAGAACCTTGTCAAGAAATTCAAGGTCAATAACATCAGTATTCTACAAAAAGATGTTATGTACCGTCAAATTTTAACAAAAAGACCTTAAGAGAGTGAAAGAGATATATTAGATGAAAGTATACCAGTGTTTTCTCGTATTGCATGGCCAACAACGCAGCAATGAAGAATGTCTAGCCAACAAAAAATGAGATATATGAGATTAAAGGCTTTAACATTTAATGAAGAAAATAAATCGTACAACTACAACACTTAATCAAGAACTTAGGTAACATAAAAGAAATTTAAAGGCAACATGCTTCAAAATAGCAGCTACATAAATACATATATACCTTGTCTCCAATCTCGGAAACAAATATCAATGAGAAGGCTGCTGTGAAGCCTGACTTTGCTACCGCTGCTAGAACTGAGGATGGTCCTCCCTTTACAAAAGTGATTAGAGAAAATACCAAACTGCAACTCAGTAGTACAAGTGCTACTGATAAAGAGTAAGGAAATGGCCCTTGAGGTTTTAAGCTGCAGATGAAAAAAACAAGGATCATGTATCACATACACATTTCAAAAGAAAAATAGAACTACATAAGCTTCAATTAACTGTATTACACACATAAATTTAGTAACGGATACTTCAAATTCTTCCGTTATTCCTGATTAAGCTATCTTTCTGAAAGACCTCGAAACTCACATATAAACACCATATCACAATATTCGCAACTAAGTATGCTTTCTTGTCAAAAATGATATATTGATAAACTTAAGTGCCACAAACAAAATACCAACACATGTTGATAACATATATCCAAACGGAACAAACCACTACGGACTCATCTCAATATATTTCACACTTGGACACAATTTTCAGTGGTGAACCTTCACTGCAAATATTGTTTTGTAAGCTATTTTGTGTACTCAAACCGATTATGTTATGATACTCCTAAATTCTAAACAGTAATAAATGTTGGTTCCCTTGCTAACAAGAATAATATACTCATAAGTAACAAAAATATAAAGTATTCACTTTTTTGATGAAATGGCATTAGACTGATCAAGAGAAGAACTTTGAGATCCATCCTCTTCACTACCACCATAGCTCGCAGACCCAACACCAGCATCTGAAGCACGAACTCTAGATTTTCCACAAAGCAAATACAAATTTTTTCTCCGTCTACATCTTACTAAAAATGAGTTAGTACATCAGTAAGTACCTACACAATTAATCAATCAGCTGAAGAAAAGAAAAACATAAATGTTAAAATCAATCTCTGAAAAGTAAAAATCTATAACTCCACATGAACAAGTTATAAAAAATCATCAAATAAGCTCATAATTTCACAATTATGTGAATTCAAGTAGCATAAGTAGAGTTCTTTGGTGAATGCATAGCATAAAAATCGAAACTTGGCTCCCAAAGTCATAGGAAGAGTAACTTACAAGGAGGAGAAGTAGATTTTCTTGAACTCTTAGGACAAGGACAAGGTAACGATTCAGATACAGACAGAAACGGGAGTTTCCTTGTTGAAGATACAGTTGCTAAGCTGAAATTAGTACTCTTGCTCAATCCTGTTGTGACCCTCATGTTCTTTTTAATCTGAATTTATGGAAGAAGAGAGTTCAGTAACATTGCTTCAGCTAATTCAGTTGATAAACTTGAAACCCAGAAAGAAAGATTTTGAGACTTTGTTCGGTTTTTTTTACTCGAATCGAAGTAGAGAAGAATGGGTTTGGTGATGGAGATTGGATTGCAATTTGCGTTCATAGAGATCTGCCACGTGTGTTGTTAGCACTAGAGTATAAAGAAACGTCACCATTTTATTATGAAGAGAAGTGATAATTGATTAAGTAATCAATGTACATATTATGCATATGATTCATGCAACCTTAGATTAAAGTTTTTTTTTTCTTTTCTTTGTAGTATAGACTTTTATTGTTTTTTGTAAACTTTTAATATAAATTAGCTTAAAGGGACATATTCCCCTCTAATTAGTGAAACTAATCCAATAAGATTTGATGTGATAAGATTTTTTAGAATTTATGTTTAAATTTTTGTATATTGAATTTTTGGTAATATTTTGTAATAATATACGACATTATACAGGCTAGACCGGTTTCCATGCAATGCTTGAGTTTAAATTTTTATATAGCTTCTATCTGATTGAAAAATATATTGTTTTTGGACTGATGATATTTCAATCAGAACTATCTTATAACATCATATTCATAATTCATCACAAGTACTATGATTTAAATGTCGATACCCATATACCATCTAATAATATAACCACGATACGAAACCATAAAATCCCGATACGAAACTGATCCCTCAAAAGTCAAACCAGATTGATACTTAAAACCTGAATAAACCCGATCCATTTAACTTCGATAAAAAACGTAACTGTCATATTTATGAAAACTCAAAAATAGAAAATTAAAACCTAAAATATAGAAGCCTAGATGAATCATTCTCCTCTATAGGCTCCCGAAATCCATATAAAATGGTAGTTTTTTTTTTCTTACGTTTTTTAATATCTGATATGAAAATATTTATTAATATAAAGTATCATCTTAATCGAGTGAGTAGCTGCCCGTATATGAAAACTCGAGATCAATGTTATATTACGAATTCATGAGTCCTCAGTACTTTGGTATCACGAAGTGATAAAGCTCGATACTATAAATGGAAAGATTTTGTGAATGATTACTTGAGCACTCATATGTGTATTATATATTATAATTCGAAGTTTCTATAATATGGAGCTTTTGTTCCCAAGTCCTTTGGTATCACGAATTCGTAATATTAATCTTAAATCATGCGCTTTTACCTAAAATCTAAAATAAACTAAAACAGAGGAATTAATAAACCATTTAGAAAGTGTTAATTTGCAATCCTTTCTTGAAGAGTGACAAAAATTAATAGGAATGCATAAGAAGTTGGTAAGTGGAAACAATGATATGTTTGCAAATTACTCTATCAAAATCGTAACATATTTTCAAGTGTATATGTAACAAAGTAAAAGAACCCAATGGGACACCACTAAAAAAAATTCTTTCCGATTGATTAACCCATATAACAAAAATTTTGTGGACATACATTGTGTATATAAATCTAAACCCACAAAAGTATGACTATTAATAAAGCTATAGAGACATTCATGTGTCTGTAAGCTCCAGATTCATCGGTGTTAGTGGTAGTGGTTCCCTCTGGATTAAGTCCACTGCCACCTATTCCAAATGGTGATGCCGTGGTGTCTGATGGTGGCCTTAAGGTCGTCGTGGGGTTGTTTCCGGCGGTTATTGTCGGTGCTCCTCCCACTGTTGTTGTCGAAGCTGTCCCTCCCGCGTTTCTGCCATGTCAAAACCAATTTCTGAGGATGAATACAATCAGTGGAATATTTTAGTTGATTAAGAAATTAATGCATTAGTCACTGTCCACTTTTAAAATTTTTAATTGGTGATGTGAGTTTTTAACTTTTTATTTATAGCTTAATTATAAAATACTAAGGTTAAAGAAAAAAAAATACGAACGTAACAACAAACTTTTACTTAACAATAGACAACAATTGAACTAATTAAATTTTAAAAGTTTGTGTGTTTAAGAAGGATTAAAATCAGAAACTGGCAAAAAGAAACATTATTTCCCCAGGAATCTAGAGTTTTTTTTTTTTTTTTTGGTAAAGGGTTAGATTCAATAGTGTTTAAGTTAGGTGAATGCAACTCATCAACTTGTATAAGCTTGTTCGTCACGAAATCTCTAAAGTAGAACACTTGAACTAAAGGACTGCTCAAGAACACGCTTTTATTTTCTTTTTCCCTTTTCAAGAGTTTTCTGTGTTTAATTTTCTTTTCACTTTTAGTTGTAAGTTTGTTAAACTTATTTAATTATTTACGAACTTGTACTATTCTGACCAGATAAATGTGAGACCAGCGAACAGAATTAAAAACAGAACTAAAGATTATCTGGGCCCGCATATGCAAACATGGATCTCTACCGTTGAATGGTTACTCGTGAAGATTATCCAACGGTTAAGAAACATCCGATGTTATATACATTCAAAGACATGCAAAATAGAATCACAGCTAATTCTCTGTAAAATTAATGAAAAATCCGTGCGGTCGAGTTCTTTCTTTTACACCAAGACATGATAAGTTTTTTTTTTGGACAGTCACAAGAAAAAAATATCTGTTTGATACCAAGCAAAAATAGTGAAACGTATCGAAATCGGTTGAAAACATTTGCTAGAAAAGAAATTAAAAAAATGTATTAGAAAGGAACATAAAATTGTAAGTATAGAAATACCAAAACTTAGTGGTTATTTAATGTTACCACAACTCAACTGCGTACGAGCTCGTATGTAATATGCAAAATAAATACATATCATAGTGCTTAAAAAATTGTACTTACCTCACAGAATTTGGGTAGACGCAAGATCCATAACCTACACAATATTAAACCGAACTTGAGCGAGTTAAAACCTAAAAACAATAATGTAAAAATGTATAAAACATGAATAAGACAAAATTCAAAACAAAATGAAGAAATAGAGGACTTTGTTAACCGAGAAACAAGATGAACTCTTTTAACAATTTGACCGACTTAACCAATCCGGTTAAGCTTTGGTTTTGTAAAATACATACTGGGATCAGTTTTGGCTATAGTGGATGTGCCGGCGAAGTTGCAAGATCCAGGGGCCATAGCGCTACGTTGAAAGTAGCTGTTGAAAGCATAAGATGCATGAGCCGGAAGGGTGTTAGGGAGGAAACATAGGCCATTGGGTTGGATTGGAGCACAGTCAGCTCCGGCGGCACATGCGTAGTCCAAAGCCGCTTGAAGCGCCTGGCTTGTAACGTCAAACCGAGCAACGCACCACAACGCAGTGGAGGAATTGAAGAGGAGAAGGAGGAGGAGGGAGAGAGATTGGAGATAGAGAGACATTGGAGAGTGGTAAGAGAGTAAGAGAGATGGAGTGAGGATGAAGAGTTTGAGTGTGGAGCCTTACAACTCTCTTTTGCTTTTGCTTTGTTTTTTTCTTTTATATTCTTTTTGCGTTTTTGTGGTTTTTTTTGGTTAGGTTGAAATTGAGCTTTACGAGTTTTTTTTTGAAATAAAGGTTAAATAAAAGCTATATGGACACTTTGTTACCCGAAATATGTAACCAATCAATGAGAGATTAGAATAAAAAGCATGCAAAAATATGGAGCTGAAGTTTTATAACTAGATGGATTGTCTGTGATAATAATGCAATTTTTTAACCAGATGGATTGTTTCCTCTATATTGTTGCGATATAAAACATAACATATATATATAATATATATATATATGTTCTTTAGAAGAGAAATGTTGGTCACACAAAGTTTTTTAGTAGAGGTGGGCAAAAGATCGTATCCAACCCGTTGCGGAATTTCCCAATCCATAGTTCCTAAAATCCGATTCTAATTTTATGTATGATATTTTAGATATATTATATAATAATTAGAAGAAATGGTGTAGAATTTTAGGATATTTTTTAATAAATTTGTGTTAGAAGCTTCAAATTAATATATATATATATGCCCAAAAATATTTATGAAATAATTTAAATATTTTGGCGTACACATATTTTTTTTTTTGAAATTACTCAACATTGATATGTTAAACATGACATGGATATAAATTTGTTAACAAATAAAGTGACATGTCACATTGAAGCAAATTTTCTCATAATGTCTTTTGCAATTAATGTATAGATAGGATAATATCTGCAAAATTTAACAAAAAAGAAAAGGATGAGATATCTGCAAATCGTATTCAACTTTATACCTCGTTCATATTGCATAACTTATAAAAAGAAATAAAGAGTAAATGTTTTACTAATATTATCATGTTGTATATATAAATATTTTTTAAAAATTTACAATACCACCAAATCTTTAAAAATATTCTAGATCTTTTCTATATTCACGTTTTATTACTAATCATATAATCGCATTCGCTAGTAATACTGATACATAAATAAATTTAAGGTGTATATACGAAATTAATCATTATCAGAAGAAATGTTGGGAAGTCTTAAATTCAAAAAAATGACCAAGCCAGTCATACATATCATAAGTTTATTTAAACTTTAGCCAAGTTGAATATTCAGAATAATGACATAAAAACTGAAAAGAAGGGGAAAAGACAACAAAATAAAGTTATTTACATATTAGAAAACAACAATCCTGCAATTTTAAATGAAATTAGAGAAGATATTACTGAATACTTTTTATATAAATGATTAATATTAGATATAAACTATAACAAAAATATAAATTTATAAATAAACAAATGTTATTAGAATAATAATTTACTCAACTATTTTATCTATATGATTATTAATTTATGATCATAATTTTCAAAAAAAAATATATTATTTTATTAATTTATTGAGTTGTGTCAATTATTATAGAGGGTTTCAATTAATTTATAGAGATTCTACAGTGTTTTACATATTTCTTTTGACCAGCTTGAACATTTTTCGGTATTTTCATAAATGTATAAATTAAGTTTGCATTCAAATAAGAAAATGGTCAATATTTCCAGACGAAAATTTGGAAAAAAAAAAACACGAACAAAAATTAATTTATATAAATAAAATAAATAAATTTAAAGAATATGCTAAAGGAGAGGCGCAAGACAAATTCAACTTTAACTTTCTTTAACAGAAACACAATCCTCGCAGTATAAAAATAAGAATCCAATCGTTTCGTCAAATCCTCATTGCGTTTCTTCGGCATTGACTTTAATCAGACCATTCTCCGGATCGCGAAATTTTATCTTCGTTTCATCAATGACTCATATCCTTTTTAATTCTCTCTTTACTTCAATCGCTTATTAGCTCTCTTGTTTACAAAGTCTTCGGTTTTAGCTTGTTTACAATTGCTTGATCTAACGAATCTATACAGAATATTTGAAGGGTAAAGTTTTTCAATTTAGGGTTTTTCGTTTCTAGGTTAAAGTTTCTGAATTTAGGGTTGTAATTGGAATTTAGGGTTCATACTCTGTTTTCTTTGAAGTTTAGATTAGATCTTGTAAAAACCCAAAAGTTTATTGTTTTCTTTGATTCAAGATTTGATTTTTTTATTATGTGAAATCGACACGTGGAAGTCAGAGAGAGCGTGATCGTGAAAGAGCTGCGGCTCGTGCTGGAGGAAAAGGAAAGAACGCTGACGATGGTCTGACGCCGGAGCAACGTCGTGAAAGGTGGTAAATAAAAATCGAATCTTGGAAAGTGTTGTTTTTTTGTATTGAGTTTGGTCTGATTTTGTGTTTTTTTGTTGTGTAATGGATTTTAGAGATGGGAAAGCATTGCAAGAGAAAGCAGCTAAGAAGGCTGCTCAAGCTGCAGCTGCTAGTTCTGGTGGTGGAGCTGGTGGCAAAGGAACTAATAAGAAGTGATTTTGATGAATCCTTTTGGTTTGTCTTTGGAGATCCTTATAGACTTCTATGTGTTTTTTTGGTGAGTTTCTCTATCAGAATGTTTGATGTTTTGGGTTGTTTAGACTTTGTCTAAATATCTCATTATACTGTCTTTGTGTTGAAATTGCAATAATTGATGTTTATGGTGAAATCTTATTTAATATATATTAAGAAGCGTAGTTGCCATTTAACTGTCTTTTGTGGTAAATTCTTATTATCTTTCATTATGTCACTCAGAGTTTGTGCGATCTGGTCGATTAGTTAGACTTGAGATTTTGCTTTTGTCTGAATCCGGTTATAATATCTTTGTTGAAGTTGCAATTTGATTCTTATGGATAAATCTCATTTGGTTCTTCTATGATCTGTTATGAAGTTGTAAACTTGCAGTTACGTTCTCTCTTTTGGGGACGTTTTAGTTTTTGTTACACTCATAATGTTTGAAATTGTGTCATTAAGTTGACCTGAGCTTTGCTCCTTTCTGAATCTCATTATGTTGTCTCTGTATTGAAATTGTAATTTGATGCTTGTGGCAACTAGCAAGTCTTAGTTGGTCATTGATCTGTACTGAAGCTTATGAGATCTACGTGTGGGTGTACTAAACAAAGATGTAGGTCACAGACTGGTTTTAGGATAGATTTACATAAACAAAACTCGTAATTGTAGATTTGGTCTGGTTATAGGGTATGCCAGGAAGTTTTTTTGGTTGAAACTGTTTTATTTACCAGAAATTGGAACATTGGATATTCTATCTTCAGTAAATGCATCTTTCTCAAGTATATGATGTGAATTATGGATCCATCTCTTTGATTTTTCTAAGGATTTTGTAGTTACTTTGCCTGAGTTCTCTTGCTTTGGGAGCTATAAGGATGTAGACATATGATTGGTCAAAAATAATATTTCATAATTTAAATTTAAAATAAAAAAATATATTTGACATAAAATAATTAAATTATTGGTTTTAGATACCTACCTCGTTTCTTAAGGATGTAAATGCTCTTAGAACTTGATAGTTTACGGTTCTGAAAACTAGAAGATCTATGAACTTTTTGCAATTTCTCTTTAAATCACTTTCAAGAAGAGATCTTGAACTTTCAACCTCTCTTTCATACTTCATTCAAATTCCTCAACATTATTTCAAGTAATGTTTTTCTTTCAAAATTTTACTGTCTGAATTTTATGGGGTTAGTGGTTTTGGGAATGAAAATGGTACATCAAAGGTTGAAATTTTGTCTTTCAACGATATTGGGGTTGCAAAAAAAAAAAGTATTTGACCACTAAATGTCAACCAAAACTCACTCATGAGGTTATGACTGAGAAGGAGAAAACTGTAATAAACATCTTCCTACATGTTATACAACAAAATTTGAAGCGATATTTTGAAAATGTTCAAAAGAAATTAAAACCAAGAAATCAAACCAAACTATTTGAACCAAATTGTATATGATTTTTATATGGTAATAGTTTTGTTAAACTATATAATTGGTGTTGTGCTATCCAATTAAAAATATAAATATTCATAACACATATTTGCACATGGCTTTTGCACTTCGGTTATGTCTAGAGCTGTCAATTGGGTCATCCGTGTTCATTTTGACCCATCCAAATGTCTAGAGCTGTCAATTGGGTCATCCGTGTTCATTTTGACCCATCCAATATTGTTCATATTTATTATGAATAAATCATTACCCATATCCAATAAGATACATATCTATTTTAGTCCAAACCTTTGTACATGGGTTCTATTAGCTCGAGGAATTTAATTATCCATTTGGGTTTGGAAATTAGTCTAAAAACTTAGGACATCATTCTTTGTTGGTTTTCTTGCATATTCTACCAAAAAAAAATCTATTAATTTTACTAACTTACTTTTAAATAAAAATGAGTCAAATAACTCCAACCACAATCTAAGACACCAAAAAATCGAAAGCACAAAGAAACCTAAATAAAAAATGGCAAAATAAAACTTTGAAAACGGCATATAAATTCTTCCATAATTTATAATTTGCTCACCAAACAGAAAGCAATGTCGACCGTAAAAGAGATATATTTGAAAATAGAGAATAGGCAAATAGCTTATTCTCAAACAATTAAACCTTCACAACTACGTTTTAATGACCACAAAGGTAATCAAATAGCATAATCAACTTTTACTTGTTAGACTTATACATATTTATCACAAATCTATATATCATATCATACTTTTAGTAAGAACAAAACTTTAGAATTCAAATCAATCAACATTTTTAACATTAAAGTAGCAGTCGCTTGTATATCAACAAGAGAACATCAACTGAGGGTATAACTGATCTCAACTATTCGCAGAGTTAGTACAAAAGGAAGAAACAAGACTTTGAATGCTGAGTTGTATTCCAGTGAATAAGTCGAAGAGATTTATAAAATATTCTCGAAAATACTATAAAATAAAAATACTAGAAGAAGTAACCACAAATAAATGACACATGATAGCATTTGCTGGAGAGACGTGTCACTTTCAGTTTACGTTATTGGTTGTCGTTAGTTTCCTCTCTGACAAACGTATGATGCTGTCCCACTCGATTTTGAATCCTTTTATTTTTTTTAACTGATACTTTATAAACAGTACCAAATTTAGATGGTGACACATCAATAGCATCAAACATCAAAAGTGCTCATAGTTAATAGCTTTATTTTATTTAATTATTTTTTGGAATTATCAAATGGGAAAATTATAATAAAGAGGATGTAATCAGATAATGGGAAAATAAGGTTTTTAAAAAGTTTTTTTATATAAGGGTAAATTCTAATATCATGTGTGAGATGCAATATATAGACAGACACTATTTCTAGGTATTTAAATGAGTCACAAACAAGTTTTTATATTCATATGATCAAACGAAATGGTTAATAATTCTATGTTTGTGGGAATCGATTTCTGATGTATATCAACATGGTGACTATTCGCCAAACAAGAACGATTAGATCAATAGAATTTGATTAAAATGTTTTGATAAATATTAATTTGCACTTCCTATAATATTGATAATTTATTAGATAACTTGTTATAAGATAAACATCAATAAACTCTATTTATTTTATCTATAGATGGAAATGTTAAGAGTTTCTATTATGATGTACCTTAATATGAATATAGTATGATTGAACAGATAATATGTAAAAAAATTCAAACTTGAGCGCATTGTTTTTAGATAAAGTGCTACATAAAAAAAAAACTATTTGTATTTTATTTTATAGATGAAAATATTATAAGAGTTCCTATTATGCTACAACTTAATTTGAATATCTTATGCTTGATAGAGAATTTTTTTTTTTTTTTTTTGAATAACATTGTTTTTTTTTTTGTTGTTTCTATAGAGGTTATCTCGCGGAATTATTTATCTATAGAGAAAACTAAATAATTAATAATCATTTACCTATCTAGTGAAATCTTATAATTTATGCTATAAAGTTCTTTAAATATTGTTACAATGCTACGAACTCCAGTTACAGATTTTTATATTAAACCAACTTAATTAACAAAATTATCAATGTTTACGTAGGTAGCTTAAGGTTACGTAGATTTCATAATGAAAATTTCTGTTTACCCCTAAATTAGTTTTTGATTTACTATAAATGTGACTGAGATAAACTTTACTATTCTTATAACCTTTTTGATAAAAATACTGTTTATTCCCCCCCCCCCCCCCCCCCCCCCAAAAAAAATCATTTGCGTTTTGGTTAATATATATTGGCTTAGTCTTCTATCATCTCGTCATCTGTGTCACGAGAATTATAAAAGAAGGCAAGAAGGTATATGTTCTCAAAATGAAATTATTAATTAATTACATATTAAATCTGATATTCATGCAATGCGCACATGATTTATGCCTTGTTTCTGCTAATTGCTTTTACAGAAACTCATTATCGAATCTAGGCATTTTATCTAAATAGGAAGAACACAATCTAAGGTCTCATAAACAATTTGTTCTTTTCATATATTTTATAGTTTAAATGGTTAACTATTTAGCGTCGTTAATTTTAAATCTTCTAAATGTCATGTTTCACTATTGATTATAGAAAGAATTTTCTTAGAAAGTTTATTCCTAATCAAAAAAATTATTCCTAATGTTTTTTTCTTACTTTTTTTTTGGTAGAGTATGTTTTTTTATTTGCCAACCTCAACTCGGGGATGGTTAGCCATACCGGAAAAAAAACTGAGATTATAAAATAAGAATAATCCCATGGTGTATGTTTTAGGTGTAAATTCAAATGCTAAAGAGCATACAAAAAAGACTGTAAAGTATTAGTTCACCTTAATCCTGAGTTATGATTAAAGTAGAATTGTTGTAAGGATGAGCATAAGAGCTGGTTTACTTGAAATTAAGTGATATATACGTTGTATCTGGACTAGGATGTACACAGTAAGTATTGACGTAACTTCACAAACATGGTTATGCTTAATTAACAACTATTAACATTTCATTAAAACTTATAATTAATTAATTAGCTCATTCTCATGTGCATCAGTGCATGATGAAATATTCCACATTACATTGCCTCCTGACTCGTCTCTACTCGCAATGCTTTTCGAAGTCAGCCTCACATGGTACTAATTGGCTTTTCCTTATTAATTCTACTTCTTTTCTTAACTTTACTATATACTAAAACCAGCTTAAAATGAATGATTCCCAAAATAGGTAATATGACGTGTTTGCCATTTGCAAAGTTAAATAAATAAATAAAAAACATTTTTTGTGTTTGTACTTTAGTCTCTTTTTTTTTTTGAACAAAAGTTCTCTAGTTGTCTTAAGAAATGGTAAAGGAATATTTGGAAAGTTAAACTAACTAACAGACAAGAATCTATTAACACCAAAAACAATACCAGTGAAGAATGTTACGCGAATAATTCAACAGTTCAACTAATTTAAAGAGTTCAAGAAATTTCATATTCGAATCCCAAATCAGAATTCAGGGTATCCATAAATTCACATAAATTGACTAAAACAAAGCACCAATCTTTCAACACTATTAAATATATATATATATATATATATATACTTCTACAGTAACGCTCTTAAACACTAACGAATCAAGTCTCTTTCATCAAAAAAAAAAAAATCAAGCTTTTAGAAATCTCAAAATAGAGATGCATCTAGTCAGAAGGTAGTGAGTGGTGTAGATTGAAACACTTTATAAATGCATTATGTTACAGTAAACACTTTATAAATGCATACATGCATATATGTTACAGCATATAGTGAAAAATATGACATTTAGAAGACAAATTGTTTATGAGACCTTTGATTTGTACAATTGTGGTCACACACATTCGTCTTCTCAAGCCTAATTTCATATTAAAAAGAGAGCATTTTTGTAAATTGTTTTGAAATATTCAAAATAAACAAAGATACATAAGTCTATGTTATAAAATATGGGAATAAAAAGATAAATTAATGGACCATGCAAGACTTCTTTTATTGAGAAGTAAACATACAATCAACGTCTCTCGTAACATGGTCTAAAAACTGTTACTATATTATCCTAAGACTATTTTGCAGCGATGATTAGTACTTCTTAACCGTTACCAAAAAAATATAATGATTAGTACTTTCTGGTTATTGAACCTAAGGTCCCAGACATCTTTCTTACAAAAGAAAAACGATTTATACTTAGGATATCTTCAATGGGTAACACAAAAATGGTGTGGAAATTACACTAAATAGTAGGTCAGGACAAATTACCCGAGATCCGAGATTCGATCCGAAAAAATATATTCGAGGTGGACGAATCGGTATCCAGATCCATTTTTATGTATAATTTTTATTTTAAAAATATATATAATACTTATATATATTATTTAATATATAGAAATTACATAAATTTTAATAAAAATAAATTTTACATAAAAAATTTCTATATTTTAAAACTTTAAAACATAAAAATGTTTTTAAATATTTTTAAAAATTAGTTTAATATTATTTTTAATTTATTTTTATTATTATTTTAAGAATTTTATCTATTTCTCATCGATCTGGATCTAGATCCGGATATCCGCAGATATAGAAAAATCCGGATCGGATCCATAATTTTTTGGATCTGGATCCAAATTCGAATATCTTAAAAATCCTAGATATTTGGTACGTGTTCATTCCTACTGTGTCCATCCCTATTAAATACACTGTGAAACTATAGCAAATAATAAAATTACGTTATAATACCATCTAATTTGCAATTCTATTGAAGTGATAAAACAGAATTTTTAACGATATAATAGCGTGATATCTAGGTCTAGGCAAAATACCCGAAACCCGAAATACTTACTCAAACCAGATTTTAAAAGTAGAACCGAACCCAAACCCGAAATAAGAAAATATTCGAACATATCCAAAAATTTTATACCCGAAATCTCGAACCCAAACCAAAAATCGAATAGATACCCAAAGTACCCAAAATATAATATATATAATATTAAGGTTTAAATTAATTTATATCTTGTCAGCATCTTATATTACGCTTTTGATCTTTATATATTATAGAATTCACAGAAAAGAGGTACCTTATTTAAGAAGTAATTTTTTTAGAGATGATGTAATTAGAAATGTCGTACTAGCGCTAACTTGCGAATTTATATTGTGTATTAATTAGTTTTGTGAGACAATGACAGAATTTTTTTGTTCGGAAAAGTTATTATATATTGGGTAGACTTTTGTCACTAGATATCTAGATATACATATATTTTTAAGAAATTGTCTTTACGGTCACTTTTACTGATTAAAATCGAACATATTATATTGCAATTAACTATATTTTAAAACTTGTTAGATGCTAGTCGGACGGTGAGCTTGGATCTATCGTCTAGGTAATTAATTGGGGAGTAAACGGAAATTAATTGGGGATTAATTTTAAGTTATTTTAATATTTTTAAAATATATTTATCCATTATATTAAAATTTTAAAAAATATTATTTTTTAAATTATAGTAAATACATGAAAATATAATATTATTAATTTATTTTATGATTTTTATTTAAAATTTTAACATAATTTATTATAAAATATTATAAACTCTCAATATAAATGTCTGAATAATAAAAACAAATTTATTTATACTCGAAAATTTAAAAATAATTGGATTATAGATGATTATGCGGAAAATAATCAGATTAGGCGGAGATTAATCAGATTAGGTGAGGAGTAATCGGTTGACTGACTTTTTCGAAAGATTAGTCATTAATCGAAATGGCGAGATGGATCTACCGACTAATCGAGTTGTAATCGGAGCTAGACGGATATTTTTAGAATATGGGCAATTAATAATTTTACTTATTTTTCTAGGATTTGTTTTCTCTTATTTTTTGGTGAACTACTTCTTTTCCTCATGACTCGTAAGCCTTTACCTCTTTAAAGGAATATTGTCTTCAACATTTTGTTTCCATAAATCGAAATAAAAATCGTTTTCCGTAAAACGTCCCAATAGTATCTCAAAGGGCAAAATGCAAATCATCTTAAAATCGACCCTGCTTTTAGTTGTTCAATTCAAAATAACTCCCCACGTTTATGTTTGTTCGACATAAAGGACCCTTATCATTTTATCATATTACTAAAGACATTATATCCTGATTAATAAGTTAAGTATAATTAAATCTAATGTTGAGAAATGAGTGATTGGATTTTTAAAGAAAACAAAGCAAGAATATAGTTTTTGGAATTCGTGATCTTGCAAGTTTCTGATAGTTGCTAATTTTTATTTTTATTTTATTCAAGGGGTTGATCATAGTTACAAATATTCATATGCACACAATAAATTATTGATGGTTTAATCCGATTAGTGTACATAGATGAGTTGAGATGTTATTATCAAGTTATTCATCAGGATATAATATTGTCTAAAAAGGCAGACCTTAAATTGATGTTTGTACAGAGGGAAACGAAGACAACCATGACTTCCGCATTAGTTGGATTTAATTAAAGATTTAATTAGAGGCCAAAACTTGATGCTAATCATTGCATTTGGATGATAATATTAATAATTAGGGGCTCACTAATTATACGAATTTCTGGTGATAATCTTCTGTACTATACGTGGTTAAGAAATAACATTTTTTCCTGCAATTATATATAATGTTATCATGAATATCGTTTTCAATTATGTTTTCTTGGTATCACATCACTCTAATAATTATATCCAAACAACTGTAAAACTCTAGTTAAGAAATTTCATAATTTTCATTTATGTGTCGGGACGTATTTATATACACAAACATGAGTTCATAACATGAAAATTCCATATATATATATTATGATAATGATCGAAGATTATTTTTTTGGATGAAACCTAAGATTTATCAATAGAAGACCTTTAATTTACAGGAAAAGAGCCTACCAATAGAAGTCACATCCCATTTGGTTCAAATCTTATTCGTAGGTTTCGCTTTATAAAAACCAAGGACAACTAAATAGAGAGGATAATACATGAAACACAGTATATGTTAAAAAAAATTATAGAAAAGAAGGCTTAATAGTGCTTGAAGGTTCTTATAAGAAAAGAAAAAAAATTCAAGTTTGAAAAAGAAAGGACTAACAAACAATTGGAATATTAACAAAAAAATGGAATACTATTTTTTTTTTGTTATCACTTTGAATAAACTAGATCTGATGTCCATAATATGTTTTTATTAACAAGAGCTTAAATTTAACATGTAAATAATATCCCTTTATTTCCATGTATATTAGTATATACATGATAAAATATTGTAATATTAAAACAACAATCGAAATAAAATTATTTGCATATATATCAATATATGACTACCATCGATAGCTTAATTCTAAATCATATAATATTCAAAGTGATTATATGACTATAAAATATATATAAAGTGATAACCAAAGGAAAACAACGTTGGTATTCAGCAACAACATCATTCGTATAATTTATAATCAACCCTTTGTGAAAAATAATATATGGCTAAGAACACCTAAATGAGATAGGGCGAGCTGTTAGGTTTGGATTGATTAGTATATTAAAAAGCGAACGTAGAATGGGAGCCACGAACAAGTCGCAAGATAACAAAAAATAAAGGTCAATTAGTTATTTATGAAAGCAAAATAGCAACATATTATTGTTTAATTAAAAGTGTTTGTGACTCTTTAATTCTAGTTTACAAATGAACAAATTAAGCTTGGCAGAGCGTAGATCTGAGTCAGACGATAATGTTTATTTTCAGACAATAAAGTTAGGTTCCCTAAGTTTTCTAATATTATTGCCACATCACCACACCAATACACATACATAGCCCTCAATTATCGTATATATACAAACATTTATTCTTAACCCATTAACATAAAATTAAGGGGAGGAAAGAAACTTACTTCGTTCTTTGGACAAACCCTCAAAAAACCATATAAAAAACGAACATGGAAGATCAGTTTCCTAAAACAGAAGCTAGCTTCATGCACGACAAGCTCTTGTCTTCTGGATTCTATGGGATCTTGAGTTCTTCAACACCACCTCAACTTCTCGATGTTCCAATAATCTTGGAAGGTATGAAATCTTCTCTTCCTCCATACTCGTCTCCGAGCTCCTTTGTGTCACCTCATGATGAGCTCATCCCTTCTTCTATTCAATCTCCGGTAGCTTCTGTTCCTTGGAACTTTCTAGAATCTTTTCCTCAGCTAACTCAATCTCAATATCAACGTCTTGATCATCCTTCTAAACCCCCAAACCTTACTTTGTTTCTCAAGGCACCAAAGCTTCTTGAACTTTCTCAATCCAATAATAACATGAACCCTTATATCCCCAACTCCCTCTATCAATCAGATCAAACCAGAAACGAGTGGGTAGAGATCAATGAAACCCTAATAACCTATCCCTCAAAAGGTTTTGGAAACTATTGGCTAAGCACCACCAAGACTCAGCCCATGAAGTCAAAATCAAGAAAAGTTGTTCAAACGACACCAACAAAGTTGTATAGGGGAGTAAGACAAAGACACTGGGGAAAATGGGTGGCAGAGATTAGGCTTCCAAGGAACAGAACTCGTGTTTGGCTTGGTACTTATGAAACCGCTGAGCAAGCTGCAATGGCTTACGATACAGCAGCTTATATCTTACGTGGCGAGTACGCACACCTCAACTTTCCTAACCTCAAACACCAACTCATGTCCGGTTCTTTAAGATGTATGATCGCCTCGCTTTTGGAGTCCAAGATTCAACAAATCTCCTCCTCTCAAGTAAGTAACTCTCCTCCAACAAAAGTGGGAACATCGGAGCCGAAGAATCATATGAAGATGGAGCCATCAGGAGAAGAAGTGATGATGAAGAAACAGAAAAGCCATAAAGAAGTGACTGAAGGAGATGGTGTACAATTGAGTAGGATGCCTTCTTTGGATATAGATCTCATTTGGGAAGCTCTCTCACTCCCTCATTCTTCTTTACTTCAGCATTAATGCTACTATTTGCTTAATTACTTTAATATTTTTTAAAAAAAATTCCATTAAAAAAATTCATAAATTTGATGCCAAGTTTCAGATTGGTTCGTATTTGATGTTGAACACATTGTATTTCCTTGACCACATAATCAAGTGGTTCTCCTTTTTTTGTTTGCTAATTAATGGTCTTTTGTTTGCGGTTAGTATCAACCGTAAAATAGAAAAAGTGTTTATTTTTAATGAGAAAGTATAATATAATTTTGAAGTCTGTTGCACCAACTCCAACTTCGAAATCCAATATGTTAAAATAATTCCTACATCTATACTATTAAATGAGTAAATGACTTAAGCTAAAAGGTCAACATAGATTAGTATAGTTGTACTAATAGGGCCGAGAAGAGCTAATGATTTTTGCGGTTTTTTACTTCTCAAAAATTACAATATGAATTTTAACAACAATTTAGGTATAATTATGCAAATTTCCTTATAACTTAAAAGGAATGTGCTTTTTAAAAAAAAACTTAAAGGAATGTTCGTAAAAAAGTGAAGAATCTAGATGTTAGCACAAAAATAGAAAAAGGACAAATATTACTATTTGGAAATAGAAACTAAACTATAATACTTTTCCATCCGACCATATAACAATAGCCACAAAAGAGTCATTCGTTTTACTCCAAAACGACATCGTCTAGAGTACAGTGGTGTTCAAGAAACAACCAAAAATAAAGTTTTTCGCTTGGTGTATATTTGATTCGATTCGTGTTATTAGAAAAAATACATATATCTTATAGTATAAGCGCTATGCAGGTCCAGTGTCATAGACAATGCCTTTACCTACAAAAAAATACCATTTGAAACCATACAAGATTCAGCCTATAAGACTAAACTAGCAACAACTATGTATTTTACATAAACAAAGACGAAACTCACCAGTGTGAAGGGCTTGAAGAATAGAGAGGTCCAGATCTACTGAACTCGTTGAACTGGCTTGTTTTGCTTCGTTCTTTCGAAGAGAAACTAATCTTCTATCTTCTCTTTTGTACAATTCTTAATAGTCCTCTTAGCAACCCAACTTCGTTTTCTATTTTCAGTCTTTCTTTCATAGTCAACAGCTGACATTGAGTTTCTATGCAAATTGGGAGACATGTTCCTTTGTCCTTGTGGACATGCTTGTTTCAAATATTCTATGACGCTCGAAGGTGATTGTTGTAAGTTCTTACTATCTTGGAAATGGTTTTTGAGACCATATGGCTATTTATAGAGACTAAGCCGCTTAGTCATAATCTTAAAGTTTCCTTTTTGATGACTTTGCGAAGTAAGAATTGATTAGATTAAAAATCTAATATAAACTGAAGATTTTTTTTGTGAATGAACCTAATAAACAAAACAGTACAGCTCTAAACAATTAACCCAAATCAAACATATCATACTAATGAAAAAATTCAATTGGGCTTAAAGAAACCCAATAAAAAAAACCAAACCCTGAAAACATTATTCTCGACCCAATAATCAACTTCTTCCACAAAAGGAGTATTAAAAACATGAACTTGTCTACTATGAATCGTTTCCTTTTCTCTCTTTCCAACACAATCACCATTAGCATCTTTACACATCATTGAATCAAAAGGTGATTTATTTTTAATACATCTTTAAACATGAGTGATATCTTGAAAACATATCTTTAACTTTAAACAGAAATAAATTATTATTGTGAGAAAATAATATTACATATTTTTGAAATATCATTTATATTACCTATTTTTATATCTCTTATTTGGGCTTTTGTGAAAATTTCATACAAGTTAATAGCCGAAAAAAATACGAAGGGCACAAAAGTATTCGAAATAGTTAATAGCCAAAAAAAGATATGCATACATAGTATAAGGATCTAAGCGTGAATAAATAATAAAAAAACCTAGCTTTAAAGTTTTAAACAGTACGTTTTTTTCCGACAAATCGGAGTTGGTTCTTTTGGAAGCCTCTCTAGTTCAGAGTCTCTTGAGTCTAAAAAGCAAAGATGAGACCTCCTCTAACTGGTAATAACCTAGTCGCGTATTTCATTGTTTCTGATTAACTAGTTTATGTGAACACGAGTCTCTGCTGAATGGTGATTTCTGTTCAGGAAGCAGTGTTGGTGCTGCCGGAGGTAGAAGACTAAGAGGCTGTAGTGGCGGCGACCTTGGTGACCTTGATGGCTGCGGAGGGATGAATGGAGGAAGCAAAGTGACGGTGGAGTCTTACAGACACGAAAGAGTTTTTATAGTAAAGGATAAAGATTCTGAAGAAGAGGGTCAGGTATTTTTTGAACGATTGATTGATTGTTTTGTATTTGCTCCACTTGATGAATTTGTCCTTAAATGGGTTTTGTATTTGCTCCACTTGATGAATTTGTCCTTAATGGGTTTTGTGATTGAATTTACAGAACGAAGAAGGAACTAAGGTTGAGTACAGAGTTTGGAATCCTTACCGTTCATTGTTAGCAGCTGCTATTTTTGGTGGTGTTGGTGACACATGGATTGTAAGTCCCATCTTGTTTAAATCTTATTGATGTTATTGTTTTGTGCGATACTTGTTTGATATTGATTGTTTCAAATTTAGAAACCTGGTTCTAAAGTTCTATACCTTGGTGCTGGTCGTGGAACTACAGTCTCTCATGTGTCTGATCTTGTTGGCCCTGTAAGCCTTGTTATCAGATTATAGGGTATTTATATGTTTTGATATCTATTGGACTTTAGCTTATATCTTGCTTCTGTGATCTGCTAGGAAGGACTTGTTTACGCGGTTGAGTTGTCTTGTAAATATGGTAGACAATTGGTGAAAATGGCAAAGAAGAGAACCAATGTGATTCCAATCATTGAAGATGCTAGTCGTCCTGCCAACTATAGAGTACTTGTAGGCATGGTTGATGTTATCTTCTCTGATATTGATCAGTCAGATCAGGTTTGTTTCCTTTTAATCTTACAATGAATGTCTGAATGTTCTTAAGACTTTCCAACTAGTTTATTTAAAGCAAATGATGGTCTTGCTTGGATGATGCAAACTCCAAGTTGCAAAGTAGTTTTTGTTTCGGATAAATATATATTTGGTGCATGAGTTAAAACCAAGTTAAAAGCCAAGTCTTTATGAATTTATCCGTTTGTGAAGTTTTATTTACCCTTAAAACTTTACAGGCTAGTATCTTGGCTCATAATGCGTCATACTTCCTGAAAACAGGAGGCCACTTTGTGATCTTAGTCAAGGTTGGTAGCAATCCAAACATTGATCCATGATTTTGTGTAATTCCTGATAAAGATTACATATCATGTGTGTTTCTCTTATCTTTGTGTGTTTGCAGGCAAATAATACTAATAATAATTATTATATATATAATGTTATAAAATTATACTTATAATAATAAAACAAAATATTTATTTACTTAGGGGTTCAAATTTCTTACTATTGACTTGCGTAGTTTTCGCTGAAATAATCACCTATTCATCACCATCTGACAACACAGTATAATTTCATATTACCTAGAACTTTGTAAATAAGATAAATTAAAATATTATAAAACTCAATGTTTTTGTGTGCAAATAAGTCATTCTCCAATGGATGAAAAAGTCATTCTCCAATGGATGAAAAAGTCATTCTCCAATGTGAGACTTTTGTTTATTAGTTGAATGAGTTTTATATTATTAGTACAATCTTCGTACCACATAATATAAATCTCATTTAACTAATAAACATAAATCCCACATTGGAGAATACCTTATTTGCACATAAAACATTGAGTTTTATAATAGTTTAATTAGTCTCACAATTCATTTCCAAAGTTCATGGATAATGATGAAATCATTCCGTATTGTGAGAGGGTGATGAATGGGTGATCATTTCTGTGAAGACTACACAAGTCAATAATAAGAAATCTGAACCCTAAATAAATAAATATTTTGTTTTATTATTATTATTATTATAATTTTATAACATTAAATATAATTTTACAACATATAAATCCATTGATAACTTTAGAATATTTAGATATCAATTTGTTTTCTTAAAGTTTTTAGTAGGTTGGTGTAAGAAATATTGTTAATTATTAACGTTAATTTTCTTAATTAATTTTTGAAAAATATTGAATATAAAAATAAATTTTTTTTTTAATTATTCATTAATAAGAAGTTAATGCATAGTTTTTCTTATATTCTAATTTTGTTATTTTTATAATTTATATTATAATTTTTTATTTTGGTGATGTTTCCCTCATTGATAGATATCGATTTTTCCTTTTTGACATTAATTTTCTAAAAATATGAAGTTATGAAAATAAAATATTTTTAATATTAATCATTGATAATATGTTAATGTATAATTTTCATATATACTAAACTCGTTATTTTGTATAATTTATATTTTATTTTTAAATAAATATCTTTTGAATTATTAATCAATAAGAAGTTAGAAAATAGTTTTCTTGTAAACCAAACTTGTTATTTTGTTTAATTTCTATTATTTTGTTGTATATTTTAATGATGTTTCCCTTTTAAATTTTTTTGGCACATGTTGATTCTCTTTTTTTAATTTTGGTAGGTTAGTATAAGATATTTGGTTAATTATTTACGTGGACCAATATGATGTCGTTTCTAAAATCCTATGTGGATAATCTTACCATCAAGTAACTTCAATATTATATAGTATAAAACTTTAATTTTCTAAAAATATGAAGTTATGAAAGTAAAATATCTTTTAATATTGATCATTAATAATAAGTTAATACATATTTTTTATATACTAAATTCTTATTTTATACAATTTTGATTATTGTTTTGGTTAAATAAAATATCTTTTAAAATTATTCATTAATAAGAAGTTAATGCATAGTTTTTTCATATACTAAACTTGTTATTTTGTATAATTTCCGTTATTTTTGTATATTTTGAAGATTTTTTACTTTTTATTTTTTTGTAGATGTTAATTTTCTTAAGTTTTCGGTAAAAATTGAATGCACAGTTTCCTTATATACTAAACTCATTATTTTTATAATTTCTGTTATTTTTGTTGTATATTTTAAGGATGTTTTTCTTATTAAATTTTTTGGTATGTTAATTTTTCTTTTTAAATATTTGAGTAAATATTGATTTTTATTTTCAAATTTTTGGTAGGTTGGCATAATTGTATTTATTAAATATCAACGTGCACCAACAAAATGTTATTTATAAAATCACATGCAGACTAATTTCAAAAAAAAAATTTGTATAATTTCTGTTAATTATTCATATATTTTGATGATGTTTTCCTGTTTTATTTTTTGTAGATGTTAATTTTGCCTTTTTAGTTTTTGGTAAGAAGTTAATGCATTATTTCCTTAATAAACTAATTAATTTTATATATATTTTTAAACTAAATCAAAAGAAAATTGATTTTAAAGAGGAGATATTTGAGATTTAAGTTTAAAATAGAGAAACTTTGGAGGAGTTTTCTCAATCTTCAGTCGGTATTGTCTGTTTTTTTCCGATAAATCAGAGTTCACTCTTTTTGAAAATCTCTCTAGCTCGGAGTCTCTTGAGTCTAAAAAAAGCAAAGATGAGACCTCCTCTAACTAGTAATAACCCTAGCCGCCTGTTTTATTGTATCTTCCTCTGTTTGTTTTTCAGATTAACTAGTTTTATATGAACACGAGTCTCTGCTGAATGGTGATTTCTGTTCAAGAAGAAGTGGTGGTGCTGCCGGAGGTAGAAGACTAAGAGGCTGTAGTGGCTGCGACCTTGGTGACCTTGACGGCCGCGGAGGAATGAATGGAGGAAGCAAAGTGACTGTGGAGTCTTACAGACACGAAGGAGTCTTCCTCCGTAACTCTATGCTCACTTATTTGTTCTTATTCATATCACTCCCTCTTCTTCGTTTTTATTCATGTAAATTTGGATCTAATCTTATTTTCCTCTTTTTCTCTTCCATTTCTGTTCTCCAATCCCAGAAACCAAAAACTTTAATTTTGTTTCTTCCATATTTCTTATTCTATTTGTTTCTTACTCCCTCTTCTTTGTTCATCTTTGTTAGTCTTCATCAAACAATAAATAAAATCTAAACATAAATTAGTAACTAAATAATATAGTGAATTTTAATTAATAATAATAATTAAACATGAACTAATATTAATATTTGTTTTAATTATTAATTTTTAAAATTAATTGTTAATTTTATATGTTAATTATCTAAGTTTAATGTTTACTGTTAATTGTTAAATTTTCAAAGGTAACTTTTAATTTAAAATATAGTTTTTAATTTTTACTGTAATTTCAAATTTAAAGTTAATTTTAAGTGCTAATTGGTAAATTTTATTGTTATTTATTAATTTTAATGTTAATAGTTAATTTAATGTTAAAATTTTCATTATTTTTTTTTATTTCGATGTTCATTATTAAATTAATTTTTTTTAATAGTTAGTCTAATGAAAAAATTAATTTAAACTGTTACTATAATTTTAATTACAAAATATTAATTTTAATTGTTTAATTTAACGTAAATTGTTAAATTTTGATTTAAATTATTAATTTGAAGTTAAATTGTTAAATTTTAATGTTAATTGCTACATTTTAATATTAATTACAAATTTTAAAGTTAATTATTCAATTAAAATTTTAATTGATAACTTTATGGTTATTTTTAATTTTAATATGTATTCATTTAGTGTTAATTGTTAATTTTAAAGTTATTTTCAATTTTAATCATAATTTTTAATTTTAATTTTAAGTTTAATGTTAAGGTTAATTGTTAATAGTTAATTTAATGTTAAAATTTTAATTTAAAATGTTATTTTAATTTTAATTGCTAAATATTTTAATGTTAATTGCTAAATTTTAATTTTAATTGTTATTTTAACGTTAGTTATTATTTAACCTTAATTAATGTTATACAACTATTAAATTTTAATGTTAATTATTTATTTTAAATATTGTTAGTTTTATTTAGTTTTAAATATTTTTTTAAAGATTAATTTAAGTTCATTTAGAAGAAAATCAATCTGGAAAGTACATATGACCGGTAAAACCATTTCTAGGATCAAAAAAATGCTTAGGATCCGACAAAATTGACTGATCTGATACATATTATCCGACATATTCGTGCACTGATTAAAATTTTTTTATTACATAGTTGTACCATAATTGTACTTATTTTTATAGTAGTACCATTCATTGTACATAGTTGTACATTAAATGTTTCTAGTTTTTATTATTTGTACCAAGCTTAAATTATTTTTTATAGTTGTATTTGATTCAATAGGTTTAAAAAGTTAATTTCAAATAGTTTCGTATAAATATATTTGTGAAAAAAACAAATTTTATATTTTTGTTAATTTGAAGTGCTTCATATCTAAAGTAACCATACTTGGTAATATTGGTAAAGTATGATATTATGTAAATAATTTTAAATTTTTAATAGTTGTAATGATAAGTTTTCTCTAGTTGTACTCTAACAGAAAATAAAACTAATAAGTATTCCAAAATCATATAATCAAACCTACATCAATATCAAGATAAAGACAAAAGAGAAAAGAAATTAGTTGAGACTTTTTAAAATATACATAAACATTTTCATCACTCAATATATATGGTTGTCGTTTTAGATAAATATACAAAGAAAGATAACTATCTATCAGTTTCGAATTAGATTTGTCTACAGTAATTTTTTTATATATGCTAAATCAGAATATGTGACATCTTCAATATATGTCTTCATCACCAAAAATTTATTTTATTTTCTCTTGCAATATATTTTATGTCAACTGATTTATTAAATACTATATTATATAATCAAATTGTAGGAATGTATAAGAAGTATTATTCATTTTCTCTTAAAAATAAAACTGACAAAATATTTAATTTTAATTTTCTGATGTTCTTAGTAGTACATTGGTGTACGAGTATTACCATTATCCGTTAGTTGTACCATTTGTACTATTTGTACTGATTGTACTTTTTCTGCAATGTTTGTTCCACGAACGATTTCATTTCTATAAATGTATAAATTAGTACGATTTCGACACTGTAACCAATTTTTTTTAGAGATTAACAATGTAACATTATAAATGATCAACAAAACAAGTTTAATAATTTAATGTGCATACAAATAAAGCAAATTCGTTTTTAAATCTACAAAATATCAATTCAAACATCAATCCTCATTAAATAATTGTATATTGTTCATATACCCAGAACATAAACAACAATCACTTGTTAAAAAGAAATTCTATCCAAGAATCAAATAAAGCGAAGCTTCAAACTTTTATTCAATGGTGGAATTCGTTTTGTGAAAAACAAGAAGAAGAAAAAAAAAGAACTTGACACATGTCTTAATTTTATTACTTACATTATTTATTTTATTTTATTTTAACTAACAAAAATTCATTCATTCTCTCTCTTCCACCTCCACACATTCTATCGATTTTCTTTTTTCTTTTCCTTTTAATTTTTATTATTTTTCATCATTTCATTAAAGTTAGTTTTGGAATTTAAATTGAAGGAGTGTATGTGAAATTAAAAAGATGTATTGAGAAGTTTTGCTTCCCATAAAATGTAATATTTTTATTAATTAACTATCGCAGAAACCACAAGGTTTGGTAAGTTTGGATACCATTTAACTATTTGCATCTTGAGTTTTTTTGTTTTTTGGTGTACATGGAGAGATAGATCTCAAGGGTTTTTGATAATCCAGGTCCAAAGACGCTTTTCGAGAAGAAAGCCTTCTGATTGAAGAAGAAGATGAGGCCATGGAATTAACATCCGATTTTCTTGAGGATCCTTGTTCTTAATATGTCATGCTCAGGAGAAACACTTAGTTTTTAGAAACAGAACTATCAAAAGATGACTATTTGTTGTTATGCAATTTAAGTCCTTTTCTCCTTGAGAGTCATGCCAACACACTTGGCTGTTTAATTCAGGAATCTGGCATTAGAAAAAAGACGCTCTATGTATGCAATCTCTCTCCCCAAATTCAGATATTAGATATGTAAGTAGCACCTTCAATTTTCCACTTCCCTTCTCGGAGCAAGTTTTTTCATGACATGATGATATTTTATCCTCCAAATTTACAGCATTGATTTCTTCAAAGATGTTGGAGAAGTTGTTCGTGTTCAACTTACTGTAAAGGAAAAGTGGCTTAAGCACCGTGGCCTTGTTGAGTTTGCTTCTGTTAACGATACAAAAAAGGTGATATAAGATTATCATAATTATGAAAACAATTATTTTAATAGTCGTTTAAAGAGGTATGAAGATTATACTCTGTAGTTATTTGCTGATTAAATCTTTTCTACCATAGGCATTGCTAAAGAACGGTCACTTTTTGGAAGATAGCAAAATCTATCTTAGTGTGGCTAAACCAGATCAATGACCCAAGTAAATTGACTTTTTCATGTTATAGAGATTTGTCTATGTAACTTGTTGCTAGAGTTTTGATGCCACTACAGAAGACTAACTCTAATATTTTTGTTATTTAGGTTTTGCATAGATCACAAGGTTTGGTAAGGGATTTAACTATTTTCAACTTGAGTTTGTTATCAAGAGCACATTGAGGGAAGTTGTTGTTATACATGGAGAGATGACAAGGGTTTTTGATATTATAGGTCTCGAGACTACCTTCGACGAGTAGGCCTTCCGATAGAAGAAGATGAGACACCTTTCGGTTTTGTTGAGGTACCCTATTATTTTCAAAATATTTCAAGCTCAGAAGAAACGCTCAACGTTTAATAACAGAACTGTTGCCACAAAGTCCAAATATAAACTTATTTTGTGGATGAATCTTCAGATAACTACTGTGTTGTTATGTCCTTTTCCACTTAGAGTTTTGCCAACACACTTGACTGTTATATTCAGGATGTGCTCTTTGTTGCCAATCTCTCTCCACAAACGAACATACAAAATATGTAAGTATCACCTTAAATTTCCACTCTCATTCTCGGATATTTTTGAAAAATGTTGAACTGTTGACTGATATTTTATGTTTTTTTACAGCATCAATTTCTTCAATAATGTTGAAGTAGTTAGTGTCCGACTTATTATAAATCACAAGGGTAAACATGTAGGCTATGGCTTTGTTGAGTTTGCTACTTCTAATGAAGCAATGAAGGTGAGAGTAGTTTTGCAATAATGTTGAAAAGTAGTATACAAGTATTTAGTTGAAAGTATGATAGCTGATTAAATCTCTTATACTCAAGGCGCTGGAAGAGAATGATGGTGAATATATGCTCGATCACAAGATTTTTCTTGATGTGGCTAAGTCAGCTCCATACCCTCCACGACCCAAGTAAATTGTTTTTTCATGTTATATTGCTAGAGTTTTGATGCCATTGCAGAAGACTAACGCTATTATTTTGTTTAATTAGGCACAAACTTGCAGAGATGCTTTGGTAAGGGATTTAACTATTTGCATCTTGCGTTTGTTAGCAAGATTACATTAGGGGTTGTTTTTGGTATACATGGGGAGATTACAAAGGTTTTTTGATATTTCAGTTATGACAACTACCTTCGACGCGAAAGCCTTCTGAGAGAAGATGATGAAACTCCCAATTTTGTTGAGGTACCTGTCCTTTATATCTTCAAAATATGTCAATCTCAGATGAAACACATACTTTTTGTTGTTATGCTAACACATTTGTCTGTGATATTCAGGCAGTAGCCATAAGGAAAAGGACGCTCTTTGTTACCCATCTCCCTCCCCAAACAGAAATATCAGATATGTAAGTAGCACCTCTTATTTCTTCTTTCGTTATTGGAGCAAGCCTTTCATGACTAATATTTTATCTTCCATTTTTACAGCATCAATTTCTTCAAAGATGTTGGAGAAGTTGTTCATGTTCGACTTATTGTAAACCACAAGGGCAAGCATGTAGGCTATGGCTTTGTTGAGTTTGCTTCTGCTATCGAAGCAAAAAAGGTGAGAGTAGTTTATAGTAATTGGGAAAAGATATTTTAGTATTCGTTTAAACAGTACGGTTGCTGATTTAATCTTTTATACTGTAGGCGCTGGAGAAGAAGAATGGTGAATATTTGCACAATCGCAAGATTGTTCTTGATGTGGCTAGGACTGATCTGTACCTTCCACGACCCATGTAAATTGATTTTCCATGTTGTAACTTGTTAATAGAGTTTTGATGCCATTACCAAAAACTAACACTATTATTTTTTGTTAATTAGGTATTGCATAGATCACAAGGTTTGGTAAGGGATTTAACAATTTGCATCTTGAGTTTGTTAACAAGAGTACAATGGGTGAAGTTTTTTTGAATACATGGAGAGATTACAAGGGTTTTTGATATTCCAGGTATGAAGACTACCTTAGACGAGAAAAACTTCTGATAGAAGAAAATATACCAATGGAAGGACTTGATGAAATTCCCGATTTTGTTGAGGTACATGTTCTTCTAATCTTCAAAATATGTGAGGCTCAGAAGAAACACTTATCGCTTAATAACACAAAGGTCACCACAAAGTTGAAAGATGAATCTACTTATTGTACAATTCAAAACCCTTTTTCTTAGAGTTGTGCTAACACTAACACACTTGGCTGTTAAAATTTAGGAAGTTGCCATAAGAAAAAGGACGCTGTTTGTTGCCATTCTCTCTCGGATAACTACAATGTCAGATATGTAAGTATCACCTTTAATTTCCCTCATTTGTTCTTGAAGCAAGTTTTCCATTATTGATATTTGATTGTCCTCCACTTAGTTTTACAGCCTCCATTTCTTCAAAGATGTTGGGAAAGTGCGTAGTGTTAGACTTGTTGTAAACCACTGGGGTGAGCATGTGGGCTGTGGATTTGTTGAGTTTACATCTGCTGATGAAGCAAAGAAGGTGAGAGTAGCTTTGTAGTAATGATCAAAAAAGTATTAATCTGAAAAGTAGTGTATAGTTATGATGGCAAATATACAAGTAAGTATGATTGCTGATTAAAACTTTTATAATGTGGTAGGTGCTGCTTACTAAGAATGGTGAAATATTGTGCTGTCGTAAGATATTTCTTTACATGGTGGAGATGGCTCCATACCCTATCCGACCCAAGTAAATTGTTTTTCGTCGATATGGAGATTTGTTTTTCTCTAACTTATTACTATAGTGTTGAAGTCATTACTCAAGACTAATGCTATTATTTTTTGTTAATTAGGTACAACCTTGCAGAGATGCTTTGGTAAGAGATTTTTTTTATTTTTTAATTATTAAGAGCACTTTGGGTGAAGTTTTTGGTATACATGGAGAGATCACAAGTGTTTATTTATTTATTTTCCAGGTATAAGGACTATCTTCGACGAGATAGCTTTCTAAGCTATCTGATAGAAGAAGATGATTTGGAGACCAAACCCAATGTAGAGAAAGAGATTGTACCTAAGCTACCTATATTCTGCGGTACGAAGATTACCTTCTCTGAAGACGACTCATAGAAGAAGATGAAGCTCTTTGGTTTTTTTTTTAACTTGTGATACAATCCAAATTTTGTTTTTATCTCTTTGATTATATGTTATCATAACAGAGCCAAAAAATGTTTTTGATAGCTCAGTTTATATATAAAATGTTTTATATGGTGTTTTGAAAAAAAAAAAATCAATAAAGATTTCTTACTTCATTTTTTATTTACCGATTTCTTACTTGAACTTTTTGTAACCGGTATTGGAGCTCTTAGTTGAAAATTTGTTACTTATGGTACATACTTATTTCTTCTTATATGACTAAATTTTATCTGATGATTTTGATGTTGAAAATATTTTTTTTTCTTAATCATATTTTCATACAACTTTTAATATTTATATAGAAAATTTTATTTTAGCGTATTAAATAAAAAGTTGTGATGATATGAGATTTATTGAAATTTGAAAATATTTGATTAAATTTCAGTGAATTCCAAAATTTGGTATTAAATTATCTGATTTCTCACCTTGGGTTTTAGTGAATTTAAAAATTTGGTATTAAATTATCTGATTTCTCACCTAAATGATGAAATTTTGATATTTGTATTTTTAACAAATAAATCTTTTGAAATCTCACCTAAAACTTTCAAATATTCAAATATAATTCTTAAAATTTTATTAATAAGAGTAGATTTGGCTATATATTTTAAAATTATTAATTTAATAACACTAATTTTAAAAAAAGAATTAAAATTCGTGTCTCAATAACATATCATTTATCATTTTAACTGAAATTCCTTCAAATAGTCAATTCAATATCCCTTTAAGTTGGTTTTCCAAATATTAGCTTGCAGATTTTATTCTTTTTAATTAAATCTATCTTGCAGAATTTTAGCTTTATTTGTAATTGTAACTTTGAAATATTATTTAAATATGTTTTTATTTTTTATAAAAGACTTTTAGTATGTCAAGCCAATCAGATTTATTCTACCAGTAAAATTAGGGCAGAGTGGGCATAATTTTTTTAAGAATCCTAAAGTAAGCAAAATATTAGGCCCTATATGTAACTAAAACTTGTTTACATATCTAAGAAAATATATACCCTCTCTCTTTTCCAGTTTATTTGTATTTTAAGATTTTTGCACATTAATTAAGAAAACATAAAGTTATCTATTTTAATCCTCGTTGATATGCCATATATATATTTTCAATGATCAATACAATAAAATAATACAGAAATAGAGGGAGTAACTAAGACTAAAATTCAAAACTGGTAACAAAAAAAAATCAAAATAATCTGAAATAAGATTTTGTTCATTTAGCAAATTCACCAATATATACCATTGTTGATCGTTCAGTCCGCTGAAACCCACTGTATCTGCTGCAGTAATAACATGATTGTTCTGAGACAAAGAACAAGAAGCCACACTCGACTGATCACATGCCGTGAAGACGTGATTAACTTTGGCTTGTGACTTGTGTTGTGTTCTTTCCACGAGAAATCGAAGGAGTTTCGAGAACACCCTTACTAAAGCATGCTCATGCATCACGAGGCCACATGCAACAGTTCTCTGCACGATGTCTTTTCTTACCATAGCTTCCGCATACAACTATGTTGCCTTGGGCATCAAAGTCCATCTTTGGTTTTGGTATAAATTGCATAGCGAAACTAACCTTATCATTAGCACGTTCTCCCTGAATTTGTTCAAGTGATTTTAATTCCTCATTTTGTGTTAAAAGGCATTGTATGCTTCGTCAAGAGATGGCAGAGGAGTACGTGATAAGAAAGATGATTTTACAGATCCATAAATTGCTTCATTGAGACCTATGAGGAATTGATGTAGTTTATCTTCTTTCACATTCTCTTCTGATATCTTCAAGTTTTTAATTTAGCTTGTTGATAATCTGTCAAACTCCTCCAAAACTTGGCGAATTTGCCGCAATATAAGCCTTGATCGCTGAACCTTGTTGTCTAAAGATTTAAAGCATCTTTGCTATGAGAATATATAGTTGAACACATTGATTCATCAATGGAGAGCTTAATCCAAGACACCACAAGTGTGTTGTTTGCGCACAGATCTTCGTAATCTTCAGAGATTGCATCAGGCTGTAGAATAGAGCCATCAAAAAAAAAAAAAAAAACAAATCTCGCTTTCAAGGCCATACTTAAGCTAGTGAACCACTCATCATAGTTTCCACCACGTAACAAAGACAGTGAGATCATCATTCTAGATTATCACCTGAAATTAAATCATAAGAAGAGATTGTCCTTTGTGTTATCTCAACACGTACGAGGCTTAGACTTAACCGAAGAAACAACTTCATACTAAAACAACTTCATTTTTTTTTGCAAATTTTTAAATAAAGCCTAAGATATGAATAAAATGAAGGACTAAATTAGAGGATGTCGTAAAAAAACGACAAGAGACAAATATACGGTGAAAAACTTTGACTAGTGAAAGTACAAGAATGAAAATATATTTAGTTGGAAACCGAAATAATATCCAATTATCCAAAACATGGGGAAGCACGTATGCACCCATATATGAGTGATAGTAGTGGAAAACAAAATGACAATATATATGAAACCAAAATTTATTTTATACTTGGTATATATTTTTAATATGATATAATAATATTATAATATAAAAATTTAAATTAATTTAATTATTAAAAACATATGTAAATCACTATCTTTAGAACAAATCATGTTTTCTAAGTATTTTCTAATACAATTTAAGATACATCTAATAACTTTTAAAAAATTTAGAAATCCTTCCACGGGACGGTGCGAGTCAAGTTAAATATAAATTAGCTTCTCGTTCTGTTACTGAGCAGGCCGAGTAGGGTGAAACATCCGACTAATTATTATTACTAGTTCGGTACATGAAGCAAGCGAATTATTTGTGATTCAATTCTGAAAAAATCGAATATTAGGAAATAGTAATATTCAAATTTTTTTTTTGATATTAGTAAATTATTCAATTCGATTCATTAAAAATAATAACAAAATAATACATATAAACTTTTTCAATATTTATATTAATTTCCAAAAATTAAATATGTTTGTTATACTGTTATATGATAGAAAATAATATCATCACAAAAATATAGTAAAAATATAATAACTTAAAACATTTATTTTTTATTACTCTGGCAATCCTAAATATACAAACAAAATAAAACCAAATAAAAATAAAATTACTATATATATATACAAAACTAATTAATAATATAATATATATTTTATAATATATATATATTTATAATTACATATTATATACAGTAAAACTTCTATAAATTAATAATATCAGAACCAAAATTTTAATAATTTAGACAGGTATTAATAATGTCAGTACCGAAGAATAACAAAATAATTTATTAATTTATAGAGAGATTTTATAAATTTCAAAAATAATATAAAATTAGGAAAATGAAGATAATATTTCGATAGGTTTTAATGCATTTATACATTATAAAATAATCATTACATAAATAATTTTGAAAATAGTTTTTGATGCAATTTGAGAAAATAATATCATATATTTTTTGATATTTAAAATAAAAATAAAAATAATTTTAAACAAAATTACAAATTTACTAATAAAAATAATATTAGAAACATATTTGATTAAAATATTATATATATATATATATAATATATCTATATAATTATTAATTTATGTTATTAACGGAATCATATATTTACATAAAAATTTCGAAAAAGAATTATTATCTTATTATCTTATCGAGATGAGTCAATTATTTCATCGGACTAACTTGGGACCGTAAAAAATTATTAATTTAGAGAACTTATTAATTTATTGAATATTAATTTATAGAGGTTATAGTGTATATAAATATTCAAATTGAAACGAATATTTAAAGTGTTTAAAAATGATATTTGTTATTTCCTTTATTTTTACGAATATAGTATTTACCAATTTGATTTGATTCAAAAGTTTATAAATATTATTGCTTGATTCGAGTCAAATACCGAATTCGTCGAATTGAATTTAACAATATTTTATTCAGTTCTACGTGTAATTTATTATAACATGTCGAAGGTATTCTAAAATATATATAGTGCCGAACTAAATTTTTATATAAGTTCGAGAAGTCATAGCATTTGACATATTAGGATTACAGAATTACACTTTACGGAAAGGCTTTCAGAAGCTTAAACAAAAAGAAAGAAAAAAATAAGGTATTCGAGAAAAAAATAAGGTATTCGAGAAAATTAAAATCTACTATTGACAAAAGTAAAATTTTAAATTTTCGTAGGAATTCTTTTTAATTGCTTGTTTAATAACAGCTTGTAATATAAATGAAACCATTTCTCAGCCTTTAATTTAGAGATTTGATCGCAAACTCAAAATTAAATATATAGTAAAACTAGAAATGTGGAATTGCCGAAATGGTCGTGTGTGAAATGGTTCTGATCCAGGATTTTTTTTTACAGTTTATTGATCCGTTTTAGTTCCGATTTTGGTTAAGATTTATGTAAAAATGAATGTATATTTTCCTTAGCGGTTAATTGGTATATAAATTATTCTCCACGAAACCTGATAGGGAAACATAAAAAGAAAGTAAATGATCGATAAAAGATAGTTATTTCACTGAAATTTAAATACATAAAAATCTACATATTTTATAAGTTTTTCCAAACTACTAATATAATATTTAATTTAGCATGAACATACACATATGGTATTATTTTCTAATTTCTAGATGAAATATAATAAAAGCTCTATAAATTAATAATGCCAAAACTAATTTAGAGACTTATTAATTTATCTATAAATTAATAAATTATTAGTTTATCTATAAATTAATAATTTATGTATAAATTAATATATTATTAATTTATGTATAAATTAATATATTATTAATTTATACATAGTTTTCCTAATTTCAAAAAATATTACATACAAATTAGAAAAATAAAGATAATACTTCTATGTGTTTTAATGCATATACATATAAGAAAATAATAATTGCATATATAACCTTTTTGATTGAAAAAATAATATCATACATTTTTATATTTAAGAACAATAAAAATAAAATCCCAAAAATTAAAAATTTAATAAAAAAATAAACAACCTTAAAATAATATTTCACTAAAATATATTATATATAATAGATTTCTTTGATTATAATTTATATTATTAATAAGACCATATATTTATATAGAGATTTTAAAAACTTATTATCTTATTATTTTATCGAAATATGTCAATTATTACATATGTTCAGGTCAAAATCATAATTATTTATTAATTTAGAGTGATTATTTATTTATAGAAGTTATGGTATAGAATTGCATAATTTGGAATAAACATTTATATTATGGTATTTCATAAACTTTAATGCTGTATCACCGTTGACATCAAAGCTTAAATATTTGTTAAAAAAACAATGAGAACAAGATCTTTGAATCGTATCACATAGCCACCAAACTCAACCAATTACTTTACTCATGGCCAAATCCCACCCTTCTCCTCTTCTCCAATAATATATCATTTTCGTTTCCAGTATTTGTTTATCTTATGTATTGTATTTTGTTACTAATTCAACATTCATCAACTCCAGTAATTTTCGTTCAGCAATAAGGCTGTTACGTTTAGTCGTTCAGTATCATATTTTTCATTTAATTTTAATATAATGCAAGAAACATGGACTCTTCTTGATCGTAGAAAAAGACATAGACTATTATTGACTAATAATTCAACAGACAGCTACTATCAAGACATTAATATATTACATTTGTCTTTAAATAGTTAATGACATGTGGTTGATAAGTGAAGTCTCTCAGTTTTTAAAGAATGTTATTCTAATATTTTCACACAAATTAAAAAAATGTGTGTAACTTTATTTTTTATCATTTATTAATACATTAAAAAGTTTATCTTTCTAATTATAATATAAGCTAAAGTACTATGGAAAACTGAAATTTATGTAAAAATTCTGTATTACGAATAGATAACTACATTTTTGTAAAACAAAAATAAAATCTTTGAAAAAATTGTAATGCAGAGAGAGTATTTGACAAAATTAAAGTGATTGAGATTAAAAATTTAAACTAATTGGAATATAAATGGACGTTGTTCAATCCAATCTCTTTGCATTTAAATGTTTAATCTCCGTCAAATTCATTTGCCGGTTGCCAACAAACATTTTAATTTTTTAATTTACCAAACGAGTTAAGAAAAAATATAATTTTATTAATATATATATATATATATATATATTAAAATATTTTTTTGTCTTTAAAAATAGTATTATTTTAAAAAACAAAATTCTGGAACTTATTATTCAGTCTTTAAGGTTATTTTCATAAAACAGAAAATTTTAAATAGAGGAAATAAGGAGAATCATTATTTTATTCAAAGAAATCAATTCATATATATATATATATATATTTGTTAATATTTAGTTCATGAGATTTTTAAAAAATTTGTAGAGTTTTTTCAAAAAAATTTCAGTTTGTATGTTAATTTTCTGTGTAAAATTAAATTTGATGGTATCTTCAAAGTATATTGATTTTATTATTTTAAATGATTTTCTAAAAAACTATTATTCATATTTTTAAATAATATTATCTTAAATCACAGTTAGTTTAAAAACACAGAAAAATATATTTTTCAAATTACAAAACTTAATCAGGGTATTTTTCCAAATTATCTCTATTTTTAATGACTTTTTGTGTATTGTCCGGTGATAAAGCTATTGTATCTGCCCCTGTCTAGTGTCTACACATGTGTGTCAGTATGTGTATATATATGTTAGAGTAATTGTGGTCTGCTGACAAGCCCACGACGACCAAAATAACACATATCTTAGAGACATGACAGAGAAAACGCGCGTTCTTGTGGTTGGTGGGACTGGATCATTGGGAAGAAGAATCGTAAAGGAATGTTTAGCTGAGGGATATGATACGTACGTTCTCCAGCGGCCGGAGATCGGAGTGGACATCGAGAAGTTGCATCTTCTTCACTCTTACAAAAGACTCGGCGCACATCTCATCGAGGCCTCATTCTCCGACCATCAGAGCCTTGTATCTGCCGTGAAACAAGTTGATATTGTTGTCTCAGCCATGTCCGGTGTTCACTTCCGCACCCACAACATCCTAGTTCAGCTCAAGCTCGTCGAAGCCATCAAAGAGGCCGGTAACGTCAAGGTAATTAAAAAGGACCCACTACTTATTTATTTACCAGTTTGATAAATATATCTTATTATTGACATCTCAGTTGATAGGAAAGTTTGAATTTTATATCATATATTTATCATGCAGTTCTTTACTTTCTTACATCAGATTTTAATTAATCAATTTAAAATACTGAATATTATAGGGGTTTTATACCAAAAAGTTGTTTTAGCACATGTACCAACATAAATTAATAGTAAGTGTAAGAAATGTGATTTAAATAGGTACAAGGCATCTCTCTGCATGACATTTGCATCTTTGAAAAAATGGTTTTTTTTTTATATCGGCTACATTTTGTTAACGATCGCAAATGAAATGACTTTAACTCTATTTACACATAACAATTTTAATCATTTTATTATAAAAAGATACGATCCGTTCATAGCTCTGTATAGTAATTTCGTAATATAAAAGTTTGAATACACCATTATCCAAAGACTATAAGCAAAAAAAATCAGTTATTAAAAAAATAAATTGTTATTTCAAAAAAAATATGTTGGATGGATATTACTTTTTGAATTTTATATATATGAGTTTTTCGAATTTTAATAGATCCATTTGCGCTAATAACTAAGAGAGTGAAGATGTATATAATATTATTTTATCTTTGGTTTTCATGTTAATGTATACAAAATATTATTAAAGCTGAATATATCTCTTTGTTTGATCATCTCCTTTTTGTTTCTTTGTGATCATCTTCTTCTTAAAGTAGAATCATCTATATCTCTTCTATACGTTTTAAATTTTGCTTTTTAAAAAGACACAATTATACGTAAACCGAGTTGTAGAGTATTAAAAGTTTATTTTTTAAATGAAATTTTTGTTTTCAGCGCTTTTTACCATCAGAATTCGGAATGGATCCAACACGCATGGGACATGCAATTCCGCCAGGAAATGAAACGTTCGAACAAAAACTGGAAGTACGAAATGCAATTGAAGCTGCCGGAATTCCCCACACATACCTTGTCGGAGCTTGTTTCGCCGCATATTTTGTCGGAAATTTATCTCAAATGGGAACTTTGATTCCTCCAAAACAAAAGGTTGATATATATGGTGATGGAAATGTTAAAGGTACAATAACTCTTATGTTAAGTTGGATCACTTATATTTTATAACTATGATTTTGTTCCCATTCATTTTTTTTTTATTTTTTTTGGTTTTAATGTTATGTTCCCATTCATTTTATTAGTGGTATTCATAGATGAAGATGATATGGCAAAATATACCGCAAAGACGCTTAATGATCCCCGAACGATGAATAAAACTGTGTCTGTTAGACCTACCGACAACATTCTCACACAAATGGACATAGTTCAGATATGGGAGAAACTGACCGGAAAAGAATTGGACAAGACCTATGTTTCAGCAAACGACTTTCTTGCTGATATTGAAGGTAAGTCCCGATCATAGTTACCAAACATACCTTTTGAAAAAAGAAAAAAAAAGAAAAAAAATCGACTAGGTATTTTTCATTAAATTATACTTATATGGTACTTTCCAGCTTTAGTGTAAAAGTTTGTCGGGGTTGTAAACCTGTTTATCTTTTAGGTTAAATTAAAATATGAGAAATGAACTGAATCGATGCCAATAGTTTATTATCTATGAATGTGTGAAGATGTTAATTATAATATATATGCAGATAAGGAGATACCACACCAAGCAGGATTAGGACACTTCTTTCATATATTTTATGAAGGTTGTCTCACAGATCATGAAGTCGGAGACGATGAAGAAGCTTCTAAACTCTATCCGGACGTGAACTACAAGCGGATGGATGAATATTTGAAAATATTCGTATAACTTAGTCGAACCATAATGTGTGAAAACACATCGTCATTTGCTGCGTTTTTTTTCTTTCTCATTTTCATGTTTGTTTCGTCTTTATTTTGAAATTTTATTATGTTTTCAGTTATCTGGATCATATGTTAAAAAAAAATAGTATTTTGTAACATTCATCTATGTTTTAAGTGGAAGTGCAATACTTTTAATAATTTTAAAGTTTATATTTTTACAAAATCCTAGCTGCCATAAAATATACAAACTTAAACAAAAACAGATCAGAGTTGACAAAAAAGATTATTAATTGGCTAACAAATAAAAGATGATAGAGAACATTTATATATTAAAAAAAAAACAAAATGATTGAATTTATATTAAACATACCAAATAACTATGAGTTTTTGTAAATTTTAGATAATTTTAAACGAATTTGTTTTATCTTATTTTGGAGTTATCAGCAAGTATACGGATAACTCTAAATTGTAATATATGTATGATTATTATTACTTCTTACAACTTGACTAACGAGTTATAACAAAAATATTTCCTAATCTGAAACTCCCACTAAATAGAAAATGGGCATAAGATTGTAAGTACATATCTTAGCAAACTCTTAACTCAGCTTCTTTACTTGGTACTAGCTCATCATTATTTATTTTTCCAGCCATCCAAGGTCTATCAATACAGCTTCGTTGGCGAGTCTCATAAGCTCCTTCACGAAGACCCAAATTTTCTCATATGATGGCAAGCCTTTAAGCTTCTAACCTGCCATCTGAGTTGTATCATGGCTCCAACACATCTTTAAGTCCATGTTAGTAGAGAATGTTGCTGGTAAAGACTAAAGATATAACCATGTGAGCAGAGCCAATAACCCTCTCAGCTTTAAAACATGGAAAACTAGATGGACTTTTGGGATAAGTAGTTGGAACAACTTATTCAAAAACTTGGAAAAGTCAGTAAAAGTTAGCTTTCCAGCTCCTAAGATATTTTTCTATAATAGATTTTCAGAGTTTTTAATGTCATTGTACCAACTGTGAATGTCACATCCCTTCTTGATTTATCAACACCTACTTTCATGTATTATTGGGATCTAAACATAAGTAAGTAATCAATAGATTTTCTCTTCAACTTTTTTTTTGAGAATTGCCTCCAATTCAAAAATATTGGTACATCTAGTTTCATATATAATTTTCATGAGTTCGCGCTCAAATATAAAAATGCTATAGAGTTTTGTTGTTATATTAAAGCTGTTCCCAATAAAAAAAGCCCTGTTCCCAAGCTGTATGGTGACTCATCATTGGTGAGGTATCTGATTTTACCACAAAATACTCTGTGAAATTGTCTGATGCCAGCAGTGGTGGTCTCGACATTGTCTCTTGAAATTGATCCCAAAAAAAAAATACAGTTTGTGCCTTTTGTGACCATTCAAACAGGTATTTTTAAGCAATTGTGAGATGGGCTAGAAATTATTCCGTACCCTTTAACTATATCATCTTTTCCAACATATATATTTTGCTTTTAAACTATACTAAACAAGAGACAGTGAAAGAAATGTTGATTAGTTTCACTAATTAATTTACACTACACTTTTAAGTCAAAGTCCTTAACACATGACTATTCATATATATATATATATATATATATTTATATATATTTAAAAGAATAGGTCATGTAAGACGTCTTCGATGAAAACAAAATTCAACCTAATCCATCTTTAATAAAATATACCCCCTTCCAAGACTCTTAAATTAATAAACTGAATTAGTTGAAACAAAATTGGGAGTTTATAAAAAAAAAAGAGGACAAAACGACAATATTCTTTCGTGATGTCGGGAATACAATAATGATAATAATTTTCTACATTTGTGTCAGAAGAGTTATAATGTAAAGGACGACCAAAAAAAGCTATAAAGGGAATTTAACGAAAACCCCTAAACTTTTGCTTTATTCATTTTTAAATTCTTAACTATTTTAACAATAAAAAAACTGCTCAATTATAAACCGTTAGTAAATTTAATCATCTATAGACTGTTTATTTCTATGGTGAAATGATGTTATTTCGAATAACAAGATTTTCAATAAAACACACAGCATAAAATATAGATAAAATCTCGAATTTAAAACATCGATTTCTGTTTTGCTGATTTTTTAGTGAAATTTAGATGATTTTTAGAAGTAATAGCAAAAAAACACTATAATATGAAAAATATATAAAAATTAAACCTGATAGACATTTTTCAAAAACCAAAAAAAAAGAATTGAACAACATTGTTTAACAAAATGAAAACTAATATTCCTAACAAGTACCACAAATATAGTTTACTTTAGTAATGTTTAAAGTAAATTATTTGGTAGTGTCTGCTTTATCATATATATAATTTCTTATGTTGTCATTGTTGGTACTTTTAGGACTATTAGTTTTCATTTGTTAAAAATATTGCTGGAATTTTTTTTGTCGGGTTCTTGAAAAAAAAATATTTTGAACAACTTGAATTGTTGGGTATTGTTCACATTATTGTGTCTTTTTATACAACTCCTTATTAAACCATTCAAAATCCAAAAGAAAATCAGCAAATCGGAAATCTATGTTTCATATTTTGAGATTGTACGTGCACTTCATGTTATGTTTTAATTGAAAATCTTGTTGTTTTATGATACTTATAAACGTCTTGTATTTTTGTCATTCGAAATAACATCATTACACCATAGACCGAAACAGTTAACATATGGTTAAATTTATTAACGAATTATAGTTGAGAGTTTAAAAATATATGAAACAAAGTTAAGGGAATTTTTCATTAAATACACTAAAGTAAACTTACCCTTATAACAACATGTTCTCAAATAAATAATGATGCGATACAATTCCTTATACATATAATGTCAAAATCTTCCGATGCTTAGAGTTTTAACTCAAATATATAGTATATATAAGATCAAAATAATTACAAATTTTTAGAAATAAAATTAAAATAAGACAATATGAGTTTTGGTAATGAGAATAAAATAATAAATAAAATGGTGTAAATATAAATTAAACAATCGATAGAGCCATAAAAATTCGTAGGAACTCATATATCACGAATCAGACAACTATTGAGAAACTAATATAAGATATTTATACCTCAAAAATCAATGTATAATCAATCCACTATCATGGTATCAATTACTTTATATAATAATCTAAGGATATATATAATCGTTTGAACTTAGAATTCTAAACAAGTATTAACAAGTATGTTCAATATGTTCATGAATAATCTTAACATCAGCTTTGGCTAAAGACAATAAGCACATCTATATTCTATCCACCAACTCATAACACGATAAATAGATTAAACCTTGAATCAGAGACTAAATAATCAATTTAATCTAAGCTATAAGATCAACAATAGATGAAAAAATCCTAAGATGATTCTCTATCTATGTATGATTTAATGATTCTGAAATTTTCTTGTAATTCTAGACCTAAATATAAAACTACTTAGACATGAATGCACAAAAAAATGAAAGAGATAAGCAAAAAAACATGATTAAACTGAAAAAGAAAAAAGTTTAGAAATCTTCTTTAATTATGAAGAAGATAAATTCTGTTGGCCCCAAGTTGCATACAAACCAAAAAAATATATTTAAAACTAAAAATATCTAGAATATCTCTAAGAAATAGAGTCTAGCGTTTTATAACATTAAAAATGAATTGAGTCAGATTCAAAGTGATTCAGATAAAGATTGGGCCATAAATCTGCATATGTAGACGTGATCGATCGATCTCACTGTCTATCTAACAGTCCCACTAACAAAATCTTCAACTGTTTCATCTACTAGCTAGATGTACATGTCTTTAGTAAAACATATATAACTTTCTAACTATTCATAGGAATGGACTCTAACTAGTAACAATTATTTTTTTTTCCCCAAATGACTTTTTTTCTTCATAAAGTCTTCAAAACCTAAAATAACTCAATATCAAGTGATAAAACTCAAAAAAAATGCTTGAATCAATAAATAATATGAAATAAGAAACAAATTAAAAACTCAAAAACCAATAAAAACATGATATATCAAAATACACAAAACATTAATCATTTGGAGCTGCCAAGGAACATGAAAACAATGATGACATAAGTGTTTGTATGTAGTCACTCTATTTATTTTAAAGACATTACCCAATTTGTTTTCCAGATTTTTAATTTATTTTTAAAGACAATCATTGCAAATGTGCAATGGAAATGTTATAACAAACATAATCAAAAATAAAACATAGTTTTAAATATAATAAAAATTGATAACAAAATTTAAATTATCAATAAAAACAATTCAAAGTCAAAACAAAGAATAATAAAGTATTTTAAAATTACAATATATATATAAACTAATTAGGCCTCATCAAATTGGAAGCTAAGCAAATATTTTAATTACATCCCTCAGACCCGGCTCTCAGAGTCGCTTTACTTCATAGGTCAAAGGATGGTCTTCATAGCCATCTTCTTACCTCTGATCATCCTCACGGCCTTGTACCATTCCTCGAGATGGATTTGTACCGTTGCATACTTTGCGAGAGCCCCTCAAGAATCTCATTGCAAAATGTTGTACGTATGCAGGAACGTAAAAGATGTAGTTGTTTCGCTTTGGCAATTTCGTTCAAGAATTGAGAAAAAAGAAGCGGAAAGAAGCAGACTCGAGTCGTATTATCGAGGAGTTCATTATTTAGGACCTTTTTGGGACAATGTTTTAAGTTATTGTAAAGGTAGTTTGAAAGATCCAAAACATGTTTTTCTTTTTGAGGTACGAAGATCTTAAGGCAGAGCCTTGGGACCAAGTCATGAGACTGGCTGAGTTCTTGGGTTGTCCTTTTACTCAAGAAGAAATACATACCGGAACTGTTGAGGAGATCTTGAACTTGTTCTCTTTGCACAATCTGAGTAGTTTGGATATCAACAAGACTGGGGAATCGTTGAACAACATAGATTACAAAACATTTTTCCGCAAAGGAGAAGTTGATGACTGGAAGAATCATTTCACAACTGAAATGGAGAACAAAATCAACATGACCATCAAGAAGAAATTTCAATGTTCGGGCTTGTAATTCTGAGTTATATTTTTGTTAAGTGTGTTTTCATTGTTATGTTCTTTTGTTGTATGATTCGTCACGTTTTTTTAAATTGTTTCTTTTATCATCTTTATTTGATCTAAAACCAGTATAATTATTTTATCTTAAAATGATTGTTTGGTTCTTTACAAGGTATATAAAACACTTTGCTACAAATTCAAACTACCCAAAACAGATTAAAGTATATGCAATTTGCTCGTTATTTGGAAATTGCATTTGATTTGTTTTTGGAGGTTAAAGTATCCTAATCAAGTTGAAAATACAGCTCAATCAAGTTGTTTTCTTGGTAGGCGACTCTCTCCTTTTGGTGGAAAAATGATAATAATCTAACAAAATTCAAACCTACTATATTGTTAGTAGATACATAATACTCCAAAATATATCCAAAAAATACTCTTTAAAATTATGAGGACTAATTAAATGAGTACTATTTCTTAATGATAGCAGGCAGTAAGTATTATTGTTTACTCAAATGTCACCTCATGATTTTTTTTATTAAAGACACCAAAAGAAGTGAGAATTAATAGGATTTGTTTGCAAGACACCATAGTAATAATCGTTGATTCAAAACATCTCAATAATTAAAGAAATATATGAATTTAAAACGTTCGGTTTACCGTATAATACAAACTCTAAACTCCTCAATTGTTTGCTGATTCTATTAACCTAACTATGCTTTTGGCGCATATGTTAACCTAGAGATCTTATACAATGTAGCTAACCAAACATAAGCATCGAGAACACAAAATATGAAAAATTATAGAAGTAAATCTCTAATTACTTAGACATAGATGAATCATTAATTTTTTTTTAATAATTGTATTAAAACCAAAATAACTACAAAAGAGTTCGGAAAAACATTTCTAAAATAATAGGATATTTCTTCTCCCTAAACTACTAAATAAAGGTACAAAAACTGCAAAATATAAAGTGAAATTGTTCTTGGGTACAGTAATCCTATTTTCTTTGAAAAGAAAATTAAAAGCTAATCAAATAGGAAAAATGAAACGAGTTGTAATCCTACTCTAGATCGATTCAAGCTAATAGAATTAAAAGTTGAAAACCATGAGACGTCACTTCTTTAACGTGTTTCACGACTCTTTTTATAGTATCTTAAAATGTGTGTACCCTTAAATAGATGTATCAAAAGATCTTTAAATCAACGTGAACAGGCTCGTAAGATACTATGAACATGACATTGTAACAGGAGCATGATTAGTGATTTTTTCTTTTTCAAATTAGTATCTCACGACTAAAAAAAACTAATTAAAAAGAGTGTGTACGGAAAGATTCTTATTTAAAGGTTTTGAAATATATGTGTCAATTAATCATTGAGTTTACTTCTTTTAAATTTTCCTACAAAACCAAATTTTATTAATAATATTAATATTTTTTATTTACTTTATCGTCGATATCTAAAAAATCAAAATACTAAGTCTATTATTGAACATTTTTCAAAATAAGATTCACATTAAATTAAGGTGCAAAATTCAAACCTCTACCACTAGGAGTATATATATATATATAATCTTACAACTACAGTACATTAAAAATCTTTTGGAAAATGATGTCTCAAAACTCTATGACAGGGCCTGATCACATGGGTACGCAAGGTCGCACATCCAATCAATTGCTTGTCGCCAATATTTAAGAGGCTATTTTCTTTAATTTCAGAACATCCAAAGTTAATTCTTTTCCAATATAAATACATGTTTTAGTGAAAAATATACAAAAATAGATCAATTTTACTTTCTTGCTTAGAACCTTGGTTCTTAACGTAGGCGGTGGATTAACTTTGAGTCGAACTGGACTGAATCAAAATTTAGTTAGTTTAGTTTAAATTCGGTTTGGTGATAAACAACCGATTGGCAAAGAAGTAAAGTGAGTTTGATTTTGGTTTAGTTTGGATTTAAACCAAAAACTAAAGACAAACCAATCTTCTTGATTATATATATATGCACCCTTCCGTAAGCCACGTTTACAAATAGTGATGTGTTGTGATTGTGCTATATAATCTCAACAACTCATATGAAGCTAAACAAGAAAAATTAACAAAACAAAACAAAAAATGAATAAGAGGGAGCTACCAAAGAACATTGAAGACGATGAAGACATAAGAAGAGAAATCAAAAGTTTGATCTCTTCACTTCCTTCAGACAGAGACTTCAACGGGAAGCAGCTCTACAACTACCAAGGAACTTGGTACGAGTACAAGAATATCCAAGCAGTCATTGATTTCCAGAAAAACTTTAAACCACTTGACACCGACATAATAGTCTCTTCATTCCCCAAATCTGGCACGACATGGCTCAAGGCTCTCACAGTCGCTTTATTTAATAGGTCAAAGGATGGTCTTCATAACCATCCTCTTACCTATAATAACCCTCACGGCCTTGTACCATTCCTCGAGATGAATTTGTATCTCAAAAGCTCAGAACCAGATCTAACCAAGCTAATCTCATCATCTCCGAGGTTGTTCTCAACCCACATGCCGTTGCATACTTTGCAAGAGCCCCTCAAGAACTCTCACTGCAAGATCGTGTACGTGTGCAGGAATATAAAGGATGTGATAATATCGCGTTGGTTTTTTTGTGCAAAAATGGAGAAAAAAGAAGCGGACAGAGACAGTCTCGAGTCTTTGGTGGAGTCGTTCTGTAGAGGAGCTCATTTTTTTGGACCTTTTTGGAACAATGTTTTGAGTTATTGGAAAGGTAGTTTGGAAGATCCAAAGCATGTTCTTTTTATGAGGTACGAGGATCTTAAAGCAGAGCCTTGTGCTCAAGTCAAGAGACTTGCTGAGTTCTTGGGTTGTCCTTTTACTCAAGAAGAAATACATAGTGGAGGTGTTGAGGACATCTTGAACTTGTGTTCTTTGCACAATCTGAGCAGTTTTGACATCAATAAGACTGGGAAAACTTCGAACAACATAGATTACAAAGCATTTTTCCGCAAAGGAGAAGTTGATGACTGGAAGAATCATTTCACTACTGAAATGGAGAACAAAATCAACATGATCATGGAGGAGAAATTTCAAGGTTCGGGCTTGAAACTTTGAGTTACAACTTATATTTAAGACAAGTGTGCTTTCTTTCTTTGATGTATTCCTAATTAAAGTTACTTTAGTTGAATCATCGTTTATGTTCTTTTGTAGTGTGATGCATCACGATTTCTAAATTGTTTCTTTTATCAAATTTCTTTGATGCAAACCAGTATAATTATTGAATCTTGGAATTTTTGTTTGATTCTTTACAAGTTATAATTGAACACATGTTTTGGTCGGTATCGCAATCAAGTTGATATGTTTTTTTAATATATTTTCTTTTTGACATCTAGGTGTGAAATGATTAGAAGCAAACAAAAATCAACCTACTATCTCATTATTTATTAATTATTAGGTTAAAATCAACCTAATCACTCCGCCTATGGACCTAATCACTATAAAGCATATATATTTTCACGTCTAGTGATTGGATAATATTCTGTCCAAAGATGTGCTGCATTAAATCTCTAGGCCACCCCATACGGCTTATAATGTCATTTTGATTCATATTTGAAACATCTTCTTGAACTCGTAACCACAACATTTTTAGATACATTTTCATAGGCTTGTTTAACTTATTTTTGGAGCATCAGTATTGGTAGAGACTAAATGAGTCTCTTTAATTTATTACTTAATTTAATACTGATAATAGATAACATTATTAAAAAATTTAAATTTATAAGAAAATGCAAAACCAATCAGATCTTAACATATGTGAAAGAAAGTGCTTTTAATGATTCTCATTGGTGTTTAACAATTTTTCATTAAAGGTTTTGTTTAATTTCAGGATAAGAATCCCTAATGAACTTCTTAATTTTTTCCTCCTTCAGTGGTAAAAACCTCATTATGGGTTTTAAGAATTATAGGGGTTTTGAAGAATTAAAAATAATGTTTCAAAATTTTATTTATTTTAAGTTTAATTTACTTAGATACACATTATATTTTGAAAATTAACATGAATTAATTTTGATACTTTGATTAATGTTAGTTTGAATCATACTTTGATACGATTTATACTTTGAAAATTAACATAAATTTATTTTGATACTTTGATTCATGTTATTTTGATACAATTTATACATTGAAATTAACATGAATTTATTTTGATTCTTTGATTCATGTTAAAACTAACAATCTTAATTTATTTTGATACTTTGAAAATTAACAATAATTTATTTGATTCAGGAATTCTGTTAAACAAGACATAGACCATGCTCGTTTACCTGTCGCAGCGACTATTCGTTTCGTTGTGTTCAGCGACTGATCGCATCGACTATCAACTAAAATTTCTGGCCATTAAAAAATCGAGCGATTGATTTTGAATCGCAGCGATCAGTCGCTGTCGCCAGCGACTACTAAGCAAACAACAACATATGTCGCCAGCGACTACTAAGCAAACAACAACATATGTCGCTATCGCTAATCGCCAGCGACAGGTAAACGAACATAACCATAGTATGTCACGATACCATTAACAAAATAAACACTCAAAAATATAATAGGATTGGTAATCACCTCGAATCCCTTAGCTCCATTCTCCATAACAAATCTCAAACACCATAGCATGCCCTATACAATACAACATCATTGCAATATTAAAATCAAATTTTAAGTTAGAGATGAGGGCATCAACATAATGAGTAGGAGGACTTAGACAGGTATAAAACAATGATCAATAAACTTAACATCTAGACATAACCTAATTCAAACCTCAACTGTTATAAATAGTTTCATTCAGGATAACCAAATGAATAACAGTGAGCTCAGTGGTTTGTATCCATAAAGAAAGTACCTTATTGAACATGATGTTATGAAGAATATCAAACAAATTAGAGAGCAGTAATAAATATGAAACAAACTACCAAAGACACATCAAAGAAACCTAAACCTCCTCCTATACTAGAAAAAAACACCAGCCAAACATCAATTATAAAACTTTGAGATGGCAAGAGATAATGTACTACTAATAGACTCTTCCTCCTATATCTAGGAACACAAGAAATAAGATTCTCAAATAAATTAAGCATTTTTCCCTAAATCTCAACAATTCAATTCAAATAAATTTAGAATCTATGATTTAATTAAATAGTTAAAGGACATGTTCAGATTCAAAACGGTTACAACCATCGTCTTTGTTAACGAATTAGTTTCCAAAGATAAAGCAAAAACCGAATTTTCTTTCTAAAAAAGAGAGTTATGAGATTTTTTTTTGATAATTATCAATCAATCCAATTTTGCCACATCATGAACATTTTTTTAAAGTATGTAAGTAAGAATCCATTATTAACTTATTTGATATATATATATATATATTTTTTTTTTCTTTTTAGTTTTTAGTCTAACCACTCATGTTAAGAACCTTTTAACACCTTCCATTAGAGTTGCTCTTATAACTCTTTATAACTTTTTGTAGTCTATAAAAAGAGTGTATATCTCATAAATCGATGACTCAAGGCTCAAGAGATCCTTGAATCAATGTCATCACAACCGGATTTTAGGGTGCGCACACAAAGCATATGATTGTGGCCCATAGTGGATCTAGTTGTAAAATGGACGGTGTACGGTGGTGCCCTATGCTTTTTTCTTCTAAACTACTATAACTTTTATATAATTTATTTGTCTTTTATACTTTGCAATGCAAAGGTTTTTAGTGTACAAAGATTTCAAAAACCATAATCTCACTGAAAAAAAGACTAAAGTTTAAAAGGAATCACCAAAAAAAAAAAATATCTACAGGATATAAATATCATTCCAAAAAAAGATCCAAAAGTAAAATCAGGGGGTAAAAATTGAAAGTTTGAAAAGTTAATAACGATTCTGTAATATAAAATAAGAAAAGATATTTACAGAAAATAATAGCTTCCCGCCATCTGTATGGTGAGTAATAAAAGCTTATTGCTTTACTTTATCCTCTTCTCTTCTCTTCCATGGCTTCTTCTTCTCTACCTCTTTCTCTACCTTATCCACTCCGATCTCGAACTCGAACTCAACCTTCCCGATGCTCTCCTCTCTTTATCTCTCTCCCTACTTCCATAATTTGCTTCTCCACTCAAAACCCCTCAAACTACGACCGCGAAGAAGTCCGGTGGCTCCGAGAAGAGCAAAGATGGATTCGCGAAGAGCAACGATGGCTTAGAGAAGAACAAAGATGGATACGCGAACGTGAATCACTTCTACAAGAGATTTCAGATCTACAGATTCGGATTCAATCTCTAGAATCTCGGAATTCGCAATTAGGAAGTTCAGTTCCCGATACGATTTCGAGTATTGCTGCTCTGCTTCAGGTTTTGAAAGAGAAGAATCGGATTTCAGATAGTGGATTAAGCTCAACGCCGATGATATTGGAGAATACGGTAGAATCGGAGGAAGTAGAGGAAGAAGAGAAACATGTGATTGTTGAAGAGAAAATTAGGGTTACGGAGCCGGTGATGATAAAGACAAAGAAGAAGAAGAAGAGAAGAATGTTGAAAGTAGGAAGTGAAGGTGAAGATGTTCAAGCTATGCAGGTCTGCTAAAAAAACAAAATTGTAAGCTGAAATTAATTGAAATTGAAATATAGATTTAGGTTTTGTTGATTGAAATTAATTGATTTCAGTTTAAAAGTATTTGGAGAATGTTTTGGTTTTAGGAAGCTTTGATGAAATTAGGATTCTATTCTGGAGAAGAGGATATGGAGTTTTCAAGCTTTTCAAGTGGTACAGCAAGTGCTGTTATGACTTGGCAAGTATGTTCTTTTTATGGATTTAGCTCATTTTGGTTTTATTGTGTGTTGATTTATGGTTTTGGATTTTGAGATGGTTTATGTTTTTGGGGTTTAAAAGTCGTCACTTGGTGTTCCTGAGGATGGGGTAATGACTGTAGAGCTACTTCAGAGGTTGTTTATGGATCAAGAAGATGCAGAGACAGATAACGATGAAGCAAGTACAATGAAGCAAGAGGTAAAAACTGGAAAAAAAAATTATAACTTGAAGAATTAGGTTTTTCTGTTGTTCTCTGTCAATCATGGCTCGTTTCTACTACACTTATTTAATGGATCCGGGTATACTTTTAGCTATGTATCTAGCCTTTTTGGTACTTATGTGGGTTTCTCTATGCTTAGGAATGCAGTCTTGTTATTACCTAATGTGGTCTCTCATTTTATGCTTTGACTCACAAGCTAGTGATTAGATATTGTGATTCGTTCGTTGTTTTGATTGGGTATAGAGGAAGAGAGCTAAGGCTTCTGAGATCTCGTGGTGGGAATCTTCGTGCTTGTGATAGCTCTAATATTGATGCTACACTTGATCTTGATGGTCTTGAGGTTGTTCATGATGTGATTTATTTGATTGGTGATTTGGCTAAAGGCGTTAGCTTCGTATCTCTGTGACTCTGTCCTTAAAATGATGTTTTTGCTGGTAGTGAGCTTTGGTTTGAATCTAACATGTCTCATATGAGTCTTAATAAAAAGGGGAAAATAGTTCATTATTCTGAAATGAGTTTATGTTCTTTAAGCTGTTAAGGGTTATTTTTTTCTACTGAACCATTCTTTCATATTATTTGATTAAGGGAGCTGGTAATGGAGTAGTATTTACTTCAGTGACACAAGTCTCTGAGAAGCAGCAGTCAATGATAAAAGATCAAAGTGACAGAGAAGTTGACGTTACTCAAAATCGGGTTTTCCTTCTTGGAGAAAACAGATGGGAAGATCCCTCCAGGCTCATTGGCAGGAACAAACCGGTAGACAGCAGTAAATCAACAGATAACAAAACGAAGTGCATCACTTGTCGAGGGGAGGGTCGATTGATGTGCCTAGGTAAATATTTCTCGACTTTAGTTAAGTGAAAATCATCGGTTAGTTGATAGTTAAAGACGGAAAGGTAGGATTTTGCTTAGCAAACAAAGACTGCTAATAGAAACAAACCTTATAGCAATAGTGTGGAATCTTTTGTCTTGGTCCCAATATAATCGATATTCTTAGTACTTGTAGTAGATTATTTGGTTATATCAAAATGAAAACTTGATGGTGGATTTTGGTTGACATAGAGTGCGATGGAACCGGTGAACCAAACATTGAGCCGCAGGTGAGTAAATTCTTAACCACCACCAACTTTGGTCATGCATATGTGTATATTCCAAGTAGCCTAAAGCAGAAAAAGTCTTCTTCAATGTTGTAGTTTATGGAATGGGTTGGTGAAGAGACAAAGTGTCCGTACTGTGAAGGTCTCGGCTTTACAGTTTGCGATGTCTGCGATGGCAACAAAAATGTATAATCAAAGCTGATGTTTCAAAAAGAGGACACACTTACTTGATGATATAAACATATATGTTTATTTGATACAGTTTCTTTATATCAGTTTGTAGTATGATCTCTATCTTGTAATATTTGCATTAATCTTGTTTCAAAGAAGATAGGTTTTGTCCGGAGTATCATCTACATTTCTTTGAGCTAAACTAGAAGATGAAGATAAATGTGGTTTACTGTTGAAGTCTTTTGATATACAAAAGTATGTACTTAACCATTATTATCATCTGAGTAATAGACACTGGACTCAAACTCAGTTGTAAACTGCTTGGTGCATGAGGTCTAATATAGTGACTCACAACTCCACTTTTGATCAGCCAGATTAACAATTTCGTCTTTGTAGACATCGTAGATTTTGACATGGTTACTAGTCATTGTGAGAAAGGAGCCAAAAGAGACACAAAAAGGTTCAGACTTTGTGAGGTAAGTGGCGTGATCTCCAATGTCTTGAGTGTAGATATGTTGATGAGCCCATTATCATCCCAGGCAGCTGAAGATCATTCCCCAACAGATTAGACCTGGTCTCAAACCCCACATATATATACACGATTTGAAACTTATCATATTTGGTGTTTTGAAAACTTATGTTTGGCATCAAAGAGAGCTTCCACTTCATCGAGGGACTCTACAACATGTCTTTAGCTTCACCAGCACCCAGAAGATCAATCGGATCCACTTGCACATCAATTTTTCTTATTTGGATTGATTGTTTTAAAGTCCAGCAACTTATTCTTTTATGAATAAACAAAAATTTTAGAGCTTTGCCACATGAATTCATTTTCCTAAGTGTTTTAGATACAAGGACCCTCTCTATTTTGCTTTTTAAGAACGTTGTTGTTTAGCCTTAGCTCATTTACCTTTGAATTTGTGACACATGAGCATTTAGTTTATAGACATAAGAGCTTTTCCATGTAAAATGTTTCTTTTGTGTTTGGTTCGTCATCGGATTTTTTCTAAGCTTTGAGTGTAGATTCTCTCTTACTTAGAGGTTGTAGGGTGTTCTGAAGTAGGAACAAAGTTTTAAATTTGAGGCTTATTTGGAGCTTATTTAGTAACAGCGGATCACTATGGGTGGCGTGGCTAAGGGAGCACCGTTTGAAACATGTTAGCTTCTGAAATATTGTGGCAAAGCAGTCAGACTCTTGGATTTGGAGGTTTCTTCTTTCCTTCGATACTTAGAAAGACCTTTGATGGATTGTGAAATGGGTGATGGTCTGACAGCAAGCTACTGGTTCGATAACTGGTATGCATTTGGTCCCTCTATAGATTTTCTGGGAGAGGAAAGTCCAAGTAGGTTGGGAGTTCCTCCAGACGCTTTGGTGGCCAATGCGGCAACTTAACATGAATGGTGTTTACCTTCTCTTTAGAGCCATATGTTCAAAGATCCAGGAATTGAGAAGATATCTCATCTCGGTACCAGCTCATAGCCTCTCAGGAAGACCTGATTCCTTCTTTTGGGGACTGCATAATGATCACAAATCATTTTCTCAACTAAAGAGACTTGGGATATCATAAAACACTCAGCAATGTTTGGAGCAACTTTGTCTGGTTTAAGTGTGCTGTTCCCAAGCATTCTTTCACCTTTTGTACAGAAGATCTTGACAAGCTTCTGGTACACTCTGGACTCCTATCTTGGGGACTCAAAATTGATCCCTTCTGTTGCTTCTGCAGTCAGGAAATACAGACTCGCTATTACCTTTTCATCCATTGTGACAACTCAAAACAAGTTTGGAAGTTGGTTCTTCAAAAGCTCGGTCTTTCGCCATTCACTTTTACAGACTCGAACACCATGATTTCCTGGTTGATTACTCAGTACCGGGTTCTCAAGAATGCTTAATCGCTTAGCTACTCAAACAACTATCTTCGCTCTCTGGAAGGAAAGCAACACAATGGTGCACGACTCATTTTCAACTCCTCCCATGATATTCAAGCTTATTGATCAGATGATTCAGGACACCCTCTTCGCAAGGCACTCTAACAAGCGCTCCCAAGGTCTTCTCTCAAAATAGTTTACATCCTCATATAACATGCTTAAGAAAGATCAGTTTGAACAACAGGAATAGTTTAATCTAAAAAAAATATGAATAAATAAGAAAGATTAAAATGGAGTTAGCCGAACTGATTGGCTCCCTAATTGACCAAGCGAAAGAGGGGCTGAAATTTCCGCCCATAAGGGGAGTGCCTTCGCTACCGGTAATGTGTGGAAGAGCTAATAAACCGGTAATGTGTGGAAGAGCTAATAAACCGGTAATGTGTGGAAGACCAGATTTGAGAAATAAAAAGAAATTCTTAAAGCACCGTGATAACACAAAGAATGAGAACGAGGGCCAAATGAACATCTGAGGTGAGATTTGGGCTTTGTCTGCAAAAATTGGTCACTCGTCTTGAAATAATAAATTTAAAGGGTATTTTAGGTATTTAAAGTTTATATTTGTTCGCCCTAAGGTTTTGTTTCTTTATATTTAGTTTTAGTAGCCATCTCCAATAAGAGTTGAAGATAGACGGCGGTATGGTGAGAGAGATTAAAAAAATTGTAGCTCATGAAATACTTTAATCTTAGTGAAATCTGTAATGGCAGAAACTAAATCAGCATGTTCAGTCTCATCACCACACCACGGAAGAAGTCCACTCCATCTTCTCACATATATATGCTTCTCTATCCAAAATTTCAAACCCTTGAGATCTGGTGAGGTAAGCCTTACCTTTCAAACTTTACTCGTTATACTTATCTTGATGGAATATAAAGAAAATTCCTAGGCCATTATTTATACTTCATTTAGATGTCAAGTTCGTGTCAATTGTTTTCTATTGATTTCCTATCAAAAATTATAGACTAATGTATAGCTTTCAAGATATAATATATGAACAAATGATTCTAAAGAGTTATGTGATCCAAAATTAATATCATTTGTTTGTAACTGATACAAACATAACATCATTTGTTTCAATTACAAAATTGATGCAATATATATATGTGCAAATATTTTGCATCACTATTTTCAGAATCACTTACATAATTGATGCAAAATCAGTTTTCTACAAAAATAAATAAATTCAAATATCAATTTTGCAATATTATTATTATATATTAAAAATCTAGACCACATCAATTAGATTTTGGTTTTTATTTTGTTGATTTATTATTCCAACCACCGTGTGAGATTTGAATAAACAAATCTCACGATATACGGCTATGGTCTAAATAAAATTTGGGTGAGAAGTTTTTTCAGCAACATATTTGATGTCTATTTGCTCTCTTCTGGTGCAGATCTTATCTCGCTTTCCAACCGAATATATTTTCCTTCTAACACCTCTATCATTCCTTGTCTCCTGATTTTTACCAAAAACATCTTGTTGCTCAACCCTTCTGTCACTAGTTCTTAATTTCTTATTCACATCTAGATCTTTATACATGAAGATATATTAAGCACATTTGCCTTTTCTCCGAGTGGATCTCCACCTTTTTTTACTTCTTCCATTTGGGAGAGATCAATTTTGATTTTCTTCCTTCCAGATAGATCATTTACATATTCTTTCTCCTTTATGAATAAAATATATATTTTTTTCAATTTTTATGTCTTATAGATGTTTCTTTCTTTGATTCACAAACCGAGACTATTTTACAATTTTCTAACCAATTTGTTAAATTGTGCCAGTATAAGTATATTTAACAGTTAACCAATTAAGATAACGAATTATGTTGGATTATACTCAATTATGTTTTTGTATAAATAAATGAAAGCGTGTGAAAACTAAAATTTAAAGTCTAAATAATATGAAAAACATAAAATAAGAGGTTTTCCTTGTTGCTAGCTATCTTTTTTTTTTTATAAAATATCAGTTTTTTACACGTATAAGAATAAAATTGATCAAATAACACATCTCATTATTTTTTTAATTATACTTTTAATATTTGTCGAATTCTGTGAGATTGAGACATCTGCTAAGAAGTTTTGAACCTTCTTACCATATCTTGAAATGTGTCAAAAATCTAATCAAAGATATAGAAACATGTGTTAATAGACCAACTAAATGCCAACACATGTTAAGAAAATTAAAACTGATTTTCCTTAACCACATAGAAAAACTAAATTTAAAACATATTTACAAGGGTTTGACCATCATACTTATTGACTAACAGTTTCAGACAAGTTCGACCATCGCCATCATCCACATGTTTTGATGTTGAGGTCACAAGAAATTGTTTGCTTTAGTTAATGTTACTCTACAACCTAGATACATAATATAATCTTTAAAAATCCAATATTAAAAATGAAATGTAAGCAACCTAATCTCAAAATCTCCGAGCAAAGAAAAAATCGGTCCTAGTCACTAAGAAAACAGAGATCAATGTCTGATATTCCACTAGAATACTCAAGCTTATCTAAAAACTGGGTTTTGTAACAACATGGCATATCCAAGATTTTAACTTATCATTTTATCTTTTACACCTGTTAACCTCCTCTAAATTTTTTCTTTGTTATAGTTTATTTTGTCCTCCCAAAAGGACAACATTTAGGAAAAACAAATAAACTATGAGAATTTTTTTTTTAGGTGGTTGTTAACTGAAAAAAAAAAAGGATAATTTAAAATCTTGGATAAAAGCTAATGTCACAAACTGCGGTATATTTTTATAAGTTTGAACCTTCCAGTAGAATTTCAGATAGTGATATCTGCTTCTCTTAGAGAATGCAAAGATTTTTTTGTTTGAAAAATTTGAGATTTTGTTGCTTTATAATTCATTTTTAGACTTGAGATTTATTTTAAGCTAATATTGTGTATATGGGGTTAGAGAAGAACACTACCAAAATCAAACAATTTCATGACTGCAACATTGGACATGATGATGATGGAGATCGTCTGATTTTTCTGGAGCTGTTATTCAGTAAGGACATTGTTCAAACCTTTGTTATGTTTAGATGTGACCACCCGTTTCATCTCAGTAATTTTTTTTTGTTTTTGTGTATAAGCAATCACCAATTTTTTTTCTTTAATGTAACTTTTCTTTGAAATAAAACATAAATTCATTTGTATTGATCTGTTCAAATGGATTTAAATAATACTGATTAAGGATAAGATATTTGGGTCGAGTTGTGCACCTATCCCAACGTGCTGGTCTGGATATTATGAGTTTATGCTAACCATGTCGACTAATTCTTTGTCAGATTTTGTAGGTCGAGATTTGGCCTTGTCTTGATCTAACTTTTTGTCGACGATCGAATGCACTGTAATTGGAGAGCACCATAGTTTCTTTTTGGCGATGAAACATGATCAAGCTATTTTTTGGCTTTCTCAGATAGTGTGCACGACGCCGCTGGATGGTAAGCGTATACACTGATGATAGTTTGAAGCAACTGCTTTCATAGAGTGAATCCATGGAGTTTCCATAATCACGCTGTAGACAGAAGGTTCATCAATAATGACGAACTTGACACGTTTCACCGAGTTCCCAACGTATACATTGAGCTTGAGTGTGCTAATGGCAGTGACATGCCTGTTGTTGAAGGCTGTTAGCGTACGCTCTGTCTTCTTTTTTCCGAATCTGACACTTCCATCTTTTTGCATAGTTGATTTGTAGATAAAGTCGACTGAGCTGCCGATGTCGATGAGCACCTTTGCAACGTTTCATTCTTCTATTGCAAGGTAGACGACAACAGGATCATTATGCGGCATGTTCAATTTTGTAGTGTCAGCGCCAGATAAGATATTCAGCAGTTCTCCGCCTGCCAAGCTGATGGCCGGTTAGCTTGCTTGACCGGTCTATCGACGAGTTAGGTCGGCTACTGGCCGGTTTGCTTGCTTGACCGTTCTAACGATGAGTTAGGTTGGCTATTGTGAATGGACAGAAAAACTAGGTTTTTGGGGAATTTGATATTGATTTAGATTAGGTTATGAGTGGAAATAAGTCCGGTAACCACATGTTGCAATGATAATGAATTGTTTGGTCGAACTGAAAAATGACATCAAACCTTTCATCGTCGATCTTTAGACCAAAGTTGATTTTCCGCTTTAGTTCTCATTTTATATTTGGTTGCATACACCTACAGACCTAAGATAATATCTTGCTTTCTTTTTTTTTTGTTAAAGGGGTTGACATTACTTTGGTGATGTCCCGATTACGCCACTGGCCCAAGTGCTACTTGCTCCTCCATAAGGACTTGTTGAAACAAAAAAAAATAAATAATAATCTCAAAATTTCCTAAAGACTTGAGGGAAATTCCAAACACATCATGTTACCTACGATCCAACTAAAAACCCAAACATAAATGTTGAGGAGGTAGCTGACTTCTTACTTATATAACCGTTGAGATCCACTAATGATAGCATTGATCACTCCATATTTGTGTGATTCGTGAACATGATTAGTTTCATAAACCCGAGTTACGAAAATTTCAAACAAATAGAAATTATAAAAGAGTAATTACTTGAAAATATATGAAAATGACGGATAAAAGAGCGTGAGGAGACTCCATGATTGGATAATGTGGGGTTGAAGAAAGGATGCGCAAGGAACATAAAACTGTCTCCCTAAAAGGTTAATATCAAAGAATTCTTCCAGACGTTTTCACTTTTACCTCATCTTTTCATTGGTAAGTAATTCATATAGAGATTCTTAGTTATGAAACTTTAAGGCTTTTGAAACGTTTAAAAATAGCAATTATATTTACTAATTTATAAGTACTTTTAGAGCATATACAAACATAGTCTCTTACAAAAAAAAAAATCAACAAATATAAAATAATAAATATTAGTATAATATTATATTATGAGTCTTTACAAAATGTGAGAATCTTATGGAACATTATCAAAATCTCTCATATGAGAGACTCATAATAGTATACTAGCATTTATTATTTTATTATTTCTCCACTAACCATATTTTTATCCGTGAATTTTTTTATTTTGTAGATTTTCTTTAAGTTTTTTTTTCTACAACACTCTTTGTAAGGTAAATGATATATATATATATCCTGAATATGATTCTCGACAAAGAAATCAATATAGTTGGCAAAGTTTGGAAAAGATAAAAATATATATATATATCTTATTTTAGAATTTCGAGATCAAAATATTGATAAAACTAATTAATTCGTGGGAGGGAGATAACGTGGATGCTGTGATTCTATTGCTATCATGAATAAATAAGGTTGCGATGAAAAATTAAAATATTCTTGTTTCTTGATGAAAGACTTGGACGCTAACGTTGTATGGATTTATAACGTTTCAGTTATGGGTTTCGATAAGATCCTTAAATGGAAAATGTTATTGTGATACGATTAGCTAACGGCATCTTTCTTCTTACTTTACATAATTTTTTTTTATTGTTAATGAATAAAATATTACATAAAAGTGCTAAAAATGCTACTTACTATATCATTTACCTATGTATATTTTAAAATTTTGATAGCAATTTTATATATTTTTTCAAAAAACATAGAAAAAACTTTATCATCAATTGGATAGCTAATCAGGGAGTTTTCTCTTCTGTTACAAATTTTTTTGATAAAAATACCCAAACAACAGATATACTATATGACTCTACTGATCACTCATCATTTTAATTTTGAAAATTACTTTTGATTTCTAACTACTAATTGTTTTTTTTGTAGGTTACTTTGGACGCAGATTGGTAATAATCAATATTTAAAGGAAAAATGATATTTTATGAGAACAACAATGCTGTTTGCAGATTCATCTCAGCAACGATCACATAATTTTGTTGCATTGTTTGTTGTTTTAAGACGCAAATATAAAAGGTCGTGCAAAAAAGCCTCACCTACACATAATGAAATCTACAAACAAAAATAGAAATGTACTTTCTAATTATTATCTTCATAAAATTAGTGTTTTTTGAAGTAAATTAACCAGCGAAAATGTATAGAAAAGTATGAGAATTATTTTTCCAGTAATTCTTATAATTTTTTTTAAGTTCAAAGGTATTTTTGTCCTATAAGGCTATAACCGTGTATAATTTTTTTCCCTTCAAACTCATTTTGTAAGTCACTCTCAGTCCCGTGAACTTTTTCTTGGTTTAATCTTCATTCAAATCCAATAATTAATAAAATGCCAAAAGTGATCTACACTTCAATTCCAGGAATTACGAAAGAAAATAAAAAGAATCAGAAGAACTAATTGGATGTACAATTAAATTACGTGTCTTATCCTTAATGTTTACTCAACGAAAAAGTTTGTGTTGATTGAGTTGAGTATAGTATAGTATATTTGGTTTATTTACCAAAATAATATATATATATATATTGTTGAAATCATGAGTACAACATGATTGCTATTATGAGACACAACTATACCAATTTCCCTATACAATATAGTTTATAGTGGGAAAGCAGAGTCACTAGCGAACTATGGATTGTGAAGGTCTTAATTAGAGATAAGGATAGTTTTAAGAAATATGAAATATATCTTGGTTTTACTTCTTCTTTTGAAAAATACAAAATAAATATAATAAAATGATTATTATTAAACAATTTTTTTAAGAAAATTAATACATTTTCATCCACCAAGTTTCACTTAGATCCATGCATCAAAAAGAGTATTCAACAACGTAGTTTTTTACATTTGGCGCCGGGACATGCCATGCATGATTTTGCCGGTCAACTAATCACCGTAATTTGTGCCTCAGACAAAACAAAATATACTATACTATATATATTAATATATTATGGAATTTGAAGAAAGTGAGAAAACATATTTTCCATTAAATCCGCCAAAAAACCAGTGGTGACCCATTAGCTGCCGTACGGAACACACTGCATTTTGACAACGTGGCATTTTCAAGCTCTTTGATTCGTTGATTCGTTAGTTAAAATTTGTTCACACCATTAACCAATCAGACATATGTGTATGCTTTTTTTGGTAAACACATCTTCTCGCATAGTTTACGATGTAACTAATTAATACTGTATTTTTAAAATATTAGATGTGGGATATTTGATTAAACTTTTTGTATAAAACTTCTACCAATGGATACAAAATCACTTTTATGCATATTTTCTAGACCAAATTAACATGTAGAGAATTCATATTTGTACCAAAATGCCGCTTAGAACCTTTAACCATAAAATTATCAACAACAAAAAAAACATTTGTTCAGAGGTTAATTTTAGAACCTTTAACCATATAAAATTATCATAAATCTTTCTAGATTCCACTCGTCAGAGGTTAACTTTTTTGGATTAAATTATAAGGTTTAAATTTTAAATTATAAAGTTCCAACGTTTTATTTATTCATATTAAGATTTCTGTTTGATTTGGGTGCAGAGTTGTCTTTATTTGTACTGTAAAGAAATAAATAACCAACTTTTTACGGTGGAAAATTATGTAAACTAAAAATAGTGGGAATAAAATTTATTTTAACTATAAAAGTTGGTGGAACGACGAACTTTAAAAGCCTTCAACTTTTATTTTGGTAAAGACACAGCTTCGGCGCCAATTGGAGATCCTAACATTTAAATTTTGTGTGTTTTTAATTTTAGGTCTAAAACATTTGTTCCATTTAACCAAGTTCTCTTGTTCTCTGGCTTGCCTGGCTTGCCGAGGAGTTGACCTGTTAGTTTAGGTCAGTAATCGATTCCCGCAAATCACAGAACTAGTAGATTATTTGATTTGGTCACATGTATATGAGCTTTTGCATACAAACCATTTGAATACCCGAAAAAGAACTTATCCATAGGTTGCAACTTCTCCAAAGATTAGTTTGGGTCTCTCCGAACCCAGGATCTAACCTGAGTTATAAAAAAAAAAAAACATTTGTTCCATTTGTTATACTAATTTTTTTTCCTTTATGTTAAAGGTTGTTACATCATATTCAAGAGACCTTGAATAAATTAAATTTGTCACCTTTGATTACCCCACCAAACATCATTAACTTCTCCGAAGTCTGTACAAGTAAAATAGTTATTCAGATTTTTATATCCAAAAAACATATAGTTTTTAGCTCTATAAAATAAAATGTTGTAGACACATTAATATTTAATCTATCTTGGACTGAAGCTAGACAATAATCATTCGATTAGGAAACCAACCTAAATTAGTTAAAATAAAATATTAACAATCGATGATGCTGAAAATGTAAATCTCGATGCCGTCAAAAAGAAAAAAATGTAAATCTCAATGGTTACTTGTATATAACGACTTTTCATAATAATGATTAACAAAGAACATTATTATCCTTTATACACATGAGACATAAGGCAGTTACGGCAGTTATAATCGTTTAGTTAAAGTAACGTCGTTAAAATTACAGAAACGGAACGTTTAACAGAAACGAATCCAAGGATCTTATAAAATCAACGGCGAAGATCGTTAGTTAATTTCACTATAAAGTAAATAACAAGTAACAAATACACTACTCGTTAAGTAACAGCGTATATTAACGGCAACGTTAACGTTACTTTTTTGCGTATAAATAATGAAGACGGTTTCATTGGAGCTTGTGCACTCACTGAATCTGTCACTCGTCTCTGCTTCTTCTTCCTTTTTCTCTCTCCCGCTTATTTTCCGAGAAAAAAAGTCCGAGAAAATTTCGTTGAGCTTTTAGAGAGAAGAAGAAGAAGAAGCTTCAATGGCGTCGTCTTCTCAGAAATTGATCAGTGCATGTATCGCTGTGCTCGTAGTTTTAGCTTTTACGGTGATGCTTTTCAGAAACAACGAGATCTCTTTCTCCAGGTTTCTCTCTTTTACTTTTCTTCGCCGCCATTACTATCTCTCTCACTGTGTTTATTTATTATATTCTTCGTTTAAGCTGCATTGTTTATTTCTGAGATTTCTCATCTCTGTTTTGAAAAATCCGCTTCAACGATTTTTCTCATTCATAGATTTGCTTACTGTTTAAGGTTTTTTTGAATATTTACGATTGTTTTATGAGAGATTTGGAAGTATGTTCTTTTAGATTTTCGTAATAACTATTCTGTTTACCTTATTTTGATTATGCTTAGGAAGCTGAAAACAGAGGAGCTCCAAAGCTCAAACAACACAACAATGGCGGTGAGAAGGTAAGAAGAGAGAACAAAACTTTTTTAACTACTTTTTTTTTCTTTTTTTTTTGCCGCCGCTCACAAACGTGAAACGCGCTTTTTCAACCGCTCATTATTATTATTTTTAAAAATAAAATATCGGAAAGTGGGAAATTAACAAACGATCTCAGCCGTTGATATGATAAGATCCTCGGATCTATTCCGTTAAAACCATTATAGGATTTTTTTTTTCTCATCGCCGCTCACACACATGCTTTGTCTCTTCACTCTTCAATGTTTTAAAAACATCTTTAATATTTTATCATTTTTCTACGTCAGTAAATAAATAACTAACAAACTAAAGTTAAATTATGTACAATCTCTCTCTCACACACAGTGTAAATTATTCTCGCGCGTACATATATCGATTTTTACTTGCGGTTCAGATGATACCACGTGTCAATAATTATGTGATTTATTTCTTAAACGTGGTTAATTAAATTAGTTATGGTTGGTCGCGTCATTTGTGGCTTTTTTTTTCTCAGGGTTGAAGATGAACACGCAGTTGCTGCTGATCCAGATGAAGTTGCTAATGAAGTCGCTAAGCTTGTTCAGATGTACGTTTATTTATCTCTAATATTAGATTAATTTGTAATATAACTAATAAACTTTGAATTTGTTTTATTATTTCATGAGTTAAAAAAACAATTGCTTTTTATTTTTGTCTGTGATTTTAATATTCGTCGTGAAGCGACACTACCTAAGCTAAATAGATAGGTACAGAGTAGACATGAAACTTTTTTTTTGTTTGTTATCTTTCCCGCATAAAACTGACACATTGTTGTTGTTTCACCATTCTCTTAATTGTCAGAGGTTGAAGTTTCGCACGGACATTGTTTTGTTTGTATTTATGGTTTAAACGGCGTTTTCTTCGACCTTCATTTATTATTTATTCAATTTCTCACTTTTTTTTTGGATTTGTTGGTCTAATAACTGCTTCTGCAGTCTTCTTGTGGCATTTAGTTTTCGTGTCTCTATCGTTTTGGTTATTACGGTCTGGTCTATTTTAGTTTTTTTCACCAGCTGAACATTAGTGGAAGTTAAATTTTTCATATTTATTCGACAACTACTTTGTTGATCTCATAAACCAACAAAAGATTGTTCCTTTAGTTATTACGTTAGCTGAGAACCAAACATAACGGCGACTGTGATGTTTAATCAACTGATAAATTCGGTTATTAGAAAAATTGAGTTGTTTTCTCTGATTTGTTATATGTTTTATGTGATTGATGATGTAATTAATTAAATTATGATATTTCAGGAGTGAACAAAACAGGACAGCAAGAAGGAAGTTAGGATTTTTCTCATGTGGAACTGGTAATCCAATCGATGACTGTTGGCGTTGTGACCGTCACTGGCACAAGAATCGTAAACGTCTCGCGGATTGTGGGATTGGTTTTGGACGTAACGCAATTGGTGGTCGTGATGGACGTTTCTATGTTGTCACTGACCCGACTGATGAAGATGTTATAAATCCCAAACCTGGAACTTTACGTCATGCTGTCATTCAAGAGGAGCCTTTGTGGATTGTGTTCAAGAGAGATATGGTGATAGAGCTGAAGCAAGAACTGATCATGAATAGTTTCAAGACCATTGATGGCCGTGGCTCCAATGTCCATATTGCCAATGGCGCTTGCATTACCATTCAGTTTATCACGAATGTCATCATTCATGGTCTTCACATTCATGATTGCAAGCCTACTGGAAATGCAATGGTTAGAAGCTCGCCATCTCATTTTGGCTGGAGAACAATGGCTGATGGTGATGCAGTCTCCATCTTTGGATCTTCTCATATCTGGATTGATCATAATTCTCTCTCTCACTGTGCTGATGGCCTTATTGATGCTGTCATGGGCTCTACAGCGATTACTGTTTCCAACAACCACTTTACACATCACAATGAGGTCTCATGTTTCACTCTCTACTTCAAAACCATACTCTACATAGGTTGTTTATCTGTAGAGGCTGATTCTGTTTTGTATGTAGGTGATGTTGCTAGGGCACAGTGATACGTACACAAAAGACAAGCTGATGCAAGTGACCATTGCTTACAACCATTTTGGAGAAGGGCTGGTTCAGAGAATGCCAAGGTTAGTATTTGTTTTCAACTTGTTATGACTGAAGTTAGTTGCTATTTGTTCTGACAGTAGAAATTGGTTTATGTAATGGCGGCAGGTGCAGACATGGATACTTCCATGTGGTTAACAACGACTACACACATTGGGAGATGTATGCCATTGGTGGGAGTGCAGAGCCAACCATAAACAGTCAAGGAAACAGATATGCTGCTCCCATGGACCGTTTCGCCAAGGAGGTTCAACTCTTTAAACCATTGTTTTGCTTTATACAAAGTAAGTAGTTGTTATACACATAGAAAGATTAAAATGGTGAAAAAATCCACAGGTGACAAAAAGAGTGGAGACAGATGAAAATGAGTGGAAGAAGTGGAATTGGAGATCGGACGGAGACCTTCTACTCAACGGAGCTTTCTTTAAAGCATCAGGTGCAGATGCTTCTGCTAGCTACGGACGAGCCTTAAGCTTAGCAGCTAAACCATCATCAATGGTCGACACTATTACCTCTACTGCAGGAGCACTAGGTTGCCGTAAGGGCAAACCTTGCTAGTTATCTCTCTCTCTCTATACCACGCCATAGTAACTAACGCTAAACCCTTTCCACATATCTTTGGAAGGTGCAAATATAGTAATACTCTTCTTCTTCTTCACGTTTTCTTTTGGGGACAGTCATTTCCCACTTTGTTTTTCTCCTCAGTGGTAGTAGAAATTGCTCAACCTCGGCTGCCTCATCTTCTTCTTCTTTAAAGAGGTAAGAGTACAGAGAGGAACAAGCATGGAAGCGTTGTGCAAAAAGTTTCCTGCTTCTAGTCCTACAATGGTTTCAGTCTTTTTTTTGTTTGGTTTTGGGGGTTTGTTAGGTCCTTTGGTTTTAATGGATCTCAGTCCCTGAGTTCTAGAGCCTCTTTTGGGTTTTTTTTACCTTTCAAGTTAATTATAGTAGTAGCAAAAAACTGTTACAAAACGATTGAAAAGTTTTTGGTTTGATGTGCAACATCCATTGTCTTTTATTTTTATGTTTTATTTGCTTGTTACTTCGCCGTGTTTCAGTGAAATTGTGAAAAAAAATTCATGCAACCTAAAACCAAAGGTGAGAGTGAGTGATGTGATCCCAAACCCACATATAGATGATTCGTTCTTTGTTTGTTATTTTGGTTGTTGAGGTTTCTCATAAATACATTGTGTGGTCACAAACGGCGATTCATGTGAAACCATTACATCATCACGTTCCTCTGTACTTTGCTATCTAAGATTTATTTAAGAGTTTTTGTTGGATGGGTTTATCAAATTCATACTAGTCTCACCGTCGAAGTATGTAATGGACAACATCATAAAAGACACTGCCAAATAATGTCTTTCTTCAATCCATGGTTTCTACTTGTATTATAATAGAGAGCAAGAATCTGGTGAGTGATGATCAGTGCTCAAATATTCAAAAGGTAGAGACAATGATGATTTGAGTTCTCTTTATATTGAATCATCTTCTGTCTGGAAAACATAGCCAGCTTCCTTAAAGTGAGATTTCACCATTGCTAAAGACTTGTACCTATGAGATATCTTGTTCTTTTCTTCCTTGGCCATTTCAGCGTAACTACAACCAAATTAGAGAAACATATAGGCTTACTCAGTTTTTCCCGTTACTATGATGTTTTCTAGGAGATAAGAAAGGCTTACGTTTGCTCATATCCATCAGGTTGAAACACTGGATCCCACCCGAAATCAGTTGGTCCTCTTGCTGGAACTATCTTACCCTAACACATCAATCACCAAAGAAAAAAGCAATCAAACTTTGACAATTAACAAAATGAGAACAAAAAAAAGATCTGAAATGACTAACATGAGGAGCAAAGAGTTTGATAAAAGAGTAGTGACAATGTTGAACTTGAACATACCGGAGTTTTCCCCAAAAATGTAAGAGGTTCAGCACCTGGACCAAACGAGAAAGAGAATGCACACAATGCATAAGCTGATTTATCTTCATATGCCATCAGTAAGTTGTTCAGACCTGGAAATGAGTCAGACCAAGATTGGGTGCTAGTGTTTACCAGTGTAAGAGATAAATGAAACAAGGGCTAAGATGAGAGAAACAATTGACTATAACAACCTTCATGACCAAGCTTCTCAAGAAACCACTTGCTGCAAAAAACAGAAAAGAAGATCAAAATTGCAATACAGAAGAACTCTAAAGACAGTAACATATGCTCCAATACAATTAACCCGACGCTGATTATATCAGATATTGACCAGTAGTAGTAAATCCCAGAACTCTTCTACAGTTCAGTCGAGTAATGAATTAAGACATCCAGAATCAGAACATTCAATAAGATAACTCTATTTAGTTACTCACTAAAACCACTTACCAGTCATCTAGAGGAACAAAGAACAAGACTTGATCCAACCCAACTTGACAACTTTACTGAACATCAAAATAAACTTACCAATCAAGAACGCTTCAGAAGTAAAGAGCAACATAAAATTTATCACTGTGACAAATCTATCTCTGCAATCCCTTAACCTTATGAACTCATAGCTCACCCTTCATCACAACAAAGTAAAACTAGAGAAACACTATCCTTCCAAAAATTGAAAACCACAGCATCAAGAGAGAAATGAAGTAACAAAACTTACATGTAAGGCCCTGAAAAAATCAAATCCAACAAAAAAAAACAACAATCAATATAAACAGAGACAATGTGAGATCATTTCTACCGTATGAAAAAAAAAACTCGAACAATCTAAAATGAAATCATACCAGGAAGCCCTTTTAAAGCATTGAAACAGAGACATGTATCCTCCACTAGCACTGGTCCATTCACCTTCTCATTTACAATCAAAAACACTATCCTTTAGTCACTACCTTACACTATTACTAATCCACATTAAGCAGAAGGAAGCAAAAAATACAACAGTACACAAGAAAGAACACTATAAACACACAAGTATGGTTATTGTGTAAATCAAGTTTCAAATGATATTTAACCAACCTGAAGAGCAGCTAAACGAGCCTTCTCTTTTGAGATATCCTCAGGCTCACCTTGAAGCTCAGGTACTGTAACTCAAGAAACTGAAACCAATGAGCGGCAAAAAAAAACAGAAATACAGAGAGATTGAAATAGGAACACGTACGGTCGAGTTTAAGAGACTTGAAAGGAATGGAATTGCCGATGATAGCTCTAACTTCTTCAAGTTTCTTAGCGTTTCCTGTTACAAACGTCACCGGCCGTGGTACAACCACCGCTGCTCTCGCCGCCGCCATTTTTGTGTTCTCTCAGATACCAAAAAAGAAACAGCAAACAAGTCAATTTTATTTCTTATTGACAAACAAATGGGCTTAAGTTTACTTTTTTATCCAGGCCCATTAAAAGTTATCGTTGTTCGTCAAAGTGACCCATATTGGTTTGAGTTAACCCATAATTGAATTTGTTCCCAAACTCTAGAGGCCCCTTGAACTGTTCCAATGAAAATTATTGAAACCAAGATTTAACTTTTCAAGATTGAGAAATTCAGATATAGATTCGAGTATTGGGCCATTGAATTAACTGAAGCCTAGAAGATAGAGAAATATTTGTTAACATCTAAATCAACCCATTGTAACCAAGAAATGCTGAACAAAAAAGTGTAGGGGAAGAGACCCAATGAAAGTGTTTAAGTTAAGCTCTATCTCTTGGAAATTGAGGTATTGAGATAATACCTCAAATTTGTTGTTATGTGCATGGTATAGAAACTCAAGCCTAGGCGATAATGATATTTCCCCAAACTCTATATCTCCCTTGAACTTATTTCCCTCAAATTAAGCAATTGTAATTTAACAATCGTGAACAAATTATGTTGGAAAAGTCCCGGAAAATTAATTTGCACCCACACTTAAAAAAAAACCCTTCAAGTTAAAGAATCCAGTCTTGTCAAGTGGGAGCATGGACAATTAATATGAATGCCATGTTTTAAAATTCTTTAGGTGTTAATTTGGTGGTAAGAGTGGACCTAACACCTAAGCGATTAATCAGGAAGTAAACAGAAATTAATCGGAGATTAGTTTTAAATTATTTTAATATTTTAAAAATATATTTATCCAATATATTAAACTTTTAAATAATATTATTTTTAAAATTATAGTAAATACATAAAAATATAATATTAATAATTAATTTTAAGATTTTATTTATAATTTAATATAATTTATTATAAAACATCACAAACTCTCAAAATAAATATATGAATAACAAAAACAATTTTTTATACTTGAAATCTAAAAATAATTAAATTATAGATGATTATGCAGAAAATAATAGGATTAAACAGGAATTAATCGAATTAGGCAGAAATTAATCGGATTAGGCGGAGAGTAATAAGTTGACTGATTTTTTTCAAGGAATTAGTCATTAATCGAGCCGATCAGACTGTGCCTAGCGATTAGGCAAATGTAATCATAGTTAGCCAGAATGTAATCGAAGTTAGAGGAAATTTTTAGGACATGACATTTACATCTAATATTGGGGCAATTTAATATAGGGTCATAAATAATCTGGTATTAGTTTTGTTTTTATTCGTTCTCTCTCATCAATATCCAAATTTCGATAAATATTTTGTAACAAGCGAAGTACAATTTGGTAGAGAATATGTCCAATTTTTATGGATAATTAGTTTGTTAACACGATACTATATGAAAACATTACATCAAAGTGACATATACAAATATATCTAAATTGTAACTTAATAGTACAAAATTTGTTGTCAACATAATCATATATTTTATACCACGTTAAATAATAACTTAAATGTGAATTCATGTATATCACATGATAAAATGATTTTTATCATGGTAACAAAATAACTACTCAGTAAAATTATAGCTGATCTCTTCCAAATATTTTGATCGTTAACAAAATACTTACAATGTAAATATTGCAATATGGACATATATATATATTGTAATCCTTACTTCCTTAAAATATTACATTAATTTAAGATATGAAATTACATTGTAAAATAGAATATTCAAAAATATTTCATACCAATATTTAATTAAATAAATCTCACTAGATTTTTTCTCGTTTTTATTCCAACATTACTTTCGGAAAACTAATATTTTAACCTTGAAAGTGTCATGTGCTAACATTTTTAACATTGAAAATATTTTAGTAGCATTTTAAATCTTCAAAGTATTTTTACTAACACTTTAAATCTTGAAACTAATTCTCGTGATTTTTCACCATGAAATTTACTACAAAAATAGTTTCCAGAAAACTGATAGAGCTTCCGACAGTATTTCGAAAAAAAAAATTTGGACGGTGATCCAATGGATTTCTGACAAAGTATTTATATCAGAACTTTAGAAATTTAAACGGTTATATCAACATACATATTTTCCAACAATTTTCTTACTATTATTTGAAAATTTATTGGAAATGATCCCATGTAAATCACTGACATAACTATAACTATATTGTTTAAAATCTGTCTTCGTCAAAATTTCTTTACTAAAAAAAGTTACCAGAAATTAATGAAATTTCCGAAGGAATCTTAGTCCTGCATTTAGACATGTATTTTTTTGGTTGTATAACGATGCTAGTCGGGTAGTGAAGATGGACTTAACACTTAAAAGATTAATGGGAAAGTAAATAAAGATTAATTAGGAATTATTTTTAGGTTATTTTAATGTTTTTAAAATATATTTATCCAATATATTAAATTTTTAAATAAGATTGTTTTTAAAATTATAGTAAACACATAAAAATATAGTATTAATAATTTATTTTATAATTTTATTTATAATTTTAACATAATTTATTATAAAACATCACAAATTCTCTCTGAATAACAAAAAAAATTATACTTGAAAATTTTAAAATAATTGGATAGTAGATGATTATGTGGAAAATAATCGGATTAGGCGGAAATTAATCGGATTAGACGGGAAATAATCAATTGACTGACTTTTTAAAAGGATTAATCATTAATAAAAACGAAAAGAATAGACATAGTGATTAAACGAAATGTAATCGGAGGTAATCGGAGATTTTTATAACATAAGTTTTATGTTTTACTCGATAAAACGTTAACAATTGTTACACAAATTTGTCTTTTTAAGTTGTGGTTTTTCTTTTTCTTTTTGTCTTACAAAAGAAAAAAAAACGACACCCTGACCCGTGACCGAGCTGTACCGGCACGTGATTACCAAACAACCTCTCTCCTCCGAGTCCGAGTAAAGAAGAAAAGACTCGAAACATTCCAAAATCAAACCTCAAAATCAAAATCTCAAAAATCAAAAAATGGCAAAGAAAGGTATCCCTGAGTGGCTCAACAGTTCTCTCTGGTCCACCTCTTCTTCTTCTTCTCCCATCGACGATCGTCTCCTCCGTCATCCTCCAACCACCGCCACATCTCCTCCGATCGTTGAACGTCCGCCTCTTTCTCCACAACCCTCAGCGATTTCCACCGCACCTACTCCTTCTCTTTCGGCTCGTCCTCCTTCCAAATCTGAAATTAATGATTCACAAAATGGAAGCGGTAAAGAAGATGGAGCTGGATTCGAAAGTCCTACGGTGGTAGCTTCTTCGGTTGAAGATGTTTCTCGTAAGGCTCAGGTCGTTGCTGAGGTTAGTTACTCAGAATATCTGCATTTTTGATGAATTTGTTTCATTGCTTTTTTTTTGTTTGATTTACTTTGTCTGGTGATGTTATTGATAGTTATCTAAGAAGGTGATAGATTTAAAGGAATTGAGGAAAATTGCTTCTCAAGGTTTACCTGATGATGCTGGGATTCGTTCTCTTGTATGGAAGGTAATACAATTCGTTTATGGATGTGGTTGAGTTTTTTTTTCTTTTGAATTTGGTTGTGGTTTTATGAACTTGTTATAGTGTATGGAAATGGTTACATAGTTTCAGTGTTTTTTCTTGTTTTTGAGATTTCAATATTAGAAATATAGTGTTGAATTTTTTTTGTTGCTTCATGTGGTTCTCTTGATTGTTACAGCTTTTGTTAAGTTATCTGTCACCGGATCGTTCCTTGTGGTCTTCTGAGTTAGCTAAGAAAAGGTCTCAGTACAAGCAATTCAAAGAGGAGCTTCTGATGAATCCTGTAAGTCTGTTTTGGTGATTTGATACTTGAAAACATTGTATTGATTGGTTTGTGAAGCGAAGATTAGTGTGCTGAATCGGTATTATCTTTTGCTTATCCCTTGGGAGATGTTCCATCAAACTTGATTCGTCGAATGGACTCAGTCAGAAAGCAGACGTAGTGGCGTATCTGTCGCCAGTAGCTAAGGGCGTGATGATCAAAAGCATTGTCAATAGAAGTGATGACTGTCGTTAGGTGATCTGTAAACCAAGTAGAATTTGGGGATGTTCAATGGGGAAGCCTGGTCTTTTATATTTTTGATTCAGAAGCTTGTACTTGTTAGTATAATATAATGACCGCTAAATGGGTGTCATGCGTTTGAATAAGCAGACTTGTCTAGGGCCATGGTTCAGGTGATACCTTCTATAGGTATAATTAGAAGATACATTAGTTATTCATGAAGAAGTCTGTCATTGTACGGAGGCTTACATTTTCTGGGTGATAACTCTTCCTTTTTCATGTTTCTTTGTTGTTTTTTATTTAAGATAACCCAAGTTTCTATATATTTTTGTGGCTAGTTAGTCAGAAGTGACGAGGAAAATGGATAAATCAAAGGGTGGAGATAGTAATGATCCAAAAGTTGAAAGCCCTGGTGTCCTTTCAAGGTCAGAGATTACTCTTGAGGACCATCCCTTAAGTCTTGGAACAACAAGCTTATGGAATAATTTTTTCAAGGTATTTTAGATTTTATAGCTTGCGTTATCCACAACTAATATCATTTTATTGAGACAATTGATAAATTTAGATGTTCATAAATTATTATTAAATTCTACTTCTTGCCTGAAAGTTTTAGAAGTAGCTTGGATGATGCAGCTGAGTTATATGATTCTCAGATATTGTGATGTTACTGCTGACTTTTGCAATTCTAAAACTTGATTTATATATTAATCATGATTTTGCAGTTCAGAGTTGATTTGAAAGGTAGATGTAGGACTGGTATAAGAAGTGGAGAAATAAAACCTCTCACTTAAAGCCTGATAAACAGCTTTCCTGTTAATATTTATACCTTCGGTTTCTATGTGTTGAATAGTTAAGTTTTGCATGCTTAAAAAATTGTATAGAGTGCCTTGTCACATTGAGCAAAATTATATAGGCCAACTATTATCACAGTTGTGTTTATTTCATAGGCGTAAAGACACAGTTCTGACTGGAGCTTTTAGTTCTCTCAAGGCTTTTTGTGCCTTGCTCCTACGATTGGACTTTTTAGTACCTGCTTTAGAAGCATGACTCGTTAATGTCTTACATGACCGCTACAAAAGTGTCCTTTATCTCTCCCTGGTTTAGTGTAGTAATTCAGTTCATGTGCATATAAAGCTACACATATGACCGTCCTAATTTTAAATTGATACTGTTCAGGACACAGAAGTCTTGGAACAAATTGATCGTGATGTGATGCGTACTCATCCAGACATGCACTTTTTCTCTGGGGATTCAGCAGCTGCAAAAGCTAATCAGGTTGGGTTTTGTTTTGCAATAGTTCGAAGCTTTTAGGATGATTAATAAATTTATACATGTCTTGCATCTTCAGGATGCTTTGAAGAATGTGTTGACTATTTTCGCAAAGTTGAATCCTGGCATCAGATATGTACAAGGGATGAATGAGATATTGGCACCTATTTTCTACATCTTTAAAAACGACCCAGATAAAGGAAATGCAGTAAGTACTTGTCCCTGCTAATTACCATTTCGCTTTCTTATTTGATCTGTAAACAATTTTCCCTGTCTTTTATTATTCTTTTTGAGTAAACACACCACTATTTCCTTATTTGCTTAACTCAGGCATTTTAAGTTATGCAGGCTTATGCTGAATCAGATGCATTTTTCTGTTTTGTTGAATTGATGAGTGGGTTTCGAGATAATTTCTGTCAACAACTTGATAACAGTGTTGTGGGTATACGTTTCACTATAACAAGGCTGTCGTTGCTCTTGAAGCATCATGATGAAGAACTTTGGCGCCATTTAGAAGTCACAACTAAAGTAAGTTATCACACAAAACTTTAGCTGATGAGATGTTTTGCTATATCCATTATTATCACACAGAGCTATGTGTTGCATGAGTCTCGTGATGAAACGTTCAATTCGTAATATACCCTAACTATGTACCTTCACTTTCAGAACCTAAAAGCTTTCAGTGTTTAAATCTTTCATTTTTTTCTTTTTTTTTTTTGACATTTGAGACCTGTGTATCAATTTTCAGATAAACCCGCAATTCTATGCATTCAGATGGATCACACTCCTATTGACTCAAGAGTTCAACTTCGTGGAAAGCCTTCACATCTGGGACACACTCTTAAGCGACCCAGAAGGTCCTCAGGTAGTATTCAGTTTACAATTCATCTTTCGTAAGTTGTGAAAGAGGTCAATTTCAAATATTTCATTCTTGTGAGTCATTCAAAGCTTTTAACTCTTAAGCAGTTGGGTTTTGAACATCAAAACATATGCATTTAGGGAAGAACTAAAAGACCTAAAAAAAACAATACAGATTTGCATGTGTTAAAGTCAATGAGATTGGTTTTGGATAGACAGCAGAATTGAGTCAATCTAACAAGTGAATATGGAATTAACTACAGGAGACGCTACTTCGGATATGTTGTGCTATGTTGATTCTAGTTAGAAGACGTTTGCTTGCTGGAGATTTTACCTCGAACCTCAAACTTCTTCAGAACTATCCTCCTACAAACATCAGTCATATGCTCTACGTCGCTGACAAACTACGCACTAAATAAATCTTCCAAGTTAATAATAATTAACTCCATTCTCCTTTCATGGACTCTGTAATGTACATTACTGTTTAAGTTAACTTTAGCTGCCTGAGAAGTCTCAGACCCTGCTCCAGTGTTAAAAAGACTATGATGGTATTGGTATGTAACAGATATATAAATGGAGAGAGAGAGAGAGAGAGTTTTAGAGGATCTGTTTACTTTGATCAATTCACAAAAGTTTCTTAGTTTGATTTGGTAAAACTATTGATTAAACAAATAACCGTAAAGCTGAATGAAGAGGTAATTTCTGACAAATATTTATACAACAACAAAGTCAAAAACTCTCTTTTAAGTTTTTCATTTTGCGAAGAGCAAAGAGGGAGAAACCAAAACAAAATGAGTTGTGGAACAATTTCACTATTCTTGTTCTTGATTATGATCCTTCTTTATCCACACTCTTATCTCTTCCTCCTCTTCTCCTCTTTTCTGCTTTGTTTTGTTCTTGGTGCTTACTATCTTATTCTTGGAGAATTCTAAAACTTTGTTGAAAGACTCAAAAAAATTATGAATCGGTGTATTGCTCAATTCGGTATGTGCTCAATGATTGAATTCTTTGTTACGAGATTGGTAAATTCTCTTAATTGATTTTTTTTATTACAATGTAATCTCTTTTGCTTGTATCTTAAGCTAAAATTTTTTTTGTTTGTTTCCAAGTTTTCAATGAGCATGGTCGACCAATTATTATGTTACTTCTCATCTTATCTTTCTATCAACGACACTACATGATCATATAATATTATATTTTGGAGTATAAAAGAATGCATTGATGAACCCATGATTCATTGGATTAGAATGTTTCAGTTTTTAGAGGGCTTCTGACTCATTCTATAGCCAGATCCTATGAGTGTATCAAATAATACCTAGAACTAAACCGATATCCACATGTATATGAGTGTAGGATCCTATGGGTAAATTGAGCATAACCGTACTCAATCTAAACAAAAAAATTTGGGTTGATTCTGGTTCGCATAATCAGGTCCGGGTATTATGCCCAGTGCTGGTCAACACATTCGTAAATAGTACAAAAATATCAGATCAATCAATTACTCCTTTGTCATCTTCTTCATCCAAATCACCAAATTTAAACGGCTTGCTTGGTTATATAAAATACAATACAACATGTGTTTTTTTTTATTATCGATAAATTTATATAGTAAAGTTTTAATTTTTTATTATTAATTTGATTTTAAATTCTGTGAACCAACTCGTTTAATATGCGGTTATAGTGCGGGACGGATTAAGATTATTAGTTTAGAATTCATGAGTTATATCGGGTTAATCTATTAAAACCCGCAAATTAACTTAACCCGTAATGAATGGATTAAACGGGGCAGTCTAAACCATTTTTACACTTCTAGTTTTTTCTGTTATACCAAAAGATAAAGTCTCTAACCAATCAACCCAAAAAAGTTGGTTTTCTTATGTTTTTACATTTTACTTTCTACATCGAAACCCGGATTCCGGTTTACTTAAATTGGAACTAAAACCGGACACACCTCAATTTAATTAAATCCTAACCGTCCAAACCAAGTAGAGAGACTCATCGTGTATATATTATATATAAACGCTCTTAAAACCCTTTCTTCCTCTTTACTCTTTTCGTCTTAACCAAAACGGACTTTTTCTAATTTGTCGCGTCGCCTTTTCCACGCCGACGAATGCAAGGAAACCGCGACGGTTCGTGGTTTCTCCCTTCCTCCGGAAACGGTGGAAGCAGCAGAAGAAGCAACGTTATAAACAACAACACCGTTCCCAGTAGTTATCTTCATCAGCCAAATCCTTTATATTCCAATTTCAATCAACCAATTACATACCCTCTGACTCAGTATCCGGCGAATTTATACCACCGTGATTTTCACGATTTCTCACTCGGAAACCCTAATTTCCAAGCTCAGCAGAATATTAGTTTCCATCATCAACCAATCCCTCACCAGTTCAGCAGTAACGCTAATATATTCCGTCAACCTCATGCTCCAAGTAGCTTCTCTTTCCCTCCTCAATCACTACCTAATAATGATGTAAGTAGCTCTGAGATTCGTGGAGCTTTTGGAAGCTCTTCCTTGAAACGAAGACGTCAAGAGGTAGATGTGTTTCTCAAAGAGGTTCCAAACTCTAACGTTGTTTCTGGTGAGAGTGGTAATAAGATTGGTGTGTCTCGAATCCATAGAGGGGATGAATCTTCTGAGAAGTCATCTTCAAAATCAAAGCGTAAAGGAAATCAACTTCAGAGAATTGATAAGGCTTTTAACAAGAGGCGTGAATTAGTTATTGCTGCTGGAGAGAGTGTTTCTTCGACTAGAATGTCAGGAGAAGTTTTAGAAGAACTTCAATCTGATTCTTGGCGTTCTTTGGGTGTGCAAATGCAAGATGTTCCTTCTTTTCGTCAACTTTTGGCCATTGAAGGCAAGGTAAAAGCTTGGAAACTTTCTTTTCTATGATGAGGCTATACTCTAAAAGCACCTTGGCATATAGAAAATGAGTTTTTTTTTGGGGTTTCCATTGATATATTTATGTAAAGGTTTGGTGTATCCTTTTCTACTAATTAATATGCAGGTTGATTCCGTTTCTTTCAAACTTTTGAATCTTTGGCAATTATGTTGATGTCTTGTAGATTAATGCATTTATTCACTGCTTCGTTGGGGCTAGAAGAATTGTGACCCTGCATGATTTGGAAGTGGCAATATGCCAATCCGAGTTTGTTGATTCTTTCGATGATCTGGAAATGGGACCTTTGCTGCAGCATCCATTAGTCTTGCTCTATTTTCCATCCATATCCAGCTCTACTGGCCCAGTTAAGATCACCAGTGAGGAGATAATATCATTTCTTGATACCTATCTTCACACTTATATGATAGAAGATGTTAAGCTCGATGAATTTCTGAATTTTGTCGCAAGCCAAAAATCAGTTAGAAGCAAGGAAAAACTTGGTGTGCGTATTCAGAGCTTGCGGTATGTTATTGTTTTTTTTCCGATGATCTAAACTTGCATGAGTTAAATGATTTTTGATATTATGGAAGGTTGATTTAAAAGTTTATTTGTACTCACAAATTCAGCAATTTGTTTGCGAGTTTGTGTATGCCTTAAATCTGTTGATTTTTTGAATGCAGAAAATGAAATTTGGTTAAATGTCTTTTGATTTCCTTCTCTTTAAATGGTGAATATCTATCTATAATAGATTGCGAGCTGTGTCATCATGTTCTCTGGTTTGATATTTCGTTGTTAGGTAAATAGGAAGTTAGGAACAACTCTTATCTGTATCCATGTACAGTTTTTGGAATTTGCTGACTAGTAGTTTGTGTGGACTTGGGTTGTGCACATAAGTTGTTACCTCTGTTTTCTATTCTTGTGATATTTTGCGATTGATCTCATTTCATTCCATTTTTTGTTTCTATATTTGTTACTGCAGGAGATGTCTTCTCAGAAATATATTGTAATAATTGGTTGCATATGGTCTCTTTTTTTGTTCTTTTTTTTTCCACGATGGGTCTGGTTTTGTTAGAGATTTCCAAATTAGATTTTCAACTTACTCTTAGTTGCATTAACTGATCATGTGTAACTAATGCATTTTGGTAGGATGTATGTATCTTTCATTATAGACGCAAAGAGACAAGAAGGTGAAACATTGAAATTCTTACTGACTGAACTGCATCAGAAGTATCACATCCCCGCATCAAAGAAACAACAGCAAGATAAGTCTCTTACTGTCTCTGAGCGTGCTGACTCGTTTGCTTTACATCATAAGGATTATTGTGGCAAGCATACACGATTTAATGCTTCGAGCTCAGATGACAATGATAGTGATGATTATGAGGTTAAAAATCTTAATAGTTCTCACCATATCAATAGTTGTCCATATCCATCTGTTGCGGAAGAGATGAAGCGGCTTGGGGGATCCAATAAGAAAAGGAAGGGTGAAAGGCGTAATCATGAAAAATCTGATTTGTCCAAACTTCTTAGAAAAGCACCCTCTAAATTAGGAGGCCATGTGAAACAAGAGATACCTAAATTGGCTGATGCTTCTGATGCTAAGAAGATTTTCGGTGTCAATGAGGCTGATTTCACACTTTCTGAAGGAGATTTGAGATTGTTCATTTCAACGTGGAAGGACACGTGTAAAGAGCTAAGCATTTCAACGGTAAGTTCTTGTTCAGACTGTTTAGATCATATTTCAGATAAAAAAATTTGCTTGAATCTGAGAGTGAAGTATCTTAATTGTGGTGTGGTGAGGGCCGTGAGGCTGCATATTTGTGTATTTTCTAATACACTTTTATTTTTGTAGTTTGTCGAGAAAATGTTGTCTTTTTATAACTCAAAGGGCTCTGAAGGACGAGCTCAGATTAAAAGGGCTAAAGCGATGTCATCTCTCCCATTTGTTGGATTACTAAATGTCGCAGTGAGTGGTCATTACTTTTTTTTTTTTTTTTTTGCAATTTTTCTTTGTGTGATTTCCTGAGATGCATTTTTCTTTGTTTCCTTGCTTTAATGATTTGAATTGAAGAATTTGGCCTCTTCTGTATTTTTAGTCCTTAGAATACCTCTTATGTTTATGCTGTCCACATTTTTCATACTTGGAGGTCAAGTTCTCCTAATCTGATGATGTCTTTTTGTCTTTGCAACACTTTTTGTTTTCTCTACGAAATAGCCGTTTTCTCCTTTATCCTAATTTGGATAAAACGGATAGATGTTTGACTACTACATTCAAGGTGCATAATGATGTGGTTTATGACCCTTAAGTATATGTGAAATGCGCATATATTTTTGAAGTGAAGGATGCGAGATAATTTCAATCCTGATTTACATTCAAACCCATTTTCTACTCCACTCTTCCGTTTTAATTTTGCTTTACCTCTTCTTTTCCCCTTTTTTGGCTTTGTTGTTGCTTTTCCCCAGTTAGGCTCATTATTTTCTGTGATATCTTCCTTTTAAATTCTGGAAAAATTCCCGAGTTTCAAAGCTAGACTATTTCCGCTCATTCTTCTACAACTACTTGGTTTTGAGTTGTTGCTCTTGTTGTACTCTTTTATTTTACTTTGTGGTCCAAGCCTCCCCCTCATGCTTTGAGACTTAGCACCCAGTTGCAAAGTCTTGGAGTTGAGTTGAGTAAATGTAGAGACTTCCTTAGTTCAGCTTTGCTCTTTTACATCACAATGTCACTGAGGCAGGCTGAGTAAGGATAAAAATACTATACAGTGTGGATCATTCAAAACTTGGGCCCCTTGTTTTCTTCTTAACTCAATTAATGGGAACATCCCAACATCTTAGGTTGCAGATGTTGCTATTATTGAAAATTCCCTTGCTGTTCTTTTTTACACCTGAATTTTGAATTTGAGTTTGTAGCATCTCAAATATTTTCACCTGGTTCCGTGTCTAGTGTAAAAGGCTTCTTGTTCTGCGTTCCAGAAGTGTCTGCGTTGTCTTTCTTCAATTGTTTTTATTTATTACTGGTAATCATATTTTTCCTCCTGTAAATCATCAAAAGAAATTAAAGGTGCAAGGATCTTTTAGGTGCAATGGGAAATCATCTGGTACATGGAATATTATCTCGTTTTTTTTTTTTGATTATTTCATTTCGTTTTGCTGAAGGAATAAGTTGCAGATGTTTGCCGTAATTGAGAAGTAATTTGATTTTCACCCCTTTTGATCAAAAGTTTATACGGATTTTGTTTCTTAACTTCATTTTTGATATTTATTGTTCACCTAAAAAATAAAGAAATATGATGTATCTTTCAAACGTAGGAAATACATTAGAAAATTAAAATGTGTCACATCTTGTTTGGCGAAAGAGTACAAATGTTTTTGTGTAGATCGACATTTATCTTTCTCTGTTATGGGCTTGATTTAAGTGAATTTTGGAACATTATACATGTTTTTCTGTGGATTGACGCTACCTTTCTCTGTCAAATCAAGATCAGCAGACATGTTTTTTACTTACTATATATGCCTACGCTTTCCTCATACTGGAATTCAGTAGAATGGCATCTTTAAATGATAAGAGTTGTCTATACCCATTGTCTCGTATTTTAGCTTTATTTTTTCTTTTGCTGCATTTGCAGGTAACCTCAATGAGACGTGGAATGTGTGATAGCATATATGATAGTTTGCAAATGACGAGCCAAAGTAATACAACTTATATAGGCTCTGGAAATCAAGAAGGTGAAATCAAGCCTAGTGAAAACAGGGAGCTAAACAAAACTAGGCATGTTATGCCTCCAACACACAGTGAGTATATTTTTGTTCTCTATCTTCATTTGTGCTCTCTATATGTTGAATTTTGGTTTACTTTTTAAAATTCGTATTCAAATTATGGTCAAGCTCCACTCTTGTATCATGATAAGTACTATATTTATCCAAGTCATACGATCTAAAGGAAGTATAATCGACTGGGAACTGTTTTCGTGGAATGCATCATCTAACAACTTTTGTGGCAGTCTTTTAGTGCTAGTCAATTCTTTTGCACTTTGCAATCTTATCAAAAAAAAATTCTATTAGGTAACACTGTTGAAGAAATTGTCAGAAGGCTTTCCTTGTACTTTGAGCATGATCTTTCTGGAGAGAAGCACATTAGTATCTTTAGGAAGCTACAGACTTGCGAGGTTTTGTTGGCAGAGCAATTTCAAGTGCATGATTTTGAGTCCCTTGGTTGGGGTGGATTTTTTACTTTCTTGGAAAAACATGTGTTGCTGCTACCAACACAACTTCAACGGTTTCTAGCTAGAGAATTACAGGAAGAGTTTCCTCTGGAGGTCCACGTGAATGAGAATCTGCTGACCCTTTTGCTTTCGCAAGCTTCTGAATTTTCAGGTGGTAGTGTAATATCTAGACAGATGGTAGGTCGAGTGCTGGCAGAACAATTTCCATCAATGGATTTCAAGGTTGTAGGAAATGGTTCAGAAGAAAATTTGACAGAAATCATTGGTAAGAAGAAGTCTGGTTCTAAATGTGTCCTCTTTTCTGCAACATTGTTGGGAACTGAAAACTCTGTGGACAGTAAGCATCTAGACGAACTGCTGACAGTGACAAAGGATACTGAATCAAGAAGTAGTCCCCTTAGTGCTGTTTCATCCAAAGAGGTTTTAGATGTTTTTCTTAGGGTTCCATTGTTGTCAGACTTGAACTCATGCTGTCACTGGGATCATAGGTTTGCTCCATACTTTGGTCCTCTTATGAGGTGCTTAAATGAGATTAATTCAAAAGATCTGTTGTGTTTAGTGACACGGGATGGTAATGTTCTCCGGATAGATCCTTCTGCAACAGCAGATTCGTTCTTAGAGGCTGCTCTTCAAGGATCTGCTTACCATACTGCTGCGCAGTTGTTGTCGTTGATATCATTAAATGGACGAACACATCTACCATTTTCCCTTCTGAAATGCTACGCAAAACGTGCATTTGAAGTCTTGTTTAATAACCATTTCGAGAAGATGGAGCTAAATGATAGAAATTCTCTCGTGCACATGCGTGGGCCAGTAAAGCTCAATGCTTCTATAGTCAATATGATAGCTGTAGAACAGAAAACTAAAATGGATAAAACTGAGTATGCTGCCTCAAAGTTTCTTCTTGATTGTCTGGGCTATCTTCCTAGGGAGTTTCGCAGTTTAGCGGTTGAAGTCTTGCTATCAGGACTACGCTCTGTTGTTAAAGATGCTCCAACCAGAGTTTTGTCTGCATGCGACCACACAGAGAAACGCATCATGCTGCATGATGCCGGATTGGTGCTAGGCGTTGTTGAGTGGATTGATGATTACCATAAGTTTTGCTCATCATTTTCAGCTATTTCTGCAATAGAAGAAAATGATTTGTCCAACTTAAATTCTGGCGTAGGTTTTGTGCAACAAGAATTGGCGGACCCTATGCATACCGAACAAAGATGTATGATCATATCAGAGAAGTCGTTTGAAGATGATAAAGAACCTCATAAATCTTGTCACACTTTTGATGGTGCTGGGGCTTTATGTGATTCTGTTGAGGAGGCTTTCACCCAGACTGCACCTGCACCTGATTTTCTTGATAATCCAGCCTCTGTTATTGATTTAATCAGACAGGGTGAGTTTGGCCTGGATTCAAGCTCTTCTGGTGCTGAGACGAGTATGTTGCAGAAACAACATGCTCGGTTAGGAAGAGCACTTCAATGTTTGTCCCAGGAATTGTATTCTCAAGATTCACACTTTATTCTGGAACTCGTGAGAATTCTTGCCTTCTCTCTTTATTCATAATTTTCTTACAAGCACGAGAATTGGGTTAGCGTGACTATCTAGTTGGTGCAATCTTATACATACTGTATGTGTATACTATGACCAAATTCTACTCTGCCCAAGATGATTAGTAATTAGGCAATACCATTTTGCTGTCCACTGTTGGATGTTTGCATTATCATTATTATCTTGTAATGGGGAGGGTATGCAAATGTTTGTTAGCCCTGTGAGGGACTTCTATGGTTCTCTTATGCTGAAGAATATAGATAGACAGTATGTAGGTTGTTAGATGTTTTCTTTATCGCTATTTCTGTAAACAGGAAGGATTTAATGGACGCTTTCCATTTGTCAATCTCTTACTCTCTTGCTATTTTTCTCCAGGTTCAAAATGCTGATGACAATAAATACCCTGGACATGTGGAACCCACACTCACATTCATTCTTCAAAAGACTGGGATTGCTGTTCTGAACAACGAATGTGGCTTCATGCCTGAGAACATTCGGGCCCTGTGTGATGTTGGTCGATCAACAAAGAAAGGATCTGGTGGATACATAGGGAAGAAAGGAATTGGCTTCAAGTCAGTGTTTCGGGTATGTACAAAGAGAATTCATCTTATTGAGTATGATTTTTCTGTTTATGCAACTATTGATGCCCAAGCTTAAATGAGTCAAGGATGATAGTATGCGAGAAATGGCCATGGTCTTCAAAGACATGTCAGCTTGAAGGATGTATATGAAATTTAGCCTCAAGTGATAAAAAGATTATAACAAATTCTTCTCAAAAATCCCTTGTAACGCTTTTTCTTGGGTCTGCTTTACAGGTTTCTGATGCTCCTGAGATTCATTCAAATGGTTTCCATTTCAAGTTTGATATAAGCGAGGGTCAGATTGGATATATATTACCAACTGTTGTGCCTCCTCATGATATTGAATCACTTACCAGCATGTTATCTTGCCGTGCTTTACAACTGAAGGATGCAGAATGGAACACTTGCATTACACTTCCTTTCAGAACCATTGAATCCGAAAGAACAACAGTGAATCACATTGAACCTATGTTTTCAGACCTTCATCCTTCTTTATTACTCTTCCTACATCGCCTCCAGTGCATAGTATACAGAAACATGCTTGACGATTCTCTCTTGGTCATGAGGAAAGAGGCTATGAGTAAGAACATCGTAAAGGTTTCATGTGGAGAAAATAGCATGACATGGTTTGTGGCGTCAGAGAAATTAAAGGCTACCATTCTTCGCGATGGCGCTCAGACAACAGAGATTTCCATAGCTTTCACTCTTGATATGCTGGAAGATGGAACTTACAGATCATGTATGACTCAAGAACCCGTTTTTGCTTTTCTTCCTCTAAGAACTTATGGGTTGAAATTTATTGTACAAGGGGATTTCATTCTTACATCATCAAGGGAGGATGTTGATGAGGATAGTCCTTGGAACCAGCGGTTGCTTTCAGAATTTCCAGGTTTGTTTGTGGGTGCTCTTAGGTCCTTTTGTAGTCTTCCTTCTTTCACCCAGAATCTGGGTAAAGCTGTGTCCTCATACCTTCAGCTCGTACCTCTCGTTGGGGAAGTTCATGGGTTCTTTTCTTCTCTTCCTCGTTCTATTATATCTAGATTGAGAACAACAAATTGCTTGCTGCTTGAGGGAGACGGTGAACACTGGGTTCCTCCTTGCAAGGTTTTAAGAAACTGGAATGAAAAGATAAGGGTTCTTCTCAAGGATGGATTGCTTCAGGAGCATCTAGCACTGGGTTTTTTGAACAAAGATATAATTTTGTCGGATTCCCTGTCAAGGGCACTGGGGATTGAAGACTATGGACCTACTACATTGGTGCAGATTCTTTCTTCACTGAGTCTCAAGAAAGATTGTCTGCAATCAATGGGCTTTACGTGGTTATCCTCTATTCTAACTGAACTGTACGGACAATTCCGTTCTTCTGGGCATGGTAATGTAGAGTTAGGTGTAGATAAGACTCTTATAGACAGCCTTCACAAGATCCCATTTATTCCCCTGTCAAATGGTAAGTTCACCTCTTTAGATGAAGGTGCAGTATGGTTGCACCATGACACCAGTGGGTTTGATCTTGGTGATGTAATTGAAGCATTTCCTATGTTATATGGAAATCTCCGAACTATTGATCATTCCCTTCTTTTGGCGTCTTCTGTTGATGAAAAACACGTTGTGGATGACCTCGTAAACATGCTTTGTGCATTTGGCGTTCAAAAGCTGTCAGCACATGAAATCATCAAAGTGCATATATTACCAGCTTTTGAGGCGAGGAGTGGAGATACACCGGAGGGTTTGATGGTTGATTACTTATGCTTTGTCATGACACATTTACGATCTGGCTGCCAGATTTGTCATAACGAGAGGAAGTACATTATTTCTGAGTTAAGAACCAAAGCTTTGATATTATCAAATTATGGGTTGAAACAGCTAGGTGATGCATCAATACATTTTAGTGAAGAATTTGGAAACCAGGTTAACATGAAGACGCTTACCAACAACCTGGATATGCTGTGGCATGTGGTTGATGGTATCTACTTGAAACATCCAGCATCAAAATATTATGCATGCGGATTGAAGGAGTGGCGTGAATTTTTTCAAGAGATTGGAATAGCTGATTTTGTTCAAGTGGTGCAAGTTGAAAAGGGCATTGCTGAATTCTATTCTGTTTCACCTTCTGAAAAGTATGATATCAACTTGTTATCTCCCGAGTTAACTATTAGAGACTGGGAATCCCCAGAACTAGTTGATCTCTTGTCTCTCTTGCACAAAAGTAATGGCCGCAAAGGTTGCAAGTATCTTTTGGAAGTCCTTGATAGACTGTGGGATGATTATTACCATGACAAAACAACTGTCAACTATAATTCAGATACGCATGGTGTCATCAGATCATCAAAATCTTCATTTATGAGGGTAATTTGCGAATCTCAGTGGATAGTTTCAAGTATGGACAAAAAATTGCATCTTGCAAAAGATCTCTATCATGATTGTGATGATGTTCGGTCAATCCTTGGCATGAATGCTCCCTATGCAGTTCCTAAGGTTGGTTTGGTTATGTCTTCCTAATGTTATAATGTGCTCACTGTTACAACTATTAGTTCTAAAATAAGCTGGGAATAAATTGATTTTTGAGTATATTCCGATGGACTTGTAAAATTCCATGGATGGTCTTGAAATTAAATTAGAGATGTGGGTTCTTTCTTTGTGGGATAGGGTGTTGTTTTAATATCTTAAACTTTGCTACGTAGGATTACTACCAAAGGGACCTCCTATAGTGTCTTACTTAGCGGAGGAGTTCTTTCACCAATTTGTTTAACCCCCCTTTTTTTGTTGCATCCTCTCTAATTGGGTTACTGTGGAACAGGTTACAAGTGTCAAGTTACTTAATGATATTGGTTTTAAGACCAAAGTTTACCTCGATGATGCTTTGGAAATCCTAGAAGCTTGGGCACAGTGTGGAGGCTCTTTCAAATCAAGGTATGGTTATGAAATATTTTCAACTTTATGCTTTTTTTCCGTTCCGCCTCCTATTTTTTAAAAATGAATTTTCTGATTTTAAGTACATTCCTTGAGCTTCTTAGTACTACATCTGGTGTTATCTTACTTGTTATTTTTCCACATATTACAGATAAAGAAGTTCTTAAAATACTGTTCACTTTTGTGCATTGGATGATTTACTGCTGGTGTATGATATTATGTTGGTGATTTGATTATTATTAGCACTAGGTCTAATGGCCTGAGAACTGAACTTTTTTTCTAAATGCCTTTAATGTGTTAAGTATGAACATAGTCCATGGAGATAAATTGTCCATATAATTTATTGTAAAATGAGCTGTTTTTCTTTCTAGATTATTGCAACATGCTTCTTCTAGTCAAGTATTTGTTTTTCCAAAAACTCTGGATGATGATGCGAGGGCTGTCAGATCTTTGCTGATGCATTTTTAACAGCGTACAACTTTCTCTTTAATTTTGCAGCATCTCTCAGATGACCAGATTTTACAATTTTTTATGGAATGAAATGGCTGATTCAAAGCAGAAAATCAATGAAAAGCTTCATACTTTCCCATCTGTATTTGTCCCACACGAAATTGGAAGTAGGCAGAATGATCTGATATCTGGAATATTCTTGTCACTTGATGATGTTTACTGGAAAGATTCCGCTGGCGTTTTAGATGAGATAAAAGAGATCAGTTCGCAGATCAGCAGTGTTGTGGAATCATTGCATAGGAAAACATTGTACAACATCTATCCAGGTCTCCAGGAGTTTTTTGTGAATGGATGTGGAGTACCTGAGGCGCCTTCTTTTCAAGAGTACCTTAAAATTCTAGGGCAGTTTGCACACACTGTGTCACCCTCATGTGCTGCCAAGGCTGTAAGTTATTAACTTAACTAAATAAGTCTCGTCCTGTTAATCTTTCTATCTTTGTATGTTCTTCTTTGCTTAAGTGTTAAGTTCATGTCTAGGTCTTCAAAATTTTCCTGAAGTGGAGTGATGACTTAAAATCTGGCAAATCTTCCGAAGATGTTGTTCTGTTTAAAGAGAAACTTTCAGAACTCGAGTACACTGTGCTTCCTACTGAAAATGATACGTGGGTATCCTTACACTCCTCGTTTGGTCTCGTATGTTGGTGTGATGATGAGAAGCTAAAGAAGAGATTTAGAAAGAAGGATAATATTCAGTTTATTTACTTTGGGGAAAATGCTGATGAAGAGCAAGAAGTGCTTCAAACAAAAGTATCAGGGCTGATGCACAGCTTGGGCATTCCAAGTATTTCTGAGGTAACTAATCTTCTCCTTGCACGAAGATATATTGAATATGTATTTCTTGAGCTGTGTTTATGCACTTACTCTAAAGCCATCTGCAGGACCACTATCTTGTAGCTTTAATAACTAGTTTCCTGGCTTCACACTTCCAACTCACTCTGGTGTGTGTGTGTGTGTATTTTTCCAGGTGGTACAGCGTGAAGCAAATTATGAAAGGTTGCAAGATAATAGTGTAACAGTGGCACTTGTGAACTGGGCTCTGCCTTATGCTCAGCGATATATCTTTACTCTGCATCACGAGAAGTATACCCAAACGAAAAAGACTATCCATAGGCAAGTCAAGCGTCTACAAGTTTTTGTTGTTGAGAAGTTATGCTATAGGAATATAATACCGCAATATGGCATTAGCTCTAAAAAGGAGTTCAAATGCAGCTCTCTTCTGCAGGTACGTAAGTCTTCTTTGCAATAATTTATCCAATACATTTTTGGATTTTAGGGGCTTTGACATTGGTCTTGAGGTTATTTGAATCTCCTCTGTTACTATGCAAGTAGATCTTTGCTTCTACCATAACCTCTTTGACTGGGACATTGGTTTCCTAACACCTTACATATTTCATTCCCAATCTAGAAAATTAGCTTGTGCTTCGTTACCGAAGTTTTATTATCCAAGTTCAATGTGATACGCCAGTGCGATGCGAACTCTATATTAATGGTGAATAATTTATTAGGATTGTGTTCCCTTTACTGATATCTTTATTTGTTTGACCTTCTTGTCTTCAGGATAAAGCTCTTTACACAACACCAGATCTAGATTCCCATTCAATGTTCATGGAACTGTCTCGTTTGTTTTTCAACGGAGTTCCTGATCTGCATTTGGCAAATTTCCTCCACATGATCAAAACAATGGCAGAATCTGGTTTGAGCGAGGAGCAATTGGAATCATTCATCCTAAACAGTCAAAACATTCATCAGATTCCTGACGGTGAAGATACCTGGTCCCTAAAATCTGCTATCAAAGCCAACAAGAAAGCTGGAATAAGCTTGAGCTGGTTACCTTCAAATTCCAAAGCAAGACATGGTTTTAAAAAAGAGCTGGCCTCTGATCAGATTAGCAGCAGCGAAGAGAATGTAACAGAGGCTATTGAGGAACAAATACCGATTGAGATCACCGATACAAACTTGGTTGCTGGATATGAAAATTATGCAGGCACAAGTTCACGAGCTAATGAGCCAAACTCATTGCATTCCATGCATATGCAGATTGCTTTAACCTCAGGGAATCAAGCTATTAACCTCAATCCAAATCTTCATGAATGGAACAATCCCTTCATAGCTCACTTTAACGAAAGAGATCAGCTTCAAACAGGCACACCTTGGGCTGCGCAAGCAATACAGACTGGTAAAAAGGGCGAAGAAATAGCTTACAGATACTTTGCTGCAAAATATGGCAATGAGGCTATGGTTAGATGGGTTAATGAACAGAGCGAAACCGGTTTACCTTATGATCTGATGATCGAAAGCCGAGGTGGTAAGAAAGAGTATGTAGAGGTGAAAGCAACAGTGTCTACTCGTAAAGACTTTTTCCACTTGACAGTTAGGGAATGGCAATTTGCAAATGAGAAAGGAGAGAGTTACATCATTGCTCATGTTTTGTTAGGAAACAGTAATGCAATTATCACTCAACATAGGAACCCGGTTAAGTTATGCCAAGAAGGTCATCTCCGGTTATTGATGCTCATGCCCAATCAGAGAAATGAGGTTAATGTGGCATTTTAAATCCAATCAATTTCTCTTGTTTTCTAGATTAAAGATTAATGGGATTGTAGTACGATGGTATTATTTATTAATTTTAGAAGTTTTAAATTTTTCCCAAACGAAGATGGGTGTTTTAAACCGTATTCAACCCAACTAACCAAACTCTAACTGAACTAGAATCCATATTGCAGTCTGAACGGTTCGATTTGAAACCTAATCTGTTTATTTAAAATATTAATTAAAGATATATAATAATTACTTATTAATTATTAGTAATTTAGTGTTGATATTATTTGATTGATTACTTTACTATATTTTTTAATCTTCATTTTATATAGTTGGGTTTGTCTTCTGCATCTTTCCATTTCTCCATTTTTCTTGTTTTTTTTCCTAGTTTCTTTTACTTAGTAATGTGGGTATTCCCTAAGATATTTTTTACCTCGTCCTTGCTTACTACTGGTCTGTCTGAATTACTTTGTTAATTGATTTGTTTCGGCTGTTTAAAGTTTAATTTGAACCAAACTAATTAGTTTTGAAAACGTTAATAGTTTTATTAAAACGAATTAGCCGAACTGAAATCGAAAACAAACTGAAATGTCTACCTCTTCAAAGCTCAGGCAGACGTATGAGTTGAAGCAGAAGACACTATAGTAACATATATTAGATTTATTTCATTTTTAGTACTTGTTCACTTTCTCGGGAACAAGCATAAGATGCTGCGACTTGTGCATAGCAATACCAGTCATAACATCCATGTTGATATCTTCTGTTTTCATTTCATTAGGAAGTTTGAAGTTGAAGTTGAGTAGAAGATTCGCAAAAGGAACCTCAAGCATAGCCGCACCAAGACGCATTCCAGGGCACATTCTCCGGCCTGACCCGAACGGTATAAACTCGTAATCTGTACCTTTGAAGTCAACGTCCTTCTCAAGAAACCTCTCGGGCCTAAACTCGTCAGGGTTCGGGCCCCACTCCTTCTCATCACGTGACACAGCCCACGCGTTGACGTTGACAATGGTTCCCGCTGGGATGTTGTAACCGGCGATCTTGGTATCTTGAATGCAAGCACGAGGGATAAGGAGAGGAATCACAGGTTCGATTCTTAGGGTTTCTTTTACTAAAGCTCTGAAGTAAGGAAGGTTCTTGACGTCGTCTTCACCAATGAATGTTAACCCCCTCTCTCTCACATAGTCTCTTACTTCTGCTTGAGCTTTCTTCATCACTTCAGGATACTTCATTAGATACGTCATCCCCCACACAACTGCTGCAGCCGCTGTGTCAGTTCCCGCCACTACGATATCCTTCAGAAACACAAAAACAAAAGAAGAGTGAAACACAAGCAAATAAATTACTTGTAACAAAAGCAACAGTACTTCAAAACATAATTAAAAAGAGCTGTTATAGATGATGTACCAAGACCACGGCTTTGACATTCTCTATAGTGAACTCGGAGGCAAAAGGTTGATCTCTGTAGATCTCCATTAAGAGATCAATCATGCTCTCGGTTTCTGGTTTAACCTTGTTGGGACTAAGCGTTTCATCGACAATCTCTTGCAAGTAAGTATCTTGTCTTTCAAAACACTCCTTCATATAAGCGGTGAAGCCAGTCCAATCATCAAGAAATCGACAAAACGGGAAAAAATCTGAGAAAAAAATCATCCCCACAACGCTTTGAGTCCCATAAAGAATCTTGATGAACCTCTTCATCTCTTCACCATCTTCATTGTACTTTTTCCCAAACGCTTGTCTACACACAACTGAGTTCGTGAAGGTCAACATTAGCTCGCTTATATCCACCGGTTCAGAATTCTCCGCCGCCTTGTTGATCTTAAACATCATCCTCTTAGCCTCCTCCTCACGCACGTGCTTAAAGGTGGCCACACGTGAGGGACCGAACAAGTGGTTCATCCCCATTTTCCTTATCTCCCGGTAATAAGGTGTGTAGTGGTTAAACGCCATGTCACGCCGGCCGTAAGATATGAGCTCGTGGCCACGGTGCTGAGGCCGGTCCGCGAAGTTGACATCTTGTGTCTTGAGAAGCTCTTTGGCTAGCTCAGCCGTAGATATGACTACAAAAGTTTTGCTTCCTAACTTGTATGAAAAGATTGGACCATATTTTTTAGCCCATCCATAGAAGAAGCGTTGTGGGTTAAGTCTCGGAAGCTGATGGAGATTTCCGATCACCGGAAGTCTCGGTGGGCCTGGAGGAAGCTTGTACTGTTTGGTTTTCGGGTTTCGTGAGAGAAAGAAGAAAAGAACCGCGGCGAGAGCCACCACGCCAATAATTATCTCTTCCATGAATCTTTAGTTTACATTCATCAACGTAGCTCCTTAATATATAGAATTATAGATTGCGTTTTTTTATAACCGAAATATAATTTTATAATCAAATACATATATCACTATACCAACTTAAGAAACCTCACGTTTTAGAATTGGATGAAACCTTCACCTACCCATCGTCCCTCTTACGTCGTATATGCTTTTAATAATGGTTTCTTGCAGTCACACTCAAATTTTTATCCAGAGCTAACTGTATTTTGGATATGTTGTTGTTTAACTTATTTGTTCATTGTGTGGTCTAAACGAACCCAGGACCAAGGCTGATCCTTGCACTTAAGTGGCATAAAGCAAATTTATCAAATAATGTGGCTTCTTCAACTTGTTTACTTACTTTAATTAAATATTAAAATTAAAATTGAATTACAGTATGTTTCTTTTTTGAAATTTAAATATAATTAAAATTAAAATGTTTTATGTTGTTGTATTGTGATTCCGAGTAGAATGTAAGTGGTGCCAAGGAAAAAATATATATATGAGTTTTTGAAGAATGGTATGACACATTGTGCAGAGGATATGTTTTATTATTTATCTTTTTAGTTAAAGGGAAATATATTCTATCTTTAGATAAACAATTTAATATTTCAGTACACAATTTGTGTTGATTTTTAACATTCTATTTTTTTTTTAAATTATCTATAAATATTCACAAAATATATATATATATGTACATACTCATATTTTTCAGAAAGTCATTTATACGTTTAAAACATTCATATTCCGCATATCCGTTTCATACAACCTAACTAAAAACTTACACATTCATTCTAAAAGGTTATTTCAGGAGATTTTTAAATGAAGAGATACAACGACAATTAAAATGCCCAACTAAAACTTAATAACTGAAATACAAATGCTATGGACTATACTTTCTGTTGAATAAAATCCAAAGATCAATATAACATGTTTAATTCATGTGTAACCACTAACCAATTGATAATTAATTTTAATAATGTGCTTTATAAAAATTTATAAAGCCCAGTCAGACATCTGTAGTCCATATTATGAACAATATTATGAAAATATTATAATATATGTGTTATATTCAAACCCTCAGATTATGAAAAAAAAAATCAAATGGCAATTTCAGAGGACCAATGTATAAAAAAAATATAGAACTAATCCTCTTTTTGCTCAGAAAATTATGAAAGCCATGAAAGAAAATAATGCATAATTAAAAAGATGATACCTTCTATTTATGAGAAAGCTTTAATCTGCTAGATATAATGCAGATTAAAACACTTACATCTATTTTCTCCGACCCTAGGTGCCAAGCAAAAAAAAAAAATTGGTTACCTTTTATTCGTTTAAATTCTTATTACTAAATTCATGATTTATAAAAAAATTATAATGATATATAAATATGATTATATAAACTCTGTAGAGAGTTTTGGCAACTAATGGAACATCAACCGAAAGAAAGATAACAATCGAGCCTAAGCAAAATCTAAATTAGTTTGGAAGAAACAACATCCAACGCCGCATCTATAAGGTTTATGCAAAATCTAAGTTTCTATAGATTTCAAAACATTAATAAATATACATTATTTTCTTGTTTTATTTTTATTTTTTGAGAGATACAATTATATATATATATATATTAGAATCTAAACATATTCTAAAACCCGGTCAGACCGAACTGACCAACCATCAAATGGTAATGTTGAAATGATGTCAATCCAGTTTTCAAAACATTAATGTATTGATACTCATAACTCATAAAATATGTAGTTACAATCATATAAAATTTTAATGGAAACTTCAATTCTAAACCCTTATAATTTGCATATATTTCAATATTATAGACTAGAATACTTTAATTCTTTTACAAATATATATATTATATATTAACATCATATAAATTTTAAAACAAACTATTATTGGTTCAGAGTCCTTGCCCATCACCAATTAGAGTATTAGAAACTGTCACATGTTTACTTTTTGGGGAACAAGCTTTAATGTCGCAACCAGCAATCTTGGTGTCTTGAATGCAATCATGAGGGATAAGGAGAGAAATCACAGGTTCAATTCTTAGGGTTTCTTTAACTAAGGCTCTGAAGTAAGGAAGGTTCTTGACGTAGTCTTCAGTAATAAATGTTAACCCTTTCTCTTTCACATACTTTCTTACTTCTGTTTGAGCTTTCTTCATCACTTTAGGGTATTTTATTAGATACGTCAGCCCCCACACAACCGCCGCAGCTCCCGCCACCACTATATCCTTTATAAGCACGAAAACAAAACAAAAGTGAAACACAATCAAACAACTCCTTATAGCACAAGCAACAATTGAAGACACATATAGAGAAAAATGATGTTATAGACGTACCATGACCACGGCTTTGACATTATCTAGAGTGAACTCCGAGGCAAAAGGTTGTTTTTTGTAGATCTCCATCAAGAGAACGATCATGCTCTCATTTTTCTGGCTTTAACCGTGTTGGGATCAAGTGTCTCATCGATAATCTCTTGCATATAAGTGTCTTGCCTCTCAAATCACTCCATCATATAAGCCGTGAGGCCAGTCCAATCATCAAGAAATAAACAAAATGGAAAAAAGTCAGAGAAAAAAAGCTTCCCCAAAACGCTTTGAGTCCCATAAAGAATCTTGATGAACCTCTTCATCTCTTCCCCGTCTTCGTTGTACTTCTTCCCGAACGCTTGCCTACACACTACCTCTTCCCGTCTTCATTGTGTCTAAAGTCCATCTAAAGTCCAAGCTAATATCTTGAGTAATAAAAGTAGTATAAGTGGACGTATGTGGTTTTGTAACAAATAATCTATTGATCCGATTAAATCAATGTAGAAGATTTAAGAGTTTCTCTCTTATGTTCTTGTTAAGACAAGTAACTAAAATGAACAAAACAGAAGTAAGTGAGAGCTAACATTTGTGAGATCAAGACAAATGTTAGATATGTGAAAATGCAACACAAACTACAACTGAGTCTTTCACTTCTTTAAACTATGAAATATATTTATGAAATATTTAATTGTATGAAAGTGTTGGGGATGAATTTGGAGCCATAAATCGTTGTATGACATCAAGGGCTAGATTATTTTATCAAAACTTATTTTGATACGTGAATTTGCGTAACTGTTATTGAGTTAACCATATGCAGGGTTCAAGGGTTTTGATAAAAAGATAGAAGAAAAAACATGGGACTTGTTCACAAATGCACATGTTCTGAGTTTGCATAAAACTCTTTATCGAAGTGCATGCTCACCTTTATCATTCGGATCCATATCCGTTATAAGAAACATACTCTATATAGTCTTTTGATCATTAGATACGAATTAATTAACATTTGATCATTTTAAAGTGGTATTAAGTACAAGAAAAAGTGTTATATTATCCTTTATTGGAATAAAGTAGTTGCAAAGAAAAACAAATAAAGATGTTGCGATCGTGCAGAATGACTCATTTCGTGACATTACTATATGTACAAAGTTACGAACATGATTAGATACCGCCAAAAATGATAAAGTAAACCATCAACATCATCGATGCATCAATAAGTGCCACAATATATTTCTAAAAAACAAGTAATGTGGTTGCTTTGTAGCAGGGCCCAATTTAAAAAGCAGAATATTTCTCACAACACAAAATTGTACCAAATTTAAGTTTACAAAAAAAAACATGTTTGCAGTTAGAATCAAATGTTCAAATTGAAATCTCAGAAATATGTTCCCCCTCAACAGAGAAACATAAAAATGGAGAATATTAGTTTGACTTATGGCTCAAATAAGATTTTACCGGATTGTGCCATTGCTGATGGATGAAACTTTGCAGACACCTTCAGATGTAGTAAAGGGCACATCTTTGAAACAAGCAACAAGATTCTCATTTGTGTGTAGATCCACCACAAGTGTCTCCCATACTTTCTTCTTCGGGGCTAAAACATCGTCTGGCTCGCCTTCAAACCCGGGAAATGTAATACGGTCTCCAATTTTAGCAGATTCAGGGGGCTCAACTAACTCCACCTGTGAGTTTTCCAGCAAAAACAATTTGTTATATGACCAAAATGATAATTGAGGAACAACAACGATAGAGTCAGAGACTAGTATGAACTCTACCTTGCTTCCATCACTACTGGAAGCGGCAAGAACCATTGCTTGGGACACAACCTCCCTCATTTTCGCCGGCTTCAAGTTACAAAGAACACAAACCATACGGTTCTGTCCAGAAACAATGTTAGATCAATTGATTTGTAGAAAAGATACATACTGAAATTGGGATGAAAACAAATGATTAGGTTGATTGAACAAACCTGCATTTCCTCCAGAGGTATATAGTTGACCAGTCCACTAACAACGGTACGCGGTTTATCTTCCCCAACATCAATTTCTTCCACATACAATGCATCTGCCTTAGGATGTTTCTCAGCCTTCAGAATTTTACCAACTCGAATATCAAGTCTTGCCATAGTTATTTCACGATCAGCAGCCGGTTGTGTTTTGGAACTTCCTGCACCTTTTGATGATGATGCCTTTTGTTTTTTGGCATCTGAGAGAATTAGAAAACAGCAATTCAGTGCATCATCAAGTTACTGAGACACAAGTTACTATGATAAGCTCAGGATCTCTACCAATGAAAAAAGCTAAAAGAATGCCAAACAGCATTTTCAGAATACGATTATATAACCTGAAAGTTTTGTTTTCTTAAGTTGATCCGCCAAAGTTGCTGCTTCATCCCTAGCACGCCTATCTGCCTGACTTCCAGCAAACTTTTCTCTGTATTTTTCCACTTCTTCATCCATCTGTGATCATATCATTTTCAGAAAATATAACTCAAACGCTACATGGTATTATAATATACAAAAAGCCCGGCTATCTATGGATAAAACCAGAGAGATGTGTACCAACTCCTTAAACAGTGGTTGAGGGGTGCCTATTTTGTGGCCAGGAGGCAGAATCTCCCAAGGTCTACTTGCTTGTAATACCTCTCCTCTCTCGTCAGAAAGGGAAAATTGTGGAGGCAAATTTAGCTGTTTAAATACCTACAGAATGCAAGAGACTAAATCATGTTTGGTATTATACTAAAACTAAATCGAATCTATGTTACCAAAAAAAAAAATCAGTAAAACAGACCTCGCGAGAAAAAGATGGCATGAAAGGTTCTAACAATTGTGCAAGAAGATGTACTAAACCAGCAGCAGTTCTTATAACAATTGCGCAAGAAGGTTTATCTTCCTTGTAAAGTTTCCAAAATTTGGTATCCTACAGGGACGCAAGAAGAAACAGCATAGTTGGTTAGACTGAATAGCCAACAAAGCTAATATATAGTTCGTTAATGAGAATAGAATTACCTGCAAGTAAAAGTTCCCTTCACCCGAAATCATCATAGCAGTTTTCATCCCTTGCTTGAGCTTAACCTGCATCAGATGAACAAGGCATTTATTAAAAACACAAACAAGCAGGCACTGAAACTAAAGTTTTTTTTTGGTTTAAATATACCAGATAGAAGTGCATATAACATTCCTCACCTTTTCCATGGCTTCAACATACTCCTTCACCAACACATCGACCTTTTCAGCCAGGGATTGTGTTTGATGATGAGACTCAGCACCAGGAGCATCAGGAATGACAGAACCATAACCTTCACAACGGTTAGTGCATGCAAGGGGAAACATCAGAGACAACTATGGAAAAGTCTAGGCCAAGTTGTTAAGAGTATAACTAAGCAGGTAACCAGAATTCAAGCAAGCTCTTCGTTTCTATGTATGTTTACAATTTATGCTATCCAGCAACCTCATGCTCAGATTTCTTGAAAAGCAAAATGTAACATATATGTGTATATATATGCACTTAAGCTTATCAGAGAGCTGTTATATCAGCCCAAAAGATTAATAGTGTCAACTCTTAACAGCCAGATGCATCTTTATATCAATCTATACTAACAATTTCTTTCTATAATAATTGAAAACCATAATCGCAAGCTAACATTTGATAACAGATTGATGAGCCACTGTTCAAATATCTCTCAATTGCACAACAACTGGCTGGTTCCAATAAAGAATACAACACATTCAATTTTCAAAGTGGATATAACATTCTAAGAATGTCATCTACAACTACCACACAATACTTCAAGTTGGAAAGAAATAACCAACCTCCATTTTCAGGCTTTGCTATAAAACTCAGAACTCGATTAACAAAGTTGCCTAGGTTGCTCAGCAACTCTCCATTCAGCTTTGCTTGCAAATCTTTCCATGAAAACGATGTGTCAGACACCTGGATGGCCAAGCCCCAGAATCAATCAGTGTTGGTGACATCTACACATTTATGATGGCATAAAAAAAATGTTTCCATTTTGTAGTAGCAAACAGTTACCTCAGGCCTGTTGGTCAACAAGTAGTATCTCCATACTTCAACAGGTATGTTCGTATCTTTTACATCATTACCAAACACTCCGACACCTTTACTCTTGGAGAACTTTCCTGAAAATCCGAACAAAAACATGTTCTCATCGAAGCAGACAAAAATAAAATATATTAAATCGCTCAGCTACTCTTAAGTCTCAATGGAAGCAATGGCGAAACATAAACTAACCGTCTTCGTAGTTTAAATATTCAGTCACACTGATTGTCTTCATCAGTGTCCAATTTTCCCCAGTTCCAAGCTGCGTAGAGGGAAACATCACCTGCACAACAAAAAAATGACAGTTGACACAGACAGATTTACAAAGATAAACCTTTCTTAGGGAGACCTTGCGGATAGCTTCAGAAAAGACAAGAACCATACATGAAAATCTAAATCACATCTAATTAAGAGTCAATACATCAAAGAAGCAATCACCAGAATATCTAATTTTATCTGCACTACCGAACATCAATGGTTTCAAGAACTAAAGGTGCCAAAAACATAATCCTGGGACTTGTTCTATCACACTAGCAGAAGGAGTAGAGAAAATGGTTAGCTAAATGAAAAGATATTGGAAATATGATAAAATTGGAATTGGGTGACTGTCTAATGCCTAAAATGATGCCAATAAATCCTTACAAGCATATGAATTCCACATAAGACGTTTATAACAAGGATAACTTCCAATATATTCGAAACAGAACAAGTCTTGGTCAACTGGAAGTTTACGATCAACTTTTGATGTTCCATTTCACAAAAACAAGATGAAGAAAGAGGAAATAACTAAAACCATTGGAGAAAGTCATAGGCCATAAATAAATTTCTGAAATTTTATATACTCACAGTGTGAAATGGCACATTGTCTTTCCCCATAAACTGATAAAGCTCCACATTCTCAGGATTCTTCCACCACTTCTCCCATTCGGATGTGTAGCATGACGTTATTGAGACATATCCAATAGGAGCATCAAACCAAACGTAGAAGACCTATAACACGATTCGAATTAGTAACTGATGTTGAATATGTTAATGACATTGGCTGGCAGTGAGGTTCCTACTTTATCCTTATATTTCTCATGTGGGACAGGCACTCCCCACTTTAGATCTCTTGTAATACATCTCTGTCTAAGCCCATCCCGAAGCCATGCATTTGTCGTTTGAATAGCATTTTGACTCCAAGATCCAGCAACAGATGTCTCCTTAATATACTCTTCCAACTTATCTTTCAACTTGGGAAGCTCGATAAACAGGTGGTCTGTGTCGCGAATTCGGGGTGTATTTTGACAAACCTGTTGAGAGATTAAACATTAGTATTCACAATAACTACAATAACAGACCGTAGTCCAGCGTATTTATAGAAAGCCATCTCATCACAAAACAGTGGTCTACACTGTAAAATCTGTGACTCAGAAATAAGATAGCAAGAAAAATAAAGCATGCTCAGGAAAAACAAAATCAACCCACCTTGCACTTTGGATCTTTAAGTTCAGTAGGATTCAGGAGCTTTCCACATTTTTCGCACTGATCTCCACGAGCAGAATCATATTTACATCCTTCAAACGGACAAGAACCCTCAACAAGCCGGTCAGCTAAGAACTTTTTGCATGTATCGCAGTAAAGCTGAATACACAACGAGCCACAAAGACTTGAGAGTTAAAACCCCATAAACTGAGTGGTGTAGAACCTTCTAGTTACGAAGGACATATGTCTCCTCTTGCGATTAAATAAGGCTAATTGGCATTTGAGTAAAAGCATTCACCTGCTGCATAGTGTTCTCTGAAAGCCAGTTGTTTTCCCACAACTTGTTGAAAATTTCTTGGCACACTACCGTCTGCTCTGGAGTTGAACTTCGCCCAAACTTGTCAAAACTTATATCAAACCAGTCATAAACTTCTTTATGAATGGCATGGTACCTAAATGGTCAAAAAAAAAAGACAAAGAAAAAGGTAGCATCAGAGATGACTGTGTATCATAGATCATAGATGCTACAGTGCAATTTTTCCAACAAAGATCTTTGAAACGTTTCCTCAAAAAAAAAAAAAAATTCCTGAAAATCTGTGAAAACTTGTGTATACTTCTCTCGCTCAAGTGCAACAAGGATATACAATTAAGATTCAGAATTCTTATAAAAAGTCTCATAAACCTCCACATTTCAAATCCACTGAAAAAAACTATTTTAAAGACACATTTAAATCCCATAAACCATCAGCAAGACAAATTCTGTAAATTTTTAGTCAGTAGATAATGAAAGATCGAATCATAAAGTTATGCAACAACAAAAATAGGAAACAAAGATATATTACTTGTCACAAATTTCTTTAGGGGAACAATTCTCCTCAAGAGCTTTGGTCTCAGTAGCAGTACCATATTCATCAGTCCCACATATATAAATCGCATTATAGCCACGGAGACGACAGTATCTAGCATACACATCAGCACTAAGCACACCTGTAACAAAACACACACACACAAAACATTCTATAAACCTGAAAATATCCTACTTCACAGGCATAACAAATGAACAATTCACCAACAACTATAGAATATCTAATCGTCCACATAAATTTTTGCAACAGCTTTTGGAAATGATATGCATAATCAGATTCCGATGATTATAAAGCTAGATTGGTTTAGAAATGGACGTTACACACAAACACACTCATGACTAAATGAAAATAAGATAAGAAGACGACATAAATGCATATAGATAAAGGTAAATCTAAAACGAAAAGAGAGGAAGGATTCAATTACATCCGATGATGTTTCCGAGATGAGGAACGTTGTTGACGTAAGGCAGAGCACTGGTGATTAGTATATTTCTCTTGCCAGGGATCGGCAACTTGGCGCCGTTACTCTTGCCGTCGTCTTCCATGGCGAAGCAACAAGACCACAAGCTAATTAGGGTTTTCTCGGAGAATCAGAGACAGAGGAAGAAGACGAATCAGAAAGGCTTGGAAAGAGAAGAAGAAAAAGCTATTCAGCTGGTTAACCTAAGTGACGCATTGCGGCGGCTTCAGATAGATCCGGTTGAGTTTAGACCGGACCGAAATTGGATTAATGTTTTGGTTTAATACTTGAAAATGAGCCACTTAACATAATCAGAAGCTAACATTTGACAATAGATTGATGAGCCACTGTTCAAATATCTCTGAATTGCACAACAATGGTCTACTTCCAATAAAAGAATAAAATTAAAGTAGATATATCAATCTAATAAAGTCAACTACAACTTCAACTATCACCAATACTTAAAGTTGGAAAGAATTTAAGACCAACTTCATCCGTTAAAAAAGAACAATGAGTTTCTTAAAATTAAAAATTTTATTTTTTTAATTAAAAGAAAAAAAAATAATTAATAACTTAATTAATAGTAGAGAAATAGTATCTTCAAATGTTAAATAGAGGTTCTTAAGTTTTTTAAGCTAACTAGAGTCTCGTTTTTTTACTATTTCTTATGTTTATTATTTTTTTATTGTAAAAACTCCAATAAAAGTTCAGCTTTATAGTTAAACAACTTCAACCAACCTACATTTTCGGGCTTTGCTATAAAAACTCACAACTGGGTAAACAAAGTTGTCAAGGTTGTTCAACAACTCCCTCATTCAGTTTTTCTCACAAATCTTTCCATGAGAACGATATTTCAGATACCTAGATGGCCAGTTTCCAGAATCTACTTATGATGAATGAAAACAAAAAGTTTTCATTTTGTAATAGGCGGATCTAAATTTTATTTTTATACGGGACAAAAACATACAAAATTCATAAACAACGAGGACATAATCAAAATTGTTTAAAAATATACCAAAATTTTAAATTTGATAGGGGCAACTGCCCCTCCCTTAGACAACTTGAGTCTGCCCCATATCGGAAGTAGTATCTCCATGCTTCAATAGATATATTTGTATTTCTTACATCATTACCAAACACTCTCACACTTTTACTCTTGGAGAACTTTCCTGAAAACCCAAACAAAAACCTATAAATGACAGAAAAAGCAAACCCAAAACAATATAATTTAAAATAAAATTAATCAGGTATTCTAAGCTAAGTCCCAAGTGAAGAAGTCATGGTAAAACATCAACTAACCTTCTTCGTAGTTTAAGTATTTAGTCACACTGATTGTCTTCATCAGTGTCCAATTTTCCTCTGTTCCAAGTTGTATAGAGGGAAACATCACCTGCAACAACATAAATGGCAGTTTACAGTCATTTTACAAAGATAAATTTTCTTTTTTTAACGATGCCTTGAGGCGGATAGCTTCAGAAAAGACAATAACTAAACATTAAAATATTATTATCATAGCCAACAAAAGGATGTCTGCAAAGATATTCAACTTGTGAAGTTCTATTTTAAAGAAAATAAAAACAAAAGATGAAGAAAGAGGAAATAACTAGAAACGCAGTAAACAAAATTCTGAAATGTTATATACTCATAGTGTAGAATGGCACATTGTCTTTTCCCATAAACTGACAAAGCTCCACATTCTCTGGATTCTTCCACCATTTCTCCCATTCAGCAATGTAGCATGATGTTACTGAGATATATCCAATATGAATATCAAACCATATGTAGGAAACCTATATATAACATTGATTTGAATTAGTAACTGATGTATAGTAAATTTGTGAAATTTCCTGGCAGTAAGGTTCATACTTTATCTTTATATTTCTCATGTGGGACAGCCACTCCCCACTTTAAATCCCTTATAACGCATCTCGGTCTAAGCCTATCCCGAAGTCATGCTTTTGTCGTTTGAATAGCATTTTGACTCCAAGATCCATTAACAGTTTCTTTTTTGATAATTCAGAGATAGATATTGGGCCAGGAGAAGCACAGACTAATCACATTGGAGAGGGTGCAACCCATATATAGGCCTCTCTCTGGGTATTCAAATAGGCTGAAAGCAATGACCTATATTCATATCACCAAACCAATTGATTAATAATTATGCACTTGACAGAAATAGATCTTTGGTGTAGACCAAAATGGCGACTCTTCGGCAAGCGAAAACCACAGGACCAAGAGAACTTGATTAAGATCCAGTAACAGTTGTCTCCTTAACATATTCTTAGAACTTATCTTTCAGCAAAGGAAGCTCAATAACCATTTGGTCTGTGTCGTGAATGTGAGTTACGGTTTTACAAACCTGTTTGAGAAACAAAAAATTAGTATGTCAGTAAGTATAATATAAAACCATAGCCTTACACCTCTAAAGAAACCCAAATCAACAAAACAGGGAATTGGTCTATACTATAGACATCTGTTAGTTAGAGAAATATGATAGGATGAAAAACAAAACATGCAAACAAAACAGAATCAGCAAGCCATTGCCAATAATATAGATTATAAGAAAAATGAAATACATATATACACATGTACTGTCACAGAGCATTATAATTGCAAATTCTTGTATGATAACTGTCTCAACTTATTATCTAATGCAAATGCACCTCTTATTTCAACATTATAGTTACTAATAAAAGGTATTTAGTACCAAAGACCTTTTTATGACTAACAGAAAAAACTTACCAGCTGTTTGTGAAAGAAGCATGCAATGTATCAGAGAAAATTTACAAATACTGTAATGCAATGCTATAAACAGTATAAACCCACACAAATACAGTCCACTAGTGGAATGATGGCAATGGAGGAGAGAAGCATAGCCTGTCTTGCATTTTGGATCTATATTTTCATTAGAATTCAGGAGCTTTCGACATTTTTTGCACTGATCCTTACGAGCAGAATCATATTTACAGCCTTCAAACGGACATGAACCCTCAACAAGCTGGTCAGCTAAGAACTTCTAGCATGTATTGCAATAAAACTGAAGAAAAATAGGTCACATAGACTTGAGGGTTAAAAATCTCTAACTGAGTGGTGTAGATACTTTTACTTATGAAAAACATATGAATGCTCTTGCGATAAATTAAGGCAAACTGGCATATGAATAACATATGAATGCTCTGAAAGGTAGTTGTTTTCCCACAACTTCTTTAGAATAACTTGGCACACTTGTGTCTGCTCTGGTGTTGAATTTCTCCCAAATTTGTCAAAACTTATATTAAATCAGTTATAAACTTCTATATGAAATGGTCTAACAAAAAAACTGTTTTTTCTCCTAAACATCACTGTTCGTTGATCTTCTCTGTAATTTTACCGGCAGGCGTCGACCGTACTTCTTCTAACCAGTTTTCATTCTTAATTTCTTTTTATCTAAATAAAATAACATAATTTGTGTTCGGTTGGAAATAAATTTGATGATTTCATGGCGGTTTCTACATCGATATATTCTAATATTCATTATGATGATGACGGTTTTGATTTTTAATTCGTGAGAGATCAACTAGTTTGTCTCTCAATTGGATATGGTTGTTCTAATGATTATTATTACCGGTGTTTTTCTGCTGCCAACAATTTTCTATGTTAAACTTATATTGGCATCGATTTCTTATTTTAAACTCAGAAATCTCTATGAATTTATCTAAATATTAGGAAGATCTCAATCATGTCATAGAAAGAAGTTTTTGACAAACATAAAGATATACGAAGTCAAAGAGAGAGAAATAAGAAGTCTACATTATTATCAAAAATGCAAATACGGGCTAATTGGTATCTTGTTGATATTCCAAAACATGTACCGGATGCAGTGCTCTATTATTGTATGATTTGGAAAGTAAAATAAATAATATCACTATAGCATATATATCGTATCAAGTGAGACAAATTGAGAAGAAAATAAATAATAGCGTATAATGTATGTTAGCGTGTAAGACCTACAATGTAAAGTTTAATTTTTTTCTAATAGTGTTTCTTCACTGTATGACATGTATATATATACATGCTTATATAATAATTTGTATTTAGATCTTTTGTAATGGACTTTGTTATTCTTTTTGTATTTTTGTACTTTAATGAAATTTAGACAGGAAAAAACTTCTTTATGAATCGCATGATACCTAACTTACACACACAAAGAAAAAATGAAGTAGCATAACAATGATTTCGTATCAATTAGGATTCGAACTTCTCATATTGATACAAATCTCATAAACCTCATTACACGTCCACTGACAAAAAAATCTATGTACTATTAGTTTGCAGATGATGAGAAAGGAAAGACAAAGTTGTGAAACAGCACCAAACTTTCGAAAAGTCATAATTGAATAATATTATATCTGCCATTTAAAAGAAAATGTATTCAAATGTTTGATTTTATACACGAATTTTCATGAGAATGCCATGTAAAAATATTCTACCTTTTTTGCCAAATTAATTTACTTCCAAGATCTGGTATTTACGTGAAATTTAGATCTATAATTTTATTTACACAAAAAAATCATTGTTACATAGGATGCATGATTTGTTTAAATATCAAAAAAAATTGTGAACAAAAGAGAGCAAAAATTATTAGTTACAATTATTTTCTTGTAGCAAACCAGACTAGTAAACCTCACTTGAACATTTTGAGTTCGGATCATAAAGTAATGATACTCGATTGCGGGCAATGTGATATATGATCTTAATAAGCATTTCGGTTGAAGTAGGATTTTTTTTCATGTCTTCTTCTGTTTCGCTCTCTCCAATTAGTATATTTATAAACTTGAAATACATATATTATTACAAATATGGGTGTGCAACTCGGAGTTACATTAGACAAGCATGAGTATTGGTGATCAAGGACTCCTCTAGTAAGTCACTCTCAAACTTGTGAAGCGTAGTTACATGTGAAAAAGATGTGATCTCATGTTTAAATTGGAGCTTGACAAAATACATATTTTGAATTAACTGTTTGCTTAGTAATTTACTGTTTGCTTAGTAATTTACTGTTTGCTTAGTAATTTACTGTTTGCTTAGTAATTTTCTGTTTGCTTAGTTGCAATTTCAGGAAAAATAATCTCATCACGACATCCTTTTAACTTTAGGTTAAGGGATTTTGATTTCTTCATGAGCTTAGATTTGAGGAACCCGAACTCGACCTCATGTAATCACTTAGTATAAAATCTATACTAAACCTAAACGACATCGTTTTTTAATAAAACAAGCAAAAACATAATCTCCCAAATAATAGGGTCAATCCTGTTTTGACTTTTAATCAAGTTTCTAAACCAAGCTCTAAATTAGCCCGTGTTAGTATCATCGCAATTTTTTTTGTAATTAAATGCTTTGTCAGCTTCTCTAACCGAAATGAATAGTTTGTATTGGAATTTAATGACAAACTCTTTCATTTTTGCCAGCATTCATTTATAAAACCTCAACTATATATATTTATATATGTTTTAGTAAAAATCCTTTTATCTATAATACAGTGGTGAAATGTTGTTTTCAATAAAATAAAAGACACAATAAATTGAATAAATATGAAAATTTCAAATTGTTGAATTATATTTTATTTCAAGAAACCGATAAAAGTACTTATTAAGATTATTAATTTTATCTTAGTTAAAAATAAAATTAATAGTTCTAAGAAATACCACCAGTTGCAACATAAAAACTACAAATATCCTAAAGTATGCATGGCTAAAACATTAATTTTGAAGAGAAGATTGTGATGGGCTGAGTGGTAGTTTGTTCCCTAAAGTTCTTTGGATAGTTTTAGTACTACTTTAGGCTTGCATCAGCTATGTCCAGTCCAACTTTTTGATAGTTTTTTCAAGTATAAAGAACTTAAATGAAAGATTTTCTAAAACAATATTGTTTATTGTTCTTCGTTCTAATGTAGACCCAAATTATTTACAGAGGGTCAAATGACTCAAATTTATTAACAGATTACAATTGAGGAGATTTTTTAGTAAAAATAGTTAAGGGTTAAAAAAATGGACTAGTCCAAATTTGAGAGGCTCTTTTCATTAAACTAAACGTAGAAATTTTATGGGATTTGAAAGAATTTAGCATTCTATAAACAATTTGTGCTATTTAATTGTATTTTATACATTCTATAAATTCTAGTGTTATTCAGTTTATTGATTTTAAATTTCTTTTAAATGTTAGTGTTATTCAATAATAATATGATTATTTTGATCACTATGTAATTTTATTAGAATTTAATAGAAAGTTGACTTAAAATTTTGCGAAGAACCAATTCTCAATTTTTATGCTGTAATTTGGATTGAATTTAATTATAGGTTTCAATTTCTTTAAAATCTATTACGGAGGGGGTATTCAGTGTTTGAATTTAGAAGAATTACACTGAGCAAAAGTGTAACAGATTTTAACGGATTTGAATTTTTATTAAATTCTATCCAAATGATGGCCTAAAAGTTGAGAATTTGTTCTTCACGATTTTTAACAAATTTTCTATTAAATATTATTCAAACGACATGATTGTCAAAACAATTATAATATTGAATAACAGTAACATTTCATAGATTCTAAAATCAATAAATTGGATAATTAAAAGAATGAATACAATATATAATTGAATAACTCTATATTTTTCTTAAATTCTTTCAAATTCAATAAAATTCTTAAGTTAAATAACCCCTCCTAAGTTGTTTTAATTTATGTTCTTCTTAATTCAATAATTAAATACCCCTTCTTAAAGTGTGTTCGTTTATTAGTTCTTTACGAATTATTGTTGAACCCAATTACTGTTTTACACGTTGTTTTACTTCTTTAGTGGGTTTCAAGTATTTGCTTTTGTGGGTTCATTTGACCGAAAATTTATTTCCTAAAGATACGAAGTCACTAATGAATGCAAAATTATGGTATAAAATATAGGCAATCTGGATTTTGGTGGTTTCTATACCTTTGTGAAAAGAATCCATAATCTATGTTTTATGGTTTTTGACTTTTAACCTGACTTGATTTTTTATTTTCCATTGCTCTTTTTTAAAATAATTTTAATATTAAATATAAAACCCATAAATCAAAAATCTAAAATCCAAAAAGCAAAAAAAACCTGTAAACATTTATGGCATATATATAGTTTTTAGTCAAATATATTAGATATGGTCTTAAAACCTAATTTATGATAATACTCACACTATTGTTTTGCATAAATAAAATTTTATTTTCTGTACACAAAAACATTTTCTAATTTTTCAAATGTAAACTTTTCTATAAATTATTATTAAATTTTGGTGAAACTAATTAAATTTTAATAGAAAATTTAGAAAAATGTATTTTTCAAATTATGAAACATTAACCGGATATGTTTTCCAAAATTTCACAGAACAATATTTTAACGTTTCACCGGGAAAAAAATCATTGTAGCTTTAATGAAAATACTGAAGTAAATAACCTATAATTGAGAGCGGCCTTATGTGGCTAATATATGGAGCAAGTACTATATAGAAATCGAAAACAAAAGATGTTCACTGAATTATTCTTCTCATCTGTATGTATAAAAAGTGAAATATGTATATATACAATGTGTGTTTTCCTCCTAAAACTAAGAATATGTAAACATCTTTAACTATTGCGTAGGCTCAACGAATCTGGGAAGTGACAGTAAAGAAGAAAGCTTCGTCACATGGTATACTTAAACCACCGGTTGGATGATTAAAACCGAACTCTTCTTCTGCTTTTCTAAGCAAAGCTTGGAAACATGGCGTGTTCAAGTAATAAACCGGAACAAGATATCTTTTCTTCTTCAGACTTTCTCCAACGTACACAGCGAAGAACCCTTTAGGCGTTGAAGTTGATGATGATGATTCAGTAGTAAAAGACCGGCGAATAATTTGCTTAGTGGCAAAAAAACTCCTTAAGAAGGCCATTTCTAGTATTAGAAACAAAAACAAAAACAAAAATCTTTGGATTTATTGTTCAAGTTAAGATATCTGGATGTTGTTTGATGAGAGAAGCTTTGTGTTTGGTTTGTGAGCCATAGGGATTATGTGGGTCTGTATATATAGGTGAAGTTAAAAATAGTCAAGTTGAAAAAAATACTATGTATGTGAGTAGTGTGTGTGGCCTACAAGGACATGGTTTTGGCAAATGGATTAGTGAAAGCATTTGGGTTTTTGGAAGCTGTAGGTTAATTAATGTTAGGGTGTTGAGAAATAGTTTGTGTCCTACATACATGTGAAAATGGCTACATTTGTTCTGTCTTGAGCTGCTAATGTCAAGACAATGAAATTTTTTTGACCTAACGGATGAATGGTACATATTAAATAATTGATAACGAGTAACATTGTTAATAAAACCAGTAATATAATTTATTGAAACAACATCAATAGCGGCAAATGCATGTTAACGCTACTGAATTTAAATCTTAATAGTGATTCGTGATATTGAATTTTCATTGTTTGTTTATACGTGTTCCAAGTAACTAGTGGTATGAGTGGTGAACTTACTGACGTAAACGTCACAAGCGTGAACACTGTTCATAAGCATTTTATGACCCATGTTATCTGATACGTATCTATAAGCTTAAATCAAGATTCATACTCGATTATCGTAGGATCGTATAGCATACTTACCTAATTACCAAAATTCACTATTTTAAATGCATTAATATCTAAGATACTTTGATTTGATCATGCAAATGCTCAAATATCTTAAAGTCCAAAACCTCAAAATATCTACCCAAGAGACAAAAAAAAGATGATTTTCCTTTTCACTAAAACAGGTCGGGCTAAAGTACGTACTAGCATATAATATATATTTCTAAAAGGGAAAATATCATTAAAACCTCCAACTTAATACATTTTCCAACTACACCCTTTAACTTTTTAAGTTTCCAGTTTAAACCTCAAACTAACTTATTTTTCCAAAATTAAACATTCAAATATTAAAAATGTGCACGAGGTTGGGTTGATTAACGAAGAGCATGTAACAGCGTTAACAAAACTATTTTTTGTTAAAAATTATTGTTTTTATATTTAATTAGAAATAGTTTAAAAATCATAACTTGAATAGTAATAGTACCAAAATAACAATAATAAAAATGTTAACATAATAAATTATCAATACTGTTTTTACTATTAACGCTATAAATTATTTTCTCTAAAAATGAATTTAACAATTAGTTAAATCTTAAATAACAAATATTATTGTAATAATAAAAATTATTTTAATATTTTTTATATATTGATTATTTTAGATAAAATATATAATCAACAAAAAACAATAATATAATAAAATATTATTAATATATTTTCTATATTAACAATGTTAACATAAATTAAATGATTATAATATTAAAATTGTTAGTAAAAGATAATAAAAATAAAATTTAATATTCTATTTTTTTAGAATATAATATTCTAATTATGCTTTTTGAGCACTTTTTACTTAAATGGAAAATAATAATTGTTTGTCGAAAAATAATGATTTTTTACACCACTTTGGTTTTTATTTAACAGTGTTAAATGATATTAAATTTGATTGTTAGTCAATTCAACCTTATCCACATCTTTGATTATTTGAAGGTTTTTTTTGAAAAAGAAATTAGTTGGAGGTTTTAGCTGGAAAATACAAAAAAAATAGAGATATAAGTTGAAAAGTATGCTAAGTTAGAGGTTCTTTTATAATATAATATCTTCCCTTTTAAAAATGAGCACTAGTCTTATCCTGAGACCCCCACCCCCTTAGAGTTTTGTGGAGAGGGTCAAAGAAGATATAAAGCTGTACTTAGGCGTGTGTCCTGAATTAATGATATCACCAAAAGAGTGAAAGAAAAATATCACATGGAAAAAAAAAAGATACAAGAGTCGTGGGAGTTTGTTTTAGTTAGGGAAAGTCAATTTTGGTTTTTCATATAAAATTAAATAATCGACCCAACCCTCATGTCCCATCTTCAATTGTCTGCTTCTACAATCACACCCACACTCGGAAAGATGTTCATCAAGAACACAAAAAGGTTCCTTTATTAGGTATTTTGTCTGGTCTATTGTTTGGAAAATGGCATAAAATAATACTTCTCTATAAGACAACACCATGTGCAATTTTATCTACAACTCACTAAACTAACCTCTCAATGTTTATTCAGGACATACACATTTGATGAGGCTATGGTTGTTTGGGTTTAATTTTGTTAACTTTTCTTCTCATCAAATCTCTATTGAGATTCCTAACGGTCATGGTTACACTCTAGTATACGTCATAAAAGCTAGTATACGTTTATGGTTGTTTATTTCAAGATTTGCTAAAAGCAGACGTGTTCTTGATTAGTCTTTAGACCAATTACACAAAAGGAAAAAAACAAAAAAAAGTAAAGAAATATTTATGGTGAGGCTTTGATCCTTAATTCTGTCTTTACAAGTCACTAAACAAACATCTCCCTTTTTTTCAGGACATACACATGCGTTTGAAGCTATGGCTATTTTGGGTTCTTTTCCTCATATCCCTTTTTAAGATTCCTAACGGTCACACACATTTTAGTATAAATCGATGAAAGCTAAAGAAAAAGAGATATGGCTCAAGATATGCCAAAGAGACCCTTTGGATCGATTTACAAAACCAGGTTATGTTCTTGATTAATCTTTAGACCCATATTACTCAAAATGAAGAAAAATTGTGAAATTGTGAATTTATAATTCTGTGTTTAAAACTTCCTTTATATCTCTCATATGAGAAACAAAGATTAAAAATAAAATGAAAAAACAAGAAGCAATCAATCAAATATCATCCCTAACAAATCATTCACTAAACCTTCCCTTCTCCAAAAACAAATTATACCCTTAAAACACATTTGCTATGTTTTCTCACTTTCCACCCAAAAAAAAAACTTCTCTTTGTGGCTATTGTTGCTCGTGTTGCCTCGTTCTAGACCGTCAGATTATCTACCATCTGAACCGTGGGATTACAAAATTGAAGGCCTAGTAGAACTGGAACTGCTACGACTGGAACCTGAGTTTATGAAGACCGGAGTGTCTCTGGGCGACTGAGCTGTAGACCCTCGTAAGCTGCCACTATTTCCCATGTCTTTTGTCTTATGGAGAAGAAAGGTTCCTGACAAAATGGTAACAAAGCCACAAAGCTCGGTCGCAATTTGCAAACCGCTTTGAGAAGCCCAGTCCTGGACCATAAACAATACAACATGATGATGATGGTTATAATGATGATGATGGTGTGCATACAGATTGATTGGTAGATATATTTATACCTTGAACATGATCATGCTAGCTAAGATGGTGAATGTAGTAAACATAACATAGTAAACTGGAGATATGACCGCTGTGTTAAAATTATCCAAAGCCTGCACAGATGAATATAAAGATGAAATAAAAGTTTCATTATTTGAAAAAATTTGAAAATGTACTCAATATTTGTTATGACCTTGTTCAAGTAGTTGATTTGCAAAAGGCAACATATGGTCACTACTATGATGAAGATCCATGCGTGGAAGTACTTAAACTGGTTCATCCCAGAAAATGTCAACTTTATGGCAATGGCGACAGCTTTAACACTCATGACCTAACACACAAGAGAGACCGACACATTTATTTAAAAGCAAAGGGAGATGCGACTAAGAGATGACTGAAGATAAAATATGAAAACATACAGTAAGAGAACCCATTAAAGAGCAAATCCCAACATATACTATCATATGTGTCTTCCCATAACGCGGCTCATAGTAGAAGATCAGGACAAGCACCACAACCAAGACCACAGCAGAGTAAGCAAGGAAACCTAGTTTAAACAATAAAACAGTACAGCATACTTCAGTCTAGTTAGAATCTGTTTTTCTTTTTGTGCAAAACATTTATAGGTCTATCTATACCTGGTTCGGTAGCAAGGTGCCATACTTGCTTGACTGATTCAATATCTTTCTCATGAGGAGCATGTAAAACAATCGTTGTAGATCCAACAACACAAAGGACACAACCAAGTATACCAAACATATGTAACTTCTCTTCCAAAATAAAATGTGCTAGCACTGCGCTGCATAACACGGTTATTGTTTTCAGGAAACCGTTGTTGGTTTACGCATATACAAAAGGTATAGAGATAGGCATAGTGGATACAGATACCTGAAAATAATACTTAGAGCTCCCAAAGGTGTCACTAGAATAGCTGGTGCAAATGCATAAGCTGCAAAATTTGCTATCTCTCCAACAATCACTGTATAAAGTAATGAATACAAGATTAATCCTTCTAACCAAGCTCCCCAAAGGTGTCATTTGAATCTTGAAATTTGAACTATTTTTCTATGCTTCTGCTTTTTCATATCTCCTTCTTAGTCCCAGGAAACAGACTATTACAAATGTGTGGTTTCAGACCAATCTAATGATAATACTCTTCCAAGCTATCATGATGTCTTATTATAAAACCAATGTTTTCAAGATCATCTATAAACGACAAGTCTTCCAAGAACCATCTGACAAAGAACTGGAACATTCTGTTCTTAAAACAGAGATGGCTTCAATAGTGATAAGATCCAAAACATGTCTAAAGCACACAAAAATGATTACATCTCTTAGCTAAATAGCAAACAAGTAAAATGAATTGCAGCAGAATATTCCCAAAACCATTACAGAGGAAATTGATAACACTTACTTGTAATCATTCCAGCCCACCACCAAGGTTCATATAAGTATCCATACCCTCCTTCACCTAATCACAGAAATATAAACAACAAGACACAAAATAAGTTAAACAATAAGAGTAAAGTTGAAGAGTAACAGTAACCCAAATCAGAGAACCTGCTCTAGCTCCGCTAACACCGGCCTTCTTAAGACCTTTTTTCTTGATGATGAAGCTAGAACCAATGAATATACTTGAAGACACTGCTAAAATGACTCCATGTATATTATCTGGTGACATCTCCTCCATCTTTGATTATATTTATAAATTGCTTATATACAATTTAGCTGATTCAGATTGTTAATAATGAAAATTCCACTCTCAGATAGCTTATTGCGTCTACAAAAAGAAACAAACAAACAAAGAAGAGTCAGAGTAAAGAAATATATACTCTATAATCAAAAATCATCATAAGACACATATATTCCAAACCATTACTAATTAGCCTCACCAATCATATTGTGAAAATAAAATCTGAGTTTTCAAAAAATCATCGTGGCTGAAAAATCGAAGACCAGACACAAAACAGAGATATGGAAGCAATAAAAAGGACAAATCTTAACCTATTAACAAAAAAATGCCTAAAACAAAATCTAAGATCTTTCGATTGTGCACCAGATTAACGAATTAGAGCCTCACAAAAACGTTTTTATACGTTAACTTTTGTTCCACATTAAACTATAACTCGTCAGATTAACAAATAAAATTCCCTAGTAATTGAGAAAACGACTCTAAGGAGAAATGAAAAAAAAAAACAAATATTTAGAAGCTAGAGTAGTATTTGAATATTCGAATCGTATCAAACCTTTTTCATATCTTCCATTTTTGTACACCAATACAAAATCAAGAATGTGGAAGACGTAATAATAAATGGAAAAAAATGATTTTTCCGTTTATTTTTTCTTGCAGCTGAAACGTAACGTGAAAATTTTAGGGTTCTTTGTATTTTGTAGAACTGAATCTGAAAAAAATTATGAAAGCGAGAGGAGAAGACAGAGAGATTTTGTATGTAACGAAATTTTAGGAAAGTTTAGAACTAACCAAATGCACACACTCATTATACAACCCAAAACCATAAGAGTTACACATATACAAAACTTTTAAATTTAGACCGTTTCGGTTCAACTTTATTCGTTTTTTTTGTTCAGAAATGTTATTTTATTCTCTTTGGATTTTTTTACTTAATAAAATAAAATTTTAAGAATAAACAAATTTGAGCGAAAAGAACACTTCAGTCTTCACTACCAATCCCAATTGTATAATACACTTATCCTCTGTAACCACTAATAATTCTTAATCAAAGTTTCGTGCTATAAGTATTAAATAACTCTGTTTCTGCATAAAACTTTGCAAAAACTAATTCTTTACGACATTAAATATTGGTAAAGTTCTTTCAACAGCATAAAATTCCAATCTAAATATATGTCATGTAAGAAAATACATTACTATATAATTCAAAAAGTGTGGATTGATATGATCTGAAACAAGTGTTTAGAAAGATTTATATTACAAGGGAATATCGTCAAGAAGTGATGATTTGATTAAGAACAAGAGTTAAATAACTTCATGAACCACTCACGTTTATATGAAGTCAGAATGTGGCCGATGGTGAATCCACACACAAGACCAGGTACATAGCCTATTACAGCTGCTATCCAGCTCAGTACTGGCTCTTCTTCTTCCTCCTTTTCTGCGTCTTCCGGTTGCGTTGTTGCTTCTTCTGTACCGCCACAGGTTTCTTGGAGAGGAACACCACAAAGTCCGGGGTTCTCTGCGAATGAAGAACTATCTTGGCTTTGAAACTGAGTGCCTTGTGGTATTGGACCTTCAAGCTTGTTGTAAGAGAAGTTCATCCATGAAAGAAACGTGAGTTTCCCAAGCTCTGGTGGGATTACGCCGGATAATCTGTTTTGAGATAAATCCAATGATTCAAGATTGGTCAAGTTCGCTAGAGATGGTGGTATACTGCCTGTGAAAGCGTTGTTTGACATGTTCAGCACAATCAGTTCCTTAAGAAGACTGATAGATTTAGGGATGTCACCTTCGAATCTATTACCGGAGACATCAATGGTTTTATAGATAGTGAAAACACTCCCAACCAGCTCGATATTTAGTCCTTTGGTCGTCGTAGTCACTGAGTTTTGATAGTTTCCAGAGTCACGTCCTGCATACCTACTCGGCATAATCTCTACATCGTCTATGACTGATGACATTGCACTCCACCCTGAAAAGTAATATGACTGTAAGACTCCGGTGAAGCGATTTTCCGAAACATCAAAGATTCGCAGCTTGGAGAAGCTCAAAGAATCTCCAGGAGAAGATATTGGGCCATGGAACTTGTTAGAACGAAGGACAAGAATCTGTAGATTGGGCAAAAATCTCAACCAAAATGGAAACTTATCACTGATTATGTTGTCTTCCACGTTCAGAAACTCTAGCCGGGTGCAGTTGATCAAAGACTTGGGAAGTTCTCCTGATAACCGGTTGTGACCAACATCAAGAGATCTCAAGTTATCACTGATAGATTCCTCTGGAAAAGTACCAGAGAGGCTGTTATTCCGAAGATGCAAGACCGAGAGAGTAGTATTGAAACTCTCAAAACACCGAGGAATAGAGCCATTGAACTTGTTGCTTGATAAAACAAGTGTATCTAGAGAAACCAGTTTGCATATTGTCCTTGGAATCTCTCCCGCAAAGCCATTATCAGAGCCTAGAAAGAACTTTGTAGAGTTTGGTAACAAAGGAAACGGATCTTGGAATTTGTTTGAACTTATATCAAGCAAAATCAGTTTTCCACTTCTTTGAATAACATTTGCTGATCCTTTGAAACCAACAAAAGAATTCTGAGAAATGTTAACATACTGCAACTCTGGAAGTCGCCATAACCACTCAGGTACTTGGCCTTCAATATGATTGGCAGAGATGTCTAAATAATATAAATTGGTTTTGGTTTGTAGAAACTTGGGAAACTCAACAATATTGCAGGATGATAAAATCAAAATTTCAAGAGGTGGAGGAAAAAGAAGAGTGGAACTGATCTTCAATTTAATCCCGGAGAGATCCAAATAACCAAGTGACATGAGAGGTGAGAAAATACTTACGTCAACAATACTTCTTGTATTAACATAAGAGAGGTCAAGCATGCTAAGTGACTTGAGATGCAAGAAGATACTGAAATCAACCACGCCCCTCTCTGTGTTCCATAAAGAGAGGTCAAGATAAAAGAGCCCGACTAGCTTCGATATAGATCTCGGGATTGGTCCATTAAAGTTGTTTTCAAGAAGAGACAAAACTCCAAGGTTTGATGGTGTAGTGATATTCCCAATATCAAGAGTACCACTGAAGTCGTTTCTTCCCATCATAAGGATGCCTAATGAAGGGAGCATGAAGAGAGACGACGGAACAGATCCAGAAAATGAATTACCAATAATCCCAAAAGACACAAGGTTTGAGAGGCTACTCATGTTAGATGGGAGCATACCTTCGAACTGGTTAGAACTAAGATCAATCACTGTGAGCTCACTCAAATTGAGTAGCGCACGAGGAAAGTTCCCACCGAGCTTGTTTGATCCAAGATGCAACTCTGATAGCTTGTTTAATCTTCCCATAGAATCCGGTAGCTCACCGGTGAAACCATTAGTAGAGAGATCAAGATTTGTGAGATAAGAAAGATTTCCGAGTGAAGAAGTAATCTTTCCAAATAAATTGCATTCACCAAGACTCAAAACCCTCAGATATTTGAGATTGCCTATTGAATCTGGTAGAACACCTGAAAGGTTATTCGAGCCAAGGTCGAGGTTCTGAAGATGTTGTAGTCTAAACAAACTACTATTAGATCTCAAAGGGCCATTGAGAGAACTGTTTCCGAGGAGTAACTCAACCACTTGACCCGTCTTAGGATCACAAGTGACACCATTCCAAGAACAGCAATCAGTGTTGTTCTTCCACATCTCAGTCTTCTTATCCGCAGCCATCATATTGGAATGGACATAGAACTCTCTCTTGAACTCCCAAAGAGCATCTTTCTGGTCTGGACGACACAAGTGCCTTACACGAGAAGCACAAACAAGTATTGAGGTAGAAATGAACAAAATTAAATACAAGTTTAATACTGTCATCTTCCTATGACTACAAGAATGCAACATACTTTTTTTCCTTTTTTTTATTTGTTTTTTTTCTTCTTTCTATGAAAATGAATTTGAAAACATGAATTTTGAAGTGATGTTGATGATCCACAGAGTGTCTTTTACGTTTATGTGATAAAATTAAAGCTTGACTTAAAAAGTCTGCTGTGGAAAAATTGAGTCATCTTCCACTAAGATTATAGAATTTCAAATGGATGGTCCACAAAGTCAATAAAGTATCTCCACTTACAAAAAAAAAGTAGCCGTAAGAAATTGAAAATTGTAGTGTGGGGTTAATCGCTGCAACGCTGCACAGTCCAAAGACTCTTTTTGACTATTCAAAACGCAGACGCAATATTTTGGCCGCGTGGGGTTAATCGTTAAGACGCAATGCCAGCCGGAAACGCTTTTATTCAAACGTAACTAAATGCAAGTATTGAATTTGAAAGGCAGGAAATTAAACATTATTATCATGATCCTCTCATTACAAGAATGCATCATTTATTTTTTATATGTTTTATGTTTCTCTTTTGTCTGACACGTGTGATGCTAGTGACTTAGATCATTGGATTGTCGTTTACAATTATAGTGGAAACGAAAAATTGACTTAGAAAGTCTCTTGCGAAGACTAATTTCGTAATGGAATGAGATCAAACATAATTCCAAAAAAGATTTGTAATTTTCATATGAAGTCTCCTCCCTAAAATATTTAATAATTCAGGAGTGATTTGAATTTTAAATTTTAAACCAGCTCAGTACTGGCTCTTCTTCTTCCTCCTTTTCTGCGTCTTCCGGTTTCGTTGTTGCTTCTTCTGTACCGCCACAGGTTTCTTGGAGAGGAATACCACAGAGCGCTGGATTTTCGGCGAATGAAGAACTATCCTGGCTTTGAAACTGAGTGCCTTGAGGTATTGGACCTTCACGCTTGTTGTAAGAGAAGTTCATCCATTCAAGAAACGTGAGTCTCCAATGCTCTGGTGGGAATTCGCCTGATAATATGTTTTGAGATAGATCCAATGATTGGAGATTGGTCAAGCTTGACAAAGATGGCAGAATACGGCCTGTGAAAGCGTTGTTGGACATGTTGACCACAATCAGTTCCTTGAGTAAACCGATGGACTCGGGGATCTCTCCTTCAAATTTGTTTCCGGAGACATCGATGGGTTTATAGATTGTGTAACCACTCCCAACCAGCTCCATCTTCAATCCTTTGGCGGTCATAGTCACTGAGTTATGATAGTTTCCAGAGTATTTCTAAATATTCTATTCGGGATTTTCTTATCAAACACAATCTAAAATCAATTAATACTTGTTATATGTATTAAATATTCAAATTTAAAAATTATTGTTCATGTTTTTAATTTATTTAATTATTAAATTCTCCTCAGCTAATTTTTGTTAATCCTGGTGTTGACATGTCAAAAATTTTGAGTTGGTAAAGGTGGGTAATTCAAATAGAGAAATAGACCAATTTTTGTTTATCAACCTAAAAAGTTCTTTTCATCATCATTTGATTGTGGCTTTAAAACTCTTTGTGAAGCCATTGTGGGTTCGTTTCTTCAAGGTTTGTTTCTAGGTGGAATTTGATTGGTTATGCTTTCAGTGGGTTTCCCTAATTTCAATCAAATAATGAAACTACTATAGTGTTGATTGATTCTAATGGAGTCTATTTTGTCAATTTCTGTTAAGGTTTTCATATAACTTTTAGAGGATAATCTGAGGTATTCAAAAAAAAAATTTCAGCTACATTTGCGTTGAAGTTTTTATATTTTATACTACTGTTGTAATGTGTCTTTTAATCTTTGTTGCTTACAATCCTTTGCAGCATTTCTATCCACCATAGCATTGGCCTAAGGAAGGAACTCTATCAAAGTGAGTATTTTGTGAATAGGTAATGCTTGAAATTTTATGATCAATTGCAGAAACATGTCAAGCCATAGATATAGACAATATAAGTATTTCTTTTTTTATGGATTTTTTTTCCTGCTACAGAGAACAAAGAGAAAGTCGCTTAAACATAGAAATTGAAAGTAGCTTTTCTTTATGAACTCAAGCGTACTCATTCATACATTTTCTCAGGCATATATAAATCTCCCTTTTATATGTAAGCTTCTTCTTCTAAAATATAGTTTATGTCAGGTTCCTTTTTTACGTTTATTACTAACTCGAAGCATTGGTTTGTCGATCACTATAGCAAGATGCAGTTGAGGCAAAGAGACAGAGAGAGAATGTTTGTTAGTGTGTACGTACGGAGAGACCCTCTCGCCCAAGGCCTTATCTGCTTCGTTTTGTCGTTTATTTCGCCATTAATATTGTAACAGAGAGTACTCTCCTTTTTTCAGCCTGCCGAGGAAATAAGAATCTTGCAGTTTTTAATATTTTTATCCTTTTTCTTATTTTTGGTTTCACTAATATGTAGATGTGAGTGTTCTATCAAATTTGATATATATATATTTATATATTATATAAATGGTTTCTTTTTACGTTTATGTTACTAACTCTAATCATTGGTTTTCGTTTCTGTAGGCCACGATAGCCAGATGCTTTTGATTCAACATTGACTCTGCTATCTCAGGTGTGATTCTCATAATTTCTTCATTAAAATGTTGTGTATGTACATGTCATCGTCTCACCAGTTAGTCAATTTCTCCAATACCCACGATTCAATTTTGCTTTTTCTCTGTTGGGTTTGATCTGAATTTGGTCATTTTCTTTCGTGGTTGTTTTCTAGGGTTTCATAGAATTGGGTAGAATTATGAGTTTATCTGATTCTCGATCCTTGGTTGTTGTGTTTGGGTTCAGTTTTCTAGATGTTTTGATGATTAGGGTTTGACTTTTTTACTTGAAGATTAGATCCATGACTATTGATAATCATAGTGAGTGATTGTTTTTTCATCTTTCATTGTTGCAGAACACATCAACTCTTACGTTTGCAGCTGCATCTGCTGGTATAACTGTACTCATACACGATCTTGGAAAATGTAACCGCACTCACCAAGCGAAGCAGGACTTGGATAGCTTGCTAAATTGAGAGTTGAGGAGATGGAACAAGGAAGAGCTGAGATGTCATTGTTGCAGCTAAAGCCTAGCTTGAGGAGGCTAAGGCGAGACATACATCAGCAATAGCGGAACTGCGTTCTGTCAAGGAGGAGTTAGAAACTTTGCACAAGGAATATGATGCTTTGGTGCAAGATAAATATGTGGTGGTTAAGAAAGTTGAAGAAGCAATGTTGGCATCAAAAGAAGTTGAGAAGACGGCTGAAGACCTGACCATAGAGCTGATAGCTACAAAGGAGTCACTGGAATCAGCACATGCTCCTCATTTGGAAGAACAGAGGATTAGAGCTGACATGGCTAATGACCAAGATACTCACCGCTGGAAGAAGGAACTAAAGTAAGCGGGAGAGGAACTTCAGAAACTGAACCAAGAGATAATGTCTTCCAAGAACCTTAAGTCAGTGACACTGTCTGAGTGTTGCTTCTTGATATAAAGGCTGAACTGGTAGCTTATATGAATCCAAGCTAAAGCAGGAAGCAAGTGACTCAACCATAAACATCGAGCTTTTTTTCTCAGTGATCGAGCTTTTCTCTCAGTGAGGAGTCCATTTGAGCAAGCGTATTGTGCTTTGTAATTTGTAAGTCAAGTCATCCTTTTATCAAATACTAAACTCGACAAGGAAATAAAAGTCATTCATCTAATAAAAGCTGTGTATTAGTGATATATATATATATATATCATTCAAAGCAAAGGACTTCTAGAGATTGAAGATTAAATTAGGCATATTTAGCTTTAGATTTGTAAATTTTTAAACAATTCACACAATAATTTTGGGAGTTTTTTTAAGACTAAAGATCAACAAATTAAAGAAACCAAAGTGCAAAGAATTAACAATAGAAAAAATTATCAACACACTGTAGAATCTTAATTATAAGGTTGGGAATTTGAATTAAGATAGTAATAACAGCTTATTAATTCAGATTGTAACATTGATTTTTTTATAAAGTTTTGATTAATTTGCTATTCGCTAACTCTACAATATTTAGGAAAATCGTTTTTAGTATCCAAAATTGCTCAATAATCAGAAGTTTTACATTTTTTTTTAGGGATATATCATGGGTAATTATAACAAAAATATAAACTATTTTAAAATATATTATTTATTTTTTGATTAATATATACTACACTCTTTTTGTGTGCAACATTATTAAAATAAGTTCAATACTAACATTATTAACATACTTAGGTTCTCCTATAAACAAATTCCAAAATTCTATATTTTATTCATAAATTATTGGAAATCAACTAAATTAAATACTAATACTTACTAAACAACTACAAAAATATTACAAAACTGAAATATTACTTTTTAACTTCATATTCATCACAGAAAAAAAAAACTCGTCCTGCGACGTAGAAGAAAATAAAAATTTAGAAGGTGGTAAAATATACAATAAATTTTCAGTTATAATTTTTATGACCATTGACATGTATAACAAAAAATCCTGTTTATTCCGAACTAACATATCTTTTTTATCCCCTTTTATCCCGTAATAATATATACCGATTTAATTAAAATGATATAAGATATACATTAAAATCTGTGTAAACTGAAAAAGAAACCCTGCTGCATATGAATAAATTATAAACATTATCCTTCATTATTAATTTTAATATATTTACAATTTTTTAAACAGATAATAATAATTTATTTCTTCTAAATAAAAAACAAATATTTGAAAAATATTAATACAAGCAAGTAGTAAATAAAATTTGCAACAAAATTTACATGAAAAATCATTACCAAATAAATTATGATCTAACATAAAATTATTAACTCTTCTACTTCATAATAAAAATACAAACAGAATTATAACATTTCACGTAATCCAGAAACAATTTGCAAAAAACAATAAAAATATAAATAAAAAACATTTATAATTTTAAAAGTTGGGAAAAAATTAAATATAAGTCCCGCTGCAAAGCGCGGGTCTAATACTAGTTATAATAATAATATAGAAACTTAGAGTAAGATAAAAATAATATTCTTATCTAAAAATAAGTGAAAGTGCACATCTTCTCCCCTATATACATATATCATGTTATATCAGACATATTCATCTACATTTTTTAGACAATGTTTTTTATTCACGTTTTAGAAATTTTTTTTTTTCTTTTTGTTACTATTTTTATTTGGATTCACCCTATCTTCAGTTGCCTCTTATCACCTGCATATATTTAACCGTTTCAACTTTCATCGTCCGGTCTTGCTGCGCAGGGTTGTGTCTGAGAATTAGGAGACGCAAAATATAAAACAACGCTCATAACAAACGTAATTAAATATAAAACAAAATTTTAAATATAATAAAAAATCGATAGTAAAACATAAACTATATAAAAAATAATAATTTAAAACAAAGAATAATCTATTACTTAAATTTTACAATGTATATATATGTATAAAACCTATATAAGAGCTCATAAAAATGGGAGACAAAGACGAATGTTTGACTGCCATCATACCTGGCCCTATTACTGTGGGACTGAAAATCAAAAGGTATAGTTTATTTATGTGTTGTTAATTTCTGACTAACCATACCAATCTATCTAGTTAAGTAGATCTTCATTTTTTTTTTTTGAAGTATATGACTTTTCCATAAACAAGTAGATATATATATATATATATATTGTTTCTGCATGAGTAGATCTTCACGTTTTCTATTTATTTAGAAAATCTGCCACTTTTATTAGTAGATGTAGTAAAACTCATTAATAATGGTGTACATGTTGTAAATCAGTATATGTTTGGTTATATCTACACATATCCCATTCTATAATGATATATGTAATTAACCTTATATTTCAAAAGAAAAAACGGCATGTTTTGTATAGATCTCCACGTATTAGTTCTTTAAAACCAGAGTCCTTTCACAAACTCGGTTTTTAAAGATGACTAATTTTATATAAAAAAATGTATGCATAATTAAATAACAAGCTATATTTATTTGTATAAAACATGTATTTGAAATTCATGATAAATTATAATCCTGATAATGAAATAGTTTTCATGTTATAAAGTAACACTCTACTTACAAATAAAAATGTCTAACATAAAAAATATCTCAACATTTTCACATACAATGGTAAATGCATGTATATAGCTAAATAACATGTTATATGTGTTTGTAACATGTTAAAAAAACTTTTTTAAAATAATATAACAAAAATAGACCTTTAGATATTTTCTTAACATGATAAATGTCATATTTCATGGATATGCTTTACATATTTCAAAACAAGTGCTTAGAATGTTTACTGATTTATTATTACAAGGGGACATCATTCTCCTGCGTACGAAGAGAAGCTTTGATTAAGTATGGAAGATCTTCATGAACCAGTCACGTTTATAAGTAGTCAGAATGTGGGCGATGGTGAGTCCACAGAACACACCAGGTACATAGCCTATTGCAGCAGCGATCCAGCTCAATACTTGATCTTCTTCTTCTTTTTCTTCATCTTGCTCTTGCTTTGTTGCTTCTTCTTTTCTGCCACATGTTTCTTGGAGAGGAACACCACAAAGCGCGAGATTCCCTGCAAAAGAAGAACTATTCTGGCTTTGAAACTGAGTGGCTTGTGGTATTGGACCTTCAAGCTTGTTGTAGGAGAAGTTCATCCACGCCAGAAATGTGAGTTTACCAAGCTCTGGTGGGATATTGCCAGATAATCTGTTTTGAGATAGATCTAATGATTGGAGATTGGTCAAGTTCGACATAGATGGTGGAATACGGCTTCTGAAAGCATTGTTTGACATGTTTAGCACAATCAGTTCCTTGAGCAAACTTATGGATTCAGGGATGTCTCCTTCGAATCTGTTTCCGGAGACATCAATGGTTTTGTAGATTGTGAAACCACTCCCAACCAGCTCCATATTCAATCCTTTGTTTGTCAGACCCACTGAATTATGATAGAAGCCTGAGCCACGTCCTGCAAACCTAATCGGCGTACGATCTACAATGTCCACGACCGATGACATTGCACTCCAACCGGCAAAGTAATGTGATGGAATGAATCCATCAAAGTGATTGTCCGAAATGTCAAAGATTCGCAGCTTAGAGAAACTCAATGAAACTCCAGGAGAAGATATTGGCCCGTAGAACTCATTAGAACGCAGGACAAGAATCTGGAGATTGGGTAACAATCTCAACCAGAATGGAAATTGGTCATTTATTATGTTGTCTTCCACATTCAGAAACTCGAGTTGAATGCAGTTGATCAAAGACTTGGGAAGTCCTCCGGAGAACCGGTTGCCACCAACATCAAATGATCTCAAGTTACTACTGATAGATAACTCAGGAAAAACACCAGAGAGGCTATTATTCCGGAGATGCAAGACCGAAAGAGTGGTATTGAAATTGTTAAAACACTGTGGAATAGAACCGCTGAAGTTGTTGTTGGATAAAACAAGTGTATCAAGAGAAACCAATCCGCATATTGCCCTAGGAATCTCTCCGGAAAACTGATTATCGGAGCTTGAAAAGAACATCATAGATCTTGGTAATAGAGGAAGATCCTGGAATGTGTTTGAACTTATATCAAGCGACACCAGTGAACTTCTTTGAATAATATCCACTGGTCCTTCAAAACTTAGGAAGGAATTCTGAGAAATGTTCACATACCGCAACGATGGCAGTCTCCATAGCCACTCTGGTACTTGGCCTTCGATTTGATTGGCAGAAATGTCTAAATACATCAAACTGGTTTTGTTTTGTAAGAACTTGGGAAACTCAGCAATATTGCATGATGATAAAGTCAAGGTGAGTATGGGTGAGGGGAAATAGAGATCTGAACTGATCTTCAAATTAATCCCTGAAAGATCCAGACTACTAAGTGACATGAAATGTGAGAAAACATTCAAGTCAACTATGCTTCTTGTATTAAGATAAGAGAGGTGAAGGAGCTTAAGTGACTTGAGATGCAAGAAGATGTTGAAATCTACCATGCCCCTCCTTGCATTCCAAAAGGAGAGATCAAGAAACCAGAGCCCGAGTAGTTTTGATATAGATCCCGGGATTGGCCCATTGAAATTGTTTTCTCCAAGGGATAAAGTACCAAGTTTAGATGGTGTTGAGATATTCCCAATCTCTAGACCATTGAAGTCGTTTCTTCCCAGTTTAAGGTGGATTAATGAAGGGATCATGAAGAGAGATGATGGAATATATCCAGAAAAGAAATTTCCAGTAATCTCAAAATTCTCCAGCTTAGAGAGTGTACTCATGTTAGATGGGAGCATACCTTCAAGCTGGTTTGAACGAAGGTCGATTCGGGTGAGCTCGCTCAAGTTGAGTAGTACACGAGGAAAGCTCCCACTGAGCTTGGTTGAAACAATTTGCAACTCTGTTAGTCGGTTTAGTTTGCCCATCGATTCCGGTAGCTCACCAGTGAAACCATTAACAGAGAGATCAAGATTAGTGAGATAAGAAAGATTTCCGAGTGAAGAAGGAATCTTTCCAAGGAATTTGCAACCACCAAGATTCAAAACCCTCAAATACTTGAGGTTGCCGATGGAATCTGGTAGAATACCAGAAAGATTATTGTAGCCAAGATTCAGGCTCTGAAGTTGTTGTAGTCTAAACAGACTACTATTAGATTTCAAAGGGCCATTGAGAAAACTGCTCATGAGGTATAGCTCAACCACCACGCCCGTCTTAAGATCACAAGAGACACCATCCCAAGAACAACAATCAGTGTTGTTCATCCACCTCTCTGTCTTCTTATCACCAGCCATCCCGTAGTTAAAGAAGTCTTGGACATAGAACTCATTCTTGAACTCCCAAAGAGCATCCTTCTGGTCTGAACGACACAGTTGCTTAACAGGAGAAGCAAACACAAGTACAGCATTAGAAAGGGAAAAAATTAAACAGAAGCTCAATATTGTCATCTTCATTTAATGCAACGCAACATAACTCTATATTTTTCTTTGATTATTTTATTTTCTGTGAAAATAAAATGAGCGGTGACACTTGATCTATATATTTTCTGTTGTGGATAAATTTTTAAAGCTTGACTTATCAAAGTCTTCTGTGAAAAAAAAAAACGGTCCACAACGTCAATCAAGTCTCCTCTTTTTAATAAGCAACTCTAAAAAATTGAAAATTCAATACCGTGCGTGTGGGTTTAGTCGCTGAAACGCTCCACCGCAGACGCAGTTTCTCAGCCATGTTTATGAATCGTTAAAACGCAGGCCTCTGATTTTTCAAAACCATTAACGAATTTTCCAAACGCTCTGTAGACGCAAGTTTTTTTTGTTCCTGCTCTGTAATGGCCCGCGTCACTAAGAGTCACAGTGAAAAACTCAGTCAGTCCTTTGCCAAAACCTCTCTAAATCAGTATTGGTCTAAATCAAAAAAAAATTTAAAAAAAAACACGGTTTCTTTTATTTTTCTGGTTTTATTTTACATTTTTTTTAAGGAGAGTTGGATAACTAACCCATATTTTAAGAAAAATTTGAAAACTATACCTAATTTTTCATAATTTGAAAAATACCCTTATTTATTAATTTTTTAATTTTTAAAAATATAATTAATACTTTAATTTATATTTCAATTACATGAATACAATCATTATTAATTTAACTTTATTATAACAAATTAATACCCAAATATATATATATATATTGTTGATTAATTTTTTAAAAAAATATAAAAAATCAGAAAACTTATATTATTTTAGCTTGATTTATTATTAAAATTGATTTATTAAACTATCAACTTATTTTTTACTTCTCTCAACTTATTTTTTTTGTGTTAACTTATTTTATAACAATCGACTTATTTCGATTGATCGATTTATTTAAACAGTCGACTTATTTAAACTGTTAACTTATTATGATTACTTGTTGATTTAATTTATTTTTGTAAACTTATTTTTTTCTTGATAGACTTATATTATTGTATGTTGACTTATTATTAAAGTTGATTTATCTAACTGTCGATTTATTTTTTTCTATCTATTATTTTATTTGTTTTCACCACTGACTTATTTTTTAACAGTTGACTTATATTTTTATTGTTTGATTTATTTACATAGTTAATTTATTTAAACTGTTGATATATTTTTTTGTTCATTGATTTATATTTTTCCTAGTAGACTTATTTATCTTTAATAAACTTATATTATTTTATGTTGATTTATTATTAAAACTGATTTATTTAACTGTTGACTTATTTTTTCTATCTATAAACTTATCTTTTTCACCATTGAATTATTTTTAATAATTGACTTATATTTTGACTGGTTGATTTAGTTACATAGTTGACTAATTTAAACTGATAATTTATCTTTTAATTTTTATAAACTTATTTTTGAAAATTAAAATTAAAATATATATATCTTTAAAACTTATTTTCTGTAAGAACTTATAAAATTTTCTATTTACTAATAGTATTTTTATTTTCATGAAATTATTTTAATAATGTTAAAATTATTATAACAATTATTATATATATTAATATGACACTAAAATTTAAATTCATAGTTAATAAAAAGTAATATATTGACCAAATTAAAAATAAAAAATAGAAATTTTTATTAAAAAATTTTATTTCACTAAATAAAAATGTTTTATTGTTGAATTTTAATTTATAAAATTTTAATATATATTCAAATAAAATTTATAAACACTGAATTTGTAATATTTATCTTAAATTTATAATAATAATAAAATATTTCGTGAATTAATTTATATTTTATATAAAATATGATATCATTATTTTAAATCTTGAAAAAATCTACAAAAATATAGAATTTTTACTATGAATTTGGAATTTATTTTAAGAAAAAATTATAAGATTTGAATTTGTCTTTATCAATAATAGTTTTAAAAATATATAACTCTAGTTATTATATACAATTGAGTCACATAATAATAATATTAATTTTAATTAATATTTATTATAAAATATAATCAAATAAATCCAACAAAATAGTATTAAAATCTATTATATTTTTAATTTTCGTAACTAACTTTTAATTAAGTTAAATGTCTTATTTTTTATATTTAAATTAAGTATTCTCTAATATATATAAAATCTAAATAATTATAATAATTGTTAAATAATTTATTTGTATATTATTTAGTTTCAATTATTTAATGTATAAAGATATATTTTAAATTTTGAAATTTTTTATTATATTTAAATTAATTATTCTCTGATATATAAAACTAAATAATCAAAATCATTGTGAAATTATTTATTTTTATATTACTGAGTTTTAATTATTTTATGTATAAAAGGTATATTTCAAATTTTAAAAAATTTGGTGTAGTTTTCAAAATTTGGAAAAGATGTAAGGTATATTAGCAAATTTTCTCTTTTTTTTTATTTAATCAACTAATGTACCTTTTGGTATTTGGTTAAAGGGTCCTCTCAATGATTTATTTCTTCTAGTTGTATTGTTTCTCCTTCTAAATATTTAGTAATGACTATTGTTGAATAGTATATTACATCATAAACAATTAAAAAGAACACATCATAAATAGCCCAATCATTAGGTTCTGAAATCGAAAGTCTAGCTAGTTCAGAAATTCGAGACTAGTGCAGTTGATCAGAGACTTGGGAAGTTCTCCTGATAGCCGATTGCCACCAACATCAAGTGATCACTAATAGCTTCATCTGGAAAAATGCCAGAGAGGCTGTTATCCCGAAGATGCAAGACCGAAAGAGTAGCATTGAGATTCTCAAAACACCAAGTAATAGAACCATTGAACTTGTTGCTGGATAAAACAAGTGTATCAAGAGAAACCAATTTGCATATTGTCCTGGGAATCTCTCCCGCAAACCCATTATCAGACCCTAAAAATAACTTGGTAGAGTTTGGTAACAAAGGATACGGATCCTGGAATTTGTTTGAACTTACATCAAGCAAAATCAGTTTTGGCTAAAAATTTAACAAGTCTCCTGTGTAAAATGGCGTCAACTTCCACAAAGGTGATTAATTTCCGAATAAATGGGTCCAAAAAGTCAATTTAGTCTCCTCTACGTAAAATGTGGTCTTAGAGAAATTGAAAATTCAATAGCGTGTGGCGTATAGTGTAGGGTTAACGGCAAAATGCTCCAAAAGACAAGACTCTCTTTTGATTAATCAAGACCACAGACGCAGTTTCGCAAAATGCGGTGTCGTGTTAACCCTTAAGCCTGAAGATTCCTCTGATTTTCCTAAGCCGAAAACGCAATTTTCCTAACGCACTGTAGTCTATAATTCTTTGTGTTCCCTCTTTCTATTTTCTATTCTTGTTCTTAATGAATGGCCAGATCATTTGTATATTGACTCTAAGAAATTTCATAGTATATATTGTTCAAAAACAAATATCAACTAATTTCATAGTTGTAAAAGCTTTTTTTTCGTTGTCTCTCCCACCCTTTGTGTTTGACATCTCATTCACATAGCCAAAGGACTTGTCCAATGCTAATCTTCTGTTTAGTTTTCACTTTTCAGGAAATTTACATGTAAACATAGCCCCTAGTTACATGTAATTTTTTTTTTTGGTAAACATGTTAATAAATACTTAGGTACGTGATAAAAATATTTTGGACCTTTTTTATTGGACCATAAAATATACTAAAAATATTCAATTTATTATCGGTCATATGCAATAGCACACCTAACCATGTGCGTTCGGGTATCTGTTCGGATTCAGATCGGAATTTGGGTTTTGGGTTTAAAAGTTTTCATACTTTTTGGATATTAATAGTTTTTGTTTCGGGTTTGGATATCCAAAATACGGAAAAGAAAAATAAAATAAATTAAAATTTTACAAATATAATTAAAAACTGTAAGATATATGGGTTATTTGGTATTTTGGTTATTATGATTGATATTTTTTAATTTATAATTGTAATTTTTAATAATTGGATTATAGACTATATACATATAATTAATATAAATATATATATATAATTAATATTTTTAGTTATATAATTATATTTCAAGTATTTCGGGTATATTGTGTATCCATTCGATTCTCGGTTCGGTTTAGGCTCGAGTTCAGTATTTTGGATATAAAAATTTGGAATCCATTTGGATATTTTGTTAGTTCGGATCCGCGTTCGGTTCTACTTTTCGAATCGGGTTCAAATGAGTACTTCGGGTTTCGGGTATTTTGCCCATGCACACCTCGCACATGTACAGATCTTCCCATGTCCCGCACTACAAAACACCTGCGAGGGTTGCTTCTGCAGCCAATAGCAGTCCTGCATGGGATGACGAGTGAGGTTCCCCAAGCAAATATTCGGGAAATCGTGCGTCTTCTTGTCATGAAACAAACCATCAGTTTAACAAATCCACTTATCAGTCACAGTCATCGATCATGTCTACGTTGCCCAACAAGACAACATCGCCTACCACATGTCATCCAGATCCAGTGGACATCGAATGGCCTCTAAGACAATCTTCAAGCCTCACCGCTCCAACAACTAATGATGAAACACAACTAAACACAAGAACTTCATTTACCCCGGATTTAGATGAATTAGATCCGTTTGAAAATTAGCTTCCACGTCCCAACAACGGTGCTTTTTTTTTGTTTCTACCGGTCTTAATAATGGAATTGGATCCGGTTTTAGCAACGTTTTACCCCTCGGAAAAACCGAGCAGTCTGCAATGAAACTTGCAGTACCACCTTTTAGAAATATGGAGATTTTATGTAAACATCTTTTGGGGTTAGCTTCTTCCACCATATAAACTTTACTACAGCTTCAGGTTGCTTCAGGTTGCTTCAGCCTTTAAGTTGTGCAAATTTTGTTCTGTTTTCTTCATTGCTCTTGCCATTGCTTCATTCGTCTTACATATTAAATTCTTTTACGGCGGCTAGGCTATTTTCATGTATACTTTGTTTTTTTCTGGCAGTTGCTGATCTTTTCGTACATATGAAGTTTGAGTTATCTTTGGTACCGATCCATTTATACATTAACCTGTAACAAAAAACATGAATTGATGTCATGAATCATGACTTCCACTATTCGTATAGTCATGATCGTAAACTCTTATAAGAATAACACGATCTGTATTTTATATATATATTTGCAAAACGCAACGTACACATTTTCAAGCCAAGATACATCAGCCATGAAAGACGTTTATTACAAACCCATAAAACAGGAAAAAAAACACACAAAAGAGTCTTGTGAAGAACAGAACAGAAAATTCCAGTACAAACACGAACAAGATTGTGGAGAACATATGCTTCACGACTGCTCAATGAGATTGCAATAAATGGGCTTAACGAACACTTGTGGTGAGTCTGGTAACTCTTAGTTTTCTTCGACCAAACTTTTCTGTAAACCATTCATGATAGTGTGAAGTGAAGATATGTCCGATCACCAATCCACAGAATACACCAGGTCCATAAGCTACTGCAGCTGCTATCCAACTGAACATTTGCTCCTCCGCTGCTGACAACTCCTCGAGTTGCTGCGATGGAGGATTCGGGACATGCTTTTCTCCACAGATATCTTCGAGACCGTAGAGTCCAGGGTTGTCAGAGAACGAGGAACAATTCTGCCTTTGAAACTGTGTACCTCTTGGCACTGGACCTTGGAGAAGGTTATCAGAGAAGTTCATGTATGACAAAAAGGTGAGTTTAGAAAGATCTTGTGGGATTTGACCTGAGAGCTTGTTACAGGATAGATCTAATGTCTCAAGCTTTTTCAAATTTGCCAAGAATCGTGGTATATCGCCTGTGAATGTGTTACCTGACAAGTTGAGAAGAAGCAATTCCTTCAAAAAGCCAATGGATTTAGGTATTTTGCCATAAATTCTGTTTCCAGAGAAATCAATGGCTCTGAAGTCTTTTTCGATCCGCTCAAAACTCATCTCTACTCCTTTAAGCACCATTTCCATGGAGTGAAAATAATTTGTAGAATAATTCAAATATACCATGTCTTCATTCCTTTCTTCAGTTAATGTTTTCATTTCACTCCATCTTGAAAAATAGTAACGTGGGAGAGTTCCAGTGAAGTCATTGTGAGATATATCGATGACTCTTAAACTCTGAAACCCAATGGAAACATGGCGATGATACAATGTTCCATAGAACTTGTTTGATCTAAGGCTGAGAAGATGTAATGATGGTAAAGTACCCAACCAAAACGGAAACGTATCCTTAAATTTGTTGCTTTCCACATTCACGAGTTTCAGAGCTTTGCAATTCATCAAGGACTTCGGAAACTTTCCCTCCAGCTGATTGCGACTAACATCGAATGATTCTAAACTTGTAGCATTGTCAAATATATCTGGAAGAGTTCCATGAAAGTTGTTTTTCCTCAAAATTAGTTCAGTCAAAGAACCAGTGAGATTCCTTAAACAAGAAGGAATGGAGCCACCGAAGAGATTGTTTGACAAATCTAAAAAGCGTATCCATCTAAACTTGCATATCCAGTGTGGGAATGGTCCTCGAAATGAATTTGAATTTAGATCCAAGGCTTGAGTCAATGTTTCTTGTGAAGAGTTTTCAAAACTGCTGAAAGAATTGTGAGAAAGCATCACCGTTGCCAATCTCCATAACCAACCTGGTACTTCACCTTCCAACTTGTTGCTGGAAAGATCAAGATAATGGAGGTTGACTAACTTTGACATAGATCTAGGTATGTGTCCCCTGAAGTTGTTGCGTTGAAGATGTAACTCTTCGAGGTTGGGAAATTCAGATATGGATTCCGGGATTTGTCCGTCAAGTCTATTGCCATCCAAGTATATAGACCGAAGCTTAGATGATGAAGATGTATTCACAAACTCTATAGGCCCTATGAATTGGTTTTCTCCCAAAAAAATTGTTTCTAACGAAGGAATCGAGAATAAGGATTTAGGGAAAGACCCTTGAAATGAGTTTGCAGTAACATCAAAGTACTTCAAGTTGTGGAATCCACTCATGTCAGCTAGTAGCGTGGATGTGAAGTTATTAGAGCTGAGGCTAAAATCTGAAAGCTTCGTTAAATTGGCAAGTGAAATAGGTAAATCGCCACTTAAGCTGTTTTCGCCAAGCCACAGCACTCTTAATTCATTAAGGTTTCCAATGGAAGCCGGAACTTCACCTACCAAATGATTGGACCGGAGTTTAAGATAAGAGAGACGAGAAAGGTTTGCTAGTGAAGAAGGAATATTCCCTATGAGACCGTTAAACCCAAGGCTAAGGTACGTTAGCTTGTTTAGATTTCCTAATGAAGCTGGAATCTCACCTACCAACTTATTTAATGAAAGGTCAAGAAATGTGAGACGAGAAAGATTTCCTAGTGAAGAAGGAATCTTACCAACCAAGTCATTATAGTCAAGGTCAATAAGTGTGAGACGAGAAAGATTTGTTAGTGAAGAAGGAATCTCTCCTTGGAGAAAGCAATTCATAAGGTTTAGGTGACGAAGATATTTGAGTTTAAAAAGGCTACTATTAGTTTTCAAAGAGCTGTTGAGAGAGGTGTCATAAAGGTCGAGTGATATCACCTGGCCAGAGCTTTCGTCACACGTGACACCCTTCCAAAAGCAGCAATCACTGCTCTTATTCCACGGACTTGGGTCAGACTCATCAATTGGAAACTCGTCCCTGAATTCCAAAAGAGCGTCCCTCTGGTCGTGGCGACAAAAGTGGACTGAACGAGAAGCAAGCGTATGAACTAGGAGGAAGAAATAGGTGGTAACAACAACAGAAAAACAATAACAATGGTTCCGAGTCATCGTATCTATGGTTTAGTTTTTTTTTTGTTTTTTTGGGTTTGTGTTGTATGTAATGGGTTATGTGTGCTTCATTGGTTCTCTTTAAAAAGAAGAAGAAGAAACCCTTAGTTGGGCAGTGACTAACAACAAGTATTGGGTCGACTCGTCGGAACATTTTGTTGATTTTTCTAAGTCTCGTCGGACTATATTGATTTGTCTTAGTCTAGTCCGATTCCGTTTATGTCTCGTCATTGAATTTGTTGTGGCACTTTTATCTCAAATATTTCTACATAAACCATTGACTTATTCAACCCTCTCCAGAATATCTCTTAAAGTTTATAAGTTTTGTTTACGTTAAACCGTACCAGTAAGAACTACTATGTATTATTATTTTCTACCAGTAAGAAAGATAATATATATTAATCCTAAAATTTGTTAACAAAACGAAAATATGTCACAACTAGACGTGACTGTTTTTATGGGTAAGTATTTTGTAAGCATTAGGGTGCTTAACAATTTTTGTAATTAAATTTAATGTTCTATCAAAGGTTAAGCATCTCTAATGAGTGCTTTTTTTTTTACCTCCAATGGTTAGCATTCATTAGCTAGAGGTTCTTAACAAAAACAAATTTTTTTTGGAAAATTGATTTTGTGGAAATTAACATGAATGTAATAGAGATTGTATGATTATTCATCTGAATTGCCGAGGGATATATTCACTTGTAATAAAGTCATTAAGATGAAACTAGGGAAGAAATTTGAAATCAATGTTCTTCATAAAAAATGCTTTGTTACCATCTCTTGAAAGTCTCATTCTTGACATGGAGATTGGATTGCTAGGGGAGCAACTGATAGATTCTTCAAACTGACAACAGAGAAGGGGCTGTCTAGAATCATTCTTGCAATCGAAGGATCCTCGGCTCCATACATCAAGCTGTATAAAAAAAAATCAAAGGATGATTCAACACAATGATATCAAAGTTTAGCAAGTAGCACAAGCGATTTCATAACAAACTGTTTTTTTTTTTTTCAAAATTTCATGTAATCTCCATATGTCAGTATAAACATGAACTAGAGTTTCTATAGCCTTAAAATCAAATGAAATATATCTTCATAAAGATGACATTAGAGTAACTCTATAGACGACAGCAACATCAATTTGATTCTTCTACTCAAAAAGTCAAATTGAATAGTAATGGAAATTAGGAAGAGGATAGTTTTTCCAAGCCGTCCACAAAATTCTTGGCATACATCTAAAAATCTAATCAAAGTAATTCAACAAATTCAAGTCATGAAACTCTAAAATTGAGTGTTTAAATTACAATTCTTAAACTATTGAATTGAAAATTTTGATGGAAAATCGAAAGATAAAAACTTCAAAATAAAATCTTTGATGGTTTAACATATAAAATTGGTAAAAATGGTAGAGAAAAATTCAACCTTGGAGGACGCATGATGAAGTTAACAAACTGCTTCGTTAGAGAATTACCACTTTTCTCATGTTTCTCAGATTGGTCAAGTCTGAATAAACCCTTAAAACAAAATAGTTCGATTAATTAAAAATCTTTAATTTCTTATGTGAAATCTAATTTTAAAGAAGAAAGAAGATTTGAGTTGTTATAGAGAAGAATTGAGATCGAAAATGCTGAAAGAAAAACGAAGAGAGAAGAACATTTTTTTTAGAATTACCACCCAATGAAAATATGACATCGTATGTTTAACACCTGTTCTTAAAAATTTTAGGAGATGTATTGAAATGTGTATTTTGTGAGATTTGATTTAAAATGAAAAATCACATGTTATTGAAACATGAATTTTAAAATATCATTTAAAATCCAGTGTTATTGAATTAATAATTTTAAAATGATTATTTAAATCTAATGTTATTGAAAATACAAAATAGTATTAGAATTTGATTTAATAATTTCAGTTGAGATTTTAAGAGATTTCTTTGTTAAAAATATAAAGAATCAAATCTCATGATTTTAGATGAGATTTCATAAAATTTAATAACAAAATTTAACTAAATCATCTCAAAACTCATTAAAATTTAAACAACTTCAAATATTCAATTCAATACACTCCTTTTAGTTAAGCACCAATTCTTAAGGTTACTCCTTTTAGTTAAGCACCAATTCTTAAGGTTAATTGATATATATTTTATTTTATTTGAGTTTTAATCTAAGACCATGTCCAATGTTTGGAGTTAACAAGTTGTTTCGTTAGAGAATTAACACTTTCTCATGTTTCTCAGATTGGTCAAGTCTGAATAAACCCTTAAAACTAAATAATTCGATTAATTAAAAATCTTTAATTTCGTATGTGAAATCTAATTTTAAAGAAGAAGAGAAGATTTGAGTTGTTATAGAGAAGAATCAGAGAGATCGAAAATGTTGAAAGAACAACGAAGAAAGAGAGAAGAACATTGTTTTTTTTAGAATAACCACCCAATGAAAATATGGCACGTATGTTTAAGCACATGTACTAAAAACTCTTAGTTAAGCACCAATTCTTAAGGTTAATTGATATATATTTTTTATTTTTTTGAGTTTTAATCTAAGTTAAAGACTGTTTAACACAAACTGTTGGAGATGCTATAAGTGTTGTGTAAGCGTTAGTTTAAGATTCATGCTGACGGATCAAATGGTCAAACTATTAATCCATGAAAACTCATCTCAGGTTCATATTATCGATTTTATTCATGAATTTGCGTGCTAAAAATTTCATTTTCGACTTTTCATGAGTTGAGTCGTCGTCGATGATTTCCTCAACACTGGTTCGTTTCTCCATAAAAAGTTATAGCTCCTTTTTTGGTTAAAAGGCATAAATAAAATTAGAGAACTTCATAATTAAGAGAATATGAGAATGTGATTAAGTTCAACTTCCTTTTATCTTGAAATAATCAACCGGTTCGAGTGGCAATATTACATACTCTGCTCTTCATTTACTTTGATTTTCGGTGGTGAAGGAATATCTCATCATCTTTACTATCTGTGGTAGCATTACATCTCATCATGTGCATTTTCCATCGTTGTTCTCTAGTATGGGATTGAGTTCACAGCAGAACATGTGCTTCTCACTGGCCAACAACTGGAACGTCCTGCTGTTTGCCAAATTTATGATATTTGTCAACTATATTCTCAGGTGTGCCTTTGTTTTTTCTCAGGCTGAATTGAGTTATCACGTCCTTGTCAAATAACATTGTATTGTTGTTTTTGTTATGATCTGTAATATGTCTCTTTGAACTGGAAAATAGAGGAAAAAAGAGGAGTTACAGTGAATAATTCTAGGATCCATAGGTGAAACCATTAGAGGACCAACATATGTTATATGTATCTTGTGGACTGTTGGAGTCTCTTTATCAAGTGAAGTCCGTGAAGCCCAAATTTAACATGGTATTAAAGCCACCCGATTCATGTTGCCTTGCTCACCACTGTGCTGTGTCAATCATCACCGTGGACCGTAGTTGCTTCTACAGCCAAGAACAGGCATGCATGGGATGACGAATAGGGTTCCTCAAGCAAAGATTCGAGAAATCGTGCGTGTTCTCGTCATGAAACAAACAGTCACAGCCGTCGATCATGTCTACTTTTCTCAACAATACAACACCGCCAACCACATGCCATCCAGTGAAAATCGAGTGGCCTCCAAGACAATCTTCAAGCCTCAACGCTCCAACAACTAATGATGAAACACAACTAAACAGAGGAACATCATTTACTCCGGATTTGGATGAATTAGATCCTTTTGCTAATTGGCCTCCACGTCCCAAAAACGGTGCTTCTTTTGTTTCTACTGGTCTCAACAATGGCATTGTAGATGCAGAGACTTTTAGAATGCTGAAAGAGATAGTTCATTCATAAAAGAAAGCGATGGCTATATAGCCTTACATTAATGAAACTGAAACAATTATGAAATAAGAAACTACATGACCACGACTTCTATTCATTATGACCCACTACTAAAACTCCTTCAAACACAACGACACTAACAGGCATTGCACCCGGTCAACTTCACTATTATGACCAAGGTTCTCGGTGTTGGTGTTTGGCCGTGTAGTGAGAAAACAATCTTTTTTTTACGTGTAATCTCACCTTTTTTTTTTATCTCCCTTTGTTTATACCATAAATTGGTAATTACCACTGCAAACTTATTTTTCTTTGTTAATGAACCACCAAAAAGTTTGATTCGCTTGGCCAAAACTTTTTATTATTTGAATTTGGTTCCAATTCTTTAACAAAAAAAATAAGCTCATTACAAAACGAAATTACATATATTGCTAGTTTCTTTCCACTCTAAACAGAGGTCAAACTTTTTTTGTCATCTTAGGGCAACTCCCATTGAGCATTTTAGAGCATCTCCATCACTTATACTTGTAATTGAGTATCCAAACAGTAAAATAATAATTTGATTTTGACAATTTAATTATTTATCAGTTGATTAGTTTTTTTTATCGATCCATAAATAACATGAGTAGATATGAGGGTTTTCAATGTCTAACTAATACCAACTTTATACCAAATACTCATCATAGTATCTTTAAAATTAATTAAAATTAAAATTAATGAAAAGTGATAACTTAAGTGTATTTACTTGACATGAAAGTATCTATATGGAGAGACAGTATAGATATATGTTTTTCTTTTTGGATCAGCTTTTTCTTATATTTTATTTTGATTTTGATTTAAAGACACTCATAAGACCATACTCATCCCTCATTTTGCAAAGACATTTTTTTCATTTTTTTAATTACATATAATTTTAAAGACACCCACACAGGATGATGAATGTGGGTGTTCTAAGTATCTGCAATGTGTGTGCTCTAAATACACTCTTTCTCTTATTCATTTAATTAATTTTTAATTTTCTTTATCTTTATTCTTTTTTATTTAAAGACCTCCATATCTGGTATGCATATTGTCTTAAGGGATTTGAGTGAAATGATAAATCATGTGTTATTGAAACATGAATTTTAAAATATTTTTCAAATCATGTGTTATTAGATTAATAAATTTAAAGTTTACAATTAAATCTACATTTATTCAAAAAAATTTATGAATTGGATTTGAAATTTTATGATATTTCTTAGTTAAAAAGAAAAATCTAAATCTCATGGTTTGGTTTTACGTTAGAATTGAGAATTGAGAGAATTTAATAACAAGATTACTAATTCAACAAAATTCAATAATTTTTTTTCAAATTTTAACTAAATTTAAATCACTAGTTCAATACACTCCTCTTAGTGCTCAACGTTATTTCCATCTCTAACTGCAAGCACAAATTTCATACTAAAATAATATTTTATATTATTATACTATTAAATTTAAGATTTTTTAATTTCTAACAGTTAGATAAATATTAATTTTGTATAAAATAATTCATTATATCTTAATTATAAAATTACACTCAATAACAAAAATCAATAAATTAAAAATATGAAAGAATAAATTGTATAGTACTAAATTATCAGAATATTTAGAAACTCAAATGTTCAATTTAGTTTTTATATTTGTTTGGTTCTAATTATGATACATATTAGTTACAATTATAATTTTATTGCAACTATAGTTATATATTATTAAAAATACAAAAGTAATGATGATATTTTATTTTTAATTGATAAATAATAAATTAATTTTACTACTAACTTAGAAACATAAATAAAATCATATATTTTTGGTGTTTTATGAACAATACCACACCAAATACTGTTCATAAATACCAAAAAGTTTTGGTATAAGATTTGGTGTCAGGTTAGAAATTATTTTATATTATATTTAGTGTTTTGGTGTCACAATGAAAAAGCCCTTATAGCGAATACATTAGATATATTAAGTAAAAGATCTTTAAATATAATAAAATTGCTAACATCAAGTGTCTTTAATTTAAAAAAAAATCTTGTAAGAAATACTTTTCTTAACTATTGATGTAATTTTTCATTAATTTTTATTTTATTTTATTGTAAAAACATGGACATCAATTAACTCATGTGGATGATCTTAGGATCTAAAATTCTAATTACATAAATGATAGAATACTTTTCTTAGGATCTAAATTTCTAAATACAAAAAATGTAAAATCCTTTTGATCAAATGTTTAAAAAACAATACAACTTGGTATTTTATTTGGCATATATTTTCCTATAATTTATTTTTCTAATTTTCTCTAAATTAAATAAACTTGAGAAATTTTTAGTCTCAAAAGTCAAAACAACATCTACCTTTATATCAAAACAAAATGACAGAAATACCCCTCAACCCCACAGATTATTACTTTCCCACCGTTTCATCTACCTTCCTTCCTCCTCAATCTTACAATTCCTATATTTGACTCCAAAACCAAAACACTCGAATTCCCAAAACCACCAAAAATAAATAAACCCTAAATCGTAACAATGAAATGTTACAAAGGATCATCAATCCTCTCTATAGATCATCATCATCATCCATTTCTCTGTAACCGACCAATCTCTTCTCTACCAACTTCATTCCCTTCCACTCTCTCTTACCCGACCCGAAACCGATTCTTATCCACTCGGATCCAAGCTCGTCTCATCCACGACGATCCACTAAAACAATCAGAAGATTTAAGCTTCTACGATCTTCTCGGCGTCACCGACTCGGTTACTTTACCAGAAATCAAGCAAGCGTATAAACAACTTGCTAGAAAATATCATCCCGATGTTTCACCTCCGGATCGAATAGAAGAGTATACAGATCGGTTTATTAGAGTTCAAGAAGCTTACGAAACTCTCTCTGATCCTCGCCGGAGAGTTTTATACGATCGTGATTTATCGATGGGGTTTTCATTTTCTTTTTCCGGTCGACGCCGGAACCGGTACGATGAGGTAATTATTAATTTTATCCAGAACCGGTTTATTAATTTTTGTGATGAACCAAAAAAAAAATATATGAGGCAATCGTTGTATAATACTATAAAAGTATTAAATATCTAAATTTGGTATGTTTTGAGGTAATTAATACAGACAAATTATATTAGAGAAAAAACCAGCACCAATATTGGCTTGGCTGTATGGTTTGGAATTTAAAAATATGCAATAATTTATGTTATATCTTATTTATAAATTTATCCAACGATGATGATGTTATTGATTATGATATTTCTGATTCATATATTGACAAATAGTGAGCAGTATTATCCTCAAATTTTTCTTTTTAATAATTTTTTTTAGAATTTTAAGATTTTTCTGGTAGATTCGGGAACCTATGTGTATCCTTGTCGACATATTTGACTCTTATCTTTTCCTTTGGTTTATTATGGTCCAAAAAAAAAAAAATTGACCCATGTGTGAATTATATTATGTGTATTAAATTAAAACAAAATATCGTTTGAAAAAAAATAATAGTATTAATTTGCAAGTAGTGGAAACAGAGAATGTTGACAATTTGAAGACAAGAGTCTAGTCAACTAGCTTATCCTTTTTGGAACCTATCTGACTCATTGATCAGTTCAATTATTTGGAATTTTTTTTACTGATTTGAGTTTGGTGATTGTTGTGAAAGCAGCAAGTGGTGGAAGAGAAGAGTGAATGGAAGCAAAAATGGCAAAGTCAGCTTTCAGGTTTAAGGAGAAGAAGCAATCACAAAGACAACAATACCATGTCATGGGCTGCTAGAATGCGCCGTCAACATCACACGTCCGAAGATTCTTCTTAACCTACACAACATCAAGACCCGTATAGTAATATATAAAGGATATAGCATCAAACCCCATAACTATGTATATATATATATGTTACACTAAATAAGTTTCTTTTGCTTTGTAGTTTTATTATGTTAGCTTATGGGAAGACCGTAATTGGAGCTGTGGCAGCAAATATATGTATGATTGTTAGTATTAAAGCAATGCTCAAAACATCAGGCTAGGTCTAGACGCTCGGCTAAGTCTAGGTCAGGGTAGACTTACTAGGAAGAGCAAATCTCCGAACTAGGCTTCAATGATACCTGTGCAAAATAAATAGCATTATTTTGATGCAACCAATATGAAAATATTTACATTTTATTACCAAATATTCCTGAACAGAGTCATTCGAAAAGCTTTTAAACTTTGGTTTCGTTTAATTCAGTTAGGATTCACAACAAAAGGAATTTGATTCGGATTCGGTTTTCATTCGGTATAACTTTTTGTACCATTCTGAATCTCTGATTATTCTAGATTTGCTTGAGATTATGATCAATGAATAATGGTACAGTACTTCGGTTTGAGATTTTTTAAAATACTTTAGTTACTTGATTTAAATATTTAAGTTTACAACAACGTTACAATCTCCGCTTAACCTCACTCTTAAGTCTCAAGTTCCAGCAACATTTCATCCGGAAGAAAAAAGAAAAAAACATTCATATGACATCTTCACGTTTTACTTGTTAACCATTAATTCTCACGGCGCAAAATCAAACCACACTTCTTAAATTCCAATTTTACCCTCTCCATCTCCTTCTCCATCAACGTCATCATCACAACCCTGTCCTCCAATTTCGCCGCCGTGGAAACAACCACCAATCCCTCCTCCCCAATCCCTTCAACATTACAGTACACAAACTCCGGCGACTTCCCCATCACTTTCGCCTCATACAAATCCACTTCACTCAAGTCCACAAACGTCAGATTTGCTCCATAAACTACAAAATCCAAATTCCCATCACAACTCTCTCCGATCTCTTCAATTCCACATCTCTCGTCCGTCGCTTCCGCCATAGATCTAACTAATTCCTCTACCTCAGCGTCAGCCACCGGAAAATCCACGTGAACTGAACTTATCACCTGACTGTTTCTAATTCCGCTAGGTTTCAGATTGTTTGAATCTTTTCTTATGATCGTAATAGTTACAGGCTTTGGCTCTTCTCTAACCTTAGCTATGCATTTCCATATGATTCCGGTTAGAATCTCGAATACCGGAATTGCATTATCTCCGATCGCCGGAAAATGTGGTGATATTTGATCGGCGACTGAGAGATTGAAACAGTAATTCGCCATTTTGTTGTTATTGGGAGGGATCCAGAGATATCCAACCGGGTCGACTCGTTTGATGGATTTCGGATCTTTAACCGTTTCGTTTGGGCTTCGAAAAAACCTTCTGTCTTGCTTAGAGGTTTTCGGGATATAAATGGTTTCTCCGGAAAGGGCCTTAGCCCATAAGTTGAAGGAATAGAGTAGAGAAAATGAATCTCCCATGATATTGGCCCAACTGAGGCCCAAAGCTAACCCACCGCACTTAAACCGGGTCATCTGTGGAAACAAAACCGAGATAGATAGAAGATTTTGGTTTTTTTTTTCTTGATTTGGTCTGGTAAAATTTATTAAAAAAACTAAACCGGTTGAGAATCCCAACAATACATCGTTGGAAAGTCTGATTTTTTTAAAAAATAAATAAATTTTGGCACCTACTTTAAGACAGTGATTTTTCATGAAAGTTAATGGTACGGTCAGGTCTTCCATGTATTTATTCTACTTATGACACGACCATACATTTAGTTTTATATGTTTCTCGATTTTTTTTGGTTCAACTGTCTTTCTTGATTAAGACATACTTATATTTCTATTTAAAAACCCAAATAAAATTCTAATCCAGTTCATTATTGCCTTTTTCAACTTAATAAATGTGAACAATTAGCATGTTTTCTATTTTTGTTCGTCTACTAAATTTATTGTTTTCCTTATTTACAATCTTTCTATTAATGTTATTAACAAAGTCAAATTATGAGGAAAAACCAGTACATCGCATTAAAGGTGAATTTATAAAAACACATATAAAACATATTTTGTCAACTAGAAAAGTTTACAATACCACGTTTGTATATATATTATCCATTTTAGTTGTTGCATACAAAAAATAACAATAATCATTTTAGGTTTTTCTGTATATTCAAATATAGTTCCGTCAATACTAAAATTATGTGTACATATAGAGAGAGATCGAGCAATAATGCGTTTTATTGTGTGACTGTGTGCGAAGTGAACTAAAAGAAAGAAGAGAACAATTTATTAGTGAGGTTACCTGAACATAGATCAAAGGAGAGAAAGTCAACTCCGGTCCAATGGGTTGATGGTAAACCAGAAACTCATTAATTGACTGGTCCGGTTTACTGAGCCACTCTTCCACCGTCAGATCGCATTGGCCTTCCACGAAACGTACGCCACAGTCGTTGCACTTGATGTATGGACGGCCCGAGTCTCTCCGTGAGAACCTGCCTGTTGTCCAAGCGATCTGGTCGAAGAGCACGAACATAGCCTCCTTCACTTGTGTCACGGTCAAGTCACGTGCAGTCTTGGACGAGTAAATATACGCCGCCTTGAGGTAATGGAGCTTCATGGCTAGGTCTAAGCCGGTTGGTTCGTAGGTCGTACCGGTCTCCGTTGCTCTCGGTGCACCGACCGTTGATAACCGGATGCTGTGTATTGGACTTTGTGTTTGTCCATGTTCTTGAGATCGACCCATGATGGCTCAGTGTGAGTTGAGAATTGATTCTATATGACTGCGAACTAGTCGACGAAATATATTAACATGAATTATATGAAAAGTTGTATTTGCTTAGATATTTAGATACATGACTCTTAGTCTCTTATTGTAGTGAATAATATGATGAGGCTCTTGAGAATTATATAGATGCGATTAATGGTGTTACACTGTCTCGAGTAGGTGAACTCCTTTAATTAATAGCGTTTCTTTCCCGATGGGGTGGTGACCAAAGGATCCGTTTCATCGTTCTTACTTTAAATATTTATCACCTATAAGTCTTTATGTCAATTCTGCATTTATCATAGGAAGAATGCACTGTCACTCAAACCACTAAATGACATATACTATACAAGTTTGATTTCGCTTTTATGAAATCAAAATATACTATTATCGTTTTTGCCTCTTAGAGAGGAAAGAAAATATACCGTACGTTTAGCTATCATTAATTACCTAACAAGGTTCGAAACAGAGTTTGCAAGAAAACTCAGAAAAAAACACAATGACTAATGTGGATGGTTTAAATGAAAAAGTATATATATATATATATTTATATATGTGTGTGTGTGATTTATGATAATACAATGCCAGGAGTTGATGTGGATTTAGATGAAAATTTCCCAGTAGTTAAAGATAAACCAATGGAATTTAGACACTTAATGCACAGAGGAAAAAGGTATTTTTTATTGAAAAAGGCACTTAATGCACAGAGGAAAAAGGTATTTTTTATTGAAAAAGGCACTTAATGCATACGAAGTGCTTATGATTATGCTTGATAGAACACCATATTAGTGCCTTTTATTTTATTTTTAAAATAGTGTAATGATAAAATAAGGTAGAGATATGGAAATGTTATTTTTGATTCACGGAATTCACTTGCATTTTTAAATTGAAGAGTAGTACAATAAAAAATTATGGCCAGAATTTTATTTATTTAAGAAATCTTGAAATCAATAGATAAATACCTTTTTATTTCTTGAATTAGTAGACAGATAATTAGATACTTTGGGAATGAATTCTATAGGAATGCTGATATTAAGAGATGCCACATAAACTGGAATTGGTTGAACATTAATGTATATCTGTGAAGGTGGATATATTTAAGATATTATAAAGCGACCAAGGACCACTCCACATGGTTATGAAGGAGAAATATATCTAGAAGATTATGAAGCATGATTGAGACTGTTTTTAAACTCTTGACACGAATCTAACAATCTATTTTTTAAATTTGTAAGTTAAAGTTGAAAAAAACACCCACTGAAACTTAGTTAATATTCTAAAGATCCATCTTTTCAAGTTATTAGCAGAAATGACAACAACTTAATCAGAAATTAGGATGACAGTAATGTTGTGATCACAAACAATTTTCAAACGAAACTAATTGTTACGAAACAGGCTTTTCTTAGCATATTAATATTAAACAAATAAAATCTTTTAGTTTTCATTATGATTAGAGATGTCAATTAGGGTGTTGAAAATCTACGAATTAAAAATCTGCGAATTAAACTAAACCCACATCATTATAGGGCGGTTTAAGGTTTATATTTTGATTATACAATAAAAAGTGGGTATTGTGGGTTGATCCATCCAAGGTCTTTTATGGGTAAATCTGCATGGGTTGCGAATTGATGTACAAAGTCGTTTATTTACATTAATTTTATATATTGTTATAGATTATTACCTATTAATCTTTTAACATTAGAAGTGTATATCATGATATATGATGTGCTTAATATACCATTGGAAGTTGTGTATTGAGTAAATATAGAAGTTGACTACTATTTTCTAATGTTTAGTATAAGTAATTGACTAATAATCTAATATTATTTTTATAACTAATCAATATGATTTAATATGTAGTGTTATGGTTAATTATAACATAATTTTTTGGGTAATAATGTGCAGATGATTGAATGTGTTTGTGAAGAAATTAATGGGGTTACACCTAAGGGCAAATATGTCGTATCCTAGTAGAAAACCCTCTTCAAACTAGTTTTATTTTAGAAATTTGAAGAAAACATTTTGTTTTATTTTTTTTAATAAGTTGGAGATATTGACAATTTTCAAATCAATTTCATATTTAAATTTTTGAAAAGTTGAAATTTTGTTGATTTAGTTATGCATTTTGTAGTTTTTCTTACTATTTTATTTTTATTTAGGATGATTACGAGATGAGTTTATTTTACTATCGATGAATTTATATTATAAATCTTTAATTTTTTTTGTTATTAGTTTGATTTTAAATTATGCTTATCAACCCGCTAAACTAACGGTTATAGTACGGATGAAATAGAGTTATTAATTTATAACTTATAGGTTATAGCAGATCAACCCGTTAGATCCACAAATTAACTCAATCCGCAATAAGATGAGTTAAACGGGACGGAATAATCAGTTTTGACAACCCAAATTATGACGAAATAAATTCCAGAGTGTCGAGTGTTGTATAAATGCATGTGCCCATCTCTTTCCTAGCATAAATTAGTGTTCTTTAGGGACTTATTGTTAGATATCCATTCATATGCTAGGTCACTGATTAATTCGTGGGTCTAAATAATTCTTTTTTATGTATCCGATTACACAGTTTTTAAGTAATTTGTATATTGTGTTCGATAACAATTAACACAGTTATACATTATCAAATAGTAATACTTTATCATGAACACAGTAGACATTAATAACACAGTATATATACTCTGTGATGAACATGATGACTCTGACGATCACTTTTTTTTTTTATTTCTTTTTAAAATTTTGAATGTTACGAGAGGTTGTCCTGGGCTTGGTTGGCGGGACGTGGCTGGAACTGCTAACTCCAGTCAGAAATTGGAGGCCGCCTGCTATAAGGTTTGTGTCTTCGATGTACTGCCCCATCTCCGATCATCTTTAAGGGGGTTTTAGCTAAGCCTTTTTGTAACTGTGTTTGTTTGTGACTCTTTAACCTAAAAAATATTTATTGAAAAAAAAAAGAAAGAAAACGCTCTATAATATCGTGATTGCCATCAGTACGTCACACACACTTCTACTTCACTATTTGTTACGTTTTAGACTTTTAGTATAACTACATGCATGTTATTGTTATTCTTCTAATTATGCATTGCACACAGAAATAGCTCAGCGGAGGTAACGTATATAGATCCCACGTTATAACTCCCTATAGGCTATAGAGTTGTAGACAATATATAGAACGCCAAACACAACATAGTACACAGTCTTATAAACGTTATTTTTGTTGTAAAATATTAAGTTTTATACCATTTTTCTATTTGTGACAAAAAAATACACAGTCATATAAACGTATCTTTTATAAAATATTAAGGTTTATACCATTTTTCTATTTGGGAGAAAAGATACATAAAATACCAAAAATTACAAGCAAAACAAAGCAACAACGAGAAACATAAAAACATAAAATGTAGAATTTTATGTGGATTTTTTTGAAACTTTTGTAAGTTAAAATTAAAAAAATGCAATAAATCTTATTTGATGTATAAAACATACCGTGAAAGTAGTTAAACGTTGAAATTTGTCATTTTCCCACATTATGTTTACTCTGCAATATTGATTATTTATTTTATTTTCTTTGTTGTTGATAAGAAAAATCGTTTATCCTCGACGGCCCATCAACAATAAGTATCCGTTTAAATATTAGTCTCCAAGCCTAAAAATAAAGATATGTTTCCAAGCCCAATATCAAAAGTCTTTATTTTCGTAGCAGTAAATAACTAAATCAGACAAAAATAATAAAATAGGCGAAGCTTTTAAAATTTAATAAACCAAAATTAGATAAATCCAAAACAAAATTCCTCTAAACCGAAACAGTCCAACACTCAAAAGAAGATTGGTACTACAACCACTGGTTTACCCAATAATATGCTAGTACACACTAATAAAAATACACCAACACACAGCAGATAAAATTATTAGCGAGAAAAATAAAAGTTTTTTTTAATAACCTTTGTATATATACCCTCTTAAACCCTACCCCTTGGCTTCATCCGCCATTTCCTCTGCCTCTTTCTAACTTCACAAAACCCTAATTTCGAAGCTTTATTCATCAGGTATCGTTCTACTCCATTTTCTACATCATCTTTGTCCTCTTTGATCTTTATCATACTTCTGATTTCTATCTTTCATTGTTAATTCGTTTCTGTGACTGTGAGTACTCTGTTTGTGTATGTTTTGGTTTCAATTCGCCTTTATTGGATTGGGAAGCTTGAAATTAGTTTTAGGGTTTAAGTTGAATCTAGATCTGTGCAGGATCTGAGTTAAAAGAATAATTTTTTTCTCGGTTGATGATGATTTGTAGTTTCGGAGGTTTTAGGGTTCTTGTTTGATTTTGATTTGATTTTTTGTGTTTTCTGTAAATGTGTTTAGAATGGCTTTTTGCAACAAACTTAGTGGTCTGTTGAGACAAGGAGCTGTTTCTCATACCGGAAATGTTCCGGTTACATCTATGCTTGGTTCTCTCCGGTTGATGTCTACCAAGCTTTTCATTGGAGGTATAAATCTTGTCTTTTTTCTACAGAGACTTGTTAATTTGATTGCTTTTAAAGTTTTTCATATCTAATTACTTTTATATGTACTGAGACTTGTAAATTTTGATTGCTTTAGGTCTCTCATGGGGCACTGATGAACAGTCCTTAAGGGATGCTTTTGCTAACTTTGGTGAAGTTGAAGATGGTAAGTTACTTTGTTGATATTCGTTTATATTGAGTCTTAGCTTGTGTAGTTTTGGTCTATGGAAATGAACAAAAATGTGTTTTTTATTGTTGTGCAGCTAAAGTCATCGTAGATAGAGAGACAGGAAGGTCAAGAGGTTTTGGATTTGTTAGCTTCACTGATGAGGCTTCTGCAAATGCTGCTATTCAAGAGATGGACGGAAAGGTTTGTATTGATTACTTATTCAAAATGTTAATTGTGTTTGTGTTTGATAGTTTTTAACTTAATTATGCTTTTGGGGTTTTGGAATTTTAGGATTTGAATGGTCGTAACATTCGAGTTAATGTTGCTAATGAGAGACCAAGTGCTCCACGTGCTTATGGTGGAGGTGGTGGCTACGGAGGTGGTGGTGGTGGCTATGGAGGAGGTGGCTATGGAGGAAGTGGTAGTGGTGGCTTTGGAGGTGGTGATGGAGGTGGTTTCTAAAGAGAAGAGTTGATTATGAACAAGAAGATTTTAATGGTTCTGTTTAGTTGGTTTCTTCAATTGAATCTGTGTTCGTACAAAAGCTGAAATGGGATTTGTTGAAAACTCATTACTCTTTTCTGGTTTTACCAATTTGGTTTAATATTTTATTGCCCCAATTAGGTGCATTTAAATATGTTTACCAATTTTTTAGTTATTTCTTCCCTCGCAAATTGGGTCTAGTTTTTACCCTAAGATCAATCATATTATATATATATATATTATGTTTAGACCATTATATGTGTTGTTTATCAGACGAAGCAATTCAAGAAAATTATGTCTTTATGATATTGTTTTGATACATGGAATTGATGTTCAACAAAAGCTTGCAAAACTTATTACATGAGTACCACCTAGTGAATATGCCCTGTTAAAAACCCGACTAAGGTACTAAACCCAATAAAACTCGTAGCTCCATTCTCCTAACTTAGCCTATCTTGGATCTATATTGGTCTGTCCAAGACTTGCATCAAACATTCGATTACCAAGCTTTATGTCGGAACTCGGAAGTAGTCATTTCTTTCTTCTATAACACTTTCATTTTCAAAATTTTGCTTAAGCCAGGTGTTGTGATTTGAACCTTTCGTTACTTTATATTGATTGCTTCACGGGAAACTACCTAAGATACCTTAAAGCAAGCTTTTTGTGAACACAATTAAGTGCTACATGTTAATAAGCCTTTGGATTCACCCATCATTCAAGAAGCTCCCAAATTGTTGTTTAGCTACTTGTTTTGTGTGCAGTAATCGTCATGAGAGACAGAGACACATGACAGTCCAGGGGCCTTTGGTTTGTCACCTCCACCAATCACCTGAAGCTGCTTATTCTGCAGCTACAAGGACCCAAAATTCTGGAAAACATTCCACAAGTGCTTTCATGTGTTTGCTGTTTAGTATTCAGTTTCCTTGTTGTGATCCAACTCTTGGGTCTATAGGATTCGTTTCCTGATTTGCTTTTATTCGAGTTCTGAGTGCGACTTAATGAAGTTTCATCAACCTATGACGGTCTTGTTTAATGAGATTTATCAACAAAAAGAGTTTGAAAAGAAACTTCTTAAATCTTTGGGTGGACGGGTGTTATCCTCACTCAAAGTTTCAATTAAAGGTGTATACACATGAAACTTCAACTTCCAGATGTAAACTTCCAGATGTAATCATACCATGAAATGAAACTTATATTTGTTGTATCCTCACCCAAAATTTTAATTAAGGTTGTGTCCACAAGAAACTTTAACATCGGTATATAACCACATCATGAAACTTACACAGTTTATATCCCCATAAAACTTTAAATTTGGGTTATATCCCCATAGATGTTAATAAGTAAATTTCTGTTAAATTTAACATTAAACCGGATTAAAATTAAATTTAACCAATAATTCGGTTTTAAGAGATTTTTACACAAAACTCAAGTATTTTAAACCATATATTTGATACCAAAGGTTTAAGAAAAAACTTAAAAGTAAAAAGTAAAAAAAACATGGGTTTTGGTTTAATCAACATCACCACAACATATGGACCTTATCTTTCCTTTCTAAACAAGGAATATGCATTTTTGTATTGTTAGAAGAGATTTTGTCATTCTCGTCAATATCTATACTTAATGGTATTTTCGTGGATGCTTTTGGATCTTCCTGTTTAAACAAAAAACTATGTCGTTTAAAGTTATATGTTTTAGGTGTTTTCCTAAACATTTGATATAAGATATTTGAATTTTGAATTTAAAAATTGGTTAAGTTTAATTTTAATCCGATTTAATGTTAAATTTAACAGAAATTTACTTATTAACATCTATGGGGATATAACCTAAATTTAAAATTTTATGGGGATATATACTGTATAAGTTTCATGGTGTGTTTACATACGGATGGTAAAGTTTTTTGTGGACACAAACTTAATTAAAATTTTGTGTGGGGATACAACACATATAAATTTCATGGTGTGGTTACATCTGGAAGTTAAATTTCATGTGGACACACCTCTGTCGACCCTAAATTTTTACATCTGAAGTTTAAGATTGAAACAAGGATCTAAGAAGAGATTAACCCTGTATAGGTATTATCATACCTTATATCACAAAGATATTTATGCCGAGCATGATTGCCAATTAAATGGACTGCAATTAGACACAATGTTCCAATAGACTTTGTAAATTCCATCTAGTGGAGTGTCATATCAGTTTATACCATTACAAAGACTAACTCTTAAGGTTATTATAGGCTCACCTTTAAGATTCATACTTCTCGTTATGAGCAATGGACAACATCAGGAAGGTCATTTAGAACCTAAGCAGATGTAACAATGCTCTTCATTAGCTTCTTACGCACCAAAGACAAGCTTTTTCTAGTAGATTCCAGGTAAAAAGTGGGGTTTTGTGTGTATTATTTACCTGGTAAAGATGCCATGAAGCATAAGCATCGGTTGCTGCGTACTGCAACTGCTCCTTTGACAGAGGATGGAACTCCCAGTTTCCGAGCCTGATTCTGTTTGGCTTCAAGAGCTACAAAACAACAAAACAGATGAGTGTTTGTTCCTATATTTCTAGGAAGAACCGAAAATAATAAAATCTAACTCTTAGTTTTGTTCTGAAAATTCAAATCAAGATTTGATATCAACCAAATGAGATGGATAAATGTATACCTCTTTGGAAACAAGTGTCTCAGTTAGCGAGGCAAGACCCCATTTTTTCGAATATCCACCAAGTTTTTGGTTGGCTAAATCTGAAAGATCCTCGACATCTTTGATGGACACTCCATAGTCATGGAAAAGCTTCATAGAGTCACCATCAATTCCAATACCTACCTATATACAAATCAGAACTACGTTAACTGAGCATACTACAAGAACTTTGATCAATTCCAAAAATTTAGCAGACCTTTACAAGTGTTGAATCCTCAATAAGATGTTGGAGACTTTGTGGGATACCAGAATGGACAATGTGCATAACATCACAATAATTATTATCTACACATATCTGGACAGTTGCAACCTTCCCAGGGAGAACACCTGAACAACCGAAACATTCACGAGCTATCAATAGTTAAGACAACGAGAACTTCTCTCAAAACAAATGCATATATTAGCCAACATCAAAAAGCTTATAAGAATGTCCCACTGTTTCAACTTACAACTACACAAGAAATTATCAAGTAACTAACATTACAACATAAATAAGTATACTTACAAGTATATGAAATATTAGTAGAACAAAGTAGCATATACAAACAACCAAGCCATCTACACTTTCTTCCAACCATTTACAAAAGTAAACAATAACCATAAGCTCTTTCTAATTAAAAAAAAAACAAGAGAATGTATCATCATTATCTCATCAAGCTTTAAAAAGAAGAAATAGAAAAGATAAACATATAGATAATCAAAATACACCATCAGTTGCATCTCATTGCACATTTCACACTTGACAAAAAAAACTGCAATCAAAACAGATGAAACTAAGAATAGTCCAAGATTAGACCGTAATAGCACGAATTGAGAGACACCAAAAAGAAAAAAAAATACCTTTTTTAAAACTTGGTCTCCATTCAATATCAAATCCAACAATAGCTTTCCCAGATTCATTTCTTTTGGTTTCAAGAGCCTTAAGAAGTTGCATTGCTCGCTTATCAACTTCACTAGCAGTTTTACTATACAAAATTCTACCACCAAACCTCATTGCTGGAAAATTCCCAGATCTAGCTGCAATATGTATGAAAAAAATAAGCTTAATTTATATAGATTAGGATTAACAATTGAAAAAGACAAGAACTTTGAAATTTGAGTTTAATAGTGAAAGATCTCAAAGGACAATTGGATTGGGGAAAGAGTAGATTTTGTGATTTAAAGTATTTTTATTGATTTACCTTTGCAACGAGAGAGTGAAAATCGTTTAGAAGCTGTAGGAGAAGTGATAGAACGAGGCAATTGGCGACGGATCTTAGGGGTTTGAAATGAATCTTCGTGGCCATGGCCGGAGGTTGTAGCCGGTATAGTCGGAGTAGCGGAAGAAGAAGATGAATGTGAGAAGTTAAAGGAAGCTTCGATGGCGTCGATAGCTAGAAGTTGTTCCTCTGTGAAATCATCATCGTCGTCCCAATTCGATGACATTTCTCTTTTACCAGCTTTGGAGGGAGATGCGGCCCCAACAAGAAATACGTTTATAATCGGGATTGACCGAACCAAACCGAACCGAACATTGCATTGGCTAATTTAACCGAAGATTGCAATTGGTTTGATTTCATCAAATGGTTTTTAGACTTTTAGTTATCCTTGTTTATATTAGTAGTTAATGTAATTTGTGTTCATAAATATAGGCATTTAAAACAATGCAACAAGTTTGCAGGCTGCAGCTACCATAAGGGTCATTAGAGCTTTTTACAAAACATATGTACAAGTAAAATTAACAAACATAGAACTTTGAGCAGAGAAGTAAAATCTTATCTCACCTCTCATTGGGTCTTACCAAATCCGAAACATGTCTCGAAGTAAAATGCAACAGAGATAAGACATGTTGCTATCGCAGAAGTTGAAGCTTTGAAAAACCAATCAAAGAAATCTTCAGGCTGCAAAGTGACTGATGAGCGATTAACCCCCACCACACTGCCACTAAATATGCGTTTGTGCTTTTGAAAAATTCAAAGTAATATTTAGTCTATGGAGAGTTACAAATATTATTAACCCACACCATACGGCTGGGAAAATTGGTGTTTTGTGGTAATTTGTAGAATCAAATCACTTGTTGTCTTCAAAGGAGACTTGTTAAGTCAAGCTTTTAACATTTGAATGGAGCCCCTATTATAGTGTAACTTTACATGTATTTTGTTTTTTATTATTATTATTTGTTTTTTTTGTGCATAGGATCCCATTTATTCAGGACTGGCTCTGGTCTTCACAGGAGACTTGTTAAGTCAAGCTTTAGTTTCTTCCTTTAATGTGAGATAATCCAATGAGTCAATTTGTTTCACAGAAAAAGAAAATAAAAAATTCAAAGAAAAAAGAGATGATGCATTATTGTAATGAGAGGAGGATGATAATTTGGAGCTTGTGTTTAATCTTATGCCTTTTTAACTCAATAGTTGTTACTGCTTCTTCTTCTAATCATTCATGCCTTCCAGACCAGAGGGATGCTCTTTAGGAATTCAAGAACGAGTTCTTTGTCCAAAACCCAGATGATCTGATGAAGACAGAGAAGTGGATGAACAACACTGATTGCTGTTCTTGGGATGGTGTCTCTTGTGATCCTAAGACAGGTAAGGTCGTTGAGTTAGACCTTTTTCACAGTTATCTCCATGGCCCTTTGAGATCTAATAGTAGTTTGTTTAGACTACTATATCTTCAGAGTCTGGTTCTTTATATGAATAACCTTAGGGGTATTCTACCAGATTCCATTGGCAATCTCAAGTATTTGAGGGTTTTGAATCTTGGATATTGCAGTTTCTTTGGAAAGATTCCTTCTTCACTTGTAAATCTTTCTTATCTCACACACCTTGATCTCAATAATAATGATTTCACTGGTGTGCTACCGGATTGCATGAGAAATTTAAACAAGCTAACAGAGGTTCGTCTCGGATCGAACAAGCTCACTGGGAACTTTCCTTCTGTGTTTCTAAATTTTAGCCAGCTCACCTGGATCGATCTTCATTCTAACCGGTTCAAAGGTATGCTCCCATCTAACATGAGTAGCCTCTCGAAACTGGAGCGTTTTGATATGTGGAAATTCATTTTCTGGATCTATTCCCTCTTCCCTCTTCTTTGGTTGAGCTTCAGCTGGGAAGAAACAACTTCAGTGGTCCTCTTGAGATTGTAGAAGAAAATTTCAACGTTAGCATCTTTTTGCATCTCAGGTCACTTAGCACACTTGATCTCTCGTATATGAATACAAGAAGCACGGTTGACTTGAGTCTTTTCACACATCTCATGTCACTTAGTGAGCTGGATCTTTCAGGGATTAGTTTGAAGACCAGTTCAACTCTTCATTTTCCCTCACCCATGACTATATTGACTTTATCATCCTGCAATATTTCCGTGTTTCCCAAGTTTCTACAAAACCAAACCAGTTTGTATTATTTAGACATCTCTGCCAATCAAATTGAAGGCCAACTACCTAAAAGTTTATGGAGACTGCCAGAGTTGCGGTACGTAAACATTTCTCATAATTCCTTTACTGGAGAGCTTAACATGTTACCAAACTCTATCTGGCACTTTTCAGGCTCTAATAATCGGTTTTCCTGAGAGATTCCTAAGGAAATATGCAAATCGGTTTCTCTTCAAACACTTGTTTTATCCAACAACAACCTCAGTGGTTCTATTCCTCAGTGTTTTGAGTATTTCAATACTTCTCTTTCTGTCTTGCATCTTCGGAATAACAGCCTCTCTGATGTTCTTCCAGAGGAATTTGTCAGTGTTTACTTGATATCACTTGACGTTGCTCACAACCAGTTATCAGGAAAACTTCCCAAGTCTCTGATCAACTCCACTAGTCTCCAGTTTCTGAACGTGGAAGACAACATAATCAATGACACATTTCCATTCTGGTTAAGATCGTTGCCCAACCTAGAGATTCTTGTCCTTCGTTCTAACGAGTTCCATGGGTCAATATATTCTCCTGGAGTTCTTTGAGTTTTCCCAAGCTGAGAATCCTTGACATTTCTAATAATCGTTTCAACGGAGTCTTGCCATCATACTACTTTGTTGGTTGGAGTGCTATGTCATTGGTCGTAGACATTATAGATCGTACACCTAAGGTTGGGTTTTTAGTAGGTCCCCCAGAAGGCTATCGTTACTCTGTGGTTCTGACTAACAAAGGGATAAATATGGAGCTAATTGGGAATGGTTTCAGAATCTACAAAACCATCGATGTCCCTGGAAACAGACTCGAAGGAGAGATCCCTGAATCCATTGGTTTACTCAAGGAACTGATTGTGCTCAACATGTCCAACAACGCATTCACAGGCTCTATTCCACCAACTCTGTCCAACTTAACCAATCTTGAATCATTGGATCTCTCTTAAAACAGATTATCTGGCAAAATCCCACCAGAGCTCGTGAAACTCACGTTTCTAGCACGGATGAACTTCTCTTACAACAGACTCGAAGGTCCAATACCACAAGGCATTCAGATTCAAAGTCAGAATAGTTCTTCATTCGTAGAGAATCATGGGCTCTGCGGTGCTCCACTCCCAAAAACATGTGGTGGAGAAGAAGAATCAACAAATCAAGAACAAGATGAAGATGAAGAAAAGGAAGAGAAAGATCAAGTATTGAGCTGGGTTGCAGCTGCAATAGCATATGTGCCTGGTGTGTTCTGTGGACTCATCATCGCCCACATTCTCACTTCATAAGCTAGAATATTCCTAGTTTCCACTACGTCTCTTCTCTTTAATTGTATCGTGTGCATCTCTTGTCTTGAGAATTTTTCTTTTTGTTGAGTGTATTTGATCTTTACCTTTATGCATCGTGTCGCTGGAATATTTGAAGGCAACTTATTTCCACTCAAAAGTAAAAAAAAAAAAAAAAAAAAAAAAAGGTTAACGTTGCTAATGAATCTGACATGTCAGATGAATGAACATGTGTGGATGGCTCTGTTATGAACCGAGGCTATAATGAGTCTAATTTCTGTTAGGGTGGCTGCGATTGTGGGTTCAAGTGGCTGCAGCTACATCAAACATGAGAATGTTTTTAGCTGAAATGAGTAGTGATTCTTTTCAACTTATTGGAATGGCTGATCTTTGTATGCTTCCTGAGATCTCCGCGAAAAGGTCGCGTTATGGGACACCTTTGTTAGGGATTCTGTTTTCAGCTTCAGGTGTTTTACTCTTGTCTGTATTAAGCTTTTAAGAGATTGTAGCTGCTGAGAATTTGCTATACTGTGGTGGAATGGTATTGGAGTTTATAGCTTTTGTTAGGATGAGGATGAAATATGCGGCTGCATCAAGACCGTATAGGATTCTTGTTGGAACCTTAGGTTCGGTTTTGATGTTTGTTCCTATACAATTCTCTTCAGACTCTAACTAATAGTTTTTTTCTTCTCTTTTTAGTTGGTACTATTTCTTCCATATCTTAAGAGATATTCTTCGGTACTCTAGGCTTATCATGCTCCATTTACAGTAATTATTATGTCTATATGGTTAAATTTATGTTTGTTTTCCTTTTGAGTGATACTACACTCAGTAGACATGCAAGACATTTTCAGTTTCTGTTTCCTTGTGATTGAACTCCTTTTCAAGGGTTCGTTTCCGTAAAGTCAACATCGGTGACTTTTGGATAAGTTTCGTAGTTATTTATTCTCAGTTTCTAAAAGTTACAAAGTTTAAAGTTTAAACAGTCTAAGTAATTTCGGTTATGTAACACAACTTTTATACTTTTGTTGTTGTCTTAATAAAACACAAAGAAGTTTCAGTTTTGCCCTGTTTTGTTCTCTTGTCTAAGTCTCTCTGTTTTTCAAGTTATTCACAAAGCAAATTTATTCTGGTGTCGTGACCTTTACTTCTTTTCGTTTTAGCATAAAGAATATCATCTTTATGCTTTGAACAATAGAAGTTTCATCTATTTAGCATAATGAAATGTTTAGGTGCTAACAAGATTTGAACAAAACCTAAATATTGTGTTCCTTGCCAAAAAAAAAAAAAATATATAAAAAAATACATATGCATTCTGAAGAGTGACGAAATGTGATGATCCTTTAATGGAGCGACATTTGGTTGAGGTTTTTGAATTTCTTCACCTTCCACTTGGCTGTGATTTGCATTTTTAATTGCATTTGTCGAAATACTTCGAATTATATAGTTTGGGTTGTGTTCCATTTAAAAAATTCAGCAGTTTAAATAATGTAGCCAATAACCAAAAAGTCTGGGTAAAAATAGTTTGGATAGCAATTGTGGAGTGGTGTTGTGTCGATCATTTCTATTTCGTTCTTCAGCTGCTGATATATTACTTTAATTCAATGTATTGACTATACTCTATAAACAAGAATCACACCTATAAACTATACTTCTAGTTCCATAGAATAACTTCATCCAGTAAAAAGTACCTCCCCAAGTAAATTCATAAACTAAAATGATTTATCATTAACTTTTACTACATAAACTCTATGACAAGAATTCCTTAGATGAGAAGAAATGTATTTACCTTAGTACCAGATCATAAAAATGAATACTAAAATTCAAATTCTGAAACTAAACCCATACAAACAAACAGTGTATTAAATTAAACCATAGGAAAGAAGAACTTACTGATATTATTAGAAAATAAAAAGCCAACAAAATACAACAATTTCAACCATTAGAAGAAAAAAAACATTCAAGAAGAAATAACCCAACAAAACCTTTTTTTACTGTTTGCTTCTTAATCGCTTAGCCTTTAAAATTTCCAATTACGCAACCCTACAAAAGCATATTATATATAGAAAATAGAAGGGAAGATTACTCTTTGGATAGAGAGACAGAGAGATATCTCTACTCCTTGTACTTCATCTCAGACATGAGAAATCCAGGCATCTCATAAGAGGCTGAGAACTTCTCGACGTCAGCCTTGAGCTCTTCGAGATCTTTGTTGTTCACCAAACCCTTGTTAAAGTCCTTCAGCAACTTACCGTACTGCTTCTGGATGTCCAATGTCAGTGTCACTGCACGGCTCAAGAACTCTCCTATCTTCTCAAAGTCTTTCTCCACTAATCCTCTCGATGTCATCGCAGGTGTACCTACGTTCACATATATAAATATATATTCAAGAACACGACATTGAGATTCAATGGCATTGTCATTAACAGTTCAACTCTCTTACCGATTCTTACACCTCCAGGAGCAAGAGCACTACTGTCTCCAAATACTGCATTCTTGTTCAAAGTAATGCTGCACAGATCGCAGAGCTTCTCAACCTTGTTACCTGACAGAAGCAGAAGCATATGTAAACATCAGGACTAGTTTCGTAATACATAGGGTCTCAAAGTTGGGTTTTTTTCTCTCTGAGGTATATAATTCACTGACCGGTCAATCCAAGAGGACGAAGATCCCAGAGAACAAGATGGTTCTCAGTTCCATTAGTCACAATCTGGTATCCCTTGCTCATTAGGTAGTTTCCAAGAGCAACAGCATTGGCTTTCACCTGTTTTGCATACACCTTGAAAGCAGGAGTATTAGCCTGCTTCAACGCAACAGCTAAAGCACCGATCTGGTGATTGTGAGGACCACCTTGAAGCGCAGGGAACACAGCAAAGTTGATTTTGTCCTCAAAGTCATAAACTGCACCCTCGGGTTGCCCCTTCTTAGCTGGTTTTGGACCCTTCCTGTAGAAGATCATACCAGCCCTTGGACCCCTCAAACTCTTGTGGGTTGTTGTTGTCACAACGTCACAGTACTCAAAAGGGTTTGCTGCTTCCTGTGAGCATAATTAAAACTCAAATCAGTTCTGTGGGAAAATGCACAAAAACTCAACCTTGGCAACTAAGATAAGAGAGTTAAAAGAAACAACACAAGTAAGATCAAACGACTTTAAAAAATTTGATATGATTCGTTCTTAGGAACAAGCTCATTTGACAATACACCCTAGATTTGAAACATGAATGCAGCAGATACGAGATATGAGTAATTGAGTCTGTTATCAGAGTTCCACAAGTTCAGATCTTTACTCTTAGTCTTAACCAATCAAAATGCTAAAACAAAACAAGATCTAACAAAAAACGAAAAGATACATAAATAACAAGAACAAATGAACAATATACATACATAGAGAATAGGTTTATTATTATATACCTGTGCAGCAACAAGTCCACTGATATGAGCCATATCACAAAGCAAAAGAGCTCCAACCTTATCAGCAATAGCTCTCAATCTAGCATAATCCCAATCTCTAGGATACGCACTACCACCACAAATAAGCAATTTGGGCCTAAAATCCATAGCCTTCTCTTCAAGCTTATCATAATCAATATAACCAGTAGTGAAATTGACTTTATAAGGAAGACTCTCAAAATAAATCGAAGTAGCAGAGATCTTCTTTCCACCAGATGTATAATAACCATGAGTTAAATGACCACCTGAAGGCAAATCAAGTCCCATGATACGATCATGAGGCTGAAGCAAAGCAGTATAAGCAGCGAAATTCGCCGGAGATCCAGAATAAGGCTGAACATTAACACCCCATTTCTCAGGATCACAATGAAAAGCTTCAAGTGCTCGTGAACGGCAAAGATTCTCGATCTCGTCGATGAACTCGTTACCTCCATAGTAACGATTACCAGGCATGCCTTCTGAGTATTTGTTTGTTAGTGCGCTTCCTAAAGCCTCGATGACGGCGAAGGATGTGAAATTCTCGGAGGCGATTAGTTCGATTCCTCGACATTGTCGACGTTTCTCTTTCTCGATGAGGTCGTGGATCTCTGGATCTATGGTGATTAAGGGAGTGTTTCCCCAGGATGAGACTGGTTCCATCTTTGAACTTTGTATTGGGATGGATCTGAGATCGGAGATGAGAGCGACAGAGAGAGATCTGAGATCGGAGAGTGACGAGAGAAGTGGGAAGAGAGGCGGTTGGGTTTAAAAAGCGGAGAAGAAGATTGCTGAAATTACGGATTTGACCTTTTCGCTAATTTTAGTGTTTGGTTGGTTAGCTGTTTGTGGTAGGAGAATAAGCTTGTGTGTGTTTGACTATTTTACCCTCTTACCAATAATTTTCTTTTAAGTTTTATTAAGGAAGTGATTAATTAGTAAAGGTCCGAGGTTGTTTAAGGTAATTCTCTCTTGCCCTTTTTCTTTTTTAGTTAATTCCCGTTTCAACCATTTTCTTCATTTTGATTTTTGACAAACAAATTGTAGTTGTTGGTAGAAAATTATAAACAAAATCTACTCTTAATAATGAACAACTGTGAAAATTTAAATAAATTAAAAATATTGTGAATGGCATTTTGGGCCTATGGTCTGATTCAGCCCGAGTGTTTTAGTTAAGATTATTAAGTTTTGAAAAAAGAAACCTCTATTGTTTTATTAAATTAATAAAAATATTAGTTGGGAATCTTCTATGTATTGAAATAGAAGTGCAAAAAATGCTATTTGAATTAAATACAGTCTTTTTATTTTAAGTACACACATAATTTTAGAAAACAATTTAGCCGCTAAAACAATTTAGACTGTTATAAGTGTTGTAGACTCATAGTATTACATGATTAGCCCATAAAACAGTTTTATGATAAAAAAAAAAATGTTTTCTTCCAGATTTTTTCATGGTAGAATCTCTATAATAAAAAACTAACAGTAATGTATAAGATATATAAGTAAACTCATTCATCATTAATTGGTTTTGCATTGTAAATCCCTAATCTAACATAATATTAGACACTCGTTTGTTGACTCAAATAAAGTGTTATAAATAGATTTAAATGAAATTCAATTTACGATAAATTAAAAAGTCATCATCTAGAGAGGAAGTGTTATATTCTCATATCATATATATATAAAGATTAACAATAGAATATTATGAATATGAATCAATTCATTCATTGTCAATTATTTTTCAGTTAAAAGCTTAAAATAATTTAATTTATGATGCAACTATATAACTTTATCTTTATAAAAAAGAAAACTCTATAAATTTGTCAATAAAATTTATCCTTGTATGTGTGCAAGATATAGAAAATTTTATAAATCACTAAGCTAAGAGATATCCCATAACTAAAAATGGACACTATCATATATTATGGTGCCCATTTAACAAATTTAAAAATTAGTATATAAAAAGAGCCATTGAGCACACATTTTCGTTTTTTATCAAAAAAAAAACACATGATCACGTACTCGTAAACAAGACACACTCTCGGGGAGGAGTTGGTAGGTATCCTCTTCTCGGTGTCTTATTGAGGGACAACAAAAAAGAACAAAATAGGCACTACACAATGAAGTTTTGAACTTGTTGTGGTAGAACTAGTTTTTAATGATTGTTTCACTGTGTATTTTCTGTAAATAAAAGAATACTGAATATGTAATATTGAATAATTAATATGTTTTACAAAAAAAAAAAAAATTTGGTATACATAAAACAATAAATAGAGAATAGCATCTAACATGGATTGGAGAGTAGGTGGTTTTGTATGTTTGTGAGTCGGTGAGGGTTAGATTAGTCTTTCATGTTTAAGATTTGGTTTTGTGGTCCTTAAGCAGTGCCTAGTGGTAGTGGGCAGATCTGAGCCAGGTCAACATGTGATGTGATGAAGATTTTCATTTTCATCTGGGTGCGTTTTAAAAGTGCACAAACGGATTAATGAAGTTAGAAAATGGTCTCTTTCAACCTATATCTACTAAGTTAAAAATAGTTGGCAAAATATAACTTTGTAACGTTAACTCAATTTAAAATAACTTATTCATCTGAAGAGCATTAAACGCCATTGAAAATACGATTATTGAATATAAAGAAATAAAATATTAGAATGATGACAAAAATATAAGAAGAAGTGAGACTGAGAATACAATCACGTTTTTGAGAATTTTTCATGTAGTAGGTAGATGAGGACTTTTATTATTGGGGAGGCTCTCACCAACCTCCGAGTCGCTGTATAATTGGAAGCCCACGTAACTCCACAAATACAACGAAAAGTATCGTCTTATAATATTTTTGTTAATTAAAAAGACAATTCTTTTCGGAGTGAAATGTAATGTGATATTATTATGAATTAATATTGTTATTATTCCTTATTAAATATATAGAAATTCAATTGTGGTGTCGACATGGTGACATGTATAAAGATACGGGCGAGACTATTCTTTTATTAAACGACAATTCATCATTCCAAATAATATCTTACTACATAGATGAGACTTCTCTTTGTACCTCGTAACTCGTGTATGAAATACACGATTTTCACTTTTACAAAACACTTGTGTTATTTTTACTATTATAAATGTTTTTTTTGTTAAAATCATATTTTTAATGATTTGAAAAAAATGTTTGCCTTATATAGCTATACATTTTGTACATGTAACATGTTGTAGATAAAACCGAATAGTTTTCATGTATGGAAAAGTAATTTCTTTTTCTCAAGGTATCTTTGACATTTTTATAACATAAACATCATTTAGCTTTTCTGGTTTAGTTGTTTCATTGTTCTATTATTATCACCAATTATATGTTTTTTAAATTTTTAGTACCTATTATCTAAAAAATCAGTTTTAGAACAACAGTACTAATTCACAATTAAAAATATATAATGGTAATCACTTATAAACGACAAAGTTAAATATTTATTTCTCTGAATCTGAAGCTTAAATTGACGTATGTATGCACTTTGTTATTGTTCGAGTCAGATTTTGTTTCTTTTAAATGGTTAATTTTTTTTTACCTTACAAATTAGCTTATTCAGTTTAAGCTAATTTGCTCCATTTCCATATATGTGCTCATCTCATGTTTTATCGTTTTTAGGTTTGGGTTACCTATCTTGATGCGTGTAAAATTAATAAGGCCAGACAGACGTTTGAGAAGATATAAAAAAGTTGTCATGCGAAAGCTCTCCAGCTTTAGTCAGATGGGTCAATAAGACCATAATGTGACTCAACTTCTCGGAACGACTATGAGGGTTTAATTCTGAACCTTATTTGATTACGGTGTAAAACTTAATATGATGTTTGGTGGAAGAGTTTAAATGAGTGGAGTTTGAACTCTCTGACAGTTTTTAGAAGATGTTGAACTCACTCGAAAGCTTGATCCAAACCTATCAACGACCAATATTGGTGTGTAGTCGAGGCTTATCTTCATGTTGAATGCTTGATTTATTATCTTTCGGTTGCCTACTTGGTAGGTGTGTAATGCATTAGTGATGGTGTCATCACTAAATTAGGTCCATTGTACACCCTAAACTCTAGAGTGTGAGAAAATAAACATTCATGAAGATGGCTGAGTTCATGACATATGTTTATTATTGTTATTAATATACTATCTTTTATGAATTTCCGTGACTGGCACAAAATAACTAATTCATTTCGAAGAAGATGGTTAATCTACATAAAAACTCATGCAGCCCTCCACATTGGATAGGAAAAAGAGTAAAACAATTTTAAAATATTTTCCCAAAGATTTACAATTTACTTTCTTTTTCCAACCAAAAGCTACACTGAAGTAGACATCACCATAGTGTCGTCCTTTTAATAGAACCGAATGTCTTAATCGACTCTAGCATGAATCTAATATTTGTTTCTTATTATAAATTTCTCAAAGCTACCACTACCAGCTTCATAATTTTCTAATTAGTTTATTAAAATAGCCTTTTTTGGTAAAAGATTAAAATAGCCTTTTTCGGTAAAAGATTAAAATAGCCTATTGAGTGCTCGATTCCTTTAATTTTACTTTCCATATTACAGTCTATATGTTGTTTGAGGTGAATCGAATGCGAAAATAATGACACCTTTTAAAAAAAACATACGATTAGTTTATCTATAAAATAATATAACAATCTAAGAAAATATTGAACAAGATTTTAGATCCGAGTGTTTTTTCTTTTTTTTTTGATAAATCTGTATAGAATTTAAAAGGTCTGAGTGCGGAACCTGGTCCGCTACAATCTAAAAACATGATATCTGGAGAGATAAATCCAAATACGGATAATACAATTATGGATCTGATTAGATGTAAATAATAGAAATTTTTTTTATCGAATATTTGGATTCGAACATATTTATACTACATATTTATTATTATTTGTATTATATTAATATTTCTTTTAATTTTCTGAGGATTTCATATTATTATTATTTTTCTTCTGATTTTATATAATAATATTTTTAGTTATTCAAAATGGATAATTTTATCCGCAAGATATTTGGGGTTTTTCACAGATATCCGCAATTCATATATATGAAATTTAAATGCTATTAAAATTATAAATACTATTGAATACATATCCGGATGTAAATCCATCTAAAAAGGTGGGATATGCCCATCGTACCAGTCAGCTTAGTATCAAAAATAAAAATGCACATCGTCACATCATTGCTATGGATTCTCCCTGTCGGTTTCTTAAAATATTACAATTTTTTTAGTAAATCACAACATTAATATATGGATATACGTTACATATAAATAGTTAATGCCCTTTGTTGAATTATAGGTTGGTCTCTTATGATTCAGATCCACCGACGCTCATCAGAGGTCCAGATCCAAACAGCACACTAGTGTAAAGACTTGGTGGCTATTGCATTTACACCTATTAGTAGTTATTAATCTATTCTTAAAATACAATTTATTGTGTTTCTTTTTCAATCCAACTTTAATGTGATTCATACTAGAACTTAGGTTTTTACAAGTTTTCTTATTCAAGTTTTATAGTATATCAAGAAAAAAAGAACACATTTGTACATTCTGTATATTGCTGATTGAGTTGTTTATTGTAATATGAAATTAATAAATCTTATTAACAAAATATTTTGAATAGATTGTAAAAGCCTAAAGGTTATAAAAAGAAAAAAGAAGAAACAATTTAGTGTGAAAAAGGGAAAGACAAAACAGAAAAAAAAAGTCACATGTCCTGGATCTAAGATATTTATTTGGAAATAGATCGTTACAACAAGAAATAGAGAACATGGGACGACGTTGGTGGGCCAATCAGACGAAGAAGATCTCATATAAATGTTGTAAAACGTCACAGTGAGACTCAAAACGTCAAACTGAGACTCATAGCAGAATGATGATGCAATTTAAGCTATTTTATAGTGACAGTGATACGAAAGCAATGCAATGTAAGCCATATAGAGATACGAGAACGGCAATAATATGTTTTTTTGGGGTAAATAAATTTATAAGTTTTAGTTAATTACTAATGGTATTGTTAAAATTAGAAATTCAGTCATGGTTTCATTTACAAATCCATTATTTTGCTGGAATATCCTGCAGTTTTGCTATTCTGTGGCAAATTTACAGATTTTTTTATTCACATCACAAAATCATGATTTTGTCTATGCCTTTTTTTTGTTAAGGATTTAATGTTGCAGTATTTGATTGTAGAACACATATCTTTTCCAACCAAAATCACAATTATGTATGTTGCGCAGTATGGTTTCAATAGTATCATCTCAAGATTATTTTTATTGTTGTTTTGTCAAATTTAAATGGTGATTATTAAAGGGTAAATTCTTGAAATATATATTTTCACAATTTTATTGTGAAAAAGATCTTTAGAGTGTGAAATTAGAACATATGGAATCATTTGTTGAGAATAATAATATGGTATCATTTTCTGTTACTATGAATTTGAGCTGTGGCAGTGACACTCAACTCCAAATCCAATAATAAAATGACCTCATTTTCTATCCAACATATATTATATAAATTTTGAATTTGGATAATAAAACAATAACATCATATTATAAATATAACTACATTTACTTGCCAAAAGACTAATATATATATATATGCCTGAATTATATATATATATATTGCTTACAAGTTACCAAATCTAATTTGATCCAAGTTTATATAGGGAGGATTTTTAGAGGACCAGAAAAAATCTTCATAAATTAGAATCACCCTTTTGAGTTTTTGAGAAAATTCTCCTTGGAGAGAAAAAGAACAAATGGCTCTTCTATAATTTCCAAATTTTTTTTTGCTTTCTTCCAATTTTCAGTCAACAACAGGAAAATATATATGACATATGAATTAATTTTTGCCTCTCTTTAGATTCTCTATTCCTTTTCCACCATATATCATGAATTACTTGGTAGGTATCAATTTATGCCTAATTGATGAGGATATAGTTCCCTTATTTTCATTTTCTAAACGTGCTTTATTTATCCTAATAGAATAGACAAAACATTTTATTAGAAATTTTTTAAAAATATGGTAGTTTTTTTATTTGTGAATTTAATAGTTTAATGTTTTTATCAGTAAAATGGATGGTTATTAGGGTAGTTTTCAAATAAACACCCTCTATTTTCTGATAAAACTACCTAAAACACTATCTATTTTTTTTAATAAAAAATTAAAACTGAAAACTTCCAATTCATAAAATTTTAATATGTTAATACTGAAACTGAAATATATAGATTTAAATTAAGCTATTCATGTAGAAAAACAAATTTATGTCAATAATTTTTTTCCCTAAAACTATTTTAACATATATCATTAAAAATTAATTTCATATTTTTGATAAAAATTAATTTTATTTTTATTTTTATCAAACTGAATAAAAATTTTCTGAAATAGAAATCTCAAAAACACAATGAAGCTTAGCAGACACTGAAGAACAAAGAGAAAAGAAAAATCAACGAAATCATGGGCTACGGTGAAAGCCCGTCAGGGTTCTCAACAAGTCATAGCTACGTGATTCGCTGAAAGCCTGAAAACAAATAAAATACAGCCACGTAGCAACCCCTCAAAGATCACCGTCCGATCAAACCACGACAAGCTAAAACACGCCAGTCACGCTGCTAGTGCATCGTACTCCATCATCTACGTGATTACTACTTCTACCAGATCCACCGAACTCCTCAGAAACAATCTGAACCGTTCATTTCATTATAACCTCATATATTTATACTCACTCACTCCCCTTCATATCTCCTCGCACACTCCTCTTCTCCGTCTCTCTCTTTGACCTAATTTTGTTTTTAAATCTCAGATCCAGAAGAGAGAGAGCTTCTTCAACAATGGCGTTGCTCGTTGAGAAAACCTCAAGTGGCCGAGAGTACAAGGTCAAGGACATGTCTCAAGCCGATTTCGGTCGTCTTGAGCTTGAGCTAGCCGAAGTTGAGATGCCTGGACTTATGGCTTGTCGTACTGAGTTCGGACCTTCTCAACCATTCAAAGGCGCTAGAATCACCGGATCTCTTCACATGACGATCCAAACCGCCGTACTAATCGAAACCTTAACTGCTCTTGGTGCTGAAGTCAGATGGTGCTCTTGTAACATCTTCTCAACGCAAGATCATGCCGCTGCTGCGATTGCTCGTGATTCCGCTGCGGTTTTTGCCTGGAAAGGTGAAACGCTTCAGGAGTATTGGTGGTGTACGGAACGTGCTCTTGATTGGGGTCCAGGTGGTGGTCCTGATTTGATTGTTGATGATGGTGGTGATGCTACGCTTTTGATTCATGAAGGTGTTAAAGCTGAAGAGATTTTTGAGAAGACTGGTCAAGTTCCTGATCCTAGTTCTACTGATAATCCTGAGTTTCAGATTGTTTTGTCTATTATCAAAGAAGGTCTTCAAGTTGATCCTAAGAAGTATCATAAGATGAAGGAGAGACTTGTTGGAGTTTCTGAGGAAACTACTACTGGTGTTAAGAGGCTTTATCAGATGCAGCAAAATGGAACTCTTTTGTTTCCTGCTATTAATGTTAATGATTCTGTCACCAAGAGCAAGGTATCCATCTTCGGATTTACTAATATATATGCTAGATCTGATGTCTTTGCTCTAGATATGTGAGTTTTATGCGATATGATTAAAAAACTTGAACACTAAGTAGATAGGTTATAGTTTTTTGAAAATAATGTGTTTCTAGTAGCTAGTATGATCCAGTTTTGTGGAGAAATGTTCTTCCTTGATTATAATGTGGTAAAGTCGGTGTTTTTATGATTTCGTGAATTTAAAAATCGTAACTTTGTTCATTTTCTGCAGTTTTATTTTACTCCTATGAGATGTTACTGATAAGCCCTTTGTGTTCTTTTGTTTTTATAGTTTGACAACTTGTATGGTTGCCGTCACTCACTCCCTGATGGTCTCATGAGGGCTACCGATGTTATGATCGCTGGAAAGGTTGCTGTTATCTGTGGATATGGTGATGTAGGAAAGGGTTGTGCTGCTGCCATGAAGACTGCTGGTGCTCGTGTTATTGTGACTGAGATTGATCCTATCTGTGCCCTTCAAGCTTTGATGGAAGGACTTCAAGTTTTGACCCTTGAGGATGTTGTCTCAGAAGCCGACATCTTTGTCACCACTACTGGTAACAAAGACATTATCATGGTTGATCACATGAGGAAGATGAAGAACAATGCTATTGTGTGCAACATTGGTCACTTTGACAATGAGATTGACATGCTTGGACTTGAGACTTACCCTGGTGTTAAGCGTATCACCATCAAGCCCCAGACTGATAGGTGGGTTTTCCCAGAAACCAAGACTGGAATCATTGTTTTGGCTGAAGGTCGTCTCATGAACTTGGGTTGTGCCACTGGTCACCCAAGTTTCGTGATGTCTTGCTCTTTCACGAACCAAGTGATTGCCCAGCTTGAGCTTTGGAACGAGAAGTCAAGTGGCAAGTACGAGAAGAAGGTGTACGTGTTGCCTAAGCATTTGGATGAGAAGGTTGCAGCACTTCACTTAGGCAAGCTTGGAGCCAGGCTTACGAAGCTCACAAAGGACCAATCTGACTATGTCAGCATTCCCGTTGAGGGACCATACAAGCCTCCTCACTACAGGTACTGAGAGCGAGAGGACGAAGTGGTCCGGGTTTGGTTCTCCTTGTGGTTTAGTGTTGGGTTATGGTGGAGGAGTGGAACAGTTTGAGATATTGGTTTTCTGATGAAATTGACCAAATATCTATGAATAAAGGTGTTATTGGCTTATAAAGGTTGTGCTTGTTCTCTTTTTTTTGTTTTCTTCTTCTTCATATTTCTTGAAACTGAAATTAGTTTTCCCCTCTTGAGTTTTGTGTGCTCTGTTCGTTTTACTCTTCAAACAAATGAGAAAAATGGAAAATTATTTGCGGCATCTCAAACTTAGCAATCTTTGTTGAATAGAATTTGTGAAATGCCTACATATCGTATGATATACACTAATAACAAACGCGTGGGTTCAAAATTAATTATAAGATCCGTAGCCTAGTTTTTGCATGATAAGACTCCTGAGAAGGATATTTCATTCTTTTTGGTTAGTATGTGTGTTCATCAAAGATAATGACCACTCATTAGAATCAGAAACTCATTGAGATCTGATTGGACGCTTACTAATTACTATATCTCACCATTACTTTACCGGGTATTACTTTTGCGTTTCATCGATTCAGTCAGTTTATGAAGTTTCCAACTGATGTTCGTCTTCAGATAGCTCACAGAATACCCAAGTACCTGAAAGAGAATCCTGGTCAAGGACTGTTTACTTGGCTGATGTTGAGCTCTGCCTCAATGCCATTGTCTTGCCTGATACTCAATGTTCTGTATCTGGCTACTGTGTGCACTTAGGTACTTCACTCATATGCTGGAAGTCACGGAAACATTTCACAGTGAGTCATAGTAGTATAGAGGCCGAATATAGAAACATGAGTACTTTACTCAACAGTATACATTATGTTTCGGTATATAATATACTGTATATATATATATATTCCAAAATTTGGTTCGACCTGTTGACGAGTCAGTATAAAGTTCTGTTTTCAAACCATTGCATATATGTAATTCCATATCATTTATTTGTTAACTTAATGATGCTGCATCAGAAAATCTGAAATTTACAAGAAGACATCACTCAAGACATGTAGTCAATTATATAATTACCAAATGCACACATACAAACAATCAAAACATCACCAAGTAACAGAGAGTATGGTCTTGAAATGTGTATAACCAAAGCTAAAAATGACTGGCTTTTGTCACATATTTTTACACAGTCGTGTTGAGTGCCCAAGTAATTGGCATTGTTGTGTTACTTGCAGCAAAATCTATCTTGCCTTGGGAAAAATCCCAGTGTCAAAGATCATGCTAACTTCAGGAGAACTATGAGACTCCATATTTATATTTCCCTTGGAGTTTTCAGACACGAGACACTCTTTTAGTTCGGTAACAACTTGAGACATGTCTGGTCGTCGTGTTGAAGAAGGATTTGCACATGACATTGCCAGCTCAAGAGCTCTCCATGCAGAACGAGAGTTGAAATCTCCGCGCAGGTTTGGATCCATGATCCTAGTAATATCTCCTCGGTTAAGCTCAAATCCCACCCATTGTGTTATGTGAGACTTTTCCCGGGTTTGGTCAATCACTGATTGGTTTGTGATAATTTCCAATAACACAATCCCAAAGCTATACACATCGCTCTTCTCACCCAACCGATTTGTATGATAATATCTGCTAGGCAAGAACATGGTTATACTCTTCAAACAATGAAAAATGTGAAATTTTCAATACATGTAATTGTAACTAACAATACTTACTCAGGATCAAGGTATCCAGGAGTACCAACAATCATTGTCGAAACTGTAGATTCACCTCCAAGTGGAAAGGATCTAGACAGCCCAAAATCAGCAAGCTTGGCCTTGAACTGCTCGTCCAATAATATGTTTGTAGTTTTGACATCTCTATGAACCATAGGAGGTGTGCATCCATAATGTAAATATTCCAATCCTATTTCAAAGGATTTATCCTATGTTAATCCAGTAGAAGAGAAGTCACTATAGTTCAATTGCTTAGCTTTAATACTGACCTAGTGCAGCCTCCACAGCTATTTGTAGCCGATTGCGCCAGTTGATAATGGGCTTGACGCTTGATCCTGTATATTCTTTTGAACCTTAATGTATATAAACAGAGTAATGATACATGTGAACCACTAGAAAGCCCCAGATTTCAAGATTACCAGATAGATGTTGTCTTAAGTCTCCATTGGACATAAACTCATAGATAAGAGCCAAGTTATCCCCATCATCGCAGTATCCGACAAGGCTTACCAGATTTGTATGGTGAACTCTGAGAAGAAGATCAACCTAACCATAAAAAGAAAAAACACAAGGGCTCTCAGAAGAAAATCAACCTAATCATACATGGAAAAAAACTCAAAATCCAAAGATGATCATAAAATTTTCAGAAAGATTGCGATATGAATACAATACCTCTGCCTTGAATTGTTTATAGCCTTGAGTTGATGATTGAGAAAGCACTTTAACAGCTACTTGTTCGGAACCATTAATAATACCATGACAAACAATACCGAATCCACCTTCTCCTAATACTCTTTGGAAGTTGTTCGTCATTTTCATAACCTCGGGATATGTAAACCTTCTCTTTTTCGTTTCGATTGATGGTTCAGGTGAATTTTCATATGTAACATTCATTGTTGTGGTGCTTGGTGTATGTAGTAGAGATGTAGGAAAAGTAAAACAATATTCATGAGATTTTTTTTTAATAATATTTCCTTTATTTGATTAGAGGTCTCCTAAATTTTACCTTCCATAGTCGACGGCTTTTTCTTTCTGAGAACAAGAAATATGATCAACCCCACGATGATGATGACCACAGAAGCAACTGATACAACAATTGCCACTGGAAAATTCTTTTTTGGTGGTTTTGGAGGTGTAACAGAGGGGAAAAGCCTTGGGTTTCCTTCAAGACTGAGACACATGTGTTATGTGATGTCTTTCATGACATTAAATACACAAAAAGGTGGTGAAATGTATTAAGAGAAGTTATGAGAAGTTTCTTACAGTAATTTTACTTCTTTCCTTTGAAGAGATTGAGGAATTGAACCATTAAGATCATTCCCGCTTAAGTTTCTACATAAATGGAGCAATCTTACTACACAAGAAAATTTTAAAAGCATTAGAAAATAGGTTGAAGAGACACTTACATGAATACCAAGTATTTCAGGTTGCCTAGAAATTCTGGCAACTCTCCGGTCAAATTATTATTGGACAAGTCCCTAACGTTTTTAAACAAAATAAAGGAAAAAAAGATTATTCACCAGATTTCTATAGTCATATATAACAACTTTTATATATACCTTCCAATCAGCAATTGAAATGCTTACAGTTTTTCTAGCTGCGTAAGATTTTCAATGCCAGCTGCAATGGTTCCACTTAACCCGCTTGAAGACAAGTTTCTGCGTGATACGTACATTCAAAACATGATTAACACACAGATTTAGAAGAATGTGTGAATGTTTGTGTTATCTTACGACTTACAATGAAGTGACTTACAATGAAGTGATTCTTGGTGGTGTAGTAGACTTAGAGATATTGCTACAGTTCAAGCCGTTCCATGCATATTCTTGAGGGACGCATGGATCTCCATCTCCTTGCCAATTGATTCTATTCAATCCATACGTTGCTTCGATACTTTTTATAGCAACCACTAATATAAAGTTGAATGATGTCAAATTTTGCATATGAGATGTTTTCTCTACTGTATCAAGAAGATAATTAAAGGAGCTTAAACACATAACAGTGGTAAGACTTAGTTGACGTACCATCATTTTCATTTGTTTCGGATTGTGGAAACTGGATAACTGTGTATACTTCAAGAGCGTTAAGCATAGGAGGAAGAGTTGATCTTGGGGTTCTTACCAACTGAATAATGCATCTCCCTCCTTCGCAAGTCCCTGGACTAGTGGTCTGCCATGTTAGTAACCGTAACTTTGAAGTAGTGCGATTTTTACCAGCATCATCTCCATCCCAGAACATGTCAAATTCCCTTGTATCATTGGTACCTAAATCTTGTAACTCTAGGAAGTGGAAGTATGTGTAATATAAGTCCCCAGCATTATCTGAAAGCCAACTAATCATCAATGGCTCGCTGGAATTGGTAGGTACTGCAGCCTTTCTTAGAGCAAGTTTTGGAGGAAGGTAAACGTTTCTATTGTCGACATTGAGACTGGTGGAAACCTGAGTCCACGAGGTCTTAAAATACGAAAACCATCGGCGATCATAGATATCATCCGGGTACCTACACAAAAAAATGTATGCATTAGAGCTTAGTGGGAGTTTCTAACATTAGTCATGACTAAAACTAATGTTTAAGAATGCAATGTCAGAGCTTAGATGATTTTAAATGGTTTAATCAGTTTTATAATAAAATATAAATTTAAACATATATATATATATATATTCACAAAATTTAATATAACATAATGATATCATAAAATTGAATAATTTTAAAACTTTATATTATAAAAAATCTAAGAATAGTAATGTTTTGTAATTTTTTAAATGACACAATTTTTTTTATAATAAAATAGATATTAAATTATTTATTAAATCCGTTTAACCCATTTATTGAGCGTTATTTTTCATGCTCGTGGCCGTACCAATTATTATTATTATTATATTCTTTTTGAGCCTTTTATACGAGAAATGGCGGTGGACCGTTAGCTCTAAACAAATATCTAAGATGTAACACATATGCTAATCCGCTTAATAATTGCATATTCGCTAAATCTAATTATCCGTATAATATAACCGTTTTGTTTTGAAAAATAAGCGGTTTAAATGCTAATTCAAGCGGTTCGCTTTCTTGAATATTGAGTAAAACAAAACAAATAATGAAAAACTAAGAAAGAGAGGGAGAATAGTTCTCAAATTCAAACTTTTGAGAACTTATCTAATATTAGTCTGTAATTGATTGGTTCAATGCTTTAAAAAAATTTAAAATTCAATCATATCACTAATTTATATAATTTATTGGTTCAATTCTTTTATAATTTTTTAAAATTTAATCCGAGTTGATGATGACTAACCGTAAAGGTTCATCTTCCTTGTTGAGATAAATCCGAGTGAAAAGCTTCAGGGAACCAGACTCTGTGACATACGATATATTGTTTTGCAAGGGCCTTAATTCCAAGGCTGAGATCATCGGTGTAGTTATCCCTGTCTTAACAAGACAAATCTTCAAAGAGTTTGATAGTGGAATGTGAAGGATCTCAACCACTGTACCATTTACCCATTTTTTCAAATCTATTGTTTCCCACGGATTAGGCCCTAGATGCAGATCAAATTGCGGATAAGTGTTAACACTATCGTAATTTCCATAAACAAACGTAGCCCTGATCACATATTTTACGTCCTTGTCAACACTTAGACTATAACAGTTTCGCATCCCATCCGGAAAATATCTCAACCTTGTGTATGGCTCCAAGTAGCCACTCTCAAGATCGGCCTGGATTTTACCAGTTTTTCCAGTCTTGATGAACTTTGCATCCGATGAGAACCTTAATCTGGTTTTTGACTCAGTATAAGGGGACAGTTCGGTAACAGGTAGCCCACAATCCAAACTGATGAACCCTGGAAAGATAATGAGAATCAAAAGCATCTCAGGTACAGACATGATCAAGGCTCATAGCTATAAGGAGAGAAGGAGATGTATATACATATAAACCATTAAGATTTGGATACCTTGTTGATCCTGAGCTTGAACAAGTCGAGTAATGGAAAAAACTCCTAAGAGTAGCACCAAAAGCCAATGAAGATGATCCATGTTACTTAAATATCAAAATATTACCAATGCCCAGAGTATGAGACAAACATATATAGATAAGTAAGCCAAGCCTCTGGCAACATGACAAGATGCCCTGGGTCTGGAATGAGTAAATGTTTTTTTCTTTTCTTATTGTAACTTTACAAGTACGAAGTTGACCCAAGAATACATCGAATCTGTTATAGTGTCTTGGTCAGAAAATAGGCAACTTGTGTTTTATAGAGAATCTGTCAATCAGAACTTTTACAGTCACCAGTTTTTAACACATTAAAAATGTTCAAACAGAGAAAGATAGAAAGAGCAAGGGATTTGACTTTCTAGTAGTCAATGACTTGGATAAATCTCTTTAACATTTTGAAATCTTCATCAAAAAAGAACAGGCTCCTGTCCAAATGATCAACGCTGATTATATCCAACAAATATAATTTTGAAATCTTGATCAAAAAGAACAGGCTCCAGGCTCCAGTCTAGTTTTATTACTAACAAGAGTTATATCGGAAACTCAATCTTTGTTTTCAATGCTGAAACGAAATACTTGAGAAAAGTTCAGATTGGTTTTGTTCTTGTGATATTGAAAAATAACATTTTCTTTTTTTTTGAGTTCGCCACTGAAGTTGACTCTTCCAAAGACTAATAAAATGGGAGGAAGATGAGTAGGTTTAGTTATAACTTCTGAGAAAATAGGAGGAAGATGATTATGTTTGGTTCTTGACCTGGTTAAAATGTGACGATCTTGAAACAAGTCATGACCTAAAGACCAAACTAGCTAGCCGCTACTAGGACCTAAAACTGAGCTTGGTTTCCTATTACCACACCAACCTCAAACTTCTTAACGAATCTAAACAATTGGTAAGTTTAATAATTAGGTCCATAATTAGAAACTACAAAACCCAGTGAAAAATTTCTAATTTGGTCCATAATTACCCAAATCCATCAAATCAATCTACTAAAAACTTCATATAACATATAGATCTCAATAATTAAGCATCAATAACCAAAATAGTTGCAGAATTACAACACTTATGTCTCAAAGAAATGATATATATTACAACAACAACAACACAAACAATAGCTTTAATAACATAGTTTACTGACCTCTGGATTTTACATTTAACCCCAAAACACAAACTTGCAAATTTCTTGAATTGAATCTTCAGGTGTTAATGTCACTAGTATCTCTAGCACACCTTGTAATAGTATCGCAACCTCTAGTGTAAGAATTGGCTTGTCCAGAGCGACAATCATAGTAAGAAGCTCCTGGTTTCTGACAAGGAACCATATCTCTCTTTAGGGTTTCGTAGCCGATGTAACGTTTCTGTGTCATTAGCACTCTCCGACTGATCTCTGATGGCATAAAGTCTTCATCTTCTCCGATTAAACCGTTTCGGATAAGCATTGTGTCGATCTCACTGTTCGTTGATGGAGTTGAGATTGCATCGGAGATGAAGAGGTGGGTTTGGAGGATAATAATGGCTAAAACCACCAATGCCAAGGATTTTAACATGATGATGTAGATTGTGGCCGGAAGATCTCTCTCTCTCTGTGTCTCGTGAAGGTGAAGATGAAGATGAAGCAGATTTGGGGTAGTTGGTGAAGATGAGGCGCTGACAAATGTACAGGCTACAGTTAAAAGCAGGTTTTGGTTTAACAGTTCGGTTTCCGGTCGGCCAGTCAACTTATACCGGTCGGTTTGTTATGGTAAGATTTTTTTTTTGCTTTTGTGTTTGGAACTGTGAACAGTGTAAACAAAATAAAAGAAGTTTTTTTTTTTCATTCTATTTAAAACAGGAGCAAGTTGACGTGTTACTACATATGCAAAATCGAGTTTACAAGAAATTAGGAACCTATATTTACTAGTGGTCGAACCGCGTTTAGTACGAAATTTTATATTTTAATTTAGTAAAATAATTATCAAAAAATTTATAATATAAATAATAATTTTTAGATATCTAATTTTTATATGTTTTCACTTACATACAAATTTTTAGGTAGTTGTATATATATATGTAATTTTGATTCATAATGTTAATTTTGAAACAATATTTTAATGAATAATATATGTAAAACTCATAAACATTCAACTGCAATAATTATACATTCCTTCATATATATATATATATACGAGTTGGGACATATATGTTAAATGGTTATGTTAAAATTTTTAGCATTTAAATTAGGGTAAATTTGCAAAAGAGCAATATTTGGACAATTAATTAGGTGAGAAGCAATGCAAAAAATGTTTTACTAATCAAACTCCTACACATTAAGAGGTTGTCGTTGATGATAGTAAAGTGACTATCGAGTTAATGCAACGCCAAATGAGCATTAAATGCTCATAGATTGTCATAAAAAACACCCTAAAAAGACAGATAAACAAATAAAAGGTTTTATATTACATAAAATAACACCATATAAAAACATAGTTACAATTTACAATAGATAACCAAGAAAATATATAAACATCTAATAAATATGTATATTACAAAATGTAAATAATTTCTTCATTACTTGAAATTCGAGACACTGGCTGTAAGAAACTCTATTTATTCATGAAAAATGAATTCACGTAAATAAATAATGTAATTATTAGTAAAAAACTAAATTCGAAATAACAAACAAGAGCGCAGTTCATCAAATACCTCCAGACCAAACATAACATGATCAACGCAAACAAAATTGAAGGAAATAATCAAGCTTTTATCATCAATGAAATCAAAACCATGGGGAATAACAAAAAAGATATTACCATTGTCGGCTCTAAGGTTTAAGGGTAAGGTTACCTATGGTTTTTTTTAACATTTAAGGCAGGAAAAAGAAATTTGCTTGCCCAATTTAAATCCTATGCATTTAAATTTACAATCAATTACATGGATAGGAAAGAAAAAAAAAAAGAAAAAAAAGAAGAGATCTAAATGTTTACAGCAAGGCGCTAATTACGCTTTGGAGTTTGGACGCTGTAATAATTTAATGATTCATTACTTAATCAGCAATACATATGCCAAAACCATAGACCATACTCGTTGATGTACCCTGAAAAAAATAACAAATGGGTAAACTTTATACATTATACATTGGCATAAACCAGGTAAATGAAGACAACTTGCTAAAAGTTTAAATCAGTATGCAAGCTCTAACTAAAATCGTTGCCAAACATCATGCAATCAAGTATCGAGAAAGCTAACATGTTAATCACCAAGTAGTTTAAGGAATCATAATAAACGAATAGATTTAAGGATGTAATACCGTTCAAATACTTTATAAGTTCAGCTGCTCGATATCCTTTGTACTACGCGGCATCATATCCCCATTACTTCTCTCCTCTTGCTCTTCATATGGGTTTTCTCTATAAGTCGAACTTGCTTCCTCGTTATCTGAAGACCCCGGCCTTTCAGTTAAAAACTGTTCCCAAAATACATCATTCACTCTTGCTGGAGGAGCTGCATTTGCTAGGCTACCTCCAACTGTAACCTCTTGTTGTCGACCCCAGTTTTTCTCAATTACATTTGTTTCTATTGAGTTGAAGTTTAACTCGGTATATCTTCCAATCTCTTGGCTTTTATGAATTGTCTTAGCTATCTGTGAAGCTGTCTTATCTGGTAATGGAGCTGAAGCCAGGGTTAGATTTAAATGACATGAAAAACTACCATCAGTCTCCTCTGAAGAGGATAGCCACTGCTGTGAGGTCTCCATTCTTGTGTTGTCATTTAACAGTAACCTTCTCGGGCATGACCCGGTATCCGCAAGCTCTAGTGCTTCAGGTGCAAACGGTAGGCCTTCTCTTCTTGTTTGTGTAGCTTTTGGATCACCTCCTGATAGTATTCCTTTAGGAGTCGCTCCTTCTTCATTGGAACTTTGTATACTATGTGAAACCATGTTCATATCTGAAACCGCTGGAGAAAGCTCTAACCGGAACTTATTAGAGAAATTTTGATGGAAAATGTTTCCAGACAGCGGTCTCGAGCTACCACTGCTATTATCCAAATGAGAATCTTCTGAAGGTGGCTTTGATTGCTCAACTTGAGGAAGCCTTCGTTTTTTACTATAAGCCGAAACATCCAATTGCTCAACCTTATGACCAAAATTCTTAATAAAACTAGGATTCTGAATAGCCGTTTCCAAGAAATTCAACAGCTTCTTCTGCCTCTTGTCCATATCAACAACATGCTCAGTCATTTCATCAAACTGATGCTCAGCTACAGACTTCTGTTGTTTAAACTTCAAAAGCTTAGCTTCAATCGCGACTTTTTCATGTGAAAGCTTATCCATTTGCTCTTGCAACACTACTCTTTCTTGATCTATCAAAGAACTAGGTGGTTGACTATGGCTATGTATGGGTTTCCTTCTATGTATATTCTTAAGAAGATGCTTTTGATCCTTAATAAAATCATCATTCAAAAATTCCCACCTCTCTGGATCAATCTTCCTAAATCCCTATTCACAACACCATTCACCATTAATCCAAATCTAAATCAGAGAATGAAAAAAAAATTCAACACAATCCTAAGTTCCAATCAAAACAATTACATTGGAGAATTTAATTCAAATGCAAAGAAATTATTTGACAATTTCATGTTCAACGCTATAAAACTCAGAAAAATCCCCAAATTAACAAAAGAGAGATCAAAATTAGGTCAAAATCAATCAGGAAGAGATTTTTTTTTCAAAAGACTTACATAAGTATTAAGTTGACGGATAAAGGAAGAGAAGTTATTGTGCTTGAAGTAGGTTGGAAGAAGAAGAAGTGAAAATTCAGCATGATTCCAAACGATGAAGCTATTGTTGTTGGAGCTCCATGAGACGATATGGTCTGTAGATGAATCATCAACCATCTCGTATGTTTTCACTAAGAAAGGAGCTGCTCCTCCACCTCGTTCGCCGCCGCTGCTTACGGAGGCGGAGGACGTACCTAATGCGCCGTTCATCTTTGAATCTTATATCGGAAACAGCGATGGTCGTGGTGGCTCGTGAGAGATTCTTTTAGCTGCAAATAGACGAATCACTTTTTCTCATTTCTTAATTTTTTTTATAGTACCTTAAAGGCTAAAATTTCAATTTATACCCAAAAATCAATTTATAGTCCGTGGTAACCCTTCGCTTAGCGTGTAAAATGCATAGTCGGTATTTAGGCGATTTTAGGCGGTTTAAGCGATTCAAGTAATTTTATAATAAATATATATATATATTTAAACACATATATATTAACATAATATAATATAATAAAATTATAAAATTGAATAATTTAAAAATTTTCAATTATAGAAACGTAAAGAATATCAATGTTTTGTAATTTTAAGTTTTTTAAAATAACATTTTTTGTTTTTTATTTTTATAAAAATATAGATATTAAATAATTTATTAAATCTGCATATCCCACACAATTCATAACTCATATAATTAACGTTTAATTTATTTAATTATCGCATATTTTGCTAAATCTAACTATCCGTATAATATAAACCGATATTTTAAAAATTTAAGCAGTTTAGGCGTTAATCGGGCGGCTTAAGGGAGCCTAGCGCCTAGGCGACGTCTAGAAATTTAATTGTTGTTTTAGAGTTTTAAATTTGTGTTTAATGTAATAACCAATGAAATTTTCTTAATATATTATTAATAAGGGATATAAGAAAGATTTTATTGTTTTTTAATTTGTGTTAAAAAATTTAAACTACAACTATTACGAAACAGATAAAGTATCAGAAATTTATTAACTTTGATTAGTGAACTGTAGACGTGATATAATAAGGGAGTGTTATTCAATCAAGTTTTAAAATGATTTTAATGTATTTTAATTTGAGATGTATTTTGAAATACCATCTAAAATGGTGGTATTTTGTTTACTCATGTTTTAGATAACAAAGTACATTAAAATACAATATAATCCAATTACAACTAAATCAAATCAATATTGAATAACAGTTGATTTTAATGTATTTTAAAATACAGAAACAAATACTTAATTCAATAACAGTGTATTTTAATGTAATTCATTCAAATACCCTTTGAATTTAAAATACATTCAACTCAACACTCCTAAGTTTCATATTTATTGGGGTTTTCTCTTGAATTTTAGCAAAGTTTTCAACTTTAGTCGGTGGTGGTGTAACTAATGTTAATTAGTTTCATAATATTCGCCGAGATCAATGGTTGAGTGAAATCTAAAATAAGTAGACGTACTTTGATTTTATCAAATGCCAAAATATATAAGTGCCTACTTTGCATATGATTTTATCACCAACCGATTCTAAAGTAACATTTTCCTTGTAAAGGTTCTTAATCATAAATATAGAAATATAATGAATAAAAGAATCAGAATTACTGATCGCTTAAAAATCACAATTAAATATGCCAACGAGTCGACAGATGCTGTAGCAAACTACCTATTTAAGATTTGTCTAATTCTTGCAAAAACTAAGCATAAAATATCATCAATTTATTTTCTTTCTACTTTTGATTAATTTCCTTTTATTCAGTTTTCATAACAAAATGAGTGATATTTTAAATAATTTAAGGAGTAAAATTTGTTTGTACGTGTGAAAGGAGTACATTGTAAATAATTTAGTTAATTGTATGTTTGTTTGCAATTTTTCTTGTAATTTTATTATTATCTTTATTTCAATTAAATTAAATCTCCTAAAAATTGTAACTAATTGTTGGATATTTATTTGAAACGAGTTAAAGTAAAATAATGGTATATAGAAAGAGGCTTTTATTGACTGACCCCATGTGAACTGAAACTCCCTTAATTTAATTTGCCGACAACGAAACGGCCACTTTGCTTCACTCGACACTTCCATATGTTAACTCTCAGTCCCCAAAATTCAGGGTGACCCACACTATACTACCTCCTTTAACTTCTCAACAAATTTCCTCATTTCCAAAAAAAATAATCAGTTTTTCTTCTTTCTCTTATTTTGATGCTACCAAAGAAATTTTCTCAGATGGAGAAACCAAACTCCTCCGTCGTGACAGGAAAGTTTCGTAGCATCAGCAACAACAACCACAGTAATGTCTTGTTCGTTATCCCACTCTGCTTTCTTCTCTTTTTCATCCTCCTCTGTTTCGACTACTCTGCTCTCTCCGGCACCGGCACCGTCGCTTTCTCGTTATCAGACACTACCCAGAATTCCATTTCCGCTGAATTCACCAAAGAAGAAAACTTTTCTAGATTACACGATGACCCATCTCCTGATTCTTGCTCTGGTCAATATATCTATGTTCATAATCTTCCTAGTAAATTCAATCGAGATTTGCTTGAGAATTGCTTTATGATTACTAGAGGAACAGAGAAGGACATTTGTCCTTACATCGAAAACTATGGTTTTGGTCATGTAGTTAAGAGTTACGAGAATGTGTTGTTGAAACAGAGTTGGTTTACGACGAATCAGTTTATGCTGGAGGTGATTTTTCACGAAAAGATGATGAAATATAGATGCTTGACTCATAATTCGTCTCTAGCTTCTGCGATCTTTGTGCCGTTTTACGCAGGTCTTGATATGAGTAGGTATCTTTGGGGTTTTAACATTTCAGTTCGAGATTCTTCGTCTCATGAGCTGATGAATTGGCTTGTGAATCAGAAAGAGTGGAGTCGAATGTCTGGTAGAGATCATTTCTTGGTTTCAGGAAGGATTGCTTGGGACTTTAGAAGACAGACTGATAATGAATCTGACTGGGGAAGTAAGCTTAGGTTCTTACCCGAATCGCGAAATATGTCGATGTTGTCTATCGAATCCAGTTCTTGGAAGAATGATTATGCTGTTCCTTATCCTACCTGTTTCCATCCTTCATCTGTGGATGAAGTTGTGGAGTGGCAAGAGCGAATGAGGTCTCGAAAACGGGAATATCTATTCGCCTTTGCGGGTGCTCCAAGGCCTGAATATAAAGACTCGGTTCGAGGGAAGATTATTGATGAATGTTTGGAATCAGAGACTCAATGTTACTTGTTAGATTGTAACTATGGGAAAGTGAATTGTGATAACCCTGTCAATGTGATGAAGGTTTTCAGGAACTCGGTGTTTTGTCTTCAGCCACCGGGGGATTCTTACACGAGAAGATCGATGTTCGATTCAATATTAGCAGGCTGCATCCCGGTGTTCTTCCATCCGGGGACTGCTTACGCGCAATACAAATGGCATTTGCCCAAGAACCACAAGAGTTACTCGGTTTATCTACCAGTTAAGGATGTAAAGGAGTGGAATATCAAAATCAAGGAGAGGTTGATTGAGATTCCAGAGGAAAGAGTTGTAAAATTGAGAGAAGAGGTGATAAAGTTGGTACCGAGGGTGGTTTACGCTGATCCGAAGTATGGATACGAAGGGAATGAAGATGCATTTGAGCTAGCTTTAAAGGGGATGTTAGAGAGGATTGAAGAAGTGAGAGAGATGATGAGACAAGGGAAGGATGGTAGTGATGGGTTTGATGATAGAGATGATTATAAGTATACTTTTTCTCCTTATGAAGCTCAAGTTTGGACATAAAGAGAGAAAATGTGTTGATGTGGCTTTTTTAGTTTACTATATAGGTAGATGCAATTTGCTCAAGAATGAAAAACAATAAAAGAAGAAACCCTATTTTGATACATAAGAAAAATAGAAAGAAAAGTTCATCTTTGATCTTTGTTCAACAATTTTGGTTTAGTTTTTGGTTTAATCGACTTTTTTTTTGTGTATTAACCCAATCAACATAAATCACAACTATCTCATTTGGGATGATTAATATATTATCGTATGATTAGTAACTTATGTTACGTAAAGAAATATATTGTTTTGATTACCAATTGCAAAATAAGAAAAAAATATTGTACCAAAAATAGTATCATTATTTATATAATAATAGTTATTTTTTACAAAAATACAAAAATATAAGTTATTTTGTATTTTATGTAGATTTGGGTCAACAATGGGACATTAAAATTTCAGTGAACTCTTTTTTTGCAATTACTGTATGTTTGAATTGATTGGTTTAATGGTTGATAATGAAAAAATTGAATGGTTCAATGAACCGATAAATCCAATATCGTACCAACCGGTTCAATTAGTTTTCTATTTGGTCCTTTGTGCTTCCGGCCTCTAGACTTCGCAGAGCTACCACCGAAGCTTACGTCAATGGCGACGAACCCAACATTTAAGCTGTTTCCTTCTTCAAACGATAAATCTTCCCAAAGTTCAGGGCTAAGTTTAGGGTTCCTTGATACACCAGAACCAGCTCTTCCTCCACCGCCTCCTCCTATTGAAGTATTCTCCTCCGAGGTATCGTCGCTACTACTTCATCTGCTACTTCAGTCTCATTTTCCTTATTTACTTTTCCCTCTTTTGATTTATTTTTTTTTCTTCTGGGGATTTCGTCACAGTAGACGTCTTCCTCCGTTGATTTTGCAGTTGATAAAGTAACTATCGGCGAGATCACTCTTTTGAAGGTTTGTTTCTGTTTTTCACTTTCCAAGATCACAAAAAAAAATGTTTGATTAGCTTAGCTCAAAGCTGAAATTGAGATGATGATGATGATGATGTTGATGGAAGTGAGTTATTTAAGCTTCTGATTTGTTTATAGGGTCGTGTGAGTACTAAACAGGTCTTTGGATTACCTAATTCAGATTTGGTTCCTGGAGTATATGAAGGTAAAAATGATTAGATTAAATTTTTAGTTATGTTGTTTATGTAATGTGCATTTTTTTGTTTAATCTTAATCATCTTTAGATTTGATTTAATCTAGGTGGGCTTAAGCTTTGGGAAGGATCAATTGATCTTGTTAAAGCTCTTGAAAACGAATCACTAACTGGAAACTTATCGTTTTCTGGAAAGCGTGTTCTTGAGGTAAAGCTGTGGGTTTTTAGTTATTAAACATTAGATTTGTTCTTTGAATCGTTTTGGTTATTGAATCTATGGTTTCAGCTTGGATGTGGTCATGCACTTCCAGGAATCTATGCTTGTCTTAAGGTAAGTTGATTGCTTATGAGCTGAGCTCTATTATACTCTGTCCAAGACACATGTTCTTAGATATTTGGTATCTTTTGGTTTCTAGGGTGCAGATGCTATTCATTTCCAGGACTTTAATGCTGAGGTTCTTCGATGTCTCACCATTCCGAATCTCTATGCTAATTTGTCTGAGAAGACTTCTTCTGTCTCAGTAAGTGAAACAGAAGTACGCTTCTTTGCTGGTGAGTGGAGTGAAGTTCATCAGATTCTTCCATTAGTTAATGATGGTGAGACTGATAAGAAGAGTGGTTATGACATTGTTCTAATGGCTGAGACGATATACTCCATCTCCGCTCAGAAAAGTCTCTATGAATTGATTAAAAGGGTACACTCTCGTTTTCTTCTAGATAAGCTGAAACATTTACTTTCTCAAAGATTCATTGGAGGTTCATTTCTTGATTCTTTGCAGTGCTTGGTGTATCCTGATGGAGCAGTGTACATGGCTGCAAAGAAGTACTATTTCGGAGTTGGTGGAGGGACAAGACAGTTCTTGTCTATGATAGAAAAAGACGGTAAGATGGTCTATTCGATGATGTATTAATAGCAAGGGTTGTGAAGTTCATCTTATACTATAATAATATACACATGTACTAAGACCGCATCGATTTTAACTTCGTTTTGCAGGTGTTCTTGCTTCAACATTGGTGTCAGAAGTGACAGATGGCTCCTCTAATGTCAGAGAGGTGTGGAAGCTTTCGTACAAGTAAACTCGAAGTTCTACCAAGATTCATTGTTTCTCCATTCTGGTCCAAACGATCCATGAGTTTAGTAGATTTGTGTTGCATCCATGTTTTAGCTTATAGATTCTAATGACTTGTCATCCTTAGTCTTGTACTTGTGAGTTGTGACTAAACAAAAGGCTTATGTTCTACCGTTGATTCTCACCGGACCATATTGTCTTATTTTCCTCAATTAGACGATTCGTCCAACCATCAGCAACTGCATCATCCACATCATTCAGTCCACCCTCGTCATCCGTGATTCGATCCAAAAGAACTTTCTCATCGAGAGATGGAGTCATGAAAGTCTGAATCTCTTGTGAAAAAAAAAAAAAATCCTAAAATGTTATGTAATTTACATTAAGATTATTTAGTTGTACCAAATTTATCATACACATTCAAAATAGAAAAACCTTTCATAGTACTTGCTTTATATTTCATCTGGCACATCCGAGTATACTCAGTATATCCATATTGAACATTTTCTTGGGAATTGTTCATCAGAGCTGGAATTGCCTCAAACGCTAGATACTATACAAACACACAACATCATTCAAACCTTAGTTGTACCAAGTTTATATATATCTTAAAAGAATGAGATGAATAATATTCAAATTCTTCATATTGGTCCATCAGATTAAAGATGTCTTTCATATTCTCATCAAATGCCAATCGCCCCCACATGAATGTTTTACACAAATCTAGATCAGCCACGGCTCTAACAAAAAACTTCTCCACTTGTTGAACAATAATGCCAAGTATCTCTACAAGTAGTGATGCTACTATCATTTCTTTTGTGCACTTGTTCAGGCTTCAGCGTGGTTTCAATAATGCGGTATGTAATTAAGCAGAGCCCTTGATCATTTACACATCAAATTTATAATGCATTTTTGGTTAACCTCTATTTTCTAAAGGTTATTAGGAATCTTTGAAAGCAAGTAAGAATGGAAAAAAATGTGTGGAGGATAAGGAATCAGTTGTATATTTCTGTAGCAAGATTGTAATTAATTGGGAGAGACTATGGTTGACAATGGTTATGCTTACTTGGTAATGATTTGATATATGACTCAGATGATTGTGTTTTGGTCTCCAATAAGATTTTAGATAAGAGGTGTAGCAGTTGGTGGAGTCAAAAAGTCAAAACCCCATGATAATATAAAGGTTAATCTTTTTAAGAAATTCGATTGGACCCAACAGTTTTATAATCTAACTGAGGAATCCCTTAATCCAAAGTGAGTGATACAACAAAGATTCAAAAGAGATTTATACTTAAAAGTTAAAACCAAAACAATTCAAATTCACCAAAAAAAATATATAGATAAATAATAACATATAGATGGGTATACAAACATTAGACAACATAAAGTATTCATAATGATGATGATGAATTGATGATGATGGTGGAGGTGGTGAATGGTCAAGGAGGAGGTCGCTTGCAACGGTAGGTCATAGAGCAGCCTTTTTTGTAATCGTTAGCCTTCGAAGGAACACATCTTTCGGAGTAAGACGCGCCACGGTTGCCATTACTACAAGCAGGGTGGTTCTTAGTCAGAGCGTCGTATGAAATCGTATTCGGCTGGTCCGCCATAAATCTCTGGCTTGACCACGATTCCATCATCACCGTTATTTCCTCGGTCTCCACCACGCTGCTGCACTCTGCCACCGAGCCATTGCATAGAGTTGATGCTAAAGATGCCTTTGAGGTGACGTGTGTAAGTAGGCAGACGAGGATGATGGCACTAATGGTGAAGAAGATCTTAGAGGATTTTGTCTCCATTTGCAAAGAGAAGCCAAGAAGAAGAAGAGTGAAGTGTGAAGGCGTATCTGTGGTTCTATAATATAATATAAATAAGCGTGGAACGCCACATTCAGACTATTTCCTTATAAATTGTTATTTCGAATTTAGTGTAAAGATAAACTTAGTGGGAGTGGGAGAAGCACTAGAAGGGACCGCAATTCACCTAACACATTACACTACTTAATTGAACATAAGTGTAAATTTATGTCGAGTCATTGTATCTATGCCTTTGTTTATGCAAACTTATACACCTTGTTTCTTTTCTTTTTCCATAACACCACGTTTAAAGTAACTTAGATAATGAAGTTTTTGTAGAACTACACTTTTCACAAGTGCTATTTTGAGCATTAATGAAAATTTCAGCAATATGTACAATTTCATGTGCATAAAAACACTGATTTTTGTATACAATCACATTTGTTTATACGATTTATATGAGTAGGGATGTTAACAATGGATAATTACCCTATAGATACCGTAAACCCTTAGAAATATTGATACACATTACCGTTTAAATAAAATAAGAAGAGTTTAAACTAGGCGGCTACCCTGTATATAAAAACCCAAATAGGGTAACCCAATTGGGTTTAGGATACCCGTAAGGTTTTTTAAACATTAAATTAATAACTATCAAAATCTATTAAATTAATATTAAATTAATAAATTAAAATTTAATTATTATAAATATTTCCACCAATAAGTTAAAATTATCTTATCTCAATAAAAACATAAAATCAAGTTTTTCCGCCAAAAATGTAAACAAAAAATTTCTTGCCAAAAGTATAAATTTCGTTTTCCCGCCAAAAAATACAACATCTTGTTTCCCGCCAAAAACATAAAATCTCGTTTTCCTGTGAAAAATGTAAAATTTTGATTCCCGCCAAAAATGTAAAATCTCATTTTTCCGCCAAAACATAAAATTCTATTTCCCGCTAAAAACTTAAATTCCGTTTCCCGCAAAAAACATAAAATTTTGTTTTCCCATAAAAAACGTAAAACGTAAAATCTCATTTTCCCGCCAAAAACTTAAAATCTTGGTTTTCTCCCAAAACGTAAAATCTTGTTTTTCCGTCAAAAATATAAAATTCGTTTTCTCGTCAAAAGCGTAAAATATCATTTTTCTGCCAAAAATGTAAAATTTGTTTTCCCGCCTAAAACGTCAAATCTTATTTTTCCGCCAAAATATTAAATCTTGATTTCCGCAAAATGTATAAATTTTATTTTCCCACCAAATATGTTAAATCCCGTTTTTATATTAAAAATATCAGTTTTGGCCAAAATATTAAATTTCATAATTTATTTCAACTATTTTAATTTTTATCAATATTAATTTATTGACTTTGTTAATTTATATTTTAAAAAATTATCAATATATTTTTAGTAATATTAGTATGAATAATGTTTAAAAGATATTTAACTATATAATATAATGATAAATTAAACAAAAAATAAAAATATATAACATATCTTATATTATAATTAAATAATTCATAATATAATTAAGTACCTGCGGGTAACCATGAGTAACTTTAAAATCTATAGGGTATTGTTTGGGTTACCCAATTAAATTAAAGTTTTTTAGGGTATTTTTCAACGATGGATTTTTGTAGGGTTATGGTAGAGTATGGTAAAATTACCCATGACAACATCGAGAAAAGAGTAAACGATACCCATCTGTGTAAAATAATTTTGGTACCAGTGGCAGAACTAGAATTTTTTGTAGAGGTCAAAAGTATAAAAAATTAGTTTTATGGGGATCATTATTATCTTTTTATAAATATATATATATATATGTGTAATTTGGCTGAAATTAAATAAATATTTTAGCAAAATTACACCAGATTTTAAAATTTAATGTCATATATTAACAAACTCTAAAAATGGTCTATTTCAAGTAATCCTTCCTAGAATTGTGTCTTTTGTATATAAGCGAGAATTACTTGCACATAGATAACATATGTTGCATGGCAGCATACGGGAGTACACATATATACTCACCAAAACTTATTATATAATTCATATATTTATTTGAAATTATTGTATCCTGCCGAGAATTCTCATTTCAACCCCTGCATCTGTAGTACTTGGGGTGGCCACTGTGATACCTGTTCGATGGAGGAGGCAGGGCTCTTCCTCCACCACCAGAAGCTGCCGGAGCCTTCGTGTCATGTTTGAGAGCTCCATAGGTGAGATACTTCACCTTACTTGTCAACACTATCCTCTCACCAATCGATGACGTAACCATATCTTTAGTTTCTTCATCTTCTTCTAGGATCAGTTTGTTGACTTCTTCATCTTCTCCATCGCTCTCATAACGTTCTTTGACCCACGTGTTCTTCACATGATGCTTTCCGGATGCACGTTCCTCGTCATTTTCGGTAAATCCTTGAGAAAATGTGTAGTATTCCATGCTTAATGCTCTATATACTTTGTATTATGTATTTATTGGTTGTGGCTAGCTACATCGTTATATATAGTGGAAGATTTGGTTTGTAACTTGTAATGCTAAAGCGAATCTTTTTTACTTTCGTAGAAGAATACATCATTTTATAATAAACAATATATTTTCTTGGCTCCATTTCATTATATTGGGCGTTCGATGCGCCATACATAATGAAAAGTATACCAATATAATATACAAACAGCATCATAAATGATAGAACTTACCCCCGAATATTTTTTTTTTCCATTGTGTAGCAAATTAAACAATGCGTAGGAAGCTTATCTAATCAAAGATGATAATTTAATTACCGATGAATAATATAACTAAGCTAATTCAATTTAGTAAAACGTATAACAAAAGGAAAACATTAAGTGAATTGTAAATGATGTCACATATAATGGAGTTAAGAACAATGTAGAATAACCCTTTGTAAAATATATAAAGTCAGAACTCAGAACTGAATAATACTTGGGCAAATTCCAATTGTTTGGATGATGCGAATATATTATTATCTCTTTGGAATCTGATTCCAAATTATGAAGTGAGACGATGACTTACGATTCTACGAATTAGCCGCCACTTGCCCCAAGTTGGCTGATGTCTTAAGCAACGGCCCACGTTTACTGCTGGTGAAAGTCTTGAAGTTATGATAACTATTGTACACGTGGAGAACAAATTAATAAACGCCGTTAGTATTTTTAAAAAATTACAAAATAAAATAAAAGACAAACAAAAAATTTGTGATAAAATTATTGTATCTTCAAAAAAAAAATATACACATTTCAAATAGATCAAGATATTAAAAGTATTATATAACGTAGGTGCAGCAAAGTTTTGTGAAATATCACACATACCGTCACACTTAGAACATAAGCATTGTATTTCTGATACGGTGGACTATTTGTATGACCATCATGCTGATCTTTTTTTTCTCTAGAGACTAGAGCTAAAACAATCAATAGTTTCTCCAATTTTTTTGAATCTAATTAAGATAGTGCACAACTTAAAAGGTATATCCTACTTTGCACAATTTACCTACGAATCCTTTATATATAAAAGATGAAAACTAATCCTATAATTTTAGGTAGATGTGAGCATTCTGTTAAACTGTTCGATTTGGAAAATTCGAGATTCAGAAAATTCGGGTTTACGAATATCAAATCCAAATAAAAGCTAAACTTAGTTTGGTTCAGAAAAATTAGGTTGTTTAAATATGAAGATCAAATAAGAACCAAATTTAATTCGGCTCCATTCGGAATTCAGTTATTATAACCTATTAAGTAAAATGAGAGTAGTTATGGATAATTCCACGGTTGATGGAAATAGATTTTGGCTAGAACAATAAGACATATCCCCCTTAAATGAAAATCAGTAGTCCACCATCACTTGGTTAAAAGTTGAACTATAATTAGTAAGCAACTAAGCATTAGAGAACAATGCTTTCAAATTCAAAATCCTTTTACGAAACTTGTTGGTACGTACATTGAGACATTTGGATACTCTGTCGTGTTTCTCATGATACTATATATATGTTTGGTATTTTTAATATGATATTTTCATCCTTATGATATATATATATATATATTTCATTCTAATGATAGTTGATGTAATATTTAACATTTTATAGGTTATGTTTATAAATGTATTTTCATAATAATATTGGTAGGATATTAACCAATTATATTTTCATTGTAAAAATTACAGGCAAAATCCTATATCTACAACAACAAAATGTACAACTTCTAATCTATAGAATATTGCTCACATGTTAGTGGTGGTACTATTGTTACAATCTAGAGTTAGAATCCTACCCAGTTAAATCAATAATGCTAGAGATGATGTTAGTGGTAAAATTATTGGTAGGCCGGTTAAATAATTAGCTGGGTGATTTATTTTGAATTTTTAATAAAAATATGTTGTTTTAAGTTTAAAAAAAAATTAAATTACTTATTTTTTTTATATTTTATATTTTTATTGTTATTTTATAAATTTGTTAGATATAATTTATTTTTTTAATTTTTTTAACGGGTTAGCGGGTAACCCATAGGTAACTTACTTATTAATGCGGGACGGATGGGGATAATTTTTTTAAAGTTTGCAGATGAGTAAAAAAATTTGATTTAAAAAATTTGGTAACCCGCGGCATCGGGTTGACCCGCTTGACAGGCCTAATTATTGGTTTCCATTTCTTCTGTGATTGCTTTTCTTTTCTTTTTTCCATTTCTTCCACCATATTATTTGACACCATACTATTTTCCTATATATCATCTCTGGAAATTCAGAATTTCAGATTCATAATTGCCATAATTCTTTTTAAAGATTAGTGATACTCAAAACCAGTTATCACTAGGTGTGCAAGTGGGCTTAAGCCGACGAAGTGAGCTTCCGATATTTCTATATATTTTAAATCTGCTAATATCTGTTGGAATTGTATTATTGATTGAATCAGTAAAAGAGAAAAAAGAATCAGAAGAAGAAGATGAAGAACATAAGAAGCTACATCAAAAAGAAGAAGAAGTTGGCGACAGAAGAGAGATCGAAGAAGAATAGCTTTTGGGGTAATTGGGCTATGCTTAAGTTGTATCAAAATAAGCTAAATGAGCTTAGACTGAAGGAAGGGCCCAAGCATTCAATTATGGTCTAGTTAGAGTTTTAAGTGTTAGTCATTTTTCTAAGTAATTAAGAGTGGTTAAGACTTGTTGATATCTAGAGTAAAGTGCCTATGAGGTTAGTTGTGAACTTGTGAACAAGAACCTAGGAGCATGGTCGAATGTGTAGTAAGTAGAAGTAAACTAGTATAAGTAGGCTTGTGAGGTTTTGTTAGAAAAGTATTCTAAGTGATCCAATAATAAAATGTAGACATTTTAGAAATCTTTCTAAATTACTGACTAGTATGGTGTTTATCAAAGAAACACAAAATTAAGAGAACTAAAGAGAGACTGAGAGAACTAACGTTTGAGAATGAAACAGAGGTTAGAAGTGAGAATGACAACGATATCACAAAACTTATCTTTAGCCAAGTTTGTATGAAAGAAAAGAACCGAACAGATTATTTACTAGAAATGTAGAAAGCTTTATTACATAAGCATCATAAGTCACGAGGAGTCCAAGTGTACAAACAAGTGTTACTTGTGCAGATCAGGAACATACGAAATCTATTGACCTCTAACAATCCCTTTTTATTCAACTATATTAACCACAACCCTTGTTCTAAAAATCTCCGCCTAGCTCCGATTATACTCGTCTAGTTGTTAGGCATACCCTCGTCGCCTCGATTAATGATTAATCCCTCGAGAAAGTCAGTCAACCGATTACTCCCCGCCTAATCCGATTAATCCACGCCTAATCCGATTATTTTCAACATAATCATCTATAAGTATAATTTTTTTTGTTTTTGTTATTCAGGCATTTATATTGATAGTTTCTGATGTTTCATAATAAATTATGTTAAAATTATAAATAAAAATCATAAAATAAATTATTAATACTACATTTTCATGTATTTACTATAATTTTAAAAACAATATTATTTAAAAGTTTAATATAATGGATAAATATATTTTAAAAATATTAAAATAACCTAAAACTAATCCCCGATTAATCCTCGTTTACTCCCCGATTAATCTTCTAAGCGTTAGGCCCACCCTCGCCGCCGGACTAGCACCTATCGATTTTTAAAACATTGACCACAACTAATAAACTCAATTTAATCTTACCAAGAAGCTCACTCTTTAAACAGGCCAAATTCATCAAATCCAGATATCGGAGGTGCAGTCTCCACCTGGATATCTCATCTCATGGGCAAGTGCAGGACCTTCTGGTTCATCACCAAAGTCCACAAAGAAGTTAAGGTTTATGGAAAGACCACCTTTGTCTGTATCAACATCAAGCTGAATTATGTGTGAGCCTTTCTCCATGAATCCCGGAAAAAACTGACGGTCCCAAGCGCTAAAGAGCGAGTTTGTTGCATACAATCTTTTCCCATCGAGGCTCAGTTGAATCATCTGAGGCCCTCCTCTTAGAGATTTCCCCTGAAATTACCAGAGAAGTAAAAAGTTTCAATGAAAAGTAAAATGCAAAATTTAGTTAACACCCCCAAAAGATAACATTTTAGTACAAACCTTGATCTGAAGAACATCGAATTGAAAAGTGCTCCCATCTTCTTTAACTGCCTGAACAGGACTGCCCTTTTGTAGTAATCCTCCAACCCATATTTGTCCAGTTAAGACAGGGTTTTTAGGGTCTTCAATGTTGTATTGACGAATGTCTCCATGAAGCCAGTTCACAAAGTACATGAACCGATCATCAAGGGAGATCAAGAAATCGGTGATAAGCCCAGGCATTTCTGGAAGAATCCAGTTTTCAACTTTCAGTGGTTTAACTGATATGACCACCTAAAACACGACCATTTCGCATTACGGGTTAATCACAGATTTCAAAGAACAAGCAAAGAGGTAAAGAAGAAGATTTAGAAACTACACTTGCCTCATGGCCCCATGTTTCATCATTGTTCTTGAAAAATCTAATCATATTACTCGACAAGGCACTCCCAACAAACCCTGTATCTTTAGAAGGATCGTGCAAGAATCTAATCTGTGCCATATATAAGTCAAGATTATTACTTTCATATATGTTACCTGAAGAGAAACACAAAACGCATTTCAAAAGAGATGTTTGATTATGTTACCTCCAAAGGTAAGAGACCAGTCTCTCCAAGGTCAATTAATTGTTTCATTTCACCTCCTGGCCAACTATATACATGTAAATGACTTCCATACAAGCCATCAGCAACATGCTGAAGATCAAAACCTTTTGAGAAGGCTTTAGGTGCTCCCCAAGATGTGCTGATCATTGTTTTGTGCCGAGGTTGATACCAAAAATCATACCCAAACACAGGACTATGTCCTGGTTTTTCCCACCTGAAACATCCACATCAACTCCATTAAAATGCTTCTAATAGTTGTTTCTCCATGTGATAAACTTCATAGTTTTTGTTTAACTATTAGAGTAACAATTATCACCAAAAATGGTTATGCAATAAGAACATCTATGATTTTGATGTTAAAATCTTACCTATTCTTGATGTTAAAATCAGAATCAAGAAGAAGAAACCCATTCCCCTTAGCGTTACCCTCTTCATCTCCAAGACAGGACACCAAGATTTCACCAGAAGCAAGACAATGAGCTGTATGTGGAAAAGCCAATCCAGTCTTCTCAGCAATCTCTTTAGGATCAACATACTTATATAAAGACGGTGCCCTCGGGTTTTCTTTTGTATCAATTGCGTAAATGCGACCAGATCTTCATTCAAAACAATGTAAAAGAAAAACTAATTAGCCAATTCATCATCCAAACATAAACTTAAAAATAATGCAGAAAAGGGTAAAAGAATCTTTACATAAGAGATGGTAACACAAGATAACGTCTATCAGCAGAAGGATCACCATGACAAGAGCTACAAGAATTCCAACCAGAATGATGTAACTCATCACCCACAAAAGGCATTGGTAATCTATGTATAACACTTGAATATGTGGCTGAGCTTGGATCCACATCCACCGTTGCTAAGTAGTCTGGTTTCTCTATTCCAGTTCCTTAAAACCCAAATCAAGAAACGTATCAGAATACAGAGGAACCATAAAACACTCAGTTTCACAAACAGATCAGATCCGGTATAGTGATTTGATCTAGTATATTCAAGTTTCTGTAGGACCTACTAAAAGAGATCAAATCTTCACTTAAAAAGTTAGAAGTACAGATTTTATATGAAGTACTTATGATAATGTTCGATCAAGATTCTGAAAAAGAAACAAATAGATTACAAAAAAACAGAAAAAACAAAATAAAATCTGTACCGGCGTAGAGAGCAGTGACGTAGATAAGCTTTTCAGGTGGACCAGACATGGCGGCAAGAGGCGATGCGTAACCTGGACCGGACTTACAATATCCTTTGCTTCCGCCGTTGCTCACCACCTTCGTTGCTGTCGCCATCTCTCTCTCTCTCTCTCTATTTCGATTAGTCTCTGACGTTATTTAGATTTATGAATGAGAAGATTTTGTTTATATGCTAGACAACAAATTACTGGCTATGACTAATCGATCATATCGAAACAATGTAATAATAAAAAAATGGCTGACTCATGTTTGTCAAGAATAGCAATATTAAATTCCATTTTAATATTATAGATACTGCAAAATTTTAAAGGTTTTGACAAAATACGGAAAGATGTATATGAATTAAAAATACGTCCCCATGCAAAAAAACTGATTACAACAAATAGTATCTGTTAACAAAACAAGAAGAAGATTAACAGATCTGGTCTTGTGTCTACGTACACTGTATCTGACCTGATCTGTTATGTTCTGAAAGATCTGATTTGTCCACTTGAAGATTAATTAAACCCGACCAGATTTGAATCGGTTCAGTTCGGTTAAAGAAATTGATATTATTATAAGTAGAAAGTTTTACTAACACGGATTTCTTGAGACACAAAAGGAGTAGGCCAACTTTTATTGCACTCTAAACAACAATGAATCAAATACAGCTCGCAGAAGCCATTTCAAATCCAGATATCGGAAGTACAGTCTCCGCCGGGATATCTCATCTCGTGAGCTAGCGCAAGACCGTCTGGTTCATCACCAAAGTCTACAAAGAAGTCAGGGTTGATGGTAAGACCACCTTTCTCTGTATCAACATCAATCTGAATGATGTGTGAGCCTTTATCCATAAGTTCCGGGTAAAACTGACGGTCCCACGCACTAAGTAGCGAGTTTGTTGCGTACAATCTTTTCCCATCGAGGCTCAGTTGAATCATCTGAGGTCCTGCTCTTAGAGACTTACCCTGAAATGACCAGAGAAAAAAAAACAGTTTCAGTCCAATGTAAAATTTAGATAAAACCATCCAAAATGTTATATTTTGGTATAAACCTTGATCTGAGGTACATCAAATTGGAAAGTGTTGCCGTCATCTCCAATAACCTTGTAAGGACTGCCCTTTTGAAGTAATCCTCCGACCCAAATTTGTCCGGTTAAGACCGGGTTTTTAGTGTCTTCTATGTTGTACTGACGAATGTCTCCATGAAGCCAGTTAACAAAGTATAAAAACCGATCATCGAGGGAGATCAAGAAGTCAGTAATAAGCCCTGGCATCTCTGGAAGAATCCAGTTTTCTACTTTCAGAGGTTTAACTGATATAACCACCTAACCCAAGAACCAGTTCGAATAGCGGGTTTAATCATATATTTGAAAGAATTAAAGAAAAAAGAAGATTCAGAAACTACACTTGCCTCATGGCTCCATGTATCATCACTGTTCCTGAAAAATCTTATCATATTACTCGACAAGGCACTCCCAACATACCCTATATCTTTAGATGGATCATGCAAGAATCTAATCTGCAACAACATAACAACAAACATATTAGAATACATTCGTGATTACTAACAAAGATCATTACATTTATGTTACCTCAAGAGGTATCAGACCAGTCTCTCCAAGGTCAATGATCTGTTTCATTTCACCTTCAGGCCAATTATAAACATGTAAATGACTTCCATACAAACCATCCGCAACGTGTTGGAGATTGAAACCTTTAGAGAAAACTTTAGGTGCTCCCAAAGATGTGCTGATCATTGTCTTGAACCGAGGTTGGTACCAAAAATCATAACCAAACAGAGGACTATGTCCTGGTTTTTCCCATCTACTTTTCACATTGAATTCAGAGTCAAGAAGAAGAAACCCATTCCTAGCGTTTCCTTCTCTGTCTCCAAGACAAGACACCAACATATCGCCCGAGGCGAGACAATGAGATGTGTGTGGAAATGCTAATCCTGTCTTTTCATCAATCTCTTTAGGCTCTACAACTTTATGCAAAGTTGGAGCCTTAGGATCAGCCTTTGTATCGATTGCGTAGATGCGACCAGATCTTTCATTCAAACAAGAAAGAAACATGTACTTAGTAAGTTCACTATGTAGAGATGTTAGAAGATCAATTTAAGGATTTTACATTAGTCCTGGTAAGACGAGGTAACGTCTATCAGCTGAAGCATCACCATGGCAAGAGCTGCAAGAGTTCCAACCAGTGTGATGAAGCTCGTCACCCACATAAGGCATTTTCAATCTATGAATAACACTTGAATATGTTGGTGAGCTTGGATCCACATCTACTGTTGCTAAGTAGTCAGGTTTCTCTCGCCCCGTTCCTAATCAAACAATATCAAAAGGTGTCAGAATACATAGAGAAATCAAGATTTTCCAAAATTCATTACTCTTTATGATAAACTTTGAGTAAGAAACTCATGAAACTTAACATAATCTCATGGTTTATGATTAGATTGAGATTAGCATAGGTTCTTTAAAGTTATATGTTGAATAACAAATGTGTACCAGAGTAGAGAGCAGTGACATAGATGAGTTTTTCAGGTGGACCAGACATGGCAGCAAGAGGTGTTGCGTAACCTGGACCAGATTTGCAACATCCTTTGCTTCCACCATTGGTCACAGCAGTCGTCAATACAGTTTTTGTTGCCATCTTTCTAAGCCTTAACGATTTGGAATTGGGGAAGCTACAAGTCTCTGAGTAAAACACAAGCATACGCACACATGTGATTTATAATATATCAGTGGTAAGCTTTGGTGATGCTGACTTGTGTCGTATGTTATCTTTAAATACATCTATAAAGCACGTGACACCAAACTTATTTCTTTTATTTGTATATACTCTTACTCTTCTTACTTTTGCTAAGAGTGGTGAAATCTCAAGACATGAATGTAATTTAAACAGGTTCCTGCAAAAATTTTAGTAAGTTTTCACCAAACAATATGTGTGTTTTGAATTAAAAGTGGTCTACTATAAATTAAGGTCGAACTGGTTTTGGTTTTACTTGATCGATTAGGTTTTAATCAATTCGGTTTTGGCATGAGGTAGTCTCAATTAGTATTTTCTTAACATAATTAACAACCACATAAGTCATAATCAAACTTTATCTTCCACGCTAATTAACGGGTTTAACAACGCATGGTTTACAAGTAGTAAAAGAAATCTCACCTGTCCCTGTATTCTAAAATCGTGGAGATACTAGAATTCATCTCCCGAATTACTATAGGCATTTTGCTCGGAAAATCTATGAAAAGAGAGATAACTAATTAATAAAAAAACAATTGCACACTATTATAATAATATTATTGTTATTATTGAAGTTTAATTCAAAAAATTTCATATGAAATTAATTGTATAAATGAAAAGAATTTTTAATGTTTAAAATTTACTAAATTGATGGCATTTTTGTGGATTTTTTTGAGATGAGATAGAAAATATCAATTTAATTAGATAGGTGAGTGTTTGAATATAAGATTTAGTTTAGTAGTGTTTGGATATAAAATTTAGTTTATGAGTGTTTGGATATAAGATTTAGATTTGTACTTCAAATCTAACTAAAACATTTTCGTTTTGAATTCTACATATTTTTAGATACATTTTATTAAATCATTTAATAACTTTTTCAAAATGTCATTTGTTTTGGAAACAAAAATTAAGTTGATCTTAATAACAACTATAATTGGGATTATGCATATGGACATAATTAAATATGCAATACCAAAATAATTTCTAGACAAAATATTTATGTTTTTATTTTAGTAATCTCTATATTATGAAAATATTTTAATTATTATAACACCATTAAAATAAAATTATTTTATCATTATATCCAAACACTATTTCTTATTCATATATCCAATCAATCTCAAATTTAATATTATCGTAACTAAAATTATTATTAAAATACTTAGATTCTCTTTCACCTGATTTCATATTATTTTAAGTCATTTAAAATTATTATATAATATTTATACTTTATAATTTTTTTCTTCGTATGTTCTGATTCAATTTATATAAATAAATATATATTACTCAATTAATAAAGAAAAAATTAAGTTATTTTGTTCAATATCATACTAAATGTGTCAAAATAGGCTTCAAACTGCAGATTTAGTTACGTCCGATTAGCCGAGCATAAATAAAAAATAAGATTATTTAAAATGCGGCTTCTTCGTACCAGTCCAAACAGATTGTAGAGTATATCGGATTATGTCCACTAAATCTATCAAACTGACATGTTGTTCAAATTTTTTTTATTGCTAATCACATATTGTATAAACACATGCACGGGTCTAATCGACCTTTTTATATCTCAATTTGGCTAGAAATTGCAAAATAATTCATAGTCATATCATAAAAAAGATTTTCAATATGAATAACCAAAATCATAACTTACCGTATGGTAAAAACTTTTAAAAGTTTCACAATATTGTAAATATTTAAATTTTATAAAAAATAAAGAAAAAAATAAATTAAATCAGAAAATATTTATAAAAATATAAATTTATATTAAAATAATTTACATGCGGTATAATCAAACCGTATAACACGAGTTGAATCTAGGTTTCATGACAGCCACATAGGTCATAATCAAACATTATCCTCCACGCTAAAATCGTGGAGATACTAAAAGTTTAGCGTGGAGATACTAAAAGTCGGTCTTTGGGTTAGTAGCACTAAGTGAGTGCCAGGTTTAGACTCTGACTCTTTTGTTGTTATGTAATAATATCTACAACGCATATGAAGTGACAAAATTTACTATCCCTTGGGCCTTTACCATAGACCATAGTTTACTATATCTTCAAAAAATCAACAATTTTCATTAAACAAAATGTTACAACAAAGAATCTAGACTTACCAAAAGTCATTGCAGGAGCATTGTCCTCTTTTAAAATGATGATATCTAGTTGCATCTCGAACGATAATCTCTCTTTCTGTAATCTCACTTATATGTTTCAGAACAACATGACAATCTCCACAAACTCTAAGATTCTTCACAATCCTTATCGGAATTCCCGGGACGGCTTTAAGTAATCCGTATGCTACAGCAGATCGTTCGCTATGCCAAAACAAAAGCTTTTCTTTCTCTTGCTTATCCATGTCGTGTAAGATCCAACTCGTATCAGGAACATAACCATTTCTTCTTCTCATTTCTTCCTCTAGCTTCTTAAGCAATTTAAAGATGTCTTCATTTAGAAGATGAGATGGTTCTCCTGCGTAAAACACTTCTGTTTCTTTTCGTACCTCGACGCTACTGTACCCTGGATCCTTTCTTACCTCTATGTCTCCTAGTTTCCTTCTTGCTTCTGATACTTTTCCCCACAAAGATGCACTTGCGTAGATGTTTGATAAAAGTATATAAGTCGATGGATCTTTTGGTTTAAAGCTGCTTAAGAGATGATCAGCAATTCTTACACCCATTTGACCTTCTCCTTGACGCTTACAAGAACTAAGTAAAGCAGCCCAAGTTGGTTCATCCGGAGGAAACGGCATTGTATGAATTAATTTCTCAGCCTCAACAAGGAGTCCAGACCGACCAAGAAGATCCAATAAGCATGTATAATGCTGCAAAGACGGGCGAATTTTATAGTCCTTGGTCATTGATTGGAAAAGCTCACGACCTTTAGCCACAAAACCGACATGGCTACAAGCATATATCAACCCGACAAATGTGACCTCATTAGGCTTTACACCGTGAGAAACCATGTCATCATACAAAGCCAATGCCTTCTCAGCTCGTCCGTGCTGAGCCATTCCAACAATGAGCGATGTCCATGAAACTACATCTCTGTGACGCATTCTACTGAAAATATTCTTTGCAGCTACAACATCACTGCATTTAGCATACATATCGATAAGAGCGTTACTAATAAACACACAAGAATCAAATCCTAGAGCTATAACCAACCCATGAACCTGCCTTCCTGCTATAGAAGATGCCAAATTAGCACAAGCGCCAACAATGCTCGAAAGAACTAAAGGATCCACAATGTCGACTCTTTCTCTCCTCATTTCAGTGAACACAGAAAAACCTTCAAGACCATTACCACTCTGTACAAAACCCGAGATCAATGCAGTCCAAGAATACAAATTCTTGGCTGGTATTTTCCTAAAAAGCTCCAAAGCTTCTTCCTTTCTTCCACTTTTAGCAAATCCAGAGACCATAGCAGTCCACGAAATGGTGTTTTTCCCTCTTATAGACTCGAAAACCGCTTTAGCACAATCAGGTAAATGACATTTCGTGTACATATCAACCAGTGAAGACTTAACAACATCATCTTTAGAATAATCAGAGACTATAAAATGACAATGAACTTGCTTCCCGAGCTTAACAGATCCTAAGTTAGCACAAGCCTTAACAAGAGCCGAGAACACAAAATCATCTGGACGCAATCCACCACTCGAACAAAATACCGAGAGGGTCTTACTAGAGAGATTCGCTTGATTAAGAGCTGTGAGAACCGAAGCCCAAGCAATGTGGTCTCTGTGGGGCATTTCGTCGAACAACTGGTGAGCATGAGAAGCGGCACCGCATTTTCCATAGACATTGATAAGAGTGTTGGCCAAAGGGCAACATTGAACGATTCCGAGCTTGAAGATGTGGGCATGGAGAGATTTAGCAGTCGTTAGGGTTCGATTCTTCGCGCAAAGCTTGAGCTGATGAAGATAGTAAGGGATAAGCATTCATCAACTGTTGTCGCTTATGGTTTCCAGAGATGATTTGAAAAAAAAGAAAAAAAAACAAATTTTCTCTAAATTACAAAAATGACCACTCATTTATTTTTGTTTAATATATAATTTACAAGCTTTTAAATGTTCAATTTTCCCTTATTTTATTTGTATACTCTTTTAAGGGTTTGGACTTTATGTTGTTTAATTTAATATAAACAACATGAACAAGACTAATAATACAAACTTCTTCATTTATAAAGTTGATCAATCTCGTCTTTGTACTTAGCAACGACCTTGTCTCGTCTAATCTTCATAGTTGGTGTCATTAAGCCATTGTCTATCTGCAATGTTGTGTAATAAAACAGTTTCTTAATTATATTTTTAATCTTCTAGGTCCTGAATCAAACAACAATAACAAAGGATTAATGTTGTATAATTACCGTAAAGACATCGTCCACCATCAAGATCGGTCCTACTTGAAACGAACATTCTGATGTCCTGCAACATTGTTTAAACATAGTAAATATAACATCTCTAATACTTTTTACCTCAAGTTAATATTTATTTACCATTTCTTCAGTTCTTCATAGATCAATCTCTTTAGTGTATCTTTGGATATTTCAGAATCTACTCTTTGTGCTTCCTCTTTGTTTGGGATAATGATAGCTCCAAGGCGGCGTCGATCCTGTGAACCAGAAATCAATTTGAATAAACAACGTATAACCGAATTTGCCCGAGATTAAGATTTTAGTTCAAGCACCTGTCCAATAACAACGATTTGTTCAATCAATTTGCTTCTCATGGCAGCTCCTTCAATCTCCAATGGCTCCACGTTTTCACCTAGAGTGAAGTGATGATAAAATGTTATCAATATCAATGATAGGTTCAACTACTGTGTTTGTCAATACCTGTGGAGAGTACAATGGTGTCTTTGGCACGGCCTTCAAGAACAATGACACCTCCACAGCGGCGACTTCGCCCTCTTGAGTGATGAGGAGCGATCCAACCCGTATCTCCTGTGTTGAACCATCCGCTGTCATTTAAAACTTGCTTTGTGGTCAAAGTATTCTGAAGCACACACCAACAAAAATATGAGTCAGAAGCGTTACACAATTACATACAACATAGTGATGCTTGATGAGATAACAAACTTAAATATGACAAAACCAGGGAGTGGATAAGAAAAATATGCATTATCGCGAGCCATGAAAGCCTATATAAGCTTATTAGCAGATAAATAAGAAGAAACGAGGTTGATTACAATATATATATATATATATATTGTGATTAAAAGTAAGTTCATAATACAATTACTACCTTATAATAACCTTTCATAATCTGTGGGCCTCTGACTTTGACAATGCCTTTTGAACCAGGAGGGAGTACATTATTAGTCTCAGGATCTACAATTTTAAATTTTGTACCATACATTGGATGCCCAGCTGAGCCAAGAACCTTCATTAAACAAAAAAAAGACAATGTTAAGACAATCATAGATGTAAACTTTTGTATATGATTAATCAGAAATAATAGCTTTGTGAGTTCAAAAACCGATTAGAAAATATAAGGAATGAATTACATTATAGCTAAGAGTCCGTGCACAGACAACAGGTGAGGTCTCTGTCAAACCATAACCATTTTGTATAATGACACCGATGGCCTGCATGATTTTGGAACGAAGTCTTTTACATGTTGAAACTTGTTCAAAGGCAAAAAAAAAAAAAAAGAAAAGAAATAGATCTAATGGTTTTGAAGAGAAGTTATAGAGAACCTAACCTCGAAAAACTTGTCAACGTGAATGGGTAAACTACCACCTCCACTAACACCAGCCTGTGTAAACAAAAATTATTTCAGTCTTTAACTATAAAATATACATCTATCAAAATAAAATAGAAAAGAGTAACCAAGTATACTACCTTTGATATCCCAATAGACGATTGAATTTTCTTGTAGATAAGACTTTTGGCTAACATATGTAATGGCCACAATAAGGCAGCAACTACTCTCGCCCACAACCAATCCACTAAAGCAACAATATAAATTGGAGGATTTTGCTCCTTTGTCAGATACATACCCTGTAAACCAGACCAAAGATCTTATCAGAACTTCAGAGACCACAGATAGTGATAAGCAGAAAAAAAAGCTTAAAGCAAAACTATAAGGTAAGAACAAATTTTAAAGAGGGTATCACATGTGTCATGAACCTCATAAATCCTTTTCATCTCCATATATGCCAGACTGACTTTGATTAATGCAAGTGCTAGAAATTTACGGGCAGCAGAACTTGTAGAAATTTGCTTTTGAATCCCACTGCAGTGCTCAAAGAGAAAACAAAGAGAGAGAGAGAGAGAGAGAGAGAGAGAGAGAGAAAACATAATATTCAATAGCCAACTTATGTTTAAAAATGCTGAGTAGAATATAATGAATAAAATCATGGATTAAGCTTCACAAATATAGAATGACTAAACAGAAACTTCCATTAAGACTGTACTTCACCAGGCTTTCCCAGCAGCCAGACTAATTAGAAGTCCCTCAGCTGTGAGAGATGGATTTAAGACTTATTGAAACAAAGGCATATAGAAATTTTGTATTTATAGAATCCATCATTAATATAATACGAGTATTGTGAAAAAAAATTGACTTGAAAAGTGACAAACCTGTAAAGTGTCTCATACACTAAAGGAACAGAAATAACATAGTGTGGTTGATACCGTTTGAGATCATCCTAAACCAAGAGAAAACAACATACAAACGAATTAAAGCCAAAAAGAGCAACGCTGAGTTAAATACTTGATTCATTTTTCAACTAAAATATTTCACATTTTCCCACTTTCAAGGACAAGATGCATGTTTCAAAACTTTCATGGCACAATGATATGAAATTTCATCAAGTTTTCCTCCCACTGTCACAAGAAAAACAGATAAGTTTGATTTAAGGAAGTGAGTGAAGTATCACACTAATAGGGGACCGACAGAATTAGGCATAAGTACAAGAACTACAAAAGATACTGACTTGATAAAATTGGATGATGAGAATTACCTTTAAAAATCTTATAGACGTGTACATTTGCTCAACTCCACACGTGAATATGAAGTATTCACAAGCACGTTCATAGGCATGCCATGATGGCAGCATGCTTAGAAATTTATCACCCTCTTTAGCAGGCACATAGGCGGATAAATGTTTTATCTGGAAAGTGTTTAAGAAAACATCAAAGAAGCTCACCAATATTGTTTTCAGAAAATAATAAGAAAACTTGACATTTTAGAAAAGACAGAATCGCCAAATAAACGCTTGAAAAAAGAGTATTGGGGCTATTGGCTGAACCTGGTGTAAAAGATTCCGATGAGTAAGCATTACACCTTTTGGATTTCCCGTGGTACCACTGGTATACATAATCGCGGCTGTATCATCTGGATTGATGAGTTCATATCCATTGTTCCCTGAAGTTATTAATCTGTTAGCATCAGGAGTATATTCTGTTTGCGACTTGGAGAAAATCATAGAACCTCAACGTACTGGCATCATTAGGTCCTGATAATTTCGCAAGACTCTCCTGTCCAAGGTTTTTGATTTCTGCGTAACTGTAAACTGGAATCTGCATCTCCTGCGTGACCAATGATGATTTCTCACCCCAGAGAAGTATCAGAAATCTCAGAGATGCCTTGGAAGTAAATTTTTCAACAATGCGGTTGAAAAACTCAGGATTATCCACAACAAGGGCTACACTGCAATACAGATCACTTGAAATTCTTGATCTCTGTATTGCAAACAAAAATGACACAGATAACTAAAGAGAGAGTCTATTGAAGGTCGGAAGATCTCCTTCTTATCATCCAAGAATCTTTTTGAATAGTTACGAATTTACATGAAAGCTGAAGCAATAAGATTAATGAGAAATCAAGAAGTTGTTTAACTAGATCTAAACCTAATCAGAAAATTAATTCCCTAAATAGGCACCAAAACTATCAATCATTAAGAAACCAAACACACTACTACTTTAGACTCAATAAGATTAATGAAATTTCATAGTGTTTATAATAAAACCAACTTTTCACCTCTCAAGAACAGGTATGATAATTACGTCAAACAACAAAAGAATGAAAAGTGTTGGAATACCTTTCAGAATGACTGTATATCTGCAGTAACTCTTCAACAGAAGACCTAGATCCTCTTACAACATTAACTGCTCCTGTGGCCATTATACCTGGCACAAAATAATAAACAAGAAGTGAAGTTAAAATGGAGCAAAGCAAAGCTAGCACCGTGAGCTTATTCAACAACTGAGAGAGAGTCATGAAAAATTCCTACAAGACTTGCGTCTTTGGACAAGCAATTTTAGTCATAGGAAAGTAATTTTCAGTTGAAACTCTTTAGCCAGGAAAAAGCATGTACAGAATCCCTACATCTGAAAAACATTTCCGTCTAGAACATCTATAGAACAAAAAGGAAAATACTAATAAGGTTCTTGGATGTGTAACAGACTACAAAATTATACGGAAGAAGAGACACAGACCAGAAACATCTCAAATGTATCTAGGAAGATTGTTGTTTGATGGTTATTGTATAAGGCATGCACAGCTTGGTGATGCAAATTTTAATGAAATCTATCCCTGTAATGCTTCACGCTCTCCTATTGATTAATGAGTACTAGACTGAATTTCACACTATATTCTAGTCTGTTTCAGATCATCAACTACATACCTTGATCTGAAATAAGCCAACGGCAGGAGTTATCAGCAAAAAGTGCAATCTTCTCATCTGCTTTCACTCCAAGAACTCGTAAGCCCTCAGCAAAGTCCAATATTTCTTGTTCCAACTGAAAATTATGTAAATAATATGAATGCTTTCCATTCCTCACAAACAATAAAATATACAACGACAATAAATCCTGCTGAACAGGCAAATGCAATAACAAGAAGAAGAGTAATTGAAATAATGTTGGTTCTAGGATCCTAAGACAGAAAGTCAATATAACAAACACTAATGGAAATGTGTGACTAAAAGCATGAACATCAACTGAGTTCCTTAAAAATCCAGAACTTGAATAAATATGAGGAACTGAACAAAAATGCCAATGAGCTGCTCTCCCCTCACCAAGGGCCGGATGTTAAAATTCGGGGCCCTAGGCAAAAGATAAAATAACGCTATTCAAATATAAAACATAGTTTTAAATATAACAAAAATCGATAATAAAATATAAATTATCCAAAAAACAATTCAAAACAAAAAAATAATATAATAGTTAAGAACTACAACTTATATATACATGTATAAAAAACTAAATGGGCCCCATAAAAATGGTGGCCCTAAACGAATGTTTCAGTTGGCTTCCCTCAGACCCGGCTCTGCCCCTCACCACCATCATCTAAACATTCTATTAAGAACTGATTTTGTTGACGCTGAACTAACATACTATAATTTATCATGTTATTCAAATTGACCGAACCAGGTACAGAGTATGAGATTTCCACAAGCACTTTAAACACACAAAGAACAAAACCGGACCCTGCTTACCATAACACAGAGCTCCTAAATCACAGACCAAGTGCTAATGGAAAAATTCAAGGACTGGTCTCTCCTTATTCTTCTTTGCAACAATATCCATGATTAATAAGAAACATACCTGCTTGTACGTTAATTCCAAAGGAGGATCATGATAAGGATCTATCAATGCAACTCTATCACCATACTTTTCTGCAGATGATTTCCAAATATCAGGAACAGCCTTCCATTCATTAGAAGGCAAACCAACATTTTTAGATAATGGCGAAGACGGCTTCACTTCATTTTCCTGACTCAACCATACCAAAGACTGATGTTACTAGGGTTAATACAAACCTTAGACAACACATATCTAGACATAATTAAGGATAAAAATCCTCTTTTTGAAATTCAGTTTTAAATAACATGTACCAAAGATTCAAAATCCAACACCTTCTTTCATCCATTTTTATAGGACAGTTGGGACCCAAAGAATCAACCAAAAAAAGTTACAAACTTTAAATTAAAAGATATACAATTTGAAAACTTTTTCTTAACCAATAAGAGTGATCTCAAAATTCTCAATGAAGTATTAATGACTAAAACCATTACTGTTCAAAAGTCATCATCAAGAACATAAATAGAACTTTCCTTACTTTCGAAATATAAAGTGAAGATATTTACTACTCAATTTCAAAAAAAAAAAAAAAATGAACTCACCTTGAACTCGCAGTGAATCCGAAATTTCCGGAATGGCGGAATTCGAACACCATCATAACCCAAACTCAATCTGAATCCAAAATTAGGAACTTGACGAAACGAAGAGGCATGAGAAAGTAGAAGCGAAGGTCCTAAAGAAGTCGACGCCATCGTTGACGCGCGAGGTAATGAGAACAAGTAATGATCAGGTTATAAATTAAGAAATTGCATTTTTTGCAGATAAGATTGGGGGACCCTTAAAAATGATATGGAACAGAAGAAGATTAAGATCTTGAAGCTAACGTAACCATGTCCTTGTCTTGATTACGATCTTCACTGGTTTAAACCAATTCCCTCAACGGAGGATATTTATATATTTAATTTTCTTCCAAATTTAATATTATACTCTTTGTTTTTTTGGTGTGTCTGTTTATTTTTTTGGGTATAAGTTTTGTAATGAGATTGAATGTTCTTTATTAAAATTCTTAATTAAGTTATGTTTGTATGACTGTGCATTTTTATTTTCTTTTTTGGTCAATAATAATTGTATATTTGTATCTATTTATACCAGAAAAAAATCATGGTTTTAAAATATATATTTTAGGAATATAAATCAGTTATTCTTGTGATCTTGTCAGTTAAAGTGTATAAAGTTTAGAACGGAATAAAATTTCCTTGTTGATTTGTATTTGGTTTTAACATTTACAGAACTTTATTAAAGTTATATATGGATTGAAGCTTTATTAGAGTTAAAACTCCAATTTTGTATGGTTTTCTTTTGTTTGTTTTTTTAGAGAATGTATTCTTCACGAAAGGAAAAAAAAAATACTACATATTAATTATTTGATTGTTTTTTCTCTCAACATTGGGAACATGAAACGGAAAAGGTATAACAATAAAGATGAAGAACAATAATAAGTAAGTAATACGAATAATCCAGCTTTAATCAGTTTGTCTTCTTCCTCCTTAGTCCTCACAGCGAAACGCTTGGAAACTTGCATCGAGCATTGCCTGTTAAAAAAAAAAAAATCTTAAGTTCAAATTCCAGAAGTTCCCTTACATTATCACGTGAATCGTGACTTTACAATAAGGTTATTTTTGTTCAATCTTGAAAAAAAATCAAGAAGGGCTCACCAGGATTGGTCGTGGTCTCATGAGCTAGTCCATTCAAGTAACATCGAACGTTTTGGGTTGTGCGGAACTGAGCCCAGTACGAGCTGATCGCGTAGCTTGCGTGCCAATAAATAGAGACAGGCTCGTAACATTCTCTTCCAGGAGCTAAAGCTGCACATGTAGTGTTGCTTTGGCTGCAAGCAGTCCTCAAAGCTTCCGAAAGCTCAGCCTGGCTAGCTCCTTCGACCGGTACGCACCACACTTGACCTTTGTAAGGAACGTTGTTCGTCGGTTTAGGCAATGGGTTAAACCCGGTTAATGGTTTTTGACCGGTGAAATCTATGTCGTAGATGGCTGTACCATTGGGATGCAAGATTCCCCAATGTCTCTGTGTTCCCGAACCGGATTTCTGGTTTTCGTTGAACAAGGAAAATAGAAATGTTGGTATAGGTAAACCGGGTCTAGATGGCGTACCGATTGGTGGAATTGTAGTCATCTTCTTGATCAAATTCCGGTTATAGGTAGCTGCGTTGAGAATGTTGGCTCCGGTTTCGTCGATGTCACCAGAATTAGGCCATCCGGTTTCGGAGATAACGAGGCGGACGTGTGGGTAACCGAGCTTGGTCATGGCGGAGAAAACCGAATCCAACATTTGGTCTAGAAGATTATGGTACACCAAACCGGTTCGAGGATCGGTATAAGTGGAATTGCCTTCAAACAGAGCAAAATCCAAACTAGTATTGGAAGCATTTCTTGACCAACGGAAGTAAGGATGAACATTGAGGAAGAAGAGAGAGTTTGTTCCGTTGAGAAACCTCAGCAACGGTAAAATAATTGGTCCGGTGATTTCTTCCCGGAATGTTCCATTCGACGGTGGAAAAGACGTTCCGAGAGAATCCATAGCGAGAGATGTCCCAACTTTGATATTGTGAATCCCATGAGCTCTAAGAGAGTTCACGATTTTGCGCATTGCCGGTACAAGATTAGCCGAGATATTCTCATTGTTAAAGCTGAGGATTTGGTTTCCAACGAGAACAAAACGTATTTGAGTTTGAGGGTAGTAAGGGAGGATATTGGTTCTGACCCATTCGTCGGCTATGGTTTGGTTAGAGCTAAGGGAAGTGATTTGACGGTTAGGGACGGTTATGGTGACGTAAAGATTGGTTTGAGAGAGGAGTGTAAGAGTCTCTGGATCATCGTCATAGAGCCTAACATGACCAGCTTTCATGGACTTGATGAAGTTGATGGATTGGTAAGGAGATGGGAGGTTGTTTCCTTGTCTTCCATAGTTAACACCAATTTTGGTGGCCAAATCTAACATTGTTTTCCTTTGTATGTATCTGTGACTCCTGAACGGGTTCCCGGAGCAACATGAACCTGTAAAACCAAGAAAAAATCATGAAGCATTTTTATAAACCCTTTTGAGTTGAAAACGTTAATGGAGAATGAATATGACTTACTTGAAAAGACGAGGATGGTGAAGAGGAAGAAAGCAAGAAGAGACATGTCTTTGGAAGTTTGGTTTGCAATGTGTTGGTGATGATCAGATTGTGATTTTGAGATGGAATGGTGTGGAAATTGAAAAGGTGTTTAAGTAGGAATACGGTGTAGGTTTAGTGATTTCTTGAGTCATGCAAGAACAGTTTTTTATTTCTTTTTGAAAACTCGCATTGTTCTTTTGTGCTATGATGTTAAAAAGAGTGTTGGTTGGATGGTTCAAATTGAACCAAGAACTCTTTTTCCAAATTGCCGAATATCTTTTACATGTTACACAAATACATTGGTGATTTCATATTCATAGAATAAAAAATACCTTTCAAGAAGTATATTATTATATGTATAGTAAGCAGAAGTTCATAAAATTTGGTTCTTACAAATCAGGTTTGTCTGAAAAGAGTCCAGATTACCAAAAAAAAAATCTAAAGCTTTAGTTTTTAAAAATTAATCTTCTATCAATGCCAACACTGCATGTTATCCAAAAAGTCTACGTTCAATTATACAGCTCTCATGTTAACAGTATTTATTCAGAGAACATGCAGAACTACTGAGTTACTATGACTGTAGATTCTTGTTATGATTTAATTCTGTTATATATGGTTCATGCCATCTCTCTCATTCTTCTCTCTGTCTTATGTTACTATGACTGGACTCATGTTGCTTATAATTTGAGGTTACTTTTTTCTCTCTTTTCATGAAACTTTAATATGCGGTTCCTTGGTGGATCAACAATATTATTATGCTTAATACCAAAATATGAATGGATGCAACAATTTACAATGTGTATCCTACACATTTTAAAAATGAAACATCTTCACAAAGGTTGAGTTTTCAAAACGCAGGGCATTTGACAATGAAGCTAGCTGGAATGATAGTAGTTTAAAATTCGATGGTTGTGACTTGTGTGTATTAACTGAGCAAAGATGATAAAGAAACGGAAAAAAAGAATTTGAAATAAGAGATGTGATATGCTTTTCCATAAAGACAGAGAAGCAAGATGGCTACAAAATCCAAGATTGTTAAGGATATAACAGTCTGAATCACAAAAATTCAGGTCCAAAAGATGATAAAAGATACAACTTTCGTCTACATAAAACAAGGATCCTCACTTCTTCTTTTCTTTCTCAAATTCGGCAGCTCTCTTGGTTCTAGCACCAGCATGTCAAAGACGGATCTTTTAATAAGTCTTGAATGGCTTCACGTCTGAGGTCAGTTTCACAAGTTCCATTGTGGGCTTCTCACGAACGAAGCCATGTAGTCTCCTTGGACCTGGGTTGCATTGACCAACTCGTCTGGTGCAGAATCACCAGCTTAGACAAACAAATATATAACAACTTAGCGATTAGAACAAAATCTAATCCATTGATTAAGACCACTAAATCCTAAATCAGATGTTTCCAAGGATTACCTTGACCTTGTGGTGTGGGCACGCCACGGGAAGATAACCAACGCATGCATAGCAGAACCTACAGTGCAGTTCTTTTGGCTTTCATCTGGGGACTCTCCCCATTAAATATTTGGGCTTGCCACTGCTTCCTCATACTCTCACAAGAGCAGACTGTGAGCCATTGATTATAAGAGTCCGAAACAGACTACACACTTGGCACATTAAGTATCTTTCGTATGCGGGGAGACTTCAACTTTTATCATATAACATGTCTCATTAATTCAGGCTGAAATTATTTTTGTAGAATAAAAATAATATTTTTATTTTTATTTTTATCCTACCACCAAATAATATATATATATATATAAATGTAGAATAAAAATAAAAATATGAGTTGAATTAATTTTTGTTGTATAGTATTCAATATTCATATATATATATATATAATCGTCTCTAACTTTTAAGAATTTCTAATAATGTTAAAGTAGTTTTAATATGTTTTTCAACTATTACACCACACGTTTTCATAGCCGATGTTATATTTTTAGCACACATTTATTTTTATATAGTAAGTAAATCTATGTTCGTTTTCAATAATTTATTAGGTAATTTGTTTTACAAAAATTGAATCTATAGATAATCTTATGATCAAAAGTTTTATAAAAGCGAGATGATGATCATCATAATTTATTTAAATTTACATACTACAAAAATTGGATATTATATCTCAAAATCTACTTTTCTTTTTTTTGGTTACTATATAGGACCTGCATCTTTGTGGGAAAAAATTATGATTAAAACTAAGATATTTTAATTTATGTAATAAAATCTAAAGATTAATATCTGTAATGGCTATAAAAACATTTATTTGATTATTGATTATTTTTTTTATGAATTTAATTCATTCAAATATACTAAAATTTGAATCATAGCATATGCACAAAAAAAATGTAGAATTCCTTAATATCAATGATGTGATGATAGAATCCACCAAAGATGAGAAGTGAAGTATAATGCTGAAAATTAATTAGTATAATAAAACTGGATATTAAATTTTATTATTGAATTTAATTGCCTACTGACCATTTTTAAAAGATTTTATTTTATAGTCAATCAGTTTTGAACTAATTAATACACAAAATATAGTTTTTTTAAAAAAATATCAATAAAATTTTTCTCTAAATATTTTTATAACTTTATTTTTCTTATAAAATAAATAAAATAGGAAATTTTACTCAGATAAACAAAATAATACATATAATTTTTTGTCCAAAAATATACTACGCAATATACATATATAATTCTATTTATTATTATGATATTAAAATTTTACATCCAAAAGTTTTATTTAAAAAATCAATGAACATTTTTTAATTATGAACCCGCGATATAGTGTAGGTGCACTATTCGCATGGTTCTACAAAAATATATACATAGTAGAATAAAAATAAATAAAATAGCTGACAAAATTTGTGGGTTTGCCACAAAGTGACACAAAGACAACTTACATAAATATTAGTTAGTTTTTAAGAGAAGAGGCTGAGAGTTTATTATTTTGGGGGGTTCTTAAGGTCCCAGACAAGCCAATGAAGTACAAATCCTGATGGTTTTTTACGACTTTTGGTAAAATAAATCCCATCTTTTTTTGCAGTCCATATACGTATCTGACCACATCGAGAAAGAGCAGCTGATCTGTATACTTGAACATCAAAATAATATTCCTTATTATTCTTAGATCTAAAGGATAGATAACAAGTATCTACTCTCCTTCTGCGAATGATAAAAGGCTCTTGGAAACTATAGGCAAGTGGAGTATTATTTTTTAAATGTTGGACTTCCAGATCACTGTTTGGGTTCTTGATACGACAATGAACTCGGAGAGTTGTACCTTTTGGGAGATTGTTATGAATTTCTACATGATTTTTGCATGCTTCATTCACCCCTAAAAAACTAGCAATGACCAGCATGAAACCTAAGAAGTTATTCATTTTTGTTAGATGAAAGATAACTTTTCGAGTAATAGTGAAACTATGTGTAATATTTATATATGTTTGTGTGGAATCTATTATACCTTTATTAATTAGACCATCTATTTATGGTGTATTTTAAATTTAAAAATAGAAGAACAACCAATAAATTATTTGATAAAAAAAGAGTTTGGTGTCGGAAACTATGCGTGGCCACTAAAATCAAACCAATAGAATTTATATTTATAAATATAGCTTGCTACCAAAATAGAATGAAAAATCAACTGTGAGATCCAATAAATTCTTTTAAATATATTATTTAAATGATAATAAAAATATTGAACAACTAAATTTATCAATTGAAACAAAAAATATGTCTAACATATATAATTATCTAAATCAAAATTTAAACTAGTGAAATATATAAATCTATATTAATTAGGTAGTAAATTAATAGGCTAATCAATCCATCTTTCATATTCATTCCATAACTTAATATTTGACCTTTGTATGCTCATTTTGATACATCTTACGACAAAATAAAAGTATCAGACATATTTTATATGGAAATAGACAGTATTTTAAACTCAATGTCCCTTACAGAAATGATTAGGTTTGATTATAAGATATAATGTTGTATTAATTCTATTAGATTCCTATAACTAAAAAAAATATGTTATTCTCCCAACTATTTGCAAGTGCACACTGATATGATCAAATTTACCCTTATAATTTATAGCTACTCTCTCAAATTAAGAGATCGTGGTAGTAATTAGGGATCAAATTTACAAGTACTCACGACTTCACGATAGATTTTTAATTTCAATTTCAGCTAAGCAATTAATTAATAAATTAAATAGCAGTGCCAAAGTAAATAAAATCGGGCTGTGATGAAATTAATAAAGCGTCAGGCTTACGGAACTTTTCAAAAAATCATGTCATGAATATAAATAAATTGAGAAAATCAAATTAAGTATCAGTTATTAAACTTAAACACAAAGATAAAATAAACCAGTTGTCGTTGTGAAAATTAACTATGATTATAAATTAAGAAACCAGAGGTTTTTGCGAATCCTAAAGTCTAAACATGCAGTAATCACAAGTTGATTTGTTCGCAAATTATGTAATCCAAATGTCTTTACAATTATCTAATTTGTTCTCTTCTAGTTCTAACTGATTCTAAATCATGTTGTTGCGCCAAATTAATAACCTAAGATCTAGATTTTAGGTGATCAGTCTAGAACTAGCTTTAATTGCAACGTAGGTGAAGAACTAACATATCTGAATCCTAATCAATCAATCCACAACTGATCCCATGAAATCACTAAACATAACAAGAGATCTACTCAAACATGATAATATATAACAGAGACATGAATGAAATATATATCATAAATAAAAACATGAGTTCAAAATCTTCTCTCAAAGATGATGACAAAGTAAGATCAATCCCATACTCCTAAAACTCCAAATTGGCGTTAAAGAGAGAGATAGAGAGATATATAAAATAAAACCTAAAAACCCTAATTTATAACCTAAAACATGAACTGAGGTTATTATGTAAATATCTAAAATTTATGGGTAAAAATTGTAAATCTTCCAAATCGGATGCATCGGTCGACGCGGAAGTTGTGTCGGTCGACACCAGTGTATTAACCTCGTTTCTCACTTGCAATCCTCCACAAAAACTCCATAATATCCATATAATTCACAAATGTGTGTAAACATGTAAAAGACTCAAGATAGACTCAACATAAAAGACTTGATAATAAACATATATCATGCCTTTAAAACACCATGATATATTTACACACAACCAATAGGAAAATTTTGAAGTTCGAAATCATATAATATTCATACCATGATTGAACCCTATAATATTCTTCCTATTGTAGCTCTGCGCCACTAACACCATGTGAGAGTAAACTTCATCTAATATATAAAAGCTACAACAAATATCATGAACATTATGGTTTTCCTCTTAATGATCGTAAGGGGTTGTTAGTTGTTTAATTCTAACTAAAAATGCCTAGGTGATAGATAATAAATACTACCTACCTGATCATTCTGATCATGAACTCACCAAGCAACAAAGTTTTGAGTATTTGCAAAATCAGTTTTGCTATGCAAAACACTTAATTTGATTATTGATTGTAGCTAGTTAAACTTTTATTGTGTTATTGTTTGTTATTGTCAGGGGAGGCTGAATCTTTCTTGGATAGGCTTCATCATTGTGCATTGAGAACATCTTATAGCTTAAGATTGGGAGACCCATAAAATGAAGTGGAACAGAGAGAGATTAGTAATTTGAAGCTAACGTAACCATGTCGTTGTCTTGATCATTACGATCTTTATTGGTTAAGACAAAATTCCCTAGGACAGTTTCTGAACTCAACAGAGGAGATTTATATAAATGGCCTAATCAATTTGGTATCTATTGTCTCTTACCAAACCGGTGGATGAAAAAAAAATAGAAGAAAGAACCCACCACACAAGTAGAAAGAAGCTAAAGAATATTTCTTTCTGCTGCTATTATAAACCTCCACACCCAACCACCATATTGTAGTTACAGATTTGATTTTTACTCGACTCATCTTAGATTTTTGTTTTTTTTGTTGCTTTTGTTAGCATGCGGAAGAAACTTTAAATACCAACATCAGTAATTCAAGATAGATAAGTTGCAACTTGTAATCAGTCCTTATGAAATCTCCCAAAAACAAAATATGTTTGGTCTTTTAATTTTCACTATCTTAATAGAAGATTGGTCTTAGACTCTTAAGTTTTAATGTTCAAGGTCGAACACATACTTCGTCAAGCGTTGCAGATTCGATGAATCCACCCTTTGCTCTCTTTTAACGGCTGGTTTCTTAACAGTCACCATTTGAGAAGTTGCATCCACTGTCCGTCCATTCTTGACAACATCTGTGCATAAACCAGCAAGAAAAAAAATAGTAATTCTGATTCCTCAATGGTTGACATTTGATTCATGCTTTAAAACACTAAGATAAAGCATGCATCTAATGGAAATCTAAGATTTGATTTAGAGGTAGTTAATCTTTGAAAGTAAAGGAAATTGTAGAAAGAAGCTTATAACATGTGGCATCATTCTCAGTCATTCCTAGGAAAAGAGCCAAATCACTGATGGTAATTAAGGAGTACGCAGAACAAAAGCTGAAACATCTTTTTCGCGTAAAGATCTGCAACAAAAACAGGACAGTAATAACGTTTTTTTGCTGATGGTATATAAGGTTTTACCAGTGAAAAGAGGCAATTAAGAGTCAAACGTTGAACAACTGATGTCTATAAATGCTACAGAAGTGTTCTAATTAATAAAAGGACTTAAACAAAAGGGTACAACTTCGCATATGTCAGAACAATGTTTACGCATTTGGTTGGGATGTATTTGTTCCTACTATGCAAGTCTATCTACCTCTAAGAGTTCAATCAAAGAAGCAGCTACTTCTTATTCAAAAAGTGATAAGGCACATAGTTTGATGCAAATTTAATTCAAGTTCATACATACTCCATACGTTCAATGATGAGATTCTAGTTGGTTTTGTGCATGAGACAAATCCTTAAGGTTAACTGATCTTTTGCTAGTTTTTTTCAAAAATATGAGTTGCATTAATTTATGTTGTATAGTATTCAATATTCATATATATATATATATATATATATATATTAGTCTGTAAATTTTAAGTATTTATAATGATGTTATAGTTGTTTTAATATGGTTTTCAACTATTACACCACTCGTTTTCATAGCCGATGTTATATATTTTAGCACATATTTATTTTTATATAGTAAGTAAATCTATGTTCGTTTTTAATAATTTATTAGGTAAATTTGTTTTTACAAAAATTGAATGTATAGATAATCTTATTATCAAAAGTTTATAAAAGCGAGATGATGATGATCATAATTTATTTAAATTTACATACTACAAAAATTGGATATTATATCTCAAAATCTACTTTTCGTTTTTTGGTTACTATATAGGACCTGCATCTTTGTGGGGAAAAAATTATTATTAAAACTAAGATATTTTAATTTATGTAATAAAATCTAAAGATTAATATCTGTAATGGTTATAAAAAAATATTTATTTGATTATTGATTATTTTTTTAATGAATTTAAAATGATTCAAATATACTAAAATTTGATTCATAGCATATGCACAAAAAGATGTAGAATTCCTTAAAATCAATGATGTGATGATAGAATCCACCAAAGATGAAAAGTGAAGTATAATGCTGAAAATTAATTAGTATAATAAAACTGGATATTAAATTTTATTATTGAATTTAATTGCCTACTGACCATTTTTAAAAGATTTTATTTTATAGTCAATCAGTTTTGAACTAATTAATACACAAAATACAGTTTTTAAAAAAATATATCAATAAACAATTTCTCTAAATATTTTTATAACTTTATTTTTCTTATAAAATAAATCAAATAGGAAATTTTACTCAGATAAACAAAATAATACATATCATTTTATGTCCAAAAATATACTATGCAATATACATGAATCATTTGTTACCACGTAGTAATATTTATTATTATGATATTAAAATTTTACATCCAAAAGTATTATTTAAAAAATCAATGAAATTTTTTTTATTTATGAACCCGCGATATAGTGTAGGTGCACTATTCGTATGGTTCTACAAAAATATATACATAGTAGAATAAAAATAAATAAAATAGCTGACAAAATTTGTGGGTTTGCGACAAAGTGACATAAAGACAACTTACATAAATATTAGTTAGTTTTTAAAAGAAGAGGCTGAGAGTTTATTATTTTGGGGGGTTCTTAAGGTCCCAGACAAGCCAATGAAGTACAAATCCTGATGGTTTTTTACGACTTTTGGTAAAATAAATCCCATCTGTTTTTGCAGTCCATATACGTATCTGACCACATCGAGAAAGAGCAGCTGATCTGTATACTTGAACATCAAAATAATATTCCTTATTATTCTTAGACCTAAAGGATAGATAACAAGTATCTACTCTCCTTCTGCGAATGATAAAAGGCTCTTGGAAACTATAGGCAAGTGGAGTATTATTTTTTAAATGTTGGACTTCCAGATCACTGTTTGGGTTCTTGATACGACAATGAACTCGGAGAGTTGTACCTTTTGGGAGATTGTTATGAATTTCTACATGATTTTTGCATGCTTCATTCACCCCTAAAAAACTAGCAATGACCAGCATGAAACCTAAGAAGTTATTCATTTTTGTTAGATGAAAGATAACTTTTCGAGTAATAGTGAAACTATGTGTAATATTTATATATGTGGAATCTATTATACCTTAATTAATTAGACCATCTATTTATGGTGTATGTTAAATTTAAAAATAGAAGAACAACCAATAAATTATTTGATAAAAAAAGAGTTTGGTGTCGGAAACTATGCGTGGCCACTAAGATCAAACCAATAGAATTTATATTTATAAATATAGCTTGCTACCAAAATAGAATGAAAAATCAACTGTGAGATCCAATAAATTCTTTTAAATATATTATTTAAATGATAATAAAATATTGAACTACTGAATTTATCAATTGAAACAAAAAATATGTCTGACATATATAATTATCTAAATCAAAATTTAAACTAGTAAAATTTAGAAATCTATATTAATTTGGTAGTAAATTAATAGGCTAATCAATCCATCTATCATCTTCATTCTATAACTTAATATTTGACCTTTGTACGCTTATTTTGATACATCTTACGACAAAATAAAAGTATCAGACATATTTTATATGGAAATATACAGTATTTTAAACTCAATGTCCCTTACAGAAATGATTAGGTTTGATTATAAGATATAATGTTGTATTAATTCTATTAGATTCCTATAACTAAAAAAAAAATGTTATTCTCCCAACTATTTGCAAGTGCACACTGATATGATCAAATTTACCCTTATAATTTATAGCTACTCTCTCAAATTAAGAGATCACGATAGTTATTTGGGATCAAATCTACAAGTACTCACGACTTCAAGATAGATCTTCTAGTTTCGAATTCAGCTAAGCAATTAATTAATAAATTAAATAGCAGTGCCAAAATAAATAAAATCAGGTGTGATGAAATTAGAAAAGCGTCAGGCTTAGGGAACTTCTTAAAAAATTATGTCATGAATGTAAATCAATTGAGAGAATCGAATTAAGTATCAGTTCTTGAACTTAAACACAAAGATAAAATAAAGCAGTTGTTGATGCGAAAATTAACTATGACTATAAAATTAAGAAACCAAAGGTTTTTGCGAATCCTAAAGTCTAAACATGCAGTAATCACAAGTTCATTTGTTCATAAATTATGTAACCCAAATGTCTTTACAATTATCTAATTTGTTCACTTCTGGTTCTATCTGACTCTAAATCACGCTGTCGCACCAATTTAATAACCTAAAATTTAGATTCCAGGTGATCAGTCTAGAACTTGCTTTAATTGCAACCTAGGTGAAGATCTAACAGATCTGAATCCTAATCAATTATTCCACAATTGATCCCATGAAATCCCTAAACATAACAAGAGATCTACTCAAACATGACAATTGATAACAGAGACATGAATGAAATATATATCATAAATAAAATAGTGTAATACAAACATGAGTTCAAAATCTTCTCTCAAAGATGATGACAAAGTAAGATCAATCCCAAACTCCTAAAACTCTAAAGTGGCATTAAAGAGAGAGATAGAGATATATGAGATAAAACCTAAAAACTTTAATTTATAATCTAAAACATGAGCTGGGGTCATTATGTCAATATCTAAAATTTATGGCTAAAAATTGTAAATCTTCCAAATCGGATGCGTCGGTTGACGCGAAAGTTGTGTCCGTCGATACTAGTGTATTAACTTCGTTTCTCACTTGCAATCCTCCACAAAAGCTCCATAATATCTATATAATTCACAAATGTATGTAAAAGTGTAAAAGACTCAACATAGACTCAACATAAAAGACTTGATAATAAACATATATCATGCCTTAAAAACACCATAATATATCACACACAACCAATAGGAAAATTTTGAAGTTCGAAATCATACAATATTCACACCATGATTGAACCCCATAATATTCTTCCTATTGTAGCTCCGCGCCACTGACACCATGTGAGAGTAAACTTCATCTAATATATAAAAGCTACAACAAATATCATAAACATTATGGTTTTCCTCTTAATGATCGTAAGGGGTTGTTAGCTGTTTAATTCTAACTAAAAATGCCTAGGTGATAGATAATAAATACTACTTACCTGATCATTCTGATCATGAACTCACCAAGTAACAAAGTTTTGAGTATTTGCAATATCAGTTTTGCTATGCAAAACACTTAATTTGATTATTGATTGTAGCTAGTTAAACTTTTGAAGTGTTATTGTTTGTTATTGTCAGGGGAGGCTGAATCTTTCTTGGATAGGCTTCATCATTGTGCATTGAGAACATCTTATAGCTTAAGATTGGGAGACCCATAAAATGAAGTGGAACAGAGAGAGATTAGTAATTTGAAGCTAACGTAACCATGTCATTGTCTTGATCATTACGATCTTTATTGGTTAAGACAAAATTCCCTAGGAAAGTTTCTGAACTCAACAGAGGAGATTTATATAAATAGCCTAATCAATTTGGTATCTATTGTCTCTTACCAAACCGGTGGATGAAAAAAAATTAGAAGAAAGAACCCACCACACAAGTAGAAAGAAGCTAAAGAATATTTCTTTCTGCTGCTATTGTCAACCTCCACACCCAACCACCATATTGTAGTTACAGATTTGATTTTTACTCGACTCATCTTAGATTTATGTTTTTTTGTTGCTTTTTATAGCATGCGGAAGAAACTTTAAATACCAAAATCAGTAATTTAAGATAGATATGTTGCAACTTGTAATCAGTCCTTATGAAATCTCCCAAAAACAAAATCTGTTTGGTCTTTTAATTTTCACTATCTTAATAGAAGATTGGGCTTAGACTCTTATTTTATGTATAAAAGGTATATTTCAAATTTTGAAAAATTTGGTGTAGTTTTCAATAGTTAGAAAAAATGTAAGGTATATTAGCAAATTTTCTCTAATATTTACTTGATAGTGTTTTTCCTAGTAATCTAGTGTGATTAAACAAAGAAAAGTTTTTTTTACTAAAGCTATATCTTTTTTAACTCCTCTGATAAAAGAAACATTTGGAAAAATTAGTGGGACTAATAGAACTATTTAATGTAAGAAAAAGGGAACGTATAAATTGAAATCAATCAAACCCATTATACTGTATATAATAATAAAATCCAGGACAAATGTTTATGGAGAATCATAAAGGTTTACGATTGGTAGAGGTTCCCCCATGTTTTTTTTTCAAATTTATCATAGTATAACTTCTTTTTAAGATAATGAATGGTTGTTAGTTGTAACGCCAAATTATATAATTACTCGGTTATGCAATGTTTAACTTAGAGCTATCCTAAAGTACTATGAAAACAAATCTAAGTTCCAAATATATTATTACTTTAGTAAAACTTCAAAAATGTCTAAAATGGAGGTTTTATTAAAAGTTTTTATAAAAATCTTAATAGGAATTAGTAGAAGCTGATTAATATGACATTCTCTAATTTTTCTTGATTAGTAATATTTATGCAAACAAAATTTTGGTGATTTCTCTAATTTGTTTTTGTTTGTTCCCCATAAATTAAATTCTTGAACAGATTGTTTAGTCCGTTTATAATTTGTAATAATTTTGGTTTCGTTTACAACTCGGTTTCTCTTGTAATAATTTAATTTAGTAGATAATTTTGTTCCGTCTAATCTCTCTTGACTCGACCATCTGGTGTGGCATAATTGAACTATTAGGAAAGAGCCATGTTTTAAAAGTCTTTAGACGACGGTAGTCGGGCGGCGAGGGTGATTCTAGCGCCTAAAAAATTAAGAGAGTAAACGGAGATTAATCGGGGATTAGTTTTAGGTTATTTTAATATTTTAAAAATAAATTTATCTATTATATTAAACTTTTAAATAATATTGTTTTAAAAATTATAGTAAATATATGAAAATATATTATTAATAATTTATTTTATGATTTTTATTTATAATTTTAATATAATTTATTATAAAACATTAAAATCTCTCAATATAAATATCTGAATAATAAAAACAGTTTTTTATATTTGAAAATTTAAAAATAATTAGATTATAGATGATTATGCAGAAAATAATCAGATTAGATGAGCATTAATCGGATTTAGCGGAAAATAATCGGTTAACTGACTTTTTCAAAGGATTAGTCATTAATCGAAATGGCGAGAGTGCATATAGCGAATAATCGGGGTGTAATTGGAGGAGGGTGAAGATTTTGTTAAGATGGGGAAAGAGTAGGAAAAAACGACAAATGATATTTTTGGTAACAATTTAAAAAAATTAAAAGATATTTCCTTTTCTTGTTCTTAGCACAAGTATAAATATATATATATATATATATATTGAGTATTGGAAAAGAGAAAGTGGACAAAACAAAGGAGACGCGAATGGGAGTGACAAACTAGCAAGTAAATTAAAAGTCAATTCTTGGCCTTTTCTACTTTGTGTTGTCTCTTATCTCAGCTTTGCCACGTGTCACTTGCCTCGTACCTTCACTTGTGACGGTGCGAGTCTGACCTAGATCATTACACCATCATTGTCTTAAAATTAAAACACTTCAGAGTTGTAAGTAGAGTTCTAAATATTTAATTGAATTATTGATAATTAAAATTAATCAAAATTAAACAAAATATTTAGAATTGTTTCTAAAGATAGAGATTTTAGATATTTTTTTAGAAATTGTATCTACAGTTTTTATTAGGGGTGGACACAGTTCGGATATTCAGGATTTTCAGGGTATCTGAATTCATCGGATTCAAAAAATTATGGATCCGATCCGGATCCGTCAATATTCGCAGATATCCGGATCCAGATCAGGATCCGAATCCGTAAGAAATAAGTAAAATTCATAAAATAATAATATAAAATTATTAAAAAATAAATTGAAAATAACATTAAAATAATTTTAAAAATATTTTAAAACATTTTTACTTTGTAAAGTTTTAAAAATATCCAAAACAATTTATGTAAAATTTATTTTTATTATATTTTAAGTAATTTTCTATATATAAAATAATATATATTTAAGTATTATACATATATTTTAAATAAAAATTATACATAAACACGGATTATGATCGGATCCGGATATCCGGGGTCTCAAAGTAAAATATCTGGATCCAGATTCGGACACCTCGGATATCCTCTTTTTCGAATCGTATCGGATCAGATCTCGGGTAATTTGCCCAGACCTACATCTTATATAGTGATTGGATTAAATATTTTTCACAAATATAATTTAATTAAATGATAAAATTAAAGAAAAAGTATTATTAATTTATTTTTAGATACCATCAGACTATTCAAGTCATAGAGATGCTCTTACTTCTATAAAATTAAGTATCTTCTTAAAAACATTTTTTAATTAAATTTTATTTAAACACACTCACGCTGAAATGACCAATATAAATACTCTTATATCTTAATTTTTAGAGGAAAATTATTAAATAACATAAAAACTAACCATACTATTTTTTTTCTAAAATGTCACTTACCCTTATATTTTCTCTTTATTTTTTTCTAAATAAAATTATATATAAAGATATCCACCTAAAGATGAAGTATGCTCTCTAATGTTCTCTTCGATGCATGCACATGAACGACGAAAAGAAATCCAACTCCGGGTTACGTTCTTATGATATCTCGGAATTATGTTTATGTATATGATTAATAGACAATAAACAATGTGTTTTTATTAAATAATATAAGACCCACTTTATTAGGACAATATTTCTTATTACTCTTATGTTATTGCTATAGCTAATATACTCGTAGGTTTTGTGATGAGTCCCACCGACTCATATTTGGGTTGTAGTTTGCAATCTTATGATTTTGTATAGGCAGGTTAGCCCGCATATATGTATATAAAAAAATGCGTTCAACATCTATTATTTTCACAAAATTCTATGCATTCGAGTTGAGAGGGAATTGCTGCCTTGGATAAATTGTAGATTGATTTTTGTTAAAGACTCTTCGCATGACTGCTGGAGCTTGTTTGAATGTGACCATTAAAATAGGCACCACATTTTGGGTTTATCAAAAAAATGTTTCTAAAGAAATTTAAGTATGGTTCCTAACTAATAAATGAGGGATAGATAGTTGAGAAACCGAGGGATGGATAAGGTGGTGGTCAAATTTTGACCTTCCAACCATAGCTTTCTCAATAATCATAACTCATAACACAATTACATTATTAAACTAATCCACGAGTTCATTGTCTTGTCTTACAAAACTCGAAATGCATGCAGATTCATGGAATATGGAATTAACTTGGCATCCGTATATACATAAACATTCATGATCACAAAAATATAGTAAGATATTTTAAATCTTGGATAGGCAATTTTATACCACTCGTGTCTTCTATTCTCGTCCAAAGAAATTATTCGTTTTGAGTTAGAAAAACGAGTCGTCTATGATTACAAGTTTTATTTCTATGCAACGTACGATGATTACAAGTTTAAGACCACTATATATTTTATGCAAAATGTATATATTTCCGGTGAAACATAAATGAGAAGATGAATTATGGATTCACTCATACCCATAAAAGCTTCGTCTGAGAATTGATGATAACTTCGAAATCAGAAGTAAGCTCATTTCCCTTGTCCCTATTTATCATTTTCTTTTTATGATGCAAGAAAATGTAGCAAGCCATGATTTATCATTTTCTTTTTATAAGTAGATAATGATCTCGGTTCAAAATATATAATATTACATAACCAGTAAATTTACTACAAAATGAAGTTAAAAGTATTAGGACATGAGAATGGACTACTTACGGTAAGGTTTAATTTGTAATTACAGTAGGTTTTTCCCCTAATCTTTCTTGTGCACCACACTATTTATATTTATCCATCTCTCATATAATAAGATAATTCACATTCGCGAGGACGAATTTATAATTAACGTAATAAATAAAACAATGATTTCAGTTCTACTAGTTATTTCGGCTTCGTAAATGAACACGGCAACAGTGTATTATCAATTTAGGAGAGCAAAACATACTGAAATTTAATTTGGGAGTTATGTGAAGACTAATGAGTCATTTAAAAAGTGAAACACATCTAAGAAACAAAATTTCTGATACATAGATAATTCTTAAAAGACTTGACTTAACTCGACTTGCTTTCGTTAAGCTTTGGAATTTTCTTGTACTCATATGTGTTTATGTCCACCTTCTCTTGCATAGCCTGCAGTAATAGCAAACTCCCATCAAGATTTTGGTGTTTCATCAAAAGCTTTGATGTGGTCTCATCGTTAAATCATTTGAGGATATTCATACCTTGAGCTCATCATGGATTGATGTGTTTTTAGGTTTATAAGCATCGACAGGTCCTGTTCTAGAAAGTGCTTTTCTTGTCTCTATAATTTCCCATTCCTGATCATCTTTTACCTTTGCAATATCCTTACTGAACTAAACCATAACCAAATAAAGTATAGGTTCATTGATATAAACCTCAGAGCATTTATAGATTCAGAGCTTTAGTATTTAGTTTAGTCAAGAAAGAACAGACCTGCCTTGAAGGAGTTGGCTAAGTCCAAAGGCTCCAAATACTGTGAGAGATATCATTGGAAGTCCATATCTTACAAATGGGTGTCTCCTTCCCCAACTTTTAAATGATGATGTCTGCTTTGGAGTTGATGCAGCAATAGGAGTTTTTTGACCGGTTTCGATTGATGTCATCTTTATACAACCACAAAACAAATGACTGCAAGAGAAAAATCAAAAGTTTAAAGACATGCCACAAGAAAAGCTTCAGTAAGCAGTGATTACACATGATATAATCTGTTGCAGTGTGAGAATATAGATATAGGAATCCATTAACCAAGTCAATCATTCTCCAGGTAAATCAGGCATGGAAGAAAATCATAGTGAACATAATTCAAAAGCCGAATCGATCTCTCACAGTCTTGGTATTGCATACAGAACAAATAAACTATACATGAAGAAGAGAAGATCGAAGCATCCTGCAAATTAAAATGTTTACTCTTGAAGAGTGGCACCAGATTATAATCCCAATCTAATCTAAGAGTTTCAAACTATACAAATCGGATCATCTAATCAAACAAAACCAAATGACCCAATCCAAAAATTAGCCAATTTTACTGATTTTTTTTTAGAAATTGGACAAAGCATCTATTGAAACTAAGTAAAACTCCCTAAAAACCATAATCGTCTGAGCAAGAGTTGTGGCCATTTCATACCTTGGACGACTTGGAGATTCGTGTGACAAGAGTAAAACTGGGATTTGATTGATTCATTCTCGTGAATAGAGAGAAAGGGTTGCATAGAGTTTGCTAAACCGAAATACGAAACCAAACAGTAGAAATAACTAAACCAGAAATTAGAGAAACAAACCAGGTTAGTAACCGGTTTATTCTATAACAGGAGACCAAAAGGAGATGCCGATAATAAAATTCAGAAACAGCTCGGAGACGGGAACATATGAAATGAAACCCACCGGAATTGATCCGAGTGACAAATCAGATATATTGGCTAGAACCAACCAGATCGAAAACCGGAATGTACCAAACCGATCCAGTATAATATTGGTTTTTTTTTTACTTTGGTAGCTATTTTTCAAATCCAAATTACCGAATAATAAACTCTCGAGTATCAAACCTGGACTAAACATAAACGATAAACCAAATCTAAACTGAAGCGCAACTGAAACACTAATGTTTTTTTCTTCTTTTTTTAACAGTTTGAGTATAATAATGTTTTTTAACCGTTTTTTTTTTAAGAGAGTGCATTCATAGGAAGATCATAACTTTAGTTTCTCAAGCAAATCAAGATTTCTCTTTTATCCAAATAATACAAAACATCTCCTTAAAAGTAAATTTACCAAAGATGTGTCATTCATTGGACAAAACACTTGAAGTTTTTATCATAGAGAAGAAAAATGGGCACGCAGGCAATGTAGCACCAGAATCAACAATGAATATATTCCCAGTGACATATTGAGAAGAGTCATGAATGAGATATCGAACAATAGATGTAAGCCCTGGATCCACTCCCTGTCCTATCTTTAACGGTACAATTCGTTCAGTCACCTTCTTAAGACAATCTTTCTCCAAAAGACCTTGTGTTATCTCTGACTTGAACAGCCCCGGCGTGATCGAGTTCACTCTTATCTTTTAAACACCTAACTCTACAGCCATAATCCTTTTCATGGTATCAACACCGCCTTTAGAACAAGCATACACAAGTCCACCGGGCTTCATCCCACGGTGAAGCCCGGAGATTGATGAGATGTTTATCACCGAGCCACTTTGTTTTGTACCACGCATTAAAACGCATACGCATTTGGATATTAACCAAGTTCCGGTTAAGTTTATTTTAATGACTTTGTTCCATTTTTCTTCGGATAAGTCCAAACTTGAGTTAACATTGCCTCTGATTCCTGCATTGTTGATTAATACATCGATGTTTCCGAATATTTCCCAAGCTTTGTTAACTGCTTTTCGAATGGTGGTTGCATCTGATGAAACGTCTAGCTCAAGAGCTGAGGCGTGGAACTTTGTTGAACTGAAGTTGTTGTTCATTTCAGAACAGAGAGAGTTGAGAAGATCAATACGACGAGCTGCTGCAATAATCTTACAGCCAGCTTTCCTTAGATCAAGACAGATCTCTCAGCCTATACCAGAGGAAGCTCCTGTCAATAGAACTACTTTGCCTTTAAGCTCACATCATGGTTTCAATTGCCTCAACACCTTCTTGATCAAGAAAGACCAAAATCGGATTAAAAAGGACAGAAACAAAATTTTAGACAATGTTCTTGGAATCATATGATGTAAAAAATAGCACAAATCAAGTAATAGATAAGATCATAGTGATTTGGAGAGATCTTATCATCAAGAAAGTAATTGAAAAGGAATCTTACAGTTTGGTGATTGCTCATATTTGATTTTCTGTGTGTGTGTGTTCGGTGGAGAAGAGAAGTCAACACAATTAGTTATAGAGCTTTCTCCTCTCTGTTAACCAAAACGACAATTCGACGTGGTAGTCTATGTTTGTATAACTGATTCTTGCATGTATTCGAAGTTGGCGACGATCAACAAGACCATATTTTATAAGAGTCGTATTACATACACTACAATTACAATGCCGAAAGTTCGGTAATTTGGGTTGTGTAAGAAAAACAGAGAAAGTAGCAAAAAAGAAGAGTTTCTAGGAAGAAGAAAAAAACTTATTATAAGTTTAGATGAATTGAACCAAACAATGAGTGATTGATACAATGAGGGATTACATTATAATACCTCAAGTGCTTTACATAAACTGTTTCAGAAACTCTGTAGCAACAAGTCTTCCTCTGGTGTTCACTGATATCCTCAGCTCGCTTATTTCTTTCTCTATATCCTACATTTTTCATGGTAACAATATAGTCACATTTCAAGTTTTTAATCTGATTAAGAGGAGATTACCATGTTGGAGGACATCATTAGAGTAACTAATCTCTTTTGACTCTTGTCGACACAATTCAAATGCAAAGGACATTATGGCCGGCTATTTAGAATACTACTCAAGTTATTACCGAGAAAAAAACACAACGATGTAAGCCTACTCAAGACATTTTCATTGTTAGGATGCTTCTAATGCGTGCAGCCAAGGTCATAGAATAAAAAAAACATTAGGTTTTAAAAAAGACTTGCCTCCATAAACTGAATAATGAAATCTATTAGCTTCTGTTTCTGCATCTCTTCGCAGTGGTAGTTTGTTATAAGAAAGCTAATGTCATAGCCCTGTTCAAAATACCCACAAAAAAAACAATTGAAGTAAATCATCTAAGCAAAGGAATTACCGCACAGTGAGATGATTCAAGATTCATGAAGGGAACAAAGACAGGAAAGGATTGTGCAATTCACGTGTGGTATGTATAAATCATCTATCATCCTAAGCCAGGAAAGTGAAGTTACAATGGGTCTGCACAGAAGTTAAAATGAATGAAAAGTTATGAGTCCTGTGTGCGTTATATATAACCAATTAGTGATGTGTTTACCATAAATAAATAGAACTACAGAAGAGGGGAATGCATACAACTGCCCGATAAAAAACATATGACACTCACAAGTAGCTAAGTGTTGATTGTTGAATCAAGAAGAAGGTCTACCTGCACTGGCTTCCTCCTCAGTACTTGAAAAGCTTCTGCTCTCATGGACAAAAATCTAAGGAACTTTTTGGTTAGTATGCTTTCAAGTTCATCCGCATGCTTGACCTGCAAATTAACAATAAAAAAATATTTGTAACAGCAGGACAAGGCAGAAGGGGCTCTTCTTGTAAGTTGTAAGTGACTGAAGGAAATGCTAAGGTAAGATTACCAATCACCTTGAGGCTTATGCGAAGTGAATTTATAGATGTCTCTATTAAACACTTTTCAGCCTCATTACGGCATATTAAAACCTGCAAGTTGCAAAAAATTAGTAAACTACCAAACCTAGGTAAGAAGAGAGTGAAATATTAAGGGATGCTAAAAACTGAAAGGGAAACAAAAATTCTTACAGAATTTAGCAAAAGTTCTGGGCTCGTCCTGCAAAAATTAACAAAAATGGTGATAATAAGATTCTACTACTTGAAATGACAATGGCACAAGAGCATCCTATTCTCACATGCTTCTTCTTGTAACATGCTTACATACTTTAGCTCAACCTCTGGTTTATTATGCCTTTCAACTTCTTGACAAGGAAAGTTCTGCAAGTAGAGAAATATAGACGCTTAAAGGAATATACACCATGTAAACTGAATCTTACAAGGACTTAACATGGCCCTTTTCACCTACTTACACAAATGCATAGTTTTCCACATTCAACACCAAATATGTGAGACAATGCCAAAAGAAAAAGTGAATGATAGTTTGATATCCCTAATCAAAAAGTAAAAAACTAATAGACGAAAGTAAACATGAAGCTTTTATTGACCATATGCATACTAAATAAAAAAGATAGAGACTTTTGAGACCTATGCCATGATATGTTGAACCAAAACAGTTTGTACCTGTAAACACATGGCTGCCTCGAGTGTATTTTTTATGCATGCTAGATACAGCCGTAATGAGCTTGCCTGGAACATCAGAGACCCAACATAAGCAAATTTTATCAACAGGACATGTGTATATGAAATACAATCTTTGATCAAGTATTAGAAAAATAAAAATTAATGCAGAAGATTAACTACTTATTTCAAATAGAGGATAAGAAGAGTTCAAATTTCCTTTGTTGCTGTAGCTAGATAGGTAGAGAGAGAATTACATTTAAAGTTCTTACCATGTTGAGATACCACTTAGAAATTATGTGATTCACCGAAATTAGGATCTTATCTTCCTTAGTCTGAAAAAAAAATTAATCCAAACATAAGCAAGAGAGCATCTTTTGTATTAAACAACTTTGGATACTCACTCTTTACACTAAACATCGACAAGCAAGAATCTTTAGAATCAAATACTTACAAAAATACTAAACCCTACTCAATCAGATCATTAAACTTATAAGAAGAGAAGAGAACAAAAAAGGAAGTAACTCAGCAGAGCCAAATAAGCACTTTCTATGATCAATCCACGTTCTGAGATTTGCAAATTGTGAGATTGAACAAAGGCCATGAGCATAATCTAACTTGACGCAACAACAATCAGGTTCTAATTAAATTTATGTGAAGTTTCAACAAGTATGGAGCTAATTATGTTTAAGCAATCTATTTGACTTTAAGACCATCACAAAACTTGGAAAAGGGAGAAAATTGGCTTCTAGAAACAAAATTACCTGATAATTTAAGAGAGATAACGCAATTGCAGAGGGAAGAAGAAGAAGAAGAAGAAATGATGTTGAGCAAAACCCAGATCAACGGAAGTGAGAGGTGGAGAAAATCCCAGATCTTTGATCAGATTACGTTTTAGAAATGATTATTTTGAATCGTTCCAGTTCCTGTGTCGTCAAAACCGAACCGGGCCAGTTTCTCCGATCGGTTAAAACGTGACCTGGATTGCATTACTTATCTAGTATGGTTTATTGGTTTACAGTCTTAACCTGAATGTTCATTTATCCACAAAACCCAACACCAGTAAACCGGATGAATTATCCTTTGCTGCTGAGGGGAAATCTCCGGTGATCTCCAGTGAAACTAGCTAAGATCTGACTCAGTCACAACTTAAAACCCTAGCCACGATGTAGAATGATGTTATAGATAAATATTCTCTTCGTCAACTGCGTTGTGAAGACTTGTATTTTGTGGATTCTCCATACTGCATCAATGGGAGTTTATTGATTCAAAACAGAATCTCTGCTGAACCTTCTAACAAGACAGTATCCGAGTTCAAGATATTAGAAGTTCTAACCTTCCCTTTTTTAAGAATTTAGTTAAGAAACATGACTGTAATCTAAACATAAAGTAATAAGAACATGGTGATAGAAAAATCTGATACAAAACATATTGTTGTTCCTTTTTCTAAGATTTTTTTTAAATTAATTGTAAAAATATAATTAGTTGAGAAAATATTTTGTAAAAATTTCTACACATCATTAAAAGCATACATGTCCGAGTTCAAGATATTAAAACTCTATTTTTTTTTTGTTTTTTAAGAGTTTAGTTGAAAAATAACTACTATAAGAGCATCAAAATGAGGATTTGAGTGATCGTTATTCCAACCAGAAGTAATAAGAACGTGAGTTATGGAAAAATCTAATACAAAAGGTATTGTATTTCCTTTTAATCTAAGCAAAATTTAAAATAAATTGTAAAAATATAACTAGTTTAGAAAATATCAATGTTTTAAAAATCACTAGGCGCTAGTCGGGCGGTGAGGGTAGGTCTAGCGCCTAGAACATTAATTGGGAAGTAAACGGGGATTAATCGGGGATTTGTTTTAGGTTATTTTAATATTTTTAAAATATATTTATTCATTATATTAAACTTTTAAATAATATTATTTTTAAAATTGTAGTAAATAAATGAAAATATAGTATTAATAATTTATTTTATGATTTTTATTTATAATTTTAACATAATTTATTATGAAACATCAGAAACTATCAATATAAATGTATGAATAACAAAAACAAAAAAATTTATATTTAAAAATTTAAAAATAATTGGATTATAGATGATTATGCCAAAAATAATCGGATTAGGCGGGGATTAATCGGATTAGGTGGAAAGTAATCGGTTGACTGACTTTTTCGAAGAATTAATCATTAATCGAGGCGGCAAAGATGAGCCTAGCGACTAGGTGAAGTGTGGGGATTTTTAGAATAAGAAAAAATATATTGTAAACTTTTCTGGTGTTGACACTTCATAAAAAAAAGTTTACGTGTCAGAAGTAGATTATAACAGTTTTTGACAAAGTGACAAAAGATTACGTGTCAGAAATAGATTATAACATGTTTAAAAAAATGACTGCTGATATAAATCAAACCTGATTATATTTCAGAGAATTAGTATGAGATAATAAAAACATGAATATGAATAAACTGTGAATAAATAAATATTTTTAGTATACTTGAATAGATTTTTGTTATGATAATAAAGATACAGAAAATGTCAAACCAGAGATAAAAAAAAATATTTGTTAATGGAGACAAATTAAGAAGAAGAACAAATAGATAGCTTATTCAACTGAATATAAGTTATAAATGAGATGAATGAGAGTTGTAAATCCTGTTATCAAGTTTCTAGAGAGATTATGCAAGTAAATTTAGGAAGAGAATAGTTACAAAGAGAAATAAAAAAAAACATATTTTCTTTGATATTTTTTAATAAAACAAACGTTTGAGTGATAATTTTTTTTTATGTTTTATGTGATAATTTTTTTGTTGATGATGTAATTTGTGTTTTATAAGATAAAAAGATGTTATTCAGATTTTCATATGAATTTAGGTGGATTATCTAACTAATTTACATCAAATACTTCCTTAAATTAAATTTAGCGAGGTTAAAAAGAAAAGGGAAAAAAAATACTTTTTTTTTTCAGTGAGGAAGATTTTTATATATATATATATAATGAGGTAATTGCCATAACAGTGAATACTTGACCCAAAGTAAAGCAGGACTCAAGTTAGATCCATCATCATCATCATCTATCGAATCAAATTATATAAGTCGTCTTTGGGGGTTAGTTTGTGAGAGAACTCTCCTCTAAAATCCTGGTCAGTTTCTCCAAAAATTCGATTACAGATCTAGAGATCAAGGATCATCAACAACAATGGCGGAGATGATGGCAAACATGGATCCAGAAGGTATGGATGGAGTTCGTATGACTTGGAATGTATGGCCTCGTACTAAAGTTGAAGCAAGCAAGTGTGTAATTCCCCTCGCCGTTTCAATTTCTCCGATCCGTCGTCATTCCGATATCCCTTCTCTTCCTTATGCTCCTCTTAAATGCCGTACTTGTAACGCTGTTCTCAATTCTTTCGCTCGTGTTGATTTCACTGCTAAGATCTGGATCTGTCCTTTTTGTTATCAGAGGAATTCTTTCCCGCCTCATTATCATATGATCTCTGATACTAATTTACCTGGTGAGCTTTATCCTCAGTATACTACTGTTGAGTATACGATTCCTTCCTCTGTTGGTGTTGGTAGTGGATTTGATCCGAGGACTGGTGTTGCTGCTTCGTCTTTGGTTCCTCCCCCTGTCTTTGTTTTTGTTTTGGATACTTGTATGATTGAGGAAGAATTGGGGTTTGCTAAATCTGCTCTTAAGCAAGCTATTGGATTGCTTCCGGATAATGCTTTGGTTGGATTTGTGTCTTTTGGTACTCAAGCTCATGTGCATGAATTGGGTTTCTCTGAGATGTCTAAAGTTTTTGTCTTTAAAGGCAATAAAGAAGTTACTAAAGATCAGATTTTGGATCAGTTGGGTCTTGGTGCTTCTTCTAGGAGAGCTCCTGCTCCTGGTTTCCCTAAAGGTCCTCAAAATGGATTCCCCGCTGCTGGTGTGAATAGATTCTTGCTGCCTGCTTCCGAGTGCGAATATTCACTGGATTCGGTGGGTAATTGTTTCCCTTTGATTAGATTTGTCATGTGTTCGTTTTCATTTCACTTTTGTTGCTTGTCAAGTTTCTAAATGATTGATCAATTTGTAAAATGGATTTTCAATACTTATGTGGTTGATGTTTGGTATGCAGCTTTTGGATGAGCTCCAAACAGACCAGTGGCCTGTTCAGCCAGGTCATCGTCCTCAACGATGCACAGGTGTGGCATTGAGTGTAGCTGCTGGATTACTTGGAGCTTGCTTGCCTGGAACTGGGGCTAGAATTGTAGCTTTGGTTGGAGGTCCATGTACGGAGGGCCCTGGAACGGTTAGGGCCTGTTGATTTCTTTCGTTTATGGCATTGTCAAGTTTCTTTGCACCATATCTGTGAACATATTTGTTATAACCTGAATCAAATTATTAATTTTTTTCCTTTTTTTTTGGTCTTTTCAGATTATTTCAAAGGATTTATCAGATCCTGTGCGCTCCCACAAAGATCTAGATAAAGATGCTGCTCATTATTATAAAAAAGCTGTCAAGTTTTATGATAGTATTGCGAAGCAGCTGGTCGCTCAGGGTCATGTGTTAGACCTTTTCGCTTCTGCACTTGATCAGGTATTAATGTGTCATGATTATATGTGTTAGCTAAAATGAATGACATCCCTCATTAACTCCATGGAAGTGTTTATCTTGCATATGCATTCTGAGTTATTAAATTGTTAAGTGAAGTTGACATTATTACTTTGTACACGAATTGTTTAACTAAGCTGTGATCACCAGTTTTTATTCTTTGTTTCATCTGATTCATTTTGCACATGTTAGTGACTGCACAAAAGAGTGCCTATTTGTAGTGTAACCTTCACATATATTTTAAAAATTTCAGTGGCCAACTATGTGATCGTTATAGAACATCCCTTTCATGTAGAAATTGGAAAATGAAGCTCTAAGATCTCTAGATTATATACTTGCACTTGCCATATCTATCTAAAATCACCATCTTTCTATTCATTTTGATTTCCTATGCTATTTAAATGAATGGGTGTTATTTTTAAACCATTTTCTTCTTAGCTTCAGTATTGATAGGGCTTTTGCTTGTTGTCTGTAGTAATTCATTCCATTTTGCTGTGATTTTTCATCACATGATCCGATACCTAACTATAATTGTCTCTGCTGTTGCATTTTGGTATAGTTAGGTTGGGGTTGCTGAAATGAAAGTTGCAGTTGAAACTACTGGCGGCCTCGTTGTTCTGTCGGAAAGCTTTGGCCATTCTGTATTTAAAGATTCCTTCAAGCGGGTGTTCGAAGATGGCGATCAGTCCCTTGGCCTCTGCTTTAAGTTGGTTTCTACTCTGCTTCTGTGTCGATCTTTTTGACAATTCAAGATCCTTTCTCGTTATGCATAATACTGCTTGTATGCTAGGATAATATATGCTCTACGTCTTACTCTGTACTGACTGTGCGAACCTTTTATTTTCAGTGGCACGCTTGAGATCAATTGTTCAAAAGACATTAAAATTCAAGGGGTTATTGGGCCTTGCACATCATTAGAAAAGGTTATACCTAGAGTGCTTGGAACCATTTTCTTTCTAGATGTTTCATATGTGCTTTGTGAATGAATAAATCCTATTTGCTATTAATTGATTTAAATTGATTTTCATTTTGAGTCTTGCAGAAAGGTCCCAGTGTTGCTGATACAGTCATTGGAGAGGGGAATACCAATGCTTGGAAGTTATGTAGCCTCGACAAGAGTACTTGCTTGACTGTATTCTTTGATCTATCCTCAACCGGGTCAACTGCTCCTGGAGCTGTAAACCCTCAGTTGTATTTGCAGTTTGTCACAAGGTATTCTGGCAGCTTTTGTTGCCTCTTTGGTTTCCTTCATTTCTTATTTTTTAAACTTTTTTTCATGTACCAAGTTATTATCTTCATCTTTAGATGCATTGGATTTACTTTTGTTGACTGGCTTGCAGTTACCAAAACTTTGAAGGTCAAACATTACTACGGGTTACAACTGTAACCAGACAATGGGTAGATACTGCTGTTAGCACAGAGGTTCGTTATAGTCATGCATTCTGTGAAACTTACCACTTTACATCTCAAGTTATAAATAGTTGATTTTTTATTTGTAATATACTAGCTTTTTTCCAGTAGCACTGTTTCTTAATTTTTGGTAGCATTGCTCATGTTAGGATTATGACATGTGTTTAGTCTCACTCCTTGCCATGGTAGACCTGCAAATCTGCTATAAATTTTATTTTTTTGCCTCTACCACTGTGCAAATGCAGTTAACCTTAGTTTTATTAGGCGTGAGATCGTTTTTGGTTGAGAACTTCTAATCCCATTTGCTCACTGATGTAATTAGTTATTGTGAATTCTATGCGAAGCTCTAGTTTTTTTTGGCCTTCAATGGGATTAACATTTTCCTTTCTTGGAACAAGTTGGTTGGTTAATAAACTTGGATATGTTAGATATCACTTCACCTCCCATGTTGCTAATTCATATTATGTGAACCTCAGCATTATGGTATTGGTTGCATGATTTTGACATCTTATCCGAGTGCTGATGCAAGTACCAGCTTGCTAGCCTTTTTTTTTTTAACATTTCGTTCTTGTCATGAAACCAATGATAATCCTGGTTTTGGGTTATGAGCCATTCATATAAGTGTGTTGTGGGTGTTTTAATTGCCAAAAGCTCCTCTGCAAGCTAACATTTTGTTATAACCGTTGCTATATGCATTCTCAGGAACTTGTTCAAGGCTTTGATCAAGAAACTGCTGCTGTTGTCATGGCAAGATTAGCTTCCTTAAAAATGGAAACAGAGGTACTTTAAGTCATCTTCTTGTTGCTACAATATGTGGGTTAATTTGACCATGACTCAATCTTTTTTTTGTTGCGGGTAGTAAGGGGTTAAGCTCATAGGTCTTTTGATAAAGTTTAAAAATATAGGATTTCTTCTCCTGGACAAACTTATATATCAGTAGGACCTTTGGTTAAATGCTGATCTATATGTCCAAAGGAAGTCAAATTTTATTTTCAGCTTTTCACCCAACTGAACATTTATAAATAAAACTTAACTAATATTAGGTGGATTACAGTTGTTCCTTGAGAAAATGTCAAAGACTTCTTCCCTGTAGACTTCTATTATATGCAGCTTTCATCTCTTTATAGTATATACCAAGAATTTATAGTCTGTGTGAGGCTCATAGTGAAACTACCTAGCAATAGCTTCTATGTTGTCTTGTATTATTGCAGTACTTTGTTTAGTTTTCTCTACTTGTATATTTGTGATACTGTTTCTCACATATACAATGTATCATGTATTACCTCAGGAGGGATTTGATGCTACTCGATGGCTTGATCGGACTCTCATTCGTCTGTGTTCAAAATTCGGTGACTACCGAAAGGATGATCCAGACTCGTTTATGCTAAATCCATATTTTTCGTTGTTCCCCCAATTCATGTTTAACCTGCGGCGTTCACAGTTTGTTCAGGTAGACTACTGTGTTTTAGATATCATAATTATATGCCTGTATGTAATTGGCCTACATAGTTAAATCATATTTTCTTTTGCGGTTTTGGAATGGTGGCAGGTCTTTAACAATAGTCCTGATGAAACCGCATACTTCCGCATGTTGCTAAACCGGGAGAATATTTCGAATGCAACTGTCATGATCCAACCTTCGCTGACGTCATATTCATTCAATCAACCACCTGAGCCAGCTTTGCTGGACGTGGCTTCCATTGCAGCTGACCGGATTCTTCTACTAGATGCATATTTTAGTGTTGTTGTCTTCCATGGAATGACTATAGCACAATGGAGAAACATGGGTTATCATCATCAGCCTGAACATGAGGTAATGAACGCTTCGTTCTAGTAATTTCATGTTTATTTGTTAGTCATTCATCATCCAGAACCATAGTTTTACACTTTTCTTAGCTATAAATGATTTGTTCCTTGTGAGTTAAGTGGTTAAAATGACATCTGCTTTGGGGGTATTAATGCAAATTGAGACATCTAATGTAAGAACAAATACTCTCTAAGAGCTGAATCCTTCTAAATGCAAGTAAAATAAGTTGGGTTGAAGCAAGGTCAATAATCTCTACATTGTGATGTCTCATTTTGTGACACCGTCAATAATGCTATGATACCTTAAATCGTTGGTTTCTTCTTTCAGGCCTTTGCTCAGCTATTGCAAGCTCCTCAAGAGGATTCTCAGATGTTAGTCCATGAGCGTTTCCCAGTCCCAAGATTAGTTGTGTGTGATCAACATGGGTCACAGGTCAGCAGCATTCACATATTTTAAATATTTTGTCAGCTCACCTTTGATGATTTGTTTCATCTGTGTGAGATTAATCTGTGCTTTTAACTCCACACCTTTTCACATATAAATTGCAGGCAAGGTTTTTATTGGCTAAGCTAAATCCATCAGCGACTTACAACAACGCAAATGAGATGTCGGCTGGGTCAGATATAATCTTCACTGATGATGTGAGCCTGCAAGTCTTTTTTCAGCATCTTCAAAAACTGGCTGTGCAATCTTGAGGAAACTAGTTACAGTCTCGGTTTCTTTGTTCGCTTTAAATTATCCGTCGTCCTTATTTACCCTTTTGTACCATTTTAGAGCTCTTTGTTGTTTTGGTATCACATTAAAGACATCTTGGAAAGTATACACATAGTTGAAGACTTTTATTTGCATTGGATATGTCTGGTGTACAAGAATTGTACTGTTTGCTGGTTTTTATTTTTATTTTGGGTGGGGATGTATGATCCAATTATATGGTTTTGAGTCAATGACCAAATACTTTTGGACATGTTTTCTGTTTCTTTATCAATTTTTTCTTGAGCTCTGAATCCAAATCAATATTGTGTTTGCTTCCAATAAGCTTCTTATATTTCATTTGAATACACAACTGCAAAGTTATATTGAACAGAAAAGAGCAAGAACCACTTCAATCAATAAAGTGTAGCACATGAGAAGATCAAGATCCCAACCAAAGCTAACTTATATTGCCCTGTTGGTACGTCGGAGTTGGAGCAGGAGTGATGGAGCTACTAGCGTTGTAAGTATTCATCACATGCAACAGATTTTGAACCCTTTAGTTTCTCCTGTTATATCCTCACCCTCTCCTTAGCCAATGTCACTCTCCCCTGTACTAAAGTAAGCATATGCTGCATTAGAATTTAGAGCTATGTAATCAATCAAAAAAATATTCAAGGGTCATCAAACTACACGGAACCTGCGAATGAATCCCAAAAAAAGTGTTGATCAAAACTAAAAACCCATAGATTTTTCCAACTGATGAAACAAAATACCAAATGAATTGCATACATGGCTAATTGAGGACTTGAGATGAGAGACGAAAGCTCAGATGTAATGAGGGCTCGAGTTTTTGTGAATTGATTGTCGCAGAGATAACGATCGACAACTTGTGTGGGGTAACTTCCCCTTTCCCGATGATATTCGGTCTTCTGTGTCTCCCCATAGTTATGCCTTATGAAATAATAAAAAATCCTAACTTTAAGATGAAAATGAATAAAATCCCAAGTGCAACATTGGCTACTGAGTTTTCCTCTCTTTACCAATATTTGCAAACTCATATATGCACAACCCATTAGCTACATATCTGTGCTTTTTTATAAGTCATATATTTAGAAAACCCAAAATTGAAACTAAGGTTCTTCTAACTCTCAATTTAAGTTATGAAGACGTTATTTTTATCAGAACTTCGTCATGGGATATAAACATAAAAAAAAAACTAGCAATACAAAAGAAATATAGTTTTTGAGGTTTCTATGTAAAATATGTACCTTTGATCTTCATGCATATACCAGTCTGTAATAGTTGAAACTTTAGCTTGCATACGTTCGTCTATCTATCATATTCTGTGCGCTTAGAATAAGTTCCATGAACACGCCACTACTCTCTCCATGAATCCAGTTAGCTACGTCTGACTTCTGAGCCTCCTTAACAAAGTCTAGCTGTAGTTTCAACATTCAACAGCTTTTGATGCGGTTTGAACATACCATTCTTCATAAACTCTGCTACACTTTTGCTATATGCAAAACTCTTTACGACAATCTTTTCATTCAAGAACCAGAAAAACAAATCTGCTTCCCATCTTTCATATTGAGCTACACACAGGAACCTTAGAAATCTATTTCTCCTTCATCCACTGCCTTAGACTCTCAGCTTCAACAAACCTACCTGTAAGGCTGTAGCTGAAACTAAACCACCCAATGTAACATATATAGTAGCCAGAGTTACCCAGTTCAAGTTGAATAAGCTTCCTCGCCACTCTTTCCCCTACTTCTACATTACCACACACCTTGCATACATTCAACACCGCACCCAAAACAACTTCATCAGTAAGTTGTCCACACGCCATAAGTAAACTCACCATTACCACTGAATCAAGCTCGTAGAACAAGAGGAAGTGTGAAATCATCTGGTCCAACACAAGACTCACGCCACATACGAAGAAACCAACCGATTGAAATCGACGCAAAACCTGATATAGAGAACTAGCCGATGATTATTTTCCATGAGAAAATGTAGGAACGAGATGATTTAGCTTTGAGTAAGCAAGAACGAGCTTGGAAGGCATGTGACAGAAGACAGTAAGCGTAGTAGGAACGAGAGGATTTAGCTTTGAGTAAGCAAGAACGAGCTTGGAGACACAACGTTGGGATAGAGAGAGAGAGAGAGGGTACGAAGAAGATGAGCGTGGATATGACGTAGATGCTTAATGTTTACGGAATGATGTAGAAGTGAGAAGATATCATGATTCTGTATGGTTACTAACTTACTGATAAAGCTCGAGCTGTAGAGAATATTGTTAACAGATTCTTCGCCGGACGAGAATAGTAGGAAGAAGCAGACGCTAAATAATGTATATTTTTAAGTTAATAAAATAATATAATTGGTTAAATATAATTATATATTAGAAACTAAATATATAAATACATTTGACGATGTTTTCTACAGTAGACGGTGGTGGTGGGTTCCACCGGTCAAATTCGAATTTCTCAGTCTTGCTCTTTCGCGCTCTCTCAAAATGTTCTTTCTAAACTCTCAGGCACAAGATTCCGATCATCACTTCCATGAAGCTATGGCGGATTCTAACCATCAATCTCCGTCGCCGCCTTGCGAAAACGGCCACCGATCGACAATTTCTCTTCGCACAGAGCAAGGCGGTACGTTTTGTTCCATTTGCTTCTCCAATCTCGTTTCCGATTCACGCATCCCCACCGTACACGTTTCCTACGCGCTTCACCAGCTCTCCATCGCTCTTTCTGAACCTATCTTCCTTAGATCTTTACTCTGTTCTCATGTTCATTTTCTCCTATCGCCTCTCGTCCACGCTCTCTCTTCGATTGATGATGCTCCAATCGCTATACAGATTGTGGATATTATCTCTCTTCTTTGTTCGGCTGAGGAATCTTCAATCGGTGAGGATTTTGTGGAGAGAATCTCCGATCAACTCTCTTCTGGTGCTTTGGGTTGGAGCCGAAGACAGCTTCATATGGTATTGTTATCTCTATAGGGTTTATATCACTTCGATTGAGGATTTTCAGTTGATTTTTTTTTTCATGGAAGAAGTACAATCTATCTAACTAGATTTTGATCTGCAATTGTGATTCATTTGAGCATAGTGAATCTTGTTGCAGTCATTGAATACTTCTCTGAAATCTCTCATAGATTGCTTAATGTCTGTGTGTTGCAGCTCCATTGCTTTGGCGTTCTGATGAGTTCTGAGAATATAGATATCAACTCCCATATAAAAGATAAAGAATCTCTTGTATGTCAACTTGTTGAAGGTCTTCAATTACCAAGGTAATGTGTATAAGCCATTTTGAAAACACTTTCCATTTGATCTTGTATGAGGTATATTGCGATTTATCCTTTTTTCTGATACTAGTGAGGAGATCCGCGGTGAAATCCTTTTCGTTCTATACAAATTTTCTGGTATACAATTCACAGAACAAAATGTTGATGGAATTGAGGTTATTTCTTCATTGTGTCATAAGATCTTGTGCCTATCATTGGAAGCTCTTGCAAAGACACAGAGAGATGACGTTCGCTTGAATTGCGTAGGTTCGTATGAGCTTTTATTTATATGCTACTTTCTTATGCATAGAAGTATTCTTCTGCTTGGAACACCATATCCAAATATTTAATGCATTTCCATACATTAGAACTTTCCCAGTTGAGGCTACCATCAGTTTTATTTGAAAAGATATTTTACTATATTTCAGCTAAACAGAGATTTTGAACCTTGTAGCACTTTTGACCATCTTGGCGAAGCAAGGCCTTTTAGAAAATTCACATACAAACCATGTCAGCAGCATGAGCTTGGATGAAATGGATGATGACCCGATGCAGACGGCTGATACTGTAGTTGCCAGGCCTAGTTTAAATGTCTTATTTGCTGAGGCCATCAAAGGGCCGTTGCTTTCCACTGACAGCGAGGTGCAAATAAGAACCCTTGATCTTATCTTCCATTACGCATCCCAAGAGAGTACTCCAAGCAAACAGATTCAAGTTCTGGTGGAAGAAAATGTTGCTGATTATATATTTGAGATACTGCGGTTATCAGGTAATGTTTGTTTCCTTGAATAAATAGATAATATACTGATATTGGGCATTCCTTTATACTGGAAGAAAAAAAGTTTCCAGAGACTAGCAGAAGGTTGAGAAGCTAAGAAATGAAGTTATCATATACCTCTTTCATCTTAGACATCAAACTTTCTGGCTCTTTGTGATGTCAAACGCATATTTCATTGTTTCCTACACTAATGCAACAACTTGTTCAATTAGCCTTTATACATAATGCCAATTATATTTTCCGTATGATTCCTATCTTTTTCTTGCTTACTGTTTTTTCCTCTCGAAGCTCACATCTGCACAAGAATTGATAGATATATGTTTTTGTGTATCTGACTGAAAAACTCACTTTCATGAACAGAATGTAAAGATCAGGTCATCAACTCATGCCTGAGAGTTCTTGATCTATTTTCTCTAGCGGAGCATTCCTTTCGGAAACGACTTGTTATTGGATTTCCTTCTGTCATCCACGTACTGCACTATGTAGGCGGAGTTCCTTGTCATCCTTTTCAAATCCAGACACTGAAGCTTATTTCGAGCTGTATTTCTGATTTCCCTGGGATTGCTTCTAGTTCTCAAATTCAGGAAATTGCTCTGGTTCTGAAAAGTATGCTTGAAATACATTATTCTCAGGAGCTGGGATTATTTCCGGAAGCATTTGCGATTATCTGCTCAGTATTTGTTTCCTTAATGAAAACTCCATCTTTTGCTGAGACTCCAGATGTGTTAACATCATTGCAAGAATCCTTGAGGCATGCCATTTTGGCCTGTCTTAGTCTCCCTGACAAAGATTCAAGCCAGATATTGCATGCAGTCTACTTACTCAATGAAGTATATGTCTATTGTACTGCACCAGCATCCATAAACAAGACCAATTGCGTTGAGTTAAGACACTGTGTTATAGATGTGTGTGCATCACATCTATTGCCGTGGTTTCTCGCTGATGTCAACGAGGTCAATGAGGAAGCAACTCTTGGGATAATGGAAACTTTACATTCTATTCTGCTACATAATTCAGATACTCAGGCCATGGAGTTTGCAGAGATACTTGTTTCAGCAGATTGGTTCAGCTTTTCATTTGGATGCCTAGGAAACTTTTCTACGTCTAAGATGAAACAGAGGGTGTATTTGATGCTCAGTTCCCTTGTTGATGTCCTTCTCAAACAGAAAACTGTGTCACATATCAGAGATGCTCTTCCTTGTCTTCCTTATGATCCACAAGATCTGTTGTTTTTGCTCAGGCAAGATAGTTCCAATAATCAAGAGTTGGCTTCTTGCCAGTCTGCGGCTCTGCTAATTTTCCATACTAGCTGGATATACAATGATAGGTGACTTAGGCTTTTGATTTCTAATTATGTTTTTGATGGAAGAACTAGGGAGCTGCACATAATTTCTCTTCCTTTTATTCTTGCATCTTTCGCAGGCTTGCAGATGATAAGCTGCTTTTAGCGTCTTTGGAGCAGTACATTCTTGTAAACAAGACAAGTTTAATATGCGCGATCTCTGATTCTTCAGCTATGCAGCATCTAGTGAATCTATATAGTCTTTGTAGGAGTCTTCAAAATGAGAGATACCAGATATCCTACAGTCTAGAAGCTGAGAGGATTCTCTTCCATCTACTAAACGAATATGAGTGGGACTTGAGTTCCGGTGATATTCATGTAGAATCTCTGAAGTGGATTTTTAAACAAGAAAATATCAGCAGAAGTTTATCTTACCAGATCCAAAAGATTTCCCGGAACAACTTAATTGGAAATGAAGTTCGCAATGTATATGGAGATGGCAGACAGAGATCGCTCACATATTGGTTTGCCAAGTTGGTATCTGAAGGAGACAACTGTGCTGCAACTCTTTTGGTAAACTTGTTGACACAGCTGACAGAGAAGGAAGAGCAAGAAAACGATGTTATCTCAATTTTAAATCTGATGAATACAATTGTTTCTATATTCCCAACTGCCTCCAACCATTTATCCATGAATGGCATAGGCAATGCAATTCATAGACTCGTTTCTGGTTTTAGTAACTCATCCTTCAGAGCATCTTTTAAACCAATCCTTATGCTAGTATTCAACATTTTAGCTTCTGTGCAACCTGAAGTGCTTATGATTGATGAATCATGGGATTCTGTATCGATAAAGGTATGGCCGTTTAAACCTATTCTCCACCAACATTGTCATTTTATCAAAGAGATCACTCAATTCTCTTTTTTTTTTTTTGTAGTTATTAAATTATTTGAGCTTGCAAGACACTGCCATAACACAGAAACATGAAGATATGATGGTGATTGGCATTCTTTCTTTGGTTCTGTACCGCTCGAAAGATGGAGCACTTGTGGAAGCTTCAAGAAGTATTGTGTTGAATTCGTACTTGGTATCAACAATCAACACTGTGGTTGATGTAGCTTGCTCAAAGGGTCCAGCATTGACACAGTATCAGGATGAAACTGGCATCGGGGAAGCTCTAGCAATTACGTTACCTCTCTATTTTTTCTCATTAAGAAGGTATCGTCTGGATTTTTTTTTTCACACTTTAAATCCTACTAACTATTCTGACTCTGTTGTGACCTTTAGCTTGCAGAGTGTTCTAGCTGGAGCAGTGGATTGGCAAAGTTTCTTTGGCCCATCGAGCAACCTGGAAACGCTACCTATAGTCTGCATTTATTTCCATAATTTGTGCAGGTTAATGCATTTTGGAACACCACAAATCAAGCTCATTGCCTCTTATTGTCTGTTGGAATTGTTCACCGGACTATCAGAACAGATTGAAATAAAGAAAGAGCAATTACAGTGTTCGTCGAGTTACTTGAAATCAATGAAAGCTGTTTTAGGTGGTCTTGTATTCTATGATGACATAAGAGTAGCGACAAACTCTGCGCTTTGTCTGTCCATGATTTTAGGATGGGAAGATATGGAAGGAAGAACAGAGATGCTTCAGACCAGCTCATGGTACAGGTTTATTGCAGAAGAAATGTCAGTGTCCTTGGCCATGCCTTGTTTGGCATCAGATACCTTTGTGAACCACCATAGGCCGGCTGTCTATTTAACTGTTTCCCTGCTAAGACTCAAGAACAAGCCAGATTGGCTGAGAACTGTTTTTGATGAGTCTTGCATCTCTAGCATGATTCAAAATCTGAATGGGACAAATATCAGCAGCGAGACTGTAATTTTGTTTCGAGAATTTATGGAGGCTCAGCTGTTGCATTCCGAACAAGTGACCAAGTTGAATCATGCATTCCAGGTTTGTACATTTGTCACGCATATAAAGGTTACTAGATATAGGTTCGATTACATCAAATCAATTTCATAATAATTTCACTGATCCTGCAGGCAAGCAGAAAACAAATTCTCATGAATAGAACTCGAGATGAGACCGTTGAAGAACCAATGCAGCAGACAGCTTCCTCAATCCATGATCATGGAGAAGTCTGCAACTATCTTGTTCATTTGATGGTGTCTAATTCGTTTGGACATACAAGTGGAAGGAACACATATACTGAGAAGAAAAAACAGGTTCTCGATGAAATGGAACAATTCTCCAAGCTATTATCAACTAGAGGGAATGATGAAACTGATACAACACCATATAAGGTCACAAGACAGTGATTCAAGACAAATGCAAACAGAGAGAATCGTGAAGAACAACAGACTTAAGAGAAGGTTACAACTGTTAGTCTCTACATATAATCTAGTGTTTGTATAGGTTGAAATTTACAAAGGTAGAGTTTTCTGATTCTTAACCACAAGTTCTATTAGATACTGATAAGTCCATGAATTTGATTCTTCGCCTCTCGTACCAAGAGACTGGTTCTTCACTTCTTCACTTCTTCGCAGCTCCTAAGAAACTTCTATTTCCCAAAAGCAGCATGAACCAAAGGGCCGATAGTCTTCATTTCCACAGGTTTATCAAGAAACCCAATCATTTTTCAAGTCATAAAAACTCTGGTAACGTCGAACCCAGCTTCGCTCAAGTCGAAGATAATTCCTACAGTTACAAGATCAAGCTTCACATGTTTTGTCCGTAGCTCGGAGTGTAATAGTTCAATGCTCTTGAAATGCTCCATCTTTGAGTACGCTAAAAGAGCAATATTGGAAAAAGTTGTATCCCAAGGAACTCGAACTTCTTCCATCTCCTTAACAACATAATCCAAACCTTTCCTACTCACAAGACACCAAGCCAGATCAGTCCTACGAGTTCTAGAAGAAATGTCACGACCTAAATCATCAAGTCTCGAGAACATATGGTTATCAATATAAACATTAGCTATTCTCCTTACTAAACGTTACCTTCATCCAAAGAAATCCCAAAACTAATAATCTTATCATACATTTTATCCATCTTTTCCAATACCCCAAACTCAACATAAGCTTCAAGTATAGACAGTAATGTAACAGGCTCCAAATAAAAGAAAATTAAAAAAAACTAAAACAAATAAACTAACGAGAAAGCGTATATATATTTCTATATAAATTATGTACTAGTTTCGTTTCATTCACAATCTTTGATTGTTGATTCGTTGCCATATCCCCAAATAGTGTCTGTAGAACAGTTTTGCTTCTTGTTACATATTACTAGGGGTGGACACGGTCCGGTCCGGATATCCGGGATTTTCAGTGTATCCGAATCTGGATTCAGATTCGTCATATCCGAAGAATTATGGATCCGATCCATCAATATCTGCAGATATCCAGATCCGTGAGAAATAAGTAAAATTCATAAAATAATAATATAAAATTATTAAAAAATAAATTGAAAATAACATTAAAATAATTAAAAAAAATATTTTAAAATAATTTTACTTTGTAAAGTTTAAAAAATATCCAAAATTTTCATGTAAAAATTATTTTTATTATATTTTAAGTAAATTTCTATATATTAAATAATATATATTTAAGTATTATACATATATTTTAAATAAAATTATATATAAACACGGATCCGGATATCCGGGGTCTCAAAATAAAATATCCAAATCCGGATGTGGCCACCTCGGATATCCTCTTTTTCGGATCGGATCGGACCGGATCTCGGATCGGATCTTGGGTAATTTGCCCAGGCCTATATATTACTATCTCTTGGTAAATGGTAGTGTGTACTGACTATTTGAAACAAATTATTTTTCAGTGAAAAAATACCTGAAGTTGTATATTTAAAAGAATATTCACAATTATATGAATGTAGTATGCTACTTGGGTTAACTAAACTATGTGTTTTAGTTATACAAATAGACTTCCAATATAACACTAAAATAAAACTCTATATAAACAAATAATATGCCAAAATGAAATGTATATCTAATCAAGAAATAAGATATAATTTCTCAAAAAAAAATTTTTTTGTCAAGTTCATTGATAATACATATTTTAGTTATAAACTTGGAAATAACTCAACTAAGTAGCTTATGTGATATTGAAACATAGTCAAACCTAATTTTTCAACTCATCATTTCTTCTTTTAAAATTAATTACAATATAATACATTCAACAATTTTAAAAATTATTAGTAATTTAAATTAATTACAATATAAATCACTCAAAACTTTTGAAACATTATTAGTAATTTATAGTATAATGTTAAATAAAAATTTAGGAGCATTTATCACTAGTAAGTTATCGTAGATTGCTAATTAAGAAAATTTGACTACCATGATAGAGAATTAAAAGCATGATATACTATTTATTTTATTAATTTTTATCTAATAATTTCATTACCTGCGGCGCTGCGTTTTTCTAATTAAGCTAATCAAATCGAGATTCAAGTGTGAGATCAAGAAGTTTTTGTTTTTTTTTCAACTTTCAAGGTATTAACAGTATGCACACATAATTTATTTTGTAGTTAGCTTAATTACTAACTACAATGCTTATTTATAATACGATTCATTAATCTTGGTCTTCACCATTGACACTTTGCTACTATCATATCATTGAAATAATTTTTTTGAATGCGGTAATTTTATTATTGTTATGTAATGATTATCCATTGACATTTTAGATGATTTATTCATAGTTAAAAAAAGATCACTATTGACATTTTATATGATTTATTCATAGTTTTATTTTGTTGTTTAGAATTTACAACATAAAATGTCACAAAGATATTGGAATAAACTTAAGCCAATCTGAGCCAGAGAAGCTTATGATTGTTGGCACAAAGCGCAAGCATCCCAGGTAATTCAGTCTTATGGTTCTTCATTATCTGTATATGTTCTCTGACCTAAATGCATAACACAGTTCAACTTTAGAACAAGAAATTATAGAGGCATGTCAGGATTTCCCAGGTTTAAAAGATGAAGATGCAGATTATGCTTTTCCAAAGCTTTTGTTCGAGCTTGATCAGGCAGAAAATATTTGTTCGTGTTTCAAGCTTTCAATATTGTAAACTAAATTTCCTGAACAAGGAATTTTCACGGTTTCTACAAAGTTGTGATATTTCAGAATGAGGAGAAAACTAGGGCTTATGAAACTACACGTGTTTGTGTTTTTATAAGGTGACACTCATAGGATATTGCTCGATAAGGGTTTCAAAAAAATTCGAAAACTTGCAAGAGTTCCTTCTGACTGTTGCTTCTTTTATGGAGAGAAATAAATAACTATAACTGTAGGCACATATTTGATAGACATTGGGAGGGGTGTGAAAGGTATCATGGTATGGAGATACAAACTACGTATGCATAAGTGAACCAAAGGTCCTGTAATGATCACACCGCCTGTCATGTATGGTTCTGCGAGCCATGGGACCGATGTTCTTTTTACTGGAGGAGTTATAAGAGGCAAAAGGGGATTCTTGAGGTTGTTAATGTATCGGAAAAATACAATGATGATACAAAAAAGTGTAAAATGATTAATGGAATGCATAAGCGCAGAAAATTCAGCTCTGGATGTTTTTTGCGTGGGTTTTTTTTTTCTTTGTCCTTGGTGGTCTGGATGAAAATGATGAATATTTGATTTGTGGAGAATGTTATAATGCAATGACAGATTTTTGGAAGCTAGTTCTAGACATGCTCAAAGACGTTCATGTCTCCCCCATCCCTACCCCTCATTTTGGTGGTCAATGACAACCTCTACTTATTAAAAATGGTCAAAAGAGGTACGGATCTATCCAACCTTTATCATTACCAGCGATGCATTTTTAATCAAACCGAGAATCGAGTGTGAGATCAAGAAGTTTTCTTGTTCAATTTTCGAGGTAAAAATGCAGTATTTTATTGTACTCTTGAGTTGTGAATGTAGCAGAAAAATAAAATTCTGATACGAATGCATAAACAAAGAAAATCCAGATCAGAATGTTTCTTGCGTGATATGTTCTTCGTCTTTGGTGGCTTGGATGAGAATGACAAATACCTAATTTGTAGAGAAAGTTATGATGAGAATATTGATTCTTGGAACCTGGTACCAGGCATGATTAAAGATTTAATTTTCATATCAAGTCCTCTCTATAGAATATATAAACAAATATAAGGAACCTTTGTTCCAATACTTACACCTTTGTTTCACATTCGAACAGAGTTTCAGGTTCCATAGACTGTCCTTCAGTAGAGCTGTCCCAGAAGCCGCTTTGACTGAATTTGTGGCACTAAACTCAAGGACTTCCACTGGTTTACAGCTCTATTGAACCACTTCAGAGGTTTTCATCACAGAGCCCATTAATAAACTGTCGTGCTGCTGAGATTCACCTGAGAAATACCATATTCATGAGCTATAAATTCGAAATAATGTTCTTCATTGTGGAATAAAACCGACAAATGTAATAAACATATAGCTTAGTGAATTGAATGGGTTTCTCTTTTAGCCAGATAATAAGATAATATACAGGTTCTATATCTTGTAAAAACATCAAAAGAAACTCAAACAAAAATTTATTCTTTGGTTAAAAAAAAACCCTACCAAACATATTAATGTAAGCATTCATAAAACCAAGTCTCATTACCATCCAAAGGTAATTCTTAGTGCTCTTTGTCGATTAGTTTTGTTGCAATCTCTTTGTTTTCCTTTAACGAATCATAAACAACACTGCTCGAAAATTCACAAACAGCATCTGTAATCAAATCATCCCCAATTCTCTCATCAGCTTTATCCATAACTTTTGGACCTTGCAACATCAAGCATACATCACACATTAGCATCAAGAAACAAACAAACAACCTAAAACCTATTCACAAATGTTCTTACTTGGTGTTATTTTCTCATCATCCAAGAAATGATCTTATTGCAAATCAAGATCCTGTCTCAGAATCAAAAATCTTAAATCCTTTAATGGTTCTACAAATTTTCTTGCGAGCATGACGATTTTTACCCCAAGAATGTGGATTTGGATAAATCCAACCATATTTAGTGCAAACATTAGCCCCATGGCTTGTACCTCTTATATTAAGTTAACAAAATGTTCAGTGTCCATCATATTAAAAATATTGAACTTTTCTACAAGTATTGTTTAAGAAAAACGTAAATAACAAAAAAAAAACACAATCAGAAAGCGAAACCAGTCATGATTCAAAACAAACATTAATCTCATAGAGACATTTAAAGACAAAAAGATAGAAGCCATTATTGCTAAAAGCAACAAAGATTTATTGCTAGAAAGTTGTAAAACTAAAAAAGGAGAAAAAACTAAACAAATGAAGATTTCATTCATTTTTATGTACGCACATAATTATATATTGAAATGAACAAACAGTTTTTTTTTTAAACTAAAGTCTGAGAATCAGAAACCACAAACGAAACCCAAAAATGTGACAACATTGAGGGATAAAGATTAAAAACTGAGTCTTTTATATGAAAACCCAAAAGACATTGTTAATGATTACGGAACCTAAAAGGCACAAAATATAAAATAGTTTTAAATAAAAGTAATATAATATATGGTGTTTAAATGTTTATAAGTTGTATAATTAGCTTTATAAGTAATGCTTCCATTACATGTTTTTCCTATCTGGGTTAAATGATCATATGCTTATACATTTTAATTTCTGTGGAAGTAATTTTTTTATTCAAGGTACTATTATCTTGTTAAGAGATTAAAAGCTAAAATTAAAGACAAAATAAACTGTTTAGGATATCCAAAAAATACAATGATTAAATAAAAGACGGAAAACAAACAAACTTAAACAAATTCAAGGTAAAAGGAAACTGAATTGTCTCACAACTAATACAAGAATAAGCATAATAGTAATCATATCTAAAGCAACGCCAACACTGATCATGATATGATTGAAATTGTAATTTGGCATACAGTTCATATTGGATCTCGGAACAACAACTCCACTGTTATTGTAACCAAACAATGGTCCATTAGGAAAAATGATGTTTGGATTTTAGTTGAATATTTAATTTCTTCTTTGATCAAATAGATCAATGCCAACCCCATCTGAATTGTGAGAACTTATGCCCAAGTAATTCTGAGAAACATTTGGTTGAGGATATTGAGAGATTTCACCTACCAAATTCTTTTTTATATCTTCAAGAGCATATATCAGATTGTTAGTTTGATCCATATTGAGTTTTTTCACATCTTTCTCATACCAGTTTTCTATTTTTTCTCTTGATACTCTTAAAAACTCCAAGTCTTTTCCCTTATCTTTCTCATAATCATGTTTTTCCAGCGCCTGCAATGAGATTTTGTGTAATTTTTCTACTGTGGTATTATTCATAAAATACAATATTTTCTTTAAAAAGTTAGAATTACCTCGGTGAGTGTCTTGTTGAGACATTTGATATTTCCATGATGAGGGATTTCAGCGATTTGTAGATTGTTTTTGTGTACCTTAAATTGGTGGAGAAGCACAGAATTACGGCTACCATTTGAAAAACGATCAATTTGATCTTTAACATCTAGATGGCCAAAAGAATACACTTTTCTACCCGGAGAAAACACAATCATAAAAATTTCAACATCACACAATGTACAAAGGTCACTTGCTTTCTTGAAAAGTCCAAATCTTCTTTTTGAAAAAGTAATTTGAAGGTTTCTTACATTCGTCATTTTTTTCATCTTTATTTTCTTACGACCTTTGTGAATTCGAACCATTTTCTCAGAATTTTGAACAAATCAAAGACTAATTGATGTTTAAAAGTAAAATATGATCTTTATATTTATAGAGGTGTATTTAAATTATATAAATTTAAAATTATAGGTCATTATAAGTAAAAATAACTCCACCTAACCATTACATTTCTTAGAATTTTATTTTTCCATTTCAGAAGATTTAAAATTATCTCTAAAAAAAATTTAAGATAGAAATATATGATATTTAAAAGCAATATTAGCTGTATATGAGTTGTATATTAGCTGTATATAAGATTTTAATTATTTATAAGGTGTATTGCATTTGGAAATTTCACATTATTGGTCACTATAAGTAAAACAAATATTTCCACCAAACAATTGCTTTGTTTGAATTTAATTTTTCCATTTCAAGAATATTTCATAAATAATTCAATCTTATTTTTATATTGTACAACAATATGACAAATGTATGCATATTCCACAAGAGCAGACCTTAATTTGAATATTAGTTCTTCTACAAAAACTTAATTTTTATTGTTGGGAAAATGAAAAAAAAATAGATAGTATCTCAAAATTATATAATGACTTAACATTATAGGTCATTATAAGTACAAATAATTCAACCTAACCATTACTTTTGTTAGATTTTATTTTTCCATTTCAGAAGATTTCAAATTATCTCTAAAATTTGTTTAAGATAGAAATATATGATATTTAACAGCAATATTAGTTGTATATGAGTTGTATATTAGCTGTACATGAGTTGTATATTAGCTGTATATCAGATTTTAATTATTTATAAGGTGTATTGCATTTGGATATTTCACATTATTGGTCACTATAAGTAAAAAAAATATTTCCACCAAACAATTGCTTTGTTTGAATTTAATTTTCCATTTCAAGAATATTTCATAAAGAATTCAATCTTATTTGTATATTGTACAACAATATGACAAATGTATGCATATTCCACAGGAGCATACGTTAATTTGAATATTAGTTCTTCTACAAAAACTTAATTTTTATTGTTGGGAAAATGAAAAAAATAGATAGTATCTCAAAATTATATAAAATATCTATTGATTTATTTTCCAATTTGAACAAAATTTCATAATTATCTATAAAAGTTGTATACGATAAAACATTTTTGCTATGTATGTGCAATATTAATTGTTACATTACACAGTAATATAAAAAATGTATGCATACATCCCAAGGTTATAAAAAAAATATTAACAATTTAGTTTTTCATACTTAATATCTAAGCCCAACAGCTTTGGATAGAGCCTCTCTTAGTTCTATAATATATTATTTAAATAATTTCATATAAATTATTATTTGAATTTTAAATTTGAAAAATAAAAAACCAATCATGTTAATGCATGTGTCAAATTATCTATAAAAATTTTCTATTCCTACTTTTAATATTATTTTTCTTGGTGAGATAATCAATGAGAAAATTTCACTAAAAATGTTAAACAAATTTTCTATGACTTTTTTGAGCAGTCAATCATCCCCACTATCTCCTTCTCCTGTCACAATATTCTTCTTTAAAAGTTAACAGTTTTATTTTTGATAATTTGAATCTAAAACTGGGTTCTTGTGAAAACTATTCTTTATCTTATTTAAGCTTTCTCATCAAAACATTATTGACATATCTACGATTCATTGTTTATAAAATTCTCATGATAAAAAGAAGTTAAAAGAGGTCGTCAAGTGAAAATTTAATTAAATATAATTAGATATTATATCTGGTTAGTAACCTGACTAAGCAAACATGATCAGTTTTTAAAAATGGCTGTTAACTGAGAACCCCAAAAAAATGTTTTCTTCGGAATGAAATTAAATGTGGTTAATCTGAGTCAACATAGAGAATAAAAGAACGTGGAAGAAGCCATGGACTGTATCATCTCCAGTTCGATGATTCTTATCCGATTCTTATCACTATTGACATTTTAAATGATTTATTCATAGATTTATTCTGTTTTTAGAATTTACAACATAAAATGTCACAAAGATATTGGAACAAAATTAAACCAATCTGAGCCAGAGAAGCTTATGATTGTTGGCACGCATCGCAAGCATCCCATGTAATTCATTCTTATGGTTCTTCGTTATCTGTATATGGTCTCTGACCTAAATGCATAACATAGTTCAACTTTAGAACAAGATATTATAGAGGCATGTCAGGATTTCCCAGGTTTAAGAGATGAAGATGCAGATTATGCTTTTTCAAAGCTTTTGTTCGAGCTTGATGAGGCAGAAATATTTATTCGTGTTTCAAGATTTCTGTTGCAATTCTAACCTCTTACTTTGGCATAGAGGTTAGATCACTCTTTCTCTCCAGTTCTCTTGTTTATTTTAGTTTTTGTTTTAATTTTGTTCTAAGTAAAATAAGAAGTAAGTTAGAGAGAATTTGTTTAACTTTCTACATTGTTTCTCATACATTTTTCATTATAAATTACATACTCTTATATAAGAGTTCATCACTCATTAAAACTCAATTAGGATCTACTTAAATAAGACTCATTAACACTCTACGAACAATCCATGCTTCTAGATTTATAACAACAAACAAACACTTAGGCAACACGTTCTAGGTGTTGACTAGTTTCAGCAACTCCTAACAAAATAATAAGGACACACTTAAACTTAACCTAAAACCTTAACTAACTCATTTAACAATTCTAACAACTCTTGTTCTTTTTCTTTGTTGTAGATTTGATTAAAGACTCAAACTCCAACACTCCCTCTTGAGTCATTTGATCAAATTCTCCTAGTTGTTATTTATGGATTTGAATCCATTGCTTCTTCTTCTTGTTTTAGCTGTTGAACCAATTGGATCCTCAACTTCAACAAGCATCTCCAAGCTTCAATTAGACTTCTCAAAAAATAACAGAATTCTCCTTACAACACTTTATCCACACCGTTGTCTTCATTGCTATTTTTCAGAAGATTTCCCTATCTTGTTGAATGCACTTGAAGCCCTCATTCTTTAAGGTACAGTTGTGGATAAGTTTCTGAAGGTTTGATGGTGCTCTCTCTTGTCACCACCTTCTCTTTCCTTCCCTTCTTCTCTGACTTAGTCTCAGCTTTGCTCTTCTTTCTCTTTCTACGCTTCACCATTTTCCTCTCCTTCTTTTCAGATTGCAAGGCTCCAACAATAGACCAGCACCATGAGGTTCTTCTTCTCTCTCCTTATTTTCTTCTCCTCTTCTTTGCCTTTTTCTTCTTATGGCCAGGTCTTCTTTACCTCCTTCAACCTCATATTTCTTCTTTGTGCTGGCTGTCTTCATCTCTTCTATCTTGAGCAGGTTCCAAGATAAAAGAGGTCTGATACCATATTGCAATTCTAACCTCTTACTTTGGCTTAGAGGTTTAATCACTCTTTCTCTCTAGTTCTCTTGTTTCTTTTAGTCTTTGTTTTAGTTTTTGTTCTAAGTAAAACAATAAGTAACTTAGAGATAATTTGTTTATTTGTCTACATTGTTTCTCATACATTTTTATTACACATTACATACTCTTATATAAGAGTTCATCACACTTTAAAATTCAATTAGGATCTACTTAAACTAGACTCATTAAGACTCTACTAACAACCCATACTTTTAGGTTTATGACAATGAGTAAATACTTAGGCAACATGTTCTGGGTTTTGACTACTTTCAACAACTCCTAACAACTTAGTAAAGACACACTTACACTTAAACTAGAACCTTAAGTAATTAACAATTCTAACAACTCTTGTTATTTTTTTTTTGTTGTAGATTTGATCAAAGACTCAAACTCCAACACTTTCAATATTGGAAATGAAATTTCCTGAACAAGGAATTTTCACGGTTTCTACAAAGTTTGTGAGATTTCAGAATGAAGTGAAAACTAGGGCTTATGAAACCACACATGTTTGTGTTTTTATACGGTGACACTCACTGGATATTGCTTGATAAGGATTTCAAAATGTTTTAAAAACTTCCTAAAGTTCCTTCTGACTGTTGCTTCTTTTATGGAGAAAAATAAATAATTACTGGTATCATGGCACACATTTGATAGATAGTGGGAGGGATGTGAAAGGTATCATGGTATGGAGATATAAACTACAGAGTTACGAATTTATGTCTCCCCAAAGACGTTCATGTCTCCCCAATCCCTACCCCTCATTTTGTTGGTCAATGAAAACGTCTAATTATTAAAAATGGTCAAAAGAGGTACGAATTTATGATATAAATGAAAATGCTTGGTAGAAACTTGGTGTTGTTCCTCTAAAAGCAAATGCCTGTTTAGGGTGGGGAGTTACATTTGAATCGGTTGGAGATAGACTTTTGATGATTGGAAACTCAACTACTGATAAATCATGGAAGTCGACTTTACACATGTCATCCATCTCCAAATGTGGAAGAACTTATTTGGGAGGAGTATAAACACAGTTTCGATAGTGTTGAACCTGACCATTTTATCTGTAATCGTTGTGTGATGATTGACTAAGGTTTATTTATAGGCAAACTTGGTAAGTTTTTCGACATTTTGATCTGTGTTTTGCCTTCTTATGTGGAGGTTACAACGCGAAAACATAAGTGTTTGCCTCAACTGACGTAAACTGTTTCCATTTGTTTGTGACAATTAGTGTTTATGTTTTTTTAAAAAAACTTATTAATATTATTTTTGTGAAAATAGTTTTTTTGTTTCTCGTTAATTCTGGAACTTTTAGGGCTTGCTATTTATTTTTCACAAAACTAGGTTCATTTTTGGGATAGTAGAAGAATATATCCGATGCACTGCAATCTTTCCAACATTGTATATGAAAACATGTCGGATGTAGGATGTACTACTCTAATGACCTGTGTGAAGATGTTTTCATTCAATTCATGTCGCAATTATCCCAGCATCTATTCACTTTAGATCACATGTCCATTACTGAGTTGTAATTCCAGAGGTAATAGATCTAGCTGGAGTCCAGGCAGAAAAGATGAAGGTCAGAAAAGAAGTGCTAGGAGTAGGGCACCAACTTACAGTTTGCCCGATACATCGTTAGATGCATAGGCAGTCAGAAAATCAAGAAATGCTACTCTTAGCCGGGTTTTTTTTTTCTTTAACAAGAAAAAAAAATATCTACTCTTAACTGAATTAGTGAGAAACGGAAATTGGTTTACTCTTTACTCTTTACTCTTTACTCCAAGCTTTTACCAAAACAATTCCGTCATTTATTTTATTAGGACATGTCAGTTTTGCTAATTTTCTATGTTTACACAAAATTGGAATTAACTAGAAGTTGAATGAAAAAAACTAATTATTGATAAATAATATGTCAAAATATTTTAAGGAAAAGTAGAGACTAATTTTAACAAGTGAAAAGAATTCCTTATCTTTAAAAATTTGCCTAAAAATTCAATCAACACTATAGATAAACCACTAGTACTTTATGGTTTAAAGTTCAGTTGGTATCTAAGAAAACAATAACAAAACTTTCTAAAGCATTACCATTAGTACTCTTTAGTAGTATTAAATAAGAACATTTGATTCAGTGCAGATATATGAATCATAGTAATTTCATCTATTTTAGTTGTATAATTAGAGGCAATGTATTTTTCTAAACAACTATCAAACCGAGATTCAAATGTCAGATCAAGAAGTATTCTTGTTCAAATTTTAAGGTATAAACATAATATTTTATTGTACTCAGGTCAATCACAGAGGATTAAAAATCTAGTTTTTAAAAGAAATGTAACATAATATATTGTGTATAAATTTCAAACTTTAAGTAACACCCCACTACAAGTGTTTTTTTGTCCAATCTGCTTCAAATGAAAATGCAAATACATTTTAATTTCTGTGAAAATTATTGTTAAGTACTATTAACTTGTTAAGAGAATTAAAATGTAAAATTAAAGATGCAATATAAACTGATTCGGAAGGAAAAACATCTCAAAAATTACAAAGATTAAATAAAAGACAGAAAAAGTAAAACAAATTTAAGAAAAAACATTGACTTGTCTCACAATACAAGAACAATCTTAAAAATAATCATATATAAAGCAGTGCCAATATTGACTAGGATAATTGAATACAGTTCCCCACTCTAGTTCTGGTTGAAGTTGGCACTTGGCATATTGTTGAGTTTTGAATTTCTTCTTTGATCAAAATGATCAATGCCAACATCAACATTATAGCCACCAAAAGTGGCCAAGTAATTCTGAGTAACATTTAGGTGAGGATATTGACAGTAATCACCTACCAAATTCATTTTTAAATCTTGGAAAGTACATATCAGATGGTTGATCTGATCCATATCGAGTTCGTCCAAATCTTTCTCGTACCACTTTTTGCTTTTTTCTCTCAATATTCTCAAAGACTCCAGATCTTTTCTCTTATTGTTCTCAAATTCCTGTTTTGCCAGCACCTGCAATGAGATTCAATAATTTGTGTACTTAAATAAAGTTACATGTAAACGATTAATTATTATATCTCTAAATAAAGTTTAGACATATTTATCCATTTCCAAATTTATTATCATATAGTGCATAGAAAAAGATGGAGATATGGTTTTGTAGTAGTATTCATAAACTACATTATTTTCATATACTTTTATTAGATTTTCTCTTGTTTTTTTCTTAAAAAAAGTTTAGAATTACCTCACTGAGTATCTCGTTGAGACCTTTGATCCTATGTTGGTGGATATCACCGAGTTGCAGATTGTTGTTGTGTAACTTCTGTTGGTGGAGAAGGACAAAATTATTGTTACCATTTGAAAACCGATCAATTAGATCTTGAACATGTGGATGGCCAAAAGAAAATACTTTTCCACTGGGAGAAAACAAAACCATAAAAATCTCTACATCACACAGTATACATAGTTCACTTGCTTTCTTGAAAAGACCGAATCTTCTTTTTGAAAATGTAACTTTAAGGTTACTTACATTCGTAATTTTTTTTATCTCTATTTTCTGACGACCTTTGGTACTTTTAACCATTTTTCTAAGATTTTTAACAAAAGACTCATTGATGTTAAAAAGTAAAATGTGGTGTTTATATTTATAAAGATTTATTACATATGTAATTTTGTTATAATAGGTCATTATAAGTAAGAAAAAAATTTCCAGTTGAGAAAGATTTCACAATTATCTCTAAATTTGTTTAAGATAGAAATATATAACATTTAAATGCAATACTAGCTGTATATGAGTTGTACAATATGACAAATGTATGCATACTATATTAGCATTTTTTACAAAATCTTTTTTATTAATTTGGGAAAAAATAAAATATAGACAGTATCTCAAAAATAGAATAAATATTTTCTCTAAAAATTAAATTTCTCATTTGAACAAAATTTCACAATTTTCTCTAAAACTGTATCTCTAAATTTAATTTTCCTATTTTAAGAATATTTCATAATTATCTAAAAATTATGCTGAAAATTATGCTATTTTATGTTTTTTTTAAAAACAAATCTTTTTAATAATTGTTGGAAAAAATTAATATATGCAGTATCTCAAAATTAGAATAAATATTTTCTCTAAAAATTAAAAGATCTCATTTGAAGACAATTTCACAATTATCTCTAAAATTTAATTTTCCTATTTTAAGAATATTTCATAATTATCGCAAAAGCTATTTAAGATCAAAAATATATGCTGTTTTATATCCTTTTTAAAAAAATATTTTATTATTATTTTGGAAAAATTAAAATATAGACAGTATCTGAAAAATAGAAAACAATTTTTCTCTAAAATTAAAATTTCTCATTTGAAGAAAATTTCACAATTATCTCTAAAACTGTATCTCTAAAATTTAATTTTCCTCTTTCAAAAATATTTCATAATTATCTAGAAATTTTTTATGAAAGAAAATTTATAATATTTTATGTGCGCATACTTATCTCTAAAACTTTATTAACATTTGAAATGCTTGATGTTTGAAATGAAATATTTGTTTTATATTGTATAAAATATGACAAATGTTGCAAACTCCCAAGAGTGTATATTTAATTATATATGAGCTGTTATACAAAAACTTACTCTTTATTGTTGGAAAACTTCGAAAAAGTAGATGGAATTTTATTTTCTCATTTGAATAATATTTCATAATTGTCTCTAATTTTTTAGATGGAAAATATATGGATCAAATGCCAAACTGACCTTATTGAAATAAAAATGAGCTGCATGACCTCTATGTGATCTGCATAACCTTCATTTAACTTAGAAATGTGATATTCCCATTTTAACCTTGAATCAAATGTGTCGATATCATCGGGTCCATGTTTAACTTAGTTTACAGGGTTAAACAAAGTTAAACTATGTTGCAGGGTTAAACAAAGTTAAACTATGTTGCAGGAGTTAAACTAAGTAAAACTGAAGGTAAACTAAGTTAAACTGAGGTTAAACTAAATTAAACTATACACATTATACAGGGAATAATGACACTCATTTATTGTTATTTGTTTGCAGGGGACAATGACGCTCATTTATTTTGATTATGGTGGACATTATTCACATAGGGGAGATGTTGTTAAATGGAATCCAAAAGAATTTCAAATATATTCTTTATTTACTTATGGTAGTGGGGAAGACTTAAATTACTTATCGTTAGTTGAGAAAATTCGTAGAAAAGTGAATGTAAATGAAGCGACGAGGTTGAAATTAAGTTACATTCATGGAGTATTGCAGAGAGTATCATATACCGAATACATCTGCGTGAGAAGTGTTTATTCATATTTCTGGTAGATGCATTCTACCTCCAGATAACCAAAAAAAAAGGAATAACTCAAGAGGCTAGGTTTCCATTAGTTGGAGAAGACAGAGATCCCGAGGACTTGGAGGTTACTTTAATATGTCGACTTAATTTATTTATTTTAATTTGTTGAAATAAGACTTGTGGTTGTTTTTATTGTTGGTGGATGTGTATTTGATGGATCAGGTATAACTTCTTGAATCAAGTAAAATTATATCAAATTTATTATTACCAAGTTAAACTCAGTAGTTAAACTGAAGTTAAACAAGTGTTCAACTGAAGTTAAACTGAAGTTAAAGTAGTGTTCGTATACAGTTAAACTACAGTTGAACACGGTCATATTTTTAACGATTTAACAAAATATAATTGCCACATATGGCTAATCTTAGTTAAATACCACATATGATTAAGTTTGGTAAAAATAAATTTTAAAAATAAATGATATATTATGCATGTTCACCTTCATATCTCGGTAAAAACCATATACAATGTATGTTACTTACTTATTACTCTCATATCAATGTAAAACTAAAATATAACTTCTATTTAATAAACATAGAATCATAAGACGATTTTAAATATGTATTATTTTAATACTAATTATGTTCGGTAAACTACAAAAACAATAGGTGAATAAGGCTAAACTAGATTTTATGGTTTCAGCATGAAAGTTAAACTATGTATAAAATTGTTAAACTAGAAAACTAGTTATATTAGTCAATTAAACTAAGTGAAAATATTAATTGGAATGACAGCGCGACTTTTTATATAGAATAACGGCGCAACTTTTTGTTATGAAATGACAGCGCAGTTTTTTGCAATAAAATGACGGTGCAGCTTTTTTGCAATAATATATAATTTAAAATTTTACAAAAAATTTAACTGAAACCTGTTGTTTTTTGGGATTGTAATAACTTTGTTAAACTTAAGTTAAACTACAGTTAAAAAAAACATCATCGTTAATTTAAAAAAGCGAAACAATACAATATCATAATCAAACGAATGGAGTTTCATGATCTCGGTTTTACAATCATCAAATATGAAACGTCCCCATGGGAAAGTCTCACATTTGGGTAAATCATCGACGATCCTTAGAAGAAAGGAATATATTGGTCCAACGACCTTTGTTTTACCCTTAATCACTATGGCAAGAAACCACAAAACAGCCATCTTCAGTCTATCCTCTGAAGGACTCATCGAGCATATCTTAGTCTCCACATGCTCCACCCAAGGCTGAGCATCCTTCCCGAAATATTTACTGACAAGTCGGTCCCCCTTCCCGAGAGTTTTATAGTTCTTCGGGTATTGGTGGCAGTCAAATCCGCAGAGAAGTCCATGTTCCCTAAGACCGTACCTTATAGGGACTCCGTTTACAACAAACCACATTTATTGTGGCTTCTCCGTCTTCGCCATCCTTTGGATGAAGCTCCAAGCACCTATGACCTTCCGGTTGTTCTCCGTATGCATATGGAAGATGTGCTTAAACTGGGGATGTCTCAGGAACCACCCCAGCATATTTCCATCAAACGTCCTTATGTATTCGACACACCTATGCGGATCATACCGTGTACCCATCTTCGGAAACTTTGCCAATTGGCTAGGCTCAAAGAAGAACCCCAAAGGCTGTACAGGTACCTGCATTCAAAACAGTATAATAAGTATTTGAACTGCAGTTTAACAGTCATTTAACGATAGTTTATCTTGAGTTTAACTAGAGTTTAACTTGATTTAACTAGAATTTAACTAAAGTTTAACTAGAGTTTAACTTAAGTTTAACTATAGTTTAACTTGAGTTTAACTTCAGTTTAACTTTAGCTTTAGTTTAACCGTTTTGTAACCTTATTTTACCATAAGTTTAACTCTAGTTTAACATTTACAAGTAGCACTTACCATTTCTCCCTCAACACCACCACTCGATTCGCCAACTTCACGAGAAGGCTGCAAGGAAAACAATATATAAACATGTTACAAAACATATTAAACTAGTTTAATTACATGTTAAACCGATTTTTAATTACTAATTGTAATCAAAAAATTCAAAAAACCTTACCATTTGCTTTTTGTTTTTCCTCAATTTCTTTTTTTTTTTCAAACGGGAACTATTTCCACGTTCGGTTGTGTTTACCAACTCTACTCCATCTACTGGATCTTTAGGACCTTCAATATTTGCATTTCTCGTCCTCGCCATCGTCTTCACTCTTTAAATCGATCCCAAACCTGCAAAACATCAGAATATATCAATACAATTCATAAACATACACTGAGAATTGAAGAGTTTTAAACCTAAATTGAAGATAACTAATCTCTAAATTGAAGAGTTTTTAACCCTACATCAAAACCCTAAATCCCTGAATTCCATTTCAACGAAACCCTAACCAAACAATTACTAATCTCTAAACCCAAATTGAAGTTTCTATAGTTCTCAATTGAACAAGTAAACCTTTGTTTACCTTCAGTTTAACTAAAAACGCACAGATACACGTCAAGAAGAAGAAGAAGAAACCAAACACGAAGAAGAAGAAGAAATCGAAGAAGAAAAAGAAGAAACCAAACACGAAGAAGAAGAAACCGAAGAAGAAGAAGAAGAAGAAGAAACCAAACACGAAGAAGAAGAAGAAACCGAAGAAGAAGAAGAAGAAACACGAAGAAGAAGAGGGAACGCGAGTGGGAAAAAGGAAAGGGATGAGGTGGTTTTTTTGTAATAAACACAACTTTCAACAATTAAATGGTATTTTACTCAATTTTAAGATTAAAAGAAAATCAAAACAAAAATAAATAAATTTTGGAGGTCATTCTGGCAATTTAAAAATCCTGGAAGGTTAGTCCAGCATTTGATCCAAAATATATGCTACTTTATATACAAAATTAGTTGTTACATTGCACAATAATTTGAAAAAATGTATATGCATTTAAAATGGAAACCAAAAAATATGAAAAAATATAAATTTGAAAAGTAATGTGAAATTTAGTTGAAAACGAAATAATAAGATTTTTTCTCAAAAGAAAAAAAAACTATTTAGCTAGTTGATACTTATCTTTTGATCGATAGTGCAAGTAGGGCTTATAGTTATAGGATACTTGATCTTTTTGTTAAAAATACAAAACAAATATTTCCCCTAACTCCCTTTTTATAATCTCTTTCCAACCTTTATCAATACCAGCGACACATTTTTAATCAAACCGAGAATCGAATGTGAGATCAAGAAGTTTTCTTGTTCAATTTTCGTGGTAAATTATTAATTATATGATTCACATTTTAAATATCTATTCATCAATATTTGGTTCCACCCCTGACATTTCATAACTCGAGGATTACTAAAATAGTTTTGAAAAATTGTTGTGATTTGATTATTATAAACTGATTTATTTATTTCTGATCAAAAATGATAATTTATTGATATTATTTTTTGTGGTTTGGAACTTACATCATAAGATGTCACAAGAAATTGGAACACACTGGTGCCATTCTGAGTCAGAGAAGCTTATGACTGTTGGCATGAAACCAAACATCTCTGACCTAAGTGCAAAACATTCTTCAATTTTGGAAGGCAAAGTTATAGAAGCGGTTCAGAATTTCTCAGGTTTAAAATATGAAGGTGCAGAATATGTTTTTCCAAAGATTTTGTTCGAGCTTGAGGTCGAGATTTTTGCCCATATCCATGTCTTCATAAATGAAAGCTAATTTTTTTGTAGATATATAATTTTATTGTTGTTACAAAGTGCTAAGTTTTTCAGATGGTGACAATATTGTGGGATTGTGCAACCGTACGTGTTGTGCTTTCAAATGGTTAAAATTATTGAAAAATGTTTGATAAGGATTTCAAAAAATTTCAAAACCTTCCAACAATTCCTTCCTTTATGAAGATAGAGAAATACTATTTGTACAAGCACATATTTGATAGTCAATATGGTATTGTGGTGTGGGATATATATGAGTTAGAGATACATAAATGGATCAAAGATCCTGCAATGATCGCACTGAAGATTGTGTATACTTCTGCATGCCTTGGGACAGATTACTTTTTTTTTTTTGCTGGAAGAATTAGGATAGGAAAAGCTGGTATTCTTGAGTTGTGAATGTAGTAGAAAAAAATAAAATTCTGATACGAATGCATAAACAAAGTAAGAATGTTTCTTGCGCGATACTTTTGTCTTTGGTGGCTTGGATGAGAATGACAAGTATCTAATTTGTAGAGAAAGTTATGATGAGAATATAAATTCTTGGAACCTGGTACCAGGCATGATCTAAGATTTAATTTTCATATCAAGCCCTCTCTATAGAATATATAAACAAATATATGGAACCTTTGTTCCAATACTTAAGCCTTCACGCTCTGTCTTAGTAAGATTACCAGTTTCACATTCTTCACCCTCGGGTGGCTCAGCAAGACATCAGTATTCTCAACCAAAGGGACATCTTCAGGAACAATTTGACTGGCACTAATAACTTGACCTGCATTGGCTTTTACCGGATAAGTGTCCACTGAAACATTTTTATTGACCATACAGCCCACTTCATCAGGATGAGTCATACAGCCCACTTCATCAGGATACTATAGTCAATGATATAGTCATAGTCAATGACCTGAGCTCAGGGTTTCAGGTTCCATAGACTGTCCTTCAGTAGAGCTGTCACAATCTTTTCTAATACCAGAAGCCGCTTTGACTGAATTTGTGGCACTAAACTCTATTGAACCACTTCAGAGGTTTTCATCACAGAGCCCATTAATAAACTGTCGTGCTGCTGAGATTCACCTGAGAAATACCATATTCATGAGCTATAAATTCGAAATAAAGTTCTTCATTGTGGAATAAAACCGACAAATCTAATAAACATATAGCTTAGTGAATTGAATGGGTTTCTCTTTTAGCCAGATAATAAGATAATATACAGGTTCTATATCTTGTAAAAACATCAAAAGAAACTCAACCAAAAATTTATTCTTTGGTTAAAAAAACCCTACCAAACATATTAATGTAAGCATTCATAAAACCAAGTCTCATTATCATCCAAATGTAATTCTTAGTGCTCTTTGTCGATTAGTTTTGTTGCAATCTCTTCGTTTTCCTTTAACGAATCATAAACAACACTACTCGAAAATTCACAAACAGCATTTGTAAACAAATCATCCCCAATTCTTTCATCAGCTTTATCCACAACTTCTGGACCTTGCAACATCAAGCATACATCACACATTAGCATCAAGAAAGAAACACACAAACAACTTAAAACCTATTCACAGATGTTCTTACTTGGTGTTATTTTCTCATCATCCAAGCAATGATCTTAATGCTAATCAAGATCCTGTTTTACCATCTCAGAATCAAAAACCTTAAATCCTTTAATGGTTCCACAAATTTTCTTGGCAGCACGACGATTTTTAGCACTAGGATGTGGATTTGGATAATTACAACCATATTTAGTGCAAAAATGTTCAGTGTCCATCATATTAAAAATATTGAACTTTTCTACAAGTTTTGTTTAAGAAAAACGTAAATAACAAAAATAAAAAATAAAACACAATCAGAAAGCGAAACCAGTCATGATCCAAAACAAACAAACACAAGTTCTTGTTAAGTTTAACCCCGAAAATATTGAAATTAGCTTTATAAGTAATGCTTCCGTTACATGTTTTTCCTATCTGCGTTAAATGATCATATGCTTATACATTTTAATATCTGTTGAAGTAATTTTTTTATTAAAGGTACTATTAACTTGTTAAGAGATTAAAAGCTAAAATTAAAGACAAAAGCAACTGTTTAGGATATCCAAAAAATACAATGATTAAATAAAAGACTGAAAACAAACAAACTAAAACAAATTCAAGGTAAAAGGAAACTGAATTGTCTCACAATTAATACAAGAATAAGCATAATAGTAATCATATCTAAAGCAAAGCCAACACTGATCATGATGATTGGATATAGTCACACGCTCTAGTTCTGGTTGAAATTGTAACTTGGCATACAGTTCATATTGGATCTCGGAACAACAACTCCACTGTTATTGTAACCAAGCAATGACCCATTAGGAAAAATGCTGTTTGGATTATAGTTGAATATTTCATTTCTTCTTTGATCAAAAAGATCAATGCCAACCCCATCAGAATTGTGAGAACTTATGCCCAAGTAATTCTGAGAAACATTTGGTTGAGGATATTGAGAGATTTCACCTACCAAATTCTTTTTTATATCTTCAAGAGCATATATCAGATTGTTGGTTTGATCCATATTGAGTTTTTTCACATCTTTCTCATACCAGTTTTCTCTTTTTTCTCTTGATACTCTTAAGAACTCCAAGTCTTTTCTCTTATCTTTCTCATAATCATGTTTTTCCAGCGCCTGCAATGAGATTTTGTGTAATTCTTCTACTGTGGAATTATTTATAAAATACAATATTGTCTTTAAAAAATTAGAATTACCTCGGTGAGTGTCTTGTTGAGACATTTGATATTTCCATGATGAGGGATTTCAGCGAGTTGTAGATTATTGTTGTGTACCTTGTGTTGGTGGAGAAGCACAGAATTACGGCTACCATTTGAAAAACGATCAATTTGATCTTTAACATCTCGATGGCCAAAAGAATACGCTTTTCCACCGGGAGAAAACACAATCATAAAAATTTCTACATTACACAGCGTACAAAGCTCACTCGCTTTCTTGAAAAGTCCAAATCTTCTTTTAAAAAAAGTAATTTGAAGGTTTCTTACATTTGTTATTTGTTTCATCTCTATTTTCTTACGACCTTTGGTATTTCGAACCATTTTCTCAAAATTTTGAACAAGTAAAAGATTAATTGATGTTTAAAAGTAAAATATGATCTTTATATTTATAGAGGTGTATTTAATATATAAATTTAACATTATAGGTCATTATAAGTAAAAATAATTCCACCTAACCATTGCCTTTGTTAGAATTTTATTTTTCCATTTCTGAAGATTTCAAATTATCTCTAAAATTTGTTTAAGATAGAAGTATATGATATTTAAAAGCAATATTAGCTGTATATGAGTTGTATATTAGCTGTATATGTGTTGTATATTACCTGTATATAAGATTTTAATTATTTATAAGGTGTATTGCATTTGGAAATTTCACATTATTGGTCACTATATGTAAAACAAATATTTCCACCAAACAATTGCTTTGTTTGAATTTAATTTTTCCGTTTCAAGAATATTTCATAAATAATTCAATCTTATTTGTATATTGTACAATAACATGACAAATTTATTCATATTATACAAGAGCAGACATTAATTTGTATATTAGTTATTTTACAAAAAAAATATTTTTTATTGTTGGGCAAATGAAAAAAAAAATAGATAGTATCCCAAAATTATATAAAATATCTATAAATTTATTTTCCCATTTGAACAAAATTTCATAATTATCTCTAAAATTTATATAGGATAAAACATTTATGCTATGTATGTGCAATATTAATTATTACATTGCACAGTAATATGAAAAATATATGCATACATCCCAAGGTTATAAAATTTTATTTTTTCATACTTAATATCTAAGCCCATCAGCTTTGGATGGAACCTCTCTTAGTTCTATAATATATTATTTAAATAATTTCATATAAATTATTTAAATATTCTAAGCTGATGACATGGGATGCACTACATTCCCCTGTCGTACATGTTGGAGAGAAGCTGTTGAAGGTTAGAAAGAGGGAAACTGTAATGCCATCCCGTGGAAAGATTCACCATGATACTCGGTTAGAACTTAGAAGGTTAGTGTTTCCATTTGTTTGTGTTATTAACGTAAGTGGTTATGGTTATCTGGAAAAAGATTAATGTGTTTATGTTTGTCAAGGAAGAATCAGTTAAGAAATTAACTCTAGATATGATAATTCCAAAATTAGCATCTAGAGAGAAAAAAATTTCAGTCATATATACAATTTAAAAGTCATTTATAAATGATCTGCATAAAGTAACTAAAATAAGCAACAATCGCTCCTACAAAAACCAAACTACTAAACAAGTCTTTGTACTAAGCAAATCCTTAGAATCATTCATCATCCTATCATTATACAATAGAGATCACATAGCCTTTAGTTAACAGAAGAGCAACAAACAAATGGCACCCAAAAGGGTCTTCCTTTCACTTTCCTCTCCTTTCTCTTTAATTCCACCGGATACTTTGCTGGTGAATTCCACTCTTCACTCACTTCTCTTCTCTCTGGCCAGCGACCGTCTTCAGGAGGGGACGTCTCCTGTCCTAGTATCGTACTCACTTTCGGTATCTTACTCTCTTGATGTTTATTTGACTCTACTTGTAGCTTTGGTGATCTTGCTTCACTCAAAAGGTTCTTCAGCGGCACATGTTGTTGTTCCTTTACAGTGCTCCAGCTTGTTGTCCTCTCCATGGTGATCTCTTGGTTCTGAGATGCGTTTTCCAGTTTGTTAACTCCAACGCTTAGTCCTGTCTCATCAAAATCTACTTAGCTGTTAAAAAGATACACATTATTCCTTTCCAATGAGTTTATATTGAAGAGTGTTTTGGTTTTTCTCTCATACAAGATGGAATATGTACCTGAGACTGATCCTAAGTTGGATTCAAACGCTTGAGAAGTATTATTTCTAGCGACTAGCGGACTTGATACCAGAGATCGAATGTGTGCTTCTGAAAGATTCTGCAATCTCCCAAAGTCTCGATGATCATTTGATTCGATTGTCACAGGGACCTCAGCATAGAAATTGTGTGCTTTATCATTACTATCAAACTCATTTCCTTGAATAACTCCCAATCCACCAACAACTCTATGGAATTCTGTCCTACCACTTTCCAGTGAATTCTTATTAGCTGATCTAACAGAATCATTGGGTGCAGTGCCTGTTGCTCCAGAATGGCTTATAGGATACTCAGTAGTGTTAGCTACGTTTACAAAACTGTTTTCCTCCACAAGCTCCCCTCTTTTAATCTCTCTGCCAGCTTCATCATTACTTTCATAGGATTCAGTACAGATTTGGAGGACATGGTTTTTAGATGTTTCTGTTGAACTTTTTATCTGGCCGCTTGATACATCTCCCCCAGATACAACAGACACCGAAGAAACATAGTTTTCAGCAGCAAAAGAGGACTCAGAACTCAGCTTGCTACTGGGGCTGTTCCCCTCCTCAGCTACAACATATGCTTGAATAAGTTCACTCTCATGACCAACAAGATCAACTACATCAGTTTTGTTAGCTGTATGACTCAAATCAGCATTCAAGTCAACAACTATAGGATCTACAGCAGGTAGAAACTCTCTCACGGTTTCAGACTTGACAGTTTCTTTTGCAGCACCAAATGATGATTCACCCTCTGTAGCTTTCTTTTCAAGATTTTCAGGGTCAATCTTAAATATCCCTATATTGTCTGCGCAAGGAAACTCCTTGACCGCAAGCAGATCAGTTTGGTATTGAGGTTCAATTTTTTCTTCAACGAAAAGCTTGTGCGGCGAAGGAACCTTTGTGCCAATACTTAAGCCTTCAGGCTGAATGCCTAGATTCTCCGCCTGAGTAAAATTACCAGTTTCACATTCTTCTCCCTCAGGTGTCTCAGCAAGACAAGGATCCACAAAATGAATCGCTTCAAATTCTTCCACACCTTTGATTCCATGCAAAGAGACATCAGCATTCTCCACAGAAGGCACATCGTCAGGAACAGTTTGACTGGTGCTGATAACTTGAGCTGCATTGGCTTTTACCAGATAAGTGTCGACTGAAATATTCTCATTGACCAAACAGACCACTTCACCAGGATGAGCTATACTCGTTACTTCTAAATCAAATCCATGAGGACTTTCCAAATCCGAGTAAATCACTTCATCATTCCATGATGAATCCGAAGTAACTCTCTTTCCTAATGCAGATGCTAAATTAGCTTCAGTTATATCCGGTAAATTTCCTTTGGATTCTGTCTCTAATCCAACCTTAGATATAGTAGTACCATTGTCAATGACCTGAGCTCCCTGTGATGACTCGAACAGAGTTTCAGGTTCCATAGACTGTCCTTCAGTAGAACTTTCACCACCTTTTCTAATACCAGAAGCCGCTTCAACTGAATTTGTGGCGTCATTCTTCTCAAGGACTTCCACTGGTGTAACTTCACAGCTCTCTTGAACCGCTTCAGAGCTTTTCATCACAGAGCCCACTAATGAACTGTCGTGCTGCTGAGTTTCACCTGAGAAATACCATATTCATTAGCTATAAAGTCAAAATAAAGCAAGTACGTCACACAAAAACATGAAAGCCAAAGAGGAATAAACCCGAGAAATGTAATAAACATATAGCTTAGTGAATTGAATGGGTTTCTCTTTAAGCCAGATAATAAGATAATCTTCAGGTTTTAGATCTCGTAACACCAAAAGAAACTCAACCAAAACTTTATACCTTGATTAAAAACCTACCAAACACATTAACGTAAGCATTCATAAAACCAAGTCTCATTACCATCCAAAGTTAATAACTCACCGGGGTTCTTAGTACTCTTTGTCGAGTAGTTTGTTGCAATCTCTTCGTTTTCCTTGAACGAATCAGAAACAACACTGCTCGAAAATTCACAAACAGCATCTGTAAACACATCCTCTTCAGAAACATCTCCAACCCTCTCATAAGCTTTTTCCACAACTCCTGGACCTGGCAACATCAAGCATACATCACACATTAGCATCAAGGAAGAAACAATCAATGACACAACCTAAAACCTATTCACAAATATTCTTACTTGGGGTTATTTTCTCATCATCCAAGCAATGATATTTCTGCAAATCAAGATCCTGTTTCACCCTTTCAGAATCAAAAACCTCAAATCCTTTGATGGTTCCACAAATTTTCTTGTGAGCACGACGATTTTTAGCACTAGGATGTGGATTAGGATAATTCCAACCACACTTAGTGCAAACATGAGCCCCATGGCTCTTACCTCCTATATAAAATTAACAAAAATATTCATTGTCCACGTTCTCAAAGATTGATTTTTTCTACACATGCTTTCTTTAAGAAAACTTAAATAACAAAAAAAAAACAAATCCAGAAAGCGAAACCTCTCATAATCAAATAGAGAAACATTAAAAGACAAAAAAAAAGCCATTATTGCAAAAAGCAAACAACAAAATTGCTAGAAAGTTACAAAAAAAAATAAATAAATAAAAGGAGAAAAATCTAAACACATGAAGATATCATTCTTTATAAACACACATTAACAGATTGAGATTAACAAAAATTTATAAAAAAAATATGACAAAATGAAAACTAAAATCTGAGAATCAGAAACCAAACTAAACCCAAAAATGCGACAACATTGAGGGATAAAGATAAAAATTTGAAACTTTAAGAAGAAAACCCAGAAGACATAGTTAATAATTACAGAACCTGGAGATATGCAGTGGTCCTGAGAATCCATGTGATAAAAAAAAATTGTTGTTTGAGAGAAGAAGAGAGTTTTTTTTTTTGTTTTTTTTAGGTTTAAGAGAAAGAAGGAGAAGTAACAGTTTTGGTTAAAGAAGAATTTATAATAAAGCAAAGAATGAGAGAGTTTGGGAAACGAAGAAGCGAAGCAAAAGCCCACTCACTCACTCACTCACTAAACCAAACGATGATCGGTGGGCGGGGCCCAGATTAAGATATAATACTTTATAATATAATGATTCATATGGAACATTTTTATATATAGTAAAGTGTGAACTGTCAAAGTATTATCATTGGCTCATTGCTAATTCTCATAACCAACAAAGGCAACAAATCTTCATAAATCATATCGTTTGGTGACTTTTGTTTGTTACCAACTGATAGCTTAACATTATCATTAAATATAATCTAACTAAAATAATAATATTATTGAAAACATAAAATTCTTTATTAGGATTCAATGTGAGATCTTTAGTAAATGTTTTAAGCTCATATAAAAATCATATCTAATTGTCATTAAGAAAAATCAAACCGTTACACATGTGTATATACTCATAATGCATAATGCAAAAGATATTTTGATGTTTTGTTGTACTTGTACTATATGATATATATCACCTGCTGTCTTCACTGGTCAAGCCAAAAGCAATTTCAGTTCGGGACTCACGTGTCTTACAAGAGACCTTTTTAGACCCTACCAGCCTACTCCTAAACAATTTTGTGGTTGAAAATATTTGTGTCTTTATATTTCTTTTTCAATATATTGTGTTAGATTGGTTTCTTTTTGCCGGGGATTAAGTAAAGATGAAAGTTTCACCTTTTGTATTTTTGTATCAAGAATAATATAACAAAAAAAAGTTACAAAAAGAAAAGACAATAATGATAAATCACTTTTGATTACAAAAGTTCGAAAGTAATTACTTTTTAAAAGGAGAAATGTCAATTCTGTGAGATTTATATACTGAAGTCTGAAGTCTGAAGAGAGTAGGGTCAATTTTGGTTTGCAATGAGATTTATACAAAATAATGCTTACAAGCAATCATCTTTAAGCTTTCTTGTCTCATGATGATACAGTTGCCTCTGACAACTTTCTTGGTCCAGACGCAGCTAGTAGCTCGTAATCCTGAAGCATCAGTGACCCAACTTGAATATTAGGACTAAGCAATGTGTAGTTTAATTGGTGGGACAAGACCGGGTAAACCGATCGGTTTATGGAAAAACCAGATCATTTACCAATACAGACGGTAAGTTTTTGTGTTTACCTGGACAATAGACTGTGAGCAGAATTTGCCAGAGAGAACAGCGCCTTCCATGGAAGCTAAGTACTTCTGTTTAGTGTAATCTCCAGCTAAGTAGAATCCTTTAATTGGAGATCTCTGTAGAGGACGACATGGTTCACAGTTTGGGATGGTCTTATACACAGACCTGATCATGCAACAAAAAAAAAAACATGTCGTATCCATTATCATTAAGCTCGGTTTCATGTGAAGCTAAATAAATGTATAATTTCTCTAACCTTGGAGTTTTAACGACATGGTACTTCAAAATTTTAGCTTTGCTTTGGTCAGATGCGATTTCATTAGGGAAGAGTTTCTCAAGTTCTTTCATTGTAGCATCTATGATGTCAGAGTCGCTCCTTGATATCCATTCCTCTGCAGGTGCAAATACTAGCTCCAGCATCGACCGGTTAGGATCGTAATATTCCTACAGTTAATAAAGAAAGAAAATGCTTAGTTTAGTTAACTCTGAAGAGAATCTAGGTTGAGTCAGATTCGAAATCAAGATTAGCCAAGAAAAGTTTTGAGAAAAATATTTGTGAGTGGTATACATCAGAAGCTTCAAAGTGCACCAGGCTGTGATATCTTATGATAAACATTTAGGAATAAGCAATAACCAGTCAAAGACAGGAACACATTTGAAAAGACAAGAACTGTGTTCGTACCTTACAAGTCAAAGACATGTCGGCATAAACACTCAGAAGGTTACTTCTGCAAAAACAGCAAAACACGATTGTTGAATAATGAATATGCATCATAAGTTTATCCAACAAAAAATCTTAGCTGTTGTTAATCCATTCCTGCTGTGGTTCAAGACTAAACACTTTATTACTCTAAATGAAAAGTATTATTCGAAAAATCTTTTCTTTCAACAGTCAAGACCGAGTTCAACTAAGTATTACTAGAAAGTTAAAAGATAGTAATATACATATGCCTCAAAACTGCTCAAATAAGATATTCACCTGCTAAAGAGTAGATGATCATATGTGTTCTGCAATTTCCGATCAAACCTGCAACATTAGTTCACAGCACTTAGAGGCTAGAGCCGCATGTGATTTAAAACAATGGTATTAAAAAAACATGAAAAAGGTATCGGCCTCACTAACCATATATGAACATTAATAACTGGCACTCCAACTAATTTATCCAATTTCTTGAAGTATGGTATATCTTTCCAGGGATCCGGTAAAAGGAGCTTCAGGATATCGACTACATGAAAAACGTAAACAGCATCTTAATAGGATACTAGATGAAATGTAAACTGACGAGCAGTATAGTAGTAAACCTGGAGCAGCAAATACATAAGCGTCTCCTTCTACAGTGCTTCCATTAGTGAGTAAGAAACTCTTTACCGTGCCATCATTATTCAGCTCAATTTTCTTTATCCTAGAATTAAGTTGCACTTCCCCGCCAAGTGACCGAATATGTTCCACTACTGGCATACAAAGCCTTTCTGGAGGATTACCATCCAAGAATGCCATCTTGGAACCATGTTTTTCCTGTCAATGTAATTCCAATCCTTTTGAATTAGCATATTCTCAAAATCCTAATCAACTGTTGCAGCTTATGACACACGATAAGTTTCAAGGTAGATATGAGAAATATATGATGATTGGAATGAGATACTACTCTACAAGTTAACCAACGGATAAACTCAAGAAATATGTTGCTTAGCATGTAGTCTCATTCAAAACAGCCACACCCATGAATGTATATCAATGAAATTGACTTATTGTTAGTAAAACCACTCGCTGATAAACATCATGTTTTCCACACCCAATACTTATCCTCCCTGCCACTATGGGCAGAAGAAAACAGCTAGAACCTTATTTGGTAAAAAAATCATTCTAGTATAGTTTCCATGTCAACTATGTGAATTGTAACGACGATTGCCAGTGCAATAAAATTTACGAAATATTGGTAAAGGAAGAAAGGAGAGAATTAAAGGGTTGAAATGTCAAACCTGAAGAAACCGGTTCAAAGCTATCAAAATGCATTGCATTGACAGTTCATCAGGATTTATAAAGTTTAGTGCCTTGGACATGGCAATAAACACCTCATCGGTCACCCGCTCAGGTACTCCCTGGACGAAATACAAACTCATCGTAAGCTATTTTTCTCTCATGAGCAAAAGCACATCCATAGACTGGAAAAGTCAGAGCTAACCATAAGAAAGCTGGCATACAAACACTACATGATTTAGCATGCTAACTACTCTAGCTTTAAGTTCATCGACATGCTTACAAAAATCTCACAAGAAAGTAGAACTCAAATAGCCAACTTGCCTGCTTTTGCATCCATTCTTTGACTGATAAACCATCTTGGGCCTCAACATAAGCCTGGCCGCCGACCATTGCTGGCAAAAGTCCAATTGCAAACTTTATTTTCTCTGGCCAGGTCAACATTTCGTTGTTCCGCAAGATAGCCCAAATACCTACAAAGTAAATCCAACAGCAATAACTTTAATTATATGCCAGAAACAAAGAAAGTCCACCATTGAATATTTCAGCACTAATATTACAATGGAGTAAAGTATATTATCTTGCATTGACCGATAACAGATTTTTGCAGTTTGATTTCCCAGCCTACTTATGAGGAAGCACGAAACTACATCTCTTACTTTGAAAAGAAAAACGACCATGTTCTTTCACTAAATTAGATGGATAGATGCAACATAGTTACTACTCCGCTTTTTACACAATTAAATCGTAATTTGTTTTGCTGTTCATAATATCCAACAAGTGTCTGGATATTAATCCAATTTTATCAAACTAAATCCATGGTGCTATTAACCAAAGGTTCTACCACTCTTTTCATTAGATATTTTATGTTTGAAAGTTCAAACACTTGAGGCAGTAATATTATAAGTTTATACTCTCACCGTTTAAGGGTGCTGGTAGGACATCTGGGAAGTCAAATCTACTAAATTCTCCAGGTTTACTTGGCATAGCGAAAATCATGGAGTGTTCCTTCCACTGCAACCGATCATTGATCCCAAGTTCTCCAAATAAGTTCTGCACATTCGGATAAGCACCGACTTCCAGGAAGAATATGAAAAGAATAAAGACAAAAAAATAAAGAACTTCACTAAAGAATAGTAAGAACAGGGAAAATAAAATAGAATAAGAATAGTAGTTAACGATAAGCATTATTTTGCAATTTTTCTTCAAGATTGACAATGGTAGAACTGATGAAATGAGAGGAATCTTTCTTGGTGATCCAAATGAGCACATTCCAACATGGGTACAAGATAATAAGAGAAAAGCTTCAAATAAACTTGTTAGTATCAGATTGAACACTAAATGCCTTTTCTCTCATTGACATTAGCTTATTTTCTGTGTGTACCGCGTCACTTTTCAAACAGATATATTTATGCCGCTACGAGATATCTTATTTAGCTACCTATTATCAAAGCCTGGGGCGTAAATTGGTGAATCCCATGTAAACTCAAACCCAAGTTGTCAAATATCAACCATCTCGTGAGCAATGTAGAAAATACATATACATATTGGGGAGCAGCAGCGAGGATATGAAATTGAACTTACAGAATATATGTAAGCCGGTTTCATACCAGTCCCCATCTTCATCCTTCCATGCAGCTATCTGTAGGAATACAATTTCACATTGTTAACAGATGTTTTCGAATAAGAAACGTAAACTTGCCAAGAGAAAGAACAACAATGTAACACATAATATATATTGAATTAATTGAATTACCTTTCCACCAAGAACATCTCTTGCTTCAAGCAACAAAGGTTTATGGCCTGCATCAGCCAGGTACTTCGCAGTTGACAATCCAGCCAATCCTAAAAGTATTTGAAAGGGAAAAGAGGCTTCATCACATGAAAGTACATAACACAAAGCTCCTAACTAAACAAACTTAATTAGATCCCAAACAGAAAACAAATAAACTAATTTATAACATACCAGCACCAGCAATTACAACTTTTAAAGGCTTTGCAGGACGAGGAGCACTACGGAAAGATGCAGATAAACTTGCAGCTTCCAAAAAATTGACAGTATTCTCAAGCTCTGGCCTTGGAATATCCACACAAACTACCTGTAATTTCCTCTTTTAATCATCACAATAACACTTACACACAGTATAAAAAATTCCAAGAAATCAAGTTAAGAAATCAGACAGACACCTGCAAAGGACCAGCACTACTCCTTCTCCTTGTTCTTATCTTAAATGCTCGAGAAGTAGGAACCCTAAAGCTATGTCCCATCAAATCACAACCTCCAGAAGTAAGTGCTTCCAAAAACCCATTTTGATAAGGCAAATTCGCAGCAGAAACATTCCCAAACACAACCATGTTTTTTTTACTTTTTTGCCACCTTAATTCACAACTTCTTCAATAAATCTCAACTCTAAAGACAGAAAAGAATTCGAATCAGAGAATTGTGTCTTAGTAGAGAAACGGATGGAAGCAGTTCAGATAAAAGATTGTGGCTTTAACAAAATAATTGACACAAAAAGAAGAACAAAAAAAAAAAAGCAAACTTGATTAAAAGGGCTACAGTAGTATCTCACCGAGCGAACAATCCTAAAGTAGAAGAAGGAGACACAGCGAAGAAGAAGGAAGCTAGTGATGGTAGACGATAACATAATGAAGGCTTTGATTGCCCATATGGTCTTTTTGGTTGGTTTTCAGACCACTGCTCTTTTGCATACCAAATATTGTAGATAGATTACCACATAAATAAAACTAAATATAAAATTTGTTTGCTTTTTGTTAAGAGTAATTACCATTTATAAGATTATATTCTAGTTAAGAGGATTAGACAATGCATCTCATGTAATGTGATTCTGAAATAAAATTAAAAAATTCACTAGGTGGAAAAATTAATTAATCCATATTCGGTCCAACCAAAATCAATTAGTATGAAAGATAGGAGGCGGATAAGATCTAATTCAAGAAGACTACAAAATTGAAAAAGACCATATTTAGAATCACAGTAGCTCGGAAATCATGTGCTAATGCCGGCTAGATTATATTTTTCATAATATTTAGAATTTTTTTTTTCTTTTTTTTCCCAAAGTCATGATAACCAAATTAAAAAACCTAACTACAATCTAAACGTGTCCGAAGTTACAAAATGTAAGAAATTCTATTGCAATCAAACTTTTTAACAATATGAAAAATCCAAAAGAAAGTAGAAAACATGTTTATCTCATACAAAGACATGATAACAAACTCAAAACCCCACAAAACTAAGGATTATAAAGTAATATCTTTTTGATTCCACAAAGTCTAAATATCGGAAAGCAGTTGTTGTTGTCTGATGAATTGTTGCATAGTTGAAGAAACGTCATTCGTTTTCGTTTTACCTTATGATACAAATTAATTGTCATATCTTTCTTCCAAAGATGTTATGATATCATAGATAATGACAAGTTCAAAATTTTTTTAAAACATACTCCTTCGATTACACATAATCAAATTTTCGCATGTACGATATGCATGGGTATAAGATTTATTAATTTTAAAACATGAAATCACTATTTTCAGTAATTAAAAATCAGAAAATAATAACTAGATCAAAGGTTTTAAGCAAATGTTCCAATTACAAATACATTTGTACCTTTTATAATATATCATTTACTTAAAAATCTAATCAAAACATAGGATCTAGCTATAATATTGAGTCAAAAGTTGCTCAACAATGCATCCAGACATTGTCTTAGTTTTAAAAAGTTTGTTTGTGGTTTGCTATGCAGCAACGAACAGGATATCCCTAAGGCATTGTTAGGCATGAGCCCTGAAGCTTTTTGTCCAAATGTATGGCTCATCGTGACAAGTATATATTATGACACAAACAAGTAAATATGTGAGTTTTTTGTAACATGTATTATATTTATTAACTTCAATCGTATAATATTGTAAATCTTAATTGTTGAAAAAAAAATTGTTTGGAAAATTTTAATTTAGCATAAAATTATGAGTCTACATATGTAATCAATTAAATCATGAGTATCCTTACTATTATTTTAGAAACTATTAGGAGGAATATGAATAAGACTCTTTAGATTATCTTTACTAGTATTTCAGAAACTATTATATTTGCTTTTCTTTTTTATTTCAAATAACTATGTTTTAATAGTTTAAAATCAATATATTTGTACAACTTTATTTAAACTCATTGCATATTATATTATATAGTTGATGCGCAATATGCATCATGGTTAAATACTCATTTGAATAACATTGGTGCCATAGTGTGTTTTATGCCATTAAAATCAAGGACCTTAGTAAAAACTATACAACATAGTATTTTTATTTACATTTTTGGTACATTATGTTTTGTATAAGTATATTTAGTTTTTATTTAGTTTTAGTATTATTTGTCCTTCTTTACATCTAGTAACCCTAAAAAGGAAATCATTGGCAAGACTTAGAAGAAGTAGTAACCTTTGGTTATTATCTTTTATATTGATCATAAATTCAATAATATAATTAAGTTATAAGTACTAAATTCTTTTGAGAACTATGTCAAAAATAAAATAAAAAGTATTTGTAAAAATTTATTTACATGTACATCAAAATAAAGAACACAAAAGTAACAATGGAAATTCGTAAAAAACAATGAAAACTTTGATTAGGGTATATACAATTTATCTCTTTTGACAATATAGTTTTGGATGATTAAGTATTGAATTACAATCGATTTATAATCCGATTGACAAGAATGATTATTCGTATAGTGATGGAAACCACATAACAAGTGGCCACATTTACATTTAAACTCTAACAACTCCACCTTCTTCTTGCATGCATTGCATCTATTATTCATTTTCAGTTTCCGTTGAGAGTTCTATGGAAAATGTGTTTTGTTATTGGATTTAAAATAATGATTTACAATATTTTAAGAATATTCTAATATAATTCATAAGTAATAGATGATTCAGTGTTAATATTTTAATTATATGATTCTAAATCTAATGCAACTCCAATTGTTAGAAGGAAAATAACAACTCCATCTTCTGACGTCATATTTTAAATTAGGTCCAGAAGTACGTTTAATATAATTATGGGTACAAAAGCCCAATAGCTATAACAAACGTAAACAAAATAAATAAAATGAGAAAAGAAAAGGTAAAAATAGTGGTAACAGTGAGAATCGAACTTTCCTCCTCAACCTCACAATATCTTTTGACTTTTTCTCATTCTTTGCTTTGACTTGCCAGTCTTCTCTTCTTTTGATCAAATCTCTTCTTCATCTTCCTCAACCTCTTCATCTCAATCGCTTCTTCTTCTTCTTCTTCTTCTTCTTCATCTTCTTCATCAACAATGTCTAATTTGACTTATACTTCTGCTTTCAACTTATCCGACTCGCCTTTTAACCCCACCATTGGTTCTTCCTCTGCGTTCGTGGTACCTTCCGAAGATAATACCGACAACGCTTGTAGCATCTGTCTCGAACCTTTCACTCTCCAAGATCCATCCACTGTGAGAGATCCTAATTCCTCTCTCTCTCTCTTCTTTTGTCTTCATGGGGTTTTACGATCTCGTTTTCTTTTTCCCTTTTTCCGAATTTGATAATGACATGAGATTTTGCCGTAGAGATCGTTTGATTACTCGATCATTTTTGTTCTTTGAACAATCGTTTGATTCATGTTTATGGTTTTTTTTAGGTTACGAGTTGCAAACATGAATATCATCTTCAGTGTATCATCGAATGGTGTGTTACTCACATTCTCAATTTTGGATAGAAAACAATTCATGATCTTATTCATCTTTGATTCTTCTTCTCCTGTTTTATATATCTATCAGTGCACTGGTTTTTGTAATTGGTATTACTACACAGGTCACAGAGAAGTAAAGAATGTCCTATTTGCTGGCAATTCTTTGTTTTGAAAGATCCTGCTAGGTACTTGAAAATGATTTTAGTTCAGATTAATTTAAGTACATAACTCCAAAGTTAGGACTTAAATAGTATTGGTTTGTTTGTAGTCAAGAGCTTTTGTCTGCTGTGGAAAAGGAAAGACTTTTGAAAACCAGGAACATTTCTTCATCTTCTCCAGTATCTATTCATCACTCTCATGAAGATTTTCACTCAGGAGAGGTTTGTTAAAGTTGTCCAGTGGGATTTATTAAGTATAGGAGTTTTGGTACTAGAACTTGGTTAGATAAAGATTATATTTTTGCCAGGAGGAATCGCAGTTTAGCAGCTTTGATGAACAATTCTTGAGGCATCTCACTGAAGCTGCTCATAGACGTTGTCTGCTTCGTAGAAGGGATAATCAAATATCCTCAAGTCTTGTTTCGTCCAATGATCTCGGTGTGATGACTAGTCTTGATCACATCTCTGCTATTTCCCATGTTGGACATCAATACACTAACCCTTGTCCGAGTCCTCGCTCAATGACCCCATCTTCTCCTGTCTCTGGTCACTCTTCTGTTCCTGCTGATAGCAACAACGCATCCAGGTATTGTCATACACAATATCAAGTACAATACTGACTACTGAGGCTTTGTCTGCCTGAATTATCTATAGCCAGCTTTCATAATTTATATGGTTATCTCAAATAAAATATGTGTATATGGGACAAGGCTTCACAATGCAGATGCTCTTATATCTCCTAATTTACTTAGTTATTACTGGTTGGGTGGATTTTTGTCCACTGATCATTTATTTACATGGCGATGGAATGAAAGACTACGTTTCTTCATAAACCAGCTTCTTCTTAGAGAATCCTCAAGCCTTAAATTGGTTGTAACTTTCCTAAACACTATGTAACATATCTTCATATTTGTTTCTATAATTAGAATCTCCCCTGGACGTTCTCCGTCCCGTTCATCTCAAAGTCCAGGTACACCTGAAGCATCCTCTCTTCCAGAAGCCATTAAATCCAGATTAGCTGCTGCTTCTGCGAAGTATGTTAATCTCAATCCCTCTTCATTTGTTCATATGTATGACAAAAACTGATCGGGACATGCCTCCAGGTACAAAGAATCGATCTCTAAAAGTAAACAAGGTCTTAAAGAGAAGTTACTTGCCCGCAATAACTCAGTGAAAGAATTGAGCAAAGGAGTGCAACGTGAGATGAATGCAGGATTAGCTGGAGTTTCACGGATGGTGGAACGCTTGGAGCTTGCTTCAAAACGTTTTGGTGGTTCTGCTCATGTATCATCAACCTCCACTGCTTCTGCTTCTGGATTCAATTTCTCATTCAAAGGGAAGCGTGTAGAAGCCAATTCTAAGTCTAATAATAATGGGAACAAAACCGAATCCCATTAGCTGCAGGTTACAGACTTCTCTGCTTCTCCCGGTTTCTCGTCTTCTAGTTAGTTTGGTTGGTAGTTTTTGATAATGATTAAATCGTTGAATGCATCTCAGGGAAGAGAAACGTGCTAAGGAAATCAGATGAATGAAGAGACCTTTAATGCAAGCGATGTACGCTTTCATGGAATCAACTTTCCCGTTGGTCTTCGCATCCTGCATTATTCAGAGCTCTGGTCTAGTCTCTCTCTTCTCAGTTTCTCTTTTTTTTGGCGATGAGTACTTTTATAAGACTAAAATAAGCAAAATCCTTCTCTGAGTAATCTTGTTATTGCTCGATTTTCACTCTATTTGAAGTAATGACTTTAAATTTATTAGTTTTTTTTTAAAAATTATGTTTCTATGTTTATCACGTAGAATTGGATTAGGACGATCACTATTGCACCTATATTTCTACTTCAAGACAATTCCACAAAAAAAAAAAAAAAAAAAAAAAATGGAAACAAAACTCTTATTTGCTTCGGACATAAAAACACCTGAATACTAGCAGATATTGGCTTAAACAACTCTATAAAAACTCAAAACATACAAAGTTTCAAACATGAGATTAGATTGTGGAGAGCCAAAACAAAGAAGAAGGCAGGCAAATAAATTTGCAAACAAAAGATTAGGTTGTGAACAGTCAGAACAAAGAAGAAGAAGGCAAAGACAAATACATGCAAAGTTTTAGGCATAAGATTAGATTGTAGAGAGCCAAAACAGACAAGAAGGGAAAGACAAAGATATACAAATTTACAGACATAACAGATTAGGCTAAGAGATAATGACTGGGGAACCTTCTCTATGCAGTAAAGGGTGTGGCTTCTTCAGCACGCCACAGAACAAAAACCTGTGTTTTTCTTTATATAATAAGATTTAAGGTTAATTTATACGAATGGAAATATAAATGATAGTCAAACTTTGATCGATCCGTTTGTAGATTCACAATGACAAGTAGTAAATATATAGCGAGAAGAATCAAAACAAGTGTAGAGAAAAAGCAAAAAATACATCACTCAAAAGAAAAGTAAACGATTTAGTAGTGTTATGGAGAATAATAGCATGACTTGTGTCGATTATGATTGGTATAACGAGTTTCCAACACGGAATCTGATGAATGGTGTCTATGTTATTTTCTTGAAGCCATCTCAATATTCTTGTAAGGTAATACAAGAGAATATCGAAAGAATCTTGAAACAGTGACAATTCCCTTTGTGTTATGGATCCTCAAATCTCATAGAGAAAAGAAAGTGTTCAAGAATTGATCAAATATTTAAAAAACCTTATTTATTTCACATTTTTCAAGCAAAGATAAAAAAAAAAAAAAAAAACTCAAAAACCTGAAAATTATCAGCTGTTCCCTTGAAGAGGACTGGTCATAGTTCCGATGAGTTTATCATCTTGTCTAGGAGTAGAAGAAGCCTTTGGCGTTTTTGGTCCACCCTGCAAAACAAAAAAAAAAACACAAAAATGTTCTTATCTCTACAGATCTTTCAACTTTTACCATTTTCTTTGCAAGAGAGTTTTACTTACCGTTCCCTTTTGGGCAAGTAACCTCCGAGCTGAAGGAGCTCTAGCTAATGACGATATAGCCACAGCCGCTACAGTCGCTACTCGAATCTTTTTATGCACATCTATATATTCATCTGTTTCATCCACAATCTCCTCCTGCAAAAGTTCTTCAAACACATCTTCTAGTGTGATGATACCAATAACATCTCCATCTTCAATCACCTCTGAAGTATCCGAGAAGCCGTGTCTGACAGCCTCGTTGTTTGGTAAGAAAGGTGGTCTATTAATCTTGTCGATATGGACAATGACACTGTCGTGGTTTCCTTCTCGTTTTAGTAACAAAGCTGAAGTTAAATCGGAATCATTGCTTTCATTAGTGTTTTCTTCAGGCACAGTTGAAGGAAGAACTTTGTTTTTCCGTTTAACCTTCACAACTGCAGCCATGTGACTGCTACCTTTTTGAAACTCATTCAGTATATCATACAAAGGCATATCAGCTGGAACCCTGTTTAATCATTTATCACAATAAAAATTTTGCTGCACACAGAGATGCTCAAGGAAAGAAAATGAGAAAGACTGCAGATGAAATAATAATGGTCACAAGACCTTGGAATTCGACGTATAGAAAGGGCGTTAACAAGGGTCTCCTTTTCAGGGCGAACTGTAAGAAGAGTCTTCACCTAACAAAACAGAAGAATTTCTTGATTAGAGTTGGAATAAGCTACCACTGAACACGCAAATCATACCAACGGAAAAGGGTCAACAACACCTACCAAGAGAAGTCCAATAACGTTTTTCGGATTCTCGGAGTAGACAGGAATGCGGCTGTGACCTCGCGCTTCAATCCTTTCCATAGCTTCCCTAGGAGATTAATCACAAGCGGAATAGTTAAGGATAGAAGTGAAATGTAGGTTCTATGGAGATAGTTACAAAACTGAAAGCCATGCTCCAGTTTCAAAATCAAGAATACAAATAATCATGTACATTTAACCTACAAGAGCATAACATTAATACGTAAACACTGACATAACAGGAACAGTTTGAGAACCAAACTCACCTATCCAACTTTGAATTTACATCCAACGAAAATGTTGATTCAATTGGTGTCATGGCTTCTTGCGCAGTCTTCTCAGTCAAATCAAGAGCTCCATTTATAATTGTAGTCTCATCATGAGTAAGTTCACCTCCCTTACCAGCCGCTTCACCGTGAATTGATACAAGAGCTTTTAACTGAGCCCTCCTAAACAAAGGATCATTGTGTCCCAATACCCAATCCAACATCTTCGCAATAGGAAAGGATATCGGGTATGAAAGAATCATTAAAATTCGGACAAGCCAAACCAAATTAGCTCCCACTGCTAATCCATACCTAGTGCATATAGCTTGAGGAATAACCTGAAAAAAACTCAAATCAATGGAAGCTTTGATAAACCTAGCTAAACTTTGAAGGTTAAAAATGAAACCATACCTCTCCGACAAAAAGAACGAATGTAACCGATAGAATTATAGCAACATACTCATTGAATATCTTATCCAAATATATAGGAAGCCCCTGCAAAAAATTTCAACAAGTGAGAGAGCTCTTTAGCTTCTGCTTCATCATCAAAACTAGCATAGAAGTTTCATAGAGTTGAATTAAGCTATAACCTCCATTGCAAGAGCATTGAAGAGAAGCAGCGTCACTAAAAGCTGATGCTGCTTCTGAACAACAGGAAAAATCGCAGCTGAAACAAGAATCATTCACAAAGCAATTTCGCCATGAGAGCAAAATTCAAAGAGTATCAGATACAAATTCAAATTCCTAATAATCAACTTGATACAAAAGTGAAAGATGAATGAATAGAATCGATCACCGGATTGCTTCTTCTCGTTTGGAGTGCCACTACGTTGGAGAATTTCAAGCTCGACGAGACCTAGAGACATGAGACCTAAAGTGAGACCTGACATGATTCCGGCGAATAGAACGAGGAAACAAGAGATTCCGGCGTAGATAATCCACCATAACGATCCGAACGGGATCGCTTCGCTTTCTATGACGTTAGATTGTACAACGCCGGCTAGCATCCTCGCCGCCACCACCGCGTTAATTGGATGCATTTTTGAAGATTCTTCTTCTTCCTCTCTCTCTCTCTCTGTTTGCAATTTCCCTATCACTTTTTAGTTATTTTTCTTCTCTTTTTTTTTTTTTTTTTTTTTGTTATTGACCTCATCGCCGACCTAACGGATTTGACTTTTGTACAATTTTGAATTTTCAGGACTCTAAGGAGAAACAGCTAAATTTTGAATTTTTTCCTTTAGCCCCCAAATAGTTTTGGAAGTTTTAAGTCCACCCCTTGACTTATTGTTTGATGTAGGATTCTACAGATTGGGATCTCAACACAACTACCAAATACCGTATTCGTGTATGTTTATATATCACATATTTCTTTTTCTGATAAAGGTTTAGGTTTATGTATCACATATTAAACGATTCTTTTGTATATTTAATTTTCTACCGGTATTTGTATATTGCAAATGTGTGATTGTGTTTTCATCTATAAGATTAATAGTTTTTAGATATTAAATTAATACATAAAATTGGAAAATATGATGAATATCATCGAAAAGTGTAATGAGACCTTAAATTATGTGTACATGGGACATAAGACAATTAGCTTACTATCAACTGGATTAACGTTGAGTTGGAAAATTATAAAACTTTGAAATCTAAACCTCGGTACCCCCACATGAACTAAAATTAATCAGACTTAAAAGTATATAATTGATCTATCCCAAATTGACTCGATCACTTTTGAAATATACGGTGACACTTTGAATAACATATAGTAAAAAAAATACTAGACATTTTGATTAACATATAATCAAATATACGAGTCAATTCATTTATTATTTATTGAGTATGAGTTATAAGTTTATTAACTTAATGGAAAAATAAATAAAGTCCTTAACTTACTTATTTTGGCAAATTTGTGTGTTTTTAACAGTTTCTTTTTTTGGTAACAGTTTTTAACTATTTCACATTTAACTAAACAAATAAATCCTAGTTTTACGTTGACTTGACCAAACTAAACCCTATATTAATCAAACTTAGCACTTCAATTTTCTTTTTGGTCAAGCCTAGTTAAGTTAGATGATTTCTTAAAACTTTTCTTTCATTTTAATAACAATAGACACGAAATTTGACAAACATTTTTCCTCGTCTATAGCTTCCTCAAAAAACCATCGGCGTATCGAAGATTAGCGATTGGATACATTATTTCAAAACTATTGCTAATACAAAATAGCGACCACAAAAGTCTGTGTCAATATAATAGAAGATCGTGACATGTCAACTATACAGTATATGACAAAAAGTGTGGACAACAATAGAAAAAAAAAAACAAATTAAGGTGTGTAAATTACAAATTGCAAGTGTTTGTGGAACAAATTTATCCACCGGCACTAAAACATCTTAAAAATATGGGATGAACCATTTCTTTCTTCTAATGACTTTTTATATATGGCTTTTTTTATATACAATGGCTACTTATGCAGATAGATATTTGAATAATTTCCAAATATTTTCTAAATATTTTATTTATTTATTTTAATATTCATATACTTTTTATTGTATTTAGTGTTTTTAATAGTTTATTATAAATTATAAATATGTTTCTAGACCTCCTATTATATTGAGTTTTATAGATAAATTGATTAATCAAAAAAGTTTTAAAAATATTTTGATAAATTACTATAAAAAGTATTCACAATAGTTTTTGTGAAATCCCTACTACTTTCAAACCCTACTTATCTAATATTTTGAAAATCAATCGATCTCTATTTCTATCTCTATAAGTTTCGCTTCATCAAAAAGACGTAACCGAATCCTGAATAGTTAAACCATAAACTGAGATTTAGAAAAACTAGAGACAAGATGAACAAAACACATACCTCACCAAAAGTAAGAACGAATGTGACAGAAAGAATAATAGCCGTAAATTCATTGAATAACTTATCCAAATATATAGGAAGCCCCTGCCAAAATATTCCAATAAATCAAAAAGTATAGAGCTTGCCTCAACTGAGTTATCTTATCTATATAGAATCAAAAACAAGAGGCTTTAATATGAGATTACCTCCGTTGCAACAGCATTATTGGATTATTCGAATATATGAGTGTAAAAGCTATTCAGGTTTTTGTCATTTTGTGTATGGGTTTGGTTCTTTTTTGGTCGAATTTGATTTTTTTGTCATTTTAAGTAAACGTTATTTCTTAGAGTAACTCCACAGTTGGTATCTAATGCAGTATCTAAAAATTAAAAATAATAAAAAAGCAGGAAAAATACTAACATCATTAGAAAAGGTTCTCAAACTTTTATAAAAAGGTTATGACCATTTGTTATCACATTATTAATTAAAATAATAAATTACAATTTAAATTTAAAATAAATGATATATTTACTATAAAATTATTAAATTAATTTTTTTGAGAACCCTTGGTTTTTAACGATAAAAATACTTTTATTTCCCTAAATAAAAGTACTTTTATTTCAGCAAAAATATTTAATTTAAAGATTTTGTTTAAATATAAATTATTTTATAATTTAGAAACCCGTATATCTAATGATTCCTAATGTAGTTAAAAATTAGTAAACACATGTAGACTGGTTAAATTTAAAAAATGAAAGAGAAAAAAAACTCAAAAACTATGAGTAGTAAAATTTTATTTCGTACTTTGACTTTTCAAACACAAAGACCCGCAAAACAAACACATAATTATGAAAGTGATGACATAAGATAGTCAATCGATGAAAGTAGACCACATTTGCGTACGAGATTTACTCTGACTCGTCGCCGCCGTCAGACTCGTCACCGCCATCAGATTCGTCACCTCCGTCAGCTAGGTCTTCCTCCACCCTCTCCGCAGCATCCTCCGCGATGTTGTCTTGCATCGCGTCATATCCCTCGGATAAAGCTATCCCACCAAGAACTCCAGCCACAGCTCCAATCGCCAGCCCCGTGCCCATCCCACCAAAGTTACTCTCCTTATCCTTCTTCTTCTCCGGTTTGTCCTCGTAACCTGAGTGCTCGTATCCTGAGTATCCTCCTGCAGGCGGGCCACCGTAGTCCCCGTACTGGTGCTGCGGCTGTGCATACGGTACACCATAATCAGGTTTCGGCGGCGCTTGATTGTAACCGTATTGCTCGTCGTGGTACGATCTTGGATCATGGTGATAGCGAGGTTCAACGACGGTGACAGTGACATCGAGTTTGCCTTGAGGACGGCCAGAAGGACGCTTGAGCTTGAGGCTTTTCTCGAATGGGACGCCAAAGCCGACGTCCTGGATGACATCACGGAGGCTAAGACTGGCAGAACCAATGAGAGGTTTGGTGTCCTCTTCACGCCCCGCGTGTACGATGTCGATGTAGAGCTTGTCGTCATCATCATTGTTGTCTGGGGGCAAGGGGATGACCAGTCTTTCGTTCCAACATGGAGACGTGTCACCTTCCTCATCGACTCTGGTGGAGCACTTGTTCCTCGGATGGACCCACACAACGGCGTACGCTTTGTTTGGACCATGGCGCCAGTTCACGTTCTTAATGTTCTTTGCCGACGAGATTGTCAACTCCACTGCACTTCCATGAGACGACATTTCTGACAAGGATTCTTATTATTATTATTTTTCCTAAATGTTTTGTTTATGGGAATGAAGAGAACCTGTTGCGTGTGAAGGCGTAATTTATAATTGATGAGATTCCAAGAATATTCCTGACTTCGCGCACATACATATACATCCCCTAACGTGGCAACATGTATTAAAATATATTATTTTGTAGCCAGATTACCGTAAAATATCCCGTGAACGTGGCTAATTCGTGTTAAAAATATTCCCCCAATGCATTGTTGACTAGTTACTTCGGACTAACAAAACCTTAACACGGAGCTGACACGGTCTGTCTGTTTTTTTAATATATAAAATGTGAATTTTATAAAATAAAGAAAGAGGAAGATTGTTTAGATACAAAATCTTTATGTGAAGAGCAGATAGAGTTAAAAAAAAAAAAAAAAAAAACAATCAAAAGCCTCTTTTGACCTAAGAAAAATATCTATGGAATCAATGATTATGTATATGTGAACGAGATAGAGAGAAATTAGTGCAACTTTCCTTGTTTGAAGAGTTATAACGATGTTTCTATTTGGTCAATCCAATGGAACAGTGCAGAAGACGAGTTATTGTCTATATGGTTGTTACTCTCTTTTCACATATGCTATATTTTAAGATTGAGTAGCAAGATGATCGAGAATCTTGAGAGTGCATAAAGGTTTTATGGTCAGTGGCAGATTTAGAACATAATTTTATCGGGGCGGGGCGGGGGAGGGAAGAAACACAAAATAATTAATCAATAGCGGGGCAACTACCCCTGTCACCCACCATGTGCATCCGCCCCTGGTCAGAAACCTCATAAAGATTTCCCAGTTCATGAAGATGAAAGAGGGGAGACCCAACCTGTGAAAAAAATGAAACCATACCTCTGATGAGAATTCGCAATGAAAGAAGGCATGATCTTTAGTCTCTATTTCATGATTGCATAGGCAGCAAGTAGGAATCATTTGGAGTCCCTAACTGATGAGCTGAGATTTGACAGAGAGCCGGTTAAAATTTACAATAGAGTCTCGAGTCTCTATTTCTTGGGAAGTTTATTTCAGGCAGGATATTTAAAATGAAGCTCCACTCAATAGAGTCAAAGGCTTTCCGCTTGTCTATTTTCAGCATTCCCCTCTTAGATATGTCATTCTTATTGTATCTATGCACTAACTCAGATGCCATTTAAACATTTTCCACTATATGTCTCTGCTTGACAAAAGTTGTTTGGTTTTGCTAATGGAAGCAAGTTCTGGGTCGAGTAGTTGCATCTTTGGCGCATAAATGTTGTTTCAGCTTGAGCTAGTTCATGCCAAATCTTATAAACATCATATTCTCTTTCTGTGGATTCAATAGAATGAGTTGTTAAGACCTGTTCTTGAGCAGCTTTTAGATCAGCGACTGCCACTCTTTCTATGTTCTTAATTGCTGAAAAACAGATATGTTTAAATCCCTAACCTTTCCTTTCAGGTGCTTTAGCTTTCGAGAAATTTGCATTATAGGAGATCATATAGAGTCTATGGAGGACCAAAAGTCTTCAACTAATTATATGAACTTCTCATGATGCATCAGATGATGGTTAAACTTGAATGGTCTGATTTTTCTGGGCACTCTTTCCATAAATCTGATACAACAAAAGTGTGATATGAAAACAAATGATATAACATTAGGATAACCAATACATGTAATTATTCACATATCTGAAATCAAAGCATGGTTATATCTATGATTAGTTATACCATGCTTTGTATGGGTGCTAAGAAGTCTACCGGATTAGCATATTGGTTCTTACGAGATTTGGTTGTATTTATGATATCACGATACACAATAGATGTAAGTAGCCGCGATATCACAAATATCAGATTCATCAGCTCATTAATGAGGTCTAGGGTTACAGATTTTTCAAAGTTTCATCAGAAGCAAATTCAATTAGTTATGATTTATTTATGGGGTGATTACTCAATGAACCTTATTTTATATATTTATTACTAAATAAACATAACTTTTTTAATTATTAGTTTGATTTTTACACATTTAAAACCCAAAATACCCTGGAATTTTACACATTTTGAAACATAAAACAACATTTTGTGAAACAAAAGAAAAGTCTTAAAACTAGAGTAGTCTATTTATTCTTAAATTTAATTGTTCCAAAATTATTTCTTAAAGCTGGCAATGATTTACATTGAGATGTTAGGTCACCTCCATATGAGGTTTTTGGGATGAATTCTTAAAATAAAATAGTAATAAATATATTTAAAAAAGCAAAAAATATAAGAAACAATTGTTAAAGCTCTCTAATAAGAACTTTTTCAGATATGTTAATAGCATTTTCTAATACTTGTTCTCCTCTCATTGGTCAAATTTTTTTCAAATTTTTTTTTTTTTTTATATATTGTTAAGAACTCCAATATAATAGTGGGTATTAGTGGGTTTCTTATTAAACAGATTTTTACTGTGAAAGTAGTGATACATGTAGGCTTAACCTGATGCTAACCTATACAGAGAGATGCATAAAGATAAAGTTCTGGAGAATAAATTTATATAGGAGGTGGTAGTTCTGAAATTAGAAATAGAAAAGAAAAGAAAAAGTTCTACACATAAAAGACTTGTCCAACGTTCAAAAGGGACTCATGAGGAACATTGAAGATGATATTGTTCTCCCTACAAATCTTCTTAAGAAACGCATAAACATAATCAATGGCTATCTTCTTGGGAAGGGATGAACCTCTTCTTGCCCTCACGACAGTGTTTCCTAGAATATGAACAACCCCTGAGAGTCTACATTGCTTTAGAAACTCCAACTCGTCTGTCTCCTCCTCGACCATGTTTTCTTGGCTGAAGCTCACTGCGCTGCTCGGGGAACCAATGGGGACAATCATGTCCAATGTTGATGCCGTGTAGTCCACTATCGAAGATAACATGTCCATGTTGTTGTTGTCGATCAATTCTTCTCTGGACTGATGTGTCGGGCTACAAATGTAACCACTGCTGCTGTTGCTTGAGTTAGAAACTGGCTCCATAATTTTTTCAACTCGGATGAAAGATAACAGCTTGTTAAACAGATCGTTCTCGAAATCGTTGTCTTTCTTGTGTAGATCTTTGTAACCGTACCTGTGTCAATGGATAATGATATGAGGGTGTTACAAGCCACATTAGCTTTGGAAAAAAGCAGAGAACGAAGGCATAAACATACCTGGCGACACAACGAAACATTCGGAGTGTCTTGGGTCCGATTCTCTTCACAAGAAACCTCTCTTCTTCAGGGACTGTATAGACAGGGAGGTACTTAATGCAAACAAAGACTACGGCTGAGTGAATCGCCGGGAGGTTGGTGATGAAATGAGAGAAGATGTGAGGAACACCGCTCGCTAGTTCTGAGTAGACTAGCCCGACACCTGGGACCCGGACAAGCCCAAGGCTGGGGCCGAGGCCGAGGATCCAGCTCATTGACACTTTGCTATGTACTTGAAATTCGTATCTCTTGATTTTTACATAATGCCAGACCAACATTATAAAAAGAAAGACCATGGCTACAACGAGCGGAACCCATCCTCCTTGATTGATCTTTAAAAGCACGGCCGAGAAGTACGCACCTTCCACCACGAGGGAGAGCATGGTGAATATAAGGATGAGGACCCAGTGGCACCGCCACACGAGTAGCATAAGAAGCACCATAAGGAATGTGGTCACAAGCATCACAATGGCCACGGCGGTCCCTATTTCACCAAGATATACCAAAAACACTCAGCAACCGTTTTATCAAGATTGTTTAAGATGAACATCTAACCGTATGCATTCCCTATTTGATTCTGGTTCTTGAATCTAGCAGTGACGGCTATGCAACCGATCATTAGTATCCAGTTGATATCAGGGCTATAGATCTGACCGTGGAATTTTTTCGATGTATGAACAACTTTGACTTGAGGAAAACATCCATGAGCCACAGCCTGCTTAATCATCGAATATGTCCCTGATATAGTAGCTTGACTTCCAACAATGGCAGCTCCTGTCGCGACTATGAACACTGGCCAGTATATACTATCTGTGGAGTCAAAGCAAAACAGTGTTCAGTGTTGGTGAGATCACTATAATTTAAGATCAGTAATAGGAAAAACCTGGGATGGATTCATAGAATGCTTCTGCATAGTGTTCCTTGTTTTTCATAAGGTACGCAGCTTGACCGCAGTATGCTAGAAGAAGACAAGGGAACACAAAAAACGCAAAGGCGAGTTGTATAGCTAGTAACGGGAAATAAGCAATGTCGTCGTATAGTGCCTCAGTCCCTGTAATGGTTTTTTTTTTCAGGATAAACAACAAAGAAGAAAGCATTTGGGCTTTAAAACAAAACCTCGGCGAAGGTAAACCTGTTATGCTGAGTAGTATTCCCCCAAGCGAAACCCAACCATCTCTGCCTCTCCTTCTGAAGTACATGTATGCATATGTGGGCGAGAACGCTTTGAGAACGCTTGTATCGTATCTGAAGATGTTGTATATCCCGGTGCCTCCGATGAAGAGAAACCAAATAAACACAATAGGCGCAAATAGCCATGCAACTTTGTCCGTACCATATTGTTGTACACTAAACAGAGCCACCAAAATAAGAACTGACACGATCACAACTGTCTCTGAAACAAAAAGAAATCCAGAACTTAGCAATGATTGATTGATTGATGAAGGACAACAAACCCCTGAAAAGAAAAAAAGAAAAAAGAAAAGAAGAAGATAAAGTGAGAATGTACCACTGCTCATCTCTGGATTATTGACCTTGATCCCACCAGTAGCTGAAAGAACTGAAACAGAATGATGTTGTTAGCCTAAGAACTGAAACATCCTTATAATCCAGTTTTTTCACAATAGACACTGAGACCTACCCGAGATGGCCGGTGTAAAAATGCCATCACCAATAGTCATACAAGTCCCCATAAGAACAATGATCAAAAGCGTTCTTTTCCTAGAATCTTTCTTCTCTAACCATCTCATTGTTTTCGCAGCCAATGAACCCTCAGGCAAGAAACTACGACTATATGTCGTGAGCTCCTCATCACTTCGTTGCTGGTCCGGGATTAGCTTCAGTTTACCCTGTCTGCAGAGCAACGAGTAAATAGCAAGAGTCCCACCTACACACATTGATGGATCCGAAGAGTATTAGAACCAGCTAAACTCATTTTAACATATCTATGAGCTTGGCTTTACCTTGACCGTTGTCATTAGCTTTGCAGACAATAAAGACATACTTGATGAGAGGGATAAGCACAAGAGAGTAAATGATTAAAGAAAGTGCTCCGATCACATCCTCGGTGTCATTTATTCCATCAGGGAACGTACTGTAAAACACGTACAGTGGAGAAGTCCCTAAGTCTCCGTAAACTATCCCTAAACTCTGAAAGGCCAGCCTTAAAAGCATCAACGTTGACAAACCCTGAAGACAACACACCAAAGAAAAGATCACAATAACTTTCTCAATTCTCAATCCGGATTATATCTGATTGTCCATCTCCCTCTTTGGGATGATTGAATACAGACTACATAGTCATATTCATATTATCATATAGGTAATATTCTTAAGCCTAAACAACGATTTTTTTTATCTAGTAATCATGTTTATAAGTCAAAGTAAGAGACCAGAAGAACTCTAGAAGAATGAAAATTTTATATTTTCTTTCCTTTTTTGGCAGCTAAGAAAATGTATATATATATAAATATATATATAGTATTTTTACCGTTTCTGTTTGCATGTTCTTGAGTTTATGAGCTTCTTCATCCATGGGCTGATCAAGTTTCTGCTCCAAATCCCTCATAGCTTCTATGTTTCTCTCTTCAATGGTGATTTCTCCTTCTGCTACTTGCGTCATTTTGAAATTCCACAAAAAATATTCAGAGAAAGCTAAATTGAAACTCTTTTATAGGTACGAAGATTACGCGAAGAAAACGCGGATTGGAGGAGAAATAAGTGTTGTTTGTTTATCAAAATAAAAAAGTTTTGTTATCAAAGAAAAACTATTATCTCCTTATTCTTTAATTCGATTTTTTTTTCTTTGATAAGATTTTGTTTCAATTGTTCTATTCGCATAACTATTTGTTTCAATTATTATTATTATTTTTAATAAAATTGTTTCAATTATTAACAAGACTGCGACTTTAAGAAATTAATGTGTGACAGAGAGAGCTGGTAGAAGAACGTAAAACAAAGATTAGATAAAGAAACCAAAACAGATTGGCCCCATGACAAAAAAAAAAAAAAAAAAATAGACCTGTTAATGAAAAAAAAATAAGTTCAAAGTTATAGTCTAATTTTTAGATCCTTGGGTTGAAAGGATCTAGTTAATGTCTTTCCCCAACTGTATGAAGCTTTAATGTTGTCTACGGATTGGTTCTCTCTAGATACCCTAAGGCTTGAATCCGAATGTGTTTGATAGAGATGCTAAACATGTTAGAAAACAAAGACAAGTGGTCGATGAAAAAAGAAATAAAAAATCAAGACAGTTGTCATGCGTTTTCCTCTAATTTGGAAATTCTCAAGTCTTTCGATGTCCAAGAAAACTCCAGAAACGGTGTACAGTGAATAAGAAATTAAGAGGAATTTCATTTATCCTCGAGCATTTAGTCTTTATGTGCACAAGAGACTCCTAAAAGGTGCAATTTGTTAATTCATTTACGAACATTATTAACCGGCAAAGCAACAAATTCTTGAAATAGAAATATATACTTATAATTTACCTACTAATATTAACCTTAGAAGAAATTAATAACCTATGTATGATTCTTTATTCTTTAAATTTATATATAAGACTAACTTAATTGATGAAAAGTTCAGAGGCACCGTGACTATTAGGTAAATTGATTCAGTTAAAGGTTCCGATGAAGAATAGTAAGAACAATACTTTAGATTTAGAATCATGGTGTTCTAAAAATGGATTTTGTTACTTTCGATGAAATCTAGGAATGGAAGATTAAGAAGAAGAAGAAGAAGAAGAAGAAGAAGAAGAAGAAGAAGAAGAAGAAGAAGAAGAAGAAGAAAAAGGATCACTGAAGAAGGAATGTTTTCTTTGTGAAAAAAAACAATTTCTTATCTCAATGGATAATAATGCATACTATTAATTTCGTTTTCTGTATCTAAAAAGAATATGGGCCTGGCCCAATTCAAAAACCAAACATGTATTAATTTAATTATATTATTAATTTTAAAGTTTTTTTTTTTAAATTTGTATCATAACAATGTTTCAATAAACAACGATTTCCAATTATTTAATTAAAATTAAATCAATCATAATAAAAAATCTTACAACTAACCAAAGACAAATGTCACAAATCATACATTATAATAATATTATTAATCATACCTAAGATTAAAATTAACTAAATCATATTAGTGTTAATTAAATTAAAATCTATTGTTATACTATTAATACTAAATAAATTTGGCCTTCAGCTTAAACATATTATTAAATTTTATTAATACGACACAGTCTATATATAAGAGCATAAAATTGAAATGAAAAAAAAAATCAAAAAAAAATCTACTCTTCATATCTAATAATAATATATAATTAAATAATCAAACCAAATATCTCTTGAGCATACCTAATAGCAAAATAATTTTATATTCATTGTAATATTACATATATTGCCACTGAACAATTCTTTAAAAAAATCATATATTAATAATAATTATAATAATTTATATTTATTTATTTAGTTCCCTAATAAATAGCAAAAAAATCAAGTATATAGATATTTCAAGTTTGAATTATTATTATTTTAATTTTAAAACGAATTATTTTTATTTAGCATCTCCAGAATAAATATTTTTTGAATTAGAATATTTAAACAATATATTATTTACCATTTTAAATAAATACACTAAAAATACAATAATAATCATATTAATATAGTAAAAGAAACATTTTTAATAATATTTTAAATTTATTATCCTCATAAAAATAAATTTAAATTTCTTCCTTATTAATTACGAAAAAAATAAATTAATTTTATCATCAATGTTTAAATTATTCGTATTTATAAATATTAAAATTTTGAGAAATTTTGTGGAAATAATTTATATTTTAATTAAAGATAAGTTAATAACTTCTAAATATTTGAAAAAATTGATAAAACTATATTTTAAAAATACTTTTGATAGAGATAAACTAAAATATTAATTAATGTAAAATAGTTTTAATTATTATCATAAATTAGTTTTAAAAATTATATATAATACTATTTGACTAAGAAAATAAAAATAGATTCTAAAATTTTACAATTTTTTATTATAGAGATGTCATATGTTTAAAAAAATACCAATCAAAATTAAATATGATAATAACAATACCATTGCAATATTTTGAGATTACATAAGAATAAAACTATTAAATTAAAAATCACTAATTGTATATTGTTTCTCTTCATATAAAACATATAAACATTAAAAGATATATTTTATGGTATTATAAACTCTGATATATAGGTGAACTTTAATATAGAAATTTAAAAATAAAAAATATCTATCTCAAATTTTAAAAATATATAATAATAATAATTATTATTATCATTATTAATATTTTCATTATTATTTCGATTTTATTTATTTATTAAATACTGAATATTTAATTCAAATTTGGAAAACATGTTATATCACATATAAAAAAATTTTATTTTTGAAGAAAAGAAAATCAAATAAAAAGAGTCTATTTTAAAATTACAAAACATAATTTGGGTACTTTTCAAAAAATTCTTACAGTTTTTACAGTATATTATATCGGGTTAAACGTGTTAGAGAAGATAAAATTAAGTCAAAATGATTCATGATATTATGATCAAATTTATAGTAACTGATACTAATTAATATATTAAAGTACCTTTTATAACAAAATTATATTATAATTTAATATATTATCTATAAATCATAGAAATAGAAATGGGTATGCAAAATCAAAATATCTGAAAAACGTAGAAACGGTTTTCTTAAAACAGTAGGAAATGTGTACATATTGGAAAAATGTAATTATATATTATATAAATAAAAATAAATCAAATAAAGTTGGAAAAAATATTAGTTTAATAAATAATATTAAATTAATTAAAAATAAAATATTTTAACAATAAATATAAACGTATACAAAATATTTCATCGTTTTTAAATTAGGGTTGTTAAGAAGAAGATGGAAACATGTTTTATCGCGTAGATACATTTTCATAGTGTTTCTAAATTAGAATTTAAGAAAATGTTTTTTCACTGAGTTTTCATCAATTTTCGTTTTTGAAACATTTCGAAAATACAAAACAGACGTTCAAACGAGTTTATGTGCTTCATAGCTTATTACATAATTTTGTAAATAAATACAACATCATATATAATTATATATTAGTTAATTTAATTAACATAAAACAATTCAAATATAATAAATAAATCAGATAAATTAAATGTTAAAATTTAAAGTAAATATAATTTAATTACTAATAATAATATATCATAATATAAAAAAACAATATATGAAGTCGATATTTTCCCGTGCTGAACAGCGTGGGTTACTATCTAGTATATCATACATTTTCCAAGTATAATGAGACCTGATGTGTACACTGGATTATTATGAACATTGGATTAATTTTGAGTTGGAAATTTATAAAATTTAATATGATACGGAGATCCAAACCCCGGGATCCCCACTTGAACTAAAATTAGTCGGACTTAAAAGTGAAATAATTGATTTAACACAAATTCGACTCGACCACGTTAAAATATATGATGACATTTTGAATAACATATAGTAAAAAATACTAGACATTTTGAATAACATATAGTAAAAGATAGGAGTCAGTTCATTTATTATTTATGGAGTATGAGTTAAAAGTTTATACACAGAAAATAGATAAAGTCTATAAATTACTTATTTGGGCAAATCTAGTAAAATAAACTAGTGACTTTGGTCATGCATACTAATTTAAATTAGCCATTGATTCCATCATGGACAAAAGATGGAAAATGACTTCAAAGGCTAACTTTCATTTTTAATACTTTGGCTTGATTGCATTTAGAACATCTTATGCAGACTATTGTTTTTAACTATTTCACATTTAAATAAACAACTAAATCCTAAGTTTACGTTGACTTGACCAAACTAAACCCAATATATTAATCAAACTTCGCACTTCAATTTTTGTTGTTCAAGCCAAGTTAAGTTAGATGATTTCTTAAAACTTTTCTTCCATTTTAATAATAATAGAGACGAAATTTGACCCCAAAAAAAAAAAAATCCCTCGTCAAACCATCGTTGTATCAAGATAAGCGATTGGATCCATTGTTTCAAAACTACTGCTATTACAAAATACTAAATAGTGACCACAAAAGTCTGTGATGATATAATAAAAGATGACAAAAAAATGTGGACAGTAGAAAAAAAAAAATGTGTAAATTACAAATTGCAAGTGTTTGTGGAATGGACCATTTCTTCTACTGGCTTTTTTTTATATATGATGGGCAAATACTTTTTTTTTTTTTTTTGTTAAAGTTATCAATGGACAGAACATTTCTTATACCGCAACAGAGGTTTTACATTTTAGGCTCTTCAAGCAAGAAGACAACATTAGTTGTTTCCTCGAGTGGGCTCGGTAATAGTTCCAAGCTGTTTATCTTGTTCCTGACCAGAGCCTTTTATCGTCTGCGCTTGCTTATGTTGTCCTCCCTGCAAAAAAAAAAAAAAAAAAAAAAAGTTTCAACCATTTTAACTCTCTCTTTAGCATAAGAACTAAGCGTAAAAGAGTGTTAACTCACAGTTCCCTTTTGTGCTATTAACCTCCGGCTTGAAGGAGCTCTTGCTATTGATGAGGCAGCCGCTGCTGCAGCTACTCGAATCCTGTAGAAAAAGGGAAATTCTCAGTGGCTGAAACATCGTTACATTATGATATTAGAGAGCTTTAATCCAACTCTAACCTTTTATGTACGTCTACATATTCATCTGTTTCATCTACAATCTCTTCCTGTAAAAGTTCTTCAAACACATCTTCCAAAGTGATTATACCTATTACTTCGCCCTCCTCAATATCCTCTGACGTATGCAAGAACCCTTGTGTTACAGTCTCATTGTTTTGATAGAATGATTGTCCATTACCTTTGTCGATGCAGACAATGACATTATCGTGGTTTCCTTCTCGTTTTAGTAACAGAGGTGCAGTCAAATCGGATTCATTGCTTTCATCAGTGTTTTCTTCAAGTAAAGTTGAAGGTGGAACTTTGCTTTTTCCCTTAACCTTCACAACTGCAGCCATGTGACTGCTTCCCTTTTGAAACTCATTTAGTATATCATATAGAGGCATATCAGCTGGAACCCTATTGAAGCATTATAACATCAACATTACGAAATCTCACAGATGCTTGCGGAAACTAAATAGAAAAGACTGGAGGTCAATATAGTAATGGCAAAACCTTGGAATCCGGCGTATACAAACTGCACTGACAAGGGTCTCTGTTTCAGGGCGAACTGTAAGTAGACTCTTCACCTAGAAGACACAATAATTTCTTAATTAGAGTTCCACTATATGATAGGCAAAGCATTAAGACATGAAAAAAGTAAGAGTCAAATACATTACCAGGAGAAGTCCAATAACATTATTTGGTTTGCCGGAGTAGACAGGAACGCGGCTATGGCCTCGTGCCAGAATTTTACCCATAGCTTCCCTAAGAGATTAATTACAGAGAAAGTAGTATAAGATTTGTCTAACATGCAAGACTTTTCAAAATAATAGAGGAATATTGAGAACCAAACCAAACTCACCAATCCAACTTTGAATTTACATCCAAGGAGAAGGTCGATTCAATTGGTGTCATGGCTTCCTGTGCAGTCTGTCAAACCAAATACCACTTTTTGCATGACTAACTTTCACCATCTCTACACAGATCAAGCCATGTTTCATGAATTCCAGAAAGAGATTTTTTATCTCACACATACCTTCTCAGTCAAATCAAGTGCTCCACTAATGATTGTCGTCTCATCATGCGTAAGTTCACCTCCCTTACCAGCCTAAAATCATAGTCATCGCAACAAGGTAGCAGCCAAATTAGTAACCCAAAATTCCAAAAAGTTGAGTGGAGGTAAACAAAGTAGTCACTAGTCAGTATCTACAAAGTCTCTAATACCTCTTGGCTGTGAATAGATACAAGAGCTTTCAACTGAGCCCTCCTAAATAAAGCATCATTGTGTCCCAACACCCAATCCAAGACCTAACCAAAAGCATAAAAAGGTGTTATAACCACAAAAAAAAGAAACATGTAAAGTAAGAAGAGAAACCATAAATATGCAACTCACTGTATACAACAAGAACAAGCATACAGTGACAGTCTCAGCAATCAGTAAAAGAATAGTTACAAATTGCATCAAAGAATGACCCATCAATTGCTCACAGAACCGTCCTACAAGACGATATTCGAAAAAAGGAACTATAACATTTTTGACCAAAAACTCTAGATTTACCTTGCCAATGGGATAAGCAATAGGGTAGCAGAGCATCATTAAAATACGAACAAGCCAAACAAAATTAGCTCCAACCGCAAGTCCATACCTAGTGCATATAGCTTGAGGAATAACCTTTAACAAGAGGAAAAAACATTCCAATCAGTCAAATCCTTGATAGGTAAACCATAAACTTAGATTTGCAATACAAGAAACACATACCTCACCAAAAGCAAGAACAAATGTGACAGAAAGAAGAATAGCAACATATTCATTGAATAACTTATCCAAATATATAGGAAGCCCCTGCCAAAAAAAAATCCCAATAAACCAACTAAGTATAGATCTTGCCTCAACTAAATCATCTTATCTATATAGAATCAAAAAGCAAGAGACTTGAAAATGAGATTACCTCCATTGCAACAGCATTACACAAAAGCAGTGTCACTAAAAGCTGATGCTGTTTCTGAACAACCGGAAAAATCGCAGCTGATGAAAAAAAATCATTAAACTACCAAAATTATAAATCAACTCAAACATCAATTAATAAAGAATTGATTTTGAGATCAAGAAAATGAAGAAGAAGAAGAAGAAGAAGAAGAAGAAAAGTCACCAGCTTGTTTCTTCTCATTAGGTGTACCACTACGTTGAAGAATCTCAAGCTCAACAAGACCAAGAGACATAAGTCCTAGAGTAAGACCAGACATAATTCCGGCAAAGAGAACAAGAAAACAAGAGATTCCGGCGTAAGTGATCCACTCTAATGATCCAAATGGAATCACTTCGCCTCCATGGCCGTTAGATTGTCCAATTCCGGTTAATATCCTCGCCGCCGCCACCGCGTTAATTAGATGCATCTTTCTTCAGATCCTAATTCTGGTGATTGATTTGATTTGACTACTTTTTTGAATCTTGATGATGGTCTTTGTATCTTTGATTCTGTGCACACGCTGCTGCTTTTTTCTGGATTACTTTTTGATGATTTTACAATTTTCAGTACAAACGGAAAAAGAGTTATTAAGGAAATTGAATTTGGATCCTGAATTAATCATTACGTTGAGATTAGCCATACTAATTTCTCATTTGTTCTTAGGAATTAAAAAAAAATCTCATAAACCCTCTGTGTAAAATAACAATTTGAGAATTAAAAAAAAAAATCCAACAAATAAAACTATATAAATATAATTATAAATGATATGAAGGAAGATTAAAACCCTTTTGTCGTGAAGCTCTTTATTCTTACAACCACAAACATGACATTATATGATTTCATCCAACACTCACATTGATCATTTTATGTGGATATATTTACTATAAACTTTTTTTTTGAAATAAATATATTTAATTTTAAAATTAATTAATATATAATATATCCATACAAATTTTAGGGAAAAGCCATGTTCTAAAAATCCATGTCTAGCTCCGATTACACCCCACCTACTCGGTAGGCTCATCCTCATCGCCTCGATTAATGATTAATTCTTCGAGAAAGTCTGATTACTCCCCGCCTAATCCGATTAATCCCCGCCTAATCCGATTATTTTCGGCATAATCATTTATAATCCAATTATTTTTAAATTTTCAAATATAAAAAAAAATTGTTTTTGTTATTCAAACATTTATAGTGATAGTTTCTGATGTTTCATAATAAATTATATTAAAATTATAAATAAAAATCATAAAATAAATTATTAATACTATATTTTTATGTATTTACTATAATTTTAAAAATAATATTATTTAAAAGTTTAATATAATGGATAAATATATTTTAAAAATATTAAAATAACTTAAAACTAATCTCCAATTAATTCTCGTTTACTCTCTGAGTAATCTTTTAGGCGGTAGGCTCACCCTCACCGCCCGACTAGCGCCTAGCGAATTTTAAGACATTGGGAAAAAGTAATAATTTATTTATTTTTCCTTATTTCAATTATTTTTTTCGTTTTTGTGAACAGTCTCATATAGATCGAAGTAATGACCAATTCTTTAATTAAACAAACACGGTATCAAGAAAAGGTCTTTGTTTATGTTGTCAGGTTGAATTTGTATGATGACTCGGATTCGTTTTCGTTGTCTCCTCCTTTTTTGGTAGAACGTGATTTTGATAATATACTATATGAGATTCGACAGGGATCTTAATCAATTTTTATTTCACAGAAATCTTTTTTTATTAAATATATATTTTGTCTTCGAGAGTTTTTAATGATATATCTATATTGTATAGTAAAATACTGTAACACATTTATCAAGGTTCTCATGAAGTGAGAAGAGGTTCATTTGGCGATAGTTGATTTTTAAATTGATGATTTCTTTGTCTCAAATTAGGACTTTGTCTTAGATTATTTTTGTAGTGTGCCTTCAGTCTCCGGAGACGTTTTGTTGTCTTCCGGCTATGTCTCGTAAGCCTTAAACATATGGTTTTGTTGTTGTATTTCTCCATTTGCTATATCTAATCTAATCCAGATGTTACCAACAAAAAAAATATACTATAAATCTGTAAATGCTTTTTAAGTTCACTGACAGTGAAACTCTAGTTTAATTTGGGAGTTAACACTTATAAAAGAACGGAAGACTGATCAACTTTAACAACGGTCTCTTTGGTAAGAACCGGAGCTTTAAAAGCAAGAGTTATTTTGGGTCATAAAATAATTCTTCTATGTCATCAATATATATGGTGTTATCGTGATAATGTTAAGCATTCAAGATTTGGGGTGCTTAGTTCATTTTTGGTTAAATCATGATAAAAAAATGTTAACATTTAACTACAGTTGATAATGTTTCACAAGGAACCTTTTTGTTTGTTTGTTGTCTGGTAAAAAGATAATACTTTATCACTTTTAGGACGTAGACTCCAATGATAGACAGGTACACTAACGTGACTTAGCAATTGAAAATTCGAATGCTAAAAGTATAAAAATTGATTTGTAAAAGTGATCTGTCTTGTGCGAATCGTAAGTTTGAAGATGATATGCGAATTGATCCACACAGAAAATGTGTATATATATATATATATATTTATATTACTAGAAAGGTAATTTGTTTATCTTCACAATGAAAACACAAGAATAATGAAGGAACAACACATCAACATGTCCGATAAACTCAAAAGCATACTTTGGGTTCCTTGAAAACCTTCACTCCCAAGTAACCGAGATAATCGAGTTACCGAGTCCAGATTGGTCGAATGTGGCGTTTTCTCTATAATCTAGAATCTTGGAAGCACCAGGAATAGCATGTACAAGCTTGAACGCCTTTGTCTTGGATTCCTCCATGTGAGTATAACAGAAAGACCAGAGCAGCTGAATAGGTTCATTCTTGAGAAACTTCCTATGCTTTCTTCTCCCATCTGGAAATCGAACGCATAGACTACACTAAAGGCTTAGATCACTGTCTTCCTTTGGCTCTTCTGTCAAATCCGGGAAGTCTTGAAAACAAGTCTCCTCTTCCACTACTTCAGAAAACTCTTCAAATTCGTTCCCGAAAGAAGGATCCACGGTGTGATCAGTGTTGTTTCTTGGCGACCAAGTCTCCTCCGTTTCAAATTCTTCTTTTTCAAACTCCTCACCCGAGGAAGGAGCCACGACTTGATCGCTATTGTTTCTTGATGAAAAACTATCCTCCTTTTCAAACTCTTCACCCCAGGAAGGAGCCAGGACTTGGTAAGATTTGTTACTTGACGAATAAGTCTCCTCCCTTTTAAACCCTTCGTCTGAGGGAGGAACATAGACTTCATCATTATTACTTGAATAATAAGTATTGTCCTCTTCAAACTCTTCATCCAAGGAAGGAAGATTGACTTCCTCGATGTTGTTACTTGACCAATAAGTATCCTCGTTTTCAACCCCTTCACCCCAAGAAGGATCTGTGGTTTGATAAGTGTTTTGGCTTGACGTTTCAGGGAACCTGTTCCTTACCACAGAAGCAATGTGTTCATGAGGACCAACATCTATAAACCTCTTCAATTCCTCAACAAAACTCTCAACCTCAATCTCGCCACTCCACATACGCATCTTCTGACCAGTGATGGGATCTATTACAAGCACCACAGAAGGAGCAGAATCAATTTTGTAATAGGTAGAGATTTTCTTACCTTCAATTGTATGATCATAAACCTCCCACAAGAGGAACTTGGACTCAACAGTTTCCAAAACAACTTCGTTTGACAATAAATCTCGATTAAACATTTTAGAATTGGACAAGAGATTCACTATCAACCATAGATTCTTATCAACTGAAGCAGCCTTCGCATCTTCAAACGTTCCTGATGTTCTCGAGTCCTCTTCTTGATTTTCTTGATACATCGAATGATCATAGTTGTTGTTGGTGAAAAAGATATTAACAGCTTCGTCGATGTTCCAATTTGTTGATTCTAGCAAATTTCTTGCGGTTTCATTGGTCTGACCGACAGAGATTTCGAGGAAAGACGAGATTAATTGATCTTGATGGATAGTTTCACGAAAACGATCGATCTCTTCTTGAAGCTGTTGTCTTGTTGTTATCACTTTCAGTTGTCTAATCGTTGAGAAATTTGCACCCATATTGTTGCTGTTCTGAGAGAAATAAACAAAGATGAATTGAAGAAGAAACACAGAAAAAAAAACGAATGAGGCAATGAGAAGATTCGTCCTTTATATAGGATTTAGTGATTTATTATCTTTAGATTTGTTTCCTTTTTGTGCTCTAACTTTATCTTCAAGCTACATAAGAAAAAATAAATAAATTTCCTTTTCATTTTAATTTGTTTAGATATTTTCCTTTTTTTCTGGATGTACACAATCTATAGAATTAACTTAGATGGTTTATTTTATCTTAGACACGTTGAAAACCTTAGGTAAGATTTATTTGTTTGTTTGTAATTAAATATAAGCAAGTATTTATATATAATTAATTAATTATAGATATATTATTTAAATGAGATCATATTACATGTGGAATTAATAATATTTATTGCAACTTTGATTAATTTTCAAAATTTGTAAATATTAATAACAAAAAATAGATGGCCATGTTCGTTTACCTGTTGCTGGCGACAGCGACAGTGACCAGCGACATGTATTGTTGTTCGTTTAATAGTCGCTAGCGACCAGCAATTGATCGCTGCAATTCAAAAACAATCGCTTGATTTTTTAGCGATTGAAAAATCTAGTCGCTGGTCGCTAGCGACAAGTAAAACGAACATGCCCGATATCAATCTCTACACTATTATTAAAGAAGAACATTTAGAAGAGTAAACTTTCATTTATATATTTATCATTAGAAATAATTAAAGAGTGTGCCAGTGAAGAAAATTGAAGAATCGCTAAAACTTACCAATTGAATACTTTTGTTTGATTTATCATCGGATTCACTAATAATGTGATTAGAAAACGTTAGGAACGTATGTTGTAGATATATAGTCTGCATGATATATCTGAACTTAATATTCGATTATAAAACGTTTGATGCGGCTATTCCTCACATTTTCTAATGACATTATTAGCGAATCCGGTGATAAATCAAACAAAGGTACGTTTTACAAATCAAACGTTTCATTCTTTATGAATACGACATAAATCAAACGTTTCAAACCTATGTCATGAAAAAAAGTTAAAAAAACATTGTAACCAGAAGATGTATATGTGGAAAATAACATATGTAGTAGCCACATCAAACGTTTCAACTTTCGACTTGGAAACTTTGAGTTGCAGATGTATGATCTGTATTATATATATTTGAACTTAGTTAATATTCGAATTGACCAACGAAACAAAAGTCTAGAATTAACAACAAAAATATTTAAGGTTTCTTTAAACTTATTTCAAGAAGATATAAAGTAACAACAAATCGAAATCTTCACTCCCAAGTAACCGAAATCATCGAATTATCGAGCCCAGATTGGTCGAACGTGATGTTAGCTCCATAATACAGAGTCTTAATAGCACCAGGAATCGCATGTACCAGCTTGAACGCCTTTTTCTCGGATTCTTCCATGTGAGAATAACAGAAAGACCAGAGGCGCTCAATAGGCTCGCTCTTGAGAAACTTCCTCTGCTTTCTTCTCCCATCTGGAAATCGAAGGCAGAGACTACACACAAGGCTTCGATCAATGTCTCCTTTTGGTTCTTCAGTCAAAACTGGAAACTCTTTTAAACAAGACTCCTCTTTATGTTCCGTTAAACTCACTGTCTCTTCAAATTCATGCCCCAAAGGAGTGTTCTTGCTTGACCGACAAGTCTCCTTCTCTTTTACTTCTGCCGACTCTTCAAGTCCGGAACCCCAAGAAGGAGCCACGACTTGATCTTCAAATTCTTGCCCTAGAGAAGCACTGTGGTTGCTTGAAGATCAAGTCTCCTCCTTTTTGTGAGTAAGTAAAGTCTTTTCCTCTGCCGACTCGTCAAAATCCTTGTCCCAGAAAGTAGCCATGTCTTTATCATTGCTTGAAAAGCAATTCTTCTCTGTTTTCATGCGTTTGTTACTTGTCAGAGAAGCAATGTATTCATGAGGACCATCATCCATGTACTTCAACAAATCCTCTAGAAAACTCTGAGGTTCAATCACACCGCTCCACGTACGCATCTTCTGCCCAGTGATGGGATCGATTAGAAGCAAAACAGGAAGAGCAGAGTCAATATTGTAGAAACTAGAAATTTTCTTTCCTTCATCGGTATGATCATAGACTTGTAATAAGACGAAACTACACTCAATGGCTTGAGAAACTGCATCGTTAGACCATAAATCTCGGTTAAGAGTGTGAGAAGCAAACTCACTTGTGGATTGGAGGTTAACAAGCAACCATTTATCTTCTCTAGATGAAGTTGTTTTGGCTTCTTCAAACGAACCATTGAAAAGCAGATTTAGAGGAGCACGGTACAAAGAAGACAATCTCAAATCTGTACCGGAATCGGACTGTCCTGGATCCGAGTTCCAGATCTCTTCAGGGCAAACGGAGACAGAAGTGTAATACATGGAAGAATCATAGAGAGTATCTCTCACCGAAGGTAAAGGAAGATTGATTTGGTCTTCTTCATAAGACACTAAAGATTGATTTGTTCTCTCGGTGAGAAAGAGATCGATGGCTTCTTCAAGCTTCCAACATGTTGCCTTAAGGAACTGTGTTGCGATTTCCTCGGTTTGACCAACGGCGATCTCTAGGAACTTTGAGATTAGTTGTCTCTGATGGTTACGCATTGTACTCTCCACTTGTTTGGTCTTCTGAGAGAAAAATTGTGGGAAGCCTAAAAGATGAGTTGAAAATTTTGTATGAGTTTAATGTTAGGGATATTCTCTTATTAACCTTTATAAAGAGAACTCTTGATTGTTATTTCCTTTTCCTACAAAAATGTGTTTATAATAGAAAAGTTCCTTTTGTTTTGTTCGATAAATATTTCCTTTTTGTATACGATTTTGTACTTTACATTTTAACAAAATTCGGTGGCGAAAATTGTTTATAAATTTGTAGTTCTTAAGAAAATTCAGTTATAATTATGCAATAATAGTTGCATTACATTCTAATTTTGAGTCCTCATATGAAAATATTGAGAGTTTTAGTTATTCATGTTGTAGAGATCAAGCCGATCAAAACCCGCAACTGATACGACATCGTTACTCAAGAACCATATGTTCTGGATCCACAAGAACCATATGTTCTGGATCCACAAGAACCATATGTTCTTGATCAAAATCTGCTAAAGCAACAGTACGTCCTAATGTTCTTGATCCAGAAGAAAATTTATAGATTCATGATTTATCATCATCATAGTGTTATCTTGTCAATGCAGGTTCTTAAGGCAATAAAGTCTGAAGAATGCAAACTTCAAGAAGTTATGGTGGGACTAGGACCACATATTCTCAAGGTAATGAATACTCCTGAAGAATTGAGAAGGATGCTCGAGGAAGCGAAAGTAAGCTAAGAAGAACTAGCCGAGGCATTAATCATTATTCTCCAGAGAAATCAACAGCCAGTTCCAAAGGTTCCAAGAATCAGGAGTTTTGCAATTGAGCTAACCATTGAGATGATGAAAGCTAATACTGAGACCGTCAAGACTTTCCAAAACCTTGGAATGAAGAATGAATTAGAGACTGCGACTGAGCTTGAGAACTTTGATATATTCTCTGGCACATCATGGCTCAATGATCAATGAACTCATTGAACAAGCCATTACGTTATTGAGTTAAAACAAAAGTCCTCACGTGTAACTCTTTTAAACAGTGACTTTGGCTCAAACCTTAAAGCGTCTTGAATTCGTTTTCGTTGCTCATCATCGTGTCTTAAATAAGTTTTTCAAATGATCTATATTCTAATGTTCTTAGCATTTTCTCTGCTTCACACCTAAAAGTCCTAGAAATTGCGAACAAAAACAAACATGATTACAATACCATGTAGAGATGATTGCATTGTATGTTCCTGAAAATATAGTATGAAGATTTCATTACATGAATCATAAGTCATAACAAGAGGATAAAAGACTTTTTGGTCAAAGACATGGAAGGAAACAAATGCCAGACACAACATATCTACACTGATATGAATAAAGTCATATAAGCCATAACCATAAGATAACTTTGTCATGACAGACTTTAAAAACATTAGCTTTTCTTTCTATTTTGCCCAAACAAAAACACACAACTTATAATGGCACTATCTACTTTTGAAGAAACTAAGATCCCATCGGCGTAATAACCCATCTAAAACGTTTCCTGATGTGATATTGCGTTCAACCACAGTCACTGTTGCCTTTGTACGTGCTGACAAATCAATAGCATCGTTTGTGTTCTGACTCATTTTGGGCGAAGCACCAGGAACAAAACCATTTACAGGTCCTGGCTGAGAGTCCGACGTTTTACTTCGAGCATTGGCTTCAGAAGATGATGGTGCATCATGGTTACATAGTGTTGGACCAGAAGACGAATCTGTCACAGGATGTAGCAACTCTGGTTCTGTAGTAGCAGAAGCAGCATTACCTTCAGTGTTCTCTGTATTGCTCCTGGAAGGTTCTTTGTTCTGATGAGTTTCGACCTCCACGTCCTTCAGTGATTTCATCAACGCTTCCATCAACATCTGAGGTTATTTAAGATATGTGAATAAACGAATACACGAATATAGAGCATAGTCATAAGGAGGATCAGAAGTGCAAAATCCACATTATTTTTATTCTCACCCTCTCTTCTTCCTCTGCGTTAGATGGAAAATCTGCAAGCTCATCGACATGAAACTCCACATATTGATCATCATCTAAAGCTACTGCAAGATGAGGAGCATACGGATCCCCATTCGACAAATCAAAGCTGATCATATCAGAAGATGAACTACTGGAGACTTCATGATTCTCTTTTTCCTGAAAAAAAATCATATTATTGCAACTTGCAACATCAGGAATATTCTCTCCATCTCTTCATTTCTGTTTTTCTTCCACAAACAATATTTTACATGTACTTGGACACCCTGCTAATAGCGTCTCTACTATTGTTGATTGAAAAAGTTCACTTAACAAACATAGATTAAATAGCTAAGTCAATGACCAATGACCAAACACATACAACAAGAACGGTAAATACAAGGAAAAATAGCGAAAAAAAGATCAGAAACTGATCTGGTACCTTGGTTTCTGATGATGATTGATTAGATGGGTCATTGGAAGGAACCTGAGAGAAGTAACAAAAAAAAAAAAACATGAACAGGGAGATGGAGGAAGCATAAGGGTAGTTTCTTTAAAAAACAAAATGAAGAAAACTCTTCCACTTTTATCATTCTTTAAAAAACCAAGTCAAGCAAACTCTTTTAGTTTGGTAGCTATGCAAGAAACGTTACATGCCTTCATGATTCCAAATTTGGAAGATTTTCTAGTTCTGGCTCTAAACGCACATCTAATTGGAATAATAAAACATTAGGAGAGAAATGATGATTCCACGTTTATAGAAAATCAGTATAAGAGAAAATTATACTTCAACGTTCAAAACATGTAGTCCGCGCGCAAATTGTTTTGGACACTAGTTGAAAAAAAACTAGCAAAACGTAGTGACCAACCTCAGTGCGACTCATAGGTCTTTTCAAGCGGACTTCATTTATAGCATCGGAGGTGCTGCCTGCAACAAAACCTGAAATCAATTAGAAAAATGTAGCCTAGGGTACAATAAAAGCTGGAATACACATAGAGAAAAACCAGGATGACTTACTTTTCTGCGCTGAGGACTGTGGAGAACTTAGTTCTTGCATGGTGCTCCAACTGCCCTGAACATAAAACAGTTAACGTCATTGACCTTTCTCACTAAAGAGATATGAACACCCCCAATAAAAACTAAATATGCATCGCAAGATTCATTACCTTGGCAAAGTAATCATCCACTGGGTCATAATATCTTGGCCCAACCACATCTGGAGGTTGAAGAACGTTATGGAAAAATATGTTGATTGAATCAAAGTAGAACTGTGGCCGTGGTGAATTGTGGTCTCCCTCAAATTTGATGATATTTTTGTCTCCCTAGCATGATCAAAATCCAGATGTTTAGACGCTAAATGGTCAAGGTTTTATCAAGAAATTTTGAGAAGCTAGGAAGGAAAGTATAATATGAAGCATGGAAAACTTACTATGTATGCTTCATATATACGCTCTGAGTGATGGGGGCTAATAAAGTCATCGTCTATGGCATGTCCAAATAAGACAGGAACAAAACAAGATTTTGCTACCTGCAGCATGGACAATCAAAATTTTAAAAAAGGAGAAACAAAACATCACATTGCATAAACACACTTAAACACAGAGCTCTCGAAAATTTTCTACCAACAATTGAATTTGATACAGTTAATCACTAAACGAAAAATCTTTTATGCAACACAGTGAGAGAAGACACGCCAATGATCTAGTACAGAATAGATTAGCTTAAAGTAATCAACTAGACGAAAAGGGAAAACGACCTTAATGGTGTTGAGATCTGTTAGGTCAAACTTGGCTTTCCTCTGAACAGCTCTCCGCATATATTGTATTGCAAATTTTATCTGAACAAAATATTGAAAGAACTTAAAGCCAGATAATAAAGAAAATGGGCAAACCTCGTAGCATGCAGAACAAATTTCACAAGAAACCAGATAATACAAATTTATTTTTACTTACAGTAAACTTTGGTAATCGGAACTTATATGTATCTACAAGTTCCATCATCAAATCAACCAAATCTGAGAATGGGCTGTCTAGAACCATCGCTGCTATAGAGGGATCCTCAGCTCCATACATCAGGCTGGGAGATAAGTGTAGCAACATAATGATTAAATAGTCCAGCAGACAGTGAAAATGATTGTAGAATTTTAAGTTCCAGTGCTTGCTGTGTGACATGTTTTAAGTTCCCAATCATTTAGACACAGGAAGGTGTCATGTTTGTCTAAGCAATAGAGTAAAACCAAGTCCGAGAATGTTTCAATTGTTTCTCAACAACTAGTATAGAAAAAAGGGTCAAAAGATAAGCAATCCTTAGTTGCTTACAAAATTCACTTCAATAGTAAACAGTTCCATACCGTTAGCAGAAACTTCATGCAAGACTGGAAATAAAAATGCTCTTATTACGTAATTTAACAAATGAAAGACTTAAAAGAACCTTGTGACAGCGCCCATTGAACGACCCCATAAGCCAATCAGGGAGACATTTCCATCCGTGCGCAAATACTCCACCACGGCTTTCAGATCATCTTTCTGCAAGTACTCAACAACAATAAAAGAAGTGACTAGTCTTATATTTCAGGATAATGACTAGTGAACCCAGTAACTGTGAGGGAAGGAGAAAACAATAGACAAGCTAACTAAAGGAAACCTACAATCCTACATCATCTTCCAACTAGTGAACCCAGAGACAATGTGAGGTTTGGAAAAAAAAATATTGAGAAACTAATCAAAGGAACTTACAATCCTACATGATTTTCCACCTCTATTCTACCATGAATAGAGGACCAAAACCACAAAGTCATATGGAAACCATTGAGTACAGCACTAAAACCTCGAAATCATATGGAAATCGTTCTTCAGAAAGATAACAATAAGGTACCTCTATAGACCAAATGAAGTAGTATTGGTTTTAATGGGATAAAACACAGAGAAAGAACAGGAGGATTATAACCTAACAAATATTAATCCAGAAGCAAATATATTGACTTTTTGACAACTTGTTTACTCGAAACAGCAATAAGTTTAGGCCATAACATTTGAAGAGGAATATTTTGAGAAAAGAACAGAGGAGGACATACTTCGTTCCAACCCAATGTGACATACTCCCCGCCAGAGAGACCAGATCCCGAAAAGTCAAGCGTGAAAATTGTGATGTTTGAAGGAAGTAATACAATCGCGGCTTCACTGGCATCAGTTCTACATCCACTGAATAAGCATAGAGCCATTAATGAATAGTAGGCTAGAAGAAACAGTAACAACCAAGGAGTAGGGGAGGTAAGGTGGTGAATCACTTGACAAGAGGAAATGAGTTGACAGTTAGGTGAAAATTCAAATAAACCACTAAAAAGAATTGGAAAACTCCTTTACAAGTGTTGGAAACCATATCAGTTGTTTCATTTCGAAGCATGATTATCATACTGTAGGATAAGCTATTTAACTTATTTCACCAGTACAGCTCAAATCACATTCCTATAAATGAAATTATGGGATTACCTGTTTCCATGGCAGTATATTACACAAGGAAGAGGCCTATCTTCAGGACGCTCAACTGGCATGTAATGACTACACTGAAGGACATCTCCCCTGCTGTTTCTAACCTGTCAGATACAAAGATCCTCTATAACCTTAGGCAATGAAAAGACAACTGCTAAAACTTTAATCCTTAAGGAAGAAACAAAGAAGGCCACTGTAACTGGTTGAAGTACAAAAAAAGAAAAGAAAACAAGCTAGTCCTAACCATAGGCTGAAAAATAAGGAAATCACATTGACGTTGAAATATAACAAACACGTTTCCTGGCATTTTCTACTCAGGAGTTCACAACAAGAGCAAAAATCTAATTATAGTTTTCTTTAAATGTTCATCAGACAAGGTTCAAAACCTAAAACCTAGACAGATGTGCATTGAGCTGTATTAAATTAAGAACAATCCATCTAGAAAACTCGTTTTTAAGTCCTTTGCTTTTATAAACTCTTAAATGTAATAGAGAGCTTTACCTCTACATCTTTCCTCTTGTACCATCTTCCTTTAAGCATGAACTCTTGTTCCAAGAGATCATGTTCCGGATTGTATTCAGCTCTGCATCAACACCAGTTTAATTCAAATGTAAAATGAAACTAAGCAACCAATCAACCAACAAAGTGAAAACAGGATAATGAAATTCTTGAGAAATTCAACCTAATTCATCTAAAAAATAGTATTTTTAAATCAAAGTTAAATCTAATCACCAAAAATCAACTCGAGACAATCTAAAACTCAAAACTAGCTACAAACCCCAATTCTACATCCTAGTAAAGAGAAAGATAAAAAAAAACTCTAAAACCAAAATCCAAAATAAGTAAAGTTTTTTCAATTCCTGAGAATATAAAAAGAGCTTCTTTTTCACCTTGGAGGTCGAATAATGAAGTTAACAAGCTGCTCCATCGAAAAATTATAACAATCACCACCTTCTTCCTCTTCTTCTTCTCATTCTTCCATCTTTCTCACAGTCAGATTGGTCAAATCAAACAAACTCAGACAACAATAAGAGATTCAAAACAGAACAATAACTATAACTATAACTACGAAACCCCTAAAAACAAAGATCGAGCTGTTCCAGAAGAACAATGACACAGAGAAAGAGACAGAGAAGCAATTGAAAACGACTTTTTCGTTGTTGAAGCCTGAACTGTTTTCACTTTGATTTTTTTTCTTTAATTTATAAAAAGACTTTATATTTGTAAACTAGCCCCACATTTTTGCCGCTTTTGACATTTATTTTTTTTCTCCGTTGAATTAAATTAATTAGCCATTGCTGACTTTTTTAATTAACACTCCATAGTCCATAGTAATCATTAATCATTATTACACCAAAGTTATTTTTTCAGTGAACATTGACAAAGCGACAATTCAATGTATCTTTATAATTTCGAGGAAAAAATTCTCAAATTTTAAATTAAGTTTTTTAGTCGAGAATTGTCATTAATCATTATAGTTAGTTTAATAAATAGGAGTATTTCATGTTTAAGAAAACAAAATATAGACGAGGTTAATTATTACAAGGTACTAATAAAGCTGGGAATTTTTGGACACAAAGTGCACATCTGTCACAGAGATTATCACAGCACTGCAAGATTTTCTTGTCTTCTTTCGCATTTATGCTGGCGCGTGTGGAACAGAAACACACGAGTGAATTCTGTTTTTATTTTTTTCTCTTCAATATTGGTTTATATGGCCCATTAATTAAGCCCAAACTTAGCCTGAACCGTTCAAATATTGAAAAATGATCTTAACCGTACAATTGAAATATTCGTTTTTGCCGTCTTCTTTCTTCCTCCTCCTCGCAAATCGGCAGCACCCATTCCTCTCTCCCAGCCACCTTGATTCTTATCAATAAAGATAACTCTTTTTTGTAATTTGTGGAAATTTCTGTTGTAAATTTGGGATTTTTTGATTCTGGGTCAGAGTTAAGAGAGTGGTATTAGTTATGGATTCGGATCAAGGAAAGCTTTTTGTCGGTGGTATTTCATGGGAAACATATGAAGATAAGTTAATAAAACATTTCAGCAACTATGGTGAGGTTTCACAAGCTATTGTGATGAGAGACAAACTTACAGGTCTACCTAGAGGTTTTGGTTTTGTTATCTTCTCGGATCCTTCTGTTCTCGATAGGGTTCTTCAAGATAAACATAACATTGATACTAGAGAGGTTATTATTGTTTTCTTATTGCTTAATTTCTCTATTTCTGTTTTTCGATTTTATGTTTTGCCCTTTTTGTGTTTAGCTGCTTTTGATTGAGAACGAGAGTAAAAGTTGAATTTTTGTTTGGTTTGCAAATTTAGGGTAATCGGTTTCTGTTTTTTTTTTTTTGCTGTGAATCATACTCTCAATGAAGTGATTTGAGTATAATTTTACAATAAAGAGTTTAGTTTGGTGAGTTTGGTCTATGGGGAAAAGTTATAAAACAGATATTTATGTGTTGCATCATGTCCTTTGTTTGTGTGAAGTTGATTAATATTATTCTGAGATTTATTGATCTTGGTTGATGTTTTAGGTTGATGTGAAGAAAGCAATGTCAAGAGAGGAGCAGCAAGTTTCTGGAAGATCTGGGAACCTTAATTCATCTAGAAGTGATGCTTTCAATAAAACCAAGAAGATCTTTGTTGGAGGCTTGCCACCTGCTTTGACAGATGAACAGTTTCGCCAGTATTTTGAAGTTTATGGTCCGGTGGCTGATGTTGTAATCATGCATGACCAGGCTACCAACCGTCCTCGTGGGTTTGGATTTGTATCCTTCGACTCTGAAGATGCTGTAGATCGTGTGTTGCACAAGACTTTCCATGATTTGAGTGGTAAGCAAGTTGAAGTAAAGCGTGCTCTTCCTAAAGATGCTAATCCTGGAGGTGCTGGAAGATCAATGGGTGGTGGTGGGTTTGGCGGTTACCAGGTTTATGGTGGCAATGAAAGCAGTTATGAGGGACGTGTGGATTCCAATAGGTTTATGCAACCTCGAAATGTAGGAAATGGTTTACCATCTTATGGTTCTGCTGGTTATGGCTCTGGGTATGGAAATGGTAGTGATGGTGTTGGTCCTACTGGTGCATATGGAGCATCGGGCATTCCAGGTGCAGGTTATGGAAGTAGTACTGGAGCTGCTCCGAGAAACTCATGGGACCCTTATGGGAACCCAGGCTATGGGAGTGGTGCGGCTCATAGTGGATATGGAGTTCCTGGTGCAGCTCCTTCACAGTCACCGTCAGGCTATACTAACCAAGCTTACGGGTATGGAGGGTACACTGGAAGTGATTCTGGTTATGGAAATCAAGCTGCATATGGTGTGGTTGGAGGGCGACCTAGTGGTGGCGCTTCAAACAACCCTGGAAATGGTAGCTACATGGGAGGTGGATATGGTGATGGATCTTGGCAATCTCACCCGTCACAAGGTTATGATGGTGGATACAATGATGGCCAAGGTCGACAAGGCCAATAGTTGCTATCTAAGGGGATTATCACCAACCTGGTTTTTGGATCCTTGTCAAGAAGAATTTAGCTCAAATCAAAGGTTCCTCAACATCATAACGGGTTGGACTGCTTGAATCTTTATAAGAATGTGCTATCTATACAATAAATTATCTATTAAGTTATTTTTCGATTGAGTGTACTTTTGAGTTTTGACAGAGTTGAGTCACATTTAGAAAAAGCATTTGATTTGAATAATGGATATAATGGAGCCAAACAACACAACAATAACCAAATTTGATCCATTCAATTTTTACTTATGATACAATTCTTGAAACTTCTGTATAAATCCAAAAATAAGGGATTGAGAGGCTTGTTTCTTCCATATTGAGTTCTCTAGACGTTCTTGATCACCGTAGATCGCGCTTTCAAGTTCAGAAAAATGCTCCTGATGTGTCCAGAGAAGAAGATGCTACTAAAAAACTACATTTGGAATAGCAAAAACTGCCAAGGAAAGGTTAAAGCTTTTACCAGCAAGAGGCGACGAAGCTACTGAACAAGACGCGGAATTGCAGAGGAACATACTGGTAATTGATCCATCCCACAACTGGCCAGAACTGTCACATACAAAGTTCCATAAATCAGAATTCAGAACCATCAAAATAATGTGTGTTTATTTGGTTTTGGTAATTTGAAGTTAAAAGTGACTTGTATTACCTTCCATGCTGTTAATTGGATTGTCGGAAAATCTTTTCCAACCTTTTGCTTGACTAGCTTTCATGGCCTGCCTGGAAAACAATAAACATAGAGGAGGGTCTTACTCTTTAATCATAAATAAGTTACTAAAGAGTAAACCAAAAAAAAAAAGATGCATCTTAAAACTAGACTAGGATCATTACCTTCGACTACTAAACCATAATAAGACATGAAGAGAAAATTATTCCAAGGAGAAGATGTAAGTTGTTCCAATAAAACCTGTTTCACCAAAGTTTTGTTAGTTCATAATATTGGTCATATAAGTTACTTAGTAACAATAACGAATCTGATATTAATCATCAGACTGACACATGCACCTACAATTTTCACTATTACAATATAAAAAATATTCAAACTTCACATAGGTTTCAATGCAACATCAACCAAACTGAGAGAACAAATGTTGAGTTACTATAACTAACTAAGGAGTCAGAAACATTCAATAACATGATTGTTTAATCGAAAGAGTACTAAACCTTTTTGGCAACTGTTGAATTATCCTTCTTGCCCTTGAAAATGGCATCCATCAATTTGTGAAAAAAGTGACCAAATGGTCCACCATAAGCGAACCCATACAACTGAACATAAGAGATCATACAAAAATCAAGAATTCTGCAAAGAATGATAAATATATATAAAGGAAAAAAGGCAAACGAACCATAAGAAGAAGCAATCTCCGGAACTGAAGACGTTTAACTCCAGAGATATTCTGAGCTATGGCATCACTACAACCAGCCAAAACACCAGCTGTGATGGCCTGAAACTCATAACCATATGATCATTGGAATATTGAGATCAATCTTGATTAAATTGAAATGAACAAACCTTGGTTCTTAAAGGGTGGGCTTGAAGCTGAATCAGATATTTTCGCCATGCATCTTTAGCAAAATCCGACATGGCCGATTGGAGAAGACAAAAGAGCTAGAAGTGGAGGAAGATTAGGAGATCTAGATTTGATTATGTTATATTAATAATGTTTTTTACTTTAAAAAATAACAGGTAAAATTAAGATTTAGGTGGGTAACAATGGATTGTTTTACTTTGTTGTAAAATAACAAACGCCTATAATTAGGAATATGTTTTGTTTGTTGTCTACAATAATGTAAAGTTCTCTAGTGGTCTGAACAAGTTGCAGCTCTTAAAGCTCTCTATATTTTTAAAGTAGAGTTAGGCGTCTATATAGAAACACTTTACATCTCCAAATTGCTATGTCTTTAAATTCAAATATTAAAATATATACAAGATACTTATCATAGTATATCAGATAAAACATTAATAACACGTGTCTGTCATACAGAGTTCACAGCATTAGTTGTTTCGCCGATTCAGAAAATCTGATTAGCTGTTTTTCTTTCTTTTTAGGAAAGTTAGGTTTACTTCATAGAAGACAAACATAATTAAAACATTAATAATTTAATGTGGATTTGTAACAGAATTGTTTTTTCTTCGTTTATTTTTTAAAATCCTCATTGTTCTAACTGTAAGAAATTTTCAATCTTTTCATCCAAATATAATCATTTATTTTTGGGAAAAATACAAACAAAAAAATTGACTTCCATATTAACACCTCCATCATATTAAATCCCATCAATGAACTTCGACTCTAACACCTTTGTGAGTTATAACTTATAAGAAATAAGAACCTGTCTTCTCTTGCTTATAAACCTATTTAACAAATACAGAACAAATAAGCAAAAACCTGTGAAGTATATCAAAATAATATATACAGTAAAACCTCAGCAAATTCATAATATTAGGAACAATATATTTCATAAAATTTTATTAATTTATCAAGTTTATTAATTTATAGAAGTTTAATTCTGTATTTTGATTATACAGGTTTAATTGTATATGTTGATTATAGAGGTATTAATCATACGTATGTACAAACTAAAGTCAAATAATAAGAAAACATAAAAGAAAAATTCAGAAGAACATGACCACTATTTGTCTCAACCACACAGCACGAGTATGATACACAGCACAAGAGAAGCAGCACAAGTTGTGCTTATGTCGCACTATAAGACTCATATCAAACACTCAACCGATCGTGGGAACAACATATTTAGCTCCATCTCTTGATTTGCTAGTATCTGAAATCAAAATACAAACTATCAACATCTGACAAGTTGTAAATTTCAGTTGATACAAAAGATAATAATAGTTGTTTTACCTATAAGAGATGTCTCCATAAAGCCGGTCTATCTCTTGAGATGAGGAGAACACGACAGCTTGAGTAATCGAATGAAGGGCAATACATATCGTTTGGACCGATGATCTCTTTTACGGTTTGGATGCTTCCATAGTCACTTGTCAAAGGCTGTTGCATGGTCTCTTCTTTTGCTGTATCAAAAACGAAAAGTCCCATACCAGAAGTAGCCATGACAAAGTTTGAATTTCCCCAGACTTGTGTTATTGCAGAGTGGTGTGAGTGAGTGTTAGAGTCAGGTAGACTGTAAGTGCTCACGAGACGCTGTTTCCTTAAGGAGAATTGCTGAACTTGAGAAGAAGAAGAAGAAGAAGTCATATGTTTCTTAACAGATGATTTCTCGTTGGTACATCCGAGAAATACTGAATCTCCCCTAGATGATACACATTGAGCATTGACGCCTAGTTTTGGGATTTTAGCACCAATGCCAGATGGGTTACGAAAATCTAAGATGTTGATTGAATCACTAGTGCAGAAAACTCCATCGTTGCCTTCAGCATCCAAGGAACTTACTCTGCATTTCATTGAAGACAAAATAATTAAAAATGAATGAAAGAGAATCTTAAATATCCACTATTTTTTAGCTCCTCATGTTCATAATCAATTTATGAGAGAAATCAAGGAGAATAGGAAGAGGTTAAAATGTTACCTTTGACGTACACCTCCACCAACTTCAGCATCTGTGTTATTGATATGAAAAGCCGAGATTTTTCTCCCTGAAGAGGAAATGGTGAGCTGTGCTTCAGGGTGAAGGGAATTGACATCCCAAACAGAGATTGCTTCAGCCTCTGCTATGACAAGTTTTCCTCGATTCCTCCATTGTAAAGGGCTTGAATAATCTAAAGCTGACACAAGATTCTGCAACTCCCATCTCATGATTTGTTCCCCATCTCGTATGTCAAAAACCTTAACTACTCTCTGGAAACTAGCAGTTGAGGCTATAAGAGGACCGCACACTCTGTACCACCATTGCTGAGATTCTGGTGCCAATGCACAAGCTAAAGTGTTCCTACCATGGGATGTGTTATTGGATAAAGGAGCTAGAGCCGTTCGTGAAACTCTTGAAGATCTGTCTTCGATGTGGAGTGCCTTTATGTCTTTCGTATAGAAATCCCATGAACAAAATCCAGACTCTAAGGTGTTTCCAGCAGACGCAGCAACTACATATCTGCCTGAGCAGCCATCAGCACCTGGTGCACGAACTACCCAGCAATCTCTCCAAGTGTTTGGTGAGATACCATCTGGAGGACTGTACATAGCTTTCACCTGAAAAAGAATTTAAGGTCTTTCATGTAAAAGATAACAATGCATATACGGTGCAAAAAACTTTAGTCACTTCATACAAAGCTTCCCAGATTGATAGAGAATTAAATTCATTCACCAAAGCTTTTCATACAACATGTAGCCCATAATAAAGATTTCGTTTCTGCAAGTTTAATATGAAACGAATCTAAACCAAGAAAAGCTATGCCAAACATCTTCTGATAATTGAAAAATGTGTACATTGTGGTCAATATGAGAGTTTAAAATTAATGTTTTAGACCGGCATAGTTCCAAGTTAGATCAAAAATGATACTATAGAACTTTCAAGCAGGACAGGCGTTCCATAAACGAAGATAATTTTTTTGAAAATATAAACGAATAGTACCTCAGAGTTAGCAACATCGTAATAGGAACATGAGCCATCATCATGAGTGAGTATAACTGCTTCGCCCTCTGATACAAACCATCCTCCAGTCGAAGTTTTTGACCCAATGTCATTGAGTTGATACATGCATCCATCATCTATCTCTTCCAGCTCCATCTCCTCTCTATTCTCTTCATCATCAATTTCCTCAAGATCTTCATCTGCTCTGAGATTTTCATTTAAGTTTGAAGTCAGATTGACGTCCTTTGAAGCATCATTTTCTTTTGAAGGTCCCTCTGTTTCCATCTCCTGCAATTCCACATTTTCCAGCGCATTTGGATCACTACTAAATGTGACTTTTTCCTTGTCAAGCGAGGCCAAGAACGCTAGAGATATAGCATTATCCTCAACAGGAGCTGAGGGCTTAACTTCAAGATTCACTGCTTTGTTGGATTCAACAGAGTCATGACCTTTTGATGCTTGTGACGATGCTTTAAGCTGAGTTCTGCTCCTTAGCAACCTCTGGTGAGGAAATAGTCTATCTTCCAGCTCTTCCTTATTTAATCCTTTAACAGAAGCTTTTGCTTTCATCACTTGAGTAGGTTTATTCTTCTCTGGACCATCAACAACATGACTCATAGACTTTTCAATCCCTGTAATCTTCTGCTGTATATCAGAGATAATAACCTTAGATGAATCCGGATTGTTCAAATCCAGCATGTCTTTAGTCTTCTTAATATCTGATGCAATCTTCTTAACCTTTCCTTCAAGAAAAGCAAGCTTCTCATGTAGCTTACTCGGATACTTAACAGTAACATTGCTGCTAGTTCCTTCATTCCCTCTAATCTCCTTTGACATCTCCATCGCCTTCCCAACATTATCAAAAGACTTCCTTCTTAAACCTACACTATTCCCCTTCCCAATCTTCTCAATTTTACTATCAGATTTCGAAGCAACAGCAGATTTTTCCCCAAAACCAACCAAAGCATGCACCTTTGGATCAGTACCTTCTTCATTTATTCCCTCACAAACCCTACTTGGCTCAATTGATCTATCACCAATCTTAATTTCACTCTCAATCAGTTTAAAACCAGAGCCCTTGTACCCAGATTTCTTCTCCTGGTCTGATTCACTCTTTTCCTTAATAACCCTAGATTCATTTCTCTTTCTCAAATCCGAAAAACCCCTAATCAAATCAAAAGGGCTCGAACTCCTACCTCGCATACCAGATGAAGTGGATCGCGTAACACGACCTTCGTTACCAGCAGTAACACCTCTCACGGCGGACTTATCGATGCGTGGTACAGGCCTCAGCACTGGCTTCTGTGTTGATCCAAAAGATCGATTACTAGGTTTAGGATTCTCTTTACTGGATAATGATTTCTGAAAAGCAGGACTTGGATTTTTGCTTGAGTTTGAAAGTGGAGTAACAGACCTCGATGGGTTTTTTCCAGATGATGGGTTTTCTCCGGCGCCGGTGTTTATATCTTTTAGGCGACGGCGATTTGATGAAGCTGACATCGGTAAAATCTTAGGGTTGATAAAAATTTAGGATTTGAAATTGGGGAAATGAAAAGTCTTTGATTGTGATGAAAAAGGCACAAAAGTATTAATGGTGAATATTGAAGTCACTCACTAGCAAACAAAAAAAAATAGAGATTCAAAAATCAAAAATATTTCGGGCGGGATCTTGAAAAAAAGTTTTGAGATTTCGAATTTTGTTCCATAAAACGCTGCGTTTAGAGGATGAGGTTTTTTAATACACGTGGCAGTAACAAAAATTAAGAACAAACTCTTATGACTTATCCTTAAATCCGGCATTATCACTTGCTACTTATGCCATGAGTTGTTTAAAATTACCAATCTCCATCTGCAAAGATATTGTCTCAACACTATCAAATTGTTGCTGAAGATCAAAAAGAAAAGTATCATGGGTCAGAGATAGTGCTGAGAAATTTAACGATACTCTACTAACAAAACAAGCCTGGAGAATTTTCAAGAAACCAGATTGTCTCTTAACTCGATTACTTAAAGCCGCTATTTCCCTGACACCACACTTTAACTCACCAAGGTTCCAAAGAAAACATCACATAGTTGGAACTGTCCGCAATCTGGTATGCTAAAGTGCAATGTTGATTCAAGTTTTGTCTTTGACTCTTCTACATTAATAGATGCATGCATGATGGATTTTAAGAGACGAATTTGGTTAATATATTCATGGAGGAGTTTGCATAACGGTAAGGGAATGCTAAGGTCACAAGCATGTTAAACAATAAATTGAGTGCATGTAAGGACTAGAGGGAAAATTAACTTGATTTAATTATTGTATAAACACAAATCATCAATTTAGGATATTACTTTGGTTTATAATATTCATAACTGAAAAAGATGAAAATAAAAAGTAAATGACAAATTGACAATTATTTTAAAACAGGTAAAAGTTAAAAGAAGTTTGATCCAAAAATTATCGGGACTGGTCATTTACAAATAAAAACAGAAAGATTAAAATGTTAGAGGAATAAATAAAGTCAAAGAGAAATAATAAAATATATTATGTACATGTCTATTCGTAGATGAAAAATGGAAAAACTAAAGAAAAACTAAAAGTAACATGAAAAAAATTATTGTACTAGTAATTTGTAAACTTAATCAAGCTATCACTATACACAAAATCAAATACTGCATAATAACAACATAAAATATTAAAATACCATATAAATACTTCCTAATCAATTTTAGAAAAGAGATTGAAATATGAACAGAAAAAATCGTTAAAAATATAACACAAGAAATATTATAATCTTACAAAAATGAGTTAGTCTTTTAAAACTTACACTTTAAAATGTATAATAAATAATAAATTAACAGAAAATATATACCAAATCTTGCTAATTGAATACTTATAATCAATTCGTTTTCAAAAGTATATTTTTTAATTGAAATATTAGCCTTGATTATACTTTTTTTTAATTTAGGAATTTAAGTCATTCCAAATCTTATTTAAATAATATATATATATATTATCATCCTCTATGTAGAATATTATTTTGATAAATTTATACATTATATATATTATATATGATTTTTTTTTAAACGAATAATAAAATCATCACGTGTAATGTGGGTTCAAAACCTAGTTAATATATAAATATATAAATTTGTACCTTAAAAGTATATATAGAATTGGTAGATGCAGAAGAAGATGTGGATTGGAAAAGAGAAGAAGAGGATAAACAGAAAAAGGGTAAAGTAACGTGATAGTGGCTAGGGTTGATTAGGTTTTGTGTGAAAATTAATCCTCATGCTTAATTCATAATTTTGTTATTGATTGAGTTTAATTCATTGGCTCTTTTTTTTCAAAAACTGAATTGGGTTACAATATTAGATACATTTATTGGCCTAAACATACACTTAAATATTTTATGAGTGTCAATTATGTTGTATTATGGGTATCAATTTTAAATATTGGCAAAACATTAAAAACAAATAAAAATCAATGGGTGTCAATTGACACCCCTTACCTCAATGTCCCTCCGCCCTTGCAACCGTTGATAGATGTTTGAAACTCTTTATATACATACTCAAAGTTGAGACAGAACACACAACTTTGATCGTGAAAATGAAGAAAGTGGCGAATGAGTTGGGATTTGGTATGGGTTCGGTTTTGGCGACAGTAATGCTTGTGCTGATGTTACTGTTCTTACCGTTGATGATGGGACCAGTGGGTCCTCCATCGCCTTCACTAATATTGATGTTTTTGATCGTCTTGCTCTTTGTGTATCTCTATCTCCATTTTAGTTCCAAGTGAACTATGTCCCTTCGTTTTAATATGTATTAAGTGTTTTATCAGATATCATTGATCTATGTTGTTTTGTAGACATTTGTCAAAAAGATTGTATGCGTAATACGCTGTGTTTTTTTTTATCAAATATCATTGATTTATGTTATTGATACATTTGACAAACAAATAATTTATTCGCTTTGTGATAAATAATATACCTCCGAATTATCGATTTACACATGAAACTGTTGTTTGGATTTAAAGATGAAATGCATGTAGACCTTTTGCATCTTATCTTTTTTTCCTTAAAAATCATTCGAAACTTCGAATTATATTGCGGTATATACAAATAACTTGTATCTTGATTTGTTAGCTTATATACCAACACCTCAGCAAAAAATGAATAGATGAAATAACACTAACACAATGATTATACTGACTTTGGAATTATTTACTACAATGATTATACGGAATGTTGTATTTACTTATTACTTTATTTTTATTAAAATTTTAATTTACTTATCACAGTAATCTTATATAACTGTTCAAAGGAAAGAGAGAAAACAATAAGTGAAATTGGAAATACCTCCTAAATGATGAAATATGTAGATAATGCCCATTTCTGTTTTAAAATCGCAATTTTTACGTACTTCCGTACCGCGGTAAAATGAAGACACATTCTGAACAAATTCGAATAAGCATTTGTTCAAACTTTTGACTCGTATATTAATATACAAAACTATAAGCTATTATTTATTACGGACTTAGCAACATACTACAGTTACTGCTTTTTTCTACTTTACTTCCATTATCCATTCACCACTAGATTAAAGAATCCACACTTCATTTGCGGCAACACTTAGATCATGTCGAAAGCAAAAGAGAAAATTCAACGGCAACGTCGTGACGATTGAAAGGTATCCATAAGACAATAACCTATAAATTCAACCCCATGTTCATTTCTGGAAGTTTCAAAATATATTCGAGTATCGAACAAGACAGATGCCAAAATAAACAAAAAAAGAGTAAAAAAGAAGAAGCTGCTTAAAAGAGAGATGTTCCCTTTCCTTTCTTGTCTCCGCCGATCTCAAAATGCTTGCACCTCTGCAAAACCCACAAAAATGTAAGAAACAGACTTGACACTAAGAGTGTTAACAAACACCATGTGTAAACTTACCTTGATCGGATGTTGAGAAACATGCTTGCAACTTTGGCACTGAAGTCTTAGGACAATCTTCTTGGTTGTCTTAGCCTGTTACAAACGTTACAGATTAAATTAACAGAGAATTCTAATAAAAAAAACTCATTGATTATAAAACTGAAACATATTTCACAAAGTCAACATACCAACGAGCAGACAGTACTAAAGATAAGATAAAGTAATTAAATTGAACTATCAGATCATTCCTATTACATTTTCACATAATTGTAGACCTGAGACATGTCCCACAAAGCCAAATCCCAACTCCTAAATTAGTTCTCACAGAGCAGACAAGTATTAAAGCCAATATGGCTTAAGTTGATGCATTTTCGTTTACCTTCTTGTGGAAGACGGGCTTGGTCTGACCACCATATCCAGATTGTTTACGGTCATAACGACGCTTTCCTTGAGCAGCAAGACTATCTTTACCCTTCTTGTACTGTGTCACCTTGTGCAAGGTATGCTTCTTGCATTCCTTGTTCTTACAGTAAGTCTTCTTAGTCTTAGGTACATTCACCTATAAATTCACAACACCAGCTTTAAGTAAACCAACCATAAGAAAATGATTTCAACAACATAAAGAACTGAAAGCAGTCATAAACTCCTCCTAACTATACTGAGAAATCCATACAAAGTCCACACACTTCAATGAGTTATTACATTCACTAATTCTCATAACAATCAAAATAGACTAGATTCACAAAAATTGGAGATTTATAGCAAATCCAAAACCCTATATCACACAGAATTGATTGCAATCATATGATCTAACAACTCAAATAGTTAAGTGCATGACAACATTATAATCATTTTGAGAATCCTTCAAATTAAAATGATATAGACGAAGTGAATTGATACTTCAAGGTAACATAACAAATTATAAATTGAGGATTAAACTCTTGAAAATTCTCTATTCAAGATACAAAATCGGAAGCAAACCACTCAAGCAACAAAAAATGACCTAACAGATCTATAAACAATTAGATTCGTTCCTTCACAAGTTTCTCAGCAATCAAAACAGAAGCTCTACGAGAATTCTCAAAGGAACCTCTTAGACTACAAGAAATTTAACAGAAATCAAGCAAGAGATGAGTAAAGTAACCATTTTCGCTCTTAGGTGAAGAAGCTGCCGCCGTCAAAATGGAAAGGAACAAAGTTTATAATAGAAGAGTCTGAGAAAAAAACCCTAATCCTTACATACAAACTGGGCCTCAATAAAATGAAAAAGCCCATGAATGCAATCGACGACTAAGGCCCATAAGATTAAAAATTTTTAAAATATTCACTTTGTTGAAAATGTCAACATAAGCAACTCTATATCGTCAAAAATGTTTACGCGTTGTGCGTATTATATAATTTATGTGGAACCCATCGTCACTATGCACGCATAGTAAATCACTTTTTCATTTCTATATAAACGATCGAATTCGATCGATGAAATTACAATTCAAGTTAATAATTCTCTCTCTCCTTATAATTCTCTTTCTATCAGTGTTCCAGTCTTTCACGGGTATAAAATTTTAGTTTTTAAAATATAATTATCGATATAAAAAATTGTCATTATTTTTATAACACGTTATCAGCACGATCACTCTATGATTATGCTAAATTTTTATAAATATATATTATACTGTATAAATTATTACTATGGGTAGTATATCATACCCATATTAATATCTTATTTTTTTATTGATTATTTAATACAATACTATTAATTTATTTTTACTATGGACGAGTTTCGTCTGGGTATTAATTTATTGTTCTTATGTCATTATTGCATTGGACGGCTAAGCCGCTACATATTTTATTCTACCGTGGATGACTTTGTCACCATAATATCATTATTGCATTGGACGGCTAAGCCGCTAAATATTTTATTCTAAATGTGGATGACTTTGTCACCATAATATCATTATTGCATTGGACGGCTAAGCCGCTAAATATTTTATTTTACCGTGGATGACTTTGTCACCATAATATCATTATTGCATTGGACGGCTAAGCCGCTAAATATTTTATTCTAAATGTGGATGACTTTATCACCATAATATCATTATTGCATTGGACGGCTAAGCCGCTAAATATTTTATTCTAAACGTGGATGACTTTGTCACCATAATATCAATGTTGCATTGGACGGCTAAGCCGCCACATATTTTATTCTAATATGGATTATTTTGTCAACTTAATGTCATTATTAAATATTTGTTTATATTATGTTATTATATAATAGAGACATGGCCATCTGTATATAAATTTAATTTAAAACATATAAATTTAACTAAATTACACTTAAAATTTTATGATTATTTTTTTTGCTTTACTTCTTACCACCAACGGTCACAAAGAAATTTTTAAAATTTTTTTTCTACTTTTCAAACGGCTATGAACAGTATTTTCAATCTATAAATACACTCATTCTCATTCATTTAATTCATCCAAATACTTCTTCTCTCTTCAAAACCTCTCCGAAAAATCGTTTTATTTTTCAAAGAATGATTCGCTTATTTTTAATTTGTTGTTTATTTATAATTCTCGGTTGTGTTTATGGTTTTTTCGTTGGAGAATTTACTCGTGAAGAATTCACCATAAATATAGGATTATTTTTTTATGCAATTATGTTTTTTGTAATCGCTTGTATTATTAACATTAATGGTTCATTTTAAATATGTAATATGTAATTTCAAAATCATATTAATAATATTTTTTTGTTTTTCCTTTTTTTTTTAGAAAAAAAAAAATCAAATGGCAAACATCGAAAAACTCAAGTTTCCAGCTCTGCAAATAACTGGAGAAAATTATATCGCTTGGACAACAAATGCAGAGCTTTATCTAGATATGGAAAAAATATCTGAAACCATAAAAGAGAAAAATATTTCATCTCCTCATGAAAAGGCGAAATCAATAATTTTTCTCAGAAAACATCTAGATGAGAATCTGACGCATGATTATGCGCACACAAAAGATCCAGCAGAGCTGTGGAAAGCACTAAAAGATAGGTTTCATAACCAAAAGGCAATAACGCTTCCACACGCTCTGGATGAGTGGAATAACCTAAAGTTCCAAGATTTTGAAAAGGTCAGTCTTTACAACTCCGCAATGTTGAGAACAGTGGCACAATTGGAATACTGTGGAAAGCCTGTTAGTGAAGCAGAAATGCTTAACAAGACTTTCCTCACTTTTTATAAGAACCACTATGTATTGCAAGAGCAATACAGAAATTGCGGATACAAAAGGTTTTCTGAACTAATTGTGACGCTCATGCTTGCGGAAAAAAATAATGAGCTCCTAATCAAGAACCATAATGCTCGACCAACTGGAACTAAAGCATTCCCTGAAGTAAATGCAGCAGATGCATCAAATATAAAATATCCAGAGCGTGGAAATCAAAACTATAGAGGTCAAAGTCGAGGTCGTGGTCGTGGTCGCGGTCGTCGATTTAATCGAGGACATGGTCAACCATATAACCCACAAGGTCGGGGACCTTATACTTGGGTTAGACCTGAACAAGTCCCTAAAGTAAAAGAATCTCAAGGAAGTACAAGTCAAAAACGTGATAGCATCTGTTATAGATGTGGATCAAAAGGGCATTGGGCTCACGTATGTCGAACCCCTGAACATCTCTGTAAATTATACAAAGAGTCCTTAAAAGGCAAAGGGAAGGAAGTGAATCTTACAGAACACTTCGAGGGTACGACACACCTTGACGCTTCCGACTTCATAGATGATTTCAATGAGACCACTTTTACTAGAAAGTAAAATACTAGAAGTGATACTACTAAATAAGGCTTAAACTGTTATGTCATGTATAATTATTACTTATTTTCAAGTACTTTGTTTTCATAATAAATGTATAACTATTGAATGCTTTCTATTTATAAAATTTATCATCTTATTACTAATATTCATATTGATTACAGAAATGGAAGTAGACACAAATGGAAAAAACTCGAAGATGAATGCAAGAGAAATTTGTATACCAGATAGTGGTACAACCCACACTATTCTGAGACATAAGTTATACTTTTCTCATTTAAAACCTGAAAAGGTGATAGTCAATACAATATCAGGTCCTACGGACTTGATCAAAGGAATTGGCAAAGCCAAATTTGTATTACCTAATGGAACAAAATTTTCCATAGATAATGCCTTATATTCTCCAAATTCAAAGAGGAATTTGTTGAGTTTTAAAGATATATATATACAAGGATATGATACTCAGTCTGCAACTGAGGATGGCAAAAAGTATATATATAATTTCTAATAAATATGGGAAACAACATATATTGGAAAAATTTCCAGAACTCCCTTCTGGATTACATTATACTTATATAAATGTAATTGAATCACATCTTGTGATCAAAAGAAATCCAGATGAATTTTCATTATGGCATGATCGTCTTGGTCATCCTGGCACTACGATGATGCGAAAAATAGTAGGGAGCTCACATGGTCATTCATTGAAAATCCAAGAGATACATCATGGGAATAAAATGACATGTACTGCTTGTTCCCTTGGAAAATTGATCATAAGACCATCACCAACCAAAATTGATAAAGAATCACCAAAATTTCTTGAAAGAATTCAAGGTGATATTTGTGGACCAATACATCCACCATGTGGACCATTCTTCTACTTTATGGTATTAATTGATGCATCCAGCAGATGGTCACATGTATGTCTATTATCATCTCGGAATGTGGCATTCGCGAGATTCATAACTCAAATAATCAAATTGAAAGCTCAGTTTAGTGATTATCCCATTAAGAGAGTTAGATTAGACAATGCTGGAGAATTCACATCTCAAGCCTTCAATGATTATTGCATGGTATCGGGAATAGAAATTGAACATCCCGTAGCCCATGTTCATACACAGAATGGTTTGGCGGAATCATTAATTAAACGTCTGCAATTAATTGCAAGACCATTGATCATGAAATCAAAACTTCCACCTTCTATATGGGGACATGCCATTTTGCATGCAGCAGCACTCATTCGGATAATACCAAGTGCATATCATAATTATTCTCCATTACAATTAGCATTTGGTCGGGAACCAAATATTTCTCATCTAAGAATTTTTGGTTGTGCAATATATGTGCCTATAGCACCACCACAACGTACAAAGATGGGACCACAAAGAAGGTTGGGAATATATGTTGGTTGTAACTCTCCATCAATTATACGTTATCTAGAACCACAAACTGGAGACGTATTTACGGCACGTTTTGCCGATTGTCATTTTGATGAGAAATTATTTCTGATTCTTGGAAGAGACAATAAACAGGGAGAAAATGATATCAAATGGTTTGTACCATCTTTGTTACATCTAGATCCTCCCACAAATCAGTCTGAACAAGAAGTTCGACGGATCATGCATTTACAGAGTATAGCAAATCAGCTACCTGATGCATTTGCAGATACCAAGACGGTAACTAAATCACATATACCAGCTGCAAATGTTCATGCACGAATTGAAATTCCAAAAGAAATTGGAGGTGCAGAAGATACACGAGAATCTAAAATACGCTTAAAGCGTGGTAGACCCATGGGTTCTAAGGATAAAAATCCTAGAAAGAAAAAGGAAGCTGAAAAGCATGATACACCTGAAATGATAGAAAATATTTCGGAAATAACAAACCATGATTCTAATGATAAAGCAGAATATGAGCCTAAAGAGAATCATGAGATTTCCATTAATTATATCCATAATAAAACGATATGGAATCGAAATAAAATGGATAATATTAATGAAGTTTTCTCATATATTGTTTCAAAAGAAATATATGATGAAAACGAAGATCCAGAACCAAAGTCTGTATATGAATGTCAAAAGAGACATGACTGGATAAAATGGAAAGATGCAATACAAGTTGAACTTGATTCGCTTAATAAACGAAATGTATTTGGAGTTATTACACTCACACCCAAAGATGTGAAACCTGTGGGATATAAGTGGGTATTCGTTCGAAAACGAAATGAGAAAAACGAGATTATGAGATATAAAGCTCGCCTTGTGGCTCAAGGATTTTCTCAAAGACCCGGGATTGATTATGAGGAAACATATTCTCCTGTTATGGATGCAATAACATTTAGATTCCTAATGAGTCTAGCGGCAGGCGAAAATCTAGAGATGCGTCTCATGGATGTCGTTACTGCTTATTTATATGGATCATTAGATACCGATATATATATGAGAATCCCCGATGGATTTAAGATGCCAGAGACATTGAAATCCAAGCCTAAAGAGATATGTGCAATAAAATTGCAAAGATCATTATACGGGCTAAAACAATCTGGACGTATGTGGTACAATCGTCTTAGTGAACATTTAACGAAAAAAAGATATATAAACGATCCTATATGCCCATGTGTTTTCATCAAGAAAACTACATCCGGATTTGTGATTATCGCGGTATATGTTGATGATCTAAACATAATAGGAACTCAAGGGGAAATACAAAAGGCCGCAAATTATTTAAAAGGAGAATTCGAGATGAAAGATCTCGGACAGACAAAGTATTGTCTTGGTTTACAAATTGAGCATTCTCAAAAAGGCATATTTATACATCAATCCACATATACCAAAAGGGTGTTAAAACGCTTTAACATGGATAAGGCAACTCCTCTCAGTACGCCAATGGTCGTTAGATCACTTAAAGTTGAAAATGATCCATTTCGACCAGCTGAAAAGGATGAAGAGATACTTGGTCCTGAAGTACCATATCTAAGTGCGATTGGAGCACTTATGTATCTTGCAAATTGCACTAGACCTGATATATCGTTTACTATTAATCTTTTGGCAAGGTTTAGTTCATCGCCTACACGAAGACATTGGAATGGAATTAAACATGTTTTTCGTTATCTTCAAGGGACTATAAATTTAGGATTATTTTATTCTAAAAAATCAAATTGTCAAATGATTGGTTTTGCAGATGCAGGATATTTATCAGATCCCCATAAAGCTAGATCACAAACAGGATATGTATTCACAATCGGAGGCACCGCAATATCTTGGCGTTCTCAGAAACAGACGCTAGTAGCAACTTCTTCAAATCATGTTGAACTCATTGCACTCCATGAAGCAAGTAGAGAATGTGTATGGTTAAGGTCAATAAGCCAACACATCCAATCAAGTAGCGGGATCCATGTTAATGCAGAGCCAACAATTTTATATGAAGACAATGCTGCATGTGTCACTCAAACAAAAGAAGGGTATATTAAAAGTGACAGAACCAAACATATCCCTCCAAAATACTTCTCATACACCAAAGAACTTGAAATTGCTAAAATCATTGAAGTCAAGTATGTTCGATCATGTGACAATGCCGCAGACCTTTTCACGAAGTCATTACCTACCAGTACATTCAGGAAACATGTTTATAATATTGGAATGCGTCATCAACGAGAGTTACGAGATGATGACTAATCATTCGAGGAGGAGTTTGCGTGGTTGTACTCTTTTTACCTACTATGGTTTTTTCCCACTGGGTTTTTCCATAGAAAGGTTTTTAATGAGGCAACAAACGTATAAACATAAGAAACGATAGTGACACTGGTCTCCAAGGAGGAGTGTTGAAAATGTCAACATAAGCAACTCTATATCGTCAAAAATATACGCACAACGTTTTACGCGTTGTGCATATTATATAATTTATGTGGAGCCCATCGTCACTATGCACGCATAGTAAATCAATTTTTCATTTCTATATCAGTGTTTCAGTCTTTCACGGGTATAAAATTTTAGTTTTTAAAATATAATTATCGATATAAAAAATTGTCATTATTTTTATAACACAGTTCCCTTTTTCAATAAAGAATAAAAATGTTCATATCTTTCCCGTGGATAAAATTAGCCGTTTAGAGATACACAAACACAACGGTTATGTTTTGTTTGTTCAAAAGTTTCAAATCTCGAAAAACACAAAACCCTAATTCCACATTTCAATTTCACTCTCTGTCTCTTTCCATCTCTAAATCATAAAAATCAAAGCTTGAAATTCTTGAAGAAACTCCAACAATGGCACCGACACCTTCATCAAGATCGAATTTTACTCAAATCCGAACACCACAAAGCAAACAACGTCTCAATTTCCACTCAAAGACCCCAAACCCAGATGGATCCAAAGATCCAACTCAACCAGATCATCCAGTTGAAGTAATCGGCCGAATCCGAGATTACCCAGATCGTAAAGAGAAACAAGCTTCGATCTTGCAAGTTAACCAAGATAACCAAACGGTACGAGTTCGAGCTGATGTTGGGTACAGAGATTTTACTTTAGATGGTGTTTCTTTCTCGGAACAACAAGGTCTTGAAGAGTTTTACAAGAAGTTTATAGAAGAGAGAATTAAAGGTGTTAAAGTTGGAAATAAATGCACTATTATGATGTATGGACCTACTGGTGCTGGAAAGAGTCATACCATGTTTGGTTGTGGGAAGGAACCTGGGATTGTGTATAGATCTTTGAGAGATATTTTGGGTGATTCCGATCAAGAAGGTGTTACATTTGTTCAGGTCTCTGTTCTTGAGGTTTATAATGAGGAAATTTATGATCTTCTTTCGACTAATAGTAGTAACAATTTAGGGATTGGTTTGTCAAAAGGTGGATCTAGTTCTAAAGTAAGTTTCTTTGTTCCTCTTTGTGTGAATTTTTTTTTTTTGTTTTTGGTTGTTGGTTGGTTAAATATCTTAAGGGTTTGTTTGTAAATTTGTTGTTTTTTACAGGTCAGGCTTGAAGTAATGGGGAAAAAGGCTAAAAATGCAAGTTTTATTTCAGGGACTGAGGCTGGGAAGATCTCTAAAGATATTGTGAAAGTGGAGAAAAGGAGAATTGTTAAAAGTACACTTTGTAATGAAAGAAGTTCAAGGAGTCACTGCATGGTTTGTTATAATGATTGAAGTATATATATAGAGCTCTATACATTTCATGTTTGTTATGACTTATAAGTGTAATTTTTCTCTCTGTAGATCATACTTGATGTGCCAACTGTTGGTGGAAGATTGATGCTTGTTGACATGGCTGGTTCAGAAAATATAGATCAAGCTGGACAGACTGGATTTGAAGCAAAGATGCAAGTAATGTTTGCTTCTCTAGCCTCTTGATTCTACCAAGTTACTGTAGTTATGAATTATCAGCTTACATATATCTTTCTTTATGCAACAGACAGCTAAGATCAATCAGGGAAATATTGCACTGAAGCGTGTTGTGGAATCTATAGCAAATGGAGACTCTCATGTTCCCTTTAGAGACAGCAAGCTGACGATGCTGCTCCAGGTGAAATTCTTGTTCTATTTTTTTATCTTATGGCAGATGTTTGCTGTGGCTTGTAGATATTTAGTGTTGTTTATGTTTTCTGGATGCAGGACTCTTTTGAAGATGACAAGTCAAAGATTCTAATGATCTTATGTGCGAGCCCGGATCCAAAGGAAATGCACAAGACTCTGTGCACTCTAGAGTATGGGGCAAAAGCCAAATGCATAATTCGTGGATCTCATACTCCAAACAAAGATAAGAATGGGGGTGATGAGTCTGCTTCAGCTATTATTTTGGGATCAAGAATCGCTGCAATGGATGAGTTTATTTGCAAACTTCAATCTGAGAAAAAGCAACAAGAAAAAGAAAGGAATGATGCACACAAACAGCTGAAGAAGAAGGAAGAGGAAGTTGCTGCTTTACGGTCCCTTCTAACACGGAAGGAAGCATGTGCTACCAATGAAGAGGAGATCAAGGAGAAAGTAAACGAGAGAACTCAGCTATTGAAAGCGGAACTAGAGAAGAAACTTGAGGAATGCAGAAGAATGGCTGAGGAATTTGTGGAGATGGAGAGAAGGAGAATGGAGGAAAGGATTGTGCAGCAGCAAGAGGAACTAGAGATGATGAGGAAACGGTTAGAGGAAATTGAGGTTGAGTTCCGGGGCTCAAGGGAAGGAGGAGGAAGTATTGATGAAATCAGTGGGTTTGCTAAAAGACTCAGGAGTCTTTATTCTGATGATGATCCTGGTATGGTGAAGTCAATGGACCTTGACATGGGTGACCCAGAACCAGTCAAGCAAGTCTGGGGAGCTATTTCAAACCAATCAAGCAACACAACGAGCAGTAATTTCATGCCTTCAGAGAATTTGTTTGCTCAAATGTATCCTGATCGGGTATGTCTAAGCACTGTCTTTGAAGAAGAAGAGGTCGAAGAGGAGGAAGAGAAAGTAATAGTAGAGGATAAAAGCATCTGCTTCAACAATGCAGACGACAAAGAATCAGCCTCGTCTAGAAGGTTGAGAATTCAAAACATATTCACCCTTTGTGGTAATCAGAGAGAGCTGTCTCAACACATTGAACAAGAGGACGTTCAGGCCAAGAATGCATCACCTGATAAGTTGTTTCCTCCAGAAACTAAGGCCGAAGCATTAGTAACAGAAGACGCCAAGGAAAACAACATCTCAGTCGATGAGAGTAAAAACGGTCAGATAGATGTCTATGTTAAGTGGGAAGCAACTACTGATAACCCTCGAAAGCAGCTCATAGCAACACTGAAAGTTACAAAGGACGCAACATTAGCTGACTTGAGGAAGCTTATTGAGATCTACCTTGGGTCTGATAACCGAGCTTTTACCTTTCTCAAGCTTGGGGTAATGAACTCTTAACCCAACAAGCACAAAAAGCTTTTCATTCATCTGTGTTTTTATTATATTCTGATCCTAAATGCATTTTCATTTCAATGTTTGAAGGAACCTTGTGGAGCTCAAGTGGCAAAGGAGAAAGAATCTACAGTTCAAGCTACAAGCCTGTCTTTCTGCAATGGGCATGCTTACCTCGCTACTTTGAGACCGGGACAGAACTCACAACCTCAAAGTCTTGGACCGGCAAGTCCACTTCCTCTCACTCCCATAGAAAACAAGATGCAGTTTACTAAACAAGACCACCAAGTTGATGAATATTCATCAACCAATCTCGCAGCTCATCTCAGCTCCACTCCATTCATCACTCTAAGAAGACATTAGTCGCCATGTCTTTTTTTCTCTGTTCAAAAGTAGTCTTATTAAGATGTAATCTTTTGTCTACTGCTCGGCGAGTTACACTTTAAAGCTTTTTATTGATAGATTCGCTTAAAAACAGAGAATGGGAGTTGAATATTAGATTAACTCTTTTTCTCTCCCTCATCTTTTCCCCCAAGGCTAAAAGATACAATGTGTGAACGTGTCTTTTCCATTTTCAGAGGATTAAGACATTAGCAAAGACATATTATCTTTTCACTCTGAGCAACTTTTCATTTCCTTTTCTTCCCGGAGCCAAGGGTAAGGAGCTCAAAGCTTCTAATGGCTTCATCATGCCCAGGCCTTGCAGCTGCAGATGATGGCTTAGATTCATAACTCTGTTGAAGCCGTTGGCTTATGGCCTGACGTGATCCATTTAAAAATAGTCGGCTTGAGCGGTTCTCACTTGGCTCAGCTGATGAGCCAGGTCTGCTGCTTGATATCACACCTCTCTTTGAGGTACTTCCATTTCTAGATGAAGAACGCTGTCTATCAGACTCATGCTGCAAGTGAAAACAGAAAAATCAAAACATACATACTTTCTCATAATCTTAGAATGCTACTTAACCCGATAACTACTTTGGATCATTAAGTAGGGATGGCCAACGAGAGAAAGAATAAGAAAAGCTAACCACTTCTTTGGCAGAAGAGGGTGTATCACCATGAGCACCTTGGCTCGAAACATTTCGTCTGGTGAATGCCTCAATTGCACCTGAAACTCTTCCTCGGAGTTCCTGTCCCACTAAACAGAGTAGGAAATAAAGTTCAGTATGGGATCTTTCACAAAACATTTCTGAAGGAGAAAACATATGTATATTAAAATCTGAAGGTTGAGGAAATAGTCAGTTTTTTGTACCCAAAAATGTCAACACTCATTCGCATAAGTTTACAAGCTATAAGACATCTTTCAATATATCTTTGTATTAGTCCCTCCAATATAAGAGACAGAACATCTCTGTACCTGTAGGCCTTTCAGCTCTTTCTGCAGGTGGTCCTGGAGGGTCCAAAGCTAGTCTAGGATTTGGCTGTTGTGAATGATATACACACACATAACAATAACAGGATAAGATTTTGGAGTGTATTTAATTATTCTGATATTTGGTTCTCCACATGTAAAATCAAAAATAGAACTAACCCTTGGTCTTGAAGTAGAGCCAGTCTGAGGATATTTCGAGATTGTCCAATCAAACACGTAATCAAGTTGATAACCTGCATAATTTATTCCATCAAATATTCTGTAAGTTCCACAAAACTGCATAGACCATAAACAATCTTACAATAGAGAGGGAACAGAGAACAAATACAGCAAGAGGTTTCAACCTTCACGAGTGAAAAAGTCCCTGAAAAGCCTTTTCAGATATGAATAATCTGGTTTGTCCTCAAATCTCAATGATCGACAGTAGTGGAAATACGAGGTGAACTCTGATGGATACGATTTGCAAAGAACCTCGAAAAAGTAAAACCAGGCTATGTCAAATGTACTGGACATCGAAAAACATTATCTGCATACCTTAACAATGATGTACCTCTACAGAAGTAAGCATCTTCTTTTCACTAATCTTGTCATACTTCTGCTTCTTTGTACCAGCTTTTAAACCTTGCCATGGAAGACTGAGACAGGAGGAGATATGGACTCAAGTTTAAGGATCTCACTTTCTTTACAAAGTTATAAAGCTAATATGAGACCAAGAAATATTTCTACCTTCCTCGTAGAAAATACATCAACACATAACCAAGTGACTCCAGATCATCTCTTCTACTTTGCTCTGTAAGCATGCATATAAAAAAATGAGTCAGCAAACAAGACAAGAGTTATCAAATGCTTTAGACAAGAAATCCATGGATGTACAGCTCTTACCAATCCCGAGGTGCGTGTTCACACTTGCATACCGAGCTGTTCCTGTAAGATTCTTGTTTTCTCTGCAAATTTACAAGGAATTATAATAAAGCAAGCTGGAGAAAAGTGTATAAAGGAAAGTATTGAAAAGAGGTCCTGAATTCAGCAAGGAATAGAAAATATTTCTATTCTTGCACCAACATAAAGGTCTGGGAGAGAAATTTAAGAATACACAACAGGTTCCTACACAAAATGATCTCACAAGCATGGATATCCGAAAATAAAGGGTAAGAGTTTGAAGATCTCACCTGTATGGTATATGCTTTTGTGACTGAAGATCCTTGTATTTTTTAGCAAGGCCATAATCGATGATATACACCTGAAGTTTGAAATTAGATCAGTAAGCCAGAAGGCTTTAGTACTAGTCATATCCTAAAGTCAGACCGAGATTTATTCTAAGGACACCTTCAAGACATACACCAACTCATCTTGAAACAGGAGGATTACCTGGTTTGTTCTGCGGCCAAGACCCATCAAAAAGTTGTCTGGTTTAATATCGCGGTGAAGAAAACCCCGGGAATGCATGTATTCAACTCTACATATCTACATCGAACAACATATTCAAAGGAACGAATTAACAGCCTTCTCAAAGACCAACCTAATAACATAAAACCAAGGAGATCCTCCGTACTTACCAACTGATCTGCAAGCATTAAAACAGATTTTAAAGAAAATGTCCGCTTGCAGTAATTGAATAAGTCCTCCAAGCTGGGTCCTAAAAGGTCGATAACCATGCAGCTGTATTCACCCTCGACTCCGAACCATTTAAGATGTGGGACACCCGCTATTCAAAAGAAAGAAAACATGTCAAATCTATCAAAGGAAGAGAGGGCTGGAACTAAAACTTCATATACACTATCCGAGAGAAACCCAACTCACTTCCTCCTTGAAGAAACATATATATTTTCGATTCATACTGCAGTTGAGGATGCCTAGTCTTCACAGGTTCCTAGTGTCAAAAGGAACCAGTTACAGAAAGACAAAAAAAATTTGGAGCTTTACAACATCATACCATCAAATGAAATTCACAACAGAGGAACAATCACATTTCTAGTCAAAACTTTACAACTCCATAACAGAGCAGCAACTATCAGATTAAATTCACAATAGAGAAGCAAAAAAATATTTATTTCTAGTCAAAATTAGTCTTACCAAAACAAACTGTCAGGATCAAATATTCAAAGTTGAAAACTTTCTCAGTAACAAAACCTAAAAAAATTGAATGAGAACAAATAAAATAAAATACATAGATTTACCAGCTTAACTGCGACTTCTTCTCCAGTTTGAATATTGGTCCCTAAAACACACACACAGATATATAAAAAAAAAAAATTAAACTTTTCAACAAACACTACACAAACCCAATGCAAGAACTTTATAAAACACCTAACAAGAACGTCAAATAGATTCATACCTAAATAAAGTTCCCCAAATGATCCACTTCCAAGCTTCCTACCCAACTTAAACTTTCCACCAATAAGAGGATCAATCTTTTGATTCCGATCCATCATTTGATTCCGATGATAATCCGATTACTATACACTTAATACGGTAAAATCTTAGTGTTCAATAAAAACCCATAATAGCTCAAAACAGAAACTGATGAAGTGGTAACAAGACTGGGCCCAAAGGGAACAGTGATTGAAGCTGATTTTATGATGGAAGTTCAGAACTTTTCAAGAAAGAGAAAGAAAGTTTTCAACTTGACTGCGAGAATACAGAAATAAGGAAGCAAGAAGAAGAATTTTGAAGGGAAGAATCAATAATCGGATCTGAATTTGAGGGGAATGAATGAATCTTCTGGAGATTTGAGGAAGAAAGAAAGGAGAAGAAGGAATAATAAAAGAATGAGAAAATGTGTTGTGTGTTGTGTGGGGGAAGAGAAAGACAGACTTGAACGTAAATATTATCTTGAATCTTTTTAAATATATACTTGCCCTTTTAATTTGATGATTTACGTGCACGGTTTAATATATTTTTCTGTTTTTTAAGAAAACATTAATTCATATTCCAACTTAACAATTACAAAATACAGTAACCAAACAAAAAAAAAAGGAATTGTATAATACTACTCGACGATTTTTATTTATTTACAATTATTATACCACTAATTTTTTTTAGATGAAAACAAAATTAGCAAACTTCATCATCTATTTTAAAACAAAAATATATAAACAAACTCTTCATTTTCATTAAACTACTTATAAAGTTGTATAAAATTATATCGAGGAAGATAATAAATTAACATAAACAGAAATAAAAATTATACAGTCAATCAGTTATAAATAAAGAAAAAAAACTTCTTAAATTGATATATTTACAAATATACAATATTTTCAAATTGAATTTTGGATTATCTCGATTCAATTTCTGTCGATTACGGCAATTGGCCGACCTTCAAAAAAAAATGAAAATTTCATATTAAAAAAAAATATATCAGGAGGTTTTGGACTTAAACCCGTAATCCTCCCGGCTCAAAACCACAACATGTAATATTAATTTAGTCTCAAAATTCATTCAAACCAGCAATCTTTATGATCATGTACTTATGTATATAGACTATAATATTTTATTAATTTATAAAGATGAAAATATCAATTTGAAACTAGATTTATCAATGTTATTAATTTATTAAATATGTAATTTATAGAGATTTCATTGTATTTGAACTAACCATTAAGGTTCGGATGTTTGGAATGTTAGAAATATGAGCAAAACAGTATGATGTGCATCATTTACAAGGCTTAAATATAAACATCGTTGAATTGTATGAGTATTGCATATCTTCTAGTACCAGTCCATGCATGATAATTGGTTTTCAGTATCTATTATAATTTGTGAATCCATAACAAGGTTACCACAAGATCTAAACTTAAGCAACGAGCTATTAGAACATATATGTAATTTCTTTTTCTCGTTTTCGTTGGATATTAAATTATTAATTATTCCATTCAGATCTCCGATTAAAATCTATGGTCCATTACCTTGACTGATAATTCCGCAAAATCAAAATCTCTCCCACACTATAAATAGGTGTCTACAGTCTACTTAAGTGTTGAATATATTCATATATGCGTGTAAAAACAAAATTTCTTATTGTTTTGATGCATATCTCATATGGTTGTGAAATCTAAGAACCTTAATTTATTGGTATATTTCAAAACATGACTATCTTAGAACCTTGATTGGTAGTCTTTTCTTTTTACTTCAATTCTTAGTGGTTATGCTCTATAAACAATGTGAATAATCACGAGTAACTCATAATGTTCTTTATATATTAGATTAAGTTATATTTTTCACTTTCAATTCCAATATAAATTATTAACATGTGTCCATAAGGCCTAAAGATAAACGTTGTTTTAGTTCCATTCATCATGAATCAAATTATATTTTCACATGGGAAACAAAATTGTGATAGATGTATACGGTCACTTTTGAGTATTGATAAACTATTATGACAGTCAGTGAAAAGCTAAGCAAATCAAAGAGGATAATAAAAATTCTCTCATAAGTAAAGTTAACTTGCTTATTGATGTACGGATTATAGTCTATAGATGATTTGCGTGTCCAATTCGCTGCTTATGATTATTTTTTAATTAATATCAAAGTTGATTAAACGTGTTTTATATCAAATTTTCACCTACAGTATTTTATGGCTTCCATTGTTGACGAAGCTATATTTTTATAATTTATGATATCTTAATGAAAAAAACATGTGGTTTTAGTGGCGTAAGCTTTTTGGTCCTATTCGTCCTTTTGATCACACGCCTTGTTTTCTTGTCGTTTATAAATCCATTACAAGAATTCATTACATACGATAGATAGCATTTTACTACTTTAGTTATGGGAAATTTATTCAATAGATCAAACTAATAAACTTACAGTAAGTATGCTTTCAACTGCTACGTGTAAGTATGCTTTCAACTGCTACGTTGTTTCAAGGGTTTGACATAACATTCTAAAAGAAAAAATCTGGAGTAAAAAGATCCAAAACTTTGGCACAAAATGTTGTAGTGTATGAGTTATAGATAAAGAAAAACAAGATTATTACTGACAACATTACATTGAATTATTATTTCTTTTAAAGATGAGAGGTGGAGGATATTATAGACTTTGCAAAATATGTTGTTTTGGCTGTATACTTGCCAATTCCCTATAAAAGTGTAATGATAACATGGCAATACAAACTTACAAAGGAATGGGGACAATGTGTTTACATATATTATATACCCATCAAATCAATTCTCCATATCTCCCTAAAATCCAACTATTAATTAGGTTTGGACACAGACCCCGTATTAGAAATCTGAAATCTGAAATATCATTAAAATATTTTAAAACATATTTATTTTGTAAATTTAAAAAATACACAAAATTTTAATGTAAAATTTATTATAGTTTAAGAAATATTTTATCTATTAAATAATATATATATTTAAATATTATACATATATTTTAAATAAAAATATTCATAAAAACAGATCCGAAATTTTAAAATAAAATATTTGGATCCGGGTGTAGGTACATCAGATATTCTATTTTCGAATCAGATCGGAAAAGATCTCAGAACGGAAGGAATCTCAAATCAATTTAGAGTTGATTTCGAATCGGATCTAGCATCCCATATATTTTGTTCAGCCATATTATTAATGATACATATTTCTAGCTTTATCTTTAAATTTACTCTTTTTTATTTTATTTTTATTTCTGTAATTCTGTGGTAAATTCTTGACCCGGAAAAGCCCAAACTATTCTCTGCAACCCATATATAGGTTTTTCACCTGATATTTAAATGAGTTGAAATCAAAGGTACATATATCCATGGTCAAGATAAATGACTAATAATAATCGATCATTTATCTAAACTTACATAGCTACTCCTCGTGTAGTGTTTGTGATTCCATCCAGTAGTGTCAATTAATTCAATAGTCGATTATTCAAACTTAGTTATAACTTACAAACCATTGGCTTGTTAAGTCTATTTGTCTAAGCTTGACGAAGCCGCATGTCTTTTTCAATAGGTTAAAGCCATAAGATTAAATGATACATCTTTTAATTGAGAGAGTAACGTAAAAATGAAATATCTACCGAAAAGTTGACAACTCGACCGATGGTAAAAATGGGAATGGAGGATAGCTTATATATGTTGTATTACAAACACTCAAAAACATTTAAGTTGACCTTTCGATCTACCATTTGTTGAAATATTAAATATTACAAATTAAAAACTATTTGGAATTTTCTTGTACTCGTACGTGTTTGATGCACACCTTCTCTTGCACAGCATAGCCTGCGTTAAACAAAAACCGATCAATGTTAAATCATTGAGGATACTAGTTTTGGTCAGCAATTTGGTTATTTGAAATTAGTACGTAAGAACTGATAACTTTGCTTCATTAATTAATATTCTAATACCGCATGAGATTGTACATGAACATTGAGGAGCTCACTCATATATAGAGTTGTGAAAGGAAATGGTCTTTGACGATTCATCAATAGATCTTTGATGATCATTATTAATTATTAGGACACTTCTATGTTTAATTTACTTAACACTTGTTACGAAGTGATTTTTCCAGTTCTAAAGCCAAGAGAGGACAATAGTTAATCATAAAAACCAAGGAGCTTGTCAGGGGAAGCCATTGACTAAGTCTCTTCACCAGATCATCGCGTCTTACTCTTTCGAGATTTAGATTTTCACCTCATAAGATGCATAATCCTTATTTCATACCCTGACTACTTATTACTTATGAAATCTATGAAGATTTGGAAAGCTTTGAAGATTCTATTTCACATGATGAATCGTCTATCTAGTTTCATTATTAGACACATTCTCTCTTAGACAAGGTTCAATGGCTTTTATCTTTGTGGGAAGAACTATCCAGTATTATAATATTGTTTTTATCGGCTTTAGATTGTGATAGTGACATGGTAAAGCAACTCTCGGAGGAGCGTGAGATTGAATGAAAGATAGTTATGGTGATATAAGGAGCCAACTCATCATGAAGAAGCATCTTATTTCCTCTTGGAAATCTTTCTTCCACTGCATTTCATGTGTCTATTGAAAAATTGTCCCATATGATTTTATGGTGTATCAATATATATCAGTCCTCAATCAAGACTGCTAACTCTAATATGTTCTCATTGTAGTAAACCAGACCATACTGGTTGATACATGTTACGGAGTGCATGGATATCCTCATGGTCACAAGCTGGATCATATATACTCCGCCGTTGACGATTGGGGTAGGTTGAGAATTATCAAACTTGTATGTTCTCGATAGTTTATTAAAGTCCAATTTATGTCAACTTAGCCACATGGGGAACAAAGATATCTTCTAAAGCTATTTTATTCGTAAGGTCTGTTCTTTGGCTAAACAAAAACAATCTTGTCTTTTACTTCCCATAACAACAGATGCATGCAAGAATCCATTTTATTTGTTACATATTGATGAATGGTCCTTTTTTTATTGAAACTTTTCTTACCATAATCGAGGATGGTTTCTATAGATACCTTACTTGGATATATATATCTTTAAGAACTAGATCTGAGCTTTTAACACTCTTCCCTACCTTCCTCATTAAAATGGTAGAAACTCAAATATATACAATCGGCTTGTTAACTTGAGGCTCTTAGATCAGCTCATGACCTTGACCTTCACCACCATATTAGTAAACTTGCAAACCTAGTAAATTTTTATTTTTAATAAGATTTTGCTTTTTTCACCTAGTAATTACAATCGAGAACGCAAACTACGATTTAATACCAAGTCCAACGAAGAAGTGTATCCGAACACGCCTAAATATATAAAGTGTATGTTTTTTTAGATTAATCGGATAATTAAACATTGTATTCTATACACTAATTAAGAAGCTTCTCAAAACACAATACATTAATCTTGAGACTGGGAAAATAAGTGTCGGTTTAGGGTAAACCCATGTTACTTTCAAATGTGACCCAGACTCAACCTATGTAGGGTCCACTTACCTGCTTGCTAAGCTGGAAATATGCGAAACAGCTTTGCTTTTATAAATTATTTTATCTCTTATAATTATAATACTCTTCTCTAATTGGTACCACACACAACACAAAGTCTTCTTCTATCACAGTCCACAAAACTCCTCCGTCCAATTATGGCATATCTCCGGCGAGTAGCCACCGCGTTACTCTTCACTCTCCACCTCTTCTCCTCTTTCTCAAATGCTCACAACATAACCAAAATCTTGGCCAAAAACCCTGAGTTCTCCACTTTCAACCACTACCTTTCAGCCACTCATCTCGCCGACGAGATCAACCGCCGGCAAACCATCACCGTCTTAGCCGTTGATAACTCAGCAATGAACTCAATACTCTCCAAAGGCTACTCACTTTACACAATCCGTAACATTTTATCTCTCCATGTTCTAGTCGATTACTTCGGCACCAAGAAACTCCACCAAATCACTGACGGCTCCACCTCCACCGCATCCATGTTCCAATCTACCGGATCCGCCACAGGAACTTCCGGCTACGTCAACATCACCGATATAAAAGGCGGGAAAGTTGCTTTCGGAGTTCAAGATGATGATAGTCAACTCACAGCTCGTTACATCAGTTCCATCTTCGAGAAGCCTTATAACATTTCTGTTATCCACATTAGCCAAGTCTTGACTTCACCGGAAGCCGAAGCTCCAACAACTAGCCCTAGTGATCTTATCCTCACCACAATACTTGAGAAACAAGGATGTAAATCTTTCTCCGATATCTTGAAATCCACCGGTGCTGATAAAACGTTTCAAGAAACCGTTGACGGAGGGTTAACGGTTTTCTGTCCATCAGATACCGCCGTTGGAAAATTCATGCCGAAGTTCAAAGCCCTCTCACCGGCTAACAAGACGGCGTTAGTTTTATATCACGGCATGCCGGTTTACCAATCGTTACAAATGCTTAGATCAGGTAACGGCGCCGTTAACACGTTAGCAACGGAAGGTGACAGTAAGTTTGATTTCACCGTTCAGAATGACGGAGAAGACGTAACGCTTGAGACGGACGTTGTAACGGCTAAAATAATGGGGACGTTAAAAGATCAAGAACCATTAATAGTTTACAAGATTGATACAGTTTTGTTACCTAGAGAGATTTATAAACCCGTTAAGAAGACGGCTCAAGCTCCTAAGTCAAGTAAGCATAAGCCTAAGAACGTTGTAGCTGACGGACCTGACGCTGATGCTCCGTCAGATGATGACGGTCAAGTGGCAGATGATAAAAACGGCGCCGTATCGATTATGATTAGCCGAATGAGTACTGTCACAATGGCGATTATGGGGCTTTCTTTTGGAGTGTGGCTCATGTGATGTGACACGTGGCATTTTTATATTTTTCTGGTGTATGGAAATTGTCGGTTATATTTATTTTAAAGATTCTTTTTTCTTTAAAAAAAACGTTGATATTTGTGTGGAAGTTTGGAATAATTTATTGTTCCACTTGTTTGGATCAGATTTGTTTTTTTTTTTACTAATTAAAAAATGTGATGATGATTCGAATGAGTGATTAATACGTTGGAATCACATGTTGGTGTGAAGAAAGTGTCGGTGTGAGTCGTAATAGTGTGAGCTGTATATTTTGTACATGTTAGATCCAAGATAATGCTCCACCTTAAGATAAGTATTACTTGTTTTTTCGAACATCTATGTCATTTAATTTTGAGCAGAAACAAAATGGTCTTTATAAATTAAATAGAAAATCAGAGTAGAGACAACATTATAAAAATATTTTTTGGTCAAAAAGAAAAAGTAGACAAAATTATTGTTATTATTTGTGCCCTTGCATTGCTAAAAATTGTTGCCGCTTCACTATAACCAAGATTCTTCAATCTGTATGTATTTATTTATGCATTCCAAAATTCATTTATTGTCAAATTATTAGCTCAATTCGAATTTTGCAATCATCGCTAAAAACGACCAATCGAAAAACTTTATGCCATATGTGTTGCATCGTAGATATATAGTAAGACAAGCTATTAAAAAACTTTTTAGAAGTGATTAGTTAGGAATATTTTACCTCTAGGTTGGCCACATCCAACAAAATTTATGTTATCATCCCGATTTATCATATATGGGATGCTTATTATAAGTTTTTGGACTATTTAATTTGGTATTTATTATTCTGGTTTAGAAATCGCGATTTAAAAATGTGTGTAGGTGTAACTAAATGAAAACGTCAATTTCATATATATATATATTAAATTGGATTACTTTTATTAGTTAACTAGGTACATAAGTTGATTGTATTATTAGTTTATGTAGACAAATAATAGATGAAAATTTTGGTAAGAGTTTTGATAAAACAAGTAGGTGTATACTAATTAACTTAAGAAAAAAAGAAAAGAAATCTATAATTTTTTTTTTCATTTTGTAAAGAACTTTAAACAACTTCTTGGAATGGCCCCACTTACCAGTTACCACTTTCTTAATCCGTTAAACGTCCAATTAACCATTTTTAATATTAATAAAACTTTCACAAATAAATACAAACATACTTTCATTTTTTTAATCAAACAACTAAGAGAAATCCTACAATGGACAAGAAATGAAGGGAGTTAAGAACAAAGCTTTGGTTATAGACTTTTAGTATTAGTGGATGAAGATTTCATCTTAATGTATTGTTAGTAATATAAACCAAGTTTTAATCAGCCATAAGAAACCAAAGGAAGAAAAAACTTATAAAAACACCAAATCTCTCCTTCTCTCCGAGAAAATAAAAATAAAACAAATAAATTTCAAGAAATATATTTATCTTTCTTTTTTCTATGATGAAAACAATCAAACAAGTATATTTTTCTCTTGAGAGAAACATTTAGCTTCCATAGGAGATACTGTTTGTGCTTTGTTGAAACCACATTTGCTACTCTAACAGTCTTTTTGGAGCAACACATAAGGCTTTTAACGAAATCAACAACATACAAGTTATATAAGATTCAATAAGAGTCTTCTTGTTCAAGTTGTGCAAATGTATCAGTAAGATCATCCGGATGAGCTCGATTTACTACCTTCTTTCTCTGAACATTCCATCTGTGTTGGTAATAGATTCAAAAAGCTTCCTTGGTGTGTTGCTTTGGCACCAGATGATTCATCCTCTGTTCATGTTTGACCACATTCTTGTAAGTGTGATATTCTTGAGTCTATTTATATAGACTTGAAACAAATGTCTTCTTTGTGATATGCAAAATAGGAAATGGATTTACCAAAAAGTGATTGAATCGATGGCCGCTTCACCTCAGCTGTACATTGAAAACAGATTATAATGCAGCAGACAAGCAATGCTAATTAAAAGGAAATCTAGTTATGTTGTTGTTTCTTCGTCAGCAGAAGAAGGGGTAAAGTGAAATACCTATCCCTGGTATTTGGTCATTGTTTACGATTTCAATATTCTTGTAAGTATAACCCAAAAAGTTTATGTCCTTAGATGAGAGCATCTGGAGAAGAGAAGAGAAAAGAAAGTGAACCTCATGTTACGAAAGCCCATCACAACACAAATATGTATATAGACGTATAGCTTCACATAATCCCTCTTGGTTCATGAAAATTTTGTTTCTTTCATGTTGATTCAAAAAGATATGTGATTCATAAAACACACGTTAAGAAGCGCAGCTGGCAAAATTAACAACATCTTTCTTTTAATAACATCACAAGCAGCTCTTCCAAATTCTAAATTCCCATAAGGAAATTTAAACCTAAAAGATTGAATCACGTTTTGTTCTGAAGATGAAAAAACTTGACTGTAATATCACACAATTTAAGGTAGTCTAAAAAGCAAACCTAGACATATTTCTTATGGCAAAAACGCCTCGGATAGACTGAGCATATTTCATCTTTCTGAGCTCCCATAAAAAAACATTCAAGCCATGGCTATAGTATTATCACAACACAACATCTTGAGGAACCCACTTATAGATAATTTTTTAAGTATGCTTACTCATCTACTAGATAAGAACATAAGCATGCCTAATGTGATGATGCATAATGACAAAAATTCAGTACTTGTGTTGTACCTTTCTCCATGGACCTGACTTTGATGACTTTGGAACTTGCTGTTCAGTCTGTTCCAGAAGGAACCATAGGAAGAGAATACATATCATATGTGGCACCAATATTTCAGTACATACATCATGACACATGATAGGCGGCACAAATATTTCAATATATACATCATGAGCTGATAGTATCAGTATGTTACCTCTTCAAATTTCTCAAAATTTTGGGTATCCAACTCATCATTGACTTGGGGGATAAAGGCAGCCTTCATTTGGTATAATTTTCCCCATTTGGTACCTCTGAACCAAGGATGGGCCTAAGAGAAACCAGCAAACCATTTGTTAGGGTCTCTCACAATAGTCTTAGATAAGATTATTTTGAATTTCATATGTTGATCAAAGCACACAACACCTTAATTTCATCTGCTCCTTTTGTTCCAAGCCTTTGTTCAACATTGCATAAAAGCCTACAAATAAGATTCTTGGCTTCTGGTGATAATTTAACCTCTTCTGGGAACTTCAAGTAATTTCTCCACTTTACTATCTGCGTAAGGGGTAATACAATGAAAATAGAAAAATTAAGTGTCCACATAAAAACAGCTAAAGAGATAGGAGAGACTAAAGTTGAGATCGACACTCCAATATTTCCAATGGAATGTACACAAAAACATTGTTTTATTACCTTCCTACAAGTTGTCATTGAATCATCTGAATAAAAGGGCGGAAACCCCACAAGCATTTCATACATAATGGCACCAAGAGACCACCTATAGGAGTAATCTCACGATTATTCATCCATATTAACTATTTGCACCAAAAAACCAAAGAGCACTAGTTGGCTTCACTTACCAATCACATTCCATTCCATATCCTTTTTTCAACAAAACTTCTGGGGCAGTATAGTCAGGAGTTCCAACCGTGGAATAAGCCTGAAAACCAATAACCTTAATTTAATAAGTTATACCAAACACAAATGTCTCTGTCAACACTTTTTCAATGAATGAAACATATTTGATACATCCCTGAGAAAACATGATGCATAAGTGAAACTTACAAGCATCCTTCTATTTCTCTGCCAGTTTAGCAGTTGCTCCTGTTGGGTGCCTCTTGTTGCCACAGGGAGACCATCACTTTGTAAAGCCCCACTAACGTTTCTTGCAACTGTGAAGTATTTTCCCTGAAGATTACTACAGTCCAATGATTTACATAATCCAAAATCTGACAGTTTCATGTGGCCGTCTTTGTCAAGTAGCAGATTGTCTGGTTTGATATCTCTTCATCACATTGGAGAAAAAATGATGTTTTAAACAAAATAACAATGGGACCTACAACTAACTGATATGGCCTGCTTCACTGACCTGTGAATATAGTTGTGTTTATGAATGGACTCAATAGCCAGGATAGTTTCCCCAATATAAAACATGGCCTCATCTTCAGTAAGAATGTTTTTCCTCATAAGTAAAGTCATCATATCCCCACCAGGTAGATACTCCATTATGAGATACAAGTACTCCTCATCTTGGAAAGAACAATACAGTTTCACAATGCAATTGCTGTCAACTTCAGCAAGTAATTTTCGCTCTGCTTTTACATTATCCACCTGAAAATCAGATTCCACAAACACATAAACCAACCAAACAAATGTCAATCAATAGTCAACTGGAGGAATCTTAATACCTGGCCTCTGTGAAGCATCTCAGATTTCTTAAGCTTCTTCATTGCATAAACATTGCCTGTTTCTTTCTCCCTACAGATCCTTACCTGAGAGAAAAACACAAAACATAAGACATGAAGGAGGATAAAAAATTAGAAGATGACAGTTCAAACAAGCCCTAAGATTTCAATTTTTACATGCTATAATCAATAGCTGGAGCTTTAAACACAAAATATGATATATTAATTAGAGATGAAGCAAATATAGCTACCTCTCCAAATGAACCCTTCCCAATCATTGTTAATGGCTCAAAGTCATCAGCTCCCATTTTATGTCTCTGACGACGCATGTATTCAATTTCTTTTATTTCCAAATCCTTTAGCAACTTGTTTTGCTCTTCTTCAGAGACTTCTGTAGCAGCTAATTTTTTTTCTAGCATCTTACTACTGCATGACATGTAAAATACCAAAAAGAAAGAGCTAATGATATGGAAGGAAAGTTCACATGAATGTAGCAGAAAAGAGAAAAGGAAAAATCATGACGAAAAAAATACAAAGTGCAAAAATGTAAAGAAACCATACCGCTCCTTTCGTTCCTGAAGACTCTGCATTTGCATTTTGTAATGATTTTCAATATATGGTTTTGCAGCAGCAGCCTTCTCTTTGGTTACATTTGAAAGTATTTCTTCACATCCACCTGTTTTAGGTCCTTCCCTTACATTACTCATAGTTTCCTTCTTTTTCGAAAATTTCACCGTATCTTTAGATTTGAACTTTTTCAGCCAAAGTTTTGCACTCTCTATTTCTCTCCCCACTCTTTTTAGTCTTCCCCTCCCAAGTTGGGTACTTTATGTACAAGTGAGTAGAGAGTTTGATACACACGACGAATGAGCCCCACTCCAATTATAAATAATACTTCTCATATGTTATGCAACTAGTGATTAGACTCCTGGTGCTTCACACCTACAACAACATGACATAAACTAGTTAGCACTGACTCCAATAACACTTCAACTGAAGCATGTTTGAAGAAACAAAAATGATCCGATCAAAAAACTCAGTCAATTCAACTGCTTCACAAAGTAATACCAACAAGTGAAGTCGGTATCCACAAATAATATAAACAAGTACAAAGTTGAAAACTTGCACTCAAACCTAACCTTATGTATCCAAATCAAAGACATATATGAATCAAAATAACAGAATTCTTCACAAATCACATGATCATTTCAAAGTAGAACACAAACTAATATATCTGAAGTAATTAGATTAAACATAGAAATCACGGGAAATACCAAAATATACACCAAAATCAGGGTAAATAAGAAATCAAACAAGAAACCCTAGTTTTTTATTCAGAGAAAAAAGCAGTAACACTTCTCAAATCACACAATTCTTACAAAGCTCTTATCCCAATGAAGATAGTAGATGTAAACGATATTTTAAAAATCTTTGTCTATCTACGATTACACCCCGTCTAAACGTTAGACTCAACTTCGTCGCCTCTATTAATGACTAATCTCTCGAAAAAACCATTCAACCAATTACTCCTTGCTAATCCGATTACTCCCTACTAATCCGATCACTTTTCATCTAATCCAATTATTTTCCGTCTAATTATTTTTAGATTTCAAGTATAAAAGAAATTTTATTTTTATTATTCAGACATTTATATTGAGAGTTTGTGATGTTTTATAATAAATTATTTAAAATTTTAAATAAAAATTATAAAATACATTGTTAATACTATGTTTTTATGTGTTTAATATAATTTTGAAAATAATATAATTTAAAAGTTTAATATAATGGATAAATATATTTTAAAAACATTAAAATAATCTAAAATTAATCTTCGATTAATTTATATTTACTTTTTGATTAATCCTTTAGGCGTTACACCCATCCCTACTGCGGATTAGCACTTATCAAGTTTTAAAACATTGGATGTAAATAATGAAACGTTAGAATAGGAACACAGCACAGAGAGCAAACATAGACATAAACAAATACAAAGACTCTTAATTTGTGGCGAAAGAAATAAAATGAAAAAGACTTTGATTCATGGGATTCGATTCCTCAATTTCTTGATCTTGCTAAAATTTCAACTACGAAGATCGAATTCTGAAAATGGAAAGAAGAAGAAGAAAGGAGAAAGGAATTTAAATTAAAAAAATTGGAAACTTTATTATAATCTTTTCTTTCGATGTAGGTGATAATTGCAAAGACTATTCAGTACTCTTTCTTCTTCTTCTCATTTATTTTTTTTTGTTTTTGCTTTTCACAGCATTCCATCAGTAACACGGAGGTGGGTATTTTAAGAAAAAAATTAATAAAAAGTAATAAAATGAAGTTTTTTATGAGATATAATTTCTCAAATGAGAAATTTTAGATATCCATTTCAAAAGGTTTCTAAAATATGTCAGTTTTTCAATGGTTTACAATCAAATATGTAATAAAATTAAATTGAAAAAATAACAAATTTTTCTTGAGAACTCAAATATTGTTATTGATTAAATAATTGTTTTGGGGGAGATTAGGTTCGAAATGAAAATTCATTTTCTTTATTTAATTACTATAGTTGATTACCGTAAATTAAGGGTTTAGTTGGTATTTTTTATTTCAAAATTATTGTTTAGGAAAAATTGAAAACAAGTAATGATTTTTATTTAATACCAAAATTGAATTATTTTATTTTGGAAGAAGAAATTAAATTTTAGGTTTTGAGCACCTTTATTATTTCGCATGGACCCTCCATGGGAAATATGTTCGATGGCAATGTCAAAAGCCAAGAATAAATGTCAAAGCTTTTGACAAATATAATTTATTGTTTTTCCTTAATAAATAAATTGCTGAGAGTAGAAGTAAAAGTTGAGTTAATATTTCCCCATAAGATTAACCATTATCTACTTACCCTTTAAAAAAATGGGTTTGGCATTAGCACAGGTGATAAATGAGGTGGCCCAAATCCCCTGGTGAGAAATATCGATTATGATCAAATTTATATAGCAACAGAGAAAGAAACGAACATAAACTAGCCCATGCTCCATTATTACAAAAACGTCATATGAAAATAAGAGAGAGTCAAGCCATAGACTGATTCAATATTACAAAAGACATCATAAAAAAAAGAGATAACTTCAAATATCTTCAAGCCGAAGATTCAAACATGGTATAGCTTAATGATTTGATCAATGTTGGCACGACATATAGGACATCCCAATTTATTGTCTTTTATCACTTTCAAGCAAGAAATGCATCCAGCAACATGTCCACATGGTACACACACTGCTTCAACTGATGCATCCTCACAAATCATACATGTTCCAGAAGGGAGTGACATGTTGGCATGAGTCAAATCGACTGGTTGATAGTGAATGGGACTGTTCTCCATTGGTGCTCGAGCTCTTAATGGAGGAGCCGATGGCTTACGCTCTTGGGAAATAGATTCCACATTAGACATGAAAGCATGATGGTTGATTGCATAAGTTGTTGTTTGAGATGCATGCAGAAACATTGAAGGATTTCTTGGCTGTATAAATTTCAAATTAGTATCAAAATGTTTTAAATGAAAAAGAGAGACATAACTCCAAAGTTGCATCTATCTTATGGACATATGCATACCTGTGGGATTCCTTTACATGCTTCACAAAACCAATCCAGCTGTTGCATATCGCCTTCGGTTGCAGCAGCCAGCTTAAGACGAGTTTCTGAAAGAAGTTGAGATTAAAACTTTAATTCAATTCATCTTATAATTCTATAGTTCATCTAGTAACTTTTACCATGGTTACTGAATCTTTTAGAGCAAATATAGAGAATGCAAAACTGTGAACACTTACGCGTATCTACTTGAACCCAACGCCTCTCCTGAGAAACAAATGGTCTTCTTCTTCTCCTCCTCCTACGCTTTTGACCTATCATCCATGATAATTAAGTTCAATCAACAAAGGGAGAAACAGTTTTTTTTTTTTTTATCAAGAATGGAAAATTTTAAGAATTTTATTGTGGTGTTACCAACAATCATCACTGAAGCATCAGACTGATACGATTTTGGTTCTTCCAAGTTGGATTTCCGCAGAGGCATCATCATCTTTGGTTGTGCATCCTAATTTTATATATATCATAAGAGTTTCATAAGTATATAAACCTTGAAATTTGAAAAAATGATACTATGCAACCACATTCTTCAAGAGAAATGATGAATCTTTAGTACCTGAAGAGTAGCATACACAACCAACTCCAACTTGAAAGGCTTTGTAGGATTTCGTGAAGCAGTTGGTACGATAACTACCCATCTGGAAAACATAAGCTCTAAATCAAATTCATAATCGTGTACAACAAGATGATAAAAAAAAATGCTGCAAGAAAATGGTGAAGTTAAGTGGATACTCACACTCTTCTAGAAAGAAGCTGAGGAGCAAAGGATTCAAGAAAGCTAGGCCCATAAAATTCGCGCATCCAACCAGAGAACAAGCAGATGTGATTCTACAGAATCAAAAGTTTTCGAAGTTATATAGCTAATGACTCTTCCATCTTAGAAAATATGAAGTAAGGGTCACAAGCATACCTCGATTGCGCGTACAACACTGCTGCAGCCTTTATCTCTAGCAACCTCAAGAGGTGTCTGGAAACCATCATTTAAAACCAAAGGATTTGCTACAAAATATATATATATATATATATAATGGAACACCATTAACCACTTAATATTTGTTTAGTCATCAAAATTAGCAAGAAGCCATCAAAAGCTTACCACCATTGGACATAAGTAATTTCACTGTGGTTTCAAGACCTTTATAAGCAGCATGGTGCAGAGGAGTCCCACCATTGAAACCTGATACCAAAATCAACAAAATTTCCAAATTCACTTTTCTATTACTCCATCTGTTTCATAATACACGTTTTGGAAGTTTTTTTGTGTTTGAAAATATAAGATATTTCATATTTCAATGTAACTTTTTATTTTATTAAACATTATAACCAATAGAAATCTACAAAAAAATTTATGATTAGATAAATTGTTCTCTTTTTTTTAATATATCAAATATTACTTTATAAAAACAAAGGTAACCTCTTAATATTATTGTTTTAGTCAAAACATCTTATATTAAGAAACAGAACATATTATACTATGAAATGGAAGGAGTATTATATAACTCAAAAATATCTTGAAATGAATTTTTCCATTGAAAGATTCTTGTTGATAAGAAGTAATACCAGAACGAGAAGCATTGACATTAGAACCCAACTCAACCAGAGTTTTTGCAACATCATAAAACTCGGCTTTGGTACAAGCTAAGATCAATGGAGTTCTTCCTTTTTTATCAACCCACTACATCCGAAAAGCACAGTGAAATTTCAGATCATTTCTAAATACGATCAATAAATCCACAAAAGAACTAAAAGAAACCAGAGGTAGAAGAAAGAAGATGAAACCTCGAGTCCTGCACCAACACGGCGAAGGGATTTGATACCTTCAACGTTGTTGTTACTCACGTGTTGAAACAGAAGCTCGTCTTTAGACTGTTCATGTCCCATTTTCACTAAAGAATCTTGAAAAATGAAAATGAATTGAACTATGAAGAAAAAAGGAAAAATTAAATCTATGTATATATAATAGAGAGGAGGAAAATTAATTTCCTTAAGAAAGAAAAATGAAAATGAAAATGAAAACGATTAAGAAACAACGCGGCATAACAGAGAAGTGTTCGAGAAAGTTAGGACTTGACTTGGTTGGTACAAAACAAAAAAACGAGGACTAAATTTGGAGTAGACTCTTGAAAAATTGTGGAAAAGTTTTAAGATTTTGTTTAAGGTTAATTTTACACCAAAAGAAAATATTTGTAAAATGATTTGACTTTTAAGATGTTAAATTGTTTGTTACTTTAGTATTTCCAAGAAAAGGGCAACAAGATAAGTGAACCGAAACACGAATCTAACAGCTAGAAAAATATGACTCTGAATATGTTTAAGTCTAATTTGAACTTTCAATGTATAAGGATAACAAAATTCTTTGGTTCCTGATCTAAGAAAACAATGGATCAAACCTTGATACTAATTATATTTTGGTTGGCAAACCTTGATACTTTTGACTATACGTGATGCATAAGATATAAATCTAAAATCCAAAAAAAAAAAAAACATTTAATCTGTTTATATATTTTTGGATGACTCGGATCTACTTTATGACACTCCATTGATACCTTGTTCTATCTAATCTATTATGCCGAACTACTATTAATTATTGGGAATTCGCCCAAAAAAACCTTAAGCTTTACAGAAATTGCCAAAAAAAATATAAACTTTAGTCTTGACCAAATAAACATTAAATCTCATTGACTTTCAAAAAATATTTAGTAATGTATAGTTGACTTGCCAAAATAACGGTCCGTTATTTTTTTAACAGAAAATTCAAACGTCGTTAACTCGACTGGTAAGTAAAACGATGTCGTTTTGTTATTGAATTTGGTTGATGAAAAAAAACTAAAACAACGTCATTTTGAATGTTTTTTTATAAAAATTTGTATTCAAACAGACTCGAACTCGGGTTTAGAAAGTATGTTGTGAAGTTTTTGCCACTGAGCTAGGGATACTTTCAAGATATTATCGAACATAATATCTTATATAATATTGTGAAGCTGAACTTTCTCCTCTTGTTTCCGCTGCCACATTCCTCCAGTTGGCCAAGATCTCCACTACTCCTTCTCGTGGCACTGCCCCTTATCGTGGCACTGCTCCCCTCTGGTTGGCCCAGACCGTCGGAAAATCACCGGAAAATGCTCCAATGCTGCCAAAATCGCCGGATTTCTATTGTCGTCTTTGTTCTTGTCGTCTCGGATTTTCTGAAAAATGCAATCGGCTTGTCAAAGGGATATATATTTAAATGCAGATCCAATCCAGCATAATTACATTATATTTGGTCAAAAAATCCCTATATAGTGCTATATCAAGCTCATTAGTAAATGCAGATTCAAATACCATATATAAAACGTTATGTTTGGTAAGTTGTCGAAAGTGACACTAGCTCAGTGGCAAAATCCCTTACATACATTCTTAACCCGAATTCGAGTCCGCTTGAGTACAAATTTTTTATAAAAAAACATTCAAAACGACGTCGTTTTGAGTTTTTCTCACCAAACAAACTTATTAACAAAACGACGTCGTTTTGATTAACAATAACAGTAGATGTCGGATTAATGGCGTTTACATTTTCTGTTAAAAAAAATAACGGTATGTTATTTTTGGCAAGTCAAATATGCAATATTAAATTTTTAAAAAAAATCAATAAAAGTTTAGCGTTTATTTGGCGAGATAAAAGTCTATGTTTATTTTAGCAAATTTTACAAAATTTAGGATTTTTTTGGCCGAATTCCCATTAATTATTATACACATGACTAGAGTAGAGCCTCTTTTGAATCCTCCGTTTGATCAGAATGTGGTTCTCTAGGAGAATCTCGAGGCTGAGGAACTGAATCAGAAGAAGCTATTGGTTGCGAGTCGTTTTTGTTTACTTCAGTTTTAAATGAAAATAAAACCATAGTAATAATAGGCATGAAAAATATTAGTTTTGGTTATACGGATATATCAGAATCGGAGATAAAAAAAAAAGGGATTCTTATTGGATCAAATAAATAGGTTTGGCATAAGCCCAGGTGATCGAATGAGGTGGCCCAAATCCTTAGGTAAGAAAAATAGATTTTCATCAAACTTATAACGCAGCGGCAAAGAGATGAACATAAATTTACCCATGAGCAAATTACAAAGACATCATAAAAAATAGGAGATAAGAGTAGTTTAAAAAATAAAAAATAAGAGATAGTGTCAACATCGTCAAGCCATAGATTCAAACATGGTATAGCTTAATGACCTGATCAATGTTGGAACGACAAATAGGACATCCCAATTTCTTGTCTTTGACCTTTTTCAAGCAAGCAATGCATCCAGCAACATGTCCACATGGTACACACACTGCTTCAGATGATGCATCCTCACAAATCACACACGTTCCAGAAGGAAGTGACATGTTGGCATGAGCTGATGGCGTAAGCTCATGTGGAATGGATTCAATATTAGCCATGGAAGCATGAAGATTCATTGCATCTTGTGAAGATAGTGGAGCAGAGGTTGTTATTGTTGTTTGAGATGCTTGAAGAAACATTGGAGGATTCATTGGCTGTATAAATATCAAGTTCGCATCAAAGTGTTTATATAAGTTAGAAAGACATACAAATAGCAAATATTTTAACTCCAAAGTTGTATATATCATTTGGTCATATACATACCTGTGGAATTCCTTTACATGCTTCACAAAACCAAGTCAACTGTTGTGTATCGCCATCGGTTGCAGCAGCCAGCTTAAGACGAATTTCTGAAAAAAGTTGAGATTGAAACAAAGTAAACTTATGTTTTTAGTTCACAAAACGATTTTATAATTCATCTTGTAACAATATACATAGTTACTATAAATATTTTAAAGCAAGAATAGAGAGTACAAAATTGTGAACACTTACTCGTATCTACTCGAACCCAATGCCTCCCCTGAGAAACAAATGACCTTCTCGTGCTCCTGCGCTTTAGACCTATCATCCACGATAATAAAGTTCAGTCAATAAAGGGATAAACATATTTTATCATGGAAAATGTCAAGAGTTTTACTTGTGGAGTTATCAACAATCATCACTGAAGCATCAGACTGATATGAGTTTGGTTCCTCCAAGGTTGCTTTACACAGAGGCATCACCATCCTTGGTTGTACATCCTAATTATAAGAACAAGTATAGAAATCTCAAAACTTGAAACAATGACTACATCCTACCATTTTCCTAAAGTATTCAACTAATTATCAAGTATTGGAAATCCTTAAAAGAGAAATAATAAAAAAAAAAAACAATTGTACCTGAAGACTAGCATACACAAACAATTCCAACTTAAAAGGCTTTGTAGGATTTCGCAAAGCAGTTGGTATGATAACTACCCATCTGCGAAAACATAGGTTCAAAACCAGATTCATTTTCATGTGTAAGAACAAGCAAACAAGAAAGAAATGGTGGAGTTAAGTTAAACTTACACTTTTCTTGAGAGAATCTGAGGAGCTAAGAATTCAAGAAAGCTAGGGCCATAAAATTCACGCATCCAACCAGAGAACAAGCAAATGTGACTCTACAGAATCAACAACAGTTTAAGACTTGTAGCTCAATTAAAGAAAAATACAAAATAAGTGTTACAAAGCATACCTCGATTGCACGTACAACATTGCTATAACCTTTTTCTCTAGCAATCTCAAGAGGTGTCTTGAGATCATCATTCAAAACAAAAGGATTTGCTACAAAAATAAATAAAAATGAAACACCATAAATAGATAAACCACTTAATCTTTTTCAGATCATCAAATTGACAAGAAGGCATCAAAAACTTACCACCATGAGACAGAAGTAACTTAACCGTGTTTTCGAGACCTGTATTAGCAGCATGGTGCAGAGGAGTCCCACCATTGAAACCTAATACCAACAAAAAAAAAATCTCCTAAATTTACTATTTACCATTCCATAACTCAAAATCTTGAGTGAGTTTATCCATTAGAAGATTCTTGATAATAAGAATTACTACCAGAGCGATACTCATCGACATTAGAACCCAAATCAATCAGAGTTTTTGCTACATCATAAAGTTCTGCTTTCGAACAAGCTAAGATTAATGGAGTTCTTCCTTCTTTATCCACCCACTACATCCAAAAACCACAGTGATATTTCAGAACATTTCTAAATTCGATCAATAAATCTACAAAAGAGCTAAAATAAAACAGATGGAGAAGAAAGGAGAAGAAACCTCGAGTCCTGCACCATCATGGTGAAGGGATTTGATTCCTTCGACATTGTTGTTACTCACTTGTTGAAACAGAAGCTCTTCTTCAGACTGTTGTTGCCACATTTTCACTACAGAATCTTGAATAATCAAATGAATTGAAATATGAAGAGAATGAAAAGTTAATCTCTATATTTATACTAGAGAGCAAGAAAATTAATTGCCTTAAGAAATTGGAATGTGAAATGGGTATAAGAAGCAACGCGGCAAAACCCAGGAAATTATTATTTCTTTGATAAGACATAATGGTCCACTTTTTGGTTTCTTCAGAAAGAAGTGTCCGAGAAAGTGAGGACTTGACTTGATTAGTACAAGACAACAAGTTAGACTTTGGAGTCAGCTCAAGAATATATTTGTACATGAACAAATTTGACTATGAAGATAACTTTTTTTTTGTTACTTTCATATTTACAAGAATATGGCACTAAGAACTGAAACAAGAATCTAACCACACAAAACTAGAGTGAAGACTTTGGAGTTTACTCAGGACAAACTAAGGAAAAGTCTTAATATTTTGTTTTAGATTAATTGGAAACCAAAAGAAAATATTTGTAATGAACGAATTTGACGTTGAAGATGTCAAACTTTTTCTTACTGCCATATTTCTAAAAAAATCACACAGATTAGTGACTGAAACAAGAATCTAACAGCTAGAAATAGAATAATCTGACTCTGAAGATGTTAGATCTTTAGTAGCTAATTTGAACATTCATTGGAAAAAGACAACAAAACTGTTCGGTTCCACACCTAATAAAATCATAAATCATCAAAAGCTTCGTACTTTGATCCATAATTTATAAACAGATGGAGTATAAGTCTGAAAATGTTAGATCTTTCTTAACTAATCTGAAATGTCACTGGGAAAGACAACAAAATTGTTCGGTTTCCCACCTAGTTAAATCATAAATCATGGACCAAAAGCTTGGTACTTTGACTATATGTGTTACATAAAATATGAATCTAAAATCCAAAAAAAAAACAAAATCAATAAATCTGTCTGTCTATTTTAGATGATTCGGATCTACATTAATGAAATTTCAATAATGATGACTTGTTCTCTCCAATCTATTTTGCCAAAAATGCTATTATTATACACATGACTAGCTTTCAAGAACCTCTTTTGAGTCCTCTGTTTGATTAGATTGTGGTTCTCTAGGAGAAGCTGGTGGTTGCGGAATTGAATCAGAAACTCTTGGACTTGATGATGAAGCTTGATGACTATACTTCTTAAGCAACCTATCTTTTTTGTTACTCCACCATTCTTCTGCTTGATGCTCATCAAATCTCCGTTTACTACAAAAGAACATAATTATACACACTATCTAGATTAAAAAAAAACTTTGTTGAAGTAAGTAAAAACATACCTGAATCTAACTCTTCTAAAGATCTTTCCACCGTTTTTGTGCAATACATAAGTAACATAAACACCAGGTTCAAATTGTTCAATAAGTTCTCTGCCTCCTGCTTTAGATGGCGATGAAACTTCTGGTGTCTCTGCTATGTTTGAAGGTTCTTGGGATGCCATGGTACCTCCATTGGATGATGATGATCTGTTTTGATCCGAAGGGGTCGCCATCCCTAAGGATGTTTCAGATGCTTCACTCGCACTTAAATATGCTTCGGCTTGAGAGTTCATCAACTCAAAGGCTTCAGATCCAGATACTTCAGGAGGTAGTTTCTCTTTTAACTCTCTCAGCTGTAAAATGGAAGAAATGATATATTTTGTAAGTTTCTTGTAGCCCAAGAAACTATTAGTTATGATTTACTAATCTTTTAAGCATATTTTATTAGGGAGCTTACATGTTCGGCGACAGATTTCATGACCTCTGTTGCTGCCTTATGCTTTGAAGAATGCTTTATAGCTAACTCTGAAGCTTCTCTTGCTGTTCTCTTTAGTCTTTGGATCTCTGTACCTTGACTATCACATTTCTGTTTCAAACTTTTAATCTGCAAGATTTAATGTGTTAGATCCATAGTTTAAATGTTTGATAAACCATAGAATTTGAGATAATACACAGACCTGGCTCTGTAATTTTGTCATTTCTTTGTTTATAACACCGTTTGATTTCTTCAAAGTATCAATCATGCTTCTTGAAAATCCAGAACTACGTGGAGGGCTTGATCTATTTGATGATCTTGTACTTGAAGACGATGACGTTGCAGTTGAGGAACCAGGTTTAAAGGCATTTTGGATTGCACTAAGCGAGCTTGGGAATGAAACATCTTTCAGTTGTTGAAGAGCTGGAACTTGTGACGCTCTAACAATAGAAGATTCAGATCTTGATGACATAATCTCAGAATACTTGACTGGTTTTGTTTTTGGGGACAGTAAAATCTTTGACGACCTTATTTCTCTATCTTGTCTTACTGAGGTTGTGGACTTTCTATGAGCAACATTAGAGTTATAACCATAATCTCCAGCTTTAAGTTTTGTGTAACAAGCATCACATACTCGATGTGGCTTCCCTGGAGTTGGTGCTAATGCTGCTTTCAAAGCTTTCTTGGAACTACAAGCATGACAATGCACTAAACCGCAATTATAGCAATTATGTCTCTTTCTTGTAAAACCAAATGCTTGACGACAGCCAGAGCAAACTGATTGATCAGCACCAGAGACCCATTTATGGATGCATATGCTTGATGTAAAGTTAGAGCCACATGATATACTCTTCACATGTCTCTCTTTTAGAGCTTCAACTAATGTTGGCGTTTTTCGATCTTCCATGTCTCCATGTCCTAGTCTTCCATTTAAACCTTTTCCCCAAGTGAAGACTTCACTTCTTGATGTCAACACAGCAACATGATGATCTCCACAAGAGATTTCTTCAACGAATTCACCAACCAACCGATCTTGAACCAAGCAAGGCAATTTACCATCCGAATTCGAGCTACCTAGCTGACCATGAGAAGTCCCTCCCATAGTGAAAACATGTCCTGAGGTCGTGAGTGCAACTGTCAATGTATTTCCACAAGCTATTTGGTGGAAGTTGTATTCAATTAGTGAAGTGACACAAGTTGGAAGTAGATAAGTCTCTTTGTTTCCATGTCCTAACCTATTTTTATCACCATCACCCCAAGTAAACAACTTTTTAGATGGCAAACTTGTACCGGTCTGACTCATAACCTCAACTATAGCTACCGTATGCCACACGCCACAAGCAACTTTCAGTGTTTTATATCCACTCAACATTTTCACTTCTTTAGGATATGAAACACTCTCTGTATCTCCATGTCCAAGAACACCAAAAGCTCCATCACCAAAAGTGAATAGTTTCCCATTAGCAGTCGCTAGCGCGGAATGCCACGTGCCACACGCGACAGACGAAACTTGAAGTCCTTCCACAGGACCAGAGACTCTTTTTGGTATCCAATGACTAAGATCACTACCATGTCCCAAAAGTCCAACGTTGTGGATTCCATCTCCCCAAGTAAACAAATCTCCAGAGGTAGAAACAGCACAAGTATGATATTCTCCACAAGCAACAAAATCCGTGTTGGTGAGAGCAAGAAACTCAACAAGTTTTGGACGACTAACATCAACTTGAATACCATGTCCAAGCCTTCCTCCAGCTTCTTCTCCCCATGTAAACACTTCACCTTGTCTTGTCACAAGCGCGATGTGCCTTACACCACAAGCTATCTGATGAACATCAAGAACAACGTTTGATTCCAAGGGTCTTGGAATTAATACATCTGTTTTTACGGTTTTGGAGTTTGCGGTCCCATCTAATGATGTACCATCACTCCAAACTTCTCCCCAAACATATACATCTCCTAAGGACTCGATGTCATCAGGACCAGACCCTCCACTAGAACAACTTGGTGTGCTTGAGACACTAATTCGAAAACCATCAGTGCTTGGTCTTAACATGTTTCCACGTTCATATCCAACATCTGAGCTACCAAAATTGGTTGGAGTGCTATGGATTCCTAAATCAATGGATGTTCTTCCTCGTCGAGTACTGTTTGGTGCAAAATCTATCGATGCAGTAGAAGGACGACCGGTGGAGAAACACTCACTGTCATGTATCTGAAAATGAGTTATATATAGTTGTAATATTAGACGTAAGCAAAAAATGGATATAAAATATAGAAAAAGAAAAGTCACACACACACATAGACGCACCTCAGATATCTCACTTCTAGTGTGCTTATTACGGTTTTGTCTAATTAAAGACTTAAGTCCTGTAAACCAAACCTCTGTCTCAGCTTTATCCTTGCAAATCTGTGGAGTGTAAGCATAGATATATGTGAACAAAAAGTATATATATATAAAAAAAATCGAAGAAATGTAATATGTTATATTGTCTACTAACCAGATCAAGAGATCTATCTCCGTTGTGATATATGAGAGAAAATGACAAATAATCTTTCTCCGGACGTAAATATCTTCGAAAGACAGCCTATATATGTATTTAACAATTAAGATCTGAGTTTGATGGGAATATATATATATATATATATTTTGAATAATAGAGTCAAATTATGTAACATTTTGATTCACTCACAGTTCTTTGTCCAGGTAGAATTCGTGAAACTGTAGATAACTTCAAACCTTTTTCTTCTCCGTGTGACAGCCAAAACAATGTTGTTTCATCCTGTTGAAGCACTTTAGCAATTCAAAATGTTTTTTTTCGTTTTGGGAGAAGAGCATAAGAATGTTATAATGTAAAAGGATAACATTTAAGGAAAAAACATTTAATTTGTATATTTACCTGATCTTTCACTCGAAAAAACATAGACAGACATTTATGGAAGAGTATATTTGGTGATTAACTACATCAATCCTTATCATAGCATTGTACATATACAAACCATTAGAAAAAAAAATCATCAAAAAGAAATGGAAATACAAATCTTAGTATCATTAAATATATATACATATGAGTCAATTAATATAGTCTATATTGTAGATATCATCAAATATACTTATCTTTTGAATCACATCGTTAACATGTTTTGACATATGTTATATGTTTAGTTTTTATTCATTGTATAGTTAAATACATTTAATTATATTTTCTCGGTTAATCATCTAATAATATATGTGAAAGAAATAAAATACCCGCGAAAGCCTGAATGAGCGAAATTTAGGCCTCCCTTTGCGACTATATTTAAGTAATTGAGTTCCCTTTTTCAAAGCAGTGAGTGCCTACATGCAATTAATGTACATATTTAGGAAAAAAGTGGACTGCATCTAAATTCAAAACAAAACAAAAAAAAATCCCTAAAACAGAATTTAAGTGATCCATCTTCTGTGTTACCTAAATCACAAAATATATAGTTTTGTAATAGGAAAAGTGGCTTAAAACTGAGTGATGTTTCCGGTTCAATAACATGATTTTGTATTAGTCTTTGTGAGTGTTTGAGCTATATATGTAGATGAAGAAGAAACACGAATTCAAAAAGAATATTGAATGCTGTTAAATATATATATATATATATATATATATTTTTTTTTTTTGATGAAGCTTTTTGTTGTTGTTGTTGTGATTCGTGAAACGGAGAGTTGATAAAACTAAATTATTATTATCTTCCCCAGAGGAGAACATTTGATATCCGAGCACTTTTTCCTACTGATTTAATTTGATTCATATCTAGTTATATATAAAAAAGATAAAGAAAAATAATTAAATATGAAAAGAACATAAGGTAAAATGGAGTAAACAAACTTGGTCGATGTCACGCTCATGATTGACATAGCTAGAAGGATCTGCCATTAATCCATCTGAGAAAACCCGAAAGAAGAAAGCCGAAGACTAGGATAAGCTCAAGAAGCATCAGGTGGTTTGATTCACCTGTCTTCATAGATGCATCCGTCTTCAATTCCTTCTCCTACTTGATCCAATATGCTCATTCAATTCTTATTTTTGGAATTTAAACATACTTTACTAGTTAAAATAAAATAGTTATTTTTTTTTTGTAAACCAATTAGAAAGATTAGTTACGCTGAGGATTATTAGAATGAGTGTCCATAATGATCCTAAAAATTAGGAAAATGGTTTAAAATAAAAAGAAGACAATTTCTATGGGAAGATGGCTATTTTAGGAATGCTTGAAGCTCCGATGCAAATAACCTCAGACTTTAGCGCACTCCCCTCCTTCTTCCACATTTCACTCTCAGCTTAATTACTACTTCTTTTCTTTTCTTTTCTTTTTGACACATCTTAATTTCTTCTTCTTCTTTTTTAGTTAACATATTGTGCATTAGTTTTGGTATTTGCGGATGGCAAAAACATATTGAATTCATCTTTAAGCTACATCAACTCTTAAAGGTCAGCCTAATATATGTGCACCCATAAAGTCAAACGTCTTTTTCTTTTGATAAAAGTAATATTAACTTCTACCCAAAACCAGAAAATAAACGACAAAAACCAAAAGCTTACCGATGCTTATCGTAAAACCCTAAACCATATTTCTCCTAGACATCGTGAGTTCAAAAGTTAGTAGTCGAGGAATTTTTTTAGTAATATAAAAGATTGCCACTTGGATGTTTTCAAATGATGATAAAATTAAAATACACCTAAATTTTTTCTAAACTGGAAATATCTTAATTTCTGAATATCATGTATAAGACAGAATTAAGCAGATAATGTCGAAGACATGTCTTAAGAAATTGGTTGGTAATCTGATATGAATGAGGAATCTAAAGCAACGAGACTATGGTTAATTAGAAAATCGAATGTGCAAATAAATGTATGATTGATTGATTGGTAGTTGGTTAAATTAATAATTATTAGCTCAATAGTCCCAATCCAATAATTACATCTAATTATAAGTCTTTATCTGATAAAACTATGGGCCTTCTTTTGGTCGGATCTCACATGGTCTAAGATTCATGGAACATAACTAACATTTTCAATGTTTCTTTACAGAGCTTCAAAACAACTCATTCATACATCTTTAGACAAACACTTTCCTATGTTACTTTAAAAAAAAAAAAGTTCATGGTGTCGTTATATTCATTTGCATAACAATATAGTTAAAGATAACTTCTTAAGATCTAAATCTATTTTCAGAATGTACATATTTATTTAAAAAATACTAAACATTCTAATGAAAACGCTATTACACCAAAAAGAGATGCTTAAATTATGCCCCTTTTTTGCCAGAATATGAGTTTTTGCCATCCGGAGTAAGCTAATAAAACCCACTTTTTGTTCCTTACTTTTTAGTTTTTGCGCAAAAGAAATGGCGTTTTAGTATTTTAATAATAAAATGAAGGGCTAAAACCAAAATATAAACCATTTCTTGACAATAATACATTTGGACCAAAATATCAAAAAAAAAAAAAAAGTAAGTCTTTGGAATGGCTCTGTTCCGGCAAAAGAAGCAAAATTCAGCGAAGCGGGCATGGAAGAACTTCACAAACATGATCAAATCCAAATTCAGAGACGTCGAGATCGCTGCATCAGTCAGAGAATCAACGGCTCGTGTCCTCCGGTTCCTCTCTCGCCGTCTCATCGTTCCTTTCAGAACAAGGTACCTCGAAAACAATAGCTATACAGACAAATATTACTACAGCCGGAACCAAACTTCTTCTAGGCGGTTTCTCAACTTCTTCACTAGACCTCTCACCAAAACAAAGCGTCATAGATATGGATATGATGATGACTACTCTCAAATCTATCAATACCAAAGCCAATCACGCGGCGAGGGGACGAGTGAGAGAAAAGAGAAAGTTGTGGGGAGAAAAGAGAAAGTTGTGGGGCGAAAAGAGGAGAAAGAAGAAGAAGAGGTGATGCCGGAAATTGCTGATTCTATGGAAGATGCTTGGAGGAGAGTGGTGGCTGCTTCGCCGCATTTAAGGGTTAACGAGAGAGCCGACGAGTTTATCTACAAGTTTAAGGAAAGTATGAAGATGGAGAAAGAGAGGTCGTTTCTTGAGTTTCAAGAAAGGTTAAAACGAAGTGCTTAATAGAATACATCAACAATGATTCATGTGTGTGTGTGTTCCAATACGTTTCTTCTTCTGATTCTCTTGATTGAAATTTTTTCAATAGAACTTTGTTTTCTAATTACTTTTTCTTTGTTATTCGGGAAATTTTCAAAAGTGTTTTTATTTTATTTTTCCGATTTAATGTGAATACATATGGCTCAACACTAAAATTGTAAGCATGGGGGTAAAAATCATACTTGTTTAATGTATAAACATTCTTTTCTTCTTCTATACATTTCATTTGAATACAAAGTTTATATTTTATAGTTAAAACATTATGTAAATTTTTCTTATCTTTTTGCATATTTAAAAAGTAATACAAAAAAGAGAAAATAAAAGGGGGAAGTACAACTAAGTTGGACCCAAAAGAACAAATTATATATTAAGCTTCCATCACAAATAATGAATTATGATGATGCATGCCAACCAATTCCACTCTCACATTCCTAAAACTGCTTTCTCTCATCCAATATTGAATTATAAAAGGAGCATAGATTTACTATGAAGTGCAGTAGCAACGCCTTAATAACCTACTCAGCATAGCCCTATCAAGCTCTATATCCCTGAACCATTAAAAATAGTAACTCCAAAGTTGGCTATCTTCTTTGTTAATTTTGAAAACAGATACTCTTTGATGTTGTAATCTATCTTCCAAAAGTCTATTTGGAGAAGAAAAGGGAACATAGAACGACGACTCACAATTTCGTTGGAACTCCCACTTTAGGAAAATTAATATTCACAAAACCAAAACTTAAAATATAGAAATAATAACATTATATTGATTCCAATATTATTATATTTTTTTTTGTTTTTATGCGTCAACCTTTCAATGATGCTCGTTTGTATTTTATCTTTTTGTCTCTTTAGCATCTGTTTTGTACTGTTTAAAATAATTGATAGATGATTATTTTAATCATTTGAATTATCAAAACATAACTTATTATTTAAAAGTTTTGGATTGTTATTAATTTGATTTTGGTAAATATATGTTTTGTATTTTTGTTTGATATGAAAATAGCATTGTGCGGGTGAAAAATAATTTATTTACATTTTGTGGAAGTTAAACTTTCAACTGATTCTAATTACAGAATGCTAGATGAAGATAACCAAATAAGCATATGACAAATACTCAAATTATAAGAAAGTGGAGCCAGGAAAAAGCATTTTGTGTAAGATACCAAAACTAATTGAGGTTGTGCCAAATATCCTAAAAAGGATTACCAAAATTAGTTGAAGTTGTGCTTTCTCTCAACCAATTAACATAGTTTCTCTAGACATAGCTTAAAATAGTTGATAAAACTCTCACTGCAACTTCATTTTAAATTGAATGATATAAAGCTGCCACAGCAGTTTCCTAGATTTACTTTAGATCGGTTCTGTTCTGACATGGAGAAAAAAGATACAAGCTGATCTGTTTCTTACTGTTTTCAAGCAACAAAATATAAAATGCCTTTAGATGAGTGAACCATGTGCATACATATTCATATCAGGATCATCTTCATCATCATAATCTAGTCTGTTTCTCTTTGCCTCTCTTGCAATTGCTTGTCTCCCTTTCTTTGGCTTTCCCCTGTCATTTTATCACATTGGTCAAACCAAAATCATTAATCGAACAAAGACAGGTCAGGTATGAACGGGGTAAAGTAAGCAGGGTTGGGAAACTAACTGTGTCGAGGATAAACCACCTTTGGATCGCCCTGGCCCCAATTCAGCTCGTCCATTTATAACATCAAAAGATAAAACGATTTAAAAGTGAATGTGAAAAGTGAATTCAGCTTAGTTGTCATTGAAGAGTTTACCTTCTCTTCCTACACCATGTTCTTTAGCCTGAATACATATCAGGAAAGATCAACATACCAGTCTAAAAAAAACTGCAGTTAAATTGTAAGCATCCAGTTGAAGACAAACGCAGTTTTCACTAACGAAGACAAAATAATTTCGACTAAAGAAGGCATAGTAAACTAACAAATGACAGCCGCAAGACAGGACAAGACAAGACACAGAGATGTTTCACAGAAAGTGGAGTTCTTTCACATCCTAGGTTCAACTTTTAGGTTTTTATGCATCTGCTAGAGATGTAAGCGATGTAGTAAATGAAAGTCACAAGACAAGGCACTTAGGCATTTCATAGAACTCGAGCTCTATCACATCATAGGTTCAACTTTTACGCTTTTATGCATCTGCTAGAGATGTAAGGCGATGTAGTACATGAAAGTCATAAGACAAGACACTTAGGCATTTCACATCATAGGTTCAGCTTTTACGACTTGTTTGAATCTGCTAGAAGATGTCAGCCATGTAGTAATTGACCATTTCTTAAGAAACAACATCCTTAACCCAAACTCTCTATATATAACAAAAGGTAATCATCATTGGTTCTTTTGGCAGTGGTTCTATTTCCAACAAACACAAGAAACCAAAAAAAAACAATCTTTGCATACAAGAGAAGATAATAAGATATTATACAAAACATACAGCTGGTGATGTAACTGACGACAATGAAAAGACTCTATCTTCAGGCTGAAACTTCCTTGACCTCTTTACACAACAAAATAAATTCATATCAAACTCAATTAATCACTCCCAACATAATAAACATCCTAAACCTGAGATAAAATATATCATTTCTTGGAAACTTCATGCGAGTCGGAGTGAAACAAGTCTTTATTTTTAGGATATAGATCAAGAAGTGTGTTGTTACACTTATTAGTTGATGTTTCAGGGAGTAAAAGACTTGCTACGCTTCAATTCTCATAGAGTTTCCAAGAGACAATATATTTTATAAAATAATTTCTCTTGAAATTTCTAATTTTCTAGTTTTTTTTATTCTTTTTCAATTTAATCCGTAAGTATCTGATCGTCAATTTTCAAAGATTATGATGGCTTTTACATATCCTAATTATATGATTTGGTTTCAGAGTAGAAATACGGCGGTATCATATGTCTTAAAGATTTTTGAGAAGGAGAAACATAAACTTAAGAAAATATTGGTTAATATTCCTAGTATGGTTTGCTTAACAACATATGTTTGTCAAACTATTACTATTGAATGTTATTTATGTATGTCAGCTCACTATATTGATGTGATTGGAATTTCACTATAGAAAAATCGGGTTTTAATAACAACAGAAAATACTATGCAAAATATGACAGAGTTGTGGAAAGCGATATAAACATATTATTTAAAACTCAAATTCAAATAAAATCCGCACATAGTGCGGGTTCTCTCATAGTCTATATAATTGTGTTACCTTCTGTAGAATAATTTAAGAAGAAAAAAATTGACTTTGCTCTTATCCAATAAGAAATTATGTCATTAAAACTTCAGATATTTTGAAAGTTTTAATAAAGTTGACAGTTTACAAAAACAAATAAATCTCAAATAAACAAAAAATAATGAAACAAGCATTAATCACTTAAAATTATTATTTTTAATAAGAATAATAAAGCCGTGAAAGTATTGTATCATTCAACCCCTATATTTCTACGGTTGAAGTTATTGTAACAATTTTTGTAGATAGAGGATTTGTGGTTGGTGTTAAAACAAGTCTATACCTCATTGTATCTCATATACGTACGCGGTTCAAATAAAGTCTAGTCTTTACAGATTCATATATATACGGGGAAAACCCAATCAAGTTTTAATAATTTAAATAAGCAATCATTTAGTTATTCATATAGTTTTTTTATAGATAAAAGGCTAAGTTATTCATATTGTTGACAAAAACGAAAGTAAATTGTTTTTTATTCTCATCTTGCGTTCCACAAGAGTCGTTTTCAAGAGCACTATAATTTCACGAGATGATATTTCACATGAATTATTTTACTTTTATAATTTCTGCGTTTACACTATGTTAAAGTAAAAAAAATTTACCCATCTGATTGGTCAAAGTTAAAAAGTTAACTCGTATTCATCCCGTATTATTCAGCGGATTATCCGCCAGATCCGCTAAAAATAAATATTTAAAAAATATATTTTTAAAATTTAAAAAATAGAAATTATATCTAAAAATATAAAAAAAAATAAAAAATACAAAACATTAAAAATGCAAAACAATAATTTTTTTTTAACTTAAAATAACAAAAAATTCTTTAAAAAATTCATAATACCAAAAAAAATTACTGTTTACAAGTAACCGCATGACTTGCAAAAAAATATATCATAATCTGTATCCATCCCGCTAAAATCATAAATCGCACTCGTATAATCTGCAAAATTTAAAATTTAAATTTTATCGAGTCACATCCACCCCAGGATAAATCAAATGGCTGGTACCCGTGAGTAATAACTCACATTCACAGCCCTAGTTGGGGTATCAATTTGAAGATACGTTTGTGAACGAGAACGACAAACGACGTTACATTGTTCCAAGAGTTACACTCTGACCACTGACCACAACATGAATTGATAGACCCTTCTTTTTATCGATGTTGACGATTTTGATTAGAATGGTTCTATAATTTCTTATCAATTTAGGACCAACAAAATTATTAATTTAAAAATATATTTATTTATTGCATATTAATTTATAGATGTATCTCCAATAATCTTTCATTTCACTATTCCTTCATTATTTTTGATTTAATATGTGTACTACTCATGTCTATTCTATTTTCTTTAATTAGAGGTGGCCGAACCTTTTCAATAGAACTATATATTAAAGTCTTGCCTTTTACAAAGTTCGTTTCATTTGTTCTCTTAATTTTAAAAATCTTATATTACAACAATCTGACCATAAAAATAAAAATAAAAAGTGGAATACGAAACAAGTTGTAAGGTTAGTAAGTGGAAAAGATGAATTTCTGTTAGAATAAACACGAACCAAGAAGGTTCAAGATACACCTTGAAGAGAAGAGAAGAGTGTGCGTTGGTTCTGAAGAGAACGGTCAAGACATGTACACATTTGAATTTATTTTTTATCAGATACTCTCTGTTTCTTATTAATCATATTTGATTAAAAAAAGTTTTGTTTCAAAAAACAAATATAATTTTTAGGTTTTCTATGTATTTTTATTAGTTATTAATGATGAATTATAAACTTCAAGAAAACTAATTGAATACTATTGGTTTAGAGTTATAAAATATTGATAATCACAAAATAATGTATCTATAATCAACTTTTAATATGTATTTTTTAATCTTTATAAAAAATAAAAATAAGATTAATTAGAAACGAAGGAAGTAAATAAAGTACAAAACATCTAACTTGCATATATATATATATATATATATCCTGGCGATGAAGCTCGTATACAACACTCCTTAATGGAGAAAAACCAAAAGTGATCGGAGAATAAGGGCAACAAAGTACCTCTCCCAGAAAAGTGTTTTTCAAATCTTTTTAATTGTTAATATGTAGAACATCTCCAAAAAAAAAATATGGATCAAACTCATACATCTACTCTCTCTCAACAAGTGCATAGATTAGCAGCCACTGAGCCATCGAATCTAAAAGTGATGTCTGACCCCTAATAGTTTTGTTCTCTTCAAATCTCATCCTTAATGATATAATTCCCAAACCGATGCTCTTCCAAGTCTAACATCTTTATGCGATCTACGACTTTTTTTTTTAACAATTTTGCTCTGGATTGGTTTAACATTTCTGATTATTGAAAGTTTTAGGGGTGGTCATGTTTTTTATGGTATCCTAACTCAGATCCTGATCTATCATATCTAAAAAATTATGGATATCCGGATCCGAATACATGAGAAATAAATAAAATTTATAAAATAAAAATATAAATTATTAAAAATAACATTAAAATAATTAAAAAAAATTATAACATTTTTACTTTGTAAAATTTTAAAAATATTCAAAATTTTTATGTAAAATTTATTTTTATTATATTTTAATTAATTTATATATATTAAATAATATATATTTAAATATTATACATATATTTTAAATAAAAATTATATATAAACACGGATCCAAATATCCGAAGTTTCAAAATAAAATATTCGGATTTGGATCCACCCATCTCGGATATCATCTTTTTCGAATCAGATCGGAGTATATTTCACATTGGATCTCGAATTTCAGGTAATTTGTTTATATGAACACATTACAAGAAGAAAAAAACACAATGCAAATGCTATTAAATTCCACAATAGTGGTTAAATACAGCCCCACATCTATGCACTTCTTTTTTTTTTTGCTGTCTTTTCCATACTTTTTTTATCTGACTGTCTCCTCTAGAATAGGAATTTTAAGTTTTAAAAAAAAATCTAAAAATCCTCTCTTTCTATTTTATTTTCACTAATGTCAAATCGCCGAATATATTTCCCACCACCATTCTTATCTCCTTGGCGTCATTCAATTTTATTATATGATTTTTAATCCCTTTTTCGATATTGTCGTCTTCAATCGTTGAAGCTTTCTAAATTCCTCATATTTGTTTTCTGAAAAAAACTCAGATGTATCCTCCTCTAGACGATGATTTCGTCTCTGATTTGTTTTGCTTCGATCAAAGGTTCTTCCTTTCCTCATACTTAATCTCCTCCCTTCCTCTCTTCGCTTCATCTCTTTCGATTAAGTTTGTTTTCGATTGATTAATCGAATTTAATACATTACCCAATTGTAAAAATCGTATCTTTTATATATCACGCCTTTGATTTCTCTAATGTTCAATTCAATTTGTGTGTAAAGATTGTTTTTTTCCGCTTTTCATGGAAAAAGTTTGTGTCTTTTGGTGATGAGTTGATGAACCTTAATGTAACTTCTAGTTTAACAACGTTGTTGATTCGATTTGAAGGTGTTGAATTTAATAGGAGATTGTGACTTTATGTGTTAGTCTGTTGATTATATATAAGCACCATTTTGATGGAAATGGATCTATTGCTTCTTAACTCAGCAGCAATGGAGCAGAACTCGATGATTACACACAGTTTGGTGTAAATTTGCAGCCTGATCAAGAAGATTCCTTCCCAGATTTTGGGTCATATGGTGTGAATTTGCAGCAGGAAGTACCATTAGAAGTCTTTAGCATTGGAGCTCAATTAGATTTGGTCTCGTATAATGGAGTTGTGCAGCAAGAGCAAGAGCAAGTGTGTGTTGTTGGAGTGCAAAATGATTGTGGAGTTGTGCAGGAAGAAGAAGTAGAGATCAATTCTGGATCGTCTGGTGGAAATGTTAAGCAAGAACAAGAACATTTGGATGATGATTGTTCGCGTAAGCGGTAAGCTTTTAGAATCAAAACTTTTGTGTGTTCTGGTGGTAGTTGATTGTGTTTTGATGGAGTCTGTTGTGATGGTTGTTGATAGTATAAGGACTGGATCGTGTAGTAGAGGAGGAACTAAAGCCTGTCGTGAAAGATTGAGAAGGGAGAAGCTAAATGAGAGGTATGTTTAAAAGACTGAGTCTTTGGTGTTGATTTAGATATTGGTATGTGAATTGAGTTGTAAAATGGGTTGAGTTTTGTATAGGTTCATGGATTTGAGCTCGGTTTTGGAGCCTGGGAGGAGTCCAAAGACAGATAAACCGGCTATACTGGATGATGCAATCCGTATCTTGAATCAACTTAGAGATGAAGCTCATAAGCTTGAAGAAACTAACCAAAAGCTTTTAGAAGAGATCAAATGTCTCAAGGTTTGTTCACTTTCTCCTAAATCAAGAATCTTGTTCTAACTTCTATGAAATGTGAGAGCATAAGTTTCTACGTTACTTTATAGGCGGAGAAGAACGAACTGAGGGAGGAAAAGCTGGTGTTGAAAGCGGATAAGGAGAAGACGGAACATCAATTAAAATCAATGGTGGTTCCATCATCAGGGTTCATGCCTCAGATACCAGCAGCTGCATTTAATCACAGCAAGATGGCTACGGTTACATGCCAATGTGGCATTATATGCCTCAATCGGTTCGCGATACATCTCGTGATCAAGAACTCAGGCCTCCTGCTGCTTAAAGACTCTCAATTCCTATTTTCTGTTTTGTGTCCATAGGGAACTTAGAGATATATCTGATCCACTTGGTTTAGGATTCTTCCGTTTGGTAAGTGTAAAAGCTTTTGACTCTTGAACTTGGTTTGTATTTTTAATAAAAATATTCGTAACTCCAGAAATTGTTGTCTTTTGTTGATTTTAGCAAATAGAGACTTTGACTATTGATAAGTATGGGTCGAAAAGTAAATACATATAAAAGAAAATGCTCTCGTCGACAGTTGAACTCAAGACCTCCCTCTTACTAAAAGGGCGCTCTAACCAACTGAGCTAGGAGAGTTCACAGTTCATCATGTTTTAGTGTTTTACTTTGGGTGGGGGGGGACTTACTAAGATACTTCACCACATATGCATTAATTTCAAATAATACTCTTACAAATTTGATAAATGTGATATTTTTGATTTTTGGAGATATTAATTCATTAAAGACTGCAGAAAATATGATCAATATAAGAGTGTATTTAATCCACCATTTTTTTAAGTTTCTTTAGATTATGCATACTATATTACAGATCCACCATCCCATTGCCTTTTTGGTTGTTAGGTGAGTCCATTGAATCCACCTATAATAGTATAGTATAACATCTATAAATTAATACTCGATAAATTAATAACCTCTCTAAATTAATAAATTATCTCGGTCCCGAGTCGGGACCAGTGTAATAATGGACACATCTCGATAAGATAATAAAATAATAATTTTTTTGAAATTCCTATGTAAATATATGATCTCATTAATAACATAAATTAATAATCATATAAATATACTTTATATATATAATATATTTTAATGAAATATGGTTTTAATTTTATTTATTTATTAGTAAATTTGTAATTTTGTGAGAGTTTATTTCAATTTTTCTTAAAATATCAAAATATATGATATTATTTTCTTAAATTGCATCAGAAACTATTTTAAAAACCGGATATGCAATAATTATTTCCTAATATATAAATGTATTAAAATTTATCAAAGTATTGTTTTATTTTTTAAATTTAGAAAACTCTCTATAAATTAATAATTTATTAATTTATGCATAAATTAATACCTCTTTAAATTAATAAAATTCTTCGGTCTCGACATTATTAATTTATAGAGGTTTTACTGTATTTGGTTTCTGGTTCAAGACCTATAACATAATATAAGTTAGTCAGCATTGCAACAAATATGTGCAAAGATACTATCTTTGTAAATATAATGTAATGCAGCTTTAGAAATAAAAGACTTGCTAGCTATTTTAATCAAACTAAAGTAATCATTATTTTAATTCATTTATTAGATAAAATATTCAAGAATATTTCAGGGTTTTGGACATACAAAATTGTAGTGCAATGTTGTTAAAAACAAAAAAGGTGTTCATGGACAAATGGGAAAAAGTATCATTTATGTCTCATTCCCACTTAAAATTAAAAGAATTCATGAGGTTGAGCGGATAGATCTTCAATAGGAAAATGCAAAAAAAAAAATTTAAATGACATTGAGTCACAAGTAACAATACTTACTTGAAAGGTAGATAAATAAGGATATTGACCCAGAACAAGAACAGAAGATTCGAAACTGAAATGGTATGTCACTAAAGAACCATAAATATCTCTACAAAAACTGTCATCAGCTTCATGAAAATAAGCAAAATGATTTGGGAAGGTTTTGCCTTTTGATGGCCTTATAGAATACACTCTTTAAACTCATCTTGGATTCCAAAATAAAAACAAAGTACAAGAAAAGAATAAACCGATGAAACATCTGCTTTCTCAGTTTGTTTTTGCTTTTGGAGCCTTCTTCCTCAGTTGCCTACCATGTTTCCTCGAGTTCTTCATCCCAATGAAGAAGAGCAGTGCTCCAAGGAGAGCCAAGCTCTGAAGAATCAAAAACACAGGATAAAAAAGATCTCAGGTCTTGATCAAGAATGAATATAGAACTCATCAAATTTCAACTCGTAAACAGCTAAGTTTATATGGTTTCTATTTGTTTGGACTTCATTCTCAGTTATTGCCAAGAGAAAAAGGCAATAAGAGATTAGCTAACCTGAGTAAATTTTGAAAAGAGTTGGCCAAATTCCTTTTTGTCAACATCATAGTTGTAGAAATCATACAGAATAGGAGTAGCAACGGCTTGATGCAGAAGCTGAAACAAGATTTCAACGAGTTTAACAGATTTTTTGTCATTCGGATAAACAACAATGCATTTGAAAAGAACAGTTGTAACATACCAAAAGATAAGCTCCCAAGGAGCTGCCAAAGATGAACAATAGTCCACCAATACCCTTCAAGGCTATAGCAGCCGCAACAAGAAGCTTCATCTGTAAACCAAAGCAGTTTAAATTAAACAATGAAACTCACAAAAAACTATTTGGTAACTGTTATTAGACAAAGAATATACATGAAGAAGCAGACTTACATCGACAGGCGGCAATTGCTGGCCAGTGTGAGTTGTCACATGGTTTACAAAGGCATTGAATTTTGGTCTCAAAGATTTAGCTGATCGGCCACCATCTTCACCAAAATCATTGAACCTGCTCGAGGAAGCAACAAAAATATAATAAATGTAATCAGAGGAGAAAGTAACAAAACCGAAATCTAAACTGTCTCTATAGACTCAGATTGCAACAAATTTCATTAAACCAAGTGAAGATCGTCCAAAAAGAAGAGGGAACAAAGAAAAAGGAGAAAGATATATTATAGAGATAAGTAAGGAAACACACATTCTATCAATTGAGATCATAAATAGCTAACTAGCAAACGTTACTTCAATCGAAGTATATAGATACTGCATTTGAAAGTCAGAACAATAGTGTAACTTAACAGGCATTGAAGACAGGAGTTTCATTGGTTGAGTATTACAATCATAAGAAAGCATTTATTAAGCTTTACTTGAATTCAAGGCTATGGAAACTATTCAAGACCTAGAATCCTATATCTTAAAGTAACGAAACCAACTCAACAAAACAGTTGATAAACGAAGAAAGGAAAGAAATTTGGAAAACCCAAATGCCAAGATCAAAGAAAGAAATGAAATCTAGCAATGTTCGAATTGTTGTACAATCATAACTCATAAACAAAACCTAACCAAAAAAGAAGCTTATAATCTATCAAATCAAATCAAGATCCATACTTTTTCTCTTCATTGTCCACCAAAATTCACTCACTCAACTATAACCAACCTACCAAACTAAACTAAGCCCATGATTCATCACTTCTCTACTAAGAACAGAGACAAAGATCGCATATTTTTATGATATATTTTGTCAGATCTAAAACAAGTAGAAGAAAAATTGCTTACTCTTGCCATGCGGAGAGAAGGAAGACTGAAACAAACAGAGCTCTACCAAGGAAAGAAGCTAACTCCATTGAAGCTCTCTATCTCCTGCTTGTTTTTTTCTTTTTCCTCTCAAAAAATCGAACGCAGAGACAAAAACGAGATGGAGTCAGATTTGAGTAGGTGAAATTTGAAATATTTAGAAATTTGTGGGGTCAAAAAGGTAACAGAGTTTTCGTCGACCTACTCGCGCGAGTATATAATCTTGAGTTGTATTCGCTGTTTAATTGGGTAGTGAACGCCACATAGATTGTTTATTACGTGGTCTGGCCAATGAGATTCGTCCGAGTCAGTAAAGTATTTAAGCCGGCAACCAATAAAATGCGACTCATTACTACATCTTTGTCTAGTTTTTTGAAAATTAGAAGATATTTTATTTATTTGGTGGATGAAGAATAGTGTTTAATTTTTTTAACAATATATCGTGTAATCATTCATGCAAAGTTAACGAAATTAATTTTGTAATGCTTTAAAATGTGGTTGGATCTATGATCTATCTGTGGGTTATTTCTTAACCAATTAATGAAATTATTTGACCAAAAAAAAGAAACTGTTATCTTTACGTTTACTTTAGCATCTTCATCCAAATTTGATCCGAAGGACAAACATGCAAGGCCAAATATTACTAGAATATGATTATTAAAAAATGATAATTTTTATATTTTAACTACAAAGTTTTTTACTTAAAAGATTGCTGTTTAAAAAATAATTTAATTTAATTTTGGAGGTTTTGACTAAAAATTCTAAAATTAATGGGCTATATCTTAGTCTGACACTTTTTATTATTTCCTTCCATTTAGAATAATCCAAATATTTTCGAAATATTCTGCATTAGCCTCCTTAATGGAACACTGACAGTATCGTAACATCAACGTCGACGTTTTGTCAAATTGTGTACCATATTGTATCAATGATGTGCAACTAGAAAGGGCAAAACGTAACGTTCTAAACGATTAATGAAAAATGCAAATTATAATGATACACTTATCCCTAAAGAATCATGTTAGTCTAGAACACGCCACTTTACGAAAGTTACCAATCGGCAAAATTATTTTGGAGATAAGTTGGTGATGAGAAGAAGACCACAAAAGCACATGGTAGCATGAAGCAGCATGGCTAATTAAACACACACAAAATTAAAAGATACCAACTTTTTACTCGAGAATGAAGATTGAGATTCCCGACAAGAACAAAAGACATGAATACTTTCAATTACAATGCTAGAAGAACCAAACACTTAGGTCTCTAACATGAATCCTCATTAAAGCTTAGGGCTAGCAAAGATTCGAGCCTCTAAACCAAGAATCCCACAAAGCTCAGGATACAAACTCTTCCTAATGGAAGCATAAACCTCACCACTCCATTTCTTCGAACCCAAATTCTCACCAAGGCGTACACTAGCCTCAACAACACTGTCCTCACTATCATACGCAGCAGAGTCAACGATCCCTAAAGCCACAGCTTCTTCACCTCTAATCTTCTTCCCACTCAACAACAACTCTCTCCTCGCCGTACTCGTCCCAATCTTAGCCCTAACCATCGCCGCGAAATAATCCGGCATCGAAAGCCCAATGTTCACTTCACTCATATACAAAACTCCACGATCTTTCCTCATCAACACGTAATCATGACTCAACGCTAACATCAGTCCCGCGGCGGCGGCGTGGCCGTTTAAGGCGGCGATGGTTGGCATAGGAAGATCGAGGATTGCTGCTACAACCGGTTTGAATGATTCAACCATTTGTTGAAGCCGGTTAGTGGCAACGGTTTTGGATCCATCAGAGAGAGCCCAGGCGAGATCAAAGCCGTTGGAGAAGAATTTTCCGTTACCGGTGGTGATGAGAACCGATCCACGTGTGGATTGAGATTTGGCTTGTTGGAGAAGTGAGAGGATTGATGCGATTGCGTTTGGATGGAATCTGTGTTCGTTGTCTCCGGTTAGGGTTAGGAAGAAGAGATCACCACGCTTCTCTAACGTGCACATGCTGATTCGTGAAGATGAAATTGATATTGAAATGTGTAATTTTTTTTTTAATTATGTTGAAGTACTGGAAGAAGATGCCTTATCTAAAAGTCTATATGTATATAGTAACAAAAAATTTGATTGGTAAAATATATGCACCTTGTTAGATTATGTATTTTGTCGTGGTTGATTAAATTTGTAAAAGCGCATGGGCCTATTTGTATCAATCTTGAAATTTTGTCAGCTGAATTTGTTTTTAATATAAACTAAAATCAAACTCATATACACCATAAGTAATTATTGAAATACAAATTTAAAATTTTTTATTATTTTTTATATTTTTTAAATAAATATCTTGTATTATTTATAATATATTTATAAAATCATATTATGTTTATTATTACTAATTTGTTTTAATTCCATAAAATCTGTATAAAATATATATGTTAATTTATTATTTATAAAATATATGATTAAATTAAAATGAGAAATAATATTAATAAATAATTAATATAATTTAGTAATTTAATTAGAAAATAAAAAGAAAGAAAGAGAGAGAAAAATCTTAATTATATTCTTTTTATAATTAAGTATTTAAAATAATTATTAATTATTAATAATTGTGTTTGGTTACATAGATAATAATATTTCATTAAATGATTATTCTCAAATAGTGTTTGCATATAGATATTATAGTACTTTTTAATAAGAGAAGATATTAAATAATAATTGTGAATCGTATTTTAAGTTGTGGACCACCAAGAGTTTTTAAAATAAAATATAAGTAAGAAAAGCAAAATAGACAAAAAAAATATGGTTCCTAAAGTTCTATTATAAGAACAATTTCAAACATGTCAAGACTCTTTTCTACATATTTATTCTTCTTTCATTGGTCAATTTTTTAATAAAATATATTTTTAAATTTTTAAGAAACCCAACTCAGTATATTATAGATGAAGCTGGTCTTACCATCATAAACAAATGTGGATAATATCATCTTTGTGTTAGTGTTGGCGATCTTATCTTCATTAAGATCCATGGAAAGAAACATATATAATTTTATGTTTTCCTGTTTTTTTGCTAAATCAATAAAAGGTAACAAATATTCCATTATTTAGTTATTTTCATCGTTTTTATTTAGTTTTCTATTTTCATTTTCTCTTTTATATAACTGTAATTTTTTCATATCCAATTTCTGAAAATATATTTATCATGCTTTATCGGAATAAATTGTTTATTATCATATAAAATCTGTTTGATAATATTTATATGATAATGTTATCATTACCATGATAGTAAGTTTTTTTAATTTAGAGTTGATTTATTGTTCAATTATTAGAATATTCACTAATATAATTAAATTATTATCGAATAAAATTATAATTACCCGATAACTAAATTATTTGGTCATGTTTGTTATAGTATTAATAAAATTATCTTGCTACTTTACTTATATCAGTAACAAATAAATTATCATACTAAATTAAATAATAATTTAGATGTGATGATATATATGTCACATGTATAATATTTTGTTTATCATGCTAACCAAGTAATTAAATATCATGCTAATTAATCATTGGAATATCTGTTACCATCTACTTCTTAATATATCTTCATTAAGATCCATAGAAAGAAACATAACCATTTTATTTTTTTTCTGTTTTTTTGTGTGTTTTAGTTTGGGAATTCTGGATTTTTTCCCGATTAATTTTCAAGGTGACTGTATCCATCAAATAACCTATTTATCAGATTTTTAACAGGTTTAATATAGTATAATATCATTTCGATTGACCAAAAAAATAATATAAATAATTTTAAGTTTGAGGAGAATAAATATCTAATTTATGTGAACAAAACAATTATTTTTAAAATAAAAAACTATTAGACCATTACCACTTAATTAGTTTTCTGTTTTAATAATAAAATTACATAACCACGTGGCTCTTAAGCTAGTGGTTTTCTGTTGATAAGGAGATTTTCTGTTGATAAGGAGATCATAAGTTCGAGTTCACTTGGGAGGAATGATTTACATTTTAAATATGGTATTATCAAGGATTATAAAAAAAAACAAAAATAAAGTAAACAAATTTGCATGTAAGTGCAGACCACCACCACATATTTTTTTCATAGTCTCTTTTATAGCCAACGAAATGTCTATCGATCTGTTGCGTGGAGATAAATTCTAGGAAAACGAAAACAAAAAAAAGGTTTTTTTAACTTGGTTTGTCGTCTTTTTTATTGTATTGGTTCTTTTGTAGTATAACACTGGTCGTCGGTGTAAATTTTTGTCTTCCCGGTGATGAATTCATTTTTATGCCATAGACAGTTTCTGGTTTGGTCACGTTTGTTTTATCAGAATTCATGAGCACCGGTTTCTTATTTCTATCTTATAGCGATGTAAAATGCGATTGAATAATATTGACATACGATTTGGAATTTACATATGGTTCATCAATGAATCAAAAGGAAATCGATAATTTGAAGTACAATATTTCTATTCTGAGTATGATCTTAAGATGTATGAAGTATGTATATTTTAGCTAAAATTTTACTGGAAATATGCAAGACTATGTGTAATTTGGCCTTTTCAGTTACATTGGTCTTTAAATATTGTTAAAAAGAGACGTATTTTATAATTATTTCTTTTGGTCAAAAAAAAAAAACGTAGTTATAGATAGACGTTTACATATGTCGGCAATAGTAAATTTTCAAACATTGGTCTCTCAACAAGACAATAAGAGTTCTGAAGAGGTTAGACATAAGTCGCCAAGTTATTCGCTGCCAAATTCAACATTCGACAAAGCTCCGGATACAAACTCTTCCTAATGGATGCATACACCTCACCACTCCATTTCTTCGCCGTCAAACTCTCCCCAAGGCTCACACTAGCCTCCACCACACCTTCAGCGCTATCATGCTCCGCCGAATCCACAATCCCTAGAGCCACCGCTTCTTCTCCTCTGAGCTTCTTCCCACTCAACAACAGCTCCCGCCTCGCAATACTTGTACCGACCTTAGCCACGACCAATGCCGACATGTAGTCCGGCATAGGCAGCCCGATGTCCACCTCGCTCATGTATAGAACTCCACGGTCCTTCCTCATGAAAACGTAGTCATGGCTCAACGCAAAGATCAGTCCCGAGGCGGCTGCGTGGCCGTTCAAGGTGGCTATTGTCGGCATTGGAAGATCAAGAAGCGCTGCTATCACTGGTTTGAAAGATTTAACCATTTGGTGCATCCGTTCTATGGATCCGCGGGATCCAGCGGATTGAGCCCAAGCTAGGTCAAAGCCGTTGGAGAAGAATTTTCCATGACCGGTAGTGATGAGGACAGACCCTTTTGTTGATTGAGATTTGGCTTGTTCGAGAAGGGAGAGAACGGAGTCGATCGTGTCCGGGTGGAATCTGTGCTCGTCTTCTCCGGTTAGGGTTAGGAAAAAGATATCACCACGCTTCTCTAACGTACACATGATGCGTATCTTAAAGATTTACTGATTTAGGATGGGAGAGGATGAGGAAAAGACTTAGTAGAAGAATGATGAAATATAGAAGTGAGTGAAGATGAATAAATTAATGGGAGGGAACAAAAGAGATCCATCTGTATATTTATTAGACGTGATTTACCACCTAAGTCTTTAAATTGGGTAAGCTTCCCAACCATTTTTGGTGTGACTTTATTATTAAATGCAAACGAGACACTATTAATCTCTCTGTGTGAACTTTTCTTGCCTTTTTTTGTGGATGACATGTGAACTTTTCTTGGTGAAATAGATATTGGAATTGTTTATTCATCTATGATTACCATTTTCTCCTTAAGCAATTGTATATGAGTATAGAACTTTTGCATGGATATTGTACAGCTTCTAAGAGCATCCGTCAGTGGGTCTCTCTTTAGAGTATATCTCCTTAGAAAATTTGATTCGATAAGAGATCAAACTGATTGGTTATATTAGTTCACTAACTCTTTAAGTTGTGCAAACGATATTACTTAATTATCCCATTAAAAAAGTCATTTCCTAGATTAGTTAAACAACACTTCGATCATATCAATCAACATTAGTTAAATTACTTGCATAGTCCACCAAATCAAATCTTAACATAAAGTGTGTATTGCAAAGATAGACATTTTATAAAATGTCTGCTGTGGGATGCAAATTTTGTGGGAATTAATATACAGTTTCTTTTACTGTTTTCCTGTATTTTGTGGGTGTAAGGATCACTGTGTAAGAAATGCATGAAGAGGCGAATCTAAAACATATTATGTAAAAACGTGTAGCTAAGTTTTAATGAGAACACTAAACATAGCAAGTCTTTTTTGTGACTTCGTAGTTCATCGTGAAATGTTGAACAGTGGATAAAGTAAGGTGGGCATATTCTTGTGGTCGTGGACATGTTCTATTGGATTTCATGTAGGGACCATAGATGAATAATGTATATGTAGACAGATTAGCATGAATGATTGAGTTTTATAAAATAAACCAAACTTGACACAATTGAAACAAACTTTTGAGAAAATTCAAAAAGAAAGGTCAAATAACCAAAGAATATTCCCCAAAAATATTAGAAACGAAAAAAAAAAAGACTAAACAGCTAATTTGTTTCTCTCTTCAACACTTTGACCATATCCAATACGTGTTAGAACTTAGACGTCGCGTTCCCTCTCTTATATATATTATCACAAACATCAGAAGTCACACACCAGAATCAAATTATTTTGTTCTCATATACAGAAAGTACTCAAAAAAACAAATTCACAAAACTATCTCCATGGCGTCGATGATCTTGCAGACAACAAGCAACTCCGCCGTCGAAAACAAGCAGCAACGTAGCCGGCTACAAAGACGAGCACCGTCTCTAATGATCAAACTAGAGTCATTTAGTACATGGAACGTGGCGATCCCTCTCCTCTTGCCGCTCGCTCCAACCTCAAGAACGTCTTTCGACCAATTTCATGTTCCTCCGCCGCAGAACAAGACTGAGAAACCGGTTGAGGAAGTGAAGAAGACACCGGTTTTCAAGAAATGGCAACACCCGGCGTCGCCGTTCTCCTATGAGCCGGTTACTTTCGTCCCACCGTTCATCCCGGTTTAAAACGGTTCAGAATTCGGTTTGACAACATGCGTTTAACAAGATTGATCAAGTTTTGAAGATCTAACAACTCATAATTTTCTCCGTTTTTAAGGGTTTTTTTTCTGAAAAATATTGTTTAAAGTTTATTAACCAAAATATACACAAGGACTAATTGTTCTTTTAATTCTAAGACTGATTGTTTTATCAAAGTATTCGTAGATTTCATTATATGATTGTGTTTCTGTAAACTTTTCTTTACCGGTTTAAATTTTGATCACTTAACCGATGTATAATAAAACAGAACTAGTTGATATAGTTTATAATATGGACCACTGTTGTTTTTTTTTTATCTCCATGGACCGTATGTCGTTTTAATCAATGGATATGATACTGAATCACAATAGATTAATATTTTGAACCAATGAGTTGTATTAGTGACCAAACTGCTTGTATGAGTGTTTTGTCCCCTAAGAAGAGAAGTGTTTGAAAATAAGTTCCTAGATTAAAATTAGACACCTCTGATTTCTCAAACAACAAAACGTGTGCTGAGTTCATCCACATGTATCTGAATCTGCATACCGAATTGTTCTTGCGTGAATTCAGTTTAAGAATTTATGCTTAAAGTTTCATTTTGTAAAGCTGAATGATTTAGAGTCTCTTTCTTTCCACAAGTATGAATTTTCTAACCTTCCAATCATGTCACTTAGTAGAACTTAGAAGGTTAAAAAAATTTATGCTTTCGGACTAAGCCCAATAAATTTATGTAACGTATGTTCGTAAAACTCCTTCGATCCTTCCCTTTCATTCATAAATTAATTTATTGAGCCATATGGGCCAGAATAAGCCCAATAAGCTCTCGTGCGTTTCTCTCAAACAAAACACAAGCCTCTTACGTTTTTGGAACACAATCAAAATCAAGAATTCATTCATTCACAATGCTCTAACTTCTCTATGATGACGACTCCTTCGTTATAGAGTAGAACCGAAGACGAATCAAATGATGGTGCGAGATATGAACTATCGAAGGTTTGATCTTTTGATTATTTTCTCTACCATCCAAATCTTGATTTTGCAATTGGCTCTGTTCTTGATCATGTTTTTGTATTGATTATGTTCTCTTGTACTCTCTCCAATTTCATCCTGATCTCTTCACAATCTTCAGATTCCTTCTTTATGAAATTCCCAATTGTAAGTCATTATGACCTAATTTAGAGTTCGAATTTAAGAAAAAGATCTGATTTTTTTTTTCCCAGGGAGAATCGTGTTTCAAGAACTTCTCTTTTTGATGGACTTGAAGAAGGTCGTTTAGGAGCTTCTTCTTCGTATTCTCATGATATTACTGAACGTGACAATGATGAAGCTTTGGAAAATCTACAAGACAGAGTTTCATTTCTCAAGAGAGTATGTTTCTTTCATCAAAATATCAATCATTTGGATTTCTAAATGTAATTCTTGATTATGAATTTGCTCTTTTGGAAACTGATCTGAATTGTTATTGAGAAACTATCCTTTAATGCATTGTTAAAGGCTAGACTTTAATTGAATCTAGCTATGATCTAATGTTTTCGACAAGTTTTTAATCAAAAAGACAATATATTTTTTGTATTTGTTTTCAATTTTGATGATGTTACTCTCTTCCTACTTTTGGTCAACTCTATAGCTTATCAGGAGCTATATGATCTAGTCATAAAGACAATGCCTTTATTTTATGGGTTTCATTTTTGATGTTACTCTTTTCCTACTCTTGTCAAATCTACTCTTGTCAAAGTCTATTCAAATTTATTATATCTTTTCAGGTGACTGGAGACATTCATGAAGAAGTTGAGAGTCATAATCGCTTGCTTGACAAAGTGGTATGCTCGAGTTTTGATTTCATGTGTTTCAGTTTTTTTTTTTTGTATAATCTGTCTGTTGTATGTTTTTCTTCTAAGCTATTAAGTATGTCTAGGGGAACAAAATGGACTCGGCCAGGGGAGTTATGTCAGGAACTATCAACCGTTTCAAATTGGTATGTATAACAGATTATGTTCTTTACTAGTGTTCCATATCCTTAAAACCTCTTTAGCTATCAAACTTTGAATTTGAATAAATATTGGTACAGGTTTTTGAGAAGAAGTCTAATCGAAGAAGTTGCAAACTCATAGCGTATTTTGTGCTCTTGTTCTTGATCATGTATTACCTTGTTAGGTAAAAATTGTTCTTCTTTATACAATTATCTGAATGCTTGACTTATGAAGGTCTTGTTCAAAGTCCCTGTTCTTCGACTCGAACATTGACAATAATCATTTGGATTTTGCAGGCTATTAAATTACATCAAAGGGTGAAAATGGATACAAGAAGAAAGTAGAATGATACATGAATATTCATTTTGTTTAGGAACCTAATACAATTTCTTTTTTTTTGGGATTTCTCCTGATGAATGAATGATTCAGACAAAGTGAAACAAGTTTGGGGACCCATATTGAAACAAGACAAAGAAAGAGATTGGTGAAGGGACTGGTGAACCGAAAGACAAATGTTAGATAGAGACTTGTTTGTCGGAAGCAAAATCATCTCATGTCATTTCGTGTATTAGCAAAAACTTCTTTATAATTTGTCAACTATTTAACTTGATCATAAACAAACAGAGTCTTCAATCGTGTTAACAATGTTTGTCTACAAAAAGCTTTATTGATTTGATAAGCTTAATTATTCGGTGTCTATCAATAAGTTTAGCACTGCCACTAGTAATAAAACAAAACAATCAAAGGAATTGGTTGTTTCAAATTTCAAAGTTTTCCGGCCGGCCGTCGTGAATATTGATTGATTTACGCGCAGCTCGACATTTGTTAAAAACTCAAATCTACATAACAACAACAAAAAATTAAAAAAAAAAAAATTGAACGAGGAGTAAAATCCACAAGTTGACAAGACATTTACAAAAGAGTTTGATTTTTCCCATTTTTGGTAACAGTCAAAAATAGACAAGTACATTTTCTAAATGGTTTGGGTTTTTGGTCAAATCATGTTCTTAACATTAAGTCATTAACTGTTAAAATAATTACGGCTAATGCATTTAATTTAATGTTATGATTGTATACAGTTAAATATAATTTAATAATATTTCTATAAAAAAATATTGACCTCTATTAAAATAACTAGATGATGATATGCCAACTAATACTTATTACTATAGTATAATTGAATTTATGTATATTTTGTTCAATTTTTTAAATGGTTGCTACTGTAATTTTAAAGTTATACCTTATGATTAATTAATCCATGTTTTATATGATAATAATTTACCATAATCATAACTAATATATTTTTATGATTACAGTTATCATTTATCAACCATTTAATATAGTGAGGATCCAAAATACGATTACAATTAGATTTTTATCATATTTAGGCTAATAGTGGATAAGTTTTGGATTTAGGAACAAAATATACTAAAACACCATTAAATTTTTGCTATTTCACTAAATAGGGCGTAATCAAAAAGTTTTAGACTTTTCTCACAATATATATTTAAAAGCCCGGTTATTAAGTACAAGAAATTTATATTCAAACTCGTTAATAAATGGGTTGTTTTAATAAAAATACAGTCACATCTTTACATTTTATGCTAATAATGGGCTATAATAACATAAACAACATGTTTTGTTTCAGACGACAAATACAAAAGTATGTGTAGCTATTAGCGTTGAATATAAAATATAGAAAACGTGGTATTTTTGATATTACATGTAGTGGTTCAAAAATAATAAGCTACACGGTTATGCAGTATGCTAGTGGTAGTAAATTTCCGGACACCAAGTAGACCACGACGCATAAACAACGTTTAGTCAAGATTGTATCCAAGAAAATCTATGAAATATTCAGACTTATATGGTTTAGTTCAGATTTTGATCTGGATCATTCATCCATTTATTAAACAAGGCAACTGTTTCTTTCATTACAAGGCCTTATATGCATACTAGTTAAGGTCATTCCAATTTTATTCTATTTTTTTCTCTAAATTATATTATAGAGTAATATTTGCTCTAACCCTACTATATATCTCACTCTAAAATAGAATAAATGCTAATATTGTTTATATAGTATAAATATAAATAAATAGAGTAACTCTAACATGTAGTAAAACCTTGGAAAGAAACTCTACTCTATTTTAGAGTCACTCTACTTTGGCATAAAAAAAAAATAGATGAATAGATTGGAGATGGACTAATTAAACTATTACCTCCTTATTCCTGTTTTTAACAGTTAACCACTTAGGAGTTAAACTCTAAATCAGATTGTATTCAGTCTAATACGTATCTATTAGAGTCGAAATTTTCTAATTGCCAAATTAGATTATAAGTTAGTTAATTGGATTAGTTAATCAATCGTATTAATGTATGTAATTATTAAATTAATCAAAATAGAATGCGAATCTATTATAGAAGTAGGGTGAGAGTTGTCAAGAGTGGAGACACGTCGGGGCAAGGGAAATGACGTGCTCCCACCATCTCAATGCTCACGCGCACTATACCCCACTTAACCCTAATTTCCAATGCTAATCTATTAATTACAATTTTTATTTTTTTTATTTCTCAAAGTTTTTAGAAGATACTCAATATTAACGGTATTTAATACTACCTAAATACATAGTATATGATACTACTACTTGAATTCACAAAGAAAATGATTTAGTCTCTATTCCACAACAAGGTTCCAACACATTAATGCATTTATCTCTTTAAAAAAATTCGAAAAACGAGCAACAATTAGTCTTGTTCCCCAAATCATTTTTTTCTTGTTTACACTGTCTCTTGTGCTAAACTCTGTCAGAGAATCAAAACTATGTTTTCTGAAATTATTTTATCCATGTCAATTATAAAATTAATTAACCGACAATTCCTATAATTTTTTTTGTTAATGGGTATTTTCCTAAAAATTTAGACCATATGATTAGGAAAGGGAAGTAACTGTTAGCCAATCTCGTTAACATGAGTGTGTATACTTATTAGTGTATTTTTTTTAATCTGAAGATGAGTTTCATTAAATACGTTAGGGTCTTTCTGGAGCATAGGACTTTGGCATAATCGGTATTCAATTCTACTGTTGGTTTATAATAGACTCATAAATGGGTCCAGCAGTATTTATACAATGAAATTACACATAGTATTGCGTTCTTGGATTCTTATATAAAACCCTATATAAATAATACGACTTGGCCTAACTTGTGGAAAAAAATAATTATCACCCTCTCTCTCTCTCTCTCTCTCTCTCTCTCTCTCTTCTCCGTGGGTAGAGAGATTGATTCTTGGAAAGAAAATCAAAGTCTCAAATAGCTTTGCTTTGCTTTGATTCCAATTCCATTCCAAAATTGCATCTAATTCTCCTACCTTAAGCCTTTTCTTCTTTATTTGTCAACAATTCCTAAATCCACACGAAGTTAGAGAAATCATCAAAATGAAGAGAATTTTTCCAAAAACAAGCTACATAAATTAATCTTTTGACCTACATAAATTCCAACCCTAGAAGCCTTTCAAGCAAATCATCAGTGTAACAATTTCTTGATCTATTTATCCAACAAAAAAATATCTTGATCTTTCTTTTAGTGAAATTTCAAATTTGGTCAATTATGGCAAACCCTTGGTGGACGAACCAGAGTGGTTTAGCCAGCATGGTGGACCATTCAGCCTCCACAGGCCACCACCAAGACCATCAGCACCACCAAAGTCTTCTTACCAAAGGAGATCTTGGAATAGCTATGAATCAGAGTCAAGAAAACGACCAAGACGAAGAAGACGACCCTAGAGAAGGAGCCGTCGAGGTGGTTAACCGTAGACCAAGAGGCAGACCACCAGGGTCCAAAAACAAACCCAAGGCTCCAATCTTTGTGACAAGAGATAGCCCCAACGCACTCCGTAGCCATGTCATGGAGATCTCTGACGGTAGCGACGTTGCTGACACAATCGCTCACTTCTCTAGACGCAGACAACGCGGCGTTTGCGTTCTAAGTGGCACAGGCTCCGTAGCTAACGTCACTCTCCGTCAAGCCGCCGCACCAGGTGGTGTTGTCTCACTTCAAGGCAGGTTTGAGATCTTATCTTTAACCGGTGCTTTCCTCCCTGGACCTTCCCCACCCGGGTCAACCGGTTTAACGGTTTACTTAGCCGGGGTTCAAGGTCAGGTCGTTGGAGGCAGCGTGGTAGGCCCTCTTGTGGCCACAGGGTCAGTCATGGTGATTGCTGCCACTTTCTCTAACGCTACTTATGAGAGATTGCCTATGGAAGACGAGGAAGACGGTAGCGGCGGCGGTGGTGATGACTCAAGACAGATTCATGGAGGCGGTGACTCACCGCCCGGAATCGGGAGTAGCTTGCCTGATCCGTCTGGGATGGGCGGGCCGGGCTATAGTATGCCACCACATCTGATTCCAAATGGGGTTGGTCAGTTAGGGCACGAACCATATACATGGGTCCACGCGCGACCACCATACTGACTCAGTGAGTTATTTCTATATTCTATACAAGTAACTTATACAGATTGGTATAAGTGAGTTGAAGTAGTGTATTCCAAAGCTTTGCTTGTTGGAAAATAAAAATAAATACAATCAAAGCTTTGTTTGTTCTCAATGGAAACATAGGGAGAGATGAAGTTAAGGGACTTTTGGATTTCAATATTACTCCTTGAAATTATTGAAATGAATAAACAATGTAATGTGAATTAAAATATTTGTCTCTTTTTTTTTTGTTTAGAAGTATTTCATTACAATATTTATATGAGCCTGGTTTTGTTATCTTTAGATACTTTACATTTTGATTTTCTCAAATTCGTAGTAAGTTATATATAAAGTCAGTGCTGGTTCAACGATGAAAGAAAATCAAGAAATTTTGTAATTAAGGTTATAGTTGCGCCATTAGTGATTATTACCAATTTACCACAGTGGTCGCTCTTTAATCCTCGGGTAATGATGCAATTGGGAAGTTGTTTAATATACTAACTTTACAGACCAAATAATGTGAGTGGATATTACTAACAATTTTGTTGACTAACTAAAAGGATACTCTCTCTCTATGTATTAATTAAATAGTTAGTAAGTGTAAAAACTACAGAAAATGAGAGAAGCTACAAGAAAATGAACCCAAAAAAATTGGTTGACGTTGTTGACGAAAACGATTTGAGGAAGTTTGTTTACTAATATTTATTTATTTATTCAAATCGCAAATATATTTGTATATATTTAATTTGTAATAAAAGATTATAAGAAAATCATTTACTTACGTTACTCACATTATATTTATCAAACATTATTTATTTGAACTCCTTTTCTGTTATTTCCAATGAAACTTATGATTAAGTTACATAAAACCTTCTAGTAATTAATAAAATACTACGTTCAACAGATTCATTTAACTATAACTAGAGATATCCATATTTTCAAATTATGAACCCATAATAATAGATAATGAGAAATATTATCACAAAACATACGAGTTAGACCAAGTGAGTAATTGAACAAACTACTCCAACAAATAAAATTAAAATAAGTAAGAAAAAGTACATGGTACTTTTTATACGTTATAATGATTAGCCATAAAAGATTAAATTTTAGATATGTAAAATTAAAAATATTCCCTCATTCGAAATATGAATATGCTATTGATGCACCCTCAGAAATTGTATTGGAAAATACGAATTGCCTCTTCTGGCAAATTCTATAAAGAAGTGGAGACTATACATATTTCTTCATATATATATATATATATAAGATCATTTAGTATATATCGAAACCAAAAATTGACGTAGTACTCTTAGTGTCATTGATCAATCACTGCTGAACACACTTGATCTTTTTGGATGTGTGAGGCTTGGTTCATAGCCAAATGTCTGGAGGTGCCACCGTATATAGTTTTAGAACCCGTCATATCCATTGATCAAGATTAATGTCCAGCCATTTTTGTTAAATAAAATAGACATGTCTTCTAAAAGTGATGCTCCAACCAACTATGTGACATGGATGCTGGCATGCTTCATCTCGAGGACCGGATGGCATATTTCTTCAGTGTATAAGAAAAATGTAAGGAAAAATTTATGCTTCGCTTAGAATTTTTTTTTTTGCTTTTTATAATGTGGGCTATACCTTTCTTAATAAAGAAAAACCGGTATTGTTCACTTTGTGACATAATCAATGGATTTGACACAAGTGGTGTCAAAGTGAAGAGATTGGTTGACATTTGCTTTAAATATGAGGGAACTGACACTGTTTTGTTAATTATTCCGACGTTTCATTTTATTCACCAATTTTGAGGGAAGATAATAATTTGATATTTTATTAGCACTTATGCTCTTTTAGTGCTAAGAAATTATTAGTGCTACAGCCAAATACTGAAACTTAATATGTAAATTTTAATTATAAGCAAAAAAAAAGACTGTATTAATATAGCACGTCAAGTCGAGTGTGTGGGATCCTAGAAATTGTACAACATGAAGGACCACCTTCACATGAATTCACGTGGCAATTGTCAAAGCCAATGGGACGTATATAATTAGTACTCTATTAATATAGCATAGTTATATTATCGTATAATTAAGAACAGCTGGTGTCACGTCATCTACAGCTAAAAGACTGCATTAGTTACTTGATTCGACCAATTTACTCCATTAGCCTATAGTTGTTAAGTGAAACCCCTATTTTTAGTGATTTAGCACCTCATTATTGAGTCTGTAAGCTAAAAAATTTGAGTGCAGTCTAAAAACAATATATTATTTTGAGCGCAGCCTAAAAATAAGATTGTTTTTGAATTTGCGTATTTCTCTATATTGTTAATCACCTGGATGGTAATAACAAAAAATATTATATTAGCAACGAATACATTATTTTCGTCTCTAGGAATAAGAAAGTATACGACGTGAATTATGGTTCCAGTGCTTAACCTAAAAGCAGAATACTAAGAAAAACAAAAACAAATCCAGAAAATAGAATCAAAACACGCATTTATGCAACGATAGAAGCTTTAGTAAATCAAATAGCAAACTCGGGCCCTTATGCGTCACATGTAAATTGCAATCATGTATATGACTGAAGACTGACACCCACACAACTTTGCCATAAAAATAAGGGATAAAATAATAGAATTAAAACTATGTCCAAAATACTGGATTGAAAATCTAATAGTATGACATTTTAATTTGGAAAAATCTTTAAATTTTACTTATTTTTTAAAGGATGAATTATGTTTTGTTACTCATGAATTTTCTTAGAATCAATGAACATTGATTAACGCTAGCTAGCTAGTAGATCGCCAAAAAGATAACACCTAATTAAATTGTGCTTTCTTAAAGGGAGTATTGGTCATTTATCTTTATTAAATCACTAATTGTGACAAATCCAATGCACTTTGAGAGCTGGAAAAGCCGTAATCTTAGTCTCATTAACTGTTGTATACATAGGCATCCACTAAACCTAATTAATGAAATATGGACCACCTAATAAACAAACGAAATTAATATCCTTTTTTGGCACATACTATCTATTTTAAATTTAAATTTTTACCTGTCTTTATATAATTTGCTCATACATATAAAGAGAAGTATTATAACATATAGCCATCAATGATTAGTAGAACTTATCTGAATTACAGTTAAATATAAATTAATAATATCGTATAAAAATATTAATTTATCATATTTATTAATTTAAAGAGGTAGTAATAAAACTAAAATATCAATTTGGAACTAAAAATCTATTAAATTGATGAGATATTAATTTATCAAATGTTAATTTATAGAGGTTTAATTGTAATTGATATTAATAGTTTATGTATTTTTGAAATATGTTCCCCAAAAATGAATTCTTTAGCATCTTAAAGGTAAAATAGGCAATCATCCTAAAACGTTTTTCCTTTTTTTTTTTTTAATCCTGATGAGACTCCCTGTCCACAAAAGAATAATTGGTTACCGAAAATATTAGTTAACTTACAATTGGTTGGAATCTTAAAATGTCTACATAATAAGGTGATTCGTGTTGTTGAACTGGACAAAAGATTTCCACTTCATAATTGCATTATATAATCCTTTCAAATATAAACTAATTCAAAAAATTTCATACATCAGAAAAAAATCCAAATAAAGGTCCATAACTAACACTATCACTTACCATTCTGTATGCTTACTTTAATTAGAATAAACAAAATTAGAGTTGTCCTAACATGTATCTTGGGCTTTAAAAGAGTTTTATTTGGATTTTAATATATAAAATATATATAATTATTTTCGTTTATTTACCTTTGTATTTGCATTTCAAGGATTAGTGGGATATATATATATCCCACTACATAGAAAATAGCATATCGTATAACCTATGCATATTAATGGATATCAACACTCAATAATTAAAAGTTAAACCCCAGCAATATTATTTTAAATTTGTAAATTTCGAGTCAACCTAAATCGTTATATAAGAATATAAATAAACTATATTCAATATTTGCCACTTTGTGCTACTAGCCTAGTAGATTTTTTCACAATAAACTAACATAACGCTAAGTTCCACCTAAACTTAGAAATATAGTGGTTTAGGAGTAGTCAATATTCAAAAAGTGGTAGACGATAAATAGATAGTATTCCTAAGTTTATCACCTAGAGCATTTAGTTGGGATCTATATGATTCCAGACAATTTAAACAGTGTTACAATAAATATATAAATATATATATATATATTAACAAAATAAAGTTATAAAATTGAATAATTTTAAATTTTAAATCATTTAAAAACCGAAAATGATATTATTTTGTGATTTTAAGTTTTATTTTCAACATAACATAATTTTATAATTGTTTTTAAAAATAGATATTGAATTATTTATTAAATATGTATATCCTACCAAATAACCGATTAATCTGCATAGTATATATTTAATCCACTTATTAACTATATAATCCTATTAATAATCACATAATATTTCAAATCTAAGTATCCACCTAATATAAACAATTTTTAGAAAATTTAAAAAGCGTAAAGGCACATAGACTGCTTTCTTAAATACTAGTCGTAGCTAATATTCATCATTTGGAGTCCTGAACATAAGTTTTGCAATCAGAGGATTTGAAGAAATACTGTAAGATATCCCACTTGTTGATTGTGATAAAGACAAAATTCAACTAACTTCCGCGGGACTATTTTCTTATTCCCAACAAATCTTTGCTTGTCTCACTTTTGTTTTCCACGATTTAATATTTTAGGCCAAACATATTATACCAACTACTAGAGCCAACGTAATACTATTATTAATATTTATATGTTGACTAATCAGCTTATTAATTTATTTTTTAGAAACATTTTGCCACACAAATTTTAGGTGTTTTTTTACATAGCTTGGCAAAACAAAATTTCAATTATCCCAATATGCATAGCTAATTAAAATGATGTCAAAATCCACTATCAATATCCATTAGATATAACCATTCTTAAAATTTCTGCCAAATGTTAGACAGTTTTAATACCCAAAAATGAAGAATAGTTTATAAAAATATATATGGACAACAAAAGAGAAGACTGTTATTGGAAAGGTGAAAAGAAAATGTGGGAAAGGAGCAAAAGACTGAAACAAGAAACAAAACAAAAAGAGGAAACCGAAGTTTTGACCGATTCAACATCTCCCACGTGTACATGCTTTTCCTCCCGTAGAATCAGGGCAACTCTCACCTCATTTTGCCTATAAAAATAATCAATCGCATTTTATTTCTTGCAATTTATAAATAAAATTAAATACAACGTATCATCATTCAATCTTCCTCCTTTTTATTGTATTTTCAAAAATTCAAAATTTTTGGGTTCTTAGAAGGGAATACATGACATGTATTTTTGTTTGTTTTTTAAATGAGAAAACTGAAATAATAAAATATAAAACCATATTTGTATGTTACTCAACTAATGATTTTACAGGCCGAAAAGTTTAATGATATTTTGTTGTCTTACGTAACTAATGATTTTACAATACATGTCATTAAACTCAACAATAATTAGTTTGATTGAGTTGATTTTTTTGGCCAAAAATAAAGAGGATTGCTTAATTAGTTGAGTTGATTTTGTAGTTTGATGATATCTTAATTAATCAATAATTTTGCACTTTTCATTGAAATTGTGTACTCTTTAGAGCATCTTTATCAGTTAGAACCCATATGGTTTCTAATTTTTTTTAAAGATTAATATTATAATTAAAATAAAAAATGATTCAATAAAAAAGAACCAGCTGACAATAGAGTATCTACAAATGTGAAGAAACGTTTCCAAAGTTTGTAAAATAAGAACGGTTTCTATCTTTAGATATTACTTTTGATTATATTTATTATTATTTATTTTTAGAACCCCTACAAAATTGAGCCAATGGAGCTGCTCTTAGTAACTGATTTTACGAAACAGGTTAGATCAGTACACAGTAAAGTAGTATAGGACTGAGCCTAAGAACTACATTGGGAAATATTTGTAGTTTTTGTTTTCTTTGGTAGAAATGGAATATTATTTGTAGTTGTTCATCACTTTTACATTTTTCAGTGGCTTTTAATAACTTTACATTTTTGACTTATTAATTTCTCTGAAGTTTATAGTTGGATATACGACCCGAATAAACATAACTCCTTCACCAAAATTTTATGGAGTTTAAAACCACTATAACCTGAAAAAAACGAAGAGAGAAATTTAAAACCATTAGTCGTAATATATTGCCAATGAGTTTAACATATTACATAGTTAACCTTTAAATTTTTTACGAACAAAAAATGTTAACCCAAAACACTTTCTTTCTCAGCACGCAAGGTCTTCAACTTCTCAGCTTCCAACTCATTCTTCAATTTCTCTACCATCTCTATAATCTCTTCTTCTCTGCTCTTCTCTTCCTTATCTCCACTCAACGCTTCGATGATAACCGAGACTCTCACTCTTTGATGCTCTAAGCTTTTCTTCAACACTTTCAGTTTATCTAATACCAAATCTCTTTCAAACCCTACAACCACTGAACCACACCTTCTTGGTTCTTAGCTTCCTCGTTTGACAAACCTAAACCGAGATCAGAGACAGTTATTACAATGTTATCACTTTCCTGTTTGTCTTGGATTTGATCTTTTTCACGTGGACTAGACCCAGAAGTATTTGATTCAGTAGCTGGGAACATAGGACTAAGTTGAAGATCATCTTCACGAAAATTCCATCCACTGATTCTCCTGTTCTTCACTATCTCTTCTTCTTCTTCATCTTATTCTTCGTCACTCTTGAGCAAATCCTGGCTCCCTATAAACATCTGCTCCGTGTTTGACAAGCCTTATAACACTTTCTTGACCACAAAGTCAACTCCTTTACAGTTCTTGACAAAAGGATGCTTCAACAGCATCTCAGCAGATGGTCTTTTAGCAGGATCATGTTCTAAACACAAATTAACCATTTCTCTAAACGCTTTTGAGAATTTGTTGTTACCCGTTTTCCCAACTCCAACTCCACCACTTTCTTGTTCTTAAGAATATCAGCAAGACCCGCTTTACCCTCATCGTTTAAAGCGGCGGCGAGATCGGCCATGTTCATAGAGTCCTTGTCGTTGGTCATCTTCTCAAGAGAAGAATCTGGCTGGACAGCACTCAGATGTCCTTGAGAACTTGAGTCCATCTATCAGGAAGCGTGTAAATGTTCTAAGAGATCGATAACGTTGAAAGAACAATAAGCATTGAGGATGTTAGAGTGAGAAAGCAGAGATATAGTATTGGTTTCGCGACAAAGACTGTCAAAGTCAGCTCGAGATTGATCAAGATTGATGGCAACTACTGTTGAATTCATTGGAATACATATGGATTTGTAGACTGAAGCACGAACACCAACACCTATCTTACATATTATCTCATATGCATCAGAATCAATAGGGGTCTCAAGCTCCTCACGAGCCATAATAAAGAAAGAAGAAGAGAGTAGTGTTGGTTATTGAATGGTTAGGTTTTTAGTGGAATTGTGATGTTTCTTAGAGGCTAATAGTAATATGTGGCTATTCATATAGGAGTGGCAAACGTTGATTAACCATGTGAACTTCCAAAAATAATGGAGAGCCTTAAATGTAAAAAGCAGAAACCTTTATCTCTTGTTGATGAGATAATAACATGAAACGTGTGAATTCACTAACTAACTAACCCTTAGTTAATGCGATTCTTAACTTAAGTCTTTTCAAGGACCTAAATAGCAAACAAAACCATGACAACTTCAAACGCTAAAGCTTAACAATTTGATGCAAGTTTGCAGAAACGAGGAGAGATTGGTCAAATCGTAGTTCATGGTTACAAGAATACTTAAGGAGTTATGTTAGGAGAAGAGTGTGTGATTGGTGGTCGAATGCCCACCATTCTTAATCTCTTATACAACTTAAATCTTCAAGCCTTCTTGGTATCTGGTAAAATGGATGGTCAAGGATTTACAATTACACATCAGTATTCCAAGATAAAATCGCCAATGAAAGAGGACTTGTACAAGTCAAAACTAATATATGGGTCTACGATTTGTCCTTGGAGCCTACTAAGATTTAGTAAAATTCTGAAACGTATGATAAACGCAAACATCAGCCATTCAATTTATATACGTTGTGTCACACGCAAAGCAAATGCAATAAATCATTGCACTCGGAACTCTTAAGCAACATGAGCAAGGCCATAAGCATTAAGGTCCACATCATAACAAAACTTGTACCGGTCAGGTGTGTGTTTCTTATTCCATGAAGTAAAGCTATACTAAAAATAGATGTGCATCAGTTGCACACTTGTCAATTCAACTCACAAAGGCTTTACCCTAAACTTTTCTAAGCTCTGCAATATACACGCAAAGTCTCAGAGTTTAACTTCTCACGTAACGTAATCTTTTCTTAATCCATCTCCACCTCTGTGCCAACTTCATTCTCATAGCTTCTTCACCAGGAAATCTTGCATCAACATCCTCATAATCTTCGAAGCTCTTCAACGGCTTCTTCTCTGCTTTCTTGTTCTTCCCACAGCCCTTTCTACCTCGGTTTAAAACCATCTCCAACTCCAAATAAGAATCTCCAACATTTTCAAGCTTCTTGCTTCTAGTTGCCCTTGTAACCCTCTTCTTCTTTAAAGCCTCGTCCTTCTCTACATCAACCAGTTTCTTCTACAATTTCAATGTTATTGCTCCTTATAACCTTACTACTGTCACTCTCTTTTTAGCTCCCCTATCTGAATTTTCCTCTGCCATTGTATCATCCTCTTCTCCTTTGATTGAGTTCACATATAAATTCTTGATCCTTTCAACATTCCTATTAATCCCTAATTTCCAAAAAATCTCAACATCCCTTTACTGTATAAAACAAAGTAATAAATTATGATTACTGTATTAATACACAAATAAGTTAATTTTCTTGATTTATTATAGTATTTGATAAACTATTTAATTTTTGTATGATCAATTAGTTTCTACAGAAAACTTTTGATTATGCTCTTCAATTTTATGATCAACAATTAGCTAGTCTTCATGCTCAGTTTTCATTTTCTTCATATCATAAAATATTTCAATTTAACCATACGTTTTGTAGTCTGTACTGCTATGCACATCTAACACTGTCAGTAAATGAAATGAATTGTAGATTCTAGTTAGTGTTGAGGGTTGGTTGTTACTTGTTAGGACACCAATATTGTTCATAGTGAGTTGGTAGTTCCTTTAATTCAGATAAAATCATAAAACTATCAAAATTTAGTAAGAAAAACTCAAAACAAAATCGTGAATCCAATTAAAAGATACTTGAACCAACATGTTGAATCGATTATTAATTATTTAATTTTGAAGAGCTAAGATAAATTCGACATGGACATAGTATAAATGGGCCTAAAGAATGCTAAAACAGTTTGATGATGAAACATATAATGGCTATTTAGCCAAACAATGGCCTTATTACTCCCAACTTGCAGCAACACACGTGAATCTCTGAGCAAACAGATCTCTTCTATCCACTCTATTTTATACATTTTCTCTCACTCACGCTTTCGCTTATCTCACCTTCTCAGATAAACTTTTAAGAAAAATAAAATATATTTTTTTCCTTAAATAACGAAATTTAACCTTATCCAAAACAAGAGGCTCTTAAGTGCTTATCCTATTGATTTTGCAAATTAAAAAACGATAACTGTTAGATAAATCATGTTTCTAACTTTTATAATCCTAACACAAAATAATTGATATCAGCATATTCCTCCTATATTCCCTCTCTGTATAGTGAACACAACGCGCTCAGATCTAACGCGTCAGCAATATATCGTCGGTCCACTAAATAGCCACGTCATCTCAACGCACTGTTCCTTATCACCCGCCAACTTCGTTTTATTACAGCAAATATCAAACACACTTTTTATCATTAAAAAAAAAACATTTCTGATTAAATCAAATTAATCACCAAACTCAAATTAAATTAAGTTAAATTGCTCTTCTTCTTCTTCTTCTTCTTCTTCTTCGATTCTCCTGAATCTTATATTCCTTCATGTCGTTCAAATTTTTAACGTTTCCTCCGGGAATTTAATATTTTCTCGGGATTTTTTTTTTGATCGAATTCAACCGCCATGGATGAAGCTTATAACGATGTCATGTATTTCATGAAAAATCCTTATTTTACAGAAACATTCGTCGACATCTTACTTTGTGCAGTTCCGATTTGGCTTGCTGTGATGATTGGATTATTAATCGGATGGTCATGGCGTCCACGATGGACTAGTTTGATCTATTTAGGTTTCCGATCTAAGCTTAGGTTTCTGTGGACTGCTCCACCTGGATTTGGTGCTCGTAGGCTTTGGCTTGCTTTTACTGCTCTCTCTGCTTTCTCTCTTTCTCGAACCATTTGGTCAAGACTTGTCACTAGAGGTAATAAATCTGTGACTCCTTCAGAGAGTATTCAAAGTGGTGATGAATCAGGATTAGTCTCAAGGTTAGTGTATATCAGAAACAATCATTTTTTTTCATTGAAAGATTGAGTTTTTTTTTTTTTTTTTTTTTTTTTTTTTTTTTGCTGCTTCTCTGTTTTAAAACGTAACGTTTACTTAAAAAAGGTATATCGTTTGCTGTTACATTGGCTAAAAGAAATGATTTTTTTTTTTACATTTGTAGGGATGATACGTTGGTGAGGGAGGAGGAGATTGTGACAGAGAATGATTTAGAGCATCTGTTACAGCTTCTTGAAGTCGGAAATGTAGCTATGGAATGGCAACATATGATGAATAAGACTACTCCTAATATGACTTATCAAGCTTGGCGACATGAGCCTGAGGTAATCTGTGTTTTGAACTCTTGCTTTGTGTTCGTTTCTTTATTGTACCACTGAATTATGTAACTCAAGGAACAAGCTAAGTCATTGAGTTGTAAGGCAGCAAGGCAATTTTGTGGAAAAATGGAGTCTTTAGAGATATTTGAATGGCATTTGACTTAGAGTCCTGCTCCCATGAAGGAGCTTTTATGATGATCTATTCATTGTGGTTCTAGTAGTATTTCCTTGTTAGGCTTTGGTTCCTTCTATGCATGATGTGATGCACTGCTGCATCTCCGTTGTGTGGCATTTTATTGACATTTTACTTGAAACTGTTTTTTGCTATATAGGACTGTGGGTTTCTTTAACGCTAGATGCAAAGGAATTTATCAAACCTTGTTTCTAGCCTGAAAGGTTGTGTTGTTTGTCAGACAGGTCCTGTTGTTTATCGCAGTCAAACTCTGTTTGAGGATGCATCTCCAGATATTGTTAGGGATTTCTTCTGGGATGACGAATTTCGACCTAAATGGGATTTTATGCTTGCCAACTTCAAAACTCTGGAGGAGGATACTGAGACAGGAACAATGATTGTTCAGTGGAGGAAAAAGGTCCTCTGAATTTTTCATAGTTTGGTCTCATTAATAAAAAAGCTAACACATTACTGTTGTCAGTACTTACTTTCTTTGCCTGCAGTTTCCTTTTTTCTGTAGTGACCGAGAGTATATCATTGGTCGGCGAATTTGGGAATCTGGAAAGAAGTATTATTGTGTGACAAAGGTAATGTCATGCTTCAATAACTCACTTTTGGCTTCCATGGATTCAAGTGTTTAGCATCTATCAGTAGGGGAAACTTTAGTTTTTGGGAATTTGAATGTGTAGAGATACCAGAAATGGGACGAGTTTCATAACTAAGGCGCTTATCTGTTTTCAAATTGCATGGAATATGCCTCTACATTTCTGAGAGATGCATCTTATAGATATAATGTAACACTTGTTGATATTGTAGGGAGTTCCTTATCCAGCTCTACCAAAGCGTGATAAACCAAGGCGTGTTGAGCTTTATTTCTCAAGTTGGGTTATCAGAGCGGGTAAGCATTTTAAAATGCAAGTCTTGATTTTCATTCTAAGCTGCCATATAATTTGATTTTTAAGCAAATTCAAAACAAATGCAGTTGAATCTCGTAAAGGAGATGGACAGCTAACAGCTTGTGAAGTATCCCTAGTCCACTACGAAGACATGGGAATCCCAAAAGATGTAGCAAAGCTAGGTGTCCGTCATGGCATGTGGGGAGCCGTCAAGAAGCTTAACTCTGGTTTACGAGCCTACCAAACCGCCAGAAAATCAGACTCATCTCTATCCCGGATTGCCCAAATGGCAAGAATCACCACAAAACTGAGCATGGATTCTACAGAATCATCTACAAGAGCTGAAGACGGAAGTAGAGCAATGGACTTTGCAAGGAGACAACGGGACCATTTAAGAATGGACTGGAAGTGGGTCGTTGTAGGAGGTGTCGCATTGGCTTGTGGCCTTCACACAGGGATCATTGGTAAGGCTTTACTGGCTGGAGCTGGCCAGAGACTTGCTCGTAGGTGAAAAAGCCTTGTCGTATTCTTATTATTATATCTTCCCTAGACAGAAAATAGAAACATATATACCTATAACTCAGGGAAATGTATCATTCTTGTAACTCGAAGAGAAGTTCATGTGGTTTTGATGGTGAATTATGTAGATTAGTAGCTTTTTAAGCTATGGAGTCTAAATTATTTGAGTCTTATTGTGTTACACATGAGAGTGAGATCTCTATTTTATACATTACATGAATCTCTACATAGCTCCTAAAAGCTTAACAGAGAACAAGACGTCAAAACTTTTCTCCTGCATCATATCACTGCATAGTGCTTACCTCTTATGATTGCAGATGAAGTTACTCGTTCTGCAGATCAACAAAGGTTGCTTCTGGTGTTGTGGGTGATGCATGATCATCACCAAACTCGGTGTCTGATTCATCTAATTCCCAGTGTTCATCATCTGAACCAAATTCAACATCAGTTTCAGATAATGAACCCTTGGCCTGAATCTCACCTTCTTCACCATCTTCTTCTTCGTCTTCGTATGTATCCAAATACATGTCATCTCCCTCTCCCTACAACACCAAGGAATGTGAGACCTCAACACACAAAAATCATGATGGTGAAAATTCAAGACAATACAGAGATTATAAGGCAACCACATCATACATCTGTTTCTTCGGTCTCCTCATCGCTGGAAGAATAAGCCATATCAAGCTTGTTGTACAACACTTCATCTCCCTTGTCTTTTGCAAGTTCCACTTGTTCCTGACAGAATGGATTCAGGGTCTCAGGTTAGCTAACGTAGCCGAACAAAAGACACATTCTTTGTTATATCAGTAAATGATACAGATGGATAGATCCATACAATTTCCGCTCTCAGCTGCTTGGATCTTGCCTGTACTGCTCCAATGTGTTTTATAAGAGCCTGTTGAGTGCAAAGTATCAAAATAAGAAATTGACGTTTATCACTTGATTGGACTCAAGTGTTGGTTATAAAACGTAGAAATTAATGATAAGTTTGAAGATTTTGAGATCAACAAACGTTGTTGCATATTTATAAATCACGAACCTCACGTCTTTGGAGCTCAACAGAACGTGCCAAAGCTTTCCTCTTTGTCAAGAGGTTTTTAGGCCTCAACGTGGAAGGACGCTTATACTCTTTTCCCCTATACACGATAATAGCATAGCCTTTGGAAATCTTGTCGACAGAAACCAGGATACCTCCACTCTCGGCTTCAAGAGCCATTGCCACTTTCTTTGCACCTTCAAAACTTTTTGCCTGTACAAGAATCTTGATCAGCTCTCTGTATTTCCAGTGCAAGTGCATGTTCTCCACAGTCCCATCAAACACCCCTCTTCGACCTGAAAGCAATCAGTACAAGTATCTCAGACGACTCCACATCCCAGAGGACACAGGTCAAGCGTACTTGACTACATCAGCGTACACAATGATAAAAAATAGTTTACCAAGAAGTAAGAAAGCTTTCATCCTCAATCCGAGCTTTTGGAACATAAATCTTTCTTCCTCAGTTATACCCTCAAGGTCTGTTCTCTGCATTGCTGGCTTCAGAGATTCCTCCACCTTAGCTAAATCCCGTTCAGCTTTCAGCAGCTTTTTCTCAGCCTAGAAGGGTTTATTGAAATATAATACTCCACTTAGTTCGAGGGGAAAACTTATAACTCAATATGTGAAATATAACTTGACAGGTAACGAAGTAAAGGATCAAGTGAGGAACTCACAAAAGCAAGTTTCCTTTCCATCTTCCTAACGAGTTTTTCGGACCTTGCTTTCTCAACCTCTTGTTTCATTTCCTCCACATTATCATCATCCTCCAGATTCTTTCCCCACTTACCAGTTGCATCGAGAGTTTCTCCAAGAGTGCCAGCAGAAACAAGGTTTTGATTAGCTTTAATACGTGGGACAACCAGAGCTGATGATGCTTTTAGACATGCATGTTCCTCATTGTCTTGCGACGTCCTTGCAAGGTTTTGATTAGCTTTAGTACTTTGGACAGCCAGAGCCGATGATGCTCTTAGACGTGCCTGTTCCTCTTCGTCTTGGAAAGTCCTTGCAAGTCTCTCCTTCTCCAGCAATGCTTCAGCTACTTCTGGTGACAAAAAACTCTTTCCTCTGTAGAAAACTAAGAAGTCTTTGTTCCTAGAGAGCAGCATACCTCCTGTCAATCTCTGCAGTCAATTACCAAGATCATGATATCAAACATTCAGCATCAAATAGACCTCCTAATTTTTTCTAATGATATCTACATTAATATATAAACAATTGCAATATATTTGGCTGTGAAACCTTATTACCTTGATGTCCTCAGCCATTCTCTCACTGGTAGTCAATTGTACACCACGTTTAAGGGCAACCTTGGCAATCAAACTCTTTTGCCATAACTTAGCCATGGCTGTTGCCAACCCTTGTAGCTGTCTGCTTCGACCTGTAGATCAAAATAAAATCTCACTCTTCAATGACCTTATTAAGCTCTATAAAAAGTCACAAAGGAAATCCAATACCTAAAGCAAAGTGTGGAGGAAGAACTGTGGCAAGTCTTCTTAAAGCGGTTGCTTCCTTTGTTCCCAGAGTTGATCTCACGCCATAAGGAAGTACCCTGAAAGGGGGTTCGTAACCAGGAACGATCCCTGGAAGCAAATCAGCATCTACAGGTAATGGATAACCTCCCTGCCAGTCCGTGTACCGAGGACCAAGACCCTCTAACAGTTCGTTTATTTCATCTTCATATTCTACTTCTTGTTGAGATGGCCTGTCTTTATTTCCCACAATGGTTGCCTCCTTCTCTACCTGAGGCAGATGCACTAGTTGAACATTATGATCCACTGAACTTTTACTTGTAGGTAAGGAAGACGGTGATGTCTCTGCTCTTCTATATATTTGCTTGTTCAAGTTCCCTGATGCATCCCTGTTGCTGTCAGATTTGTATTTGTACAAGGCGATGGAAGTCCCTGACCTCCAAATCACCAAACCACCAGTTTTTCTCTGCCACAGTGACGACATAACAAGTATTAAGCTTGACCATAAAAAAAGAAAGAACTTAGAAACAAAGTTTACTTTTCAATTCATTTGAATTATCATTTCAAAACTCCGAAGATCAAGCTTTAGTAAACACGATTGGGGGATTATAAGAAGAACAAACCTCCAAAATCTCGTGCATCCTTCTCATGTTGAGCGCACTTGCTCCTTCAATCTTGAGTCTCACAATCTCTGAGCTCTTCCACTTCTCCTGAATTGCATCTACCACAGCCTGAGTAACGCCTGCACCCCTAACTCTCATCTTACTCTTCGTTCGAAACATCACATTCCTTAACCGGTTCAGTTCATATTCCGAAAGAGTCATCTCCGCTAGCGAGTATCTACTCTCCGTCTTAGCTGTCCACTCTCCATTTACCAATTCCTTCTTATAACTCACCTTTTCCCAAGGAAACTTAACTTCTTCTTTGCTTCCATATACACCAAATGGTGATTCCTCAGAGAATCCACCTCTTCCTTCTTCAACACAGAATCTATCCTCCCTAGACACTTTCTCAATTCCTCTCTCTTGTTCAATATGTTTATCTTGAAACTGATCATCATCTACAAATCCATACCTTTTCAATTTCTCCACAATCTTCTCCATTGTACTACTACTCCCACCACCACCATTACTATTCTCACCACTCCTAACACCAAAATCCGAAAATCTCTCTTCTTTTCGATTATTTAAAACTACCTTCGAAGCTCTATATTGATTCTGCTTCTGAACTCCGTTCCAATTCTCATTCCTACTACCACTACTACAATCACAAGATAACCTTTTAGCCTTTTTAATAGAAGAGAAACCAAATCTACTCGATGCAACACCATTATAGAACCTGAATGAAATCGATGAGCTGAATTTACAAAAGGAGCTTCCCAAGGAATCGATAAATCTCACCGTAGTAGGCGTCGTTACAGCTGTTGGACAAAAATGGCGATTTGAATTCATCGCCATTTCTCAAACCAAAAACTCTCAATTGGGTATTCACAGATATACGATTCCCGCGTAAAAGTTTTAATCTTTAATAGCTTCAGCCTTTAGCTACGAAGACAAAGCTTAAACTCTGTGTTTATCAATGGCGGGGAAAAAAGAAGATGGTGGAGATAATTTAGCGGAGTGTTTGGACACGTGTCTTATCATAAACCAGGCTAAGAATACTCTTTTAAGTTTTAACTAAATTGATTAACTGACGTATTATAGAAAAATACAAATGAGTTAGGCTAACATAAGCGTAATGGTTAGAAATAAAGAGAGTTTGGTAATATGCGCCTTACGACAGGATCCAAAAACATTTTCAGTCAAAAACAATTACATGTAGAAAGTAGAAATCTTTTCCGTAATTGACTCCCTTTGCCTAGACGATCCTCCTTTGGCTTCTATCTTCTATGAGATATCGAATTTTTTATTCAAGGTTAGATTTTTAGTTACTAAATTTATCAAAAATTCTCCTTTTGGTTTGTTGAGGACTTCGTTAAGTGTGGAAATTTCGTGGTAATGAAACATGAACTTGTAACATCTGGATAATTAACTGATGTCTGAATTTATTATGAGGAGAGAACAAAAAAAGGTGATAAAGAATCGATTTGATATGGGTTTATCAAAATTTTGAAAAAAATAGAGGAGAAAATATATATATATATATATATAATTTTACGATGTTTGGTTTCACTATATAAAAGAGGTTATAAGGGTGGGTTTATTTCATTTGTTGTTTTCGAAATTGGTCGTTTGTTTAAAATTGCCATTTAACCAAGTAGGCATGTACATTTTTGGATTTGGATCGGTTTCGAATCGGATTGAGTCGAATTTAAATTATTTAAATATGAGATTTTATAATCCGAACACTATCCGATTGCATTTTCGGATTTCATCGGATTCGGATTGGATCACAAATTTTATATGTAAACCAATAAAAACCAAAAATTTTAGGATTCGGTAAATAAATCTGAAAAATCCGAAAACAAGTCCAAAAGTTTTTTTTACTCTTTTTAAAAATAAATAAGAAATTTAATCAGAAAAGAAAATTTTAATCGAAAAGTATAAGAATTTTTTTTCGAATATATCGTATAATTATAAATATTGATGACTAATATATATTTTGTATATTTAAAATATATATAATTATAATTATATATTTCGGATATCCGATCAGATATCGGATCGGATTCGGATTATAACCGAAACTGAAAAAAAAATTGAATAAAAAGTGATCAAATTTTATAAGGTGTTCAGTTTGGATTCGATTCAGATTGGGTTTTCGGATATCAGATTTTATGCCCAAACCTATAACCCAGGAAGAGAGTTTTCTTAAGATCAGATTGTTATTTATGTTTCTGTACCTAGTTTGTGTCGGAATCATGGATACTGGATAGATGCGTATATACATATCTGGAAGTTTCTTTGAGAAATTGATAAGTGAATCTTCTTGTATTTTGTTAAGAACACTTCAGAATATATGATTTTCCAATAAAGTATTGATTTTGAGTCTTCTTTCTGCAATTTCGGTTTGGTTGTAATGTAAGTACCTAGTTTCAATTTCTTGTTTTTGTTCATTCCTTTGCTCTGAACTATAAGTGGGCTGATCAATATCTCCCAGCCATCATATAATTTGGTATCTGCAATTGTTTAAAATGTTGTTTCTCTTTGATTTACGCTTTACTGCTTTGTAATTTTTGTTGAGGCTATGCGAGTCATGAGTAGCTTTGTAGTTCTTAGTTACACTTTAGGACTCGTATTGGGTTATGGATAATATATGGACCTGGAAAAGAAAAGTTTGAACTCAATGTGATATGATTCATCCTGTATTTTCTCAGGTAACAGATGAACCGGCGGATGTTTTCAGAAGTAGAAATGGTTAGGAATGTGGCTATATGTGCCAAACATTTGAATGGCCAATCACCACACCAACAGATTCTATGTAGACTACTTCAAGATCTAGTACGCGAGAGAGCATGCGTGGAACACGGATTCTATCTTGGCATCACCGCCGTAAAAAGCATTGGCAACAGCATTAGCAGTAACAACAGCAGCAACGATAGTGAAGACGAGCATCAACCAAACATCCTCACATTCCCGGTCTCCTTCACATGCCGCACATTCTTGCCTGCAAAAGGAGATAGCTTGCAAGGGATCGTAACCAAAGTGTTATGGAATGGAGCTTTTATCAAGTCTGGACCACTCAGATACGCATACCTCTCGTTCTTGAAAATGCCGGGTTACCAATATGTCCACACAGTGTCGGAGGACGAGAAGCCGTACTTTCAGAAAGATTTCCAAGATAGCTGTTGGAGATGTTTTGCGGTTTGCGGTGTTGGCCGTGCGGTTTAAGGAGAGACCACACAAAATAAAAAACGACTTTTACGTTCTTGCGACTATGGAAGGAAACAGTACACTTGGTCCAATCTCTCTGGCAGGGTTGGATGATCCGTACATGTGATTTGGTGTAACCCAACAGATTAAGCCAAAGTTGAAGTCTTTACATACTTTTTGGTTTATAGGTTAATCTCAGTTTCATTGGATCTTGTTTTAGTCCTTTGGTATAGGTGTGCATGAACCCATCCCTCTAAAAAAATTTTACACAATGTTTTAAGTAACTGATATATTGGGATATTTTGTCTATTTAATGTCTTTATACTACTAAACAGATAATTCAGATTCTCTATGGAAGTTTATTGAGACTGAGGGCCAATAAATTTGGACTAAAAGATACACATAAAATAGATAAGAGTATAATAACATACTCTGCTATCAAAGTAGCAAGAAGATAACCTTGAAAGGTGAAACAGAGTTGATATTGCAGTACAGTTACTTGCTTTATAAATGCTTGTGTTCATAATGAATTGGACATGAATGTACAATTGACGGCTCGTTCATATTGAAAGCTCTACTTAAATGTCAAATCAACTAAACACAAATTATGAGTTTCTGATTAAAACAAGGCAAGTATCAAAAAAATTAGGACACTTTATAATTGGTATTTATTTGCAAATAATTTCATTATCCGCCTTGTTAGCCGACTTAATTATATCAGGTACTTGAATTTTCAAGACGAGTACAAGGCGAATAGACGGTACAAAACGGATAATAGGTAACGGAAATCAACTTTTATTAAATGATATTTAGTTAAAAGATTTTATAATAGATGAGTACCCCCAAATATTTTATAATTTAAACTGAAATTTAGTTGAAGAAATCAAAATTTAAAACTGAAGTTTTGTTAATCTTATTTTACCGGGGTTTTGTAATAACTAAGATTCACTAAATTTTAGAATATAATACATAATAGTTAACACAATGTATCTCAGGCATTATGCTACTTTGTTTGCAAATAGAACAAGTGTTACTAACAGACCAATCGGAGATACACATAAACTAGTCTAAAAAACAAGAGATGAATCAATTGAGTAATTAAACCAAACCGAAAACAGAAATAAAGTTTTGTCATAAAGCCAAACCGAAAAAAACAAAACCGGTTAGTCAAGTATCTGTTTCTATCCAATAAGATCCACGTGTAACTAATCTTATCGAGAAACAAACGACCAATAACTACCCACGTGTCCTAACGATACGATTATTATCCACTGATCCAACGGACCCAAAACACTCTCTTTCATCCTCCACCTTCGTCTCTCGATTTCGATCTGAAAAATGGCGGATTCAGACAACGACTCAGGAGGTCACAAAGACGGAGGAAATGCTTCAACTCGTGAGCAAGATAGGTTTCTACCAATCGCTAACGTGAGCCGGATCATGAAGAAAGCACTTCCAGCAAACGCAAAAATCTCAAAGGACGCTAAAGAAACTGTACAAGAGTGTGTATCTGAATTCATAAGTTTCATCACCGGAGAAGCATCTGACAAGTGTCAAAGAGAGAAGAGGAAGACAATTAACGGTGATGATCTTCTTTGGGCTATGACTACACTAGGTTTTGAGGATTACGTTGAGCCGCTTAAGATCTACCTGCAAAAGTATAGGGAAGTTGAAGGAGAGAAGACGACTACTGCGGGGAGACAAGGCGATAAAGATGGTGGTGGAGGACGAGGCGGCGTAGGTGGTAGTGGAAGTGGTGGAGGAGCTCCGACCAGTGGGGGAGGGATGTACGGTGGTGGTATGGTGACGATGGGGCATCAATTTTCTCATCATTTTTCTTAATATTTTTAATTGTAAACTGATTAAAAACAAATTTTCGTTTTTTCTTTTAATTTTCAAAATGATCTCCTATTATATCATATGTGTTTAACAATTTTAGTATAATTTTTTAGATTTTAATTTTATTTTAGGAAAGTAATGAGTAATTAATCCACTCACAAAATCAAAGGGTTGACCAAAAATGAAAAGAAAAAAAAAGAAAAGAAATTTGAATCTTCACGAGACGATGAGCTTGCGAAATGGCAAGTGTATGTTACTTCTACTGAGCTTAAATTAATGGGCCTTTCCGGGTTGGATACAATTTTAAGATCCAACAAGGCATTGCTACTGTTGTTCAGGCCATTTAGTAGTTTACAAATAATTTTCATATTGGACGTTACTTCGTGGTTTATAGGATGATAATTAACGTTGAAAACTTGCCGATTAAATAAACTAGATTTTAACGCATTTTAAATATTAAAATATTATTAAATTACATTTATTAATATTAATATAATTTATAAAATTATTATTATTTTAATTTTTAATTTATTAAATATATGTTAATGTTTTTAAATAAACAATATAATATTTTCAATATTTTTATAATCATTTTTCATCATTGAAAACATATTATTTTCAAGTTATTTTTTTCTCATATAACTAATAGAACTACAAACTTATTTTCAATATATATCAAAATTATATTCTCAGTTCTATTTTTATACTCTATTTTATTATCAACTACATATTTTTATTGTTAAAAATTTTCAAAAAAGATATTAAATTGAAATATAAGGTTTCTATGAGTATAACATATAAATTTTGCTTTTTATATCTTGACACTTACTTTATCACTAAATTTTGATTCTTTTAATAAATTTTCATTATTTAATATTTTATAAATTTTAATGTTGTTAATTTTAATTTATTTTCTCTCACTTTATGTATATTTTCACTATTAACTGTTATTTATAAAATTAAAATTATCTAAAACATAATTTCAAGAATTTTTATTTTTGTATTCTTAATTTAATACAATTTTTATTTTGATCATTAATTCCCTTATTTTTATATTTCTTAATTTTTTACATTTTTATCATTAATTCCTTTAATTCTCATTAATTATAATGATTATTAAATTTTTGTATTTATACTATAATACATTTTTCTCAAAAAATGACATGTCGTTTTTTATTAAATATTAACATAATGACGTGGATAGATTTGGAGAGAAGACTCTGCCATTATATATATGATTCGTATTGATATGGGATGGATTAGAGTTCTGTTTTGATTGCTTAAAAAATTAGTCATTGCAGGTTAACCCGTCATACTATAATTTTTTATAGATAAACCCATATAGATTGCGTGTAGATCCAAGGATTGATGGGCTTAAATTCTGAAGATAATAAGCTAGTAAGGAAACCATATTCAGATTTGCTTTATTTTATAAACTTTGAACAAGATATTTTGTTTTTTTTCCTTATAAATTGGAAACTTTGACAATGTTCAAATTAATTTCAATTTTGAATCTTTAAATTTTTTTTAATATAGTTATGCATTTAATAATTTTTGTTATTATTTTTTTTTATGATAGATACAATATGCATTTATTTTATTATCGATGAATTTGTATTATAAAACTTTAATTTTTTGGTTATTAATTTGATTTTAAATTTCGCTTACCAACTCGCTAAATTCGCAGTTATAATGCAGGTGAATTAGGATTAATAGTTTAAAATATATGTCTTATAACAGCCCAACCTGTTAAAATCGCTAATTAACTCAACATACAATGAAATGAAGCGTATTAAACAGTACGGATATCCCCTTTTGACACCCTAGTGGTTCACGATTATTTTTGGAACATGTGAAATATTTATGCCAACTTTTAAATGATGGTAACTATTACACAGAAGTACAAAAATATAGAAATATCAAAAATATATGGCAATGGCTACAAGTCTACAACTACAACAAATCAAGATCAAACTATAAGTTAGATAAACATATGTGAGAAACGATGCAGAAGAACCCGATGAAGAAACATTAATTCTAAACGTTAAAGTTTTAATATTTGCGTGGTTACTGCAGTATTTAGTGGATCTAAAGTATGACACTGTTTCGACTGGGTAAATCAAATAATTTATATAATTTTACAGTTAGAAAAATTCGATTTCTAATACAAACCAATATATATATATATGATAATTTCTTTCTGAAATGTAAACTATTTGATTACTACCACTTGATTGAAACTAGTGATGCTTATCATCGTGTTCGTGGAAGTACGGTTCATTAATATGTTGAGATGAATTGAAACCCCCCATGAACATGCACATGCCATTGTTCCCTACGCATTTCATGGGTCCTGAATTTAATAAATTCTTCCCACATAATTATATAACAAAAACAAAGTCAAATGTGTTAGGATGTGGAATTTCACCATAAAAATAATGGAACGCAATAAAATAAATTTCACACAAATTTACAATAGTTCACTTTCAAGGTTATGCCAAGTTTTCGTTGTTATTTTATTGTGATTTTAAAAATTAGTGTAAGTATTTAAGAGAGAAAATACAACAAAAATAAAACAGGAAAAAACATTTTTAAAAAATATATATATACTTTTTGGTTAAAGTTGAAGTGTATATATATATAATTTTTTTTTTTTTGAAAATTTTCGAATTTGAAATATTTGAAATACAAATAACCCACAATTAAAAAAATGCCCCCTGCAATTAAAATACGAGTAAAGATGCTGAAAATAAAAAGCTAGGAAAAATATTAAAAAGTAAGATTGAAAGTAATTGACGGTCTTTCTCTAAAAAACATAATTAATTTTTTTACTCCATCGAACCGATAGATATAAATTATTTCAACCTAAATTTGAATTTAACCAAGTGTTAGCATTTCAAATAGGAAAAAAAAAATCTATAGACACTATCAAAGTTACACATTAAAATTTGACTTCTACTTAATAGATGAAACAAAAACACAGACATATTTAAAGTTTCGATCATGTGGTCAAACACAAATCTGTGACTTCTTTTCGTAAACAATGCTATTTCCCTATATACCCATTAAAAATTACAAACACATATGATCATAACAATACAAAATAAAAATCATTAATCCATTATGCATACTGTCCTCATTTTTTTAGTTCAGGTTCTGTTCTTGCGCTTCTCCATTGCTCTTGGAGCTGAAAACCAATTGGGTATAACGAAGAGATTTTATAAATTTTTAGGTAGAACAAAAAACAACCATTTAAAAAAATGGGGTAATCAAAATAAATAAATAAAAATGAAAAAAACGTACCAATTCCAACAGCTTCGGATCCTTTCATTAGGCGCAAACGTTTGCATGACTCGACAAACATCCTGAATTCGAAACTTGAGTTATTATTAAGATATACATCTAAGTTAGTGACTAAATTAGAAACCTATTGAAAGTAATACATATCTTTTAATGATAATGGTGAAAAGAATTCGATGTGTCACTGCCAGCTACAAATGAGATAACATGTTGATATATAAATATAATTTAAATAACTTATGTGAGTTCTGTCCCATGCCAACCAAAGGATGGTTGTGCGTAGGTAACACATGGATTTCGAGTATCTTTTCTGATATATTTTTTTTTTATCTAATCTCTTCTAATAATTGATATCAATAATATAGGGTTTCCCAAGTTAGTGAATATTTTTGGTCGAATATAATTGATGGCAAATAATTATTGAAAACAATAGTGGCAGTTAATTAATGAAAGCAAGAGGATGGAGAAAACTCACGGCCAGGGGACATCACCAACGAGCATCCAGTCACCATCTTTGTCCTCGTAGCTTGGAACATACTCAGAACTGTTCAACAGATCCATCACTTTACTCTCATTCATGAAATCTATCATCCCTTGTGCTTCATAACTCCCTTTATTATTTAAAAATACCCAATGTTTCACAATATTAGTCGTAATGCCACGAAAAAAATGATTTCAATTGTTTAATTATGTGTTGAGGTTTGCGTTTACATATGAAAAAACAAGAAATCACAGGGTTTTTTTTTTTTCATTTTTCTTAAGAAATGCAAACGCAAAACGATATATCTCATTAAATTTGTTTATATAATGGTAAAAATAAGAGATTAAATATTGGAAAGAAGACGTAGATGCATGGATCGATCATAACCGCAAAAGCAAACAAATAATCGAAGGCTATGTGTGTAAGAGAAAAAAGTACCCAAGTTTCAAAAAAGAAAAAGTACTCAAGTTTCAAAAAAAAAAAAGTACCCATGGTAAAAGAGCTAAACATTTTGGCCAATGCATCAGAGAGATCCTTGTAGCTTTTGTACATCTTGAGGTCAACCTTTCGAAGATAAGGAGCTCCATCCATGGAAACCTTAACAAAGGCCCCTCCTCCACCGCCATTCACTGCCTCCTCCGTTTCATTGCTCTTCTGATTAGCCAGAACATTTTTCCGGTAGTTCCTCACCGGTGGCCAACCCACCACTTGTGCTCTACATATAAACAACAACAAAAAACCCATAATTGTTATTATTTACGGATTTATGTGTATAATATTTATGCATCCTAAATCTTTCATATATATGAAACTCATAAACTTTAATATGAAATTATAAATATAACTTACTTAGCAGGAGGCTTAGCAGGGTCTTTGAGAAGGGTACTCTCCTTGGGAGCTTCGGCAACGTTGAGATCCACAGCTCCTTGTTTGTTAGAGTGAAGATTTAGTTTGAGATCAACGGTCTCAGAGAAGCCTCTTTTGTTCCCTATACCAGACTTGGCCGGACTCTCCACAGCTTCAGCGCCTCCGGGGAGGCCAAGGCAGAGCTCCGTCTCCTTAAGGTTCATCAATGGTGCCATCATTTTTTTTTGTTATTATTGTTTGTTCTGAAAATATATTTTCTCTCTTTCTTGTTCTTGTTAGGTTGAAGTTCGATATGAGGGGAAGAGAAAAGGGGAGGAGAGAGGAGTCGATGATATAAGAGAAGAGCGAAACTATAGTGGTAAAAGAATATGTTTGATGTTTTATTCTATATTTTATTTATAAATTGACTTTTATTTATTTATATGCAATTCTTTAGTTAGAAAAAAAATCAATAGAGCGAATATTGGCCCATTATAGTATTAATGTGTAATTTGATGTGCATGCATTTTATTGATATGTGGGGTTTTCAACACGTGGCCTTCTCTTAGAAGTTGGTAGGTTTGAGTAACTCTCTCTATTGCATGCCCAACAACTAGAAAACTCTAAATTGGTATGTAGAGTGATAGAAGATATATCATTTATTTATTTATTTATTCAAGGTTTAAATTTTTAATTTCGTTCTTTTAATATTCATTATTTTTTTGCACATTCTTATCTTTTTGAAAAGTGGAGATGTTCTTAATGATCAGCAGTTATTAATGTATTTCATTTAGCCAATAGCCAAGTATTGCTGGCGACCCAAAAAAGGAAGAAGTAATTATGCTAGTATTAACAATGGAGTATATTGTAAGAATAAGAATTTACCTAAGACATGAAAAGTAATCTATGTCTACTACAAAGTAATCTAAATCCTAAAATCTTTCCCATTTCTCTCAATATATTCTTCATTTTTTCTGTATGGAACCGTTTCTTCTTGCAATTAATTATCGTCATTTATACAGTTTATTTTTTGGATTTTTAAGTATACAGTTTTTCTTATTTTTCCCACTTTCTATTTTGTTACCATTCCTTTTTACCAGCTATCAGAAAAATTATTTGAGATACTGGGGAAGCTGAACACGCGGAAGACATGGGCTTCAAGATTTTGTGGAAATCGTTCTCGGAATAACACTTTGACAGAGAAAATATATCAAAGAAATATTGAATCAACCCAAAGTAATAAATAATAAATTTTCAGAAAGCAAATTTCATTTCATTTTCATTACGCAGTAATCACATTTTTGTAATGACAGATTTACTGCTTGGTTATGCTAAGAAGTTTCGGATCTTATAAGAAATCCAAAAATGTTGTTTTTCTTCTATATTTGTTCACTTATAATTTTATTTTGCTTACTTTTTTCTTATACAGAATATTTGGACCCTCTAACTTCTAACCAAGAATTCAAAAAAGAATTTATGTTTCTAACAAAAAGGTCATTCAATTAATTTGTGTGCTGTAAATAATCTGATGGCGTAATTTATTTTTTCCCCAAAATGTTTTAATATACATGTAAATTAACATTTATTTTACCCCTGCACAGCAGGGGCCATTGTTCTAATCAATCTATAAGAGACTCGCGTTTAGCGTTTTGCAATTCAGTAGATGAAGTAAAAATAGATAAGATTTTGAGTAATATATTTACGTAAATTATTGTTCTAAAATATATTAATATTACGAGTAGTAAAAAGTGAAGTCCTACAATGTTGAAAATAAAGAATAAATGAAGTCATACAAAGAAAATAAAACATGTGTATTTGTAGAAACATGTCTATTAATGTTTGTATTGATTACTTCTATGATTAATGTGTTCTTAATTGCCTACCGATTTGTTAGACGTTGCCTCCACTAGTCAACTGTTCACATTTCACTTCAATCACATGTTTACAGAAAGTAACACTGGGCGGTAAAATTCCATTAATCGTATTTGGTCAACATTATTATATGATTGATCGTATTTGGTCCTAATGTCATCCACATTAAATTAAATTCGACTACCTAAACTATTCGAAGTCAACATTCATGAATATAATAAAGTAGCTATGATCTAACTTCAATCTTAATTAAGTAATCAACGATAACAATATTTGTAAATAATATTTTACTTCAATATGGACCATCTTCTCTCAACATCGTCCTAAATTTCCGTGAAATGATAAGACAATTTTCAGAAAATATGCTTATTCAGTTGTCGATTAATCATTATTAAAGTGTTTAATAATTTAAAATAAGCTTATTTTAGGAACCTTCCAATCATGTGGTTCAAGCAGAACCCACATGAACGTATAATTTGTCCGACGGAAAGGCCGGATTAGTGACTATTTATTTGCATGCTCAATTACATTTTCTTAGTATAAGAGTATTATAATCAAATTTCATATCATTGATATTATTTAATCATTGGATACTAAAAAGGAACTAAAATAAATAAGGACCGTTCACAACTTAAAAATAAATTATAAAGATCACATGGATTTTACGGATACCTCTATTTATAGCGATACCACCCATAGTTTTGTGGTGAAGGTGATGATTACTTTTTCTTGGAAATAAAATGATTATTTTTATTTCTTAGATATAATATATAGTATTGTAAAATAGAAAACTCCAACGAACCTAACACTTTTATAACTCAATAAAAGATACTCTCCTTAACCATATCCAGCAAAAACTGATATTCAAATCTGATGAACATATTTAAAGTTTTACAGTATAATTAGGTATTCAAAATTAAAAATGACGTCAACTTAAAGTGCTCTATATATACATTTATTGATCATGAAGATTATTATTACTACTTCCTATATATGTTTAAATATTTAAGGTGTATATGATTTTTTAAAATTTACTTAACTTTCACATTTCATGTAAAATTTTGAATTATGTAACTGTTACAATTATTTCTGTTATACAGTATATTTTATCATTGGTCAAATCGTATTTAATAACTTGGTTTTAGCAAAAAAAAAAATATATATAGTTTATAGAAATTTTAAAATTTCGCATTTTAACCAAAAACATATAAAATCAATACAAAAAGTGTAATATTCAGCTACTTATTAATAAAAATAGGGTTAATGATTTATTTATGAATGTATTGATGACATAGTCTGACAAAACACACAACTCTTTTTCCTGATTTTGGATAGCCATAACAATATGATAACCAAAACAGTACTAATTTTCATAAACTGTTTTTTAAATGTTTTTTTTCTTAATTATCGACCGTTTAATGCATGGAAAATGGCTAAAAACACTAACAATATAAATTCATTGATAGGTAACTCAATCTCCGACCTATATCCACAAGAAAACACATCTTCCCTAGTCAGAGAACTCTTTCATTGAATCAGGTGAAGATAGAGAGACAAGTCACATCAAACGGGAGAAGAAAGAAACATACCAAACCCCTCGAGGGCTATGTTTTTGCCTTGTCAACATCCCTAACTCTCCCCCATTAATTAACCTTTTCTTTCTATCACTACCATCCTTCAAATTCTCATTCATTTTTCCATTTCCTTTTAATTGTTCTCTTGTTTACACTTCCAAAAAACGTTTCTAAACCAAGAAATAAATAATAATAAGATGAAAATAGTTTTTTTGTTTGGAGGATCTTTCATCTTATTCGTTGGCCATCTTCCTAACCACATATTCCGCTCTGCATATACACCTTTCAAAACATGGAACAACATATGCACTTGTCCCTCGAATTTATTTCCGTATCAAATTATTTTTGTTTTCATCTTAATTGACTTAACTAATGCGTTCAATCAATTATTTTCATGCATACATATATATATATATATATATCTGAATTGGGGTTTTGTATCTTATCTATTTCAAGTTCTAAAACATTTGTGGATGCTAACTATTGTTTGAAAGAGATGAAGAGTGGATATAATTCGATTACGTGGATCATTTTGAATGATGCATATACGTTATCGATTATATCAATAAAGACTTCCCCTCGGATAAAAAGAGTTTCCGGTCATTGTATTATATATACATATATATCAAATTAGTCGTTCTAATGGAGAGGGTGGAAACTTTTTGTTTTAACGAATACGGTGGATAACTTTTCTTCTGGTGAAGATTTATTTCATTATTTGATTGCCATCGTTGCAAATATTTACGTTGTTTTTTTTCACGTACGATGTGTAAAAGTAAATATATGCGATCATCATTCCTAAAAAAACTTTTTGTGGCTCACCCTTTTAAGTTCCAAAAAGCCAAAAGGGTAAAGGTCCGCTACCAGATATGTAGAAGTATATATATCCAAAACCTATGTCGACGATACTATCCAAATTATATTTCCGATTATTTGTATATTTAATTACTGAATATATATATATATATATATATATTAATTTTATTCAGAACAGATTGCTCTAGTGTTTACGTATGCACATAAGGCAGTCCTATAATAGCTTCTTTTTTTGCCACACGACAAATACTAATCGAGCGATAAGATTAGACAAGTTACGAAATAAAAATTGAACCATTCTCAAGCATATAAATATGTAATGATTTGAATGGGATTTCAGCATCAAACAGTGTAAGATTCTACAAAATTTAAGTGAGTTGGCACATATAAATAAGAAATGATTTACCACAAGTACATACTGTTTCTTAAAATTTGATACTACTGGGGTAAACAAACTACTATTTTTGATGCCTCATCGATTTGGTCAACAAAAACATGTAAGCCATCTAAAATGATTATAACCACAATTTTTGTTTGTTCATTGAACTAAGATATTCCAATCTTAGATCAATGAAACTAGCTAATTAAAACAGGGATAAACGGACTATGAACTATAAAAACAAAGGGGTGATATGAGCAAAATCCATCTTTGTTATGCTCTTAGAAGTGCCAAATAATAGAATGTACGTATAACTAAGATAGTGTGACATGAATCATACCACTCGTACTCTGTAGATAGGTCCAAATAATAAATTTTCAGTATATTTAGTACTGATGAGGCAAGACTAGACAAGACGAGACGGATCCAAACAAAATAGTGAATGATGGGCGTAGAAAGAGATTTATGAGATGGTCCGGGTTATAATGTTAAGCCCTTTTCATAAACTTAGATCTGTTTGTTTTTATGATAAATTTCGTGTGGTCTCTCCAGTCACCACAACATATTGCACTTGGCCACATGATGTTATATTACCAATCAATTCGCGTTTGGTATACAAAACTTTTAATTAATGTGTGCCAAACAAAGCAATTAAATCTTCAGACAATAGATTTTAATCCCAGTTCAGACTAGTTTGAAGACTCTACAACCATTATGTGGTCATATTCCATAGTGGCCACATTGTGGACCAAGTGACGTAGTCAGCGGCTCAACATTTTTATAGATCCGGGGTCAACAAAAAATTTGGACTCCCAAATATTTTAAAAAAAAATTTGGACTCCCAAATTTTTTTTTTTTAAATTATAGTTTTTATAATAATAATAATAATAAATATGTATGTATATATATGTGTGTAAAATATGTTTTTGAGCCTTTTACATCTATTTTTTAAACTTAATATATATATATATATATATTAATCAGCTTCTTTAATTACTAAGACTCGGAGAGACATGGGATTGGGTTCGGGTCGTCGTCCAGCCTGCTCTCCCACTGAGCCGACACTTGAGGTAGTTCCTATAATTGTAGAGCAACAATCAAAGTTACATGTTAGTAAGGTCAGTATGCTCAATTTGATGAAATATCATCAGATGTCAAAATCAAAAAAAAAAAAAAATAGAGAGAGATTTAAAACATATTTCCCCAAAATTGAGCATCAAATGATAAACACATAAACTAACGATACCGAACACATTTTTGACATCTTTCTTTTACCAATATTATTCTTCATTTGAGAAGAATAGTCTAAAACGAAGAAAATACACAGTAAAAAAATATGTACGAACAGACAAGAATGATTTGACAATTGAATAAGTATTACATTACTATATGTATTAGCTACGCATGTTAAGAAAGAAAATTGATTCCGATTTTTCATATATACTTCCTTAGCGGAGAATGAGAACACCAATTTCTCTGCAAAGCAACTATTTTTAAAATAGACGAATAGCGACCTAATTACTAATCACAACATTTAAGTAAAATATTTAATATACTGCTAATTAACATGTCACATTATGAACTGTGCTCAATCAGTTATTTATTTAGTTTTTTTTTTTAATAGTGATTCAGTTAGAAACTTAGAATCACCTGCTACAATAATACATGCATATAGAACATCAATAATAGACTTATTGAACGTGAAGTCCTGATTTTGACGACTTTTAAGTTTTTTTTTTTGGATCTTAATGTGTGGATAATGACTTCGCATTCATTACATTCAAAGCCTATATGGTTTGAATCTGATCTTAAGCTAAATATATATCGAACAATATTGTTTAGTTAAAAAATTATCTAGAAATTTAAATTTATTGTGAATTTCTGAATGACTCAATTTATATTACTTGATCATTAGTGCAAAGTTATTAAAATGATTGTAATGAGAGATTTATAAACAAGGTCCTGCAATACAAATCATTGTCATAAATATAAGAGAATCTGACACTTGTAATATGATTCTTAATGTTGGTGAAACGAGAGACATGGTTAGGACCATGTTGTAGGGCTGACCATATATAGGCACCTCCCTTTGCTTAAACATGTTTCAACGTACTATATAATTTTTAAGATAAAACATTTATCTTTTGTGACCGCGGTACAGTAAACAGTAATATATATTTTCCCCCCTTTTATGTGGACATAACGAATATAAAAATTCATATGGACCTTTTTCCTAATTAATCATTGGACTATCCCTAAACTTGTTAGAACTAAATTTTCTTGGCTTTCCTCCACTTAATTTTGAATGAAAATACATACCCTTTGTGGTTCAACTTCTACTACACAAATATACAAAATATGTATTTATGTATGTATTCCCTAAAAATAAAATTTGATGTAATTTTCAATAAGACACAGAGTTATGATTTTAACTTCATACATTTATAGAACAAGAGGAGTAAAAATAAAATTTGATGTAATTTTCAATAAGACACAGAGTTATGATTTTAACTTCATACATTTATAGAACAAGAGGAGTATGATTATATTGGTGGAAATGTGTACCTGGCCTGTGAGGAAATCTTGGAACAAGGATGTAGCCTAATGTTCATATTGCTTTCCAGTGATGATGGGTGTGGTTGTGTCATGTGTGGATGCTTACAAAATTCATTTACATGAACATATTCGATTCAAAACATATAATATTGAATTGGAAAACTGTATCTTCGTTTACTCATACATTTTGTAAGTTTACATATGGTCAGTCATTCTAAAACTTGTTTTAACTTATGAGAACATTGAATGAACTTAGAGAGCATTTATAATCATGTTAGTTTAAATTTGGAAATCCCTTGGATAAAAAGATTTTGAAATACAGAAAATGGTGTATATGTCTCTCGGCCTTAAGATAGCGTTTGCGTCGACCATTTCAAGCTGTCCAAAAATCATTTGGGCTATTCTAATACGGTAGAATGCCCAATCTAAGCCACGTATGAAGCCCATTTCCATGCAACGTAGAAAATATACAATGTCCATCTTTTAGAACGTCTATCTTATTTTCAATACATACACTTCGTTTAGAGAACACAAAAAAAAAAGATGTATAACATCAAGAAATGTCCAAAGTTTTTCTGTTTAGTGAAATCCTACCATGTTTTATCGATCTTCTAACAAGGCTTTCTTATCTTTTGCCCTCCTCTGAATATCACCACATTCAATTACAGAAGTTTTGCATAAACAATATCTAGCAATAACCAATTATCAATATATGTGTAGCAATAATTTTCTCAGAGCTAGTCCGACAATCTAGTTGCACTGATTGTGGAACCTCGACAACATAAAATCTTTCAAAATCAGTATAAAACATAAATACAACTTACATATTTGGATTTATACTAGAAATAAAAGGTTTTTTTAATATATAAATCCACAATAGTAACCAGGACTCTTTCTTCCTACTTCATAGCATTTGGGCCTTCTCAAATCTTAACTCTGATTCGCGCCTGGATTAAATACTTAGTTATGTAAGCATTCTTGCACTCTTCTCATGTCTTACTGAAACCTAGTAACGTTGTTTTCACCATTTGTGAATCTTGTGACTTAAAAGCATGAGAGCAACTTACACTCTAAAGAATACAATCTTGTCTTAAAACTTTTCTCGAATTTACCTACAGTAGATGGTAGACTGGCTCCAATGAATACCCAGGAAACTGAAACTTTTTTACTAATGGCTATGATTCATGGTTTGATCTAAAAATCTTGTCTCATAATACGAAATGGTTAAATTCATACTCGATCCCATAAGCATTTGGGGTGTCCTCTTCACTTGTATATCATTTATGTTTTGTTGTTTAATGGAAAATAAACATTTGAAAAACACCCAAAACAAATTGCCTTAAAAGTTTATACTCTAGCCATCTTTAAATTAGGAGTTGGCGGTAGTCAAAATGATATGAGGTTTAAAGATGACACACGTGCGTTTCTTAAGTTATTATGGTATGTGGATGATTTGAGTTATGAATTGGATCTTTGTGGCTCAGCTTTTTTGTTCTTTTGGACCATACGACCTTTTCCAATACGTTCCAAATTTTGTCGGGAAACCACACGAGTGTAAATTGCACCTACATTGTAACATGCCACATGCATAGATTAAATGCACACGCTTATACATCTGTTATTCTGCATTTGTGTAGTCGTATAGCTTTAATGAATATTCGTCGAGAATTGGTGAATAATTAAAACGTATATCAAGTTTTGTATACTGATAAACGTTCAGGGATATTATTTCTTTGATTAAAACTCAAAGCTGTTACTGGCACAAAATAAACTTGGAAAAGTGCTAGAGTTTGCTCAAAAAGACATGTTATTTGACAACTTTCTAATCGTTTTTATAACAGTTTTATAAATTTGATCCAAACTATAAATTACTATATTAAAAGATACGACTAGCTACTTTCATGGTCCCTTTCTCAACCCAACTATATTCAAGTCTGTCAGTATTTCAATTGGCTCAAATGCTGTGTATAATTGGTGGTTCCTATTTTGGTTATGTCCAGCCCATTAACCACCCAATGCGAGGAATAATATTGTCACCAATTTTCTCTTGTTTGTACTCCTCCGTCACAGAGAAAGTCTCTTACCATCAATCTTTTTTTTTTTGTGGGGAAATTTTTTAAAAGATTAGCCTTGAAGGCAACGAGATCTTCAAAAAAAAGAAAATTCTACTCTCTTCAAAAATTTATAATAATTAAAATTTAAACACCAAACTCCAAATCCTAAACCTTATATCCTTATACAAATTACTAAACCATAAAATTTAAATCATAACCCTAAAAATAATAATTCTTAAAGCTTAATATACTAGTCATTTGACTCATTTCCTTAATTAATTTATTTTTTAACTATTTTAAATTTAGAATTTTTAAATCCTTTTCCCAACTATTCTTTTAGTCAATTCAATTCTTATCTACAAACACAAGACAAGAAAAAAAAAAGAAAAAAAAAAGAAAAAAAGAGAGGATACGTAAAACTAAAAGAATGAGAACCAAGTGAGAGTGCGCTTCACATCAAAGTTCAGAGAATGCATTGGCATGTTCAGTGTTTTCCCAGCGACCCGAAAACATTTCCACCGGTGAATCGTGTCCCCATTCCTCTGACTTTTGCACGCTCCCAAGTTTTAACATATCATGTGCATTTTTGTTTCTATTAAATAAACAAAAAAAATTCAATGGAAGTTTATAAACGCCTGATGTTGAGTAATGTTTTAGCGGTGTGATTAATTATAGAAGAAGCTCAGAAGCCAGTGTCCTTAAAATCGTTCAAAAGCCAAATATATTGTAACATGAGAAAATGTTTTCTGCTGAAATACTTGACGCAGCGCATGAATCTCAAGCTTGACACCTTACAGAGTTTCTATTTTTTTTTTATAACATGAACTACATGCTAATATTGCCTAAAATTAATCCTCGACTTCACATCTTCTTAAAACTCTCCAACAAGATCTACCCACATATTTATCTCCCATAGATACTTCATAGAGGAACATCTCTAGATGAATCATTTTACATTGTCATCCCTAGAGGTTTTGTTAAGGACGTCCTTAGAGGTTCTCCACTTAAAACGTCAAACATCCCACACGAAATTCTCAAACCCTTGATATGTATATGTGATTCTCATTAAATCCAAGTTAGAAAAGCCTTTTACCAAAACAAAAGAAAAAAATTCATGTAGAACAAACTATACGCCGATCCCTAGACTCATCCCGAGAGGAGATTCTTTTAAGTTATCCAATGTATATCGACCATACCACGTAGGCCGTGTCCCGGCAGGCCCATTTCAAACGATGATATTTCTGTGGACGTGCCCATCTAAAACAATAATGCGAAAAAAAGGAAAGAAGAATACGAAAAAAACACACAGAGAAAACGTATATTTGGGACGGCATTGCACATGGCCTTATACCATTTCTGTATCCATTACCACCACTCTTCACCCTTATCCACATTGATTCATAATTGTCCAAACCTATAATTATATATATGTTTACTACAAAATAAATATATCTAGTACAATTGTTTTTTTTAATCAATTTTATTATTCTTAGCATGTTTTGAAGTTTCTTACAAATAAATGTATTATTTTCACCTAAAAGTGTTGATCCTTTAATAACCAGTTGATCACCATTAATATTTTTTTTTATCATCTACCATGCTAAATTGTTTAACGTATATTATATTGGACAACCACTATAGTTTCATGATTTTCCCATGGTATCCGATGGAGAATATTCATACTATGATATATATGTATATGTGGTATATATGTAGTTTCACATGCTAGACTGAGTAACGTATGTTCGACTTTCAATATATTTGGTAAGAACGTCCAATATTGGAACACCAAATTTTAAACACGCAAAATACATGATCAAAAGTAGGTAAGAAAACAAATGATCACATATCCAAAGTATAATCTAAAATGTAATACAAGAAATGGATAATCAAACAACCTATATTATATATATTAGAATCAAACCTAATAACAAATAGTTGCAAACCAAAAATCTAGCGTTATCGTGTGGTGATTGATAGATTGTAGATGTTGAGAAGTTCTCATACCTTTTGATTTTCTTTGTACTCGTTTGACCATAAGAGAAAGAAACGGCTAGGATCACGCATACGCAACTGGCGGAGACAAATCTGAACCGTTGAAAATGAGAAAGAAGCCGCGTCCAAAATCTTTGTGTCCCACCTTTGTCCCCTTGCCTCTCCCTTGCCCCCTCACGCTCTCCGACAACATCATAATTCACATCGCTCTCTCTTTAACCCTAACTTCAATGCAACTTCCTTATATAAATCTCTCTCTCTCCCACACCATTTCTCAAACTCACAAGCAAACTCCATTGCATTTCTAGGATCTTATCACAAGCCCAAGAAGAGCAATACGAAGAGGAAGAAGAAGATCAAGAAGAGAGATTCTAGTAACAAGAATGGCGCATGAGGAAGTTATCATCAATGGGCTTAACCTTAAGGACACAGAGCTTCGTTTAGGATTGCCCGGAACAGAAAAAGAACAACAACTAGATGTTTCTTGCATCAGAATCAACAAGCGTAAGAACAACGACTTAAATGAAGAATCTACTACTCCTCCTCCTGCCAAGTAAGTTGAGATCTGAAGTTATATTTTTTTAATTCCAATCTCTTGATATCTGTAAATGAATATACTAATGATGAATCTTGTTTTGTAAACTTCAGAACACAGATCGTTGGTTGGCCTCCAGTGAGATCAAACCGTAAGAACAACAACAAAAACGTGAGTTATGTGAAAGTTAGTATGGACGGAGCTCCATACCTCCGTAAGATAGATCTCAAAACGTACCAAAACTACACTGAGCTTCTCAAGTCACTCGAGAACATGTTCAAGTTCACAATAGGTTCATATTCTGAAAGAGAAGGATACAAAAAAGGATCTGGATTTGTACCAACTTATGAAGACAAAGATGGAGATTGGATGCTAGTTGGTGATGTTCCATGGGACATGTTCTCTTCATCTTGCCAAAAACTCAGAATCATGAAACAATCTGAAGCTCCTTCTTCCTTATGATCTTATCTTTCAAATAAAAACACTTTTGGTTATGTACAATAGAGCAGAAACACATACGTTATAGATGTAATATTTAGTCTGTTCATTCTGTAGATTCTAAGATCAGTTTTGATAATATGTAATCAAAATAAACCAAAAACATTGTTAACTCTATGCATAACCGTCTCAAATTATTTGCAAATTGTTATCTATATGCTTGTATAGTTATATCAACTTCTCATGGTTTTGCTTATACTTTTAATAACATAACCAATAAAGGTTTCATAACACAAAAGGAAAACAAAATTATATTTTGATTAAGAAATTGGAAAATAAAATGGATATGACATCGAAAGTTTTAACTTTATAGATGGCAAGAATCTTGACTCATCCAATCACTTGCTCCATCAGTTTGGGATTTGACTTGAGCTCCTCACATCGTCGTATTTTTTTCCGCTCTGCTTTCATCACTGTTTCATCCACTCAATTGCCGTAAAGCTCTGCTTTTTCCTATACTCTGTTTCTATTTCGATCTCTGTCTTTCGTGTTTGTATTTGAGAATTGTTTGTATTGATTTGATGGGTATCTTATATTTGATAGTTCTGAATCCGAAAGTTTCATTCTTTGATTGGCTTTTCATTGTTCTGTTCTAATGAATCTGAAGCAAATCTTATCTATTTAACGAAATGAGGATTTTGTTTCTCATTTTGATTGGTTTTTAAGTTATGGATGATGAATTTGATTACTGTAATCGTTGTGCAATTCATTAAAGATTTATGAGCTCTTCTTGTTTCAGTTGCAAAAATTGGATTCGAAGATTTGTAGCTATGGATTCTTCTGGAACTGATTCAGTAAAACAATTGCATGTTGGATTGGATCCAACTATTGATGAAGAGTATGCCACACAGTCAAAGTTACTTAAAGAGTTCATTAATATTCCTAGCATTGATAAAGCTTGGATTTTTAACTCTGATTCTGGTAATGGCTTTTTCACACCCAAGTTTGGACTTTGGAAACTACGATTTTCTAAGTATTTTGTTGTTGAAGATCAGCTGACCAAATGATTTGATGATTTCATTTTAATGTTTTTACTGTAGGTTCTCAGGCAATGTTTTCCTTGAGTCAAGCTAACCTTTTGGCTAATAAAAGGAAGAAGTTTATGTTATCGGGTCATATCTCAAAAGATAGTAACCAATCTGTGAACTTTCACTGGGCGCCATTTCCCATTGAGATGACTGGTGCATCAGCTTTTGTCCCATCTCCATCGGGTTTGAAGCTTCTTGTGATTCGAAATCCTGAAAATGAATCTCCTACTAAGTTTGAGATATGGAACTCGTCTCAGCTAGAGAAGGAGTTCCATATTCCACATAAAGTTCATGGCTCTGTATTTGTTGATGGATGGTACCACTCTTTTTGTTACTTTTAAAGAAATGTTCTTGTAGAAGTAGAAAAATGAGTAAGGTTTGTGTATGATGCAGGTTTGAAGGGATCTCTTGGAATTCAGATGAGACTCGTATTGCGTATGTTGCTGAGGAACCATCTCTTCCCAAGCCTACATTTGACCATTTAGGTTATTACAAGAAAGGAAATTCTTTGGACAAGGATATTGGAAGTTGGAAAGGTCAAGGAGATTGGGAAGAAGAATGGGGAGAAGCATATGCCGGAAAAAGGCAGCCTGCGTTGTTTGTTATTGATGTCGACAGGTATCTATCAACCTTTGCATAAGTAAAGAACAATTACTCTTTACCTTTTCTGATTGCTAGTTCTCTTTTTCTGTCAACAGTGGAGAGGTCGAGCCAATCAAAGGAATTCCAAGATCGATAAGCGTTGGACAGGTTGTCTGGAGTCTAAAGAGAAATGTGTCGGCTCAATATTTGGTTTTTGCCGGGTGGTTAGGAGATAAAAGAAAGTTTGGTATTAAGTACTGCTACAACCGACCTTGTGCCATATATGCAATTAAATTTATACCAGATGAAACAAAGTGAGTTTGTGTCTTATTTAACTAAATAGAACACAACTTGATCATTCCTAATTTCCAAAAAAGAACTTAATAGTGTTTGTGTTTTCTTGTGTTCCAGAGATGATGCAAACGAATTCCCTATTCATAATTTGACTGAGAGCATAAGCAGCGGTTTTTCCCCTCGGTTCAGGTTTACATCTTATGAAATTTTTTAGTTGCTTTTTAAACTCATGTATTTAGTATTTACTAAGACTTCTTACACAAAGTATATTCATCATATATTTATTTTTTCTTCTCTCACAGCAAGGATGGCAAATTTCTTCTGTTTTTATCTGCAAAGAGCGCTGTTGATTCTGGGGCACATTGGGCAACTGAGACACTTCACAGGATTGACTGGCCAAGTGATGGAAAGCTTCCTGAGTCAATAAATATCGTTGATGTGGTAAGAATAGACTTATTTTCTCTTTATATCCCTATAGAGGCTTCAAACTTTCTCTGAGCTGACCGCTTTTTGTTTCTTCACAAACTATAAATCTTTCTACACATACATATTTGTCTTCAGAATGGTAAATCAATTAAATGTCTCTTAAAATGTTATTTGATATATTCCAATATATCTTATAATGCAGACTCAAATTGTGAATTGTCCTGACTATGGTTGTTTCCCTGGACTCTATGTTACCGGCCTTCTAAGTGATCCGTGGCTGTCAGATGGACATAGCCTCATGTTGTCTACCTACTGGCGCAGTTGTCGAGTAATCCTCAATGTAGATTTGCTAAGGTGACTGATGATTAGATATGAAAAGTTTCTGACGTTCCTCTTGCTGCTGTGCTAACTGATATATCTTGAGAATATTACAGCGGTGAAGTCTCACGTGCCAGCCCAACAGATTCAGATTATTCGTGGAGCGTTCTTGCGCTAGATGGTGATAATATTGTTGCCGGTAAAGTCTTTGAGCAAGCTCTTAATCTCATTAGTAGCTGTTGCAATGTCATCTTGATCACTCCAGACCTGAAGCAACATTTTATTCTTTTTTCTGATCAGTTTCTAGTAGTCCGGTGAGTGTTCCTGAAATTAAGTATGGAAAGAAAGTTCTTGATTCAGCTGGGAAGCCTTCATGGAAGTGGTCGAATACCCAAAGCCCAATCAGATGCTCCGAGAAGGTAAAGCATATATTGCTAGACTGTTATGAACTTATGATTCAAATGATGTTAGACTTGTTCCTTATCTATCTTTTGTTGTACTTGTGGCAGGTTATGTTAGGGCTCTCATCTCTTCAGTTTAAAATTTTAAAAGTTCCAATCAGTGATGTGTCTGAAGGACTTGCCGAGGGTAATTTACACTTAAGTTTGAACTTGAGAACACTATCTGTTTCTTTGGGCCCTGAATCTTCTCTGTTATTGACAGGGGCCAAAAAACCTATTGAAGCTATATATGTATCATCCTCCAAGTCTAAGGAGAATGGGAAATGTGATCCCTTAATTGCTGTTCTTCACGGAGGTCCACATTCTGTTTCACCATGCAGTTTCTCAAAGGATTTGGCCTATCTCTCCTCAATTGGATATAGTCTACTAATTATAAATTACAGGTTTCCTTAAATCCCACTAGTTTATCAACTTTTTAAAGATCCTAACTTGGTATTTCGTGATTCATTTGAAAGGGGTTCATTGGGATTTGGGGAAGATGCTTTGCAGTCTCTACCTGGAAAAGTCGGATCACAGGTACGTTGTATATGTGTCTATAGTGTCATTTATCTTCCATGTGATCTGCATTTTGCTTAATCTATTAACTTACTTGCCACAGGACGTGAAAGATTGTCTCTCAGCTATAGATCATGCCATCCAAATGGGACTTGCAGACCCGTCTAGAATAACCGTGCTAGGTGGTTCTCATGGTGGGTTTCTAACCACTCACTTGATTGGACAGGTACTGTAATCACCTCCTGAGAGTATCAGTCACTGGATTAGAAATCATCATGCTTATAATGTATATTTCCTATAGGCCCCAGATAAATTTGTGGCAGCAGCTGCAAGGAATCCTGTTTGCAATATTGCATCAATGGTTGGGATTTCAGATATACCTGATTGGTGTTTCTTTGAAGCCTATGGGGACCAGACTCACTATACAGAAGCTCCCTCACCTGAAGATCTTTCTCAGTTTTATCAAATGTCACCTATATCACACATTTCAAAGGTCAAGCCAACCGGGTTTATCCGTTTCTTAAAGACATTTGTGAAGACATTTTAATGAATTTTGTTGTGTATTGTTCTTCTGCAGGTGAAAACACCCACTTTGTTTCTTTTGGGAACTCAGGATCTTCGTGTTCCAATATCAAACGGATTTCAAGTAAGATCCTTTTTTAGCTATTCACTTGAAAGAATCTGAAACTCTTTCAAGTTTGCAGACTCTCAATGTCATTGGCAATGGTGTTTAAAACTGGTATTGTTGATTTGTAATAGTACCTGAGGGCGTTGAAGGAGAAAGGAGTTGAGGTTAAAGTTCTTGTCTTTCCAAATGACAATCATCCCTTAGACAAGTACAAACCCAAATCTGCCAATTTTTGTCTTTCTGTGAGTTGAGGTTTGAATTCTAAAACATGTTTTGCTGTCTTGTATTTGTCTATGCAGGCCACAGACGGATTATGAAAGCTTTCTCAACATTGCTGTCTGGTTTAACAAGTACTGCAAACTGTGAAGAAGTAAAAAAACAAAAAGAGGTAATGCTTTAAGCTCCAAAAATTTCACTAAACAATGAAACGAAATAAAATGTGATCAAGGTTTTGGAGTTTTCATATTGATATTTCTAACTTTTGTAATGTTGCTTTAATTAGTCTCAATGATTTCTTGCGGATGTCCAAGTCAAATGAAGTCCAAAATGATCATTTTATATTCTTACAAATTATTATTATACGTATATATAAACATAATTTAAAGTACGATAATTTTTTAACTAAATATTTTTGGTTTGATAATCAAGTTGATATCAACTAGAGAATGAAAAATAGTGTATATGTATTTTGTTGTTTTTCTGTCAACAACATGAATTATACATGGGTTTGAATTTGATGATTATGGAGGATGGCATTAGGTTTTGAAAAATCTCTAACCTAACTCTACCAAAATAATTTAGTTTGGTTGGTGTACCATTCGGTTTATTTTTGGTTTAGTTTGGACTTAATTCGGTTTAGTAGAGAAAAAACAAAATACAATATACAGTAGAATTTATATAAATTAATATTCTATAAATTAATAAATGCTATAAAATAATAAAATTTTATAGTTCGGATTCGGGCCAATGTAAAAATTGTCTAATTTCGATAAGATTGTAAGATAACAATTTTTTTGAAACTCTTATGTAAATATATGGTCCCAATAATATCATAAATTAATAATTATATATATATAATATATTAATGTACTATTTTAGTATTCCTTTTAAAAAATAAATGTTCCTAAATCTCATTTTCAATTTTATTGTATCAAACAATTGTTGTATTTAGTTTTTAAATGACTATATTGTAATATAGTTTTATAAGTTTATAACTTATCTTTTAAATATCCAATATACTTTTATCTTATGAATATGTATCATCTATATTTTGATCCTTTTAATAAAATTTAAATTTAATGTATGAGATTAACATAATTTTATATTATGAATATTTATTATTTCTATTTTAATCATTTGAATAAATTTTAAAATCTAATATATGAGATTGTTAATCATAAAATTGAATTTGTATATATCATTTGCATAATTGAATTCATATAGTGTTTGTTATTCATGTTTTTAAAAATATATATTTTTGCCTGTAAATATCAAACTTTCAAATCAAGTCAAATGATTTCAATTAAAATTTAGTATAATATTAAAGTAAGTAAGATCAAATTATCTAATTTTGTTCTATAATTTAAATGATGAAAATTCAAATAAAACTTTTATAAATTAATAAATATTAATTTATAGATAAATTAATATCATTATAAATTAATAAAACATCAAAGTCCCAACATTATTAATTTATAGAGGTTTTATTGTAGTACATATTAAAACTTGTCTCTAATATGTAGAAAAAATAAGTAATGAGAAATTATACTCAATAACTTTTTTAAAATCATCTAAGCAATAAATAAACTACCAAAAAGAAACTTACAAAATTAAAAACCAAGCATAACAAAAAAAAAATTATAGTCCAAACTAGAAAATATTAAAACCAAAACTAGTTTGAAGAAGAAAAAAAAGATGAAAACCAACAATATGAAGAATTTCTTCTATCGATATACGATATCATCAAGAATACTTGCAACAGCTCAAAATTTGCATATAAGTTTTACGCAAACTAAACTCTACTTAGTATATCTAAATTATTAAAGATTGTTTCAATCCTAAGGCGATGTATGAGTTTCGGCCCAGAACTTTTTTTTTATTATTATTGTATGACAGTACCACTAAGTATAAATCATGGTTAATATTTGGTTTTTTATATTCTTATCCATAAATTTTTAATTAGAGACTATTTAAAAATAAAAAATCTAACAATCATCGGCTAGAAAAAAAATTGAAAGAAGAATTCTTTTAATTTTCAAACATTATAAACTAACTCATCTTTAAATTTTGATATTAAACGTATAACTTTACATGGAAACCCAAGTTAAATATTTTGTAATACTTAACTATTTTATGCAGAAAAAATCCTATATTTATGGGTTGCTTGCTTCTAAACAAACAATTATACGCGCGGGTAAACCAATCATGTCATTAGTAGTCTTAATCATTTTACGCTGGAGAAAATCTTAAGTTTAAAGTTTTGTATTATATGTACAACTCTATGGGAGAAAACCATTTAAGCTCTTAATCTGGACTATTTTACGAGGGGAAAACATTATAATTGGCATGGTTTAAAAAATAATAATATTAGCTATACAATTTTACGCGGAAAATCCAAATTAAATCTTTAGTAATTTCTTAAATGTTTTACTCGAAAATTTGTTTAAAATATGTTATTAGACGAACAACTATAGGCGGGAAAACCAATTATACCGTTAGTAATATCTTAAATTCTTAACCATTTTATGTGCGAAGAAATTTTAAATTTAAAGTTTGATATTAATATGTACAACTCTATGAAAGAAAACCAATCAAGCTCTTGATCTTGACCATTTTATGCAAAGAAACTATTCTCAATTATTTTTGAAATTAAGAAAAGACGTGAAGCTCAAGCTCAAGTGACATAAAAGAGAATTCATTAATTATATATTATTACAAAATTAAATATTGAAAGTAAAGTAAATGTTATTTAATTTAAAACTAAATAAGCAATTTTTAGATGATATCATTGTGGCATGAAAGCACAACTCCTCAAACTCTTTTAGATGTCGTCATTTTTCCATGAGATCACAATCTCCTCAAGCTCTCCCATTAGGTCCAACCAATGAGCTTCCTCCACCACCACCACCACAGTTCTTCCTTTTCCCAATCCCACCACCGTCTCTTCTACCTTCTTCTCAACTCTAAACCCTAACTTTTCCCCTATCATCTCCACCATCTCAACCACTTCCATCGTTGAAACCTAAACCAGAAACCTCTTCTGCTTCCTCTTCCTCCTCCTGAACATCCTCGATAGATTCCATCCCGATGACATCATGATCAAATCAAACGCTGTAATAGTATTTCCTGGTTTTGTCTCTTTCACAATAAACCTGTCCAGTTCGAAAAAACTAGTTAGGTTTGACATATTCGGATTCAGATCGAATTTATTTGTAAATGAGATTTTATAATATGAATACTGCATAATTGTATTTTCGGATTAGATTAGAAATTTTATATGTAAACCGATAAAAATCGAAAATATTTTGGATTCACTTAATAAAACCGAATAACCGATTTAACCGAAAAAAATCCGTAAAATAAATCAAAAAAATCCGAAAAAAATCCGAACAAATCCAAAAAAAATTAAAAAATAAATAAAAAATTTAACCGGAAAAAGAGAATTTTAATCGAAAAATATAAATAATTTTTTTTGAATATGTTATATAATTATAAATAATGATAATTAATATATATTTTGTATATTTAAGAATCTACAAAGAATTTTTTTTTGAAAATCGAACGGTAAAAAGTTTAAGTCGTTACAACAAACATTAGAGTTAACAATGATAAGTTATATTTTTGTTTCGGTAATGTGTAGGTAAAATAATTATGCAGGTTTTTATAGTCTATTGACAGATGAATATACACAAAGTGTAACTGCATATGTATATTTGTAATGTGTGAATGGTATTATTAGTTTAACATTTATTGCATAAAGATGTCTATAATTTTCAGTTGAGAGAAGGATAATTTAGCTAAAGTGTTAATTTCATTGTTAACTCTAATGTTTCATTTATTTTTGTTATTAAATAAACGTTAGAGTTAACAACTGATCATTTGGATTTTGTTTCAGTAATGTGTACGTTAATAACTATACAGTTTTGTAGTCTTTTGACAAATTTAAAGAAGTGAAATGGTAATATTGCTCTATTAATTTACCATTTATTTCATCATTTTTGTGTATCTAAACTTTTTAAAAGAGATTGGTAATATAAACCTTATTTTAATTCAAGCCAATAACACCTTCTTAATTATAATAAAGATTATAGTACTAGCGTATTACATGGCTATTTAGAATGATGAGTAGAGAAAAACTTTGTATGTGGTTATATTTAATAGCTATTTTTTCTTTTGAAATAACTGATTGACTTATACCACTAAAGCATACATTGTTTTTAATATATTATTTGTTTCAGTTTTTTGTGGATAAATGTAAATTACGTTCTCGTTTTAGAAACCAAAATTCTAAGGATTATCGACTACCAAAAACGCTAAGAATGTCATTTTATTTAAAATATTAAATATATTTGACACTATAATGGTTTTAAATTTTGATATTAAACGAACAATTAAATACTATTTTACACGGTAAAATTAGTGTTAAAACAATTCTATACCGTTTTAAAACAGGTTGTACCTGAAAAAAATCAATAATTATTTTACAATATCTTAACAGTTTTACACGGGATAAAGAAACTTATTTAAAAAAAAAATTATACTAAACGAACAACTCTACATGAAAAATCAAGAATTATTTTATAATGTCTTAACCATCTTACGCAGTATAAAAATCTTATGTTTAAATATTTATATCAAACGAACACTTTTACGCGGAAAATAAATAATCTAGTTCTTAATAATACGTTAGACATTTTAGGTGGGGACAAAATGTGAATATTCTGATAAAATGTGAATTGTATTTACCAAAATGGAACAGTGTCTTAACAAAAAAGCTCAGCCAACCTAATCGTTTCAATTATATATACAAAAAATTGTTTTGTTAAAAGGCTTGAAATTATACCCAAAGTTTAAAAGATAAAAATCAATCATGCTTAAAGTTTGGTAGTAAATATACATTTCTACTCAACAAAACCAGTCAAGCTTTAATTAGTAATATCATAAACGGTTTATACCCAGAATATTTTTATGTTCAGAGTTTGATACTAAGTTTACAATTCTACGCGAGAAAAAAGCAAAACTTTGTTAAATATCTTGACCATTTTACTCGAGGAAATTTTTCTCTGTTACATTTGTATCAAAGCTAAGAAGAGATATGGAGCTGATCAAGCTATAAGTGAAACAAAGAGAATTCATTAATTTCAGATATTACATAGTTTTTTTATATATAACAACATACTCGAATCTTGAGAAGCTAAACACACATTCAAATTAAGAAGCAAATTTAGATTCAGACATTGTGCCATGCCAGCACAATCTCCTCAAGCTCTCCGATTAGCTCCAGCCAATGAGCTTCCTCCTCCTCCTCCAGACCCTCCACCACTTTCACCTCCACGAACACCAACCTCTCACTCAGCTCCACCACCTCCACCACCACCACAGTTCTTCCTTTTTCCAATCCCACCACCCTCTCTTCTTCCTTCTTCTCCACTGTAAACCCTAACTTTACACCTATCATCTCTGATTTCTCCATCACTCCCTCCGCTGAAACCTTAGCCGTAAACCTCTTCTCCTTCCTCATCTTCCTCTCGAAAATCCGCGATAGATCCCATCCCGATGAAAACGTGATCAAATCAAACACTGTAGGCGCATTGGTCGATCTTGCCTCATTCTCAAGAAACCTATCCATTTCGAAAACATTAGGTTTGAATTCAGAAATTTCTAAGGATATTTGAAACCATTCAGTTCCCATTACTGTCTCTATACTCATCCTCGTTTCCGGATTAGGATCAAGCATCCTATAGATGATTGACCGAACCGGTTTCGAGATCCAGGTCGGGAAATAATAGGCTCTTCGTTGCATCTTCATGTACATAGTATAAATGTTGTGATCATTGAAAGGAAGATAACCACTGAGAATACCAAATAGAAGCACTCCACACGACCATGCATCAGCTTTTGCACCGTCGTAAGCACTCTTATCCATAACCTCCGGCGCTGTGTAAGCCGGAGTGCCACAAGTTGTGAGAAGCAATCCCTCACTGTTACGATTCTCCGGTAAAGCTGATAAACCAAAGTCACAAACCTTTAGGTTTCCATCTGTATCAAGAAGCATATTCTGTGGCTTCAAGTCACGATGACATATTCCTACGCGGTGGCAGAAGCTAAGCGCGGAGAGAAGCTGCTGGAAGTAACGACGACCCTCCGATTCTTTAAGGCGGACGGAGGCAATGACTTTATCAAAGAGATCTCCTCCGGTGGCTAGCTCCAAGATGAGATAGATCTTGGATTTAGTGGCCATTACTTCATAGATTTTGAGGATGTGTGGATGGTTTTGGAGGCGGCGCATTGCTTCGATCTCTCGGGTTATATTTGGTTCCATTCCGGCTTCAAAGTACTTCTTCTTGTCGATGATTTTCACGGCAACGAGTTCGCCGGTTTCGATGGAACGAGCTACATGGACTTTAGCAAAGTTTCCTCTCCCAATTTGACGACCGAGTTCGTATTTACCGAGAAGAACGGTCGCTGAGGAGCTTTCAGGTGATTTTGGTTCCATTATTAGTAGTGGTGGCTGTGGCGGAGGAAGGTACCGGAGCGTGACGGTGATTTAATTTTACTTTTAAAGCGTTTCAATGGACCCGTTTAGAGTATGGCCACTGTTTTTGTTTTTACAGGACTATATAGTTTTGTCACTGTTTATCTTTTTTTTTATAGGGAAAGAAATCACAGTATTTTATTTCCTAAAAATGCCCTTATTTTGTTTTTTTCCAAGTATAATTGCATTTTAGGGAAAATAAAAGAAACGGTAGAAAAAAACGTCCATTGTTTTCTTATTATTTTATTATTTTGTCACCAGGGCCACTCAATTATTTTGTCAAACGGTAGAAAAATCACGCTTGAAGCTAAAAACCAACTATAGTTTGAAATATGTTGATACTGATGTGTTTATAATTGTTGACAAAAGAAAATATTATTGTGAAATTCTCATTGTTTTATGGTAAGACATTTAAGAAGTTAAGACATTTAAGAAATTAAAACAAACACTAGTTTACAATGATAATTGGATTTTATTTCGATAATGTGTACGTTAGTAACTATGCAGATTTTAAAGTCCATTGACAGATGTATATAAATGTAACTGTGTAAATCTGCAATGTATGCCTTGTACAATTAGTTTAACATTGACTACGTTAGTTATTATTTATTTGGTAGTGTAAATATATTTACCAAAATGGAACAGTTTCTTTACATAAAGATCGGCCAACCTAATCGTTTCAATTATATCTTATACATAAACTTTATTAACCAAAATGTATTGTTTTAAAATACACGCATTGTATGATAACTGTTACTCCCAAGAGTAATAATTGTTAGAGAGAAATATCTCGCTGTGGTTTAACATAATTTGTAGAAAAAAATATCACTGATCATGTGAGTCTATTTGGTCAGTTGAAGTTGGAAGTTCGATAGCACTATCCATATATTTTTCTCTCGAATATTAAACGGTCGACATAAGTGGGACCTAGTTTGGAGTCAATATTTTCCACGTGAAGGTTAAAAATTCCTATTGGATATCAAATTTGTATTCACTCTAAATGATAAATAATAGGCTGAAATTTGATATATGCCTAAATTAAAAATTTAAAATCCAATGTTAAACGATTACATGTAAATATAAAAGAATCACACATTAGAAAATAAATACTCATCTCATAGTAGTTAGTAAAAAACTAAAATCTTCTAACGTTCGCATATTAAAAGTCTTCTGTTACTATTCTTTGAATTTCTGTAATCTTCTATAGAGGACAAATACTAATAACGAATGCCACGTTTGTCTTGTGTGTGTAGAATATTTAAGTAATATTGTTTCTGAAGTGCAAGCAAAAGAAGCTCTTTCCTCGTGAGCAGCCTCTGGCTACCACCAACTCATTAAAACATGAGAGAAACTTGTTTCCACAAAACAACAGAAACCGTCAGGATTGTCAGGCGATAGTCGATAGAATCTGATTATGCCAAGTCATCGAATGTTCTGATCCCACAGTGCGGGTCCTAAGACAGTGTGTTCAAAGACTCAAGTCCCAAGAATATGTAAAGAAAGCATGCAAACTGACGTTACACTTATTCTTTTCACTAATCAGTGATTTTGGAGTTCTTTTTGTCTCACTTGACTTTGGCATGTTCGTATTAACTACATTAGACCGCACTTAATTATACAAGACCAACTTTAAAGAACTCTTTAAAATGGAAAAGGTTTCACATATATTTACATGAAATCGTTTGACGACGTAGTAAAAAATATCTCCGAAATTGTATTACAAGGAAATAGTCATTTTGGAGGCGTTACTCATATTAGCCTTTACGATAATAATTTAATTGGATGCATTGGGTGTATTAAAATAATTAGCTAGTCATCTAACTTGGTAATAAAAATTAAGGTCACGAGTTCAGATATCGGTGATATATATAGAAAGACGAATTTAACTTTGTAGGATATATTTAACTAAATGACAAATTTCTTAAAAGATTGCTATAATGAATAATGGAACATGGGATCAGTAGAAAGATTAAGAACCAGTCTAAAATCTTTGTTTCCTATCAATACATTATGATTGTATGTTGTCCTAACTCAAATCATGTAGGTGGAGAAGGTGGTGACATAGATTCTGCTGCAGACACTCGGAAACTCAGAGCCATGTCTCGAGTCAGCGAACTTGACACAGAAGCTGCATTACGTCCTCAGACTCTTTACCTTCTTGACATCGGTTTAAAGCTCGAGCAGATCAAAACAATTACTCTCAAGTTCGCTGCTTTTCCTTATTACAGCCTCGACGGTAAAATCAAACCTGTTGTAGAATTCCTTCTAGACCTTGGAATTCCTAAGTCATATATCCCTACAATCCTCTGCAAACGTCCACAGATATGTGGAATCAGCTTAATCGATAACCTTAAACCGACAATGGCCTTCCTCGAGACACTTGGAATCAGCTTAAGGGTTTTAGTTTAGATGAGATTGGGATCATGATCTCTAGATATAAAGCATTGTATACTTTCAGTTTGAAAGAGAACCTGATGTCTAAATGGGATTACTTTCAGACAATTGATTATCCGAAATCTGAGCTTGTGAGTTGTGAATTTCCTTAGTTTTCGGATACAGTTTACTAGAAACGATCAAGTCGAGGTACGAGCTAGTGAAGAGAAGTGGAGCGAGACTGTTGTTGAACCAGGTTTTGTCTTTGTCAGGAGTTGAGTTTGAGAAAGTTGTGAAGAGGAAGATGATGAAACTTGTGGCTGAACAAAGTAGTGGCGGTTTCTTGTGAAGTTTGAATTTTAGAATAGAGGCATTAAGAATTTTAGTGAGGCTCATATATTTGGTATTTCCAAATTTTCATTCTCGTAAGAAATCTCCAAATTTGCACTTTGTGCTATAAAGTCTTACCAGAAAAAAAATGAATTTACTACAAATAAAATCAGTTTGATTTAATTTATAATTGTTTCGATTTCACCGGGTAAAACATTACATTATTTGCTTGATTAATGTGGGTTTAATTACTAATCCTCATGAATGAAAATTTAGAAATTATACTTTATATAGAAACCATGAACTTAAATTTCATTGTTTTTATTTTTTGATAAAATGTGAATACATTACCAAAAAGGAAGATTGAGTTTAGCTTTTATAAATGAGAGTTTCTTTGGCACAAAAACACCAAGACTTTTCATTTACTTTTTTATTTCACAGTAAAACTTTAGTCTCAACTTTAACAGAAAAATATATTAAATTTTCAAACAATAAAAGATTTGTTGACCAAAACAAATATGTATATACTTAAGAAGGTATTCTATTAACAAAGAAATCCAAATAGATTGAGACTATTAAAATAATTATATAATTTTATCAAATATAATGAGACCTGATTCAAACTTTGACAGTACATTTAATAATAATAATCAAGTTTAAAATTATTTCTTGAACATGAAAGTAACATCTGATCCCAAATAAAAGTAATTATCACAATTACTTCCACTTCCTCTCTTGTTGGAGTAACCTGGAATTGCCCAATTGATAAATTTCATCTTCTTTATTAAACGCAAACCATTTTCTTCAGCTATAGCTTTGATGTCCCACTTGTTAAAGGGACATATCGTCTTATGAGTTACATGAATTTCTCCATCTTCGTTATTCAACATATCTCTCGCACTTCCCAAAAACCCTCTCACTACTTCATAGTGTTTCCTATAAAAGAAGATGATTACGAAATTTACGTGAAAAGAAGTTCCAAACACATGAATAAAAATATCTTGAATTTTATAATCAAATATCAAGAACATGATTATAAACTAAGTGTGATACATACATGATGAAATAATCTCTCATTCTCAATAAAAAAACCTTACCCTCCATGAGGGAAATGAAAGATGATTGTGTCATATCGACCTAGGCGAGAGTCTGAGGTCATGGAGTGTACGTTGGCACCACGGACAACGGTGCACCCAAGTCTCTCCAACTCTTCAACGTTCACTTTTCCATTGTTGTAATTACATCCTAGCCACTCTACCATACATAACAATTAATCACCAAACTTTATAAGTTGTATTTGATGTGATGACTGAATGTTATATCAGATCAGATGATAACAATAACAAAATTTATTAAATTATTGATGATTACAGATTTACTACTACCTCTAGTATCAAGAGATGTCACGGTAATGTTGGTGGAAGAACCAAAGGCTTTGGCTACTGACAAAGAGAATGAAAAATCTCCTTCTCCTACAAGAAGTATTTTTTCCTTGTTGCTGTTTTGTCTGAACTTGCTAGATTCTTCTTCCATATCGTCAACTACGAGATTGACCATTACACAACATGTCGTTTTTTATACATATACGTCCATCGGAAATGGATGCATGAGTCACATTAAGAGAACTGTAGTGTTAACTGTTTGGTTTTTGTAATCTGTCTCTTCGAACTTTGTGATCATTTATGGAAGTTGAAGACCATTCATATTCTATTTATAGATTATTTATGCCTCGATGGATATTTTAGGTTTTTCGAATATATATTTTAATTTACCCTTTTTGTTCAAATTTAAAGGAATCCATTGCTGAACAATGTTGTGAAATTTTTAGTTAAGACTAATTAAGTTTCCGGATGGTCTGGTTCGAATCTGAAAACATTGCATTTTACAATAAAATACTAATTTTGGTTCACTCATGATAAATCAATTGTGGGTTAATGTGGGTCCGGTTATTTACCAAACGCTGATTTTGCATTAGACCGAAAATCAAGCGCTTTAAAGTTCAGGGGATCTAGACAAAAGAAGTATAGTTGGGCCTCAAATAACCATTTTATAAGACCCAAACTCTATAAATGGGCCTCATTTATTTACAACTCTTAAGATATCTCAAAATTTGCATATTCTACGAACTTTTAAAGTTGTTTCATCATCAATTCCCAATTTCTCAATCGATAAACCCTAAAAAAAAAATCTCATCTGAATTAAATTAAAATCGATATTGATCTCTCTGGGCATTGTTCGAATCTGATCTCATCTCTGTAAAAATATCTCTGTGGGAGAAAATGTCTTCCGTAGGAACATCGAAAGGAGTTTTAGAGATCGCCAAGTTCGGTGTCTATGTGGCTGTTCCTATCGTCCTTATGTATACCTTCGCCAACAACAGCACCAATATCAAGAAATTCATGGGAAATGTAATTTCTTCTTTTCAATTTTATGCTTCCATTCATATGTTTGTTTTTGTTAGGTATTAGATTTATGTGTTAGCTGAATAATTAGGAATCATGACTCACTAATTAGGAATGGGTTTAGCTGAACAATTCTTGAATAATTAGGAATTATAACTCTTTAGCTCATTAATTAGGGATTGGTTAGCTGAACAGTTCTTGAATAATTATGAATTGGTTAGCTGAATAAAATCGGAATTAGGAATCCATTTGTTATGATTTTTTAATTAGTGCTGTTGAGAATCACTTTTGACACAGATTAGTCACTAAAATCTTTGAAACAGATGAGATATTCTTCGATAAATATTCGATGATTGTCGGATTTTTCCCGGTTCTGGCTTCTATAGAACAATTTGTAATGATGGTTAAGTAGTGCAATGGAGTCATTTTCACGGTTCAGCTATTTTGTGTATATCATTTGAGGGGTTTAGCTGAATAATTACGAAATGATAAATTCTAAAGCGGGTACTCGCATTATTACTCGAATTGTTCTGCAGTTGAATCACTCAAACACAGGGTAGTTACTAGGATCTTAGAAACATTCATAATATCATTTGGATGGTTGGTTTTTTTTACGGTTTTTGAGATGTACCGAATTGTCTGCAAATGTGATTTTTAGTGTAATGGATGGAGGCATTCAATAACTACCCAAATTTGGATATTTGTTGTGCAGCGTTCATATGTTGTGTATCCTGAAGAAGCACCTCGACCTCCTTCACCTGAGGAGCTAAGAGAGATGGCACGAGAGCTTGCGCGTAAGAAGAACATCCCATGAGTTTCATGACACGGGAATATACTACTGAAAGTTTGATGTTGCTGTACTAGTGAATTGCTGAATGTAGCAATTGGTAATAAGGTAATGTTATGTTGTTTGATTCCTGTAAGATCAAAATGGGATGTATAAGAAAAGCAATAATGTATGGAGTCTTAAAACATTTCCCAATAAAATTATAGTGTCAAGGATTCAAAACCATAGCTGCAAGTTTTTGCTTTTGGGTTATTGTTAGGTTGAGCTTAAAAGAGATTTCAAAAGTATGTTTATGGTAAAGTTTTGTATTTTGAGTCTCTAGATTTTAGTGGAAGAAGAATTCTAAAAATGTAATGGGTTGTTTATAAAAATATGCATTTTTCAATAGAGTATTGTGAAAATAGACATTTTCCAAATTCTGTTAAAGAAATAAGATTTTTTTTTTTTCACTATCCAACAAAAATAGACCTTAAAAACAACCTTACAAACCGGAAAAATATCCATTCTAAACATTTTGGCATAATGTTTTAGAGTCTTAGTTATTTTTTTTGAGTTTCTATTTTTACAGTAAGTAAATACATAGTTGAAAATGAAGGCATTCCTATAATTGAACATTATGATAATACATATTATAATTGAACTTCTGAAAAGATCAACCAAGTTCATTGTACTTGCAAGATATTTCGTTTTGATTCAACATACTGAAGATTCTGACTTATTGTTTTTGGTTAGGTTTTATATTTTTATTTATAAAGTATTAATCTTCTCTGAGTTTCTTATGGATAACCTCTGAATCCTATTATTAATGGTGTCATCATCTTTTTCTTAGCTGTCACCTGTCAGTACTTTTGCTTCTATTCCTAAAACGAGTCATAAGATTAGAGACGTTAATGAAGTTTCTCAGATTTAAAATTTATTTTTATACTATTTTCGTTTTCTTAATCAATTCCTGCAGAGCAAGCTGTCTGATATCTCATATATTTATTAGGACCAAATTTGACTTTAAAGACCTGCACGGTAGAAAAATTCAAGTAGAAATGCTTTGTTGCTTACCTAAGCGACATTATCCTTTTTATATAATTAGTATTTTTTTTCTGATTTACCTAAACCTTTATGTATTATAAATTCAGAAATTAAGTGTAGCAGCTTTCACATTTACTAAGTAGTAAAGAAGTTTAGCACGTAAGTGAAAAAGAAAAAAGTAAATAAAAGAACTAAAGTCAGTGAACTGAACACCAAACACAAGTTTTGTCAAAAGGTCTTTGGCCTAGCAAACTAACATTTTACTTGTTGCTGTAATCATCCTGAATTTTAAATCGGAATCTCTGTCATAAATCATAAATGTTCGAATAAAGGGAAAAAAAGTTACTAGTTTATTTAACTTAGAATTAGAAGTAATAATAAGGAAAAGAAGTATGGAAGAAAAAAGAAAGAAAGAAAAAAAAAGAGGACGGGACCACATTTCACCAAATATTCGGGGTCTTATCTCAACGCGGATAAGTCTCTGTGTTCTAAAAATAGAGAAACATATCAATTTCATAATATTTATTTCCATTCTCATATAAATTTAATTTACTGTTATATGTAATATGACTTTGTTTTTTTTTTCCAAACGTCCTACAATATGATCGATCCTATGGATCTTTCCTGTTTTTAGATTTTTCAAATATTTTACTAACAGAAAGTTTGATATGTCGAAAAGTATTAAAATTGTATTTAGCTTTTCAATTATAAATAAACAAGTACTTCCAAATTTTCAGTAATATTTAAATATTTCATACATAATTGTGCATGCCTAAGTTTATCTATAATTTATGTTGAATACTGCTAACAAAACAATTAGAGGCATCTCGACTATTTCATCAATTAAATTGTGTAATTTCAATAATAAAAATTATACTCCTTAGTCAACAAAAAACTGTCGCACCAAATTTTATCCCAAAAATATAAACTGTTAACATAAAATTTTGTCGAATTAAATAAAAAAAACTGAGAGGCATGTGATGATGATGTGAATAACAGAATAAGCCCATGACGATGCGCCAAACAAGTAATTAATCACACATCATTTTTGGCTCTATGTGTCTTGAATTTAGGTCAATAATGTTAGTAAGACTTTAGGCATGTCAATGTAGATATAGCCGATAGGTCTCTTTACCATTAGGTTCGTCATGTTGCAGGTTGGTCCCCAAACTATAATACTCTATACGTAATCCCCGATCTGTCTTACTTTAATATCCCTACGAATATGTACTAGTTTAACTCTTTTTACTTTACTTATTGAAACTTCTAGAAATATACAATAAGTTCAGTTGATATAAATTTTAACACTGAAATGTTATTGTTCTTACAAAATAGTTCTTTTACAAATTACAATAAAGAAAAATATTATCTAACTATAGAGAATCTATTTCATTTTAGCTAAAGACTAGTGGGTAAGCCAGTAGCACACGGACCTACAATTCTTTGGGACACATCTTGAGAAACAGATTTATGCACAACCTTTTTTTTGATAAATCGTTTTTTTTCCTTGCATGCACAAAACATATTATAATAGATGTAGTAAATTATGAGATAATCTATTATATTTGCGTACTAAAATCAATCTTAACATTCTCTCTATATAATAAACGGATAGTCTTACAAATATTCTGGATTTATTTAATCATTTTGAAATAGTTATATTGTTACTGCCAAACAAATGTTATGAAGCAGATTGAGATTTATCAATAGTGTTAGGAGTAGCTATTTCTTAGACTGTTTATTGATGAGCAAAGTTTATATGCTTTTATGGATTTGTAAACTGATCGGGAGAAATTGTAACAGAAGAGTAAATGTCGACATATTCAGAAAAGGAATCTCCAAAATGCTCAAGTAGGAATAGAAAAAGAAACCCTATAGGCTTAACTAATATATGTCCAATTGTCTACAATACACTATAAGATAAATCTTAATATCCTTTAAAGAAAAAAGGATAAATCTTGTATCATGTGGGAGGTCCAATAAAATAATAACACAGTCACTAACCATAATCTTTATTCCTCTGACTCTCACAAGTTACAAGGCAAAAATTCAGGTAATAAAAAGCAAACAAACACTGAAGAATGAGATGAGAGTCTCCAAACTATTGTCTATTCTACATTTCTTCCTAGTGGGTACGTATAGTCGAAGATGTTTTACTTAAACGGATAGTTTTTTTTAGTGGGGTTCTTAAATGTTATGGTCTTTATATATAGACTAGAAAACTACAAGTAAGTCTGTTTTCTGTTGATAATTATTTGTTTAAAATCTTAAAAATTCACATTCAGTATATAAATATTGTAGCATCTAAATGTTGAACATCTATTATATTGTTAGTTTCTTAAACTGTATTTTGCATCGTTATGTTATAATTATATTACTATATTATGATGCAATTTTATTTGCTTATGGGTTTGTATGAAGTTCTTAATGAAGTTTATATAAAAAATGTATGTTTTTGCTCACATAATATATAAATATATATATTTTTATTTAATAACCAAATATTAATCTTGGGCAATATAATCCCGGAGACAATGGAAAGAGGCCCACAACTTCTGAAGTTATTGTAACCGAATCCACTTTTATACATCCTAAAGTTATTGCGATTAAATTAGCCAAAATATGTAAAAAATGTGTTTCATAAAAATAGAATTTTAACTGGTAATGTACTAATATGTAATATGACACCAAGAATAAATAAAAAGTATAGATTATCTCATAATGGATTACTGGTGCCCCCACATAAATGATTGTGGTTAATTACTTACCGGTATGGTTGAACCGTTTAAAATCACAACACATATTTAGGGAAACAAAGTTAGGTCCATGTAAAAAGTTGGTCTCGGTTTCGACTAGAAAATAAAGCAAAAATAAGTTATGAGTTTGATTTTCAAAGAATAAATTAATATAACTTCATCTTTCCACTAAAAAGGTCTAACAGAACATTGCATTATGTCTTTATCGAACAAACCAAAGTACTCTAGTCTAGTTTGATTTAGTTTACAAAGATATAACTCCTCGATATAAATTCAAGTTGGATATCTACAATTCTACATTATAGCTATTCTATTAATTTGTATGAAACCAAATCATACACCAGAATATTTATTTCACTGACAAAAGAAGTTATATCACGAATACAGAAAATATATTAAAGTAATAAGAAAAAAAAAGAAAAACAAGTAGGAGAATATTACACTGTTCAAATTAACAGCTCTTACACAGTTACACTCGAATGCTACCGTCATCATAAAAATAATTAAATTAATTCTGATACTAAATGGAGGAATTTTTCAATCTTCCCAGTTTCCCACTTGTATTTTATAAAATAGTTTAAGAGTTATCATAAAATCTTCTGTTCCTTTTAGGCCAACATATTTTTAAACAGAGTCGCAGTAAAAACTCATTAATGGTAAAAAAAACAATATCAAGAAATCATAAAACAAAACATTAACTGCACATTTCTTGGAGTTTCTGAATTATTACCATAGTACTAGTACTACTAAATTTTTACTTTTAATCCGGTAATAACATTTCCTTGTTACTTTTACATAGCGAATAACAATAGTAAACTAACCCCTTGAAAATTGGGAAGATAACAAAAATCTAATGTTAATATCCAATTATATTTTTATATGCTTTTTCTCTCGATTTTTTTTTAGAAACCTTTTTCGGATTTGTTTAACTCAGAAATTAGAAAAAATAAGAAAATTCAAAAAAATATTTTTAGGGATTATCTTTGAACAGTGAAGCTAATCCCGTGACGACGACTTTCACTTCTTTCTCTGTCGGCTTTGCCACGTCATCATCACCATCTCTACCAACAGACGACGACACAATCGTAGAAGAAGACGAAGAAGATTTCAACGGCGACAAAATTTTCTCCTCGAAGACTAGCTCAATCTCCGAACAATCAAGCTCCGATTTAGCTACGACGGCGCCGGCGGAAGAAGAAGAAACCGATTGATCCTCAACGTTATTGTTGCCGGAGTTCCGAGTGTATAAAGAGAGCCATTTAGCTCGCATGTAATCAGCTTTCCTCCATGGCGGGAAATACATACCTTTCTTCTTCAAGCTCTGTTTCGCCGCCTCTGAAATCATAGAAACAATCTGACGAATCCGATCAGATTTACCGACGAAAATCAACGGTAGAGATTGAAGTAACGCCTTGTAAGCATTTGTCTGGCGTGCGATCTCAAACTCAGATCTAAAATCAACGTCGATTAAAAACCTCTCACCGGAAACAATCACATCTATGTATTCATACTCACCTGAAATTTTCAAAAAAAAAACAAAAAACAAAATCAGACCATCAGAGGTTGAAGAAGTAGAAGAAGAAAAAACCGGTTATTGAGATTGTACCGGCCGGTATAGAGCGAGTTTTATCCCATTTCGATTTACAAATTGAAGAATCGTAACCGAGTGATAAGAGTCCATCAACGACGATCTTCTTCAAATCGTCTTTTCGTTTTACTGATTTATTCTTCTCTACAATCTTCGAAGCTTCAGCTAACAGATTCTTCTCTACAACACTCGCGCATGGAATCAAGCTCTATAATCAAATCAATGAACTCATTAGGTTTTACGTTGTTGCACAGATTGAGAAAGAGAGATTGAATATTTATTTACCTTGAAATAATCATAAGCATCGTTAACAGAATCAGCGAAGCCGTCAAGCAAATCGGATTCATCATCGGAGCTATCATTATTCCCGTTAAAACAATTACAGCGATGATTACGTCCATTTTTTGTTTGCTTCTCGTTGTTTTCTTCCATATAGTTTTCAACCATCTTAGCTAAGCTTGGCTCGAACTCTTGAGCTTCACCGGCGATGAGTGGTTTATCAGAGTTTGAAATTCTCAAGACATTTGTAAACGGCCGATCTAACAAACGCTTGAGACGAGACTTAAGTACTGGTTTGCTTAACTCCACTCGAGTTAAGTCTATTTTCGCCGGAAAATTATCGTCGATTGGCTGGATCTTCATCGGAAATGGCATCGTTCTCGCTCTCTCTCTCTAGTCAGTTCTCGTTCAAACAAAGCTAAAGAGAAACAGAAAAAAGAAATTTCAAAAAACTCTCCAGATTAGAGAATTCTCCAGAAAACAAAATTCAAGATACTAATATTATAAGAAGAAAGCTATACAGTCTTCTGAAATCAGTGGATCATCATCTATCTTCACAGAAAAAACAAAAAATCGAAGAGAGACAGATCGGAGTATTTCTTAACGGAGATGATTTTCACGGAAAACATGACGGCGATTGTGGGAAACAGCAATATTAAGAACGATAACAGTTACCGGAATTTTCATTTTATCCGGTGATTGGTTAAGGGTTGTAGAAAAATGTAGAATAAAATTTGTGTTGATGAAAATTTTAATTAATCTTTTCTTCTGGTTGAAGTTAAAATGAGATTGGCTGATTTTTATAGGTGCAGTGAATTGAATTGATAGACGAAGCTGAAGAGGTTAAAGAAGAAGAAGAAGAAGCTGATTAGACGTAGTGATGCCACGTCATTATATATTACGTGATTGTTTTGGACCGTCAAAATATATTACGTGATAGATAAAATTACTGTTTAATCCTTTTTAGTGGGACGGTGAGGTTTGTTTTTTAGTTACTTTAGTAGGAGAACATCTTCAAAAGAAACTTTGATGTTATCCAAAAATAACTTCAAAATCTTCAATTTGTAAAATTTCAAATTGAGGTTTTTTTTTTTTTTTTACATTTTTAATTCTTTTAATTATCTATCTTATAATTAATTTTAGTAACTTATTTTTATATCATTTTAGTTCCTAATTTTTTTTGATAAATTTAGATTTCATATATAATTATTAAATAAACTAAACTTAAAAATGTTACAAAACATTTAAGGAAAATTTTACATACCAATATGGAAGCATTCTGAAAATATATTTTTAGTAATTTAATATTCTATTTTTAATTATAATGTAAAGTATAAATTTGAAATTTTATATTATAATGTAAAGTTTTATTAATAAATATTCTATAATATTCGTGTATTTTATAGTTACTTATAAAATATCAATTTTTAATGAAATTTTATAAATAATAAGGACTATACTGAAAAATTAAAAAAAAAATTATATTTGAGATTTTGCAATAGCCATTCTTAAACCTCATTTTAAAGTTTTGTAAACATGAAATATGAGGTCTCGATGCTCTGAAAAGTTTACTCACTTTAGTTTATTTTATTTTATTATTTTTCTTTTTCTGATCTTAGTAATTATGGTAAGATCCTTAATGGAAAATTGATGTTAAAAAATAAATATATTGTCAGTAAATAATGACGATTTTTTTACGGTTTCTCCTCGTTCTCCACTAGTGTGGCGTGGAATATCGGGCACATCTCCATCTCAGTCATTATCGAAATTTCAGAAAACTTTTTTTTTTCTTTTTATTATTTTTGACTTGATGTAATAAAAAAAAAGGGTTCAAATAGTTACAATTTACAACTATTTCGTTGGAATATTTTAAGATGTGCACCACCACGTACCGAGGGGAAGTCGAGTTTTTACTTCTTCGTTTTTGAAGTTGCAATTAAAAGTGTTTATAATATTGCTGTTGGACGATATACTAGTGGAAAATGAAAAATGAAAAATGTTAACGAACATAAAATATAAAAATATAAAAATGAATAGGAGCTAGCTACATCAAAACTAATCCACACGTTAACGAACATAAAATATATAAAAATGTCACAAAATCCGAACATGCAGATCATTTTGATCGCTTAAAGAAATGCTGAAATGTAAACGTCCAGAAAATATTAGAGTTGCTTTGATAATCCATCTGTTTTCTCTATTCTGCAAATTTTATCTAGATGTTTAGGTCTTTCAGCTTGAATTTGACTTTATCCTCAAACACTAACTCTAACTTTAGTAACTGGCCCTTCTTGACCGTTTGGTGACTTTGTTCTCATTCATATAACAAAAACTAATAAAGGAAAGTAAAAAGTAACAAAGGGAAAGTAATTGTGAAAAAAAAAGAAAAGAAAGAAAGTAAATAGTATAAAAAAATATGTTTATAAAAATCGTAGAAATCAAGTGGAATATAGTATACAATTAATAAGAAGAGTCTTAATTTGTACGCATGTCCGTAATCATATTTGCTGCTCGTGAATTTAAGGACAACCAATGCTTCCTTTACTTCCCTCCGGAGAAGCTATACCGTACATTTATTTATCACCACCAATTGCTACAATAATAACTTAAATTTTGGTTCACAAATAAATTATATATATATATATAATACACGTAATTTTATTATTTTTTTCTTTGTATTTTCTATGTGATCTTGTATATACGACCGCAATATTTATTATATTATTTTTTTCAGTTCTTTAGCAGAAAGGTAAAAAGTTACTATTATTAGTAATAAAACACAATAAAGAATTTGTGATATTTTCCCAAGAAAAAACAAATGATCTGATCATGTAAAATTATTTAAAGCTCAGTATTAAACCATCATTTATTTTGAAATTATAAAAATCAGTGATAAGATAGTATTAAGTTTTAGATTTTCTTAAAAGTTTAACATTTTACTATTTTCCTCTTTTTAAAATATATTTCTTAGTTTTAACCACTACTTATCTTACCATTATTTTTACCAATCAAAACTATAACTTAATTATTATAGATATATATCTTTTACATTCATCTTTTACTATTACTTTTTACCGTTTCTAGTTACATTGTCATTTCAGTGATTTCATACCCGTTATCTTTTAGAACTATTTTTTTATTTTGTATAACTAATCAGATCCAATACATATGTGAATATGAAACGGAGTGAAAATTTTGTCTTTTTTGAACTCTGGTGCCATAATATTATTACTTTAAGTTTACTAGCACACATAGATTTTTTTTTTTTTTTTTTTTTTGGAATTTCTTTGCTTAAGGAGCGTATCAAAAAATACGAGAACTCTTAACTCTATCCCCCAAAAAGTTCGAGCTCTTTCTCTACTCTTTTGGAAAGGGTCCTCTCCCGTCTTACCCTCAGCATCTTCCTTTCTTCTTACTTGTTTCTTGTTCCATCAAAATTAAGGTTCATCGTCCTCAAGAAGTCTCTCAACACAAAATGGAGACTTCCAACAGCATTGGTACGGGCTTTGACCATCGTATTCGTGTTAGTCACTGGAATATGGTTGTTAGGCGGTGCAAGATTGACAAAACGGCGTTTGAGGATGCTCGGTGTCATAAACATTTATGTTAAAAATGAGCTACAATACCATCTCAAAATCATAGCTTAAACCCCAACCAAAAGTATATCTAACATTTCCTTAAACCAAGCTCGAGCCACGAAGGCGCGAAGGACTACTTCCATGATACATTTTTGTTTCTTAATTGAAGTTAGAGAAACTTTTAAAGTATTTATACAACTAGTGAGTATTGTTATATATATATCCCTACGAGGCTATGACTAACAACAAAATCTGTAACATGGTTTCGATTATATAAAATACGCAACGTATAATTAAATATAAGCAAAACAATATAAAAAGGTCTATTATTTCTTTATGCATCAAATAAAGATTTAGAGAAAAAATAACATGTTTGCTGGTTTTTCTTTAGTATCAAAATAAAGGTCAATCGTCAAGATTTTCCTCTTCACAAATTAAGGAACTTGTCGATTTATACTGCTTAATATATACGAGGGATATTGCATGTGACTTGAGAAAGTAGTTAATATTTATTTTTAGATTTGATGAAAATATTAAATAACATAAAATTATCTTTTTTATGCATGTATCGAACTCCCTACCTTCCCATTAAAAGAGTGGCTCAACAAAAGACACATTTCGATATAAAATTGGCCGGCCTTGTTACAAGTTTATACGACAAATGTAGGATATTCCTTCGTGACATACGTGAACCTCTCTCTTCCCATAATCAAATCATATTTACAATTTTTATATATAAGTTGATACGGTCATGTTTTATTGCTTAACGAAACAGTCTAAACAAAAGCTATCAATATATACACTTGAGATTTGTCAAAGTCAACTCTTTAAAACATGCAATTAAAAGATTGCTATCAAAATCATCAAGGATAATTCATGCAACTTGAGAAAAAAATATATTCATAAGAAAACATTTCTAGTAACTTATATAACTATATCATCGCCAACACTAGACATTTTAAAACTTCAATTGTATTATTTATTCACCTGAAGATATGCTTTTCTTTATTTTGTACGGATTTAAGATAATACTAACGTAATATGGTAACAATATAAGAATTTATTTATATAACTCCCGAATTGAGGGAACACGGTATCATCAATATTTTACCATTAAAAACTTCTAGATAATAAAAGAAAGCTACATTTGAACATTGAAATTCAGATAACTTCCACATTTTAATACAACTTGAGGGAACACGGTTTAAATCCGTTTAAGCAAATAATGAAAGCTACACTTTTTGCAGTTTCCGGACTAAGGAATGAATATAGCGTATATACACACATATGGACTTGTTCAAACCTTCAATCATCTATATAATGAACTCTTTGTCTCATAAGTTTCTCACATCTTCATTGAAACCATAATCAAGAAACTAACAGTTTCCTTTTTTTCTTTTCTTCTAATTAAGAATCGTCACATACATATACCGATGAAGAGTCTCTTCTTTCTTGCAGCTCTATCTCTCTTGGCTTTAACACTTCCATTAGCAATAATTGCTTCTGATCCAAGCCCTCTTCAAGATTTCTGCGTTGGCGTCAACACACCAGCAGCTGGCGGTATGTATATAATTATTTAGTATCTTCTTCAGTACTATATTTTATGCTTATGATTTTTGCAATACTAATACTCTTTTATCTTTTAAAATATTGTTTAGTGTTTGTGAATGGTAAGTTCTGCAAAGATCCAAGGGCCGTTTCCGCGGATGATTTCTTTTTCCCAGGGCTTAACAGAGCTGGAAACACAAACAATCCTGTTGGATCCAATGTCACAGCCGTCAATGTTAACAATCTTGGAGGATTAAACACATTTGGAATCTCACTTGTACGTATAGACTATGGACCAAACGGTCAGAACCCACCTCACACCCATCCACGTGCCACTGAGGTCTTGGTTGTTCAACAAGGAACTCTACTCGTAGGGTTTATCTCATCAAACCAAGATGGAAACCGTCTTTTTGCCAAAACTCTCAACGTTGGTGATGTGTTTGTGTTTCCTCAAGGACTCATCCATTTCCAGTTCAACCTTGGACAAACTCCAGCGGTTGCAATCGCTGCTTTGAGTAGCCAAAACCCAGGTGTTATCACCATTGCTAACTCAATATTTGGGTCTAGACCAGATATAGACTCCAATGTTCTTGCAAGAGCATTCCAGATGGATGTTAATGCGGTCAGGGTCTTACAAGGCAGGTTCTAATGATGTAATAAGAAATATCATCTTTATTATGGGTTTGTGTCTTTGCTTCTGAATAATGACTACGTAATTATATATGTTGGTTGCTGCTACAAGCATGGTTCATTGGACTGTGACATGTATATGTATAATGTTCATTGTTGTTTTATCCTAGCTATATTTGGTCAGTGATTAATTAATGTTTTTATTTTTCTTTCATCTTTTGATTGATATTAGTATTGACTGTTATGCAAGTTGTGCCACCTAATGTTCATGTTTCCTTAGAAGAAAACAATTATTCTTGTCTATTTCAATCAGTTAATAAATATAATTATAAATTCATATTACTATGTTGGGAAAAATTCATATTACTGATAGTAAAATTAAGAAATGTTATAAATTAAACATATTGAATACAGAGTTTCTTCGTTTTCCCAAAATGAATATTAGAAAATACTACAATGATTATTACGACAATTATGGTCTCGCGTAGTTGTATTAGTGTTTTCGAAGTGATTGTATTTTTAATAATTGAAAAACAAGCACTTAATACTCTAACAAACAAAACAAAATGAGTACAAGATACGAATGAACATACGATATATCTTAAAGATATTTTTAGAGAGAATATATATATTTTTCAATAGAAATTTTATACTATTTTTTTATAAAAATTTATTTTGAACCCTATAAATATACCAAATCAAAATTTGTTCCTAGATATTTTTTTCATGTTTCGGATTCATTCTTGAAACATGATGTTGCTTCAGGAAGATCCAACTCTTTTGAGTCATGAGGGAGCAGTGAGATACCATTTTCTGATCATTGTCCAAAATTTTTCACATAAAACCCGAATTTTGAGATAGCTTTCTAAGGCTTGACTTTGTGTTAAAGATTTGCTATTTTGATGAAGCAACTCTTGTACATCAAGCATTTAACTGCTCCAACTAAAATATGTTTCTAGCTCCTCAACCTATTGAAGATAAGAACTCAAGGCCAATAACATCAAAACACACAGCTAAAGACACAATTTTGTTTCTTTTCTAACCAACTCTCACATGTGTTCAAATTAAAACAAAAAAAAATGATCAGTATCTTTCTTTGTGATCAAGTGAACGTGGAGTTGCTGCTACTCGTGCTTGTATCCAGATGCTTTCCCACTTCTCCCAACTATATAAGGCTCGGGTGTAGTGTTGTCACTGTTTATTTCCAAACCGCGATAAGCACGGTTGAGGAAATACTCGGGTCCTGATTTTGCAGCGGTTTGTTTAGTGAGTGAGCTATGATCATTGCCTCTCAATTCCAATGCTTTCTCTGCAGCTTGTACCAGTGCCATTGTCTCTACTGTATCTTCTTCTCCATTCTCCGTTTGATCTGCAGCAAATAGCACACTGTTTGTCAAATTCATTGAATCATATATGACTTCTGTTAAACTGAACAATGTATTGAATTTCTATGATACCATGTGTTTTGTGATCTTCTACGTAACCACCCAGAAAGAAGGAGAACCGTGGCTCCTCTGATCTGCTATGTGCTTCTGATTCTGGTTTTACAGAGTTAATCACATCTTGGAAATGCATTAGGTATGCACCTGTCCATTCACTCCCTCTGTGGAAACAGAAACTCCAAAGACACCGATTAAAAAACTTGTGGAACGAATACAAAAGTTACAAAGAGTTTAACATTACAACAATTTCTCTCTGTACCTGCTAAAAGCAAGATTGGCTTCAAATGGAGTTATGACAGGGGACATGAACTCTTTGCTATCTAAAAGTGCGGTTTGGGCGCATGAGATGTAAATGAAAACATCGCACTAAGAAAAATAGAATTATTACATAAAAACAGAGGAATATATAGTCATCTGACGACACATCTCATTTTGATACTTAACAGCTAAATGAGAAGCCATTGTTTAACTTACCTCGGGGAAGTTTGCGAGTTTGGCTGGATTAGGCCGTCCCATGGCAAGAATGTAAGATTTTTTTCCAGCTGCAGATATGAGTGCTTGCATATGGTGAATCATATGAAGGTAACCAGCTGCGTTCAACGGCAGGCGATAATTAGACATTCGATTAAATTATCAATCTTGATATCATATATGGCAGAAGAATAGGAACTTACCAACACCAAGAGTACCCACCAGAATACCTATAATATTCGCATCCTTAGCTTTTTCCACCAAGTAATATCTGCAACACATCACTTTGAATGAGGACTAGATCCATAGAGATAATGAAGAAATAAAAAGGATTGACAAAAGTTTGATATTTTCTGCTAGGAAACAACTGTTTGTACCGTCGTTTTAGTATCCTTCTTTGTTGAGAAAATTCTGTCACCAAAGAATCTTCTTCGGCATCATATCTAACTAAGATCAACAAAACGAACATAACCAAGAAAATAAGCTATTTATGTTTTTGTTAATCGATAAAATATTTACTCAAGAAAATGGCCATGGATAAGCCATATATACATACCTATGTCACAACCATTGAAGGTCAGTACCACATTGGCAAAAGCTGAATTGTCAGAACCGACCCAGAAAAGTAAATAGTCCTCGATTTTGTTTCCTTCTGGTAAGTCCCAAGTTAGCCCTCCTAATCTATAACTATCATCAGATACGCTTTTGCCAGATGGTTCTGGATGCTCCATAGATTCTCTAGGATCTTTTGATGGACTAATGAATGAACACACGACATTAGCTACAGAGAAATTCAACTGAGATTCAGTCTTTGATAGTCCTAATGCCTCCATGAACTCTTCTCTAATACGCGGAATCACATGAGCGTATTCTAGTCCATAGAGAACCTGCAATAACCAGAGCAAACCAAATAAATAAAAACACAGAAACCTTTTCTTGATCTACCAAAAACTAGCTCTACAATACCATAATAGGCTTATCATTCTTAGACGCAGAATCTAACAAATGCTTAACGCAGCTCGAGACAATTATTGAAGCTTTCCCGAAAACGAAGAATGCTGGAAGAACTGAAGTCCTGAAAAAACACATAAAATCCTCAAGAAAATGAGACATTTTTTTTCTCCAACATTTACACAAAATCAAGAAGAGGGTTAATGAATTGACTCACGGGCTTAAACATGTTTGTCCATAATGGACAACACAATCAGCATCAATATGTAAAGCTCCAACTTCATCAATACAGCAACTACCAAAAGTTGTATCAGCCATTACAAAGAACCTAACTTCTTTGTCATCTTCAGTAAGCAAAAAACGAGTTTTGCTTTTAAGAGCAGTCACGACTTTAGTTGAATCCTTTAATAACTCATCTGGGAACTATCATACAAAGAATAAAAACCTAAGCTTTATAATCATCATTATCCTTTATTCATTGAATTTAACAATTTTGGCTGATAATTAGAGAAAGTTTTTTTGTTGTTACCTGTAAAGCAATTCTGGTGAAGCTTTTGCTGATTATGAACTCTGCTGTTCGATTGATTTCATACCTTGATTCAAAATCCATCTCTAATGATTAATCCCCAGAAAAAGTTAACAACTGAATTCGACTTTGTTAAGCGGAGGAGAAAGAGAAGAAAGAAATTCAGGCGAGAGACGACGACGGCCCAAACCAGAGGGACCGGTGCCTTATGCGAGTAATTTTAGGTCAATCACCGGTTTAGCTACGAGTTAGCTCGGTTTACTAAAAGTACCGCTTAGATGGAAACATGCAAAAATTGGATTCGGTTGGGTTTTGTCATTTTAGTTTGGAGTCTTGGAGATATACCAAATTTGTGTTGAGTTTGGTTTTCTCAAATTTTGGTTCAATTACGAATTTTGTTCTGCATATATATCTAATATCTCTACAGAAAATGAATCTCAACCCATGCAAATATGTTTTTCAGAGTCAGTTATTTTTATATAAATGATACACAAAATAAATGATCGATTATGAGTACCTTTCCATAATTCTTTTCCGACACCTCTACTAAGTCTATCATTCATATGGTCTTTGCTTGCAATTTTTTTTTTGTTTACTATGAATTTGGTGGAATTGTTGATTATAAAGTTGTACATCCATTGGTATTTTAATATTTTTTTGCATTAATTTAAATGTGGCATGCATGATGGCCAATTTTTTTTATAAGTATTTGTTTATCCTTGTTGTGATATATGGTGAATTCAATTGAAAGAAAGAGATCTTACCAAAACATTTATCAAAATATTGGTGAATTCAATTATGAGAATTTGCTTACCAATTTTTTTTTATATACGAATTTGTTTACCAAAATTTTAATCTAGACAATTTTTGTCTTTAGGTTTAGGATCTTGGTTGGTAGGGAAGATAGGCTGAGAGCCTGAGAACATCATGGGGCAACGATGGAACCTACTATAGATTTTTTTAGATTACACTTGTGTTTGCAAACACACATGACCTAAAAGACGCTATGAGCCCAGCTGACATCACGGATGCACCGAACCTTCACAGCATCAAGAACCATGATTGGCACATTCACGCAAGCTGTGCAGTCACTAGAGAAGGATTGCGTCATGGGCTTGGTTAGATTGTCCATAAAGTTACTATCAACGCTCTAAGTTAAGAAAGTGAATCAAAAACTCTTCCATTTCTTTTTTATGTTTTACTAAATGTAATAGTGTATCGATTCCGCCTTTTATTTGGTGAGTTTTGTCAGTTTATACATTGAATTTTATGTAGTCCTTCCTATTAAAGAATAAACTAACCATCATTGGTCTCGTTCGCCTCCTCATGCTACGGTTCAGTACCGTTCTTGCCGAGGGAAGTGGAACTCCCTCAACAAACTCCTCCGACACCATATCAACGGCCAGTCTACTTTGCCATCATCTAAGACAACCCTCAAGAGGCAACATCAAACAATTTAAACTTCAATTCAAGAAAGGAGACTAACCTTTCACTAACATATGAATATCTAAATTATCAAATATTTTTATAAGGTTTACTTATATATAATTCCAGTTTTATGGAACGTATGAATTTTCTAGTATCATAATATTTTGTATATTATTTAGTCATATGGATTAATAATTTTGTGATTAAAGTATTTTTGAGGTTCTATAAAAAAAATTAATGCTTTACCTATGTATGAGAATAACAACTGAAATAGTTATTATATATATATATACGTAACATTTTCACCCGTATTTTTCTTTTCCGAAATTTCTTTTGGTATTAATATTTAGCCATGTATTCTGATCATGTAGGTTCACCATTTCTTTTAGAACAGGTGTGGATGGACGAAATAATTTAAACAAACAAAACGTTAAACTTTTTTGGAATCATTTTTATTGAAAGCAAAAAAATCACGTCTCAAAGATCTTGCAAAGCATGCTTAAACACAACAGATCTCACTAGACAACCATTTTTTTCTAAGATGCAGAGATCGTCCAAAACTAGGTTGCTATTTTCGTTATGGAGTTAGAAAGAACTAGAAATACAACTTTGGCAATTTTGACCCAAAAAAGGAAAGAAAGAAAGATATACAACTTTCACTTTTGAATAATAGTGATTTTTAGTTAGGAAAAAAAAATGTTATTGAATTTTTTTTTCTTTGACCATACAATTAAATTAAAATAAAATTTGGTGATCCAACCTAGAGGAGAAAGGTTAAGTAAAAGAAACATGAACAAGTCATCCGCATCATCTTTGTTACTTTTTGTTCGTCGAAAATAATAGGGACCTTCTCGACTATTGCTGATTCAAATATAGCAACGACTTGGACAAAAGAAATTACCACAAAAATTTCAAGTTGGCATAATCTTTAATATATCTTGGAATCTTGCTATATTAAATTACGATGTATGGATTGTGGGTGATTAATAAATTTATCAATTTTTTTATTTTTTTTTATTTATCAACGACTTAGACAGACTCATTCACAAAATTTCCAACAAACTCCAAGATCTGAATTCTGAACATACCTCTTGGTTCTGAATTGTAAAGTCGCGAAAAGCCCTATAGCTAAATATATTTCACGATGGGTAGTTGTTTCTCTCTCGAAATATCGTGTGCCCTTGATGAAGTGTTGAAGCATGTCTTTAGCTGCCTTGGCGGTGAAGTCAACTATATTTGTAACCTTGAGAAGAATCTGGTGGCTCTGGAGAATGCTATGACTGTACTCAGAGCAAACCGAGCGGACGTGTTGACAAGGGTGCATAGTGAAGAAAATAAAGGCATAGAAAGGCTTAACGAAGTTCAGGTATGGCTTACGAGTGTCGAGAATATTCAAAACCAAGTCAGTGAATTGCTTATCCCTCGTACACTTGAACTTGAAAGGTTTTGTCTTTGTGGTCTTTGTACAAAAAAACTTGAAATTGAGTCATAGCTACGGGAAAAAGATTGATGAGATGTTGAAAGATGTTGGAGATCTCAGATCTAAAGGAACTTTCGAAGTGGTGGCTGGGCCAGCTACTAGACCTGTGGTGGTTGAGAGGCCTTTACAACAGACGATTGTTGGTCATGAAAAAATGTTAGAAAGGGCATGGAACCACCTCATGGATGGTGGAACTGGGGTTATGGGTCTCTATGGTATGGGTGGGGTAGGAAAAACAACACTTCTCGAAGAGATCAATAATAAGTTTTGTGGCCAAAGTCATGGGGTTGAAATTGTCATTTGGATTGTGGTTTCCAACGATTTCCGGGTTGAGAAGATTCAAGATGAGATTGCTGAGAAACTAGGCTTTGGTGGAGAAGAATGGAAACAAAAAGATAAAAGTAAGAAGGCCCTTGATATATTCTCTCATATGAAGAAAATGAAATTTGTTTTGTTATTGGATGACATTTGGAGCAGTGTGGATTTAAAAGAAATCGGAGTCCCATACCCAAATAGGGAAAATAAATGCAAAGTAGTATTCAGCACTCGTTCTAAGGATGTTTGTGGCTACATGGGAGTTGATGACCCAATGGAAGTCAAATGTTTGGAATCTCATGAAGCATGGGAATTATTCCGTACTAAAGTTGGGAAAATCACATTAGAAAGCCACCCAGATATTCTTGAACTCGCTTGTGAAGTTTCAAGAAAATGTCATGGTTTACCATTGGCTCTGAATATCATTGGGGAGACTATGGCAAGCAAGAGGACAGTAGATGAATGGCAAGACGCAATCGATATTCTTACTTCTTCTGCTGCAAATTTTCCAGGTATGGAAGACCATATTCTTCCTATTTTAAGGTTTAGCTACGATAATCTCCAGGATGAGCATATACGTTCATGTTTTCAATATTGCGCTTTATATCCAGAAGACTTTGTAATAAAAAAAGAGATGTTAGTAGATTACTGGATATGCGAAGGATTCATCGACGAAAAGCTGAGTAAAAAGAGGGCTGGAAACAAGGCTCATGTAATAATTGGTACCCTTGTTCGTGCTTGTTTATTGATTGAGGAAGGGATAGACAAATCAAATGTGAAAATGCATGATGTTGTTCGTGAAATGGCGTTGTGGGTGGCATCTGATTTTGGGGAGAATAAAGAGAGATGTATTGTGCAAGCTGGAGTTGGCTTACGTGAAGTACCAAGTTTGAAGAACTGGAGATCTGTGCAAAGAATGTCTTTGATGGAAAATGAGATTGAAAAGGTTGGTGATTGTCTGAACTGCCCTGAACTTACAACTCTGCTCCTTCAAAATAATAAGTTGGTAAATATCTCTGGTGAGTTATTCAAGTCTATGCCAATGTTAGTTGTTTTGGATCTATCGAGTAATAGGCTTCTCAGTGGATTGCCAGAGGAAGTATCAAAGTTGGTATCCTTGAGATATCTTAACTTGTCAGAAACAGGCATAGAGAGATTGCATGCGGGTTTACTAGAGTTGAAAAAACTAATACATCTGAATTTGGAGAGGACAAGACTTGAGAGTATTGCTGGGATTTCAAACTTGACAAGTCTGAGGACACTGAGACTAGTAAATTCTCGAATGTCAAGAAATCTCGACGTAATGGAGGAACTGAAGCTCTTAAAACATTTAGAAGCGGTAACCATAGATATCGGGTCAAGTTTGATTGCACATCAATTGTTGGATGCTCCCAGGGTATCGAATTCTATTCAAGAGATAGAAATTAATAACTTCAATGATGATTCAATATTCACTTTTCCAAAAATGGAGAGTCTCTGTAAGCTCAAGATGTATGGAGCTAGAATGCAAAAGATCAATATAGAGAGGACAACGTTATCATGGAACAAAAATCCAACAACTTCATGCTTCCCAAACCTCTTCTCAGTGAGTTTAAGTTATTGTCATGGTCTTAAAGACTTGACCTGGCTTTTATTCGCTCCAAACCTTGTTAGTCTTTTCGTTGGCATCTCAACTAATATAGAAGACATAATAAGCAAAGATGAAGCTGCCAGTATTGTCGGAGAGAAAGAGGCAGCTGGTAGCATAATTCCTTTTCAAAAACTAGAGTCCATCCAAGTGTATAATTTGCCGATGCTGAAGAGCATCTACTGGAGTTCTCTCCCTTTTCCATGTTTGAAGAGATTCATCATAGGAAGATGTCCACATCTGAGAAAGCTTCCATTGAATTCTGAAAGTAGCAGCATCGCCGGTGAGAAACTTATCATACTAAATAACGAAAAACATTGGATAGATAAGGTTGAGTGGGAGGATGAAGCCACTAAAGAGCGTTTCCTACGTTCCACCGAACCTTCCTTGTGAACCACCACCACAACTTTAATAAACTTGTTTGTTTCAAACATTGGTGTGCCTACACAACTTTGGTTAATGTATTCGCCATTTGTTCATGTGTGTATTCTATATATATCTTTTGTTTGTTTTATGTGAGTTTCATTACTCTTAAGAAAACTTTGACAAAAGACCATCCGGTTGGGGTATGTAAATTGCTAATATGTTTCCAACATATATAATTCATGTATAAGATGGTTGGTAAATATCTTTGTATTCTCTTTTTCTAAATTGTGTTATTATTGTTAAGTTCTATGTGGTTCCAATTCAAAATTAATTGACAATGAGTGATTGACCCATATCCCTTATATATTAGTGTTGGTCCCTTCATTTATCCGATATGGGATCCTAACATGCCCCATCGAGATGATGGTTCTTACCATCTTATCTCGAACCGAATCCTACTTTAGGACCGGTCATAAACACTTCTTGGGCCACCCGTATTGGGTCAATAAATCAGGCTCTGTTACCATATTAAGTTTTATGGGTTTCCAACTCAAAATCAATTGTCAATGAGTGAATTGGTCCATATCTCTATATATTAGTGTTGGTCCCTTCATTTATCCGATGTGGGATCCTAACAATTATTGTATGAGCATACTATCACCGGCCATTGCTTCTTCATCTGGTTTTAGGATCATGGGTCCTAACTCAGAACAAATTAGTTAAGAGAGGAGATGTTCCATTATCTAGTATGTTAGATACAATTTCACTTCTATTGTGGGACATTTTAAAAGGTCACCGAGATCAAAAGAATATCTCATCATCTCGAACATATAATTACAAGACTAGCTAACAAGTTTATAACGTGGGAAATCGTCCATTCGGGTTGACTTTATGCTTTATTACCATGATCATTTTATAAATCATTAAGTTTACAAATCAAAATCAATCGGCAACTAGTAGAAAAACTCACATCCTTTATTTTCATATGTCTTTTTCGTTTGACATTTTCTGAATTATTGTTTGGATTAGTTTTAAAAATCAATTTGGAAAAACCAGTACTTTTTTTCTTAAAATGACGTATAAAAAGAATTGACTTCACAAATACACCATAAATGACACAATAACCTTTCGTGCGAAAAAAAAACACAGATCCCACCCTTAACTAGATAAGGTGACCCATGTTATAGTTTCTATCACCAAACGTAGACTTTTTTTTGAGTTTGAACAATATTTTTTATAAGTTATTCTACATTTCATTTCATTTTAATTTATATGGAGTTTTTAGCAAATTTACCGAGATAATTTGTTTTCTAGCCTATTTGGTAGTGGTAGTTCAAGCTCATTCGGTAATGGTAGAATCGGTACCATAGTTCTTCTAGATCCTCATGTTAGACTTCCCATACGAAATCTAGTTAGTATGAAATTTGGATTTCATAGTCGTAATACATATTTATTGAAATATCTTTCGATGAAAAGGGAAAGACTATGGAAGCTATAAGACTCGACTCTCAACTGGTAGTTGTCTCTTTAGCTCTGTTTTTTTTTAGTTTGAAATTGGATGATGCATAAATGGTACTCAACATGGTTATGCATAAGACACCCTTTTCCTTTAATTTCATCTCTTTTTTTCAAGGTTAAAATTATGAAACTTGAGTTTTGGATTGTTTTATGAAATTAAGACTTTAAACTACTTTAACCATTCTTTTCCCAGGTTCAAATATGTGATATGCTAACTAACCATGCTGCTCATTTGTCGAAAACTTGTGTTAGTAACCAATTTGGATTTCCAGGAGTCTTCAAAGTCATATGCTTTTATCTTGTGTTTTTAGTTTGGTTTTAAAGTGATTAAGTCTCCGGACGTAACTAATCGAATTAACTTAACTAAATGAGCTATTACATTTTTCAACTATGGACCGTAGTAAAGTCAAAGATTACTAATGAAAGAAAGTTTCACCTACTTTATTCTTTTGAACATTCGATTTTCGAAATTCAAAACATGACGAAAATTGATTGAGTTACATTCAACCGATTTAACGCGTGTTGTTTCAGATTTCTGTTGGTCCGTTGATTTGCGACCTCTATATTTTTTATTTTTTTAATATTTCAATTTATCGTGCTTATGAAGTTATAATGCAGACGACAGGGTCAGTTCAACGTAGCGTGCATGCATTTTCCCTCTTGTCCGAATACCATATTCAATGCAAGTCTCTCCCAAAATCTCTCTTAGCAATAGATATTCTAATTACGATCTGTTATGAGTATATATATATAGTATATATTATGATCTATGACATGGAAAACACTTTAATCAAATTTAATAATTTATATTAAAAAGGTCAAATTATATATTTAACCAATAACCAGGAAATGAAATTAGTGAGGTAAAATGAGATGATTCAATTGTTTTCAACTAATCATAGCATATGCGAAACAGAATGTACAGTATGAATGAAATTTTAAATAAGAAAAAGATAGAGAATGAAGAGATATTAATATATTATCAAATAAGTGTCGATAATGAAGAGTATTACGAGGGAAAAGACTTATTCTCTAGTATATACATAACTTCTCCTTTTCAAAATTGATGGCTAATCTCTTACACGTCTCCAGAAAATCATAAAAAGTGAGAGAGATGGAGAGAAATTGGTTCTTAAATGAAAATTCTTGATTCTTTTGTAAAAACTAAGTACACACATGTTGATGTATAATTATTTTTGGTTTCTATACTTTAGATTTTAAATAAATAAACAAATAATTAAAATGTTCTTAAACATTGAAAAATTCCAAGTCATTTCTTACAATTTGCCTTTAAATATTAACTAACCGCAACAATTGTTATACGCGTTGGTTCATGTGACCAGAATTTTTAAAAACTAGTTATAGAAAACAATCAATTTAAAATAGTACTCCCCTTTCAATTTAAAATAATTTGAGGATTAATAAAATGCTTATAGTAGTTGAAAAGGTACATAGTCCAAAGTAGAAAGGTCTTGTCAATACTCTACAAATAGACCATAAAGAATAGCTTCAAGCACTTCAAACATTGAGCTCCCTCTTCTTTCTCTCTCTCTCTCTAAACAAAATTCCCAAAAAAAATGGAAGAGACAGCATTGACAAAAGATCAGATCATTGAATTCAAAGAGGCATTTTGTCTCTTCGACAAAGACGGCGACGGTTTTTTTCTCTTTCTCTTGATGATCATCGATAATTATTTAAGTAATAGTTAGAGTGATACATGTTGTGTGACATATTTGTATCATTGGTTTTGGAATCCTATAGGTTCTATTACGGTGGAAGAGCTTGCATCAGTGATCCGTTCATTGGATCAGAATCCTACAGAACAAGAACTTCAAGATATCATCACTGAGATCGACTCTGATGGCAACGGCACCATTGAATTTTCTGAGTTTCTCAACCTCATGGCCAAGAAACTGCAGGTTCCTTTCTCTTTTTGATCTCCTCGTACATGCTTATTTATTTCAAAATTAATTACATCACTTGAACCTTGCCACACAAAAAAGAAGAAGTCAAATCAACTGAAATATCTTTATCTCTCAGTGATTGTCTTAACATATAATTTTATTTAAAAAAATAAAATTTAAGAGAAATTGTATTAAATGAGAAATAAGTGTCTTTTGCAACACTTTAAACACCAGAAATAAGGGAGTCTACAGTTTTTATGATATTTAATATATAAACACCCAAATTAAAGATGAGATGGTCTAACATATTCGTTGCCTAAATGCTGCTGTATATCATTCATTATATTTCTTAGTTTCTTAAACAATAAATTGGAATTATTCAACCTTTTTTTATTACAGCAAGTTTTTTCCTTTTTTCCATTTCTCCGCTTTTACTTGGTCTCTCTACGGACAACTCTGATTTATGAAGGTCCACATATACGCTTATATATATATATTGTTTTAGCATAATATATGTGCTTATTTTAGAATGAAAGACTTTTATAACAAATTTATTTGCATATTAATTTGTTGTCGTGATCATGTGATGGTATAGGAAAATGATGTAGAGGAAGAGCTGAAAGAAGCTTTCAAAGTCTTTGACAAAGACCAAAATGGTTATATATCTGCCAGTGAGGTACGCGACTCCTTTTCTCATTTCATTTTTATTTATTAATTTATAGATGTGTTTGTAAATATATAGTTAGATATATGCTTAACGTATGCGGAAAACCTTTTTTCTTAGAACTTATAAAAAGAAATTAGTTCAGTGCACTGGATTACGTTTTGTACAACATACTCCAATAATACCATGTACGGGTGTTTTGATTTGGTTATATAAATGATTAGAACCATAATTGTGTAGATAATACGAAATCCTTATCTAAATTGGGTTATTGTCGAATTTAGTTAAGGCACATGAACCAAATTCATAAAATGTCTTCTCTGCTTAAGTGGTACGTGCTCTATATCTCTAAAGTGTTAATTCCAGCCTAAGCATAATAATGATGAACATATTATTTTTATGTAACCACTTGATCAATTAATTCCGCATTAACTATATACATGAGAAATCCAGCTAAAACACACTTCAAAATATTAAGAATCAATGACAAAAATCAGACAAGAAGCCAGACAATCTTCCAATTTAAAGAGATCCATAGTTGTCTCATTTATGTACCTTTGTTTTTGTCAACATGTTCTAAACTTCTTCTTCTTTTTTTTTTTATAAAATAATAACAAGATATGGCTGCTTCTTTATTTATATGATTCTAAACTCTGCTTTCCATCGTGAAGGCTTAGAGCTAGCTGTCATTGTGTATCTTTGGAGAAGAACGAGAAGAAACCAATTTTTTTTTTAATGGAAATTAGTTAGATAGAGTAAAATGCGTATGATTCTATTGGTTTATTGCAAAGGAGGGCACATGTTTCACCTAGTTTAATTAAATATATACGCCTTTCTTTAATTACATCCTCAAAAGTTACAATAATGATTATTCCTTTTTTTATATACTATACACATTTTTGCATGCAGACATTCAATACTTAATTTTGTTTTCAATTTATTTATACTAGTATTTTAAACAGACGATTTCAGAGAATTCAGGTTTCTCTAAATCGTAGTGTCAAACGAAATCTACCTATTTTTTTGTTCATAATTTTCTTAAAGAAGTCAGAAAATAGTCATGTTTTAAAAATCTCCACTTAGCTCCGATTACATCCCGCGTAGTAGATAGGCACACCCTCGCCACCTCGATTAGTGACTAATCTCTCGAAAAAGTCAGTCAACCGATTACTCCCCGTCTAATCTAATTAATCCCTGCCTAATCCGATTATTTTCCGCATAATCATCTATAATCCAATTATTTTTAAATTTTCAAGTATAAAATTTTTTGTTTTTGTTATTCAGACATTTATATTGAGAGTTTGTAATTAATCCATGTTTACTCTCCGATTAATCCCCTAGACGCTAGATCTACCTTGGCTGTCCGACTAGCGCTTAGCGAGTTTTAAAACAATGGAAAATAGTAATACTATTGCAGATAAAAAAAATCGACTATTTCTTTTATTTTAACTATTAGATTTTTATTATTGAAGAAAATCTAATTAAATTTTGGATAGAAGTTGAGATACGTCTCTTATGTAAGAGATTTTAGAAACTGTATCTAAAACAGTTGTCTTCATAAAATTTGTCAAAATTATTTTTTAATTTAAATAAATATTTTTTAATTATAAAATAATTAAAATGATATTGATACTTTCTCGACGTATCTGAGCGGTGAAGATGTTCTTAATCTCTAACCAGGACCAAATGGATTGATATTCACACTTTATTTTGTATTTGGTCTATCGATGGTGATACATTAGACTAATTAATAGGTTAATTTATTTGTTAATGTCAACGGCTTTCTTATTGCAGTTGAGTCATGTAATGATAAATCTAGGGGAAAAGCTAACAGACGAAGAAATCGAACAAATGATTAAGGAGGCAGATTTGGATGGCGATGGCCAAGTCAACTATGATGAATTTGTCAAGATGATGATCACCAATCGCTAATTATCTAGAAGCCAATGATCCTTAATTACTTACTGTTGTTAGTTGTTAATCCTTTGTGTTTACACCATCTCAAAAAATTCCATTATTCTAAATTCATTTAAACTTTCAGATCCAGTTTTGTTTTATATCTTATTGAAGCTTTCAGATCCAATTTGATCATAAATTTGTCTATTTTATTTTGGAAACCTAATAACCTTTGAAAAATAAATCTTTTTTTATAAGATGCTTTACAAGAGGGAAAAGACATACGCATAAAATATTTATTTAGTAGTAAATAATAAAAATTAAAATTAAAGGCAGTCAAATTTTACCAAAACCCCTCAAACAGAAAACCCCATCTCAAGTATATAGAAAACCCAATCCACACTTTCAATTGTTTCCTCCCAATTTCCCAAAACAATAGTAAAACAAAACAAAAAATCATAAATCACAAAAAAAATATATAGTTTTTAATTCATGGCGGTGGTGCAACAAAGGCATGTCCCCAAGAGTGAAGATTTGCTTCGTTTTCTCACCATGCCTTTCATAGAACCCGAGGATGCTTTCTTCTCCACCAAGTTATCTCCTGAGCCCTTGCTTTCTTTAAAGCTCTCACTGTGTTTCTTCAAGAAGCCTATAGACATCTCGAGGCCTTTTGCTTTCACAGACGTGATTCTCTTCAGCATCACAGTTTTCTCTTCCACATCGATTGTTTCCTCGTATATCTCAGTCTTATCCTGAGAGAGTAAGGGAGTTTTTTCTGTCGATTCATCGCTTCTTTCTTGGATTCTTAGCTCAGTACTGAAGCTAGGAGATCGCTTCTCAAGTCTAGCTTCTTTCTTACTTTCAGTAATTGCTTCAGCAGTTTCATGCGCTTTGTTGCTTTCAACGCAAGAAACAGGCTTAATCTTAGAAGTATTAGCTTTCTCTAAACCCATCTTGTTACTTGAAGGAAACACAACCTCTGAAACCAATTGTTGAACCAGCGAATCTCCAATAACTCTACTATTGTGGCTCACTGGGAGCGATCTGCATCGAGACATGCGTTTCAGACTCGTTTTTCTTTTTAACTCCATTTTCTTCTCTTCCTTATAAACTCCAATACCGCTCTCTTGAATCGCGTTTGATTGTTGTGAAACAGGGTTAGGGCTCGCCTTATCGGCTTTTCCTTCAATTATAACTTCTTCATTATCAACAAGACGATGGTCTAGATTCAGAATCTCCTGTGGCTCGATCTCAGGACCTGTTCTCTGTTCCATACCAGTCTCTTGATCAAGCTTTACAACTTCCTCTGATGGAACATTTTCTTCTACAGACTCATTGACCATCTTTGCTTCAGTTCCAGTCATAGACAACAACTCTTTCACTTCTGTCTCTTCACATAAAGTTTGAACGCCTGATGATGACAGAGCCGCATTAAAGCAAATACAGTAAATGTTTTCTTTAGAATAAGAAGAGAAGAGAGTAAAAGTCAAATCAAACCTTCTGCAGTACCATCAATGACACATAACTTCTCTTCATTGTCAAACTCTGTCGTATTCAATTTTCTCACAACACTTTGAGTTGCAATGATAGGCAACTCTGCCAATTCACACACAGTTTCAACACCTGGTTATGAATAGAGACATAAGGATTAAACCAAGTACAAAAGCCTTAAGGTTTCTTTGAATATGATAACAAGAGAGAAAAACGTTATATCAAACCTTCTGCAACTGATGTTTGTTTCTGTAGCTGCTTATCGGTTTCCATAACCGAGCTCTCCAAGCCACTCTCATGCATCTCTTCTTCGGCATTTTTCACTTTCGGTTCAGTGACTAATTGCTTATTCTGTGGTTCTGTTTCTGTAACACCATCAGGCAAGATCTCTTTCTCTTCATCTCCATCTCCATCTCCATCTCCATCTCCATCTCCATCTCCATCTCCATCTCCATCTCCATCTCCATCTCTATCTCCATCTCTATCTTTTCCTTCACCTACATGAAACAACTGATCTTGCGTGGTATATACGGAAACAGAGTCCAAAGGAGACATTCCATTGGTTTCTTCTAGCTTTGAGCTCTCATTCTCTTCATCTCCATATTTTTCTTCACCAGCAAGAAACAACTGATCTTCCTTGGAATCTACGGAAACAGAGTTCAACGGAGACATTCCATTAGTTTCTTCTAGCTTTAAGCTCTCTTTCTCTTTATTCCCAGCTTCACCTTCATCTGCAAGAAACATATGATCTTGCGTGATCTCTAAGGAGACAGAGTCAACCGGAGAGATTCCATTGGTTTCTTGCTTTGAGCTCTCTTCTTCTAGTTTTAAGCTCTCTGTCTCTTTATTTCCAGCTTTACCTTCATCTGCAAGAAACACATGATCTTGCGTGGTCTCTACGGAAACATAGTCCAACGGAGATATTCCATTGGTTTCTTGCGTTGAGCTCTCTTCTTCTGCAATTATACAAACAAATCTAAATGAGAATAAATTTTCAAAAAACATATAAACGATTACGATTTGTTGTGTTTACCTGTTAAACTGGCGGTTGCATTGTTGTTTCCCATATCATCTCCTTTGATAAGTTTTCAATGAACTCTGAAGAAATCTGAGAAACTGATAACAGAGAGCAATAAGAAGAAAGAGGCTTGACCGAAGGAGAGGGTTCTGGGTACTATTTGTGTATTAGCTTAATTAAAGCAATCTTTGGGGTTTTATTAATTTTGTTTTATGTTAGTTAAATGCTTATTAGTTGGCCTCACTTTTGTTGAGACCCTACAAAAACATTATGAGACCATATGATATGTAAATGTTTCATATAAAAACCGTAGGACATTTTCATATACATGTTTCTAAGTTAGAAACACGATGATTTATAATGTTATACTATAGTGAATTCCAACTTTTAAATTTAGAATTTTTAGCCATAACTTTATTGTTACAAGAACTCCACCAAATCTCTATATAATGTTGTGAAAGAAACCTGGATTAGTATCTACTAATCACTGATTTCTAGATTTTGTACTAAAATAAATGTTATGACAAAGATATCTATAAATTAAGAAGAAAAAAACAGATCAAGACATGATAATAAATATATCATAATATGATTAACCTTATGCCAATAAATATTTCCATCACATTAATAATCACTTAGCATAATCTGAAATATTTGATAGCATAATTCTTCTCTATATTTTGTAATTAGTCTCTTTAATTGGTTTGTTGAACGTAGTACAAAAGTCTACAATATACATTAAAACCCGCAATTCTATTTCTTTGTTCAATGAACAATAGGTAGATACTAAACTGATATGCAGTTCTATGACCAACCATGTTTGGCCCTTGTAAAACGTATTATGTGTACATAATTAATATTGCTAATATTTATTATTCAATGTTCGGTGAGCAGTGAGACACTAGTAGAGTTCTAATTAAGAAAATATAAAAGGCTACATTATCACACACAAAAAAAAAAAAAACATTATTGGTGGTGGGCATATATGTTCACCCCTTTTTAAGTGATGAAATGATTCGTATATTAATTTACACTTGAAATTTTCTTAAGAAAACTCTGATGAGCCAATGGACCTCATCTTTAATCATTTTCGGTATAGTTTTCTTCTGTAACTTTTATCTTGGATATAAATTAATGATTTGAATAGATATCTAAGAGTATAAATTTAAGTAGTAGGATAAAAGTATAGACATCATTTTAATTATTTAATATGCAATTATTCGTTAGCAATTAGAGTGATTTCGGCTGTATCATCAAGCTAATGATTACAACAAATTGGTTCTTCTTTTATTATTTCTTTCAAACTTTTTGAAATCATTTTCTTTTTAGCTAAGTTAATTGGAAACCTAAGCATAAATCCTACGAAAACCGACTAAATTACCCACTTTTTATGATTTTTGTCGTCACTTTTAAAGTTTGTGTGGTTGGTAAATTGTGTTAGAGTAAAAGTTGAAGAGATTTTTTTTTTTCCTGTTGTAGTTTTTTTACTAGTCACATGAAAAAGAAATGAAATTAACTTTTCTTTAAATTATAGGTTTCATTTAAAAAGGTTAGTGAGTCGATTGAATTGATTACTTAAGTAAAAATACCTATAATTTTCCACTAATATTAAACATAGATATAATATATATCATTAACTAATATATTATTGGTAGTAATATGAGGTCATTTTTGACCCAAAAAAAAAATCTGAGGTCATTTCTAAATTATAAATCGAATAATTGTTTCCTTATCATTTTATGTAATAATTTAAAATCAACATAAATGATGGGAAAACAAATATCAACGGTCGAAAAAATGTATTTAGGAACTCAACCAAAAATCATCAGTTTAAGTCTCCCCTAAAATTCCAACACCAAAACCCAAGACTTAACTGACTCACACAGTTCTGAGATAGTCTCAAACCGTTTCTTGTTTTCTTCTTATATATATATATATACATAGAATTAAGAGCCTCAAAATCTCTGAGTAATTAAAGAAAACAGAATGAGTGGTAGGAAGAGGAAAGTTCCGATAGAGAAGATTGAGAAGAAATCTTCACGAGCCGTTTGTTTCTCCAAACGCCGTTCAGGTCTTTACCGTAAAGCCTCCGAGCTCTGTCTTCTCTCTGGTGCACAGATGGCGATCTTTATGACTCCTCCTTCTTCTGAATCTCGCTTCTCTTTCTACTCCTTCGGTCATTCCTCTGTTGATGGCGTCGTTGACTCTTTCCTCAAGGATCAACGTCCTGTTCCGGAGGATAACATTTTCCGGTTAGGGTTTTGGTGGGAAGACGAGAGTCTTGCCAAATCGGAGAGTACAGAGGAGTTGAGTTGCGCTATAGATTCCATCTCGAGGATGTTGAGAGATCTGAAGGAATTGCGTTTGCAGAACAACGATATCAAGAAGCGGAACCTTGTTTTACAAGAAACGCAAAAGCTTTGATCAAACCCTAAATCATCAGTCCTCTTCTTCAACTTTTGGTATTCTTGATGATCGTTTCAGAAAAGATACGGATATGGATGTATTCAATGATCAAGTCTTGGCGATTTCTGAAAGTACGGACAAATCTACAAGAAACTTGGATGGATACAGTAACCAAGATTGGGAGCTTGATCAACTCATAGATTTTGGGTTTTTGTTCGATGATTATTTCGAGACCACTCAAGAGCTTACTGAAACTGCTAACACTAGCCTTTTGATGAATACAGAGATCGAAAATGTCTCGATGGTTACTAATCCAAATCTGTGCTCTGATTATGAAGCTGTTGAAGATGGTGCTTCAAAGAGGTTTGTATGAAGATGATCTCAGCATTTTCATTGAGTTACCTAACATTGCTCCACTTGTAGGCAATTCAACTTCTTATCTTATTTTCTTCTGTGTTGTATAAATCACGAATATGTATAGATTTTTTCGGTTAACTTCGGTTAGAGTTGTTTCTTGTCAATCCGGTTTGACTTCGATAAATTTACCATATTTCATGGATCAAACTCGAACCGATTCTGTTTTGGTTTTGGCTTAGTGATTAATTGTGAGTTATCCGGTTATATAGTTTGGATTTGGTGTTTTGTGTCTATTTATGAATCTTCTCAGGGATGTCATCAATGGCTAACCTTGTTTTGTTTCAGTTTAGTGGCTGAGTATTAGTGTATTACAAAACCATGTTTTGTTTACGGTGTAACACAGAACTTGAAACTTGTGATGCTAAAATGGATTCAAATCTAATGTGCTTGTTGCTAAAAAATGTAGGATGTTCCATAGATACAATGCTCATCAAGAGAATTCAGAATAGGAATCTGAGTTTGCTTATCAGTAAAGAATCTCAAAAAAAAAAAAAAGCAAACATCAGTACCAATATCAAAGTACCTAAATTAGACCAGCCTTGAAGGTGGAGAATTCATTATTACATTCAAAGAACAAGGCTCATAGTACTTCCCAAACATGAACAAAAAGTCTTGAGTTATATAGACATAAGAGGTTGCCTAAAAAACCCTATGACATAAAGAAATCAAATAGATCAGTCGTCAGATAGGTCCAAGATAGTCACCTTCCAAACTAGCCAACGCCTGAAACTCCCTCTCTACCTCCAGCCACTTGGTCCCGATCACCATAACCCTAAGCCTAGTCCCAACCTCAATCCGAGACATCTTCTCATTCATGAAGATAGGATTCTCTCCCACGATGTACTTGTAATCAGGCATCTTGATGTAGGAGAGGAATATGTTCTCGATAGGACCACATGTCAAGAAGACACCGTGCTTCATCACCTTGGTCACCACACCTTGAACTATCTCTCCTTTGAAGATCTTGAAAGTGAGTCCACTGAAAAGTACAGGGAACAAAACTTCACCGGTGTTCTCTCTGATTTTGCCTTCACCGATCTTGTCCAGAGTAGTGAGGGCCACGTAGTAGCCATACTCGTTGGTAGCTTTCTTGGAAGCAAACATGTCTAGTAACTGTACAAGTATAGCTCTCTTGAGCATCAGCCCTTTGGCGTCCATGTTTTCAGCTGAAATCATCACATTCCATGGTATCTGAACTTTGAGAAACATTTTTTCAACCTTCAAAAACCAAATCAAACCAAATGTCAAATCGCTATTCAAAGCACTACACAATCCTCACATTCATTTCAAAGGAAAGTAAAAAAAAAAAAAAGAGAAAGATTCAGTTTTTAAGTTCCTCTATGAGAACAAACCATCATCAGATACCAGAGTCTCCGTTTTTATGAAGAATTTGGACACAAAATCATATTGGGATTCAAATTTGGACATGCATTAGCAAATTACCAACTCCTTCTATCTTTTTCACTCAAACATAAAATCGGAAGACGATAATAAGAAGCATTAAAATTAAGATTACTTTGATTTTTCAACTTATTCAGATCTACGAGAAATTGCGAACATAATCAAAATTGATGAACTGAGAAAATTTGATGAAGATGATTTTAGAGCTTACCGTGATTTCAGTAGAAGAGAGTCTGAAAAGTGAAAATGAATCGCCGACATGACTCTAACTCAACACGGGAGTGAGACTATGTATCAGATTATTTTTAATGGGCTTTTATTTAATTTTGGGCTTAGATTTAAACTCGGCCCATACGATTAAGTAAACCTTCTAGATCATTTAGAGATTTTCAGAAGGAGCGGAGTGATTTCTGGTTCGGGAAAACCACCGGCGCACATCTTTTTCCGGTAATCAAAGATTCTCCACCAACGTTACGTAAATCACAGTTTTTAAAAATCACATCTTTTTTTGTTGATTCAGCTTTATATATTTCTATAAATGTATGAGATGTCACTTTTACAAACTCTACCGAAACAAAAATGACAAGAGATAGATTACTACTGTCTTGTTGTCCTTCTCGTCAATGTAACTTTATGCTCTAGCTGAGAACTCAGCAGATACTATTTATAGTGTTATACATGTTGATGGGATGGGCTATCAATGCACATTAGTAGTACTGAGACTAAATTACTTGCTCACAATCTTCTTTTTACGTTTTTAGTTTTTACCAAACCACTTGGTCTTGTTGGCCAATTAAAAAAAAAAAAAAAAAAAGCAAATTTACTTGTTTACTTGCACATGTGACAAAATCTATGATGTGTGTCTGTGTGTGATGAAGGAAGCCACGTCCTCAGTTTACTTGCACTTTTCGACTAGACGTGGCTCCTTACCAATCTCACCTCATTTTCCTCTCGTTTATCAAATTTTCTTGGCTACTACGTGTTTTGTGTGTTTTAACTTCAATTCCAAAAAAAAAAAAAAAAATTCACATTTTAAACCATTTCAAATGTAAAAGGGAACTAATTCTAAAGTTTGTACCACTTTTTATGGGTTTTATTTTTATTTTTATTTTTATTAATGTCCTTTGTTTTGTTTCGTTTTTAATATACATGGTTATTTTCCTATGGGCGAAAATGGATGTGTTACAATAAAGATGAAATAAATCTCATAAGTAAGAAAACAAATTTCTGAGGACACTCTTTCTTCCCAAAAGAGTAAAAAATCTTCAATTTAGTTTTTTCTTTTCTTATCCTTTTTCATATTTGTTTCCACTTATTACTCAACTACACACCACTCAAACGCAAGCGTAAAATAAGCAATCTATACTTTATAAGTAAACAAATAAAATTCAGAAAATACTGGACCTATCATCCACCTTCACCCATTCTATAAATAAGTAAAGACATGTATCCTTAGTTACACCACAAACCAGTTCCATCTCATTTCTCTAAGTCTTAGCTTACTCAATTTTCTCACTACGTACTTCATTCTTGATTGGTCTCTGGAGTTTAAAAACTTAATCAGAAATGGCAACGGCGTCGTTTAACATGCAATCAGTGTTCGCTGCTCCTTCCGGTGGATTGAGTTCACCACGCAACATCAGAAACACAAACCAACTCTTCTTCAAGAGGAATGCTTCGGTGGGAATCATCAGATGCATGGCTCAGGTAAAATATATACCTCTTATCACTTCCCTACGTTACTTATTTGACTTTTAATCCTGACCGTTCGTTGCGTTGACTCTTTTCTTAAGGACGATTCTATCAAAGAAGATCCTTCTTCGCCCTCTATCTCGGCCGCTCAACCACAAATGCCGTCGCCGCCGTCTCCTCCTCCAGTAAGCAAGCCTAAGGTAAGAACTATAACCTTTGTACTTCAAACCTTCGCAAAAATGAAGAAACGTGTTTGTTTGAAAAGTAATATTGTGGGTACAGTACTTGAAAAATATTTGTTAATTATTCAGGTGAGTACCAAGTTTGGAGATTTACTAGCGTTTAGTGGTCCAGCGCCGGAGAGAATAAACGGAAGGCTAGCAATGGTGGGGTTCGTGGCGGCGATTGCGGTAGAGCTGTCCAAGGGAGAAAACGTGTTTGCTCAGATCTCCGACGGTGGCGTCGGGTGGTTTCTAGGAACTACGGCGTTGCTGACATTGGCATCGATGGTTCCGCTGTTCAAAGGAGTAAGGGCGGAGTCAAAGTCCAATGGGTTCATGACGTCAGACGCCGAGCTATGGAACGGTCGTTTTGCGATGCTTGGCCTCGTCGCGTTGGCCTTCACTGAGTACGTCAAGGGTGGGACCCTTGTCTAAGGCTTTATTTTTTTGGTCAGTGTTTGACTTTTGTTATGAGTTTTGTAACGCATAGTTCGACTAACTATGAATGAATTAATAGTGTTTTACTATTTGCTTCGATAATAAGAATTATTGGTAAAGTATAGAGTTAAAAAGACATGAATATTGAATAGACACAACTGTTGGTAAAATACAACCATTTTAATTTTAAAAAAAAAATCGCTATATAAACCGTCTATTTTTGTTAAAATTATCATTTAATTTTTGAGTATCTAGATTTTATTAAAATATCTACATTTTTATGAAAATTAATTAAAAAAATAAAAAACCAGAGAATTCTATGAATTTGTGCAGATTCATAATAATGTTCGTTGAAAAATACGTTTGAAACTATTGAACAAATTAATATTCAAAAATAATGTATTTTCTTAAATTAAAATTTGTGAAAATAACAAAATTTGATAATTATCTAGAAAGTGCAAAACATAAAAAGGAGTAAATACGTAATTAATGTTAAATTTAAATAGTGAAAGGACGAAACTTATACAAAAATAAATTATCAAAAAAGGAATAATAAAGAGAATCAACTTTTACATTTATTGAGATTGTTATTGTTTATCTGAAATAAAAAAAATTAAATAGCAAATGTTTAATTTTAAATTGCATCAGAAGTTGACAAATAAAAAGTATTGATATACAAAGGATGTGATGTTCTGAGGCAAAGCTAAACTGAAGAACGATAAAGCCCAAAAGTAAAAGCCCTTCTCTGATATTCTCTATCTAATGAATATATCCTCTCCAAAAAGAATCAGAAACAAGAACTCACCACTAATCTACTTAAGCTGCTCAAAACTATAGACCAAAAATATGAAGTGAGGATCATTTGTACATTGGCAATTTGTTAACATAAAGAAAGGAACTGTTCTTAAATATCTTGAGCTTCAATCATAGGTTATAGCATCTCCTCGATTTCAGTTTCTTGTTAAATGTCTGTAAACCAAGCAATGAGAGTTTAGAAGGAAATTATTTAAACCATTTAACAAAAGCTTTCCATATGATTCTCTTCTTACCTTCACAGTTTAGATCAACTGAAAGATTGAGACTTTTTATCTGGCGTTCAGGTGACTCACACTGCGTTGGAGATCTCACGCAGCCAAGGTTTTGTGAGTATGCAGCGTTCATCAGTGGCTGACGATTCAGAAACCAAACTCCTGTAGACTTTTTGCTCTTAAAGAATCTTCTGCACATACAGAAAACTTTTCAGTTTTCAGCGATTTGGAGTAAGCATATAAGACTATAAATCACCTGTCCTTCCGCTTTTCACGATATCTTTGCAACGACACCTTTCTCTCTGCCTGACTCTCCATATCTTAAGAACGACCAACAAGAAAAATTAATTAACTCCACAAGTCATATAAAATGTAGAACAACAACCAAGTCAAGTTTATCCGCCTCCAAGTTAACAATATTCACATAGCATTGCACAGGTGAAAGCAGTAATGATCAAACTTTGCTCTCATAATCATTAAGGTAATATGAATACTACTTGTACCAGAATGACGAGAAGAATTCGCTCTTTCAAGGCCAATTTGAGGAAGTTCTACAATCTTCTCTGCAATAACAGAGAAAATGGAATAAGTATCACAAAATGGTACAAGAGGCATCTGCATATTCCATACAAGCTAGTATAGGTACCACCATACAGCATTTAGGTATGCTTCTTTGATCAACTACACATGCTTCCTTTCAGAATTGGACCAAAACAAAAGCCAAGTTTGGTGAAAAAGAATAAATATGAAACAAAGATCTATTATATATGTCAGAAAAGCTAGAGATGTAGCTCCATTCACTTTTCTAGTTTAATCATATACAAATCAAAATCATTTCAAGTTCTGAAAAGCAAATCAGACTCTTTCGCAAGAGCTTACCTTTACTCGTGGGAACAGAAGTCATACTAGTAGAAGCAAAATTACAATTTACAGGCAAACCAATAGGATTAGCTGCCAGGTGAATGATTGACTGCGCCTGCAAACAAATATACAAGACACATGGTAACAAAACTTCTACATTTTCAGGCTAGACAGAATAATGATTTGTTCATTAACCTTTTCAAATGTTACTCCTTCATAAACATTCACTTTCCCACTATAGAATATTGTCATTTGCCTTGTATCAACTGAGCTTCTGATACAAAACATTACAGAAAAAAAATTGTTTAAACAGCATTAGAATGATATTAGTTAATTCGCTTATATAACTAACAACTAGCACATGGTAAATGTAAACCACAATACAATAAACCCTCTTAACTTAACAAAACTAAACTAGCAACGATCATGACATCATTCCTTATTAACCAAAATTCCAAGGACACTACTTAGAACTGAACAAAGAAGAACAAAATATACTAACTACATAGTCAGATAAAACCACAATGAACTCTCTTCGAAACCCATGTTCCCCTGTGATGATATCTAATAAAATCTTACCTAAAAATCAAAACTTTAATGTCACAATTGTCTTAAGTTAAAAAACATTCCAAAGCGCATATAAGCAAACAGAGAGATAATGAAATAAAACTTGAAAAGAGTTTCGTAAAATGAAAAATGTAAAAAAAAAAAAAAAAAAAAAACCTGGCAGAAACTGTAGTTGATCTTGGACCTTCATCTTCCGGATAAAGAATCTGGTCATAAGCTTCAAAATCGTAACTTTTCACAATCGGCTGAGAAACAAGGATCTTACGGACAATGCCGGAGTCGTCGCCGGGTGGCTCGAATAGAGCTTTAAGAGAAAGAACTTGTTGGATCGCTTGAGATTTGTTCCAAGAAGGTTTACGCATTCCTGTAACGACACGTGTCAGTCGTCGTCATCGGAAGAAGCTGAGAGAGAGTTAAAAAAAATAAAAGAATAATAATAAAACCTTTTTCTTTGAGGAATCTGCGGCAGTCTTCACGAGTGAGCTGAGAAATGTCTTCTTCAGTTAGCAGCTTAAGAGGCTTCTCGAGTATTGATTTAGCCGGTGAAACTTCCACATCCATCTTCTTTTACTCAGTCACCGGGGGACACAGATGAAGAGAGCAGTGGTGTTTTTGGAATAATTGGAGAGTTTTGGGGTAAATTTAGGAGAACGAGAGAGAGTGAGGTCTAATAAATAGTTTTCAATGGGGTTTCGATTTTGGGGGAAATTATTGGTTTTCGGAGCTGGGAAGCTCCCTAGACTGCCACGTCAGATCCATGTCTTGTTTGTTATTATTCATGCCGGCTAAGTTGCTATTTTTCTTTCGTCTATTGTTTTAATCCAAATAAAATATTCAGAGAATAAAATATGATTATTCTGCAGTTGCAATTATTATTAATATATTAATCAGGCACTTAAAATATAATTATTAAGGAGTGTCAATTTGCAGTGGATTCATCTTACAGTTCTTTTTCCAAGAGCTTACCGATTTTAAGTTTGTAACCAATTTGGACAAATCATTCTGGTGGATCTTAGGCCACCTATATAGCCGACTTTTACATAAAAGCAGCAGTAAACAACTAAACATTTATACGGCTAGTAACAATTTTATGTCTAAAACAGAAAGAAAATAAATAAAAATCCTATTTACAAATTAGAGTACACAAACTGCAACAATCGGCTAAGGAGGAACTAACCACTACAATACACCAACATCTATAAAATTGACTTCTTTTACTTTTTCATATAAGTTTGACGATTAAATCAAGGGCTTTGTTTGGTTTACCCCGGACCAGTCCTATGGTAGTGTTAATAGATCTTCTTCTTGATGTATATAAGTTCAGATAGGGATTTTGTTGCTTTCATGCATGTTTTTGTGGTCTCTTGTTTTTTTCTGTTGGATCATCACCTACAAGTTAAGTGTGTGTTAACCGTAACTACTAGTAACCGGATCTGTAAATGAGTCTCTTTCCCGCATATATAAACGCAGTGGTTTTGAGTATATAGTGTTTTTGTAAAACGGATACGACATGGATGATAACGAGAGACTAGAGGAGAATGTAACTAAGCTTACAAGTTAAGCATACCAAAGCCAGAAATCTTCACAGGGATACAAACACATGCATCACTTGAGAGTTGAGAGGAACGCTCTCTTTATTGTAGGCCTTGTTTATAGATCTCAATTTCAGAAAGTAAGAGAAGAGCTCTCTAAGCAGAGGCGTTGATCACAAAGTTATCAACATATTCTTTCCTGTAAAAGAACAGATTATATCGCATGAGAGAACTTACACAAGGTATGCTTTTTGATGAGACAAAATGGGAAAACAGGACATTGTTTACCTAGCAGGAAGATGGTCGTGTGGGCGATTGTATGGTGTCCACACCGGTTCACCCACGAAAAGCCGCATTGCCTGCTTAATATGAAAATTCATTTTCATAAGCAATAATGACTAGAAAAACCTAGCCAAGTAAGAATGAACCTTGATATAGTTGAATTTTCCAAGTTAAATGACTAAAAGAAGACGAAATAAGAGGAACCAAGGCTCGAGAACAATAAAATATTTCAGTTTTCTAACCAAGCAGAAATATATGATGAATCAATCAAAGACTAGAAACTGCTAAGAATGAACCTTTATATAGTTGTCTGAGTCCACGGTGAAGCGATGATATATTCCAGCAGGCAAGACTATCATACCCCCTTTCTTTACCCATACTCTAATCCAAGCTTCATCACGATCCCTCACATCAAAGTAACCTTTTATCCATGGAAACAAAGCATCACTTTAGCACTATATCAAAGATTCTCAAGTAGAGCAGCCAATAAAACTACATACCACTTCCTGCAACGCAGTAACGAATCTCTTCATCAGTATGCAGATGTTCTTCGAAAAAGCTCTTTACTTTTGCTTCATAGTTTGGAAGTTTTTCCGGGCATACCTCACAAAAGTCCTGAATTTAAAAAAAAACTATCTTCAAACCAAGTCTCAAGCTCATAAATATACACATCAAAACCAAGTTCAATTCACTTAATCTAGCATTGAAAATCTAAGTAATACAAAACAATAGAGTAAAACAAACAAACCATGTAAGAGTAACCACGAGATTCGCGGATCTTCTTCAATTCCTCATCAGTTTCATAGTTATCAGCATCAAGTCTCCAGCTAAGTACACCAAGTTCTGCACATAAACATTTACACAATGTTAAAACAATAGGTTAGTAGAGAGAACAAGATCGAATTCAAACACACACAAAAACAAACCTGCAAGTTTATCCAAAGATACAAACTCCTTAGGATCCTTGTGATGAGGAAGTCTCTGATCTTCATCACTATCATCCATGTACCAAGCTTGAATCACCTCTTCTCTTCCATCCTGCAAACACAAATTCACAACAACAACAAAAACATATTTTAGATGCAAAGCAAATCTAAATCTGATTTTGAGTACAATAAAATTTCAAATATTATAGAAATCGTCGATTTCAAAATCGATGATGAAGAGGAAACTAATCTGCCTTCGCAAATCGTCGAAAGGGATCAAATCCCAAAACCGGAACCTAACGGATCGATAACACAATCGGAGATTCATGGAATTTGCGAGTAGCAATAACCAAATTCAGAAGCAAAGGAGAAGAAGAAGAAGAAGAAGAAGAAGAAGAAGAAGAAGATTTAAGGTACCTTGATAGCTTCACCCATCGTCGTCGTCTTCGTTATGCCGTTGTTCCTTTTCGTTCTTCAAGACCACGCGATTATTGATTTCTACTTTAAAACATGCCAAAAAATGTATTCTGCTAGCTTACTTTACTAAAATACCCTTCAGTGATTCGTTTTAGACCATCGTCGTTTCTAAATATAATATATATATATATATATATGAATCATCTAATTAATAAAGAAATGTAAAGTTAATAAGTGTATATATATAATTTAGTTATTACATTTTTTTATTATTTCACTTTAAACAATAGTTTATAAAATTATAGAAAATATCTATATATATTAAATATATAAAAGAATTATATAATATAATAATAAATTTGACGATATTTATTTTCAGAATTCTTATACTCGCTAACATATAAAATATGTTTTTTTTTCTATATACAATTCACGTTTTTGCAATTTTTATTTATTATCCGACTATGATATCAACTTTAACAAAACTAGAAATCATCAAAACTACTACACTGAAAATACTATACCCAACAAAAACATAAACTCTAATTAAAAGAGACATGTAAAATCAATAAAATTCATTGAGAGAAAAGAACATACAGTTACTAGAATCGTGTCTTTTCATTTTTATTTTTTAATTAGAAATAGTATGGCGGCTGCTTAAGCCAACGCTGGCTGCAAAAAGGGTGGAAAAGAAAATTAAATTTGGAAACTAGCCTTTCAAAGAGTGAAATAATTGAGAGATAAAACATTTTTTTTTTCTTTTTGTAACTGTTTATATGATTTAGTTTCAAGAAAGAAAGAAAAGTTGTACTTTTGGGATTCTCAGGCTTTGGAATTTAGGTGGGAAGTTGCAAATCTCACTTGTTAAAAGCCTTAAATGGTAAGTAGATTTCACTTTTTTATTTATTTCAGTTTTTTTTAAAAAGTAGATTCCCTTAAAAATATGGGAAATAGTTCTTAAATCTTTTTTTTTCTTACAAAATATAGTTTTTGATCCTTTAGACTGAAAATCTAAATACTACTTTATTTTGGTTTCTCATTTTAAACAAAACATCAATTTCTTACATTTATAAATTTATTTCTTTTGGCAAATTACAAAAAACAAAATTAAACTATAACCCAAAAACCATTTAAAACTAACAAACATTCATGGCCTAAAATAAACAAATTAATTATCTCATACATATCACAAAGTTATGTTACTTCCAAATGGAAACTCAAGTTTAATAATCACTCATCAATCAGATCTCATACTAAAACACCATTTACATAATACACAAACCGCCATACTCTCTCGTCTCTCTAACCTACCCAAAACTACAGACCCAAAAAAATGGAAACAAACAGGAAAAAAAAGAACAGCACTGATCAGTGACCAAAATACTTTATCCAAGCTCAAAGCTCAATCCATGTTTTCTTCAAACAACGAACGAGAACATTCATTGTATGCTTTTGTTCCTTTTGTACATGGCAATTTGTTAAAAAAAAAGAAAAGGAATTGTTCTTCATGTATTGAGTGAGCTTAACCACCTTTTGATCCACATATAATCTCTCCAATCTTATTATATATCTAGTAAAAGGACGATAAAAGTTTAGAGGTAACTCAATCATTGGAACCATTTAACAAATGCTTTTCACTGATTCTTCTTCATACCTTCGCTGTTTAGATCACTGTTTAGATCAACTGAGAGATTGGGACTTTTTATCTGATTTTCAGGTGACTCGCAGAGCCCTGTACCGCTAAGGTTTTGTGAATATGCAGCGTTCATCTGTGGCTGACGATTCAGAAACATCCCAAAGTTAGAGGATGCAACTCCTGGAGCCTTTTTGGTCCTATAGAATCTTCTGCTCATAAACAAAAGGTATCAGTATACCGCTACTTGCAATAACTGGAAATCATTGCGACAACGATTGTTTCTTTAAATCACCTGTCCTTCCGCTTTTCACGATATCTTTGCAACGATACTTTTCTGTTCGCCTGACCCTCTGCATATTCAGAAATACCAGCAAACACACAAGAACATATGGTTAAATACACAGGTTTTCCAGGTCATATATCAAGCAAGCAAGCCATTACGTAAAAACGAGTGTGTACAGGTGAGAGCAGGTGGATCAACTCAGGTGTTTAAAGCTTCAATAGGATAACACAGGTTTTTATATCATTAAAGGTAATATGAGGAATGTTTGTACCAGTATCACGAGAAGCATTTGCCTTTTCAAGGCCATATTGGGGAAGCGCGACCATCTTCTCTGCAAATTTAAATAAAATTTTCAGATGCTTTTAGACAATGTGAGCATCTGGAATCAGTATCACAAAAATGTGCAAGAGGCAGCAGCACCATGCAGCATGCAAACATGCTTATTTGGTCATTTAATAATGCCTCCTTTCAGAATTGAACAAAATAAATCTGTGTTTGGCACTAAATATAACAACGATCTACTTTATCTGTCATAAAAGCTTGGGATACAGCTCCATTCACTTTAAAAACAAAATCATTTCAAGTTTGAATAATATATCTATCAACTGAAAAGCAAATCAGACATTTTAGCAAAAGCGCACCTTTACTCATGGGCTTAGAAATCAGTCTATTAGGAGCAAGAATACCATTTTCAGGCAAATCGATTGGATTGGCTGCAAAGTGCATGATTGACCACGCCTGCAAACCAATATATAGGATGCATGATCAAAACCATGCCACCATATTTCAGGCTAGACAGAATAATGTTATTCATTTACCTTTTCAGGTGGTACTCCATCATAAACATTCACTTTTCCACTATAGAATATCGTCATTTGCCCAACCAGCGCATTATTTTCAGCTGGGCTTCTGATACAACATTACAGACAAGTGTGTTTAATACAACATACATAAACAGAATTGGATAGTAGTTCGTTAATGTAACAACAATCACACCATCGTGTATTAAGCTTTCGTAAATGGACTACTCCTAAAACTCTTGTTCGTATAAAGAAATCTTTGCAGAATCCACAAATCAGTAGCCCAAAATATCAACCAATGAAGTAAGTAACTGACTTTTCATTGAGTAGCAATGATCACATCAAGTCATACCTATCCTTAAAAACAAGAAGAGTATAATAACCCCAAAAAGATATGGACATACTAACTACACAGATACATATAAAAGCCTCTCTATCTAACTCTAATAACCTAACAACAGTGTGACCAATCCACCATTAAACAGATATAGTTTCAGTCTCTAAGTATTTAAATATAGAACAAAATACTCACAAAATGAATGTCACAAAGCATCACTCTTCACTTCACTTAAAGAACATTGAAGCAGTAAAGAACATATCACATAAATTTGAAGTATAAAAATGTAAAAACCTGGGAGAAACTGTGTTGTAGCAATCTTTGTCAGTTACAGATTGACCACCAGAAAACTCAGCTGACCTTGGAGAGTCTCTTCTGTGGCATGGACCTTCATCTTCCTGAAAAGGAATCCGGCCACAAGCTCCGAGCTCATTACTTGGCTCAATCGACGTTGTTGTAACCTGTGAACATAAGAGAGTACATAGTAAAGCAAAAATTCCCCTAAATCAGCACTAATTAGAGTTCTCCTTAGCCTCTTGTGAGCGAATCGACTGAGAAATAGAAGCAAATATCGAAATAGCTAACGAGAGGAGGATTAGGCGGATGAGAAACGAGGATCTTGCGGAGGATTCCGGCGCCGGAATCATCACCAGGCTCAAATAGAGCTTTGAGAGAAAGAACTTGCTGGATCGCCTGAGATTTGTTCCAAGAAGGCCTACGCATTCCTGTAACGACACGTGTCAGCCGCCATTCTCGGCGAAGAAAAACAAAAAAAAGAGCTCCGAGAATTCAAAAATTGACCGGGAAATTCGAGAGCAAAATCATCCCGGAAAAAAAAATGGAGAAAGAAGAAGAAGAAAAAACACCTTTCTCTTTAAGGAATTTGCGGCAATCTTCGCGAGTAAGCTGAGAAATGTCTTCTTCAGTGAGTAGCTTCAAAGGCTTCTCAAGTATAGACTTGGCTGAAGGAACTCCTACATCCATCTCGTTTCTCAGATTCCGGCCAAAACGGCCTTACCGGAGCCCAAGCGGAAGAGCAGTGGCGTTTTCGTAATTATTGGAGGGTTTTAAGGGCAAAATTAGAAGAGAGAGAGAGAGCTGAGAGAGAAAAGGAAAAATTAAAAAATAATAAAAAGGAGAAAAGAGTGAAGTCTTAATAGTAAAGAGAGTCTATGGGCTTTCAATTTTAGGGGAATGGTTTTTGGAGCAGGGAAGCTCCCTAGACTGCCACGTAAGCTTTTATTGTCTTTGTATATATTATAACCTAATCATGGCTGCTAAGTATACTTCTATTCTCCAATTATTTTTATTTTTATTTTCAGCTATGTTTTTCTCCTGATTTTTTTTATTCCTTTGGTAAATCTTCTGCTGGATTAGTGCTGTGTCAAGAATAAAATTAAGGTAATTAAAACATAATATATCATGAGTGATTAAGGAGAAAGAGATTATTTTAGTTATAGATTGAGCTGTGTTTTGTTTATTTATTGGTGAGTGGGATGTCAGTTTCCATGTGACCTTCAATTAGCTACTAATTATTTCTATAAATAGATTACAGTTTTTCCAAAAATAGAATAGTTTTCTTTTGTTCTTTGTTTGTAGACTACTTTAGTCAAGATCGAGCATAAAGTTTTTTGCTTTTTCTTCATGTTTATTACTTTACCCCAACTCGACAAAAATCAATTCATGATCAGTTAATTATATTAATAAAATTTAGTACTTAAGAAATCCGACATTATAATTTTGATGTTAAACATGAAATGACTTGTTGAAGGCTTGAAGCCAAACCAGTTAGTTGACATTGAACATTGTTAAATTTCTTTCAACAATGATATTTTTTTTTTCTGTTTAGTATCGATGTTAGGTATTGAACCATCCGTAGAGCTTTTGGGAAGTGTTTTACATTTGTATTTATTTGACGGAGGAGTTTATGTCCGGCATTGCCATACTTCCACGTGTCAAATTACAATTGGCTTATTATTGTACTGTTTAAGATAAAGTACTCGAATCCTCTAACAACATTAATGTTAAGAGAGGTATTTTACACTCTCACCCGTCAATACTATTCTTTCCGTTTCATAAATATATATAAGAGATAGTTAATCTTTTATTTTTTTAAAATGTTACTTTGCATTTCCAATAGAACTTTTAAAGCTAAAATTCTAACTTACCTTTTTATACAAAACTAATTCCTTTTGAATAAACTATTTTAGTGACATATAAAAAGGACATGTATTTTGTAATTTGAAGTTTTCTTAGTTTGTATAAAATGTGTCAAAAAATCTCTATTTTTTTTAATAAAAAGAGTAATAACTAAAATATTCGGTTAATCTACTAGTGGATAATCTACTTTAATGATTTTAGCCAGAATCATTTAGATATATGTAAATGAAAATGTCTCACCACATAAAAATTGAAGACTAGTCCTTTTCCGAAATGAAAACCAAAACAATTGAAAAATACAAGAGAGTAATAATAAATTGACAAGACGAAGGAGGGAAAATATATTTTCACATGAGTCTGACCAATATGAACTCCCTCGTTTACATTGCTTGGTCTGCCGTGGCATTCCTTCTCCCAATCAAAAACTCACATTATAAATTATTCCAGAATATGTTAGGTCCAAAATCCAATATATATTTTATTTAAAGTGAAATTGATTACAAAGCATGATACATACGTTTATCCTCGTAATTTACACGGCCAGATCTGGGCATAGAAGAAAGGTAATACATTCACCTAAAGCCTCTATTTTTAAATTTTTTGTTTTTTGTATTAAAAATATTGTTATCACATTTTAATAACGGAAAACAATACAAATTTACTGTGTATTTTGTCATATAAAACTAAACTATGTTTCTACATAACCTAAGTATTTCTGTGTATTTCATAAATAGAAATATATATATATATTTTAAAATATATATTAATTAATATATGTATATATATGTGTGCGTTTTTTCTTCTTTTAAACCCATCACTTGTTGATACTGTGACGATAAAAAACGTAAAACATAATTTACCACGAATATCAGAGGTTTTGAAATGTAACATATACGTAAACAATATTGTTTTTTTTTATAACTCTATTAGCCTATTGTTAGTCAGTTAAATTACTAGTTTACAATCGTAACAACCATAGGCGATAGGTTCTTTCATCGGAAAATATGATCACACAATGATCTAGTGTAACTTTGTAAACTTCCATTGACTAGTAAAATTTCGTGAGTTAAACTCCCGCTAAGCACCTCACCAAATGAGCTATATCGATTAAAAAAAAAATTGCGATTCTCATAACTGAATACTGATTAACAAATTTCATTGTTCTATCTTTTGGATTAATTAAAAAAAAAAATTCGTCTACAACACCCTCACGCTGTAAAGAAACAGAGATAATAATATTGTTGCAGAACTGATTGTCTTATTATACTTGATAGAGTTACAACTCTATTTATAATCTTTCTACTAGCTTAATACCTCAAACGCAGGAACTACTAAAAGACCAATTCAAAACAAAATGGAAAGGTAAAACGTGTCCTCAACAATCGGGCATTATTAGAAACAGAAGTTGACTAAATCAAACTCAACACATCCACTCCTAAACTAAAACCTGTCGGTTTAGTTTATATATGGAACTTCACATACTCCAAACATCTCTCTAAGTTTTTCATAAGTATCCATCTTCAACGGTTTTGTCATAATGTCTGCAATCTGTCTCTGTGTGCTACAGTGTACCAATTCCACAACTCCATCGTTTGAAAGATTTCTAAGAAAATGAAATCTTACATCAATGTGTTTGCTTCTCTTGTGCATGACTGGGTTTTTTGATAACTTTATTGTAGACACATTATCACAGTGTATAATCGTACTTACTCCTTCTCTTTGAGTCATTCCAATGCTTTCCAAAATCCTCCTTAACCACACAACCTGACACGCACAGGTTGCTGCTGCCACAAACTCAGCTTCGGTCGTAGACAACGTCACCACTGGTTGTCTCTTTGAAGACCACGAGATTGCTGCATCACTTAAGAAAAATACATACCCTGAGGTGCTCTTTCTAGTGTCCAAGTCTCCTGCATAATCACTATCTGAATATGCTTCTAGTACACTGCTTCCATTCTTCTTATAATGCATTCCCAAATTAACAGTTCCTTTCACATATCGTAGAACTCTTTTAACAATCCCCATATGAATCAGAGTTGGAGCATCCATAAACCTGCTAATAAAACTCAACACAAATATTAAGTCTGGTCTTGTTGCCGCCAAATACATCAAGCATCCCACCATTTGCTTGTATAAACTTGCATCCGCTTTCTCACTAGAATCCTCTTTTATAGGTTTTGTTCCAAGAATAATAGGATTTCTCACCGCATTGCAATCCTCCATCTTGAACCTCTCTAATATCTCACGAGAGTATTTTCTTTGACACATATATATTCCTGTGTCATCTTGTATGATCTCCACTCCAAGAAAATACCTCATTTCTCCCAAATCAGACATGTCAAACTCTGTTTTCATTGAGCATTTAAATTCTTCCACCATGCTTGATTTGTTTCCTGTCACAATCATATCATCGACGTAGAAAGACACAATCAACAAGTTACCTTCATCGTCAGTTTTAACAAATAGAGTTGGCTCATGTGGACACTTTTCCAATCCCTTCTCGGTGAAGTATTTTCCAATGCGGCTGTACCAAGCTCTAGGTGCCTGCTTAAGCCCATACAACGCCTTCTTTAGCTTGTATACTTGAGATTCATAGCCCTTCTTCTCATATCCTTGTGGCTGATCAAAATACACTGTTTCTATAAGTTCTCCATACAGAAATGCGCTCTTCACGTCTAATTGATAGACCTTTATACTCTTTTGTGCTGCTACAGAAATGCGCTCTCCGGTTTCATTTAGTTTCGTCTTAAAAATCCACTTGAGTCCAATTGTTTTAACTCCGTGTGGCAAGCTGCATAGTTCTCAAGTCTCATTCTTCATAATGGATTCAATCTCACGGTCCATGGCTTCTTTCCACTTCCTTTCTTTCACTGCTTCCTCAAAGCTTGATGGATCTGTTATTGTAGAAAATAGACCAAAAACCTCCATAAACATAATAAAATCCACATGTTCTTCTTCTTCTTCTGATAGCCCTTCACCACTCTCATAGTCTTTCATCCAACTTGGTGTTATTCTAGGCCTTTCCAGTTGATGAGTTTGATTAATAGCTGCTGTTCCTGAGTTAGCAACCACTGTTTCTGAATTTTCATCGCTTCTCTCTGCTTCTTTTTCTGCTTCGATTTCATCGGCCAGCTCAAGAACATTTGACGCCTCTCTTATCTCATTTTTCCACTCCCATTCTTTATCTTCCTCAAACACCACATCTCTGCTAATGATAATTTTATTTTCTACTGGATCATATAGTCTATACGCTTTGGACTCCTCACTCACTCCAAACATCACATATTTCACACTCTTATCATCTAGATTCTTCCGTTTTTCTTTTGAGATGTGAGCATGAGCTATACAACCAAAGATTTTTAAATGACTTACAGATGGTGTATAGTTATTCCAAGCTTCTTCTGGAGTCATACCGTCCACAGCTATAGTCGGACTCCTATTCAAGATATACACACTCCAATTTGTTGCTTCTGGCCAGAATTTCTTTGGTACCTTCTTTCTGATCATCATGCTGCGAACCATGTTCAACATTGTTCTGTTCTTCCTCTCCGCAACACTGTTTTGTTGTGGAGTGTAAGCTGCTGTGAGCTGACGTTGAATGCCAAGACTCTCACATAGTTCCTTAAACTCATTCGAATTATATTCTCCCCCTCTGTCAGTTCTTAAGCACTTAATCAACAACCCTGTTTCTCTTTCTACTCGTGCTTTAAAACTTTTGAATGCATCAAAGGCTTCAGACTTCTCTGACAGAAAATAAACCCAGCATTTTCTTGAAAAATCATCGATGAAAGTGATAATATACCTCTTTTGACTACTAGATTCAGGTGTGATGGGACCACACAAGTATGAATGAATCAACTGCAGTCTCTGCTCAGCTCTCCAGTTACTCTTCTTGGGAATGATATCTCGTTGTTGCTTGCCTATTAAGCAATCCTCACACAGCTTGGTTGGTGCCTTGATCTCTGGTAGTCCTTTCACCATTTCTCCATTCTTGAGTGTCATCAACCCTTTATAGCTCAAATGCCCATACCGATAATGCCATAAGAAAGAATCATCCTCTGATGATGTCTTGAAACATGTTGGTTCTTGTGGCATTGTCTTTGCTGTGACTACAAACATCCGGTTGATTGTCATAGCTGTTTCCATGATTAAACCTCTAGTGGGATGATACAAAAGACATACACCATTCTGCATCAAGATACCAAACCCTTTTTCTAGAATTTGTCCAATGCTTATCAATTTGTTTTTCAGCTCTGAATATAGTAAACATTTGTGATGGTGTGTGAGATACCACCGATCTCCATTCTCACGTTTCCTCTCCCCATGACAGCCATATTTGAGTTATCTCCCAGTTTGACATGATGTTTGTAGTCTTCATCAAAATCGTTGAACCATTCTTTCTCTCCACACATATGGTTGCTGCACCCAGAATCAAGAAACCAAACTTTCTCCTTCTTTTCTTCATCAATATGTGCCATTAAAACCATTTCTTCGGTTTCATCAAACTCTGCATAGTTGGCGCTGTTCTCCCAACTTGGACACTCATGTCGATAGTGTCCAAGCTTGTGACATCGATAGCACTCAATCATTGCTTTGTTAATAGTTCCCCTGCCTATTCCTCTACCTCTTCTGCCTCTAGCAGTTCCTTGAAATCCTCCTCTACCTCGGGTCCATTGCTGCCCTCTTCCAGTTTCTCTTTCACCTATAACCTGCAGTACGTGCTCTTCATTTTCTTTCTTCTTAAATTTTTGTTCATGCACCAGGAGAGAACTCTGAAGTTCATCAATTGACAGACTCCTAATATCCTTTGATTCTCCGATTGCACATACTACGTACGTGAAACGTTCTGACAAAGTTCTCAACACTTTCTCTGCTATTTTAACAGCATGCATATCTTCTCCTAGGTTTCTCATATCATTGGCCACCGTCATCACTCTCGAGAAATATTCCGTCACGCTCTCACCATTTTTCATTTCAAGGATCTCAAAATCTCTTCGCATTCTCTGAAGCTGTGCACTCTGCACACATTCATTGCCTTGATACTTTGCTTTCATGGAGTCCCATAAATCCTTGGAACTGTTTTTCTGTAAGATCTGCTTCAATATCGTCTTGTCAATGGCAGCAAACAAATAGTTTTTCACTTTTAAATCTTTGAGCCTCAACTCCGCCAACTCCGATCTTTGCTGTCCATTGAGCACCGTCCCGCGAGGCGGCTCTATGATTCCTTCTTCAATAAGGTTCCACCATTCCTTAGATCTCAACAAGTTCTCCATCAACATAGCCCAGTGTTCGTAATCTCCATCGAACCTAAATATACTCAACATTCCTTCTTTCTCGGAACCCATAGTGTTTCACTCTTTGTTTGTGTTCTCTCTCTATTTGCTCTGATACCAATTGTAAAGAAACAGAGATAATAAAATTGTTGCAGAACTGATTATCTTATTAGACTTGATAGAGTTACAACTCTATTTATAATCTTTCTACTAGCTTAATACCTCAAACTCAGGAACTACTAAAAGACCAATTCAAAACAAAATGGAAAGCTTAAACGTGTCCTCAACAATCGGACATTATTAGAGACAGAAGTTGACTAAATCAAACTCAACACACACAAATGAAACACCAAACTTCGATCAGATAAGCATGTTAACCCAAAAAAAAAAACAGATCAATTAAATTACTCTTTTATAATTTATATCCGTTTATATGTATACATCGAACGAAATTAAAGATTAAACAAATATAATTAATATGATTTTGTTAACATGGACGTGAAGAAAGGTTTATCATAACTTCTTTAATTATGTCTTTTTATTAAAGCTATTAATTCTGTTAGTTGTATATTATATATTATAGAAAGTTCATAGTTATGTTCATCTTAATATTTCTTTTGTTTGGGTACGAGAAATGATTCTATAATGGATATGAACATCTACATAATCGACTACAATGGAAAGGGGAAAGAAGAGAACGACATAATAATAATAATAATAATAATAATAATAATAATAATAATAATAATAAGAAAATAGGTTTTAAAAAAATAATAAATAAAATAAATAAATAAATTTCAAAATAATAATAATAATAAATATGAATAGAGATTGGAGAGTCGTACAGGTTATGTTTTGTGCAGGGAGAAGGGGTCGCGAGTGCGTGGGTCGGGTACAGAGGATGAGTCAGTGAGTCAGGAGCTGTTTCCCTCTCTGTAGGGTCACTCAATCTTCTATTTATGGGCCTCGTCTTATCATTGGCCCACTTTTATATTTTTACTCTTTTTATTGGGCCTCATCTTGCTGATACAACCCAATACCGTATATACTGTCTTTTGTGTATATACATATGGTTGTCTCAACCGTATGAAGTCTTTGACGAAAAAAAAAATATATATATATATAGAGAAATCAAAAGCCTTCGAGGTTTGAATAATCTCTCATGATCATCCATTAAAAGAAACAAACAGCAACAACCCATGTTCCACATACTGACATACATACATATAGTCAAAGATTTATTCAAAAGTCATTTGTACTTTATCAATAAATTTTACCAATCATATAGAAAATTTTGATATCTCAGTTTAAAATATATTTTTTTCAATCTGTTAAAGTTTCATGAAATTTTCATTTAACATCAATTGAAAACAACAGGATTGATCTCTATTTTTCGTATACTGGTATAGTTGCTTTTATTTTCACTTTTGATGTAAGATTCTTATATACGTACTTTCAAAATTATAGTTTTTTGTTTGCTCATCTATTTGAGACATAATCTCGTCTTCTTCTTTTTTTATTGGTTGTACCAATTTGGATATATGTACTCTGCTCTAAATCATAATACTCTTGATATACGACTAATGGACAAATAAGTACAATAATTTATATTTTTATATATTATTTTAGATCATAATTTGTTTAAATGTGAGATTCATAATAAAATCAATTTATGAATATGATGATCTAATTATTGAATGATCCACAACGTGAAATGAAGAATGAAGATTCCAAATTTCCCACTCCCATATATTATACACGCAAAAATTATCATATATCCAATTCCTAATTCGTGTACATGTCTCTACGTATCTCCGGATGCGAGCATGCGCTATAGACGAGCCCCTACACGATATGACAAAACGAATAGGAGAAACGTGACAGCAAACTGTATTAAAAAAAAAGCTAAAATTAATTTTTGAAAGTGATATATCAAAAAGGTGAGATATAAAAAAAAAATATATGTGCCAATAAATACACAAGGAAAAGGATGAATTAATAATTGTTATGTAGGACTGAAGCCTAAAAAGAAAAAGAAACATGGTTGCCAAAATTAAAAGAAACATGAAAAAATAATCTGACCAGAAATTTCCGTAAAGCTCAACCTATTTATTTTGTCTACACCTTAGCACCACTCTGCCATTCATTAGTAGCTCAACTAATAAATTTGTTGCAATAATTTAATTTAAGAACCTCCTATATATATATATATTTTGTTTAAGATTCACTTCCCAGAATCTAATTTCAGTGAATATAAAAGGATATAGTATAGAAGACTGTACTTGACATAGTTTGCATTTAAAAATGTCATAGGGAATTCAATTTGTTTTCACAAAACTATATGTTATTTAAAAATCAACATTTAATTTACTATTTGAGTCAACAATTTACCTTTTCTAGGCTAAATTTTTTTTCAAAACTCTAACTAATAGTGATAGATTAAGAAATAGTATAAAAGTTTGCATAGAAAAATCTAATTTTAAGAAACAAAAGGAGTACATTATCCGTTTGAACTAACACATGATTTAGGGTATCTTGAAAGGTTTAAATATGAAGTGAACACGTCCACTAAAATATAATCAGTCAAATAGAAAGAAAACAAAATACATTACTAATTAGTAATTACTAATATAGAAGAAGAAAAAGACAGTAGCAATTTGAATTTAATATTTGGATTCCAAAGCTTATGGGTCTATTCCACTATTCACAAAAACACACTCTATCTAGGCTTCTTTTGACTTAAGACTAAATGAATGACCAAACCCCAACACACAAACATCAACCCAAAAAAACTCTCTCAGATAAACAAAATAAAATAAAATAAAAACACAAAATAACCAAACACTTGACTCTGTTAGTGTACGAATCTTTCGCCGTTCTTGATAATGGGCGCCGTCCGTCGCCGCCGCCGTCGGTTTCTCTTAGCTTCACTCGCCGCATTTGCTCTCCTCCACATCTTCTCCGTCTCTGCAGTCTCCGTCGGTAAGAACCAACAAAACTCAGAGTATCTGTGTTATAAAATGTGAATTTTCTCTTTGCAATAATTATATTTTTAATATAAAAATAGCTTTTTAAAAATATATAGTTATAACTTGAACCCGAAATTTCTTGATTTTCTGATGTTGTTTCTTACTTATCTCAATAAATTATAGTTTTAATATATAATTATAACTTGAACCCGAAATTTCTTTATTTTTAGGTTGTTTCATACTTACTTATCTCAATAAATTATGGTTTAAAGAAAGTTAAACTTGTGTTTAGTCCGATGCTTAAATGTTTTTGATGTCTTTCTAAATGGGAAAGTGAATTACTCGGTGGTTAAAATGAACCAGGTGGATGGATTGGTCAAAGAACCGGGTCAGATTTACCGGGTCGGTTCATGGGGGATAATAAGCGGTTCGGGGGACCTGGTTCGTCACCACCGACTTGTAGATCCAAGTGTGGAAGATGTCAGCCGTGTAAACCGGTTCACGTACCGATTCAACCCGGTTTGAGTATGCCATTGGAGTATTACCCTGAAGCTTGGCGATGCAAGTGTGGAAACAAGCTATTCATGCCCTAAGCTCATCAAGTATTAAACAATTCCCAAACTAAAAAAAAAGTCTTTTAATTCTTTTTGTTTTGCTTTTTTCTTATTTCTTGTGCTTTCCTGATTATTTACTGTAGTAAAATCTATATGTTAATATTAAAAAATTGGCCATGTGAAGAAATTGAGGACTTTTAGGAAAATGCAAAAACAAATTTGTGGTGATATTATCGAGAAAGAGAGAGAGAGAAGGAGTGTGAGTGAAAGAGAGTCCTCATCTCTTCTTACCCTAATGACACTTGCTCCATTGTAGAAGCAATAATCTTACAGACGTCTAATTAAGGTAGAGTTTTTATCTTCTTTTTCTTAAAAAATATTTTTGCACTGATTTAAATCTTTTTTAATCCAGTGACATATAATTTAGATTGTTTGTCCTTTAAAATCTTTTGAAGCATAACTTTGCCACTACCTTTTTTGAATTATTTGAAAAAAAAAACCCCAAATAAATTGTGTGATAAAATTTTGTTGTGTTTCCATATTGTGTTATCAGTAAATTCAGCGATTTGCCCCTTATTTTCAAACAAATCCTTACATCACTACAAAGTACTTTAGTATTTGTCTGGTTATGCATGTTTGTTTGGACCCATAGGTTTTGTCCCTGGACAGCTATGTAGGTTTCATTATTGTTCTTTGATGATAATTTTGTAAGGCAATCAATGTAAATCATGATTACTATTTATATCGTACTTGCACGTGTAAGTTTTACAGCAGGACCATTTAAAAAAAATGAAAATATATAAACAAGTGTAAAAAGTAGTAAAGGCATTTATGGTTTGGAGTTTTTCCCATTTTCACGACAAAGCCGCATATGTACTCGTGTCGTACTGCATACTCTGTTCCTTACATATAAGTTTGCAATATCTGAATTAACTTTTATTTTTTTCTTAATGAGACTTCCCATAAAAATCTTCTTTTGATTTTAGTATTTGGAAAAAAGTATGACTGGTCTCGTATTTAATTTTACAGTTATGGCTTCAAAGATGGAGGGGAAGTATAGAACCATTGGCTTATAAAGGATACGCAATAGTTTGTGTTGTAGATGCATACAAAGCGTAATAGTAATTATAACAATATTTTGGAGTTTGAATTCCTTGATCTTGGCGACAACAAAAAAAAAATCCTTGATCTTTCTGACCCAAAAGTATAAAAAAATACATGATCTTGCGTGAAATCACTAACCTTTCGGTCATCCATCGAATCCATAGCTGTGTAGGAACAATGGAGAAACAAAATTTAATATTTTTTACTGATTTTAATTTTAATTTGGAAATCCTAAAAATTTCTGTTTAGCTTAAAACTACATAGTATTTTTCATTATGTATATATATACACATAATACACGTAGCCACTTCCTATTTTTCAAAAACTCGCTAACTTTTTCATACGCGTAAGTTTCCCCTATCTGATTGTAATTACATGCATCATAGAAGACAATCACATAAAATACACTGATTGTAATAAATGCTCTAGAATTGAGTTTTAGACAAATAAAGTTATTGATTTTTGGGTTTTATGGTCGGTCTAAATCTGCTCGGACTTAACTTAAAGTACCCAACATAAGTCTAATTTTAATCGATTTAATCTAAGAAGCTTGTTTTATAGACTTATAGATCTAAGCATGAACCTATTGCTTTCTGGATCGGACTAGACAGACTTAGTTGTATGACATGTCTAGTATATTTTACAATTCATAGTTGTAAATTTGTGCTGATGATACGATTATTACAATGGCTCAATCCTCAATATAAAAGATTGTTTTGCCTAATTATATTTTGAAGAAACCCTTTATTAGGGATGAGTATGTATCTTTAGCTCAGATTCCATGAATTTTTTTTTTTCAGAAGGCATGAATAGAATCTATTACTTGCAAAATTTCTGTGAGTCTTGATTATGTACTAAATTTTGAAAATACGTTATATTGCTAACTTGTAACCACTGTCCTATTAGTCTTCTGGGCCATTGTACTCGACCCAAACGTTGACTAGTAATAGCCACTTTATGTTATGTTATATCATGACGAACACAGAGGTAACATTTTAAATAAATGCTTATTTCTTAAATTTATATTACAGTACGTTGTACGTAAAATAATTGATATTCTATCGACGTACGAAATAACATGAGGGAGCTATGTTATATAACTTCGTAGGGTTTGTCCGTATTGTATATGTTCTTCACGTTTAAAGTAAGAAATCTAAAACTGATATTAAAGTTTTTTTAGACACAATAAATCTCACATCGGATAAACGAAAGAACTAACATTAATATACAAGTGATATGTAACAATCTAATCATTGCCAATTAGTTTTGAATTGGAAGCATATATAACTTTACATGGTATTATACCCTCGTTTGTTAATTCAAGTAAGAAACCCAAGAAAAGCTTATGACTGATCATAAAGTGAGATTCAGTTCGCGATGAGATGGTAAGAACCACATCAAATCAATGCAGGGACCAACACTAATATATAAGAAATAAATGACAATGCACTCATTGCCAATTGATTTTGAGTTAGAATTAAATAGAACTTAACATAACATAAAAAGTTAAGAAAATATATAGCCACACTATAGCGTCTTTTTTACAAAAAGAGAGATAACAAAATCGTTAATAAATTGATTAATTTACTGAATATTATTTTAGAAAACATGAATTTCTTACATATTATTATTATAAATGAAACATGTTATTTATTTAATGGAAAGGTTGAAGTTAGAAAATAAAGCAAACAATTAAAAGAAGAGATTTAAGAAACTATTAGATTTTATCTTTGAGATATTAAAATATTATTATTTATAAATCATACTATTTCATAAATTACATAAGATCTTACAAACGTTAACTAGTGGTAGTGACCATAGTAATACATTTATTATTATTAACATCTTAGATTTTTGACAATTATGTGTATTTGGTAAATTTACGGCTGTTTTTTTGTGAATTGTGAGCACTATTCATTAGTTAGTTCATCAAACAAAGAAATTGGATGCAGTTTAACGTGGACAAAAGGCAATTAATGAGTATATCTAATAATCCTTCTATTCATAATTAGTTATATTTTTAACCTTTACACATATTCAAAACTATAAATGTATCATTTTACGGTTAATAAAATTCTATAGTTTTAATCTAATAGTGTTCATTATAAAATAACATGCAATAATATGTAAACATAAATGATAGCGTTTCGTTTTAAAAATATATGAAAGAAAACATTTAAAAACAGAAATGACCAAGAACATTGTTTTTGGAAAAATATATGAAAGAAAGATGAACCACTTGTGATAAAACGAATGACTTTTATGTCATTTATCAATCCCATTTTACAAGCAGATATTTACTTAAATACTTCTTGGTCCTGGGATATATGGTGCATATTCTCAAGAATTAATAAGGAACATAGGAGTATATGATAGATAAAGAAACTCTGGGATGATAGTATATTAGTAAATAATAGATGATGTAATTAGTACATCATTATCTTTTAATTATTTTGTAATTTAACTGTTTTATGTGAAGCTTTGATTAGGTTTCGGTGTCGAATAACTGTCGTAGAGACTCTTGTGTCGTCGATCGGGTGTTATTCGCTGTAGTGTTCTTGTTTTGCATTATTCCTCAGAGAATCTGACCTCGGGAGTGGGTTGCTCGTAACAAAGACGATGAGGACTCAATTTTATTTTTTGGACCTGAGGCAACAACGCAATCGTCCGAGCTTTGCAGCTTGGATTCAGTGTTTCTTCATTAAGGTTTCTCCAGTTGTTATAGTGTAAGCTTTCTTTGTTCTATTTTTCTCCGTATTTAGTTCTTGTTGTGTTTCGTGGTTTTTTTGTTTTAAATTTTGGGTCTTTCTGTCTTTTTAACTTTCCCTATAACCAGTGTCTCAATTTCAAAAATTATAGTATAATATTTAGCATGTTTATAAAAAATAATACATCAAACTGATTTGTTAAAAAGTAATTTTATCAACATGATTTTAACTTTATGTAGTATATGATTAATTTTTTTAATAAGAAATTTATAAAAACAAATATATATAAATTTTAAGTAAAATATAATTAAATTTGTTTTTACGTATATATATTATATAATAAATATTCCATATGTTCCTTATTAGTCCTGTTTCGAGGAAAAAATTTGTTTCAAAAATATGCATTTTTTTTTTGGTTTTCTATGTATCTCTTATTAGTTATTGATAATGCCTTGTAAAGTTAAAGAAACATAATTGAATACTATTGGTTTAAAGTTATTGAAAATTTTTAGTCACAACAAATTATGGACTCAAAAATACTTCACTAATATTCAATTTTTAATATGTGTAAAAATGTTAGTGATATAATTAATTAGGAATAGAGAGAGTAATTAATTATTCATTATTATTTTTTAAATACTAATAAAATTAATTGAAGTAGTTATACTAGACAACACATTCAAAATTCCGCTCACATTCTAGTCTTTATAAAGAGGAAACTGTAAATAATGTCAAAGAGGTCGAAAAGCAATAATCAAAAGAGTTTTACAGAGATGAGACTGATGTGATGTGTTTAGTTGGGTTGGTGGTGGACTGTGCAGACATAGCTTCTACTTTTCCTGTAAATTATTTTTACTCACCCTTTTTGAGAATAACTTTGTTTGTCCATTCGCCGAGGAAAATTCAGAATATTGTTCATACTAAAAATGCTTTAGTTAAGGCATACCAAAATACTTTTCTGGATCCATTAAAATCCTTCATTTTTTTTGTTTTCTTTTGATATAAGTCACTAAAATCCATCTTAGTAAATGACTAGTACAGTAGAACTTCTATAAATTAATACTTGATAAATTAATAATCTCTCTAAATTAATAAATTATTTCGGTTTCGAGTTGGGTCGGTGTAAAATTTGACATAAATCGATAAGATAATAAGATAATAATTTTTTTGAAAACCCTATGTAAATATATGGTCCCATTAATAACATAAATTAATAATTATATAAATATATTATATATATAATATTTTAGTGAAATACGATTTTAATGTTATTTATTTATTAGTAAATTTATAATTTTAAAAGAGTTTATTTTTATTTTTTATAAAATTTCAATAATATATTGCATCAAAATTTATTTTAAATTTTATATATGCAATGATTATTTCTTAATATGTTAATGCATTAAAACACATTGAAATATTATTCTCATTTCTTTTAATTTTTATGAAATATTTTTTGAAATTTAGAAAACTCTCTATAAATTAATAAATTTATTAATTTATGGATAAATTAATACCTCTCTAAATTAATAAAATTCTCTGTTCCTAACATTATTAATTTATAGAGGTTTTACTGTATTAATGATGATTATATAAAAATAGAGAACTCCATATTGATGATGCGTTAAAAATGATTTTGGAAATAAAGACGGTTTAGAGATGTGCCTAACTAATTTTACTTATGGGAAGTGTAAAAATGGATTTTGTTTGTACAAGTTTTATTGGATTGATTTTGTTTTATTTTAATAGGTTCATGAGTCAAATGAGTTATGATTAAATGAGTTGATTGGTTTGTAATGTTATATGTATTACCTATTTGATTTATTGTTTTTCTGAAATTGAATTAAACCAATTTAACCAATTTTCACATTCTTCTAATTTTTTTTTTTTACAAAAAACGGATCAATCAATTTATCCTAAACCTTCATTGCATAAAACCAAAATTTTAATTAATAAATCTTAAACTGGAGTGCAAATCACAACTATAAAATTTAGCAAAACCTATACAAACAGTTTGAATTCACCCGTTAATTTTAGAGTTCTCCAAAGACTCCAAACATATAATAGTTTTTGGTTTAAAAAACACATTAAATTGTAAATTCTAAACCAGGAAATAGAACAAACAAGAAGAAGAATAAGAAGATAAATTACATCAATTTTCTTTGATGGGCTTGACTTTTTATACCAACTGCACAAACTACCTCAATCACTAGGTTCTCAACAGTTTTATAACAATAAAAAAAAAACAGAGGAAACCTTATTTTAAAATACTATATCCATATGTCTTTTATTTATTAGTTAGTTTTATTTTTTATTTAATTTTTAATAATACAATTAATTTTTAACAGAAAATATTATTCTTATATATATGAGAACCACTGAACGTAATTTATCGATAAAGATGCTCTAAAAAACTTAACCAATGACCACACAAATTATTAAAACTCAATTTGTGTTAGACGATATATATATATATATATTGAAATTTAAGACAATATATTTGTTAACTTGGAGCAATCCGTTAAAATAATTTCGTCCTCTAGCATGCATGTAGTGATCCAGATTAATGATTCCAATTCTGAGTGAAGTGATGAAGGATTTGCGTAAATTCACAGCTTCAAAATAAATCCCAAAACTTGCTTCGGCAAATATTCGATCGTGATATCAATTATTTTTTTTGAATTTATATAATACTTAAAATCATGGTAAGTTATCTAACATGAAAATGATCGACACTCTCAAGTTTTTGTTTGTTGACAAACGAGCCAATGTCTAGCAACTAAACAACAATTAAAAGAAAATTTCGGAATATGAAAGCTGAATAAGAAGAGAAACGAGAAGCATATACACATATGGACTTAGCTTTACTGTAATTAAATTTGATGTAGGAATCTTTAATAAGTTAATAACGGAAATAACAAAAGCTAAATTGTGGTTACTTTTTTAAAAGAACAGAAAATAAGAAGTGCATTGTCAAATCTATCGCATCAAATGATACTTTTTCATATAATTTTAGATAAACATCAGAGAAGTCCTTGAGTAGGTTCATAGAGACCGTCCTACACTAGGAAACTTCATTTAATCCTTCTGTACCCCACTTTTATTATTTTCTTAATTTCTTTATGCAATCAAATTGTTTAAGTTCGTTCTGTGTAAGTTGTAACTTTTCTCTTATCATTGTACAAGAACCCACTGGGCTTTAGTCAGTTGTATGTTGAAGTAGCCCACAGTTTCCAATAAACTTCAATAGGCCCCAATAGTTAGTTCTATTATTGTTTGAGATGGTTTTGTTAGTTACACATACGTATATACGTTAGGATGGGCAGAAACCCGCAAACTATACTCAGTTTGGATCGTTATGGAATGGGTATGAGTTCAAGAATTTAGATCCATTTAAAACTGGGTCATTTCTTGAAGCAATGAGCATGCCATTGACATATAGAAAACAAATCTATGGATGACCCTTCATGTCATTTATGAAAATTAGACACGTGTCATGCTTCTGTCACACCCAAACTTATGCATATATATAAGACATCATTTCTTTGACTTTACAATCTTTGTAGACCGTTTTAAACCATACGAAATCTTTACAACGGGCATCCTTTAATTTCGTAACCATCAAGTTCACAAGTATTCATCTAGATTCCCATGAAATATACGGTTTTGACATCAATTTGTTTTAGCTCAAAATCAAGTGAGAAACCTGAGTTCATCACTACAACCAACTACGGCCTCATTATCTATTTTGTTTCCCTCCTTCTTCATTTACTCTCTTACGTCTCCTTTCACATTTTATAGTTTTATTTAGTTTGATCTTTTGAGATTCTTGCTTAGTTTGGTTTTGTAGCTATGCTAGGGTTATATATACTCTAGGGTTATATATACTCTCTATATTGATCTACTTCTTAATTCATCATAGCTTTCATGGCTTATTTAGGGTCTGAGTTTTAGGTTTGATCGATCTAGCTAGTGTTCGCTTTAGCTACTCTTGTTTTGTTGATCTTGTGTAAGTTATACAGTTTCGTTGATTCATCGTTTTGAATGTTACTGTTTATTTTGCAGATTTAGTTAATATATAGAGTTTGTTTGAAGTTTCACTGATCTGGATTTTGATGTTGATGTGTTTGTAGTGCTTTGGCCATTCTTTGCGTTTCAGAAGAAACATCCCATTAACTGTATTCTCCTCTTCATCTTCACTCTCTCCATTTTATTCGCTGTGGGGATTTGTTGTTCACTCTCCAAAGGTAATGGTGGTTACAGAGATTTCTTCTTTAATCTGCTTAGTATTGTATCAAGATCAAAAACTAGTTTATATCTTCAGTCTTAGTATGTTACGAGTTAATGATGTTTTCAAAGATTAGAAAAGTTGGAAATGTTTTAGTATCGTCTTGGTTTGAACATATTAAGAGTGAAAAGGGAAAAAGTTACATCTATTTCTATAACTTGAAAGTGTAGTGATTGATTTTACAATCTGAAATCCAAGTCTTTTGTGAAAAAAAAACAGGGAGGATTGTTCTAGTATACTCATACTAATGTGAAATTGACTTTCAAGCCCAATACAATAACCTAATGAGTTTGATTCATCGTATATAATATCGTTAATATCCTCACTTAATTCTAGACATAAACTTTAAAAGCAAGCTTCATTTGCTATTTCTCTAACTAGAATTTGTCTAAATTATGATTGAAAGACTTTAAGGTGGTTCCTTGTTTCTCACGGTATCCAATTACACTTTGCTATTTGAAACATTGTCATATATATTGAAGAGGTTTTACATATTTAAAATTAAATACCCTGAAGTCTGAACTTAAATCTCTACTAAATTGAATTTTTTTTTTCCAATCAATTTTGTAAATTCTACCAAGGAGATCACGATTAATCTAGGCTGAATGTTTTTTTTTTTACAATTTGTGTAACATGAGTCAGGGGAAGAAAAAATATTGATTAATCGACCATTTATAGAATGTTAAGAACACTTATAATATAAATATTGTGAGTGTTGATGGCTTGAGAAAGACATATTAATTATTAAGTTGCTAACAATGACAAACATTCTTCATTTAGTAGTAAAGTAATACATCTGAGAAACGATCCTATAATGATTTATTTGTCTTCTTACGAGTATCAAATATGCTCTGCTTCTATGCTTCATCTATTATTTATCTGAATGGATTATTCAGCAATAATGAGACAAATCAGAAGCATATTTTGATGTTCCCAATAAATATGGAAAAATGGACCCATTCATTTTCAAAAATATATTTTATCTATTACTTCGACTTTGTTTTTTATACAAAAAGACCCACCAACAAAAAAAAACCCTAAGAACATAAAAATTACTTATCAACCCGCTAAGTTTTGTTTATCAAAACCAAACCCTTCTCCACCTTAGTGTTGACTGGTACCATTTCATACTATATCCAACCCAAAAAACCATGACCTCTCCTAAAGTTTCATAGAATTTTAAATTGACCCCATAAGTTAAAACTCACACCCAAACCAAGCCATTTAAAGCTTTTTTATTCACATCCTAAACTTCCTCTCAGCAGCAAGAACAAGAAGCCTTGAGACACCTTGTGTCCACATATCACACTCCCTTTGGCTCTTGACCTCAAATTCAACATCACCTCGCAGAACCGTCTTTAAACCAAAGTATCTTAGATCATCTCCTCCCTCTAGTAAATGTCTGCCTGGCCAAGCTGGGACATTCTTGATTACTTCAAGCACAATGTCTGAACAAAATTGGAAGATTGTTAAAATAGTTAATAAAAGAGTCTTCAAGTTCACATTTCAAAATAAACAGACAAAAAGTAAAAGATTGAGGCTCTCTTTTGATTTGATCCTATAGTTGTTACTTTAGTCACATACACTTTTGATTTTTCATATATATATTTTTTCCTTTTATCTTCTCAAATCCCCAAATCCAAAGTAGACCCACATCAAAGTTTTGAATTCTCTTTTACCAGGTTTCACATATAATTGACAGTAGGTAGTGCCAAAAAAGTAAAAGTTTTCAACTTTGGTCCTATCAAAGAGATATCAAACTAAATAATCAGAAACATTCTTTGTTTTCTAAAACCCATTAGAAGAAATTAGAGAAATCTCCTAACAATCTTTTCAGGTTTTAAAATGTTAATATGTGAGTAAAGGACCACTTACTCTTTTTCTTCTTGGTGAACGTTCCTCCAACATGCCTGCTCTTCATCTTCAATATAACCTTCAATTTCAATTATCAAAACTATCAAAACAAAATTTGACAATTCTCAAAAAGACAAAAGTGGATCCCATGACTTCAGTATCATCATAGTTATCATAACACTTCTTTTTTTTGAAGCTTTAATATTGTTTCTTCTTTCTCTTCTTTTCCTGCAGTTTGAAATGTCTCTTTTCTCATCTTTTTGTGTGTTTCATATAACAATGTTAACATCCATGTGAAGTAACTAAAGATTCCCACTGATTCACAAATAATTTGGCTCTCTTTAATCTTTTCATCAGATCAACGATCATATTTCTAAAGTGAATACGAAACTCGAGGCATCACAGAAAAAAATAATCTTTACCTGATTCATCTTATTGATGTAAACAGAAACTATTTTCCAATGAAGATCACCTGCAAAAGTCACACAACATTAGACACATTAGACAAAAGATCCAGCAACTATAATGTAAACTTTAAATTGAATTTATTTTTACCTTTACGAGTGCGTTTGAGAAGTTCACAACCTCTAGCTAGCCATTCTCTGCTACAAGTTCCTAAGAAATTCTCTTGTTGTATGAGTTCACCACTGTGATTACTACTTGAGCTTCCATTGCTACCATTATTAACATTATTGCTGCTTCCTCCAGCAGAAGTGAGTCCTTTGTCCATTGGAATCACTGATGCAATGTTCCACACTTCCTTCATTGCCCTAGCCTTTAACGTAGCCACTCCTCTTAACGCTGCACCAAAATTATATAATATAAAGTTTCAATTTTGAACCAATCCCTAAATCAATTCTTATGATTTCATCATCAAAATCAAAACTTGAGCAATTTCCATAACTAACAAGTACGAAGCATATTCCATCTCAAATCAATCAATTGTTGCATTTTCTTCATCAAAATCAAAACTTTATCAAAACCCATTACAGAATTCTGAAGTTACTAAACAAACCTGTGGCTGCACCGGCGGTGAGAGTCATAATATCTCCGGCAGAACGAACATTAACAGCAGAGCTAATAACAGAAGCCAAATACTCTCTCTCAGCTCCCATAACTTCAGCAGCTTCCACACATTGAGCAGCCACAAGTGTAGCAGCAGAAGCAACAGCCATGTCAGTTTTAGCCATCTGCTCGTCCTTCCCGGAGCTTGAAGAAGCAGCAGTGGCTGCTGCAATAGCAGCAACAGCAGCAGCCACACCGGCAACAGAGACAGCAGCATGAATCTGAGCGTTATGAGCCCGAGTCTCTTCTTTCTTCTTCTCCCTCCTGTCCTTAAGCCACCGTCCAACTGTTTTAGACTGTGTAGCTGTGGCGGTGATTGGTCCCGGAGTAGTTGCCGTTGAACGAAATTGTGCATTTATTTTACAAAATTGCTGCATTTTGGATCATAGTCAAAACTAAGCACTCAACAGAAATGAGTAAACATAATAAGTGAACCAAAATCTAAAAAAGGAAAAAAATGGAAGAATGATGAAGAAGAAAAAGACAACCAAATCAAGTAAAGGAGATTTCTTTAGACCAAAGTCTCATCAAAAATAATATTATACAATTCATTTAAAAAAATCAATCTTTAGCAATCGGGTAATTAAAAAAAAACAATTCAATAAATGAGTTTTAAGGAAATTTGAAAAAATAAAAATGATGAAATATCGTTGGAAACATGATCTCTGGGTATTGTTGGATAAAGAGAAAGTAAATGAAGATTCTTTTTTCTAATAATTTCACTGTCTCTTATATACCAAAAACTGTCTGTCAGTGAAGCAGTAATAACAATTAAAAAAACATTTACATAGAAGAAATCACAAATTTGCAGAAACCCAGAGAAGAAGACATGCTTTATCATATTACTTTAACAATCAAAACCCAAATTTTTATTTTTTCTACAAAACTAAACTGAAACAAAAAAAAAAAGAAAGAAAGAAATTTTAGAACCTTAATGTCGTCGGATTGTGGAGGAGACACAGGAGGACTATCTGTAAACGAACCATTAAGTGGACCACTATGTGATAACCTACCAGAAGTCCTTGGAGACACTTCTTGCTGCCAAAACAAAAAAAAAAGATTATTAAGAAGATAAGACAAAAGTAGAATCAAGAAGAGATGATGACAAAACTCAAAATTATGTTTATAAGGGTCCCAGATAGTGAGTGTGTAGATAAAAATCATAACTTTTAGTTTTTGGTTTAATAATTACACTTATTGCGCGTGAAGATTCATGAATAATGAAACTGTGATTGACTTGATTTGGGAAATTTCAATTGAAGATAATGAGAAAAAAAAACAAAACTTGAAAGAATCTGAGGATCAAAAGACAGAAACTTTGTCAACATCTAACCAAAACTTTGGTTTTGTCCGCAAATGCTCTGTTTATATCTAAAACAGAGAGGAAGATAGAGACTTACAGAGTGAGACAAGATACGATCCATGACCATTTGAGAAGTTTCTAAAGAAGCGAAGGAGAAAGGGTTTCCGGTGACAAGCCCGGTCTCTTCTATGTCGCCGTCGACGTCACCGGAGATGGGTTCTTCTTCTTCAGTTTTGGAGAGGAGAATCTGAGGATTTGGAGGTGTTAAAGCTTTAGAGACTTCGAGAGCTGAGATACTCCATGACCGAGCTAGGAACTCCATTGGTTCGAGTGGTGTTTCCGGTGGTCTATAAACCGGGTCGGGTCGCCAGGTTGGAACCATGAGTTTCTCCATTTTGAGAGAGAGATAGAGTGGGCAGAGAGTACAGTTTAGAGAGAGAGTGTGTGTTTAGGGAGAGTTTTGATGGAAGTGAAAGCTTATCAATGGGAAGAGATTTATAGAGAGTGACAAGAAGCTATTTTACCACTTTGCTTTTTTCACATATCTTCTTCAGTTTCTTTGCTTTTTCTTACTCTCTCTAATAAAGAAAATTAGCTAATTACTCAATTTATTTTATATTATTTGCAATTTAATTAAATGTACCCATATTTTTCTTAAATAGACATTTTATATCAAAAAGTTGAATATTTTTATTTTTGTTTTCTTATAATTTTCACGTTTACTTTTTGGCCTATAGGGGTAAAAGTATCCTGTAACAATAATTTTGTTATAGTCCATACAAAATTGTTTTCTCAAATTTATTTTTCTATTGGCAAATTCTCTAAATATACTAATATTTTTTCTTATGTATGCATTTCTTCCCTAATAACCCTTATCTTAATTGAAGAACTTTTATGTAGAAAAATATAAAAAGTCGAATATTTTTTTTTGTTTTTTCTAATATTTTCACGGTTCACTTTTTGGTGTGTTGCAGTAGTATAATAATAATTTTTGTTATAATCCATTATAAGTTTCATTTTTATTTTTTATTTTGTTGAAAATTTCTCTTTAAGAAAAATTGTCATTATTTTAGCAAGCTTAAGTTGTATGTCGGCAACCTGTTGTATTCTTTTGAATACAGTAATAATCAGTAAAAATATTAGTTATTAGCCAAAAATGAAATATATAGAAATATTGTTCAATTTTTTAAAAACATTTCCTCTTTTCTGAATTTTATTCATATTATATATTCCCTTAAAGGGACAACAATCTGAGTTACAAATTAAACTTAAGATTAACTGTATAATTTAACTACACGAATATAAGCATAAGTGAAGCAAACCGGTTAGATGAAGGATTAATGAACATATTATATAAAGCTGATAGAGTCTCGATGAATCTGAACCAATCTGAACAAATTGTTTTGAATTTTTTTGTCACATTTCATTTGAAGAACTGTTGCTTTTTTCTCTTTTTTTCTGGAAGTCGAATGAAGAGCAGTTAATAGTTAATAGTTTTTATGATGAGAAACAAAATAATTGGCCAGGGTTGGTATGAGAATGACAACGATACTTAATATGTAATAAGCTAATCATCCGAAAGATAAGGGGACAAATGAAAGAGACTTATAAATAGAAATGCAAAAAATTAATTGAATATGATAAGTGTGTTTGAGGGTTAGCTAGTATAGAGGACATAAATGAGAAGAGAGACCTCTCACCATCTCGTATCTTTCACGAGTAAACCTAAGAAATCATGGAAGAGAAAGAATCTCGTCGATCGATCTTGATCTATCAACTAACTACATGGAGTAAATTAATTATTAGATCGATAGATATTTTGATATAGATGTTTGCTTGTTCGTAATAAATATAGTAAACATGTAACAATCCCATGGTATAAATGGTTCGTCACTCATAGTAATTCTTTTAAGAGAAACCGCTCGTATATTTTTACTATGCAAACCTGTAGCAAGCACAAACTCGGTTAACGTTATTCTTTTTCACTTTTTACTATGTATAGAAACATGTTTTTTTTTTTGTTTTTGTTCTGTTTTCTATTTACTATTACTAGGATAGATCCAAACCAGACTAATTTTCCAAGCCTTCAAGAAATCAGATAATCGAAGAGTTTATAGTTGTCAAGAGAAAAATGTAGTAGCAGTTTTCATAGATGGTGAAATTTGTTTCTTGGTTTTGATCCATATCGAGAGTTCTCTGTACATAAAAAAAAACTACGGAGTTACACGCTCTTTGTTTAGTTTTTGTCATAATAATTAATAATGATTTAGAGATTCAAAATGAGAAAATTATGTTTTGGTTTTCAAAATATGGAATCGTAGTAATAATACGGTGAAGTCGATTCTTAATCTTTGATAAAGATCCATAGATTTTTCATCTTACGATATCGAGGTGCTAACATTACTATGAGAGCACCTTGCTAGCACAAGTTCTAAAAAGTCTTCCAAATTTTAATTTTGTTGGTATGCATGCACATCGTATATATAAGCACAAAGTACATATTCTTGGTGTATTAATGAAATTTAAACCTTTATATAGATCTTTAAAAAATGAGCCTTAGATTTTTTTTAATAATAACCTTAGATATTTAGACTTCTTTATACTTCCTTCCGCTAAGATTAATTTTTAGGGATTTTTTTGTCTCACAAAAATTGTTTTTCTATATTTTAAAATAAAATTAATATTCAATGTTAATAAATTTCAAACTTCAAAAAAATATTAATTGAAAATATTTTAATTTTTGAATTATTATTGGTTCATACATATTAGAAATGGTTAAATATAAAAAGAATAATGTATTTATTATTTCTTAATCTTTATGAATTACTCCGAAAATCAATATTTCAGAAACACAGAGGGTATTTGAAAACTTGGAATAATAAAACTAACCTCAGATTATATCAAGACCGTATATTTGTCGTTATGGAGTTGCATTGATCGGATAAGGGAAGTCATGTTTTTTTTTTTGTTCTTTTTGGTCCAAAGGAAGTCGAATTTATAGAAATATAAAACCAATATATTAATTTCCCAAATATAAATTGTTGGAAGATTACAAAAATCAAGAGTAAATTATGTTTCACTTGAAGTCCTTTTAATTGAGTAAACACTTACAAACAAAAAGAAATAGTGAAGCAAAAAGCTAAAACAGTACATCGTATTGGACTGGATCTCAACTACACAGCAACTTATTTGTACGTTAGATGAGATTCTCAAATATGTGATCTTCTTCTTCGCTTCACTTTATAATATTATATCACTTACATAGTTTATTTTTGGGTGAATAACGTACCTCAAAAATCAAGTATGGTTGACAAGATATTGAGGGTAAATTAGAGGATTATAAGTGGTGATGTTTTACCAAGAAATAGTGGTACAATGTCAGATTATAACTAATGATGAAGATTTTTAGTTGACTAAGTCAGAGATAGAGTCCTTTCAGATATGATCCTACCATTGTAAATACATTAAAGATAACCCAAATTTCTATAGATTGAGAGAACTAGATTGGAGTTTAGATGTAAATATCTTTTTCTATAATTAAAAGAAGAAACCATAGAGCCATAAAACTCTTAGAAACGGCAATGTTTAATTTATGGATTTTGGCTACTTTTGATCTTATTGAAAATAAATATAAATGTCATGTTGCTTAAGCTTCATCTAAGGTGAAGGAAGACGCCACATACTACTAGACTGGTCGGACTATATCGGGTGGTAGGTCTAGACGGAAGTGAGATAGTAAGTACGACACGTGGCAAACCGTGATTGGAGGTGTATTATAGAGAACAAGAGAACCGTCTCAGGAGAATATGGTCCCTATCTTGATATGTAACGGACGCATCCTCGGCAGTGATCAGCATAGGACCGTTTGTGATTGTGGTTATGATTTTCTGATCTAACCATTTTTATGTATTTCAGATATTATATTTATATATTCAGATTTATCATCATATAGCCATTCATTGCATATTTTTAATTGATTTTTTTTTGGATTTTGTTTTGAAACATAATTCGACACTAATGAGTAATGACCCGGCCATTCTGTCCTAAATAAACCTTATTATTTAATATACGGGGAGAAGAAAAAGGTGGTTCCGAGGAATATAAGGGAAATGTAGCTGAAACTCATGATTTCTCATGGTCCCTCTTAATTGCCACTACCGTTTTACAAAATGTTTTCCTTTCCTTTTTCTATCAAGTATTTTCAATATACATATTTACCTTATCTAATTAAAACTTAGTATCTTTAAAAAAAAAAGAAAAAAAAAACATCAAAAGAAACATATTTTAAAAAGAAAGAAAAAGGTTATGTTGTGATTTATAAATTTTCAGTTTGAAATATCGACTCACTTAGACCATATATATATAACTAGTAATAATAATTGTCACATTCCGCATTGATATCTCCAGTGCAAATATGAAGAAAGACACGTTTTTAAATAAGAGATATGACATTTAATACAAGAGACCATAGGGCATTAGAAAATGAAAGAGACATGAATTTATTTGTGGTTATGCGGATGGGTGGATGTGTTTGGACTCCACAATAGTCTCTAATCTCTATCTTCATCATTAAAGTTTGCCACTATTTCTATCTATTTTATATGCCCCAGTCCAACCCCGATTATTATTGTAATGACTAATGACTATATATTATATGTTCAAAAGCTAAGATTTATTTTGTCATACTATGTGTTATAATTGCAAATCAATTCGAGAAAAACTGAAAGATGAATATCTCAAATCGTGTTTTATCAAAATTATAAAATATGTTTCGTCATATATATAGTTTGCCATTGTACATGTTTAATTATACAATAATCCATATATCCTTAGATTTTTTTTAGTAATTAACATGGACTAGTTACTTTCATTAAAAACTAGTTATCAAAATAATTATTTTATAAACCGTTTTTTTTTTGTCATTTATATCAGACTTTGCCTAAAAACTAATCATGTCAAAATCATGAAACGGCAATGATGACATTCAACGCCGCTGAATAAAGGAAAACGCCAAGGGATTCCCTCTTCGGTCTTCACCAACACAAGGCAAACGCATTGTACAATAGGGCCAAGAGGAAAAAAAAATCTAACAGTTAGCTTATTTTTTTGAGTTAAGATTTTAAAAGAATTAGTTTCACTGTTTAAATATGATATTAATATATTAGTTACATTTGTAGGTCTGTACTAAATATTTGGAGGTCTAAAAACAATGTGAATAAATATGGCATTTAGATGTGACAAAAGAATACGCATTTAAATATCAAATATTTTGATTAATCTTAAGCTTAAACCAAAAAAATATAATAGAAGAAGTGGTCTATTTAAAAAAATATCCTTGATGTATATTTGATGTATTATAAAGAAATTTCTATCATGTTTTCTTTTGAAAATGATCTAAATAATAGTACTATTGAATTTTTCTTCGTGAAGTTTAGATATTATTTGTGTTATTTTAAAATTATATCATAAAATGGATAGAAAATAACAAACAATAAATTTTCTAATAATTGTGTTTGGAAATTAAACACAACTTTATTTAATTATGATAAATTAGTCTGAAGTAATTGACACTCCAGTTAAAAAGATAACAAATTATGGACGGAAATTTTATTTATGAGTTGTTGATCAATTATATAATGACTCCATATTCACTTCCAAACTCTATTTTAGAGATAAATACTCGATTCCATTTATAATTCCATATTTGGATCCCTACTTTTAATACATACTAAAAGTGAAGAATTTTATTTTCCACTTCAAAGTGGAGTATAGTTGGAAAAAACCAACTCCAAAATAAAATTAATCTATTTTAAAATAAATTTGACATGTTTTTAAATATTGAACACCCAAGATATCTTGGGTGATTCGACTTTTCATATTTATCATACTCGGAAAACCTTCAATCAATTAGTCACAGAAGCATCAAATACTCAACATCTCTTACCGGCGAGTCAATATGCAATATGCAATAGGATTTATCATATTTGTTTGCTATGCAGGTGTGTTTTAGGGACTGACATTAGCTGTACCAAATATAGGAGCTATGTGACTCTTAAAAAAGGTCGACAAATGCTCGTCCATCTATCTAATTTCTAGTAACTGGTATCCAAATCGTATAAATTTAATAAATACCATTTTAAAGGTCTAAAATCTTCGATTTGTGGATGGGCTGGATCTGTATATACGTGTAGTATTAAAATGTTGATGTATGTCACAAAGAAACCACGAATTATTTAGTTAAAATTATGTTTTTCATCCTTTAGTTTCTGCATAAGTTGTATGTCAAATATTCGCAGCCAAATCACATGTATACACGTCAACAGTATCTACGTTTTCTATAGTTTGTATCGATATTAAGTTAAATTTATTTATCCAAAATCATCTACATTTTAATTGTCATAATGATTTATTCTGTACTTTCTTCTTGGAACATGTTCTATTCATCTATCCGATGTAAAGACTGACCATAAGAAAATCAAAGAAATTTGGTGTGTCTTTAAATTAAGCTTATCACATGAATGGCCGGCCATTTGTGTAGTGTATCTAATAAAAAAACTATAAAAAATAGTACACTCTTTTTCGTTAATTAAATAATGAGACACCTCTACTTAAGCATATCGGTAGATTCTTATTTAAAATGATTATATTTTCCTATAATGTACATTTTCTTTTATAAAATTACAGGCTTATTTTATACTATATATTATATACATATATTTAGATTAGTATCATATGAACATATTATTATATTTGTCCCACGATTCCAAAGACTGGTCTTTCTTATGTTTTCTGAGAGATAAAAATACTGATAAAAAATGATTGGTATATTTGATTAGAAAAAGAGAGAAAAAACAAGAAGATACTTTACAACTACTCCATTCTTCTTGTGTTCATTAGAAGTACATCCGCTGGGTTATCTATTGGCTATTGATTGTTATTATTGTGACATATATCTCAAATGTTTCCGAAGAATTTGATTCTGTTATTTTTCTATAAATTGAATAAATTTGTGACTTACGTGATATTTACGGTGAGTAAAATAAAGGATTTTACTCATGTACAGTCAATGTTTAAGAAAGCGTTAGGTGCTAGTCGGGCGCTGATTCTACGTCTAGCGCCTAAAATGCCTAGTCGGGGCCTAAGCGATTTTAGACGGTTTAAGTAATTTTATAATAAATATATATATATATATATTTAAACACATATATATTAATATAATATAATATAACATAATAAAATTATAAAATTGAATAATTTAAAATTTTTAAATTATAAGAAGGTGAAGAATATAAATATTTTGTAATTTTAAGTTTTTTAAATAACATTTTTTTAATAAAAATATAGATATTAAATAATTTATTAAATCCGTATATCTCACATAATTCATAACTCATATAATTAGTGTTTAATTTATTTAATTATCGCATATTTTGCTAAATCTATCCGTATAATATAAATCGATATTTTAAAAATTTAAACGGTGTAGGCGTTAATCAGGTGGTTTAAGTGGGCATAGCGTCTAGATAGCGCCTAGACGGCCACCTAAACCGCTTTTTAAAACATTGTATACAGTATAACACATGTTAGAAGAAAAGTCAAAAACTTCAACAAAACAAAATTACACATGTGAGAATATTACACATGTGAAAATAGTGATTTGTTGACTTGAGACTCGGAAGGTTAGACATAAATGGTAACTTTGCATTTATTACTATAAAAGTTAGTGTAACATTTCTTGCAGGTTTAATTGTTACTTTTAGTTTACTTTTGAAAATTACTTTTAATATTTTTCTTCTAATATTATTTTTTTTACGGATAAAATATTAATTGAAACGTCTTCTGGTCCTAGTAAATTACAATTAGGGTCCAACTTCCAAAATTTTGTCCTTGAGTTTTAGTCTCACTTTTTTTTTTTGGTAAGGAGTGAGTTTTAATCTTGTTTCGCGTATTCGTGTCCGGTGTTGCTTGTGTTTACTTTCACTTCGAAAAGGTAACACTTTAGATTACACTTTCGCATAACAATCGAGTAAATAACAATAAGTTACACGTAAATTACTTGTCATAATAATAACATCTCTGACGTTAAAACTGTGTATGTATATTATAAATTCGTCACTCTCTAGTCTCTCCCTCGATCAAACTTCGAGTATCCGTCGAGTTGACAATCTTAGGGCGTAGACATAATGGGCTCAATTCTCCCCACAATGTTTGGTTCAAATGGGCTCTTATTGGTTTTCAATTTCTTGCTTTAGAATGAGTGTGTTACTGATGGACTACCAATATATAATCTTTGAGTTTGAGTCTTTGATTTGGGTTACAATAGTTCATGAGCACCAATTTTTAAATCTTTTTGTCATATAGTTTCAATTGTATTCTTGTAATTTATTCATGAAAATTCCATTTAAGTATCCTTTCTTTTTAAATATGTAGCTTAAACTCTTTCAAACATATATTTACAAATATCATTTTTTTTTATAGCATAGCTCAAAATCATTTGCTTTCTACAAAATCAGTGACTGATTAGTTAACATAACTAAAATTTCATTTGTATGTCTTTGAGAGAAGAAAAGATTAATTAAAAGAACTAAAACAGAGAAGAAGCAGAACCACAAAAGCAAATACAATACCCAAAAAAATTTGAAACCAAATTTAGAGCAGCCTCATAATTGGAGAGAAGCACAAAGTAGTGTTGAAATCCACCACAACGATGATCTTCTTAGATTTAATCCTGCTGCTGCAATCAAACAAAAGCTCAAATTCTTCAATAATCAAGATCTTAACCAAAAGGATGATATCTTTATTAAGATTAAGGAAGATATTTTAACTAAACAAACCTTGATTCTTGCTGCTGTCTGGCAGAGAAGGTGGAGAGGACGATGATGCGTTTGATAAAGGAATTCCAAGATTCAAGCAGTCCATTCCAAGTGCACCTTCCAAACCCAAAAAATCTCAATGTTAGCTCTTTTCTTTTTTCTTTTCTTCAATTGATTATATCAATAAGAATGCTATAAACCCTTCTTCTTACATTCTTTCAAACAAGGAAATGTTGTAATGTTCATGAGATTGCGGTAACCTTCACGACAATCGCAGCTGTATAGAAACGGCTTTGTGTTGTTACAAAACCCTCCTCCACAATCCACCCATTGACAAGCTATATAAACACCAGAGTCACACATATGTATACACACACACATCGAGGATCGAAGCAAATGCGAGAGGAGACTATTACCGTCTAGAAAAGAAGCATTAGTGTCTTTAGGAGGTGTTTTGGGCTGTGCTGGAGATTCTGCTTCACCGCAAGTTAGATCAAAGGTACCTAAAGAGATGAGTGTAAATATACTTTGTTATGTTCTCTATATGATCAAGAACCAAACTAAACAGTGAGCAAGAGAGCGAGAGAGATTATACAGTTGGGAATGACGCAAGGGAGAGACTTGAGGTTATGATCAAACTGCTTCCAACCATTATCACATTCACATTCATACATCAAATTAAAAGTTGAGTTTGAAGATGATACACATTTGCCTTTCCCACATGCCCCTTCCTTGCATATAGTATTATTACCTAATAATTAAATCAACCAATTTTAAATGAGTCACAAATTTGACAAGGACCCTTCAAAGAAAATCCTTTTTTTTACTCAAAAACCAAACATAATGATATTTTAGTTCTGTTAAACAAAGTGAGTGTTCTTTTTGTTGCATCTCTAGTTCAAAATCCGGCGGGAGTTAAATTCTAATCTGGACATAATCAACTTATGTTCTGTTTTTAAAACGATATATTAAAAAAAGTGTTTAAGCAAATTATCCTTGTTTTCAAGAAGTCAAATACATCAATGATAAAACGAGAGGAACTTCACATAATAAATCAACAGATTACAATCTAGATATGGATTAAATGATTGGACCAAGAATCAAATTTGAGCAAAACCCAGGAATGTTAACTTGAGTTTCTTATAAGGAGAAAAAAGTGAGGAAGAGGAAAACAAACCGAACACAGGAGAGAGGAAATCGCAACTGGCTGTCTTCTGGTAGATCAGAAGTAAAGCTGCAAAGAGACAGAGTGTGTTACTAAGCCAAGCCATGAATCTTTGTCTTCTACGTTTATTTGAAATAGAAATAAATCAAATAACAAGAAGGAAACGAAAGATCGAATTTAACTCTGTTATGTTTATATAATAGGTTGAGGATTTGGTAGTAAATAGTGATGTGGACCGACCGACCGACCTCATCGCTTCATATTTTATCGAGTAGTTAGTTTATAGTTAAAATCCAATTAATGCGTTTTTCTTTATACTTCTCTTCTTCCTTTTTAAAGGTCAACATGATCAATAAATTAGTCTTGAAAATAAGCATTTCATATTGATATTGTCGCACCAAAAAAGAGAAGACGAAAAAAACATTGATATCAAGTTTATCACATTTTTATTTTGAAGTCTTATTTTAAAGTATCTAACACCGTCCTTGTTGTTGTTGAATAATTTATATAACCAAATGGCATAATGATGTTGCAACGTAGTCTGAATATGTTACAATTATGGTGTGATTGATTTGTTATTGTGCAAAACAGCAAAAGTCAAAATTAAATTGGCAGTTTATCTTATCAGCTGTATTCAGAGTAAATGAGGGTGTTAGATAATAAGAAATTACTTGTTTTGACTTTTGACTTGGTCAATTTTATCAGTCTTTTGGGATACAGTTTGATATTTAAAATAATGCTGAACGTATATAAAAAAAATCCTTTGATAAATTGAACAAAGAATTCAGATTTTTCCAACACACTCGGTTATCTATTTACATGGAGATGGTCTCACCAACGTTTCTCCACTAATCAGCTCCTTTTCTCATATCTGAAGATACTCCACTACTAAAATTACGAATGGTTGGGACTTGGGAGACCTCTGATTTTTAACAAGAACCAATACAGAGAGTGACTCAAATGTGTGTTTTCTTTTGGTTCTTTGTATCTCCGTTACTCAAATGAAGATCACTAAAACATTTGGAGTTACACAATTATAACAGTAGGAGGATAATGATGATCGTGATAACTTAAATATGTTGTGAAGGATTATAGTACTCAAAGGTACGTAGATAGTAATATAGTAATATTGGTAATTGGTGACACGACACAACTAAGATCGTTTCCATCTGCTGCCCTAACCCCTCAACCCTCAACCCCAGCCAAGAGTCTTGAATTCTAATTTTAGTGTTTTTCAAGTGGGTTTGTATTATTAGTTTATGCCCTCATTGTGTTTGTTAAATTATTTCTTTTAGGCTTATGGACCTAAAAATGAATTATTAGAGCAGCAAATGTGGATCTAAAACTCACATCTTTTAAATGTTTGAATCTCTGAAACTTTTACTAATGAGTCTCCAAAATCAAACATTACTTTCGTTTCAACTCGGTTTGTTTTGTTGTAGCTTTTGCTCTGATTGTGTTTGTTTGAATGATTTGTATTATGCATATATATGAATTAGGGAAATTAAATAGAATTGGGGTTTCAGGAATTTATTTGCAATAATGGATTTGCCCAAAAATACTTGGAACTTAAAAGTAAAAGAGATCAAATGTTGAACAGCCTCCATGGTCCTAGAGAGACACATAGCTGAAATGTTATCCACCACAACGATGATCCTCTTAGATTCAATCTTGTTGCTGCAATTAAACAAACCCTCAATTTCTTCAATAACTAAAACCTTAATTGACAAATAAGCTATCTTGATTAAAAAGTAGGTAGACATTTTAAGGAATTAAACCTTGGTTCTTGCTGCTACCTGGCATAGCGGATGGAGATGCGGATGATGCGTCGGGCGAGGATGCATTTGACTCAGGAACCCTAAAATCCAAGCAGTTCGTTCCAAGTGCACCTTACAAACACAAGAAGCCCAAATTAATTAAAGGCTTGTTTTTTCATCAATTGACTATCAATATATAAAAATGCTATATTGAACAATAAAAATATGTATATGAATGCTATAAATCGTACTACTTACATTCCTTCAAACAAGGAAATGTGGCAATGTTCATGACATTTTGGTAACCTTCATGGCAATCGCAGCTGTATAGAAACTGCTTTGTGTTGTTGCAAGACTCTCCTCCAAAATCCACCCAATTACAAACTATATAAAAAACACCAGAGTGATATATATATACACACATAGAAAAAAAGCAAATGAGAATAGAGACCCAACTTTTGTAATTCTGTTTGGTTTACTAGGGTACTTCCAACGAAATTGCACCTCAATATCTCATGTTCAAGATTCAATGTTAAAGAAGGACTAATATTAACATGCTCTGGTCCTAGGCGCCAAGGCATGAAGGACCAAGCCCGTCTTAGAGTATACATTTGTTATGGAGCCATCCAATTTTTTTAAAAAAATTATAAGGAGAAAAATGTTTTAAAAAAATAGTAAAAGGGCCCTGCAAAATTAATTTTCCTAGGGCCATAAAATATCAGACGGGCCTGTGACGGACATGGACCTTTGATAAACAAAAAAATTAGAATGAGAATAGAGATTGTTAATTACCGTCGAAAAATGAATTAGTAATGTCGATTTTAGGAAAAATTTTGGGCTGTGCTGGAGAAGCTGCTTTACCACACGTGAGATCAATGGTACCTAAAAATATGATTGTACTTTGTTATGTTTCTACATGATCAAAAGTTCAAAACCAAACTAAACAGTGATTAAGAGAAATTAAAAGAGATTATACAGATGGGGATGACGCAAGGGAGAAACTTGAATTATTCTTGGAATGGAAAATAATCTTTCATATTATTGCAAAGAAATAGAAAGACAGTACTGAATATGAAAGATTATTTTCCTTTTACGAAATCATCAGTTATTTTTCTTTCATATCAGATAAATTTCCCTTTTTTTCGTTGAACGTCAGATATATTTCTTAAAATGTTTTTATTACTAGATTTTCTATATATTTATTTTATAAAATTGTATTTTCTAGATATATAGTATAATAAATTCAAGAAGATACAACAAAACAATGGATGGATTGATTCCTCTCCGATGGTTCGTTCAATCGTGTACTATTGACAAAATGATACGGAAATGCATTTACTCCTTAGCGTACAAGCATCCACACAAGTTGGAAAGACTTCTTCGTCGTTAGTTCGAGTTTAGATCATGATTTTTTTTTTCTTCACTTTTATGCATTATACACTGTTGGTACCGCTTGTATATAACATTTTTGTTAACCAAGAAATTTCATATTTCAAAGATAAATAAATAATAGTTGTATCTTAAGGTAGTTATTCCGTAAATTAAAATAGCATGTCAAACATTTTAGTAGTAATTATATTTTGGAGGTATACATGTTCTTCAAGCAAGTCTTTGGGCCATAGAACAAGCTTATATATGTATCTAATAAATATCATAATTTTAACCTTACTTCTTATTGGCTTATTCTAAAGCAAAACTGGTGGTGCTCGGATGAGACTAAGAAGCGCATACCATAGGTGACCTGAAAATGTCTTAGTAATCCGAAGAAAGAAGGCGGATTAGAATTTTGAGACTTGGAAAATTCAACAATATATTCCTTGTAAAACATGTATAGTATATCTTCTTGCTCGAATTCTTCAAAATCGTTATTATTCAGATGGGGATATTAATGTTGCTAATATTGGAAAACAACTATTTTTAGATGGAGATCGATATTACATGGTTTATCACATATATCTTTTGCTACTTATCACATATGGCGCGTAAAGATGGTGGAGTAATTACTAGTTTATCTCACTTTTGCTCAATAATTACCCGTCAGAGTAATTTTTCAAAAACATATTTAATCCACTATACATTACTTTAAGAGAATAAGCCTCAATATTTTTTACTCCATTTGAAAGTGGCAAAAAATAATGTTAACTTATTTGTACTTTTTTCTTTTAAAGGTGTATTATTTCAGCTTAATATTCTTACGCCAAATTTTACCAATCAATTTCTAAAGTAATTCTTAGCCTATTTCGGTATTAACCGTTTCACAATAACCAGTCAGATTCAATCATTAAATTCATTAATACTCCGATTAGGAATTAAGTAACCAAATTAACATTTTAGTGATCTTTTTTTTTCCTACCGGATTAAAAAGTAAACAAATTTTTAATATTCAAGGTTCAAACCACAAAATTGAAGTTATAAGGTTGACCTATGATAACTTTCATTCTACACTTGCCTAGGAAAAACCACTATATTACTTCATGGTCATTACAGAGAAAATATTATTTTACGAAAAGTGTAAACATTTACCATAATATTTATTTACCATTGGTATTTTACTATTTTTTTATTTCTCTAAAAATAGAAAATATAAATAGGTGTTAGACTTTGATTACTCCACTAGGGCCTCAGGATCAATGTCTCGGACATCTAGGGTATCTAATTTTTTTCTTTATATACCTTTTCAATTTATATATTTTTGATATTAAATGATAGAAATATCTTTTATTTTTTGAAATTGTGTTAAACTCATCTACTAAGATAACAAATAATGGATACAACTACATATTAAATCTGTAATATATTTTTATTTATATCAATCGTATCTTAAATTTCAAATTTAAATTATATTCCTGTGGATACACACATAAGTTTTAAACCACTGAACTACCATGTATTTTCTTGGTATCATATACAATTATATATATTCATTTAATCAAATTTTGAATTTCATTATAATTGTCATTTTACTAAGAAGTATTTTGAGCGGTTGGAGCATATGATATTTTCACTCTACTTTCCAGAATTTTCATGGGATCCGGATCTAAAGAATTGAATATTCGATCTGGATCCGATTCGGATCTGCCAAAAATAGATAAAATTATTAAAATAATAATATAAAATTATTAAAAAATAAATTAGAAAATAAAAATAAATAAAAATAATCAGAAAATAAATTTAATTTAATTTAAAAATATTTTAAAACATATTTACTTTGTAAAGTTTAAAAAATACACAAAAATTTCATGTAAATTTTATTTTTATTATATTTTTATTAATTTTTCTCTTTTAAATAATATATATTTGAATATATATATATATATATATATATATAGAAGTTCAACTGAAAAAAGTTCTACAACAAATGCACTAATTACATGCCATTTTTTTAATTTTCTTAGACTGTGAACTATCATCATTTGATGAGTCCATTGTCGTATTATCTAGCAACTCCACCTCCAGTTAACTACCTCGAGAAAGTGTCATATCATATGTTATTTAGTCTACATCTAAAAATTCTTGACATAAAGATCCAAGACCAACATACCAAGTAGAATAAAGTCTTGAAATCTAGAAAGTGCACGATAGATAAGACTCTTGTTCCCTTTTTTTTTGGTTCGAATAATACTCTCATTCGAAGGATTAAAAATCAGAACGTAAATGAAACGCAAACGACGCCTTATTTAATAAATAAGGAAAAATAATAACAAACAGTCAAACATCAAAGTAATGGTTCGGAAAAAAAACAATGGTTTGGATGAATTGAAGAAAAGATAATGTAGGAAGCTCGTCAACGTATTGTAACATCCCATGTGACTGCCAGCATCATACAGAGACACCGACACGCATTATCATGCAACTGCTCATATATTAATTACTTAGTAGGGAATTTTATACTTAAATATTGATTTACGTTAAGGAGTGATGACAAGTTCCCATGTATATAGTTTGGAACAAAGTTCCAATTCATGCACTAACCGCAAGCTCATCGTCAATGACAGTGCGAGAGGTAGCAATCTTCTCTGATGATTGGCTTTGTGATTCAAATACTTATTATATGTTTGTTTGGTGCAATTTGATTTATTTAGTTATATAACATTTCAAGACATTCTTATCATCTATAAGTTTAATATGGTTAAGAGGTTCTAAACTACTACTCATACTCCTAGTTGATAATTTTGAATTTTTGATGATAAAAACTAGTTAATATCTAATGCTTTCTGTTTGGAATTAAACATACTCATCAAATGAACTAAATAATAATTTTGCAAATCGAAATAATCATTTGGTGAGGTTATACATAATCCCTGGGTTTTTTTTGTTTTTGTTGCAAGGATTAGATAACCATTTCATTATAAACCAAAAGGCTAACTTACAAGAATACTTTTCAATGTGCTTAAAACAAAAATGCAACTCTTTTTGTTTGTTTCATTTGTAAATTCCATATATATGATAATGGCTTGTCAATAATGAGATTAATTTACTTTTTAGGCTAGGCTAGCTAGACCGTCGCTTATGCAGACCAAATTTCCAACATTTTTTTTTTGATAATATAATCAGAATATTTAACATCACTAAAATTAGATCTGAAAGTCAATATTTTGGTAACATAATTATTTATTTAATTTCTAAATAACTAACGACTACTTCAATGTGTATGGACCATTTATGATTGATTAACTTGAATTCAACTAATTTATATTTATTTTGGTATCTTAATTTCCTGTATAATAAATAATCAGCACATTTAAGAAAATTTGTCGACAAAGAAAATAAATACTTTGGAGTTATATTTTAATGCCATGAAGACATAAGATAGCCAGACCAAATTTTATTTATTTAACTGATTCACATGACAAATGTAATCCAAAACTAGCATGAATTCGGCTAACCAGCTCTGATTACTAAAACTTTTCATATCTTGAAAGACACACACACACATTTATCTTGAATAGTCTCATTCGATTGACCACAAACTGTAACTACTAAACATCATTTTCTCGTACATTTCAGTGTGGGCCTATTATTCCATATGTTGACATAATATAATAATCTAATATGATAATGATATTATATGTTAATTTTCCAAAAAATATACATACACATATACATATATACATACATATATATATATATATATATATATGTCTCGTTCTCATGCTAAAATCCATAACTGCGGAACGTCGCTTATTAGAAATATATAAGTTGGGATAATGATTATTTCACACGGATTCTGCAGGTTCTTTTACCCTTTTTCACATGGCTCACCCATCTCAAATCTTAGATCTAATGACTTATTTACCCCTTTCTAAGTTCAGGTTCTTTTACCCTTTTTCACATGGCTCACCCATCTCAAATCTTAGATCTAATGACTTATTTACCCCTTTCTAAGTTCAAAACTTTAGGTATCTCTTTTTTGGATGAACAGTAAGGTATCAATATCTCATTATGTTACGTATAGCTAAGTAGCTAGGTTCAGCTCACTCACCGTCCTACATAAGTGTTGAAGAGAAAATATGTTCCATATATATCTGAACCAACTTAACTATCTTAGATATCAAGCACACAATAAATTTATGGTTAACATTTAATTTATCTAGACATTGATATCAACAAAAAAAAATTTATGTCAAAATATGATTTATCACCGATTTTTTCTGACTTTTTTTTATTTTTATTTTTAAAAATCAACCCGAAATTATTTTTTGGATTGAAATTACTAGTTTAATTACTTTAATACTATGAACAAAATTATTTTATGTGTATTTAAAATTTTAATTATATATTTTAAATATATTTATGATGAATGTTATTTTTGTGAACTAAAAATTTAAAAATAATCTAAATATTTGAAAGATATTTATAACGATAAGCTTATGAAACTTTAAATGTTATATTATATTAAAGTTATAAATTTACTGAGGATTTATAAATTAAAATAAGTTAAAATAATATAAAAAATCTAAAACTAATCCCCGATTAATCTTCGTTTACTTCCGATTAATTTCTTAGACGTTAGATCCATATTTATCGCCTGACTAGAACCTAGCGAATTTTAAAACATGAATTTTTCTAACTCTGAAACATTGTACATCCTTGATGAGCCTAACTCTGAAACATCGTACATCCAACATATTATGTGTAAATGTATTCTGTATTCGTAGTTAATCATCAAGCATTCTGTTGTAAAACATAAAGAAAATCTTTACAATTTAATTCATAGTAACATTATTTTATCTTTAGGGAATATGATCTTGTCGTAAGACAGTCAGATTCATAGCGCAAAAGCCAATAATAAACAAAAAGTTATATGTATCTATATATATTTGGCTCGAACAAAACGAAAACAATATATATTTCTATCAAAAGTATTGTTTAATCTACACTACATTTCTGTTGACCAAAAAAGTCTATACTACAATTCTTATTGAATTTACTGGAAGGATGAGATTAGGTCTGTCAATTTAAATTATTACTTGCGGGTTTTACTCCGTTTTATTCACCGCAGAGCAGAGGCGGGTTTTCTATTTAGCGAGACAGGTGCGTGTTATGATATTTTTATTTATGGGTTTAGCGAGTAAGGTGGTTACTCGTTAATTTTTTTTATTAATTTTTTTATTAATTTTTTATTAAGACTTTTTAAAGAAAAATTGAGGTTATTTTAAGTTTTTTAAATAAATTACTTATAATTTTGAGTTTTTTTTATATTTTGTTATTATTTTATAATTTTTAGATCTAATTTATATTTTTAAATGATTTAAATTTTTTTTAATTATATTTTTTTGCAGATATGGAGGGTTACCCGCGGGTATCCTACTAATTGATGCGGGACGGATGTGGATTACTTTTTTAATATTTGCAGGTCATGCGTGTAAATTTTTTTTGTATAAAAATTTTGAAAACTTGCGGTAGAGTGGATCAGCTGGTCGCAGAGTGACTAGTTTCTGCGACCAATTGATCCGCTCCAACGCAGCTGACCCACTCCAGCTGACCCGCTCCACCGCTCCACCGCAGATTGACCAGCTTCTGCGACCAGCTTTGACAGGTCTAGATGAGATTGAGTTGCATAAGGGGTACTTTAGTACTTTGTGATATGTATCCAACGATGAAGGCAAGGAGTCTAATCTAATCTGATTTATTAAGATTGTGTAGTTGGCCTTCGAGTGGATTAATCGTGGCCATGGAGCTTCCGCTCTGATTCTTCTTCTCCCTAATAATTAAGTTAAGTCATCCTCCAAAACATAATTATCAAAACTTGCAATAACTAGATAAAATAACATATCTAATAACATAATTACCGTGATTGAATTAGCTATAAAGACCACAAACACATGATTTCTTTTCTTTACATAAGAGACAAATTAAAATTAGTTTATACTTTCTGATAAATCCACTAAAATTCAACCAAAAAGAGAAAAATAGAAACAAAAAAAAATTAATTCTATGGAGTGATGGGCAGTTAAGGAACTTATGGTGTTAGGCTGTCCAAAAAGAGCAGCACTTAAAGAGTATTGTAAGGACAATGTCTTAAACAAGAAATTGTCAGCTCCATTATAACTCTCTTGAAACCAAACACACTAACACATTACAATTCTCTTCTTCTTCTTCTTCTCTGACATATTATGGTGGTTTGAGCAAACTCTTTCAGAAGACAATAATGGGGAAAACAAGCAAGTGGATTCGAAATCTCTTAATCGGAAAGAAAGAGAAATCAAAGAAAAACGTTATTCAAAGTGAATGTAGATATACATCAACCATTCCAGGTACTCCTAAAGAGAAACGTCGATGGAGTTTTCGTCGTTCTTCTGCTACTGGACCACCACCAGCTTGTGCTTTTACACCTAAAGATTCATCTCCACCGCCTCAACCGCCGTCACCAACACCACCATCGCTTCCACCGCTACCACAACCATCTGTGGTCTTAATCTTGGGCAATGAAGATGAACAGAGCAAGAACGTTTCAGTGGTAGAGATTGAAGAACTTGCAGCAGTGAAGATTCAAGCTTGCTTTCGTTCTCATTTGGTAAAAATTAAACAAATCAATTTCTCTTATTTTTTTTTGCCTCAAAAAAGATTATTATTTTTAAAAATATTTTTTTTTTGTGGCAGGCGAGGAAAGCATTAAAAGCGTTAAGAGGATTAGTGAAACTACAAGCATTAGTGAGAGGTCATTTAGTAAGGAAACAGGCAACAGCTACACTTAGATGTATGCAAGCATTGATAACACTTCAAACAAAAGCTCGAGAACAGAGGATTCGTATGATTGGAGATTCAACTACAAAACCCACAAATCCAAGAACATCAATTCATAATACTCGGATCAATAACATCTACAACGTAATAGATCTACAAAACCCAGATCTCAAAATCTAATCTTTATAACACCCAGATCCTCAAATTTTCATCTAACTTTTTACAAAATCCTCTGTTTTTGTTTTTGAAGGAGAGTGAAGAAAACATCAAGATTGTGGAAATGGATATTCAATCTAAAATGTATTCTCCAGCTCCTTCTGCTATAACCGAGATGAGTCCTCGAGCATATAGTAGCCATTTCGAAGATTGTAACTCGTTCAACAAAGCTCAAAGCAGTCCTCAGTGTTTCAGATTCAAAGAATATTGCAATGGAGATTCTTTGTCTTCTTATGATTATCCTCTATTTCCAAATTACATGGCGAATACTCAGTCTTCTAAGGCTAAGGCTCGGTCTCAAAGTGCACCGAAGCAGAGACCTCCTGATATCTACGAGAAGCAGACCAGTGGGAGAAGAAGAGTTTCAATGGAAGGACCAAGGAACGGTGTTCCTAGAGCTGTACGGATGCAGAGATCTTCATCTCAATTAGGGCCAAGTACAGTTAAGGAAAGTCAACATCCTCATCATCATCATCAGTATTATCCATGGATGGCGATTAAGCTCGATAGATCTAATATTTCACTTATGGAGAGTGAATGTGGATCTACTAGTACTGTTATGACCAATACCAACTATGGAAGACATGTTGATGTAAGTCTTGAAAGATTACTTGTTTCACAAGAAAACATGAATTGAGATTTGGAACTGATTTGTTTTCTGGCTGTGTTGTTGTTGCAGGTTCAGGGGAATAAGTATTGAATAGTGTGATCTAGAAATTTCTTTCTAAGTTATTTGAGAGATTGTTGGAGAAAAATAGACAAGCCTAGAAACTGAAGAGGCCTATGGTTTAATAAAACTTTATAGCATCTGATCAAAATAAATGCTTATGTGTAAAGTAAATATATAGTAGAGGTGACATCTTCTTTGATATCTTGATTTTTTTTTTCCTTTTCGTCTTTATCATTCGCATGAACGTTATCATGCTTTTAGATAATCTGATAGTTTTTTTTTCTTCGGTAAAATGTGAATTTTGATAGTGTTTTTATTATCCATGCGTTTTCCTATGTTTATCTCCTAGTGTGGCGCTAAAACCAAGCCAGCAGAATTGTAGATCTGACGAAATTATATATAATGATTAATGAAGGTTTTTTTTATTTATTTCACTAGCCAGCAAATTGAATTGTAATCAAATAAGAGAGAAAAAATTGAATATTTTTTCCCCAAAGAAAAACATAATGCTACATAAATGTAAAATAAAAACTAAACTAACTAAGAGAATTAAACTAAAAGCAAAAGAAGGAATGTAAACTAAATTTTACACAAATGTATAATTTGGTGGTTTTCTTATACGTAGACAGGTTAACTTTTCATGAAAATTCATATGTTTTTTTTAATCGTTCCTGTTTAGATGCACATTGATATGGTTTATTGCTAAAATCTACTGAAACGATCAAGCAAATCAATGGTTCTCCACTATAGACATTTGAAATTGGAAGAATACCCATATTTTCTACTTATGGAAAATTAGTCTAGATACGTACTAATTTTCTTTAAAAAAAATATATATAGCTATTCAGAATTAAAAACCCATCGGAATAACTCAAATTAAATTTCGATTTGGTTTGGTTTTCAAAACAAAACTTGGTGTATTTCTGGTTTGGGTTGGTCAGATAATTAATAGCTATACTATGAAGTTTAGTTGCACGGTCAAATAAGAGTGATCGGCCCATGAAGATTATATCTAAAGCCCACGTAAATTTTCTTCCTTTGCTAGAAATATATGAATTGAAGAGTTCTGCAGCTCAAAATTGTAACCATAACTTCTGCGCCGACAAAAAAAACTATAACTTCTATAATAACGGTCAGTATTGTTATGAAATTCACCGGGAATGAGAAGGACAATAATCAATGCCACCCTTTCAACAACGACATTTCTCCATACCTAACATTGACAATTCACTGACTATATTGCAATATTAATATAAATATAAGGACCCTACACTTCATCTAACTTATACGTCCAAATTAATTAGCTACATTTTTCCTATGAATCTATATACACACACAATTATTTGAAGAAACACACTGTTAATTACCGTTACTAGCTACACGATGGTAATAGTTAGATGGACTCAAATTTTACGAAAAAAACAAAAAAATAAAATTCTTTATCGTTTTTGGCTTTTGCTGACAAGTGATAACTTTACAAAATAATTGAGTTGCCATTGTTAGCTTTGTTTTGTGACAAAAGAGACAGGTTACAAACTTGTTCTCACATATAATTAAACTTGGGACATCCTACCTTTTCTCTTAAATGTCTTTTCTATTTGTTTCTTCACTTCTCTAAGCTTTTTCCTGGGAAATCTTGATGACCCCCTTTGATTATCCTCTTTTTCGATCTTTAACGTACACTTATTGATGTTTGTTGGTGGATATGTTCCTTGCGTGCAAAACAAAAAGGAATTTATAAGCATGTTTGCTTTCATTTAATTTTGGATTAATATTACGATTTTGATTTTGACAGGTATAGTTGTTAAAACTAAAATTATAATCAAATTTTAGTATTACTTAGTGAGATCTTATCTTTGCAACAATTTTGTTATTCATTAAGAGTAAACATTGTTTCTGCTTACTCCTTCGCTAATACATATGATTGATGTAGAACATAAAAAGCTAATACACATGAGTACACGAAGAATAATAAACTTCTTCAACATGTCCCTTTTATAAAGTTAGAAGTGTAATTTTTTTTTTGTAAAAGTAGTTTTAGATGATAATTTTTATATAGAAAAATATTTAAATACATGCTAAAACCTTTTTTCTTTTTAAACATAACATGCCCAACTTATTGCTAACTACAGAGTAATAATATATGGAAGGGTGTGTGTGACCCACACTATACATGAGAAGCTTAAACTAGTAAACATGTTTAATGGTGGAATACAATTTTTTAATCAGTTTAATTTTGTTTTGAAACTAATACGTTTAATAGTTTATGCTTAAAACATGTTTAAATCTAAAAATATGTACGTTATAGATAGTTAGTTTTACTAAACTCAATTTTTATAATTGGTAATTTTTTTTGTAGAAACACATTAAGAAATGCGGTTTCATCGTTCCGCGAATTGCCAATCAAAATATGTTATATTAGAGCGGTGTGATTTACACTAAAAGTCAAGAAAATAAATCATTTATGATATTTAAACTAAGCAAATATAAAAAACGTTATATTCAATAATGAAATTAATTTAGTGTGGTCACATTTGTCGTATGTTACGACTTTTGAGCTCTGAGAAAATATGTCACAATGCCTCTCTTCAAATCAAATAACTGAAAATATTAATTTAAAAAGTTATTATATTTAAATCCTATAATAGATTGCCGACAACTAAAATCCTGCCTTTTTCTTTTAACGATTCCTACTAGGTTAGTTATCTCGGCAAAACGTATGATGTAAATACTGATAATTACAGTTTTTCAATTGAAAAGAAACAAACATATATAGCTCATAGACACTGAACCAAAATTTAGACATCTTTAATAACCATGAGAAAACAATTACATCCCGCTGATTTCCATCTCCTAGCTATCCAAAAGGGAGACAATCCGAGGAAATTATGGATCAAACTTTTTGGCTAAACCACGTATATTAATAAGTTATTTTTGTTTCAAAAAAAAATTATTTGCTTACAAAAATATTAGTTAATATATAAACTTAAACAATTTAGTCAATCATAAAAATAATTTGCAGACTACAATTGATTATATAATATTTAACAAGTGGAAAGTTACATAAAATGTAAAAATATTTTTATATATTTGAAAACAAAAAACTTTAAAATATCTTTATTATGAAGCGGAGGGAGTATAGTTTTTTCATAGAAATAATTCAAGAAAATATTTTTTAACGAAATTAATGACACAAACTTTTCTCTTTCTATTAAGAAAATACCAGGTTCACAGTTAATTATTTTGTTACAAAAATAACAGCGAGATAAAGAAGAGGCAAAAAAAGGTTGTCGACAAAAAAAAAAAGGAGAGCTCAAAAAGGCAATAAATATATTAAAAATCGAATACTTACTGTAATCCCCAATCATACTAATCATTCTCTTGTCACGCAGTCAACAAGAGAGAGAACAGACAGAGAATGTTGTGTGTCTCTCCATTGATGCCTGAAAGTGAATACACATTAGTTTGAGTGATCAATATTTTTGCAGCTAAGTTCACTTTTTTTCCTGGGTAAATTCTCTGATCCTTTATAAATTTGCTATGAGAAATAGTTTTCATTTTCAGTTGAAAATTTTCAATTTTTGGTTGCTACCCATTTCATAGTTCTGGTAATTTCATATGAAGAATCTTCACAAATAAGATTTTTTTTTAAAAATTGTTTGTGTTTATAAGTTTTGATTAGTTTTCTTCCAAAAGCTTGATGCAGTTTTTTTTTCATTTGCTATCTCTATTATTGTGTTATTATTTTGTTAATCTAATCCGAAATGGTGGTTGATGAATTATCTGTCTCCATGTCACATTTTTGAATAGTCTAAAGTTTTCAGTTTCTCTACCAACTCACTTCTGTTGAACTTTCCTCTGTTCCTAATTTTTTTAAGAAGCAAACAAAACAATAAGATTAGCTTTTCCCTTTTCTCCCAATTTTATGCATTGAAGCTGAACTACCCATGTTTGTTACTTTGTCTATGTCTTGTCTGAAGATAATTCTGAATTTCTCTCACAGAAGATTGTTTTTGTTTGTTTGTTTATATCTGATGTTACTTACTTTGATTGTTGACTTGTTTTGTTTAAGTTTTGTAGACTTCTTAGTAAATACCAGTAGATGGATTAAAGGGACCAAGCTGGGACAGAATCATTTATCTTGCTTTTGCTCACTCGAATACGTTCTTTGGAGCTTCTTGCAGCCGTTGTTATGGCCAATTTGTCTCAGTCAGAAGAATCCAGACGGTTGTACTCTTGGTGGTGGGATAGTCACATTCCTAAGAACTCAAAATGGATTCAGGACAATCTTGCAGGTATCTATTTTAGGAGTCTTTGAGAGTCAAGTTCTTTTGATTTTTGTTGATGTTCAAATAGATATTGTTCTGTTTGTTTCTTTTGGAAGCTTCATTTAACAGGAAATATTTTTTTCTGTGCTGAGCTAGATATGGATTCCAAAGTGAAGACAATGATAAAGCTTATCGAAGCAGATGCAGATTCGTTTGCAAGAAGAGCAGAAATGTATTACAAGAAACGTCCAGAGCTTATGAAGCTAGTGGAAGAACTATATAGAGCTTATCGTGCTTTAGCTGAGAGGTATGATCACACAACAGCGGAGCTTCGTCGTGCGCATAAAGTAATGGTTGATGCATTTCCTAACCAGATTCCTTTTGACATGATTGAGGATTCTGCATCATCTTCTTATGAGCCTCATAAAGAAAACCTGCAAAAGGATGATGCTACAAGTAAAAGTAGTTTAAGTCATCTGAATGGATCATATGGAACTTCTTCTAATGGCCTTGAAGCAGATACTGAAGTTGAAAGCTTAAAGAGAACATTGCTTGAGCTTCAGACTGAAAAGGAGTCTTTGAATCTCCGATATCAGCTAAGCTTAAACAAACTATCCGGGTTTGAAAAGGAACTCAACGATGTTCAAAAAGATAGAGGATTTGATGAACGTGCTTGCAAAGCTGAGATTGAGATTAAGATACTCAAAGAATCTCTTGCAACGTTAGAGGTAGAGAGGGATACTGGTCTTCTTCAGTATAGTCAATCCATGGAGAGAATAGCGGATTTGGAAGCATCGGTTTCTCATGAGAAAGAATATGTGAAGGAGCTCACTAACCAAACATCTAAAGCAGAAAGTGAATCTAGAAGTCTCAAGAAAGAGCTTTCTAGATTGCAATCTGAGAAGGAAGCTGGCTTGATCAGGTACAATAAAAGCCTTGAGTTGATATCTGCTCTGGAGAAGAAAATAAGAGATGTCGAGGAGAGTGTTAGAACGTACAAGGATAGATCTGAACAAGCAGAAAATGAAACAAAAGCTTTAAAGCAAGAACTTCTGAAGTTAAATGAAGTGAATGAAGACTTAAGTGTTCGATATCAGAAGTGTTTGGAGACAATATCAAATCTAGAGAGAGAAGTTTCTGATGCTCAAGAAAATGCTAAAAGACTAAGCAGTGAAGTTCTTGCTGGAGCTGCAAAGGTAAAGACTGTGGAGGAACAATGCGCTCTTTTGGAGAGTTTCAACCAAACTCTGAAGGTAGAAGCAGAAAAAATAGCGCACAAAATGTATGCTAAAGATCAAGAACTTGTCCAGAAGCAAACTGAACTTGAAAAGCTTCAAAGTATAATGCAAGAAGAAAACTTGCGGTTTTCAGAACTTGGAGCTAGCCTTCGAAATTTGGAGAGTTTGCATTCTCAATCCCAAGAGGAACAGAAGGTTCTTACTTTGAAACTTCAAAGCAGGATTCAAATGTTGAGAGAACTGGAGACACGCAATCATAAGTTGGAAGGAGACATCAGTTCAGTTGAAGAAGAAAACCGAAACTTAAGCGAATTACATAACTCTTCTACAATCTCCTTCAAGATTCAGCAAAACGAGATATCTTGCTTAAAGGATATTAAAGAAAAGCTCGAGGAAGAAGTAGCAAAACAGATGAGCCAGAGCAGTGCACTTCAAATAGAGATCCTTTGTATGAAGGGTAATATCGAAAACTTGAATAAGAGATACCAAGATATTATTGACCAAGTGAGACTCACAGGTATGGATCCTGAATCTCTTTCCTTCTCTGTGAAGAAACTACGAGACGATAACTCGAAGCTTCTCGAGTTATACACCAACCAGAGAGATGATAAAGAACCCGTTACAGAAAAGCTGTGTGAAATGGAAAGCTTTATAAAGAGGAATGCTGATTTAGAGAAATTGCTTTTGGAATCTAACACCAAACTAGACAGTTCTAGGGAGAAAGTAGAGGGTCTGCAAGAAAGATACGAGTCTATACGAGGAGAGAAATCTGAGCTTGTTGCCGAGAGAGCTAACTTGTTTTCTCAGTTGCAAGTCATGACTGTGAATATGCAGAAGCTCTTGGAAAAGAACTCTTCATTGGAGATTTCTCTTTCTGTTGCAAACATTGAGCTAGAAAGTTTAAGAGATAAGTCAAAGTGCTTTGAAGATTTCTTCCACTTGCTAAAAATTGATAAGTCTGAACTTATAAAAGAAAAAGAATCTCTTGTCTCTCAGTTGTATACGGTTGAGGAGAAGCTAGGAGTCTTGGAGAAGAAGTATACTGAACTGGAAGTAAATTATGCTTATTTACAGAGCGATAATAAGCTCAAAAACCATCAGGTAGAAGAGTTACAGGTCTCACTTGCCACTGAGAAGCAGGAGTCTGCTGATTACAAACGATCGACTGAAAGCAGATTAGTAGATCTTCAAAAGAATGTTAGCTTTCTTCGAGAAGAGTGTCGCTCGAGGAAAAGAGAGTATGAAGAAGAGCTTGACAGAGTTGTAAACAAACAAGTTGAGATCTTCATCTTGCAAAAGCTAATAGAAGATCTGGAGCAGAAGAATTTTTCTCTCCTGATTGAGTGTGAGAAGCATGTAGAAGCATCAGAATTTTCAGAGAAACTTATTTCTGAACTGGAAAGTGAGAATCTCGAACAGCAGATGGAAGCAGAAATCTTTATGGGTGAGATTGATAGCTTGAGGAGTGCAATCTATCAAGTGGTAAAGACACTTCAAGTTGAAGCAGATTGTAAGACCTCAGAACATAAGATTATGAAAGATCAAGCTTCAGTTTCACATGTTTTGGGAGAGATTAATGGCCTAAAATGTTCACTTTCCACCGCTGAATATGAGATGCAGAGACTTGTAGTTGAGAACTCAGTTCTCTTATCTTTACTTGGACAGTTCCAATCAGATGGTTTGGTGTTTGAGTCGGAGAAGGACATGCTTGAAAAAGATCTAAAGACTATAGTACAGCAGTGTGGAATGTTGGAAAAAGACAAGCATGAGATATTGGAGGCAAACCGCTTTTTGAAATCAAAACTGATCAAAAGAGAGCAGCAGGAGCAAGAGCTAAGAGCTGAACTTCAAAAGGAGCATTTAAAGTTTGAGAGTTTGAATGAGTCATACATGGTTTTGAAACAAGATTATTCATATACAGTCAACGATAACAAATCTTTGCTTCTGAAGTTCTCAGAAGTTAAAGATGGAATGTGTGTAGTTGAGGAAGAAAATGATGCAATTCTTCAGGAAGCTATTGCTTTGAGTAACATGTGTGTGGTTTACAAGTCATTTGGGTCTGAAATGGCTGAGGAGATTGAAGATTTTGTTGAAACTGTTAGTAGTTTACAAGAAATTAGTTCGGGACTGAAGCACAAGGTTGAGACGCTGGAGGAGAAGTTAAAAGGTAAAGAGGAAGAAAGTCAAGGTCTTAACAAGATGCTGAAGAATTTACAGGAGGGTCTTGAAGAAGACAACTTCTTAAATGGACTCTTGGAACATCAGGTTTTTAATGTAGATGAAATCTTGGAACATAGGGAAATGAAGATTGTAGAAGCAGAGCTTATGCTCAAGGCTACACATAATAAAAATGAAGAACTGCACAAAGAAGTCGAGGAAATGAGGAAAGACTGCGAAGAATCAAGACGAATGAGGGGAAACTTAGAAAGGAATTTTTTTGAACTGACCGATCTTTCTGGTAGACAGGAGGAAGAGATTAGAAAACTTACCAATTTGAATGAGAATTTGGAGTCAGAGGTAGAGTTTCTACAAGAAGAAATCCAACGACAACAAGTTCGAGAGGAGTTCCTGGTTTTGGAGCTGCAAGAGAAAAGCAATGAGGTTGGAATTTGGGATGCTGACGCAACATCTTTCTACTTTGAGCTTCAAATCTCAGCTGTCCGTGAACTCATTCTCGAGAACAAAGTTAACGAACTCAGTGGAGTTTGTGAAAATCTCAAAGATGAAACTGTTACAAAGACATCGAAGATAAAACAGATGAAAGAAACAGTTGGCTTTTTGGAGTCTCAAGTGACTAAGCTGCAGAATCAGTTGTCAACTTATGATCCTGTGATAGCATCTTTGGCAGAAGATGTAAAATCCCTTGAGAAAACTACTCAGGCTTCAACGCAATCTCCTGAACCAGCCTATCGAAAGAGAGAGGTAAAGTTTCTCATTCTATCTTCTATTTCAAATTTTAAACTCATATTTCCCTCTGCGCCTCGGTCTTCATGAACTCTAAACTTTTCCATTTTCTTCAGGGCGTCCATCTGAAAGAAGCTGTCTGTCAAGAATCTGAAGAAAGTGGCAGTGGAATTGCGTTTCCTCAGGAAATGAAACCACGTATTAAGACCATTGTACAATCAGTTGTTGAACAAAAAAATAGGCTTGCACGGCAAAGAACACGAAGAACCTCCCACAAAAGCACATACCACAGGAAGATTGAAGAGATACAACTTGAGGACAAGGTCTATAGTGAATCTAGACAGGTAGGATCAAGATCTGAGATGACTGAGGTGGAAAATAAATTAGCGATGAAAGACATTCCTCGTGATCAAGTCACAGACTCTATGTTCTATGGCAGAAGCCAGGGAACTAGTTGTGGTTCCAATGGCCAAAAGGTTGAGTTATGGGAAGAATCTGATGAATCAGAGACTAGTATAAAATTTATCAACAGTAACGAGTCGAAGAAACCATTGAACTCCCATCACCATTGCCAAAGCCAGAGCCCCTCTATAGAACCTGAGAAAGTGGTTGGAGTAGTTGGCAAGCTAGAGTTATCTAGGAGCATCGAAGACAATGCAAAGATTCTTGAGAGACTTTTGTCTGATTCAAGGAGACTGACAACTCTCCGGATTAGTCTAACAGATCTGAAAAGCAAGCTGGAGATGAATGAAAAACAAGGAAAATTCAGCAAAGCTGATTTGGTTATAGTGAAGAGGCAGTTGAAAGAAATGGAAGAAGCTGTTTTGCAGCTGGAAAACACAAATGAGATTCTTTCAAAGGAAATTGGGGAGACCGGAGATGCCAGAGATATATACAGAAAAGTGCTTATGGAGAAGTCAATAAACGGGTCTGAGAAGATAGAGCAGCTGCAGAGTAAAATGCAGAACATTGAGCAAACAGTAGTGAAGCTTGAAGATGGAGCCAAAAGCAAAGGAAGCAAAATGTTGTCACAAAGTAGGACCGTGATTCTCTTGAGAGACATTATTCATAAAGGCAGGAAAAGGACAGCAAGAAAGAAGAAAAACCGGTTCTGCGGGTGTATAAGATCTGCGGCTAACGAAGAGTAGGTTGTAATAAAATATTCGTTGAATTGACTCTAGAAGTATTATATGGTGTGATTTCTGAAATATTGCAGCAATGAGCCTACGATACATTTTAAAATAAAGCTGGAGCTGGGTTGAATGAGAAACATGTAACTCGAACACAGTAGGCTTCTTCTAGTTCAGTGGACAAGAACTTCAAGAGAAGAAACACATACTACAAGAAATGTTAGGTTTTGTTGTGAAGAGCATGATGGATTGACATCTTTATTACACTACCACTAGACTACATACGTAAAAGTATGCTAACTTACTACCAACAAGAAGTTGACTTTTTTAACTATCTCTCACCTTGATAAAAGATTCAAAGAATTTTCATTGCAACATTACACCAAAATGCTTTCAGTGTTGGGGGGTGAGAGAAGGAAACGATGGAATCGAATGCAATATCAGTTTCCGCCCGCCACTTCTTCTCCCTAAGATTGACCCTGAGCTAGATGAGTCCAGATGAGGAGGGGAGACTCTCTTGCCATTGGGAGAGACACTCTTGATGTTAGCTATAGGAGAGTGGATGAGAATCTCTGGCATTTCTTCAGCTCTATCCTCTGCGACTGTCTCGAATGACTTCTCAATCCGAGACTGTGTCAGACTAATGTCTGGTTTTCTTAAATACTGACTGTTGTATATCCCTGAGGAAGATCCACCTCCAAGAAGAGATTGTGGAGGAGGCATCATGTTCTTAGATGATGAGAAAGGTAGCTGAACCAGTTGTTGCCTGTAAAAGGAAATAGAGCTATTCAGGTGATATAGATTCACATCAAACCTTCTTTAGAATGTAAGACTTACCTATAAATTGGCATTGGAGTCTTAGGTAGAACAGAACTTGTCTCCTTGCTCATTATAACCTCAGCGTTTTGTTGGATTTTGGCTGTTCTGCTTTTCTCAGATGTTTCATTTTCCTCCTCTTCGGCTTCCATGTCAACATTGGAAGACCCTGAGATATTCATTAAGTAGAATCAGAATAAGATAGAGAACTTGAGATTATTATTAATGCAAAAGCTATCAGCAGAGAAGCTAACCATCTTTGCGGCCGAATGCATTCTTACATCCTTCACATCTACAGTTTATGGAACAGCCAACACCACCCTTTAAAGAAACATCAAACCATATTATTAGAATCATATCAAAGGAAGTGAAAAACATAAATCCTTAATAAGTACATAGATGAAGGAAGATAAAAACCTGATAGCATTCACAGTATTTCTTCAGACAGTTTGATTTTTTGCAGTTGCAGCCACGTTTATGGCGTGCAGAAGCTGGAGTTTTGCTTGGATCATCCTGTGTGCCATCACAATTTATTATCCATAAAGTAGGGGAAAGGGATGATCAAGAGGAACAAAGTGGGTATAGAAAAATATCATACCCCGGTTTCTAGAACCGAATCAGAACTCCTAATGACTTTAGGAGCAAATGCAAGTGGATTACGAGATTCAATCTGTTTGCGAGTAGCCAAGACAGTATCTTCATGAATAGGCTTGTTGAAGCAGTCTATACATGAACATGGCTCTATGCAATAGACTCCAGCAGCAAAGCATTCGCAGTAACTACAGATAGCCATCAAGAGACTCAAAAACCAAACATTTTGAAGAGCCTACGATTAAAAAAGTGGAACTTGGAGCTTACAGTTTCAAACACTTGGACTTTTTGCAGTTGCATCGCTTACATGACTCTCCTTCTCCAGCTTCCAACTTAAGCCTGTGTGTTTATCATTCATACCAATAGTTATTAAGACAGAGAGAAGGAATCTACACATACTAGTTTTCTTTCCTCAGGGAAACAAACTTGCCTCTTTTTCTTAGGGCTATTCAAATGTAACTCTTCCAAAGCTGGTTCAACGGGAACATCTTGATCTGCATCTTCTCGGATTTCATTTTCTGTTTGGTCCAAAGCTTCTTGCAGTGTAGAGATGGAGCTTTGTAAACCCACTTGTATCTTCCCAGAACATGAGTAATCATTAATGACATTGGTTTTACAGTCCTTTGAGGACATTGCAATAGCATTTAGATGAAGACCAATACTCGGTACAACACATCTTGACAAGGATTCACAAGCCACGGTGTTATTCTCATTCAAGGTTTGCATATTTCCCGGCATCTCAAAGTCCAGGCAGCGTCTTCTTACACCACGGTGCAAGAGGGAAACAGCCTATTACCACAAAACAAACACCAAGAAGAACTCTTTCAGAGACAGTAATCATTTATAAACTCTAAAGATTGAAAAATGGAGATATTATTCGTAAGTTTACCTCATAAGGAATTGCATTAGAGGACTCCGGTTCATTGTTCGAATCAGGCTGCATTGTTTGCATCCCTACACCAGTACAAAACCGTGCTTCGAAATTTGATGTTCTTTGCATCATAAGGCATTTAAAAGCCTCTGAATCATTAGGTGAATCAAAGATTAACTCAGAAGCATCTGAAATCAAACTTTCCCAATCCGGAGTTTGATCTTTCCCTTGAACATTATCATAATTCTTCAGTAACTCCATTCCTGCATTCTCACAAGAACCATTCTCACCTCGAGCAGTGTATGGAACAAGCGAAAGATCGGTAGTACTTCTACCACACGGTGAAGCAACGAGATCATCAGGATCCGTTTGTGACAGTTCCATTTCAATGGAAGCTTCCTCTCCCAAGGAAGCATCTTTTGTTACTTCTGCTTCTGCTACAACTTCTCCATAGGAAGTAGAGTCTTCTTCTTGGGATTCAATGGGATTGGAAGGAAGAGACGAAGAGTTATGAGTTTTGAAGAATCGAGAATCTTTGTGAGAAGAAGTAAGGTGAGGTGAAGTGAAAACAGAAGGAGGAGAAGTGAAATTGAGAGAGCTAAATAGGTGAGGAATTGGGAGTGATTTGATAGTTCTTATTGGAGACAAACTGTTTATGTAATTGAACACTGGTGAATCCTGCATTTTCAGACACATACACAAAAAGAGGAAAATTTATGAATCTTTTTTTTTGTACTGAAATTAAGGTTACAGATTCCAATTAAGAATCTCAAGAAACAGAACAAAAACAGAAAGTACCGATTTGATAATAATAATAATAATTAACACTTCATTGTGACATGTGAACTGAAACCGTCAAAAGTCTAACATATCTAAAACCAGTTACAATTGTGTTCTGTCCTTTTGAACTTAACTGTTATGATATCTAAAACCAGTTATAATAGTCTCTAATTTTTTTTTAAAACAAGGAAAATTACAAATTTTGTTGTCATTGATCATAGTTAATAACACTTGACTGTGAATTGTTTACTGAAACCGTCAAATTAAAACAAATTTTAAACCAGTTGAAATTGTGTTCTGTCTTTGAACTTAACTGTCTTGATTTCAATTAAGATGAAAAAAAAAACAATAGTCTCTAGTTTTTGTAAAAATTGGTCCATTAAATCCATGAATTCTGAAATGTTCTTACCCAAAAAAGAAAAGGAAATTTAGAGATAGGCACCAAAACTCTGAGAATTGGCAACATAGAAACACAAAAACATTTATTAAAAAAAAGAATAAGAAAAACACAGAACTTTGACCAAAACAATATTAAGATTTAAAGAAGAAAAAAACCTCGAATCTGGAATTGGAAATAGGAGTTCCGATCTGTGTGATAATACTCTTCTGAGGCGTATCCATTTTTCAGCACACAAACCAAAAAAATCTCTCTATCTCTATCTTTCTTATCCCTGAAGAAGAAGTCTCACTATGACTTTGTCCTCTCTCTCTCTCTTTTAGTGGAAGAAGATGAAGGAGAGATTCAAAACAAGAGCAAAGGCGGGAAATGAGGATTATGTCAGAAACAGACCCACCAATCAACTTTGCCCTAACACCTGTCTTTCTTTCTCTGTATCTCTCTATTATATACTCAACATGTTTGTATATATATGTATATCTGTATAATGAATGAATCTTTGATGCTTTGCTTTGTCTTCAATCTACTTAAGTAAATATACTCTCGATTCTTTCTTCTTTTTAATAAAGTAACGGACATCAGTATTTTTCTATTTCTTTTTTTTCTCTTTAAAAATAAAAATTATTGGGAGAAAATATTAATAAAATAATGAATTGTAGGGATTAGTTACAGTTTTTCTTTTCACTGCTTCTATTTTGTTTGCATGCAATCGAAAGTTTCTTTTCTTTTGTTAAGTGGGTATGTACAATCCATTTTGCCACTAAATAATGAGCAAGTATTTTTTTTAGAACATTGACTAAAAAAAACAAGTCTTTGTCATAGTCATGCACGCGTATTATTTCTCCCTATAGGCTAATAAATATCATTATTTCTGGGTTTGATTACAATAAATGTTTTGCCCGGAATTAAGTCATACATGCTTATAATTAAGGGTTAATTCGTAAGAAAATTAAAACTGACAGAGAGGATTTTTAAAAGGTTTAATGAAAAATTGCACATTATAAGGCTTAAACAGGGAGAATTCTATTCGTAAAATTATAGTCTGGTAATCACGAGAAATTAGGGTTAGTCAATTGCTCATAATAATAATAAATGCTGATTTAAAGTCTAAACTATGTAATAACGCTCGATAAAATAAAGTAGATTATAGCATAAATTGTCTTTTCTTGTCATGAACATTCTTGTACCAATCTGTTTTTTTTTGGCGGGTCAAAGTATCCATCTGTTTAATTAAAATAGTTTATCGTTCATATTTATGCTATTATAGTTACTTCGTAACTACTTGACACGCCTCTGACTTCGCATATAAGATGACAATCTAGATAAAACAAATGTTTGCATTTGTGTTTAGCATTGTTTTTGTACACCAAAACTGTTATCCATGTGATCATTACCTCATCAAAATCCACCAAATAAACTCGAAATGTATCGAACTAAAAGTAAAGTTTATGTTGTTCACATTATCTTTGTGATCATTCATATAAAAAATATATAGAAGTAAAGTTTTACAGTGATCCAGAATGAATTATGAAGATCTATATTTAAAAAACAAATGATCGCATTTTCGTTTAGTATAATTTTTGTCTAACAAAAACCGTTATCCCTGTGATAAATTCCTCGTCAAAATCATCTCTACATATTTAAAGTTAGCATTAAAGTAAAGGTTTAATATGATATAGAATATAGGATATTAAAATACAGAGAGCCGGGCTAAGGTAGTGAAAATAATTTTTTTTTATTGTTTCCACCAAAACGAAGATATTAATAAATAGCCAAACCATGTCTTCCCCGTGAAGCCTTTTACAGTTAAAAGCTCTAAAGAATTTAATATTAAATCGCCGGTGGGATTACGTTTTGTTACTACGTGATTTTTTCATGAATTTACATTTATATCCATGTCCTCATCCCAGAGCCATTTTGTTGGCCCATGGGTACTTTCGTAATTAATGAAAATGACAGCTAGGCGTTATGTGACATTGGGCGGGAAAATGGATTTGGAACCAAGGGATTCATGTGTGCTAGGGCTTACCTTGTTATGGTGCGCTTTTGAATTTGTAGGATCTGATGGATGACAACTAGACACGTGGATAGATGTTGACTAATTGGCTTCGCAAGTTACGGTGCACGATCGTCGAACTACGTGGACTTTGTAACCCAGATCTTGTGTCTACCCTCTTTGCATAGGTGAAAGCGAACACGCCAAACGACGTAGTATTTTAGTCCAATATTTTGTTTTTTTTTTATCTTCATGACTTGAATATTTGTTTATGTTATGTGTATACACGGACGAAGTTTTTTTTTTAATATGGATGATATTTATTAATAAAAAATTATTAGTTTGAGGCAATAATAAAATCAAATTTTAAAAATAAATAAACATGATGTATATACCACCAAACTATATATATATGTATATTAATAAATGGACAAATACAGGAGAAACACACAAAGATTCACATGAATCAGGACATTCTCCTTCATGTAAAGTTTTCAAAATTGTGTGAATCAACTTTTGTTTTAAAAATGCTTGAATTTTATCTCCCTGACACAAAAACAATTATGCGATGGTTTATTTTTCAAACATATAAAAACAAAGTATTTTAAAATTTTCAAGATCCAATCGTTAATAGAACAAAATTTTCTTACCGGGTTTGATTTTAACAACCCTTAAAACCTTAAGAAAAGGAATAATATTAAAAATTAATATATTTTCATCAATCAAAATAATTTCCATGCGAGAATTGATCCAATCTATTTTAGAATAAAAATCTCATACAAAATATTAGAGCTCTAATTTTCTATTCTGAATCAATAGAGATGAGAGAGGGAATAAAAATAGAGAGAAATATAGAGGAAGAACAAATATGGAGAGAAAAAAGTTTTGAATAGTAATACATAGATGAGAACAAATAAATTATAAAGTTTGGAATATAACTGAATGTATTTTAGGGTTGTGGAAAAGAAATGATAAGAAAGACGTTATAGAGGAATAAAACGAATGAATTTTTGTTTAACTGCATATTTATCATGATTTTTTGGATTCTAATAATTTTAACATATTTAATTTTAACTAAATTTATTTTGAAAGCAAATTCATATGTGGAAAATTTTGATTAGTATAATCTTATTAAAATTCTAAGATAATTTTATTCGTAATCATACCCAAATCAGTATGGTTTATAAAAAATCATAATTGTGATTTATAAGATAAATGATAAGTATAATCTTATCAGCAAAAATGATATGGTTACAAAATCGTTATGAACAAGTTGATTTTGAGCGTTATTTTTGTTATTAACATGTTTTGTGTCTTTAATGACTCATTTTAAATGATATTTAGTTATTTGATTAAGAAGTAGGCGAAAATAAATTACGATTTATTTTGGCATTGCATCATATTTGCAAATAAGTTCCAAAATTAAGACATCTACCAAACTAGACATATGTAAGAATAAGATATATTACTGTATTATTATTTTATCAATAGTATATGACTAATTTTGGGAGGATTTAATTATTGATACTCCCACTCTATCAGTAGTTGGTATTTCGTATTGGTAAGGTCACAAAGTTATTTTCACATTTATGAAAATGTGTTTTGGCATAAGTGTTTGTTGGGTTTGAAGTAGGAATGTTGAAAAATGTGATTTTGACATAAGTGTTTGTTGGGTTTGAAGTAGGAATGTTGTCCGGTATGGTGGTGCTTATATCGGTTTTTTGAAAAAAATGTCGGTCGGTTAGCTACATGCTAGCTTTGCTGCCTTGAGAGCCAACTCACGGATCCAAATTTACATTGTTTGTTGCGAACTAAACCTGATCGAATTAGCCTAAAAAAAATATTAGCTATGGTTATTAAAAAAGTAGTAAAATGCCGACAATTATGTATGGCTAAGTTCACTTGTTAGAGAGCATCAAACTTAGATAATGAGAATCATTCATTTCCTACGTACGATTCTAGAGTCATATATTGATTTTTTTGTATGTTCGGTCGGATCTCACATTTCTAACGCCAACTGATAAGTTAGATAGCTTGAATCTAATGTTTATAGATTTCAAACGACTTGAAAATGAGTGCTACATATAGATCCAACTATTACTGGCTTGAGGCCAACCACTGGGTTGAAATTTTATTTTTTCTTTGTAAATTAGAGACTGTATAGAAAATTAGAAATACATGTATGACTTTTGCCAGAATTCTCTAAAGATTTACAAAAAAAGTAAATAAATCAGAGAACTATAAAAATACGGACAAATCATTGGATAAAGTACCCAAAGTAATATAATGTGGAGAGAAGAAAAAACAAATTCTTCTGGCATAAAGAAGCTCCATGCTAAAATCATAGTGTCGACCAAACACGCTGCCTGCAAGATCACATGCCTACATGCCACAGCACGTGATATAAAACACATGAGTAAATATATCACTAATAGTCTAATATATATGTTAAACGCATAACATATATATTTAGTCTTTAAATATAATTGTTAGTACATTATTATAAAGCTGTTATTAAACTTTTAGCGAATGTCAGGTTGCTTGATACCCGTAAGCAGAATAGTCAGAGATTAAAGAAATTAAGACTACAAAAATAATTATTATTATTAACATTTTGATTATTAAGTCAAGATCCTCACTAAATGACCATAAGAAAAAGGCCAACGTACCAAAGTCATTATTTAGCTCATATGTGTTTGTACGGTGAATCTTTATTTTTAGTCTTTTCTAATCATCTCTACAATCCCAACCCCTTCTATAATTTCTCTGTATAAAATTATGATTTCAATATTAAAAAAAGATAATATGTTCGAAACAAAATGTCGGGTTTCTTAAATTGTTGATTTATGGTGAATTAGTTTTTCGAGAGAGTTTAAAATATATTGGTTTTCGAGGAACTCCTACTCGATTTATCCATGAAGAACTTATTAAACAATGATCGAAAATAAAATTCATGGCGAGAATCGGCTATAAAAAAGTGACCAAAGTGATATATTATTAAAACAATAACATGGTAAAATGAGTCTTAGGAAGATACTATGTTTAAATAATAACATGGTTAAAAGAACTTAATGTTTGTCGCTCAAGACGGTTAAAAACTATTAAACTCACTGAAATTTTTAAAATCAAAAGATAAAATAGATTGTAGAGGAAAGTAATCAGTGGCTCAATATGATATTTTACCGAGTTAAAAAAAAAGAAGAAGATACAAAATCATCTTATAAAGCGTTAAAATGTTTATGGAATTTTTGGGGTTGATTATTTGAAGATCAAAAACCCATATCTTGAACTAGGATTAGATGTTTAGATTAGTTATAATTAAGGACAAAATCCAATATTAGTCATTTTTTTAAATTGTGCACGATAATTATATCCAGTATTGTAAATCGAGTTATGAGTTTGATCATGCTAGCCTATTGCTTTTGCTGGACATAATGTGACACCAATGCTTTTGAAATTTTTTGTTGTAACACCAAAATCTCTAACATGATCGGTAACATAGGTGGTGTCTCATATCCGTTAATGATGTAGTTGCTAAGGGTCTGGTCCTAGTGGAGCCAACTGATATATTCAGTTTCCGTTTTTGTGGGGTTTCATTTAGGTTATATATAAATTGTAATTTTGAAATCATATATTATTTTTTGTTTTGAATTTTTTTTAGATAATTTATATTTAAAACTATATTTTATATGTGATTAGGTTTGTTATGTACATTGATTTTTGTTTTCCTTCGTATCTCCTAATTCTCAGAGCCAATTGCTACTGGCGATTAATTAAGGACAACAATGGGATTGTCATATGTAGTGGCATTTATTGCTCGTCGTGCTTAATTGGATATAGGCAAGATGAGTCATATGCTTAGCGAATAGTGACAAGCTGTTCATGTGTTCGTAATTCACTTCTGATAATCGAAGAAGCACTCCTAATGATTAATCAATTGATATTTTTGAGCCAAGATTTCAAGGACGATTTAAATAAGTTGGTAGTTGACACATTTTTTTTTGTAAGTTGTAATAAATAATTCTTTTTTTGTCAGGCCCTCTTAGAGGTATATGAATAATTGCAATTTTGGGTTGACCTTGGACTTTGCAACTCCCTCTTTTTTTTCTTTCTCTTTTGTATGCATATCTTTTGACTTACGCACTCACGAATCAAGGTGTATTCCAACTTTTTAACAAAGAAAAAATGGTGTATATCAACTTCTCCCTTTTCTCATAACAATATATTAATTTCAATTTAATAAAGTGGAACCACGCCAGTATATAAAATATCAAGGCATTTTTTAATCTCCAGTTTCCGGCTCCTTAAAGAAATAATAAAACATCTTACAAAAAAAATGATGTCCATTTGAGTTTTTAGATGATAATATATGTTTTATATAATAGCTGAAAAATATGTTATGTGTATACCACCTCATCTCTTATTTCAACGTCTGATCTTAAAGAACTAATACTTCCATTCATAAACGGATAAGTTTAAGTTTTTAGTTTTGTGTTATGTATTATATATAGATTATCGAATTATTACTATTCACTTTCTTTTTTTTTAAAGTCAAGGAGAGAATTAACTGAATAAGGAGAATGTACATAAGTTCATAACCATCAAGAGTTTGATTTGTTTATTAAGTTTGGAAAAAGTGATTACTGAATGCGTCAATAAGAACCAACAAGTTCATTATGGGCTTGTATTCAACATGGGCTCAAGTAGCTGACTCAGTCTTTTACCGACCTAAGAACCAACAAATTGTCGTTGACATTGCACGAATGAATATCTATGTAGATACAGAGAACGTCGGCGATCACATTGCCTTTACAATTCCTGGAAGGACACAAATCTACTCGACCCAATGGTGCTATGAGAACTATACTCAGAGCAGGAGTATGAAGAGAGCTAGAGATATATAAGACGTGGACTTGTAAACAAGATTGGAATAGAACTTACTTCCAACCCAAATGATTTAGACGCAATAAAGAAAGTGATCTTGGCTGGATTCATTTCACATTCTGCGAAGTTATAAAAGCAGGATGGATCGTACAGCAGACAGTTTATGTACATCCTAACTCATGACTATTCGGGGTACCTAGTAAGTGGTTGATTACTGTTTATTTCCATCCTATAAACGCATGCATGATACTGAGTTTTCTCAAGTATTAATAAAGTGGAGATTATAGACAACTTCTCTAGAATTTGAAAAACCATACTACTTTGATGAGTACTCGATGTTCTTGTAGATGTACACTTTTATATGCTTACACCGCTCAACTCCTGCAAGGTTCATGAGTATAAATTTTGTATTGTTTGCATACAAAGGCCAATATTATGGCTAAAGAGGAAGCTTTCTTACTGAAAATATTACCTTTTCTTTTGATAAAAAAAAATTACCATTTCTCTTCAGTACAATCCAAATTTGAATCGTTCACAAGGGCTTATAGCTGCATTGTGGGCCTCAAGGTTCCAGTCTGTAATATATGCATACATCTACAAATTTACAAACGTTATTCTTTTTAACCAAAAAAAAACAACAAATATATTTAAATAAAATAGAAATTTTACTTATGATTATATCTATTGTTGGAAAAATATATAGAGAGAAAAACGTAAATATATATTTTTTTTTGGTAAAGAAAAATAATATAAGATTACACCAGATTTACATACACTTCAAAAAAAAAAGGAGAGAAATAAAAGAAGAACAATTAAAAGGCTTTGACGTGATCACCGAGGAAAAGGCTACCAAATGCCAATTGTTACACAAATGACAAGCCAATATATATTAATATTACATTTGTTTTTTCTTCTTTACATAACTCAGTTTTTGGATATGATTTGGATTAGATCGACTCAATTGATCAGAATTTAAAACGCCTAATTTTCTAAACGTTTCAAGTTGTAAATAGTTTTTTTTTTAATTTTATTTTCTATATATAAAGCCAAAAAAAAGATATATTTTCTTAAAAAAATTATTTGAGAAGGAAACAAACAAATAAAAAACGGTTCCTTAAAACCAGCCTAAAAGAAACAGCTTCTCTTCCGTCTTTCACTCTCCATCTCTCTTCCGTCGTTTCCTAACTCCTTTTCTCTCTTTGAGATCTTCTCTTCTTCTTTCTTTTTTTTCATCCATACACTTCAAGAAAAAAGAGATTTTTGAGAAACAATCCTCTGTTTCCTGAGATAAATCTCGTTTTCTTAGCTACATAATCCCAAACCCATCGTTTATATTCATCTCTTTCGTTCCCTTTAACCATCTTTTTACAATTAGCCAATTACGTTTTACGTTTTTGCATGTCCTAGTGGATGATACAGCTTACTTCTGCCTTCGTTTTTTTATTGATTGAATATTAAAACTGATCATTCATATGCTATATTAAGATAATAAAAGATAATTATTGGTAGCAAGTCGTTTTCTTAGAGTTTACTTTGATATTTCTTTTTAATTTGAAAACAAAATGATAAGGTTTCAATTGGAGAAAAGTTTCGTTATTTGGATGTTAGAGTATGTGCAATGATCTATAAGAAGTTTTGTGATTAATAGTTTCTTATAAGAATTCATTATTTTTTAACCTATATAGTAACCAAAAAAAAAAAAGATTAGTTTTTTAATAACTCTTGCGTGGTTTCAATTGAAGACATTATACTTGGTTTCATTGTTATGATGATGATGATGTTTAAAAGATTGATGTTTTGAGTCAGAAATTTGGTTTTTTTGGAAATTTGTGTGTTCATCTTTGTCTAGTTAATTAGTTTTTGATTTGAATTAATAAGACATGGAGAACAAATCAGAAGAAGAAGGTAATAACAGCAAGAAAGACAAGATCTTTAGAGCAGATAAGCTTGATTTGAAGAATTTAGATAGACAGCTTGAGAAACATCTAAGTAGGGTTTGGTCAAGGAACCTTGAGGTGAGTCAAAAACCTAAGGAAGAGTGGGAGATTGATTTGGCTAAGTTGGTAACAAGTGATGTTATTGCTCGTGGTACTTATGGTACTGTCTACAAAGGTACCTATGATGGACAAGATGTTGCAGGTAAATATCAAAATCAAAATCTAAACCTTGTTCTTGCCTTATGTTTCCATTAGATTTTGTAATTGTGTTTGGTGGTTTTTTGAGTAAATGGCAGTGAAGGTGCTTGATTGGGAAGATGATGGGAATGAAACTTCAGCTAAGACCGCTACAAATCGTGCTTTGTTCCGTCAAGAAGTCACTGTTTGGCACAAACTTAACCATCCAAATGTCACAAAGGTTGGTTTATAAGTTAGTTGGTTAAGTTAGTTCACACAAATTGAGTATTGAAATATTGAAATGAAACAGTTTGTTGGAGCTTCGATGGGAACAATGAATCTTAAAATCCCATCAGCTGATTCAAGAGGCTCATTGCCTCAACGAGCTTGTTGTGTGGTTGTGGAGTATCTCCCTAGTGGAACATTGAAACAATACTTGATCCGTCACAAGCGCAAGAAACTCGCTTTTAAAGCCGTTATCAAACTCGCTCTCGATCTTGCCCGAGGGTAAATAGTGAAACTTCTTCTTACAGTAGTACTAGTACTATACTCTTTTTCAAAATTTTGTGACAAAAACCTCTTATTGTTGTTATTGCTGCAGGCTAAGCTATTTGCATTCAGAGAAGATTGTACATCGTGATGTGAAAACAGAGAATATGCTTTTGGATGCTCAAAAGAATTTGAAAATAGCGGATTTTGGAGTAGCGCGAGTGGAAGCTCTTAATCCAAAGGACATGACAGGAGAAACTGGTACTCTTGGATACATGGCTCCTGAGGTAAAGATTCTAAACCTTTCTTTCTCTGTTTTTTTTTTTTTTTCAAAAACCGAATCGAGTAAAAACTATGGATGTTCTTCTTAGGTCATTGATGGTAAGCCATACAACAGAAGGTGTGATGTTTACAGCTTTGGGATATGTTTATGGGAAATCTACTGCTGTGATATGCCTTATCCTTATCTTAGCTTTGTTGATGTTTCTTCTGCGGTTGTTTTACATGTAAGTTCAAAACCCTAGCTAAGTTTCCTTGAATCTTACGTAAGGTCAAACTCAGAAACCTTTTTTTTTTTTTCTATGGATTTGGAAAAGAATCTGAGACCGGAGATACCAAGATGTTGTCCGAACGCATTGGCGAGCATAATGAGGAAATGTTGGGATGGGAATCCGGAGAAACGGCCGGAGATGGCTGAAGTGGTGAAGATGCTTGAAGGAGTTGATACCACTAAAGGCGGTGGAATGATACCGGAAGATCAGAGTCCGGGCTGTTTCTGCTTTGCTCCGGCTCGTGGACCTTGAATTTGCTTCTTCTTTTTTTTTGTTTTAACTTTCTCTTTTGTTTTTGTTTTTGTTTTTCTTCTTGACATTGAATTGAATGCTCTGTTTCTTCTTCTCCAAGAAACTTCTCTCTTAAACTATATTATTTGTTTTTTGTGCTTGAAATTTTTGTAGAAAGGTTTTGTGTTTTCACATTTTAATAGGGCTCAAAACTTCAAATGAATTAAATTATGTCAATTCATCGTTTAAGTTTTAACCATGAAAATCTGAAGGACAACAAATAAATAAATTTATGGGAACTATTAGATTAACATTGTGAGATCAAATAATACAACAGAGGTAGAAGACTAGAATATAAAAGACAATGACTACTTTGATGAATTGTATTTGTTACATCTCAAAGACTCAAAGCATGTCATGCCTCAACCAAATGATAAAATAAACAAATAAATTAAATGGTTTTCTAATGTTAATGAGTAATGATAAATAAAAATACAACATGACAACTTTTTGAATGCTCTATTATTAAGCTGTGGTAAGATCTTGTGGCACAGTCACTTGTCTTTTACTTCTTCCTCAGTGACCAAGCCAACGAACAGAACAAGACAATTTTCTAACCAAACTGGAAATGTATATTCAGAACTTTTGCCGCCTCAAATAACGCGAGACACGAGAAGGAGAGTTCAATCTATTTCCCGCTAAGAACTGCTCAATCAATCTGTTAAATTCAATGTATGTTGGGATCAAAACGTGAACCAAAGCAGATGATAAGATAATGCAGTTTTCTATAGTAGCTACTTACTTATTGCAGATTGATTTTTGCGAAGCTGCTACTTCGCGGTCAGGAAAAGAATCCTCTAGCCTTAAGCTTAACCATACGTAAAGATCGAAAACCTGTTCAATCGTGTGATATTCAGACCTCTAGTTAGATTAGAAACATCCAAATTAAAATCAAAATGAAAACAAAACCCATCTATTGCACTGCATACGAGCTTTCAAGATTATACTTTTAACCCGAATAAAACCTATACCGTTCCTTCAATCACTACTAACAGGAAGAGAAAGATGTTACCTTGTGAAGGGATTCAAGTTCCTTGAGTTCTGTTGGTGTTTTGGGAACTTTAACTCTGTCGGGTGCAAGTATCTCAGTGAGCCTCACGACGCCCGTCTTAGAGAAGTTTTGAGCAAACTGATGTAACCAAAAAAAAGAAGTAAAAGTGAACATTTTTTTTTGCATGCATAGATGCCATTATAGATCACTCAAAAGAAGATTGATAAGAGCTTCTAGTTTTTTACCTGTGCAAGTCCCTGACCTGAAATTTCGTCACTTATATCTACTGGACTGCACATAAGTAACTTTTGATCAGTCCAAGCTTGTATCCAATTGAATCTTATTTTTATTTTTGATATTACCTGACCACGAAAAGGTACTTCTCTTGCAATCCAAGGGGTAATTCATCAACAAGAGCGGCAACTTTCTGAAAATCAAGACCAACATATGTGTTAAAAAAAAAAACTCTCTGTCCAATGTCTGAACAAAACTACATCATCGCTGAGCTTTACCATCATATCTTCAACATTAGAGATGAAGTAGTTTGAAGACAACTTAGCATTATCAACAAAATGTTCCTGCAAAAGTTAATGGGCTATGATTTCAGATCCACTCACAAGGACCAAGATTTACAAAGGAAGGAAAATGTATCTTACCAATATCTGGTACAACCCATGTTTAGGGTGTGCTTGGGAGTACCTAGACAGGAGGTCAAATGTTGGAAATAGTCCAGCACGCTGCAGGATAGAAGTTTTATGCAAACTCAGACAAGCTTAACAAGGAAAAGTTGCAGAGAACTAACCTTAATGCTATAAAATTACCTCAATGAGAGGTGAAGGAGATTTGAGAGAAGAGTGGAGCAACGGAAGATCCTCTTTGTACAAACAAGTTACTTCGCCAATAGGGAATTTTGATTGGAATCTGCCAGCTCTCCCTACAACAGGATCATGAGAATTTAGACAGGACATATCACCACTCTTGAAGTTTTAATTGGTATTTTTGCTGATTGGTACCTGCAATTTGTTTAATCTCAGATACAGTTAGGTCTCTGGTCCCGGTACCATCAAATTTTTGAAGGGTTGAGAAGATAATCCTTGAAATATTCAAATTAAGACCCATGCCAATCGCATCACTGGCAACAAGCACATCAAAATCATTGGTCTCGTCGTTAAACCTTGTTGCCTGCAGTCCATAAAGCATTAAAATTAAGGAGAATAATTTGAACTTGAGGGACAAAAGAGATATTCTTCGACCATCCAGCTAAGTCTAGAGCCATAACAGTAAAGAACTCAAACCTGTGCTGTGCGAGTCTCTGGAGGCAATGACCCATAAACCACAGAGCAAAGATGATTCCCCGCACGTTCAATAATTTTCTATGAAGAGGTACAAAAAAACAAGAGCAAAAAATAAGTATATTAAGGCAACAGAAACATTCAATACTCATGACGAGTAGAGAAATATTAGGGCAATCAAACTATGTATCCATTTCAATATGATGCCAAAATGTTCTACTTCTTTCTGGCAGCAAACTCAAGCTAAAAAATGCAAGATACAGGAAGAGAGAACAAGATAAATAACCGCTAACCTTATGCGCATATATCTCTTTACGTGAAAAGGTTACAAGACAATCCCCAGTTTTAATACTGGAAACTGACGAAACCGGATTCTTCAAAGGGACTAACGGTGAAAGCCTCTCATATGTATGAACCTGAATACATGATTAAGGGGATCAAAAGGTCGTAATTACATTAAGAGTATCTAAAGTATCACAGTATTCCAATATAGACAGAAAGTATTAGAGAAGATAAAGGGTCTCTAGCTTGAATAAACATGATACCTCGACATCATCTCCAGTTACTTTCAGAATATCTTCAACAAGAGGTACAACAGCTGGATCGCCACATAAATGTAGCTCATTAGCCGCAATTCCAAGAAGAGCACGAGTAAATGCAAATCCCCTTTGTGTACATCCCACCATCTGAAATTAGAGAAATGAGGGATGAGTATAAGAAAACAAAAAGTTCTTGTCGATTTTTTCAGCCAAAGTCAAGCAAAATTCGCCTGAATTTCGTCAATGATGGCACAATCGTAGACCGATGTCACATCAGCCATTTCAACTGTCACAGCTTTGTGTGTTGCCCCTTCCACTAACTCTTTCTCTTGTCCCGTGATCAAATCACATGGAACATTTGCTTTGTTTAACCTTTTAGCTACCTCCCATGCCAATAATCTTAACGGACCACAGTATACACCTTCAAGTGAAAGAACCAAATCTTAAACATTCCAAGAAATGGCTTTGAAACAAATAAAGGTTTAGTAGTCACCTTCTAGGGCATACCTGAAGAACTCTGCTCAAGGTGCTTAAGGGCATTATATGTTTTTCCACTATTTGTCGGACCAACATGTAGAATGACCTTCCGCTTCTTCTTCCGAGCAATTGGATACCATGTATGAGGACAGCTGAAATTCAAAGTTATGACATGAATGTAAAATAATTCCCCAGCAAGAAATTATAATATTAAGATCCGAACAATGGAACTACAAAGAGAATCAATTAGTGGCTATCCGGGAGCTAACACAATAACCAAATATTGAATGTCTTATCGAACCAAGAATCTATAAGAAGTTTTGGTCTTACGTGAGATCAGTGAAATCAAACTTTGAGGTAGCTTCCGTTCCAGTGAAGTCGAACTTTGGAGATCCAGAGTTTTTTCTATAGTTCCTAGTCAACAAACCCAATCTCAAAAACCCACTAAACTCAGGTTCTAAGTGAAACCGCCACAAACTTCCCATATCAGCTGAAACAATTTGGTAACACGAAACCATCATAAGATTCAACATTAACCAATCCAATCTTCTTATAAACACTACACAGAAACGAGTGTAGAAGCTGTAAAGCTCATAGAGGTCAAATATTGCAAACTTTGAAATAAAAAGATTCAAATTTCTACATCCAAATGATCAAAATTTCTGATAATTCCTTATTTAAGATCGCTTATAAACTGTACAAGAACTTTGGATAAAAGGGTTTTGATGCTCCAACCTTGAAGAACACGATAAATCCCAAAAGCTGAAACCTTTCGAAGCCGAAGAACAGAATACGCCATTTTTTTTTTTAATTTTGTTGGGATTGAAACGAAGAAAATAAAACTTTCTTTCTCCCTTGTTCACTTAAATCAACATAGCTCGAATATAATCACGTTACAAGTCATTTGCTTTGAAGGAAGCTCGGAATCACATATATTAAACTGCTTGAAATCGATGAGGAGACAGAAAAAATCGAGAAATTAAATCAAATTGTTTTTATAGTTAGAAACTGAAGGAACAATCGCAAAGTTCCATTGTTAGACCTTATTCTTCTCAGAGGTCGGCGACTAAGCAAGAAGCAGGAGAGAGAGAAGAAAACGAGCGGTTGCTTGCAGAATCCATTTTTTATTTACTATTAAACCCCTAATCTTTTCTGTACTCTCTCTTTTCACTCGCATACTTTACAAAGTAAAATTTTTAACCTTTTGTAATCTAATATGACGAAAATACCCTTTATTAACTTATAGAAATACTCGATGAACCCATCTTGTTCGCCAAGTCGCTTTGATCTAAGCCCCTTATATCTCCATCGACCGGAGCAAAGGAATAATCGGAGATAAAATAATTCGAAAAGATCGAAGGAACTGAGGATCAGATCTGAAAATGGAGTGTGTATTCGGTTTAGTCGGTAATGGATTCGCAATTGTGGCGGCGGATACATCGGCTGTTCACAGTATCCTTCTTCACAAGAACAACGAAGACAAAATCATGGCTCTTGACTCTCATAAGCTCATCGCCGCTAGTGGTGAGCCTGGTGACCGGTAAAAACCTCCTCCGTCTCTGTATTTATCTATCTCTGGTCAGTAGTAGATGGATTTTTGAATTTCGTGATTTTTGGAGTTATTTAGGGTTCAGTTTACGGAGTATGTTCAGAAGAATGTGTCACTGTATCAGTTTCGAAATGGGATTCCTTTGACTACTGCTGCTGCTGCTAACTTTACTCGTGGAGAACTTGCTACTGCTTTGAGAAAGGTGAGTTCTAAGGGTTTTTGATTTCAGAAAAGTTGCCTTGCTTATTTGAGATTAGGGAATTAGGATTTTTGTAATCTCTTTGCCTTGGATGTTTTTATGAGATAGTGAGATTGTGGAGTATGAGATAATAATGGATTTTGCTGGATCAACCACTTAGTGCTTATTCTTGGTTCGGTTTAGCTGTCTTCTTTGTTAGGTTTCATTTTAATTAGATTGATGTTTTTCATACTTTGGTTTTGATAGTATTATGGTGTTTGATAGTTGGTGCTTGTTGATATGCTTAAGCCCTTGTTTTTTTTTTTGTTTTTTTTTTTTGCGTTTTACTTCCTCTTTTAACAGATGTGTAAAATTATTCTTGATAAGTGTTGGGACCATAAGTTGAAGTTATTATATTAGTTCTCCTGTTACTATCTCGGTATAACTAGATGGGATTCAAAAAAAATGTATGTGTTCGTTATTTAGACACTATGAGCTCCTTGTAAAAATATTCAAGGTGGTTTTGCAAAAGAACTAGTTCCACACTTTGTTGAAGTTTTTAGTGCTTTGATGTCACAGAATTTGCTCTTTGAGTTGGTAGAACTAAAGAAATTCAGAATTATGATGCAGATGGATTGAAACTTGTAGTTTTTATATGCCTAGCTTTATAAGTAATTATCATTTCCTTGACTAATTAATTTATGATCTTTTTGCCCATTTTGGGTAGACAGTGCTTAGTAGGATAGTATAGATACTGATATACCATGAAGCCTTTGCTATAGATTGTTAAACGATCTCTCTGGTGGATTCCATGGTTTCTTTTTGTTGTTTATAATTGGTCTGCATACTCCTAGTTAATGGTCTTGAAAGTTCTCATTGCTGTTTGTTCTGTATGATTCCAGAATCCGTATTCTGTGAACATCCTGATGGCTGGCTACGACAAAGAAGCAGGCGCATCTCTATACTACATTGACTACATTGCAACTCTTCACAAGGTTGATAAGGGAGCATTCGGATACGGCTCATACTTCTCTCTCTCAACAATGGACAGGCACTACCGCAGCGACATGTCTGTTGAAGAAGCCATTGAATTGGTCGACAAATGCATACTGGAGATCAGGTCAAGACTTGTCATTGCACCACCAAACTTTGTGATCAAAATTGTCGACAAGAATGGAGCTCGTGAGTATGGTTGGCGTCTGTCTGTTAAAGACGTTACCACTGCTTCTGTCTGAGTTAAATTTGTTTCGGTTTATTAGACGTTTGTGTTACTCCGTTGAACTTCAAGCCTGTGGAAACTAGAGTTCCCAGATAATGATGTGTCGAACTTTGAAATGAAATCTTGTTTTTTTTCCCTTATCGTAATGAAGCACAAAGTAATGAAATGCAGATTTCAACTACATCATCTATGTTCATAGTAAATCTTTCGTATCAATGAAAATTCAGATTGAAAAGGGATTAAAAAAAATAGTCACGATGGTTGATAGAAGAAACCAGAAGTTTCTGAACTTTGGAGAGCCGTTTGAGATGTATTCTTCAAGTGGTGGTGGTGGTGGTGGTGATACGTTATCTGTTTCCGGTGAGAATTGATCGGAGCTTGGTGAAATTTCCGGTGCTAAACCGATCGATGGAGGAGAGGCAGAAACTCGATTACCTGCAGAAAATGCATAAACGAAGCTAAGTCTCATGTCAACGAAACATTTACTGGAATAAATCGAAATGATACTTTTACCGGAATTAAACGGATTTGTGAACTGAATACTCTGAAGCGGAGGTAGCTCCGGCGACTCTACACCACAGATCAAATCCATAGAATCACAAATCTAAGATTCGCCAAGTTCAATTAGATAGAAGGAATTCGAAATTAAACCTGATGCAGAACAAAGAGATTCAAAAGATTCTTCGGAGCTATGATCGGTACATATCTGAGAAAGAGAAAGCAATCTAGATCTAACTAACGGGAATCCAAGGATCATCGGCTGCCGGAGAAGGTAACAGAGGCAGTTTCCGACGGTAGAATGAATAGATGACAAGAAAACCGAGCAGCAAATTGAATTCGGCATCTCTGACATGTTGTTTGGTGGAGCTGAGACGTAAGGAAGGCAAGGAGAGAACATAACGAGCTCCTCCGTACAAGTCAGAGTCGGTGGAGAAGACGAAGGTGCCTGCGTAGCTGTTACGGCGGCGGAGGAACAGGTGATGATAGCGAGTATGAGGATGAACACGAAGGTGGTGCTTGTGGCTGCCATTGTTGTTGTTTAAGAGATCTCTTCTTTGTGATTAGTTAGTTAGTTAGTTACAGAGATTAGTTAATGGCTGATTCGTAGTGATGACTGAGACTCGCGTAACGATGGTGGCGGGAAATAATAACTTGTGAAGGTTTGATACCGAAGTTACGCTTTTGTCCTTACATCGAACGAGGCTGATTTTGGGTTCATCATAAGCGCTGACGTGGTAGTGATCAGCTATTAGAATACGTCCACGTGTAAATCTAGTTTAGTTTGGGCTTTTAAATAGAGTATTGAGCCCATAGTTTTTGATTTTGACTTTTTAAGGTTTGGTTGACTTTAGAATTTACATTTGTGTATTTAAAGAAGATATAAATAAAAAGGCAGGGAAGATAGATTTAAGAAAATTACAAAAGGATATGGAAAACTTTTAGGGAACATAACATAATAAACATATATTGTTTATTGAGAGAGAACTTTGACCTTTTTCTTTGATGAATTTATAGCTTAAAAATGGTAAAGTATATTAAATTATATCAATATTTTCCATTTAAACAACTAACTCTTTTTAGGTGTTATGTGATGTATGAATCCCTACTTTATGGGTGATAATGAATTGTAATGCAAAGAGTTTGTAGTACTTGTATATTTGCTTTATTCATATATATATAAGGTGATCAATATCACTTTACACAAGATGTCAGTCAATTCAAACTTTAAAACTATTATATAATCAGAAAAGTATAGTCACCGAAGTAATCATGTTTTTTTTTCAAAAAAGTCTTAAGTTTCTGAATCATAAACGTGTGAGTATCATCACGACCAATATAGATAAAAAGGACTACGGAGTAAGAAACATCTTGAGTCGAGACTTGAGTCGAGCTATTGGTTCCAAATGAGCAAGGAGTTTCAAGAAAAGCTTTACGAAGATAAATGCATGAAGAATAAATAGCGATCGTGATTGATTCTTGTGATATCACAATGACTGAATTTTTTCCTCACAAATGTCTTCGCCAACAGCAGACATTATAGTGAGTTTTGCTTGCTTAGTTCGAATATTCGTTGACGGAGGAATCGGTGGGTCGTGTCAAGTCTCGGCTACAGATGTTTCTTACTCCAGAATGGTTTTGTTCTTTGGTAATCGTGACGACTTTGAAGCATTGACTTATGGTTTACGTATTGTGGAGCATCCCGAAGTCTCAGTTTCTTAGTCAAAACGCAAACTTTGCCTAGTTGGTCATGCAGATTAAGCCACATCCCTAGTTTCGTACGTTTTTTTCTACCACATCAGTTTTTTTATTTACTTACTCACATGCATGAGTAAAAAGAAATTTCATGAAAATGACAAAATTGGAAAATGGCTATAAAAATTAACTTACGAATAAAGACAAAAATTTAGGGAAAATAACAACAATTGACTTGTAATAAACTTTGAATTCTTTTTTTTTATAACTTTCATAGTAAGAGAATCGGTAAATATATAAAAAGTTAGATCAATATCTCCCCATTTAAACAACTAAAAAATTTGTTCAAAAAAGTCCAAACTAAAACAAAGTTTAAATGACTTACTATTAAAATTCTATCTAACAAGTAATAAATAAATCAAGATATATTTAATATTATAAAAAGTAGTATATAGCCTAAAAAGAAAACAACAATCTCTACAAGTCTTTTGTTTTAAAAAATTCCAGCAAGCAAATGTCAACTTTTAAGAAAATTATATAATTAAAGCCTAAAATTAGTCACATAAAACGTAATTAGATTATTTCAAAAAAGTCTAGTTTCTGAATCATAACGTAATTTTTCACCAGGTGTTGATAAGTTGGTCATGCATTGGTCATGCAAATGAAACCATATCCTTATTTCCGTCTTTTTCTGCTTTCTCAACTTCTTATTTATTGACTTACGCACAAAACACTCTAACACAAGCTATTAAACTCAACCAACCAAATTTAAACAGAATCTTGAGAATTTCTCAAAAGAACACAAGAAAAACATGAAACTTGAAATGTGCTTCTTGTTTCTTACAACTTCAATGGTGGCAATTTCGATTGTTTCAGCTCAGTCAAGCTGCACAAATGTCTTAATCAGCATGGCACCATGTCTAGAATATATTACTAGAAACACTTCTTCTCCTTCTCAACAATGTTGTAGTCAATTCGCTCACGTCGTCCAGTACTCTTCTGAATGTTTGTGTGAGGTTCTCAATGGTGGAGGTTCTCAGCTTGGGATCAAAATCAACGAAACACAAGCTCTTAATTTGCCTAAAGCTTGTCATGTTCAAACACCTCCAGCTAGTCGTTGTAATGGTAAGAACGACGACTCAATATTAATCAAACAATTTTGGTAAAAAAGACTAATTTCTATGAAATCTAATTGTATATAGTTTTGATAATGTATTATATGAACAGAACATGGAAATGGAACAAAAACAGTCCGAGGAGACCAGTCATCTTCTGATGGGAGTTCTACTAAGTTCTCATTACCTCTTCTCGCCATCTTTATTACAGCTTCGTACATCAATATTCTCGCAAAATATTCACTTTGTTTTTAATCTAGAAGCTTTTGGCCTCTATGAAAAACATATTCTTCTATAATCTCTATTTAATCGCAGTGAACTGTGGTGTTAATCAAAAATTTTACTTCGAATTTCGGACCTCAACATCCTGCTGCTCATTATGTATGTTTTGATGTATGAATAATGAATCCTACTTTATGGCTGATATTGGGCTGTAGTGCATAGAACAAAGAGATACAAGTTACGACACGTTTTTTCTTTTGTTCTTTTTTAAAGGATACAGTTTACAACACGTACTCTTTAACCATTGTAATTACAACACGTACTCCATACATGGAGTAAGTAATATTGGAGATGATTGGTAGGAAATAATAATTTAGCTAATAAACAAACTACAAAATGTTAATAAACATTTAGCTAAGTAATATTGGAGATGATTGGTAGGAAATAATAATTTAGCTAATAAACAAACTACAAAATGTTAATAAACATTTAGCTATCTTATGTACTAATCCAATATAATTGCTAATGGAACTTAATTATTTAGTATGTGATTTATTAAGACTAGCAATCTCTCCAAGATCAGAGACTATCTTTATACTGGTGAAAGCTAGTTTGATCTCTCACTATGATTTATCGTTCATACACTTTAGAGATGAGCTTGAAGAACATGTAACAATCTTCACAGACCTTAGATTTTCACCATCCTAATAACACTGCACAAGCTTTTCTAAGATTATTTGTGCAACACTTGTACAACGTTACCGGTTGGTCTAGTTATGAAGATTTGAGAATTCCATATTTTACCTCTTAGAATTATCTTTATCTTATGATTATTGTAAAAACATGTTGCAACTACAATATTCCTCTCATGGAGAATTATAAATTCTGAACTCCTTTGTCTAATAACACTTAAGCAAATCATTAACATTTGTTCACTCTTTGCTATTGTGGGACAAATGGTATAACAAATGAAGAATAAAATGATGATTCATCCTTATGAGTTTATGTCCATACAATAATTTTTCAACAAAGCAAATTAGTTAGATCTTGTAGATGTTGAAAGGTCTATTAACGATTTAGAATATCTAATCAATCTTTTTTAATTTTGGTTTTAGAGTTTTACTCATTTGACAAAGAATGAGAAATTTACACTAAGATAATCAAACAATATTTATTTTCCTATTCTTTTTATACTATTTTCCTCCCTTACATGTCTCTTATCTTTCCTCCACACTCTCTAGCCTATATACTAGACAGTAACACAAGAGCCCATAACTTCAAGAGCTTCTTGTAAGTGGTTAGTTCGGTCAAAGAGATCTAATTATTGACACTGCATCCATAATTTTCAAATTTTGGAGTAATATTGTATCCATAATGCAAATATCTTTTTGTCTACTTTAACTTGTCCTGAATGGATACATCCATTGAACACTCTCACAAAAGTATTAATTTAATATTAATTATGTGATTTGTATGGTAATAATGTAGTTGTAATAAATTTTGTAGAAAATATTTTTAAACTAATTATAATAAATAAATATTTTGTCAATAACATATAATAGTAAATAGCCTAGATGGTATAATTAACTACTTATTTTTTTCCAATATCTTAATCATCACTTAATTGCCTAATTATAATCCCAAAGTTGGATCACAAATCAAGAATTCAATTTGATTCCCATAAAATAAAAACCATCACTTTTTATAATATTCCTCATCTTCAATTTAAATTTGACCCAATCGCTCCTTTATCACTCTGACAAAAACAGACCCGACCCGGAAAACATGAGAGTCCACCCGATAACCAGAAATGTCAATAACAACATCCTCATCCATCACGCTCGTGATCCAACCCGAGAACCCGAAAAGAAGCTCCGACGTCTCCCAGATATCTTCAGCCGCGTTCTTGAGCTTCCTTTAAGATCAGACGCTGACGTGGCCGTTGAAGAGAGTCATGTTTCAGATTCGTGGCTGAAACGAACGGTGGAGAAGGAAGAGACGTGAGAGCTTACATGGTTGAGATTCATCCTGGTGTAACCAAGATTCTGGTGAGAACGAATGAGGTATCGTCTTTAGGTTTGTCTCTGGATGAGCTTGAGCTTGAGCTTGACGTGTGGCGTTTTAGGCTACCGGAATCAACTAGGCCTGATCTTGTTACGGTGGATTACGACGGCGATGGTGAATTGATAGTTACTGTGCCTAAGATTGATAACAATGGTACAGATTTGATAGTGCTTGTACAGTAGTCTCATGTTATTGTGATCAAAATGATGTTTTCTGAGTTGTGAAAATCAGAAAAATCTTAACTTTTTTTTTTTTTATCTAATGGAATCTAAGATGAGATCTTTTTGCTGTTTTTATTTTTATAAACTTAGGAGTTGGAATGAGATTATGAAAATGGATGACTAAAATTGGCTTGTTTCAAGAAGCTATGCCTTATGCAACATAAAACTAAGCTGAAAATGGTTTTAAAGATATAACCCATTGAGAGAAGAGAATTTATTGAGGATCTCTGCTTCACGTTTAATAGCATTGTCTTTCTTCATTTCCCAATCTGGTTTCTTCGAGTTAGCTGCTTGAACTTCTTGCACCACTTTAGGTATAGAGTTCGCTACCATCTTTTGACCAAAGCTTAGATCAACCTTTTCTTTGTCCTTTTTACTGATGCAACAAGCGAGCTCGGTCTTTCTAGCTTGAAGCTGAGCGATTTGCTCATCAATTTGACGGATTGATTCAGTGTTTGTATTGACTTCTGTCTGGATATTGCCTAGCTTGTCTTTTAAATCGCTGTATTCGTACTTGAGAGATGCGACTTTAGATTTGTTAAGCTCGAGAGCAGAGAAGAATCTGTTTGCTTCTTCTATCACGCGTTTGTTCTCTTGAAAAACTTCGCTGAAAGTTGGCATCTCTTGGATAAGCTTTAACCTTACTATTTCTTCAGCTGTAAGGCTTGGGTCTTTCCTCAGTTTAGCTGCCAAGATTGCTATCTCCTCAGCTTCGTTAGACATGAATAAGGAAGAAAAATCTTTGTCCAGAAGCGATGAAAGCTTTGTCCGAGCTTCTGCCCAATCATATTCTCTCATTGGAGAGCTTGAACTAACTAGTGAAGTCTCCTGTCTTGCTTCTGAAGGCTGCTGCTGAAGAAGGTTCTCCAGAGAGTTCAGATAATTGTCAAACTCTTGTGGGTTAATATCCACAGGGGGATGAGAGACCGCAAGGACACCATTTATTGGAGAGACATAGATATGAGGAACCGAAGCTTCTTCTTTTTCAACTTCAAAGTTACCTCTGCGTTTCTTCATTCTCTTCCCTGTTTTCTTTGCATCTGGTTCCTCCTCTTCTTCTTCCAAGTCAACCACATCAGCTCGTTGCTGTCTTGTGGAGCGTCTCGAGGAGGATTGCTGAGACGACTTTTGCTGGATGGTTGGAGTTGTCATGACAGTCTTTCTCCTGTTGCTAGCTCGTGGAGTTGGTTTGGGGTTTTCTTCAACAGGTTCATTAGTCTGTGACTGTACAGCTTTCCTCTTCCTCTGGCTGTAACGCGAAGCTGTTCCTTCCTTCTTCACATCTTCAGCATTCTCTTCTCGATCCTGTCCTTGTTTATGTGTCTCTTCAAACAAAGTTGCAGCATCAACTACAGAAGCAAGAAAAAGGAAACATCATTTAAGTGATAGAGAAGATAAAGATTCGACCACAAAGCAAAAGAAGAGGTGTAGTACCTTGATTCGCAGGCTGGAACAAAGCCGGTACATTCCAGCTAAAAGAAGCAAATAATGCATTAACATCCACAGCAGGGAAATTAGCTTCAAGATAACGAGAAAGAGAGTTTTTGCCAGCAAAATGTTTAGGTGTATTCTTCATCTTAAGCCTCTCCGGGAGAATGAGAAACCGATCCTTATGGGTGCCGGTACTAGTCACTCTCCTCCCAACTTTCCAAGTCCAAACATCACCGGCGCTCGGTAAATCTACAAGCGCATATGGCAAACCTTGACCAGTAGATACCGGTGGAATCGCTGGAAGTTGGTTAAGATCAGTTTCCCCATTAGTGAAGGAGCTTTTGTTGCCATTCTCCTTCATCACATCATCATCATCATCTCTGTTGAATCCGTTTGGGACTGCTTCAGTCTCCTGATTATTACTGATGGGAACTGATTCACCATAAATTCTGTACAAAGTTTATAAATGTGATTGAAGAATCAAACAACATAAACCTTACTATGTTAAACCCCTTAAAAGCTTATAAATTTAGGAGTTATCGTCTCTATTGCCCCCTCATTGCACAAATTAATGTCTCAACTGATTCCAATTACATAAAATCCATGCAGAGAAACAACATATACAAAACTGTAAATAAATAAAATTACCTAGGAGGATTGTTATCTTTCGCTTGATCCATTATCGTTGAAGCAAACCCCAAAAACCCTAATTTTCCTGCGATGAAAAACACAAAAAATAACAAATTTTTTGGTTTTACAAAACAACTAAAACAAAAAAAAATGCTGAATTGAAGAAAAACTTGCAGAATACATATAATAAAGGTACGAACTTTAGAGACTCCAAGACTAAGTAAGATCTTTAAGCTTATTCAACAAGATCAAAACTTTTCAAACACACTTGATTCTTACATTTTCCTTGTTCGATGACATTTATGGCCCCAAAAAACGCGGGAGAAAATTACCGTTATACCCTTTAATCGGTTATTCTCACAGTCAGGTCAGAGAAGGTGAAATCACAATTATGCCATTCAATGTTTCTTCTTCTTCCTCACCGGCCTGTAAAGCTATGACCTTTCCGATCGCCGCCGTTAGTTATGTCCCTCCTCACCGCGAACACTCTTGGGTCACTCCTGGAAAATGCAATCTCTACAAGCTCCATGCGCTTGGGTCGAGTCGTCCACGCAAGAATCGTCAAGACTCTCGATTCACCTCCTCCTCCGTTTCTCGCAAACTACCTTATCAACATGTACTCAAAACTCGATCATCCCGAATCAGCTCGAATCGTTCTCCGTCTCACGCCTGCTCGAAACGTTGTCTCTTGGACTTCACTTGTCTCTGGACTTGTTAATAATGGCCATTTCTCTTCTGCTTTGTTTGAATTCTTCGAAATGCGACGAGAAGGTGTTGTTCCTAATGATTTCACTTTCCCTTGTGCTTTTAAAGCTGTAGCTTCGTTGCGTTTACCCTTTACGGGTAAGCAGATTCATGGGCTTGCTTTGAAGTGTGGAAGGATTTTGGATGTGTTTGTTGGGTGTAGTGCTTTTGATATGTATTGTAAGACTAGGCTTAGGGATGATGCACGGAAGATGTTCGATGAAATTCCTGAGAGAAACCGTGAAACTTGGAATGCTTTCATATCTAACTCTGTTACTGATGGAAGGTTTAGGGAAGCTATTGAAGCGTTTGTAAAGTTTAGAAGGATTGGTGGGCAACCAAATTCGATAACTTTTTGCGGTTTTCTTAATGCTTGTTCGGATGGGTTGCTTTTGAATCTGGGAATGCAGTTGCACGGGCTAGTGTTTCGAAGTGGGTTTGATACAGACGTTTCAGTGTACAATGGGTTGATTGATTTTTATGGAAAGTGTAAGCTGATTGATTATAGTGAGATTGTCTTTGCTGAAATGGGAACGAAAAATGCTGTTTCTTGGTGTTCGCTGGTTGCTGCATATGTACAGAATCATGAGTATGAGAAGGCTTCTCTATTTTATTTACGTTCAAGGAAGGAAATTGTTGAGACCTCTGATTTTATGATCTCAAGTGCTTTGAGTGCGTGTGCCGGTATGGCAGGTCTTGAATTGGGAAGATCGATACATGCTCACGCTGTGAAGGCGTGTGTTGAAATGACTATCTTTGTTGGAAGTGCTCTCGTTGACATGTATGGAAAATGTGGATGCATAGAGGATGCAGAACAAGCGTTTGATGAGATGCCTGAAAAGAACTTAGTGACTATGAATTCATTGATTGGAGGATATGCTCATCAGGGTCAGGTTGATATGGCATTGGCGTTATTTGAAGAAATGGAACCACATGGATGCGGTCCGAATCCAAATTATATGACGTTTGTGTCCTTGCTTTCCGCTTGTAGTAGAGCAGGGGCTGTGGAAACCGGTATGAAGATATTTGATTCCATGAACAGTATCTATGGCATTGAACCAGGGGCTGAGCATTATTCCTGCATCGTGGATATGCTAGGGCGAGCGGGAATGATAGAACGAGCTTATGAATTCATAAAGAAAATGCCAATTCAACCGACAATTTCGGTTTGGGGTGCTCTTCAAAATGCTTGTAGGATGCATAGTAAGCCACACCTGGGAATAATAGCAGCTGAGAGCCTTTTTAAACTTGACCCTAAAGATTCAGGCAACCACGTTTTGCTTTCCAATACGTTTGCAGCAGCTGGGAGGTATGTCAACCATATCGAAAGTTTCAGTTTTTCATTCATCTTTTTAGGTTGGAGTAATACTCTTAAGGGATTCAAAAGAAGCCATACAATGTATCCGGTTTTAACCAGCTAGATTAAACTTGTGTTAAGCATGAATTAGGATAGACCAACAAATTATTTTGTCTTCAGGTACTTCTGATCTAACTAAATCATAACCAATCAATAATAGGTGGGCGGAAGCAAACACCGTAAGAGAAGACATGAAAGGTGTAGGGATCAAGAAAGGAGCCGGCTACAGTTGGATCACAGTGAAGAACCAAGTCCATGCCTTTCAAGCCAAGGACAGATCCCATATAATGAACAAAGAGATCCAGACAATGCTAACCAAGCTAAGGAATGAAATGGAGGCTGCAGGGTACATACCCGACCTGAAACTCTCACTTTATGATCTCGAGGAAGAGGAGAAAGCAGCAGAAGTCGCACACCACAGTGAGAAACTAGCTTTAGCATTTGGCTTGGTGGCTTTACCTCATGGTGTCCCAATTAGGATCACAAAGAACCTTAGGATCTGTGGAGATTGCCACAGCTTCTTCAAGTTTGTCTCTGGAAATGTTAAGAGAGAGATAATTGTGAGAGACAATAACCGGTTTCATCGGTTCATGGATGGGATATGTTCTTGTAGAGATTATTGGTAAATTTTTAATTCAAGTTATACATTTTATGTTGACATGAAAAAAAGTTATGCATTCATATCTTCCGTAAAACTATTACGGATAGTGAACATTTCAGTTAACTATTTGTACTAAATGTAAATTGTTGGAATTCTAAAATGAAGACAAATCTTAAGTTTGGACTAGGATGACAACTCAACATAGCAATTAGTAATATACGTAGCTAATAAATAACATCATCTTTAGTTCTTTTATCTTGTAACCAAATATAACCATCATTCTAACTCAAAGACTTGGTATAAATCCACGTTCTAAACAAAATTTTAAAATATCATACAAATTGTTATTTTTTTGTAATAATTCCAGCTACGTTATGGAGATTGCATATTCTACGTGACCTCCTCTTAAATCTTAATACACAGTTTTGGTATGTATATATATAAAGCATCACCAACCAAAGTCTTAATCACTCCTTAATCACATTTGAATTTGATTAAAAACTAAACAACCAAAACAAAAATGTCTAATTTTCTTCGTGAAAAGCTACACCTCAAATGGTTTATCACCGTCGATTCCATCATCTCCAATCATCGTATCAAATCACAACCCTCCATCTTCTCATCATCACACTCCCTCAGTATTCATCAACAACTTCAACTCTCTTTACGATCACCTCTCTGTTTCTTCACCATTCAACCGCCGTCACAGTTCCGATAACCCCGCCGGATTTTTCTCCTCTAAGTCTAACCGGATCCGTACAGAGATTTTGGACGATCGATGAGAGAAATGGTGGAAGCTAGAGATCTGAAAAGAGACGTCGTCGCCGATAGAGAATACTTGCACGAATTGTTATTCTGTTATCTTTCTTTGAATCCGAAACATACTCACAAATTCATCGTCTCTGCTTTCGCCGATACACTACTCTGGTTACTTTCTCCGAAAACTCGTCGTCGTCACCGGATCTAATTAAATAATCTAATTCCTTTATAATTTTAAAAAGTATTTGGGCCTATGGGCTACAAAAAGGCCCATAATTGTAACAACTGTTACAATACTCTTTGCTGTATCTGATCATTACTTTCAGATATGTGAATTTATCCACAAACGGAGAAAAAATAAAATTAAAATTTCGAAAAATGTCACTAACCGCACAATTCTCGCCGCCGGTTACCGGAAAAACTAGGAGCCTCCGGAATATAAAATTGCCACCTTCCACTCGCTGTTTACTTACGGTTCAACCTGAGATTAAAACTCCGGCGAGGATGTGTCTGAGAAAATCGTCGTATCTTGTGGCTAAGGCAATAGAACAGAGGCGAGATACAGCTGGATCTGAATCAGAATCAGAAGAGACTCCATCACCGGCGGAAGAGAGTGTAACCGGAGAAAAGGAGGTGGAAATTAACGCTATAGGAGCAGAGATAAAAGCGGCAATGGAGCAGAGGAAAGCAGCGGAGGAGGAGAAAGGGAAGAATGAGTTTCTGAGTGGAGTAACGGAGGAAGTAAGAGAGATTGAATGGCCGGCGTTTCAGAAAGTTCTCGGAACTACCGGCGTTGTGCTTGGTGTTATCGCCGGTTCTAGCGTCGTATTGCTCACCGTCAATTTCATTTTAGCTGAACTCTCCGATCGTGTGTTCATCGGAAAAGGTGTTCAAGACTTCTTCAGCTAATTTTGTACAATTGAAAATGGTGAATAATACAATTTTACTATTTTAGTGGTTGGGAATGAGAATGATAATTCGAAAAACATTCTTCAATTCACCTTGTTTCAAATCTTATACATATAGTCTCAAACATTATGATACTTATGAGCTTTAGATTCACATAGCAAATTCGAAACTTCATTAACAGTAGAGTGGGTTCACAAAAGTAATACAGAAAAAATCAAGTTTTGATTTTTATTCTCACAGAAACAAGATAATATAAAGACGCAATGTAACTACAGATGAAGAAGTCACTCAAGGAGAGACTGAAACATCCTTTTTTATTTGTAGCGTCTCTTAAGAAGAAGTGAGAAGTGTGTTTTCAGCTGAGACTCTTTCAAGCCTCGAAGGTCATCGATTCAGCTTCTTTCCTTGTTGCATCGAATAGTACTGTCGATAGATACCTCTCCCCAAAACTCGGGAATATCACCTGTGAAGTAATTCATTTGAATACATTTACATCAGAAAGGAAGATAAAAACAAGGAATCTCAAGGTTGATTGTTTCTTGTTCCAGGTTTTGTATCAAAGCTTCATTGCTTTGGGATGATAATACAATCAAAGAACATACCACAAATAGCTTCCCGGCATTTTCTGGCCTCTTTGCAAGTTTGATTGCAGCTGTAGCTGCTGCACCAGATGATATTCCCACCTACAATTTTTTTGCTTTTGCTTTCAGAAACTGTAAGTGATGATAAGTAACCTAAATGTTGATGTAGACATCATTTTTCATTATGAACCTGGTGGAAATCCACACTTTAGACATTTGCTTTGAGGTTTTGATCTCTATGGACTCGACTTAGCTAAGCACATATTGGGGAAATAGAAACAAATTTGTAACTATGAACGAGATAGCTTGTTCGTGTTGAAATTTGGAACACTTACAAGAAGACCTTCTTTAAGAGCAAGCTGCCTAGCCATGTCAATGGACTCATCACTTGAAACCTGTAGAAAGCATTCAGGAAATATGGAAGGAGGCAAGTAAGATAATGTAGCTCTCTCACATTCAATGTCTTTTGCTATCAGTAGCAACTAAAATTGGAAAGCAGTCTTACTTGAACAACTTCATCGATAAGATCCACGTTCAATACACTCGGTATAAAACCAGCCCCTATCCCTTGAATCTTGTGAGGGCCTTGGCATTTTCAGCAAAACATCATGTGTTAGGAAACTCCGATAATCAAAGAATAAGATGTGAGGAAACCGAGAAATGAGGAATATCATTATTACAGTAATAAACGGAGGGAGGACCAATATATCACCTGGCTTCCCACCGGATAAAATGGCGCTTTCAACTGGCTCCACTCCATACAGCTGACATAAGAGGAAACAAAATGAGATACAGATAACAAAGCCAATAGTCGCGTCTTTCATATTCAAACAGATTTGCATACCAACAACTAGATATTTTTTTGGTGAAATCGTATGAGAAGATGGAGTTCTCACCTTTACGTTTGGGTTTTGTTCCTTGAGATACTTCCCAGTACCTGTCATGGTACCACCAGTACCAATCCCAGAAACAAAGCCATCAATTTTTCCACCAGTGCCTTTCCATATCTCAGGTCCGGTAGTCTCATAGTGGATCTGCATTGGACAGTGAAATTTCATCAACTTAAAAGTTCCAAAACAGACGAACAAGATTCACTAAACCACTACTAATTTATAGGAGTACCTTTGGATTGGCAGGGTTCTCAAACTGTTGAAGCATGTAACCGTTGGGTGTTTTGGCTAAAATCTCTTCCGCCTTTGCGATAGCGCCTTTCATGCCCTTAGCAGGGTCAGTTAAAACCAACTCAACACCAAAAGCTAAGAGAATGATTCTTCTCTCAATACTCATTGAAGCTGGCATTGTAATAATAAGCTTGTAGCCCTTGGCAGCTGCCGTGAATGCTAAACCAACTCCGGTATTTCCACTCGTTGGCTCAATCAGCACACTCTAAAGAACAAACTAAAAAAAGTCAGACACAAAAATCCCCAAAATAAACTATATTGTTTAAAGGATCAGATATTGAATTTACCTCTCCTGGTTTGATAAGACCCTTCTTTTCAGCATCAGAAATCATGCTAAAACCAATCCTACACCAAGAAAAACAAAGTACAAGGATTTTCAAAAAAAAAAAACGAAACTCGAAGAACATAGGAGTTCTGGACTAAGCTAAAAAACCTGTCTTTAACGCTTGAGCATGGCTCCATCATCTCAAGCTTAGCAGCAACACGACCAACACATCCTTCAGCAACATTGTTCAAATACACCAATGGAGTATTCCCAATCAACTACAGAAAGTAAAATAGAATCAATCAATACAATAAGATGGAAACAGAACTTCACTCTTTTGAAAAATGAACAGTAAATAAGAACTAGAGAGCTTACTTCAGTCACATCTTTAGCAATTCGAGAGTCCATGATTCAAACTTCACAAAGACAATATTAACATCAAATAAAATCAAAATCATCATCAAATATTTGAAATATAATCTGATTTAAAACTATACCAAAAAAACACAGAATCAAATGTAGATCTTCAGATTTATTATAAATTATTCAACACCTCAACACCAGTACAGAGTCGAAATCTGCAGAGGAATTAAATTCAGTAACCAAAAAAAGTATGGGAACAAGGAAGAAGATGATACCTAAGTGAAAAATTCAAGAGCCTTGACCAAAATCGTTTTGAAGAAAATAGAGAATGTTATATGAAATAAATAAAAATCCACGAAAGAATGAATGATGATGATCAGATATATTCAGATGATGTTTACTTTTGTTTTTTTTTAATACATGATGGCACATGCTTTCTATTTATTAAACGCGGTGGTTGGGTTACCAAAATTGCTTTTTGATTTAGTCTTATTGGTTATTTCCGGTTTAATCTTCTCAGGGGGTTTGGATTCTATTAATTCGTTGATTTCAGTTTACACTTGACACAGTTTGGGTTTGTTTGGTTAGATTTAGTTTTAGGCTAGCTCAGTTTGATTTCGGTTTAATTAGTTCGATTTATGTTAGCTTTGGCATGAGATTGATATCTATGACATCATCAAGAACAATGATTTCATATACGAATGAGATAGTCATATCATACAAGGCAAAAAATAATGATAATTAGAATAATATAACAAAAGAATCAAAGTGTGGTACTATACCGTATAATAGACTAGAGTTAACTAAATGAGTTAATTATCATTTAAATTCATCCCCTGTGGGATTATAATTGAACATATTGGTTTATAATTTAATTAATTAATTGAAAATATTGGTTTACCAATTACCGGTTCAGTTTCTATTCGGGCTGAAAGAAAAGTCAAATCTAACGGGTTTGGTCTGGTTCTATCCGGTTCTAAACAACCTGTCAAATTCGAACCTTATCTCCACAAATACTCATCTCTCTCACTTACACAAAATCTCTGTTGTCACAGTCTCTGTGTCTCTCATGGCGACTCTTCCTCTCCCTCAAACTTCCACCATATCTCTCCCTAAACCTTATCTCTCCAACTCCTTCTCCTTCCCACTCCGTAACGCAACTCTCTCAACACCAAACCGCCGGAATTTTCTCTCCACCGGGATCGTAGCTCAGTCATATAAAGTGGTGTTGGAGCAAGACGGCAAGAAGACTGAATTGGAAGTTGAACCAGACGAGACGATTCTATCGAAAGCTCTAGACGAGGGATTGGACTTACCTTACGACTGCAAGCTTGGCGTTTGTATGACTTGTCCAGCGAAGCTTGTGACTGGAACAGTGGATCAAAGCGATGGGATGCTTAGTGATGATGTGGTGGAACGTGGCTATGCGCTTCTATGTGCTTCGTATCCAACTTCAGACTGTCACATTAAGATGATCCCTGAGGAAGAGCTCTTGTCTCTTCAGCTCGCCACTGCCAACGACTGAGATCGTTCTTCTTGATTTTAGCTTCAAGAACTGTTATTTTTGGTGTAATACGATGTCGTTTGTAACGTATCTTGCTTTTGAGTTTGAGGAAAGATTTTACATGGAATCTTGATTTTTTTACAACAGAATTCAAAATCAATCAGTGGACGTGGCCAAATTCGTATTGATCCAAAAACAGAGTAACGTACATAATACTTGCAGCATATACAACACATTCCAAAGTCTTGTTTTTTCCTTTCTAATCCTATTAATTTTTCTTTTAAGATAAAGTACTGAAATGAGTATGATGAATGAAACATTAGTGAATAACAGAACAAAGAGGAAAGGGAAGACATATGTATAAGTTAAATTAATAAACACACACAATAAGGGAGACTACTAATTCAGAGCCAGAGATAAGTGAGCCTTAGCTGCAGATTTGAAGAGAGAGTGATATTACAAACAAAACGACGACATCGAGACAAAACGTAGAGACGAAGACACCAGAGATCAGTGGTTGGTTTACCATCTTTTGTTTGTCACTGTCTAATCAGTAGTAAGCATGCTGAATATGGTGGTGGTGGTGCGGGTGAGGATGGTAAACTGGAGGGGGTGGAGCAGCTACTGGACTACAGTAGCCACCATATATTGCTGGATAATTAACCGGAGAAGCTTGGTATGGTCCATGAACCGCATCAGGTGAGTATTGGTATGGAGGGCTCCTGTTGTTGTATATGGTAGGTGGGGATGTGGTGTATGCTGGTACACCGTACTGAGGAGAGTGGCTTGGGGATGTGAAGAACGTTGGTTGAGCCGGTGTGAAAGAGGAGACATAAGCGTTTGTGATACGCCCTGCTTTGGCTGGTGGCATTGGACCGTTGTAACTTGCTCGGGTTCTCTTGTTGGCTGGGATCGCTGCTGGTTTCCTCTTCTCGGTTTTAGTCTTCTCCAGCTGATCTAACCGCTTCTTGAGATTCTCAGGGGGAAATTCTTCTTCGAGTTTGTATTCTTCTATGCACTTTAAGACTGCTCTGAGTGCTGATTGTTCCTTGCGCGCCACAAGATGCTAGGAAAACATAAACACCAAGTCAGAAAGCTTACAGATTTACCCATGGACATCGCTGAGAGAGCATGGAAGAAACAGATTACGGACTCGAAAGTCCCTAAAATGGATCTGGAAATCAATTTGAGATAAAAGGGAAACACAAATGAAGGAGAGTACCGTAGCTCGGCCAGGATTGTTAGGATCCTCAGTGATTGTAGCTGTTGCTTTCTTTGCATCCCTTAGATAAGCTTTGAGCAAAGGAACAGGAGGGAACTTGTGTACAAGACCAACTTCAAAAGTAAAATGAACCGCATCAAGCTGTTGTCCCCTAATGATCAACTCTTCAATCATCTCTGTGTAAAAAGCATAACAAAAACTCACCATTTCAGATAATACTCCCAAGTTCCCATGAGAAAAAGACAACTACTTCAGCTTCCCGAGATACAGATAAAAACATCTAAAGCTGGACTAGTACTAAACAAGAAGTAACATAGTTAGGTTCCAAACCAAAAGAACTGAGAAAATTTACCAGGCATTTGGTGGCCTAAACCAACTAAAACAGCAAGCTTAGGCATCTGTTTACGCCAAGCTGATCCAACCACAAGCTTCCTATAAAGAGCAAGATCTTGTTTCTTGACGATTCCAAAAGTGAGAAGATGTTGCAGAAACGTATGAACATCAGGTGTTTTCACATTCTCTATCCCTCCTCTTTCTTCTAAGCTCGCCTTCCAAATCTCAGCAATCTCCTTAGCTTTCTCCTTAACGCTTGGAGTTACAAGCAACCGTGAGTTTCCAATCACTGGATCAACCATAACTGGAATCAAACTCTCAAGAATCACAACACAAGCCCATCCAAAATCATTGCTTACTTTCTCTCCACCGCTTCTTTTATCAACTGGAAAAACCTCTGATACAGCTTCAAATACTAACTTCGGCGGATCCACACAATCAACCAACGCCGCCGGAATCTGTGACCGGAGATTCTCCAGTTCCTTCTTCCGAGCGATCACACAACTCCAGAATCCTCTTGCGTCCATCTTCAGGCAAAGCGATTTCAGTGCCGATAAAAGTCCATCGCAGTCATCTACTTCACCGGTATCATCATCATCGGCGTCTTTAGCTTTTTCTAACGACTCTAATGCAGCTCTAGCTCGTTCTTCAACTTTCCCCGCCGCGATCTCAGTGCTGTGATCTATAGTGACTTCACGATGCTTGAGTAACTCAATCGAAGTCTGCGTCTGATTATCTAGGGTTTCAATCATCTGTTTCAGAGCTTCAGATTTCTTCATTAGGTTTTGCTCTAAAGAAGTGAAATGATCAGAGAGCTCTTTCCAAAGAAGATTGCAGCTTGTCATAAGTGACGTCTGCTTCTGAAACTCGACGAAACTCGGCTGAGCCGACTCAATCAACTCGCCTGGATCGGGGGATGACCCCATTTCCGGTTAATCGGACGGTGAACAAACTCAAAAGAAGAGAAGAAGGTTAACAAAACAAACAAAGTGATGAAACTGATTGTTGCAGAAAACCTAAAAATGGCAAGAGTATAAGAATTATGACGTGGATGATTCAGAAACTGACACGTATTATGGCGTCTGTAATAATAACAGTCATCTAAAGTGCGTACTTTAATAACGGAAGCAGTAGCACCAATCTCCTGATTGGTTGTTGCTAACGTGAACGGAGAACGCGTGGGTTAAAGAAGCTTATGTGTGTATGACGTCAAGAGAATGGTGTTTGGTATAGTAATAAACCGAAATTAGATCGGTTTATGTATCGGTTAAAGGGAAAGGAAAAGAAGAAAAAAGGAAAAGCTGGAAGAACGAAGTGGGCCAAGCCCACTGACCAACACATGCATTGAGTCAGAATACAGTGAAGCATTGCCGGCTTAAATGTATGCAAAATCGTACTTTACGAAATTTTAATTTGTAAAACTATATAAAAGAGAGTGTTATTAGTTTTCACTTTGTTAGTAATTTCAAAAAAAAAAAAAAAAGTATGTAGAAGGAGAAGAAATAGGCATGTGTTGGACCGAATATTTGTGTTTCTAGACGTGATGCTTAAGTAAGCACAAAACCTTTTTACACTAATTATTAGTGTTTTTACAGAATATATCTAAAATAAATAAACAAAAATTATATGTGACATGTGATTCTGTGATATTGAGATTCTTAAAATTTCTTTTTAGTAGTAAATAATATTCTCTCAGTACCGTTATAATAAAATTTGTTCCAAAACCGTCTTATAATTTAAATTCTATTTTTATTTATCTGATTTTTTATATTTTAATTTTTAATATTTATCTTGTTTTTTCCCTTTCTAATTATAATATCAAAATTAATTGTATGACATAATATTTCATTTTTACATTTCACATTAAGCTGTGTGTCTCACTGTCCCTAGATAGCTCTAGAACAGTCGTGTATTTTTGCCATTTAATCTAATACAGCCCACTTATACTGATTATAACATGACACATTTATTTTCCACATTAGAATCTCATTTTCTAAACTTATTGTTCTACGTCCACACAACATATATAAAAGAAAAGATACACAATTTTCTTATCACAATAATGAGTCCACGGACCACATCATTGGATAAAACTTATTATGGAAAATATATATGATTTTTACTTTCAAGATTGTGACAACAGAAGATAAACCGAATGAAACGAAATATTTCACTTTTTACCTAAAAAAACAAATCTCACTTTTTGGATAATGGAGTTGACAACTATAATAATTGATTGTCAATGGACGACTGTAAATTAACGTGATTAGGTTGTTTCCCGCATGTTGAAAAAGGAATGAGAGAACATGAAATCTAAAATGGATAAGAGATTTTATGAGAAATCGAACTCAGAAGGAATATAAGAGTGAATGATTTTAAGCCGTGCAGAGTATGCAGTGATTTGACATGAGTCTTGGCCTAACCTTATATAGTAACAAGATTAATAGTTAGGACACTCTGAGACTGCATATGTTATAAAGCTTTTAATCATTATAGTAAAATTAATATTATGAAATGTCCTAATTGTCAATGATGACTGTCAGAAAAACATGGTAAACCAAAGACATTCATAAGTGTTTCTTAAGCATTAGAACTAATCAAACATGAAGAAATTTTCAAGAGAAAAAGGTTAGATCAAATGATTAAACATTACATGTAACATATGATTCAATCTGAAACTCCATTACCATCCAAATTAATCTTCTCTATTCGAGCTGTTTCGAATTATAAAAAAAAAACCACTTAAGAAATCACGAAATGATATTTCATCGAAGCCATATAGAGTCAAAACCTGATTCGATTGGAGAAGAAGTAGTAATCGCCGGTAAGCCATTATCTCCCGGAGATATATTGACGTTGATGGGATTGAGATTCCATCCGGAAGAATCGAGGAGAAGAAGAAACGATTGATGTTCGCCGGTGAAGAAAAGACCAGCTCCATTGTAGAGTAGAGAGACAACAGACAAACGATTTTGCTTTTCGTCGACGTCGTTTAAGGATACTTTGGTTTAAATTGAAATAGAGAAATGCACATTTGCCTTGGCTCTTGTAGCTTGTTGGTATGCGATGGCATTGTAAAGTGCTACGTGTGACGTGATCGATGCTTCAAGCAGGGCATTGAGAATTGAGAGGGAGTATTAATTTATATAGAGGTTTTACTGTATGTTTACGAATGACCTTAATCATAAGAGGTATTCTTAAATACCTTCTTTTTCTTAATTGATCATCTACTTATTAATTCTTCCCTCATTTTTCTTCTAATTTTATATTAGGGTAATATAAAACAAATATTCAGATTTCTTTTTGAAATGGCTGATCTATACCAAATTTTACACCATATTCCACTCAATTCCATCAATATCAATTTTTTTTGTCATATTCCACCTTTTATTATTTAGGTTTACAGAGACCAACAAAGGTTTTTTTTTCTCTGTTGTTAAACAAGAGTTCAACTGTTTTGTTTTGTTTTGTTTTTTCAGTCATATCTAATTTGGGAGATGTTTAACAAAAGAGAGAAAACAAAAAAAAAAAATCAAACATCCCTTACTATAATAGGTTTTTTTTGTTTGTTTGAATATTTGTGCTAGTCTTTGTAACATTTTCAGAATGTTTAATAGCGTAAAACTTTAAACGGTTCGAGGTATACACAACAAGAAAGCCTCGTTACCAAGTGTCAGCCTGCCAGGCCAACTCTTCTTTGTAGGTTCAATGAAATTTAAGTTTTGATTAGAAATAAGGAAACGAAGTCTCCAATTTTTTTCTTCTTCTAGGATGAGTTGTTTCAAAACAGACTCAGCTAGGTTCGTTTTAGTTTAACCTAATCAGATACCCTTCAACAGTTTGAAGGTTAAACAAATGTGCATTAGCCGTATCGAATGCATACAAAATTCAAAAAAAGAAGCATTTACTCTAATATTGATGTTACCTATTGATACAGACGTCGCATGCTTTTAGAAATTTTGCTAGATGGAGGCATAAGCTAATGTGTTTTATTATTTTATACCACAATTCGTAAAATTCGTGGGGAATAAGGCACGTAAATACTTATACAAATTAGATGAAGTCAACCGTACATAACTCTAATTTTTCACCATATTCCGCCTTCACCATTACTTAGGCTTGCAGAATTCTACAAAGTTTCTTATGTTTTCTGAGTCATAATATCATCAACGATTAAAATCAATTCAATCAAATGAATGAGTTGTCGTAAGAAGCATTTATCGAACATGTGCGTTTAAACAAACAAAGAGGAACAAACGAAAATGATAATAGAGAGGAGCGGCGCAATATAAAGGGCAAAAACACACACCGTCGTGGGCTCATGGCCATAAAAATATACAATATAATATATATATATATGCATAAAAACATATGTAGACATTATTAACAAACTCTATTCAAAAAGCGACTCTGGTGTTCAGTAGCAGACACCAAAATGATTTAAAACACACAGAGATCAACACATTCAACTCTGTTTCATTGCCTTGCCGGAGAATCATCATCGCCGGATCCGTACACATCTCCTTTTGCCTTTTCAACTGTGTCCACCGGAGAGCGGATAATGTGATCCAAGAAAGCCATATCGCTGTTCCGTTGAGGAGGAGACTCGACTAAGTTATCTTCTACAACGAACGGACTAAAAGAAGTTTTGCAGTCCATGTGCTTTTCCATGTTTGAGGTTTCGAACTTCGTCTCAGTCTCTTGCATTTTGGGGTATCCATCCTGGATAAGAACATCTCCAGAAGCCGAATTTACATCCTCATATGGTTGATGTTTGACCACATAATCTAATATCGGGTTATCTCCTGAAGCTGATGTGCTCTCCAAGACGGAAACTTCATTATTCTTGTCCGCAGAGTCAGTGCCTTCATTGCGCGGGTCACAGTCTTTTTGACAAATAATGGAACCTAAGTAAGCAAATCGGTAGGAGAGAAAAAAAAATGTATATAATAAGCTGCTAAATCGAATTAAGTAGACCTGTGTCAGCAGCAGGTGCTAACAACTCTTTCTTTAACACATCAATGCCGGGAAAGGCTAGTAGATTCATGGACCGTATTTTCTTCTTCAGAGAATCCTCGACATGATGAAACCCAAATTTGGATATCCAAACATGGCTAAAGTCGGCAGTTTCAGGGATTACAAGTAATTTGACTTTGAGATGTCGAAGAGCCTTCACATCAGAAAAGGCATAAATAACAAGAAAACAAATTAGCAGAGTTTTTTAGAATGAGTCTGTTTACATCGCCACATCAAAGTATAGAAGCAACGGAGTTTTGAACTTACTGATTCAACAACGCTGAAAAGCCGGCGGCACATTCCTTGGCGTCTGTAGACATGCCGAGTTCCAATGAACGGCATCTCAGCTAAGCTATTACCATGAATTCTAAACAGAAGGGTAAATATCATTAATAACATATTAATCTTCTTTAACAGGAACAACATGCATCAAAACCAATAAACGAAATTCTTAAAAGTGCATAAGATCAACATGCACAAATCATTATCTCTCTCATTTTTTTGTTGTTATCTCACACATCGGATTGAAACTAAAACAAAGGATTATCAAGAGAGGAATAACCTAATAGATGCTGAAGCGACTATTTCGTCGCCTCTCTCAAGAAGAGCAGTATAGAATCCACCAAAATTCAGCCGATTGAAGTTCGACCTAAGAAAAGCAATGTATAAACAAAAGAACCAACACAAAGCAATACCAAAAACAAAAATTGCAGTATAATTACGTAGACAAATATTTGATGTGCTGTAAAGCTTACCCACAATTGTAAAGGACATTTTGCACAATATTCACCCGACTCCTCCTGTCAATGATGGGGAGAAAGCATTCATCCATGACTGTCAGTGCTATGGCAAGTTTGGAATTGCTTTCCACAATATGAGGTTGTCCACCTAAGATTAAATCTGAATCTGAATCTGTGTCTTCCCTATGGACTAGAGACCATGAAAATCCAGCTTCCAACTCGTGTCTGACACCAACATATTCCTTAATACCTTCGGAGAGCTGTAAAAACAACAAGAAAATTCACTTAAACAAGATGCTTTGGTGAAGTACAGAAAATACTTGAAATCACACAGGATATTATTATACTAGTGTCTTTTCGAATTCAGTAATGCCTATCAACAAGGCATGTCATGTTCACACTTCATACCAGGATTGGAGCATGCCGATCATAATAAAAGTCTTCTTTTTTTATCAATAGAAGAATATTAGGTAATAAAATATGAATCAGTCACTTAGCAATTTTAAAGGAAGATCAATAACTGCCGCCTAGAAGCTACACTACGTTTTATAAACTGAATGAGATTTGCAAGGGTTAAGAGACTTGAGATAAAAGTACCGCTTTGCACTTCTTCCCACAGTAAGAGATGATTGGTTCAGTGGTGTCAGCTTGGGCAACATTTGCCTCCAAGATGCATGATTTGTGATCTAGAAATGGAGAATTCCAACGTCAAGAAGAAACTATAAACAAAACATAGTGACCACCAAAGTGGAGTATCCAAGGTAGGGAAGAATAAATGACGCACACTTTTTTTCACACATTTTGCAAGTATTTGCACCCACAGTCTGAGAAACATCTTCGACAACTTCCCTACAGAATTTGCATGTACAATTGGGACAATGCCAATCACCAAGTGGAAACATCTGTAATTGAACCTCAAAAAGATCCAATCAGGCATCAGATGACCCTAAAACAACCATGGTGCAATTAAAATTCAACGACACTTCAGCTCAAAAGAGTCTACGTATGTATTGAATCTTATCCGTTCATTTAGCTAATAGTACTGTTCTAAAACCTGTTTATAAACCATTGCATCTTTGTAAATTCGTGTAGCTTAGCAATGACTTGTCAAAAAATAACCAAAACAAGACATCTATACAGCAAAATCAGCATACCCGTATGTCTAGGCATCTTTGGTGGAAAGTTGAGGGACAACTATCACAGCAAACTAAATCACCTCCATCTCCACAAATACCACAAGCATCGTCATTTGGATCATCAGCAATTACATCCACCGAACAAAAACCAGTGTGCCCAGCGCCCTTTTGCTTATCCCATGCATCTAATTGGCATTGAAGAAGAGAAACTCCAGAATTTAAAAATATATTCTGATATGGCTGCCGCAGTTTGCTTCCAGCATGTATCTCAAACTTTAAAACTGAAAGAATTTTACTACAGCAACCACAGTGAATCCCCTCTCTTGTTATCCAACCCTCAAGCATTGCGCGTGACCGTCGTTGGTTCATGTACATCACCTTTTCGCTCAACTGTATAGTTCCACTATCAATCAGCCATGCAAGTACTGTCCTTTTTTCAGATGAGGGTGCAAAACCATCACTCTCTGAATTATCTCCCCTGACTGGACGCCGAACCACCAATGTACTCCTACCATGTTTGCTAGTTTTTACTCCCTCCACACGGTGAGAGGAGGAACCAGTTGAATTTTCAGTTTGGTGATGCAAAATTCTCTCACTTTTTGAAGTTGTACCACGTGAACTGTCTCTGCTATTGTCTTTATTCTTCACTGATATGACATTTAGCTGTCCTTTATGGACATACATGTCATCTTTTCCTACTTCATTTTTAACAGATGAGAAATTCCTAGCAAAAGTCGCTTTTCCATCACTATCACTGGCACATTGTTCCTGCCGTTTCATATCTTTTTCAATCTTTCTTTTGGTTTTCCTTGTTAGCTGACTGAGTATCTCGTCTGAGATCAGAGTAAATGTGGAACTATCTTCACAAGGCTTGGCCACTTTTCCCCCACTATTTAACTGCTTTAGAAGTGCTTCATAAGCCTTGATAACAGACCAGTACGCTGTTCCCCTGGGGCTTATATAAACTGCATCTAGGTAGTCTCTATTCCTCCTAGGTCTATAGTCAATCGTCCACCCTGCTTCCAATAACATTTCCCTAATTCGTTCACGTAACCTTTGTTTTTCTGTGCCTGAACCACGCTTAATCTTTCCATCTCTGACTTTGGGAGGGATCGACGCTTCAGGTAAAGTCTTTTCTCCTCCAGTGCTTGACATCTGGAAGGGTTTCTGAGGTTGAATGATTCTCTTCTGCAGCCTCCCTGAGCTATCACCATCATCAAAATCTTGGTCCTGGCCATTACTCTTCATGGTTAAGGCTGTGGGCGTTTTCAACCCATTTGACTGTATTCTGACCGGGGGAAGCAGTTTGGGCAATTTTTCAGTTTTTACAATGGTTGGCGACTGGATAGCAACACGAATTTTACCACTCTCTTGAATCTTCCAACCATATTGAGTTTGTTCAGCTTCCACATTTTGCAGTAACCCACCCTTTATACTCTGCTTGTTCGGCATCACCTTGAGGACACCATTTTTCCCCTGCACCCTGATTGGTCCATCAAAATTCATATCACGCTTATACTTCTTCTGCAACAATAACGCATGAGTAGTTTTACTTTCGTTTCCACTCACCTTACATCTGCTAATATAACCTTGCTTAGCAAAACCATCCTTCCCTGATCCATCTAAAAACGGTTTTCTTCTCTTCTCAATCTCTAGATCTTTACTACTAGAGCCAGTTCCATATTCCTTGTCAATACCATAATGAGCAGACCCCAAGTATAATTTCTTACCAATATCAACTCCACTCCCATCAAAGGACCTTCTCATCCTCATTGCCACGAAGTCATCTTCACTCTCCTCCTCCTCTTCCTCGTCATCTTCATCTAATCTATGCCTCTTACTCTCATTCCACTCTCTACTCTTTCCCACAAAACGACTCTCATCTACATTACCATATTGTGGGATCGTGAGCGTATCGCTAGATTCATAATCACTCATAATCATCCTTGACCTCTTCTTCGATTCCCAATTGGGATGATTCTCTTGAAACGAATAAAATCTACCAACACCATCGTTCTTCTTCACAATCAAACAACCAGATGAACTTCTTTTCTTTATTAATACCTCTGAAGATTCACCAGATCTCCTCCCACCTCTCTCCATATACACAGCCTCTAAATTTACCCCAGTTTTAACAACAAATCGAAAATGCAATCACCAAATAACCCTAGGAACGCCAGATCTATATCGATGGTTGATCGATCTGCCAATTTTTTCTCTCAATGAGAGGCAAAACGAGACAGTCAGAATAATTTCCGATGCGGTAACAGATGGCTCCGGCGATCAGATAACATGTATTACTTACTCCGACGGCGGACGGAGATGTAACTTCCCGGCCACCAGAAACGAGAAATTGGGAATAAATATGAGATCGTTGTTTCTTACGGCCTAATTATAAATTCCACTGTGAGAACAAAAAAAATCTCATTATTGTAATTTTTTTTTTTTTGAAACTCAATTTAATTTTAATTATAGTAATTAGTGTTTCCTAAACATTGTAGTTTGTACGTACATTTTTTTGTTTCCCTCCAAATCTCTTTGGGAACTTTGGCAGAGACGTAAGACGTGGCAAGATCTCAAAGTATTCACCGATGATGAAGAATGACGCGGCAAGATCTCAATGGCTACAACAAAAAGGTCATTAGCATAATCAGAACTGATGCAGAGAGAGGTGGTTTAATCACACACCTAATGGTCTGTAATCTCTGTCAATCTCTCCTTGTTCTCATAGCATAGTCTTGGGTATATTCAGATTCGGATCAGTTTCTAATTGGGTCGAATTGAATTCGGATTATTCGAATATATGATTTTATAATCCGAGCATTATCCGATTGTATTTTTGGATCGGATTTTACCAGATTCGGATCGTATCACAAAATTTATATGTAACCCGACAAAAAATCCAAAAAATTAAAAAAACAAATCCAAGTTTTAAATTTTTTAAAAAATAAATAAAAAATTTAATCAAAAAAAATTAATTGAAAAGTATAAAAAAACTTTTTCGAATATGTCATATAGTTATGAATATTGATAACTAATATATATTTTATATATTTAAGAATATATATAAGTATATATATTCTATATATATTATATATTTCATATATCCGATCGGATTCAGATTATAACCGAAACCGAAATTATTTTAGAATAAAAACAGACTGAATTTTATAAAGTGTTTGGTTGAGATTAGATTCAGATATTTTCGGATCGGTTCGCATCATATTTTAGGATTTTATGTCGAGATCTAACATTGTCGATGACTCTGAAGAAGAAATCTCCTCCAACTAGGGCTGGGTGTTTGTGTATCCGATCGGGTTCGGGTCGGGTATTTCGGGTGTTCGGGTATTCGGGTGTAGAGATATAGCATCTGATCGGGTAATTTAAAATTTTAGGTCGGGTTCGGGTAAACACCCATCGGATTCGAATATTTTTGGGTATACCCGAACTCAAATAATTTTTGAACTAAACTTAAAAAACTAATATATATTCATATATATTCACTATTTTTTTTAAATCAACACAAATTCATTAAAACTAGATAGAATATCAAAATAAACCCAGAAAATTCAAACCACCAAACAAAAACACAAAATTTATTTATTCATTTGTTCTTGAATTTATGAAACATTTAACATTAAATAACAAAAAATTTCAAATAAAAATTATATAATATAACTAAACTAACATATGAAAATTAACATATATAAAAATAAAAATAAGAAAAACTAAAACTAAAACATTTAAATTTTATACAAATTTGGATTATTTTGGGTGGAGTTCGGGTGGTTCGGGTTGTTCGGGTATATCCGATCGGGTACGAGTATCTGATAAGTAAAAAATACATACCCGATCGGGTATTTAAGTACACTCATACCCAATCCGAACTCTTTACTTCGGATCGGATTCGGATTCGGGTATCGGTTATTATGCCCAGGCTTACCTCCAACGCTGATTTTTCCATTTATGATTGGGCCATTGCTGGGCTCCATTTATATGTTTCAACTAGGTTCTCGTTTAATGTGTGTAGGCTACTTAGTCTATTGGGCCTTTTACTTGGATAATAAATATATACATATATATATATATTCTTTAAAAATTAGCATATCGTTAGACATCAGATTTGCATGCTTTTCTTATTTTCCATGACGTTTTATCAATCGTTTGGGCCCATTAGTAAGCTTAGACATAATTTGGCCCAACTTGTCGTTGATTTGCAAGAATTTTGTTTAGTTGAGACATTGCTTTCAACCAAAATCATTTATGCAAATTAAATTAAAAATATTGAATAGAAAAATAGCTAATGGTAGCATATTGGTATGTTAACATTATGTAAATGATTTTATCATGGTCGAATCAAACGTAGACAAAACAAATTAACCACTATGCATGAATAAACAAAGAATTATCTAAATTAAAACAGAATCCACTTTAAAAGCAAAATATAATGTTCATGTTCATAGATCCAAAACTCTCTAGGATTTTGTTAGAATTTATTGGTCCACACAGACGTGAACCACACAAGCAAGCGCTTCGAGCCCATAATTTTCTTTTTTTTGATATTAAAGTCCATTTTAAAATCCTATATGTGATAAGGTTACAACAAGTATGTAATTTTTTTCTTTCAAAACGTATATTATGTGATATATTTTTGTTTATTGTCTTCTACATATTTTCTTAATAATAATATTGAAAATATAGTATTATATTAATTCTCATTGAAAATGTTAAACTTTTTTTATTTTTTTAATAATTATTAGAATTTTATTTTATATTAAGATTACGGTCATACAAATATTTGGACCGGTCCTGTATATTAAGTCAATTTAAAGATTCAGTTATTCACTATTCCACACTGACTTCTCCAAAACATCATACCCAGTTCTTCAATAGATGTCTTAAAAATTTTGAGTACCTTTAAATCCACTTTAAGTGTTTGTCATTGTCGGGTCGATTCGATGGCGTTATGACAAATAATTGTCCTCCCTAGAAAGTAATACAAACGGTCGATTAAGCTATGGCAAATAATTGTTCCTCTAGAAAATATTTTCCTAACGTAGCTATATAATTTATTCCTCCACTTAAAAGGAGTAGTAGTTTTAAGGGAAATTATTTTGAATTTATGTATCTTTTATCAACTTTTAGTCCGAACCGAATGTAACAGAGGGGATAAATAATAGAGTGTTTTGTTCATTGAACTTAACCATTTTGTTGTTGGCGTGAAAATGACAATGCCTAATAAAAAGACACCTATTATCTTTATCATTAACCGTTACATAATACCAAGTTTTAACACATGAAATTATTGGATGGGATTTGAAGATGAAACATGTGAAAATGAAATATAAGATGGATAAAAAAAATCTAAACTGTAATAGTCTAAAGATCGTAGATAATTTTCTATTTTAAAAATGAAGTAATTACTCGTTAGGTGTATACGTAGGACTAATATTGTTCTATTTTTTGTATGGGAGATTTTTTATATCCTCATTATTACATAAATAAATTAGTGAAATAATAGTTGACCAAAACAAAAACAAAAACAAGCAACTAATAAAAAGTTTTGACTGATAAATTTGCACATATATTAAGAATATACCCTTATTCTAAAATTCAATACGAATGGTGACTGTTTCATTTCTTTTAAGTCAAACTAGTAAATACAACATAGGAAATAGCATATATTTTACATAGAAAAACAAAATATATATATTTCCCTGAAACAAATATTTTTCCCAAAACTATTATTTTTAATAAAAGAAAAAAAATGATTTTTCGTGATGGTAAATTCGTAATTTCATAATTTCCAAAGTACTATAAATTAAACCATTCACTATCCTTAAGCTCCAGTACAAACTTCTTCTCATACTCTTTTCTCTTTATTTGCTAATTCCTTCGGTCGGAAACGATGGAAATGAACGGCGGAGATCAAATCTCTGGTGAAAAACCGATCATCATGGTGACTAACGACGACGGTATCGACGCTCCTGGTCTTCGTTCTCTCGTTCGTGTCCTCGTCTCCACTAACCTCTACGATGTTCGCGTCTGTGCTCCAGATTCGTACGTTTGCTCTTAATTTTTTTCTAAAAAAATGTAGCTTAATCGCTTCTAATTATACGATCAAATCACTCTTAATATGAATCTGAATTTCTCTATTTATCAATTTCGATGAGAATTGTTTCGTAACTAATCACTTTGTTTTATGAAATCTTGTAGGGAGAAATCTGCAGTGAGTCATAGTATAATATGGAGTAGACCACTCACTGTGAAACGAGTTGAGATTGATGGAGCTACAGCTTTTGCTGTTGATGGTTTGTTTTCGATTTCGATTTTTGATAAAGTTTTGAACTTTTGTAGATTTTAATGGTTATGAGTTTTGTTTTTTTAAAGATCTTTGTTTATTATATGGTTTTAATGATATGATTAACTCGGTTCTGTAATGTTTTGAAGGAACTCCTGCGGATTGTACTGGTTTGGGTTTATCAGATGCATTGTTTCCTTCTCTTCCTGACTTGGTAAAACAATATTGTGTGCTGCTAATTATTATAATGATCCTATGGAGTTTCACTGTATAAGACTTTTTGATGCCAAGTGATTTTAAATTATTTGTTAATGTAGCTTTTGATTTGTGTGTTAACAATAGTCTATAGGAAACATTTAAGATCTGTTTGGTTTATATATATTTTTGTTTTTTTCATTTGTTTTGTTCCTATTACTGTGTTTTGTGGAGATTATGATATGTATTTTGGTTTTTCTTCATGCAGGTTCTTAGTGGTATAAATGTCGGTAGCAACTGCGGATATAACATGTCTGTGAACATTTACTACTCTGTTTCCTGTTGTTCTTGTTTCCTATTTTCTTACCACTTTAAGTTTGTTCTGATTATTAGGATTAGAATGTTTCACTGGCAATAGCTAATTCAAATACATCTTGTTATGCTTATATGCTGTTAATTTCATCACAGTGTCTATTCCGGAACTGTTGCTGGTGCTCGTGAAGCCTTCCTATATGGTGTACCTTCTGCCTCCATATCATATGATTGGTAAGAGTAATATCATCAAATAAACTAACGTTTTACTTGCAGAGACTTTGCTTCATACTTCAGAATTTTCATACAATTTATGCTCTTTCATTTCTGGTTGTGTAATGATCCTTGCTTTTTCTCTAGCCTTCATACATTGTCATTCTTTTTGCTTTTGCCTCTAAAACCTTGTAATTTATTTATCCTTAAATTCTCTAGGAAACGTGGGGAGATCAATGTGAATGATTTTGTTCTTGCTGCTCAAGCTTGCTTGCCTATTATCAACGGCCTACTCAGTGCAATCAAGAACAAAACTCACCCTATGAAATGCTTTCTGAATATCGATTTGCCGACTGACATTGCTAACCATAAGGTATGTGTCTGTGTCACCTTTCAGTGTAGTCTATGCCGAACTGTTACTCTTGAGTTTTATATGTCTAATTCTTTCTTTCCAAATGAAAGGGATACAAACTAACAAGACAAGGCAAAAACTTGGGTAAAATGGGATGGAGACAAGTGAAAGAGGAAGCACAAGGGCCAAAGATGTTATCAACAATGACAATGGAAACAGAGTCAGGAGTTGTCTCGTCAGACAACAACACATCTGCTAATTCAAACGAGAGCCGTTTGTTCAAGAGAGAGGTATCATTAATGATATTTCACTATGTTTTCTCATCTTACTTGCCTTTATATTCATGAAATTTTTGTCCCTTGCTCTTATGGTTTGATAGGTAAGGGGTAGCGTGGTTGAAGAAGGGACTGATCTTCAATTCCTACATGAAGGATTTGTAAGCATATCTTAAACTCATCTCAACAACTTATACAAATTTTCTTTATAAAGAAATTAAATGCTTGTTTAAACTGCAGATTACGGTGACGCCGCTTGGAGCTCTGTCTCATACTGATGTGGATTGCCAAAACTACTACAGAGAATGGCTTCCCAAGATTACAAGCCAGCTGTGATGTTATAAATTGAAATAAATATAACTCTTTATTAAAGAAGTTATTTATCCATTGTGGACCACAAGTTGTGGTAGACCTATTCTGAGATCTTGAAGTTTAAAGTTGTTTAGTTATCCAATAGTCTTGAGTCATCCATTAAAAAGTTGTTTAATTATACATTATAGTCTCTTGTCTTGAGTTATTTATTTATGTTGTAAGCAGCAAAATCTCGTTTTGTTGCAAGTCCACCATCGTTTTTTAAAATTTAATATCATTGACCGCTATACATCTTGGAATATCAAAGATTATCTAAACTATACAAATATTTTACCTATTGCCACAGCCCATAGGATTCAAAAATGACTTTTTTCTTAATTGTGGCTATGAAGCAACGCTATAAGACGAACGATTTGTCACGAACCAATATTACTTTTGGTAGAACCAATATAAAGCAAAACTTTCCAGAGTCATTAATGTACAGCTAACAAATTTAATTTTGTCACTTCAATTTGTAAATTACTTTTACAACATAGTCTCTGCCGACCAGAACAATAGTGAATAATTTGTAATATGTTAGTTTTAGAATTTAGTTAACGTAAACGAGGGTCAAACACAGGGCCTGAGATTGCAGTAACATCATCATGTGTGCAGGTGGAGAGATTAATGGTTATCTTGCATAATCCGTGTTTTATACTTCAAGTTTTGATTCATATGATAATAATTTTTCTTCTTTACGTTTCTTATCATTTTAACTAATCTCATTCGACTTTCCAAGTTGGAATATATATGTATATATTCTTAATTATTATTCATACACACATATAGGTGCATGCATATAAATGTTCAATATCTACTCCAATTTCTCTCAATAGTCTAATCAAAGTTTGACCATAAATTTTCCATCAATGAACACACCAATACTTGCCCTAGCTTGTCTCCTTCAATGTGCATTCACGCTTGGCCTCCATTTCCACCCACTCGATCCTTTAACTCCTCAAGAAATCAACAAAACAAGCTTCATCGTCAAGAAATCTCATCTAGGAAACTTCAAAGATCTCACATTTCACTACCTCGACCTCGAAGAACCAAACAAGAGCCACGTCCTCCAATGGCTATCGCCAAATCCCTCCAAGAAACCACCACTACCACGTCGTCGTTCATTCGTGGTGGTTCGAGCCGGTGGTCAAACCCACGAGCTCATCATAGACCTATCCACTAGCAAAATCGCATCCTCTCGCATCTACACCGGTCATGGCTTCCCTTCATTCACATTCATAGAGCTTTTCAAAGCCAGCAAGCTTCCTCTAACTTACCCCTCCTTCAAGAAATCAATTTTTGAACGAGCCCTAAACATCTCCGAGGTTTCTTGCATCCCTTTCACCGTTGGTTGGTATGGTGAAACCATCACGAGACGTGAGGTCAGAGCCTCTTGCTTTTATAGAGACGGATCGGTCAACGTTTTCACAAGACCCATCGAAGGAATCACAGTAACTATAGACGTTGACTCAATGCGAGTCGTCAAGTACTCCGACAGATTCAGAAAGCCTCTCCCTGATACAGAAGGTAACGACTTTCGGACAAAAGAAAAACCTTTCCCGTTTTCCTGCAACGTCTCCGACACAGGCTTCGAGATTCACGGCAAAAGAATCAAATGGGCTAACTGGAAATTCCACGTCGGGTTCAGCGCAAGGGCGGGAATAACCATATCAACGGCTTCGGTTCTTGATCCGAGAACCAAAAAGTTCAGACGAGTGATGTACAGAGGACACGTGTCAGAGACTTTTGTTCCGTACATGGACCCTACTTACGAATGGTACTTTCGTACATTCATGGACATCGGAGAGTTTGGTTTCGGGAGATCCGCCGTGAATCTGCAGCCATTAATCGACTGCCCACAAAACGCTGCGTTTTTAGATGGACACGTGGCGGGACCAGACGGGACAGCTCAGAGGATGACTAATGTAATGTGTGTCTTTGAGAAAAACGGTTATGGTGCTTCTTTTAGACACACTGAGATTAATGTTCCAGGACAAGTGGTAAACTTCAAATTCCAGCTGATATTCGAATATTATTCTATTTTAATTTTTAGAAACTCTGATTAGTTATTTAATTAAGTTTTGCAGATAACTAGTGGTGAAGCTGATATAAGTTTAGTGGTTAGAATGGTGGCCACACTCGGAAATTATGATTACATCGTGGATTGGGAATTTAAAAAGAATGGAGCCATCAGAGTTGGGGTATGGTTTACTTAATGTATTTTCTTGTTTTAAATATTCTAATTGATTGGATTTATCTGTAGTTTATACTAATTATGCTTTGAAACCTTGATCTACCCATATTGTGTTTTATTTTATAAGATCAATTTTGACGTTTTCTATCTTAGTTTTCAAATAAAGTCATTTTTATTGTTGAAATACAGTTAAACTTAAAATATACCGATGTTTTAAAACATTCGTTACTTTAAATACTTTATCATAGGTGGCTTTGACTGGAGTTTTGGAAGTTAAAGCGACGTCGTATACTTCGAGCGAGCAGATAACGGACAACGTTTACGGGACACTAGTGGCGAAGAACACCGTCGCCGTTAATCACGACCATTACCTAACGTACTACTTGGATCTTGACGTTGACGGTAACGGCAATTCCTTAGTGAAAGCTAAACTTAAAACAGTTAGAGTAACGGACGTTAACAAAACGTCTTCTCCAAGGAAGAGTTACTGGACGGTCGTTAGGGAGACGGCGAAAACGGAAGCTGACGGTAGAGTTCGGCTAGGATCTGAGCCGGTTGAGCTGTTGATGGTAAACCCGAATAAAAAGACAAAAATAGGAAATACGGTTGGCTACCGGTTGATACCGGAACACTTGCCGGTTACTTCGCTATTAACTGATGATGACTATCCAGAGATAAGGGCAGGTTACACAAAGTTTCCGGTTTGGGTGACAGCCTATAACCGGTCAGAGAGATGGGCGGGTGGGTTTTATAGTGATAGGAGTCGTGGAGATGATGGCTTAGCTGTATGGAGTAGCAGGTAAAAAGTTTAAATTAATCGTATATTATATAGTAGTACAATCATCGTAAAAGGAATAAGTTTTGTGGTTTGTCTTATGGGAACAGAAACAGAGAGATAGAGAACAAAGACATAGTGATGTGGTATAATGTTGGGTTTCATCACATACCATACCAAGAGGATTTTCCGGTAATGCCAACTCTACACGGTGGATTTACTCTTCGACCTTCAAATTTTTTCGACAACGATCCTTTGTTAGTGTATTAAATAACGGCCTTAAAGAAACATATTGATTCTAATCTACTTGTTTATGTTATGTTCATTTTTTTAATCTTAAAATTAAGCTCAGTAACAAAAAAAGATCGAGAAGAAACAAAAAAAATGAATTTATGTGATCAACAAAACATGAAAAATTAAATTAAATATTTTTGATAAACGCTTATGATCTCTAATAAATAAGATCCAATTACAAAAGCAAACCCAGAAGAAAAAACGTTGGAATCGTTAATCAGATACAGCTGAGGAGGAGGAGCTGCAAAACGTGGTTATGTCCAAAAATTAGAAATTTTGGTTTAGGGCTTAAAATTTATAAAGAATTTTTAGGGTTTTTCTTTGTTGTAAAATATAATTAGTTTATTATATCCATTTTTAGAACCTTTAAATTTTTGATTGTTTAAAAAAATGAAAATTAAAATATTTTAAATTAAATTTAGAAAATAAGATAAAAAATTAGTACAACTAACTTGTTTTTCTTCAAACTCTAAAATCTCCATTCACACAATTAGTTAATTTCCATTCACACAATTAGTTTATGCTCCTTTTTCATGAATGTTTACCATCAACAAGTAAATTTAGTACATATTATAGTTTTGTTGGTATATAATTTTATTTTACAAATTATGTAACTTTAATTATTTTAAAAAAATTCAGCATAAGACTCTAAAATGTATGAAAAAGAATTGTGTAGATGATAAACGGAAAAAATATTTTTATTTTTTATTTTGATTTTTACTTTTAAATATGTGTTTTTTATTTGGATAATAATAATTGTCTAAAAAATTATTTAAAGTGAGATTTTTAAAAAACACCGTTTATTATCTTTCGAATGTTAGAAACCGCTACGAGGAGCTCCCGCTGATTCTGACGAAAATGACTTATTACATAATATCGATTTTGCTGCGGCTGCTGCCACGAAAATGACTTATTACATAGTATCGATTTTGTGTATATTAACCATATACTTAACCATAATTGTTATAAAAACAACAAACAACAAATAAATAACTTGTTACCAAAAAAACAAACAAATAAAGAACCCTAAATATTCAAAGGATTTTAGTCACTTTGAATTTACCCTTTTTCTAAGACCAGCATAAAAATAGAATACTGACGTCTGTTGTACAGTATTTACATCATTTGTTGGTGCTGCTAACTCCCCTTTAGATAAATGGATAATTTTTCAGGGTAAAAGGGTTCTAACCCGTTAGAAATTTTGGGTATAGTCATTTGGGTTAAATCAATTTGGTTAAGTTAATTTTGATTTGAAGGATTTAATTGCGTTAATCAAATTGGGTCAATTGAATAAATGAGTTTAGTTGATTTAATTAAATTAAGTAGGATTTTAGCAATTTGGCAAAGATTTGATCGCAATTTAAGTCGTTACAAAATTATAGGAGTTCGGATTTGATTAGTGATGCATTTAGAAAATATTGGGGTTTTAGTTGCCAATCAAATGACATAAACAAGTTGTATTTCGAAGGTTTAAATGCTTTAGTAAATGTTTATCTCTCGATATTCTAAGATGGATCCTTTTGTAAGCAGTAAGATTTATAAATATTTTATATAATAATTTATTTGACTAATAATATAAAATTATAATAATTAAATTTCATTATTTTAAAATCTATTTTTGATAGAAAATATAAATTATACACATATATACGTTTATGTTAAATTTGAAATTTGAAACTTTAATAAATGTTAACATTTTCATATATAATTTATACATATGAATATATTTACATTTTCATATCTTAAAGTTTTAGTTAACATAATATGCTAATAAAATTATAATCTAATGGATATAATTTAGATATAAAAATTAGAAAATGTTATGTGTAATTTAATATAATATACATATATATATATATGCATGTACAATATATAATTTATCTGAACAAAAGCCCACACGTCACGTTACAAAAGAAGAGGAAAAAAGAACATTAATAAAATCAGAAAATCGTTACTTTTGTGTTCCCAAGCAATCTATTTCTCTGTTGCCCATCTCGAATTCGACAGAGCCCATGTTTTGGCATCCTACAAAACATTGGAATTTTTGTTAAAAATCTCATCTTTAATCTGTTGAGATATAGTTTTAGTAGTTGGTGACGTAGTAAGGTTTACACACATCCATGGGTTCAGCTGCGGTAGCGAGTTCTTCTTCTGATGTTGCGATCTCAGGCAAGTTTCTCTCTTTTTAGGTTTTCGTTTTTCAATTGTTTCATTATACCTGAATTTATTCCGATCAGGGAAGACAATTAGGATTTAGAGGCTTGGTTACGTATTTCAAGATCTGAATCATGGCTTTTTGATTTTTTTGGTTTTGACCTTATGATGTGAATCAGTTAGATATTAGATTAGTGATATTGGAGTAGTCATTGATCTTTTTCTCTACTCACTGAATTGGTTTGTTTGGTTTAGTTCATAGTTTAATTTGGTTATAAGCCAAATCGTTGGAGATTGTAGATTTTTAGATAATCCATTAGCTGAAATAGGAAACTCGGATTGTGGGGATTAATATAATCTATCTGGTTAGCTTGCAGCTCTGCGTGAAAAGCATGAGAAGGACTTAGAGAATCTAACATTGACGACGCAGCCTTTGAGTACATTGAAGTTGTTTGTTGAGGCTACTGTTCAGTATATTAAGCGATCGATATCGTATCTACTAGCTCATGGAGGTTTATTCATTCTTATAACCACTTTGTTAGTAGCATCGGGAGGTTTGCTTGTGACTGTTGATGGACCTCATGGAAAGGTAAAACCCGTTGTGTCTTCTTCATTCAATATACCCTTTCACGGATTGTATTTAACCATACAAGAAGTTTCAACATTTGTGTATTTTTTGTTACAGCATGTTGAAGAAGTGTTGGAGTATGCCAGATATGGCTTATGGTGGATAGCACTTGGTGTTGCATCTTCTATTGGTCTTGGTTAGTAGTCACACAAAATGCGTAATTTTTATTCACATTTAGAAGCAATTCACATCATTGTTATAACTTTTGTTTTCTTCTCTAGGATCTGGTCTCCATACTTTTGTTCTCTATTTGGGTCCACACATTGCTTTGTTCACTCTAAAAGCAACGCAATGTGGCCGGGTTGATTTAAAATCTGCACCATATGATACAATACAGCTGAAAAGGGTTCCCTCGTGGCTTGATAAATCTTGCTCAGAATTTGGCCCTCCTTTAATGATATCAGCTGCTGGATCACGTGTGCCGCTTACTAGCATATTGCCACAAGTCCAATTGGAGGCGATTTTATGGGGCATCGGGACGGCGCTTGGGGAGCTTCCTCCATATTTCATATCAAGAGCAGGTTCATATATTTCTTCTCTCTATATATTTCTCTTTGATATGTGATGTTGTCCAGATAGAAGACTAAATTGGATAGTTCACCAATGCGTGCGTGTGCATAGGCTTTCGTTGTTAATTGTGTTTTTGCCTTTAATTTTCCAGCTAGTATTTCTGGAAGCACAGTGGATGGAATGGAAGAACTAGATGCTTCCTCATCCGAGGATAGCGGATTTATGGCGACTTACCTGAAACGGGTTAAGCGTTGGCTATTAACCCATTCACAGCACTTGAATTTCTTTACTGTCTTGGTTCTTGCTTCGGTCAGTATACATCCTCCAGCTTACTTTTCCTTCTGCAGTACCAATTGATTATGACTGTATTTACTCTGTCTTGTAATATCTTTTGCTCTCTAGGATTTTTTTTGGGAACTACATTCAATGATCAGGACCTTATTTATTGGCATCTTGGTCAATACTTATTTAGTATTTACCTTTCCACACTGCTTCTATTTGAATGCAGGTCCCAAATCCTTTGTTTGACCTCGCTGGAATAATGTGTGGACAATTTGGAATTCCATTTTGGGAATTCTTTCTTGCGACTTTAATTGGAAAGGCGATTATCAAAACTCACATACAGGTGCGTAACCTCGTGTCTCCTAGATTCCATTTTGACACTCAAATGGTTTCTAACTTTGTTTCTTCTGTGCTTTTTTCCCCTAATGAAGACGATATTCATCATCTGCGTTTGTAATAACCAACTGCTTGACTGGATGGAGAACGAGCTAATCTGGATACTAAGCCATGTCCCTGGTTTAGCTTCTATGTTGCCTGGACTCACAACCAAACTCCACGCCATGAAAGAAAAATATATTGATGCACCATCTCCGGTAAATAATTTTTCGCTATTCCGTTTGATTCTTTATAATCTTCACACATTTTCCATTCATGTTAACGATGAAGTTTTCATCAGTCTTATACAAAACTTAAGGTGAATTTGTTTTTTGTTGCTTTTGGTATTGGGTAGGTGAAAAAATGGGATCTTTCGTTTGCATCGATCTGGAACGGGATAGTGTGGCTCATGCTTCTCAATTTCTTCGTCAAGATTGTGACAGCAACTGCACAGAAACATTTGAAAAAGAAGCAAGAGAAAGAAATGGCTACTTTGATTCATTCAGATTGATAAATTCTTTCTTCATAATGCTCCAACAGCAAAACAGACACTATCCAGGTTTGAGAAGAAGGATCAACAAGAAGAAAAATGCCAGCTTATCTTCTCATCTTGACACATTGTTCTGTATAGAAAAAAGGAAAAAAGTTAGGAGGAATTGGGGTTATGAGATTGTAGGAGGTTTATTTTTGATCCTGTGATTCCATTAGAGTGGGAAAGGACTGAAACAAACACAAATAAAAGCATTAATTGTTAATTTGCTACTTCTTATTTAAGATTGAAACTAGTGTAAGCTCTTTATGCCCCATTGCAACTTTTTTTTGTTATTTCTTCAGTTATACATTTTTCTTTTAGTTTCACTATCAAATGGTGTCGGCTTTGTTGTTCGGGATGAACATGATAAAACAAGGCTCCAGTTCACTGGATCCCGAAGGCATGGCCATTTGGTGTAGATCTCCTCCTCGATCGCCCAAAGAATGTTAGAATTTGCAGTTGGACAAAATTGCTTAAATGTAATATCTTTTACAATAATGTCACAAGAACGAAACTAAAATAGAGGATAAAGGGATAAAACATTTGGATTCTTCAACCAAGGTTTGCTGATGCATAAGTCAAATGGAAGATTCCAAACAGAAACAAGCAAACCTAGTAAAACCATGTCTATAAAATACTAAGCTTAACTGCAATTTTCATGAAAAATAGATAATTCATACAATAATAATGTTCAATGAAAACAATGTTCATGTCATGTGCTCATCATCAGCTGCATCTCCATCAATGATGAACAAGGAACTCATGTTCTTTACCACTTTACAATCCTACCAGATTGAGTTTCTGATAAACTCAAATATTCGAGTCTTGGAGCATCAATCTCAACCTTAAAATCTGCACCTTGCAGATGTGACCCACTGTTAAACTCCATAAATGATAAACCTGTCTATGAACCTTTCAAAGACTTGTCCGCAACCAAAGTGATTAGTGACTAAAAGTGAGGTTTTCTGAGAGAAAGAAAAACATACATTTATAGGTGAAAATTGGTAATTTTATGAAATGCACCCTGAGTACTCCAAGTATTGCAATTTAGTACCGATAACTTTTGTCGTTTAGGAAAAAGTCCTCACATCGTAACTAACAGTGGTGGAGAAAAACTTGGCTGGGATTTTTGGAATTTTCGCATACAAGGCAAATCGGAACCAATCGATGATTCCGGCGAGGAGAATTTTATCATCTCCGTTTTTCGGGGTCACTTTGATCGTCATTCTCGTTGCTTTTTACTTCAGATCTTCCCCCAAGTCTGCTCACCACCAAGTATTCACTTCTCTTCTTTTCACTAACTGAAAATTTTCCAAATAGCCACGACTTAGCTGGAGATGAGAATCTTATTTCCTTAAGTCTCAAATGAAGTATTTAGTTTCTGCTACTTTATTATTGAATTAGACAAGAGTTCCTTTAGAACCAATCAAGTTTGTCTCTGTCTTTGTTATGTATTGGCTTTGAGTTTAACCAGTGTTTTGATGTGTTATATATTGGATTTGATGGGTCTTTACGTGTTTCTGTTGCTGTTCTCAATATCAATAGAGGTTGTTTTCTGCTGAAGAATTGGCATTGTACAATGGCACTGATGAAACTTTACCTATACTCTTAGGGATTCTTGGGTAAGTCCTTGTCTTCTTCCTGCGGTTAAGTTTTGGAAATTAAACACTCTTAAACAACATGTATGGGATACAGATCTGTGTTTGATGTGACTAAAGGAAAATCTCATTACGCTAGTGGAGGAGGTTATAACCATTTTGCTGGAAGGTTTGTTTTGTTTGTTTGATTAATTATGTTCAGAGATTATTTTATGTTCTTCTATCTCCTTTTTTTAATCTTGTATGTTTCTTCTATCTCCTTGTTGTAATTCTTGTTCTCAGAGATGCTTCTCGCGCATTTGTTTCTGGAAACTTTACAGGTATGAATTGCTGGCTGCATTCAGAATTTTTTTAGGATCATAGTTTTAAGAGTCTTGTCTTCTTTTGGTACTTATGGACAAAGAAATAATATACCCGTAAAAAATGAGATTTGATCTCTTCTCTTGCCAATGTTATGCGGAAATTTGCCCGTTTCCATGGTGTTTCTCCCATTTCACATTTTAGTGTCGTAAATATGTTAGTCATGCATAAAGAAGTCAGCTGAAGATTATTATACAGCAAACCCCTGAAGTCTGTGGAAATTTCTCATTTGTGTGCTATGATTCTTTTCTCCTGCAGGAGATGGACTTACAGATTCACTACATGGGTTATCTAGCAGTGAGGTAATGTTTTCTTCATAGCTATCACTTTCTAAGGCAGTGAACTAAGTAACTGTTGATATTATATAAATATGTTTGTACTTAATGCGTGGATGCTCAATGAACTCATCTCTGGTACAATTGTTATATGTTTGATAAAGATTTCTTCTCTGTAGGTGAAGAGCATTGTCGACTGGCGAGATTTCTACTCCAGAACTTACATGTAAGTTGTATGTTTCATGCACACAGTGAATAGAGCTGATGCATAGTAAAAATTGAGAAGCTGGTGTATGGATTATTCTTGGGTCACCTTAATTCCTATATAATGAGGTTGGTTTGGTTTTTATAGTCCTGTTGGGAAGCTTGTTGGGCGGTACTATGATGGCCAAGGGAATCCAACTAAACACCTAAAAGGAGCTGAAGCAAAAGCCTCCAGAGGTGCACAACTCATGGAGAAACAGAAGACTGAGGAAGCTAAGCAACCGAATTGCAACTCACGATGGAGTCAAGATGAAGGTGGAGAGGTATGGATTCTTGTTATCTCTGTCCATTAGTTTTATAGGGGAGAATAATTAGAACATAGAAGTGAATCTTTGATGACATCAAAAGCATAAGATACTAAAGCATAAGCTATTTGTGTAGGTTTGGTGTGATGTTGGGGTACCGAGATTGGTACAAAGACCTTTGGAGATAGCAATAACGGGTTCAATGAGCAAACGTTGCGCTTGCTTTAAAGAAGACCAACTTGATCAGTCTGGCTTGGAGATATATAAAGACTGTGAACCTTTTGCCAAGACTTGCAAGGTGTGAATGTAATCACGAGACTTGTGACTTGTCTTAACAAGTTTGCTATAGCTAGTTCCTTCTTTGAGACATACTCTTGTATAATATAGCCGACAACAGTAGTCTTTTTTGTGGTTGCATTGCGTGTAGTTTATGTGTAATTAAGGTAAACGGCAAATAGTTCTAAATTCTATAAGCATTTGGTTACACACCGTACCGTTTTGCTTTCGTGTCGACAAATTGCGTGAAGTTTATGCGTATGAAGATAAAAGGCAATTGTAGTTCTAAATTGTATGGTTACACACCGTGCCGTTTAGCTTTTGCGTCAACAGGTTGCGTGTCATGCTATGTTGATAATGCCATAGTGGCGCTTTGTTGAAAATTTGGCGCTAGCTTCTTCAGGGTTACCATATTTTGAAAACTAAATTTCTTCAGTAAATTTCTTAATCGGAGAAACAAGAGACGATTTGGGAGTAATAATCGTCGCCGTCACCGGAAAAATGGTGTTTCTCTCTCGCAAAAAACCTCCACCGCCTCCGCCACCATCATCGTCCTCATCTGCTTCGTCTCTCAAAATTCCCCAACCGCGAAAGGAATCCGTTGAATCCGACGCGGTGGAGAAGATGACTGCGATTCTAGCGGAAGTCGGATGCACACTGATGAATCCGTACGGTCCGCCGTGTCTTCCGTCCGATCTACACGCTTTCCGCCGCAATCTCACCGCTCGCTTTTCGTCTTGCTCGCCCACTTTCGTTGAGAGAGATAAACTCGATGCTCTTCGCTTAGTTTTCATAGCTGGATTCTCATCATACATTCAATCTCCGAGTAATCTTCGTAGGTCAGTAAATTTCAACTCGAGTTTTCCAAATCAAAACTGATATTTCACCACTCCGTAATCGGATTTGTTCGTATCTTCGTGTAGAGTACTTTCTTCTTCTTCAACAAGTAAACGAGACGAGAGTTTAGTTCGAAATCTCCTCCTTGTATCTCCTGTTCAACTTGACCTTCAGGAAATGTTACTTGAGAAGCTTCCGGAGTATTTCGACGTCGTTTCAGGATGTTCTTTGGAGGAGGATGTTGCTCGTCTTATCATCAACCATTTCCGTTGGCTTGACTTCATTGTTAATCCCGATGTGTTCACTGATAAGCTAATGCAAGTTTTATCAATTTGTCCTTTGCATTTAAAGAAGGAAATCATTGGATCATTGCCAGAGATTATTGGAGATCATAACTGTCGAGCTGTGGTTGATTCTTTAGAAAAAATGCTTCAAGAGGATTCTTCTGTTGTTGTTCCAGTGCTTGATTCTTTCTCCAACCTCAATTTAGATGATCAATTGCAGGAACAGGTGAGAGGTTCTGCTTCTTCATTGATTTTAAGGTTCTGATTTGTACACGGTACTGATGGAACTGTCATTTTTTTCCTTTCGTAAAGGCAATAACAGTAGCGATATCATGTATTAGAACAATCGATGCAGAGCACATGCCTTATTTACTTAGGTTTTTGCTTCTTGCTGCTACTCCAGCAAATGTTAGAAGAATTATATCCCAGATACGTGAACAGTTGAAATTCACTGGAATGTCACAACCTTGTGCTTCTTCTCAAAGTAAACTTAAAGGAAAAGTGCCTGCATATAATGCAGAAGGTTCTATTCTCCATGCTTTAAGATCAAGCCTTCGATTTAAAAATGTAAGTTTGTTTCATTACAGTTGTTGAAGAATGTTTGTCATTATTTGTCTTCACTTCATTTTCTTTTTTTTTTAGTTACTTTGTCAAGAAATCATAAAGGAGCTGAATAGTCTGGAGAAACCTCGAGATTTCAAGGTAATCGATGTATGGCTGCTTATTCTCATGTACATGAATGGCGATCCCATCCGGAAGAGCATTGAGAAAATATTTAAGAAGAAAGTGGTAGATGGATGCATACAAGAAGCCTTGCTTGATCAATGTATATGTGGTAACAAAGAATTTGTGCAGGTAATCTTCGCAAAAGTTTCGAGAAGTGTCTGATTCTTGCAAAATGTGGGAATGCTCTTTGGCAAAATTAACCCGACTTTCACTGTTCTAGGATAATTTTGCATCATTTGTATCTTTGGCTGAACATCTCTTGTCATGCAAAGAAGAAAAGGCAAGGGAAATTGGTTCTCATATCTATACTCGTCTTTTTGAAGGGTTTTCTGACAATTATTCAAGACAAGAGGTAAGAAGATGCTAACATTTCATCTCCTAGTATAATAACTTTTAGCATAATAATCAAATTTTATTCTAACTCGAATCGGTTGCAGATACTAGGTGCCCTAGTGACACATGTGGGATCTGATAATAAATTTGAGGTCAGTTCTGTCTTGGAGATGATGACAGCTCTGGTGAAAAAATATGCACAGCAACTCCTTCCCTTTTCTTCCCACATAAATGGTGTTTCTGGAACTTTTTTTGTATATACACACTAATTCTGATCATTTACTTTCTTATTCTAATGTTTTGGTTGTTTTGTGTCGCATAGGTATCTTGGACTACTTAGAGGGATTTACTGTTGAAAATCTGCATAAGGTGGGCATTTATCTTTATAATCTGCTTGGCATGACAGTATATTGTATATAAAGTAGACATAATTGCAGGTCTATGAGGTTTTTAGTCTCCTCGCTCTATCAGCTCGTGCAAGTGCTGATTCTTTTCGATCTTCAATTTCAAATGAACTTATGATGATAGTACGGAAGCAGGTAGTGCAAATTATCTTGCCTTCTATTTGGTTTCTTAGGTGATGACAGCTCACTCCCAATTTTTGGGTTTTATTATTGATAGGTTAGTCATCCAGACCTCAAGTACAAAAAGATGGGCTTAGTTGGAACTCTTAGGATTGTTTCGTCACTTGGGGATGCAAAGAATGTTCCTGGCGTTTCATCATCCCAGGTAACATCCAACAGTTCTTAGGAGTTGATTGAAATTATCTTCATACCTCGAATTTTCTTTTCCAAAAGAAATTCTCTTATTGGGTTGTTTGCATCAAATATGTCATTTATCAGGTTTCAGATTGTGGGGAAATTTTGGAGCTCTTAAAGACATCTGTAGACTCTTGCAGACAGTCTAACTTAGCCTTAATCATATTCTATGACGAATTCTCTACAATTCTCAGCCATAAATTACTTAAACCAGAGATTATGGAATGGTGAATATTTCCGTAGCAGTTTTCTGCAATCTTGTTTGATAGTTTTCAATGGGACACAGTAAACTTAAGTTCCATCCAGATTACAATTCACACTATTTTCAGGATTGGGAAGCATCTGGGAGAATTTGAGTCGCTATTTCTAGCTGATCTTGACAACGGAAACATGGCTGATAAGGGTCCATATTCTGGACTAGAAGGTATAAGTGACCATGACTCTACTTAAATTAATTGAATCTCTTCTGAGCATTTTATGGATTGATCTCCTTTTCTTTATTTCTCATCGCTTAGGGGATCTTTGGATGAACTTGGATGGTAGTATATCACCAATCTGTTTGAACATTTTGGCCCTAGCATCTTCATCCACAGAGTTAGTTTTATGAGATTTTCTCTGCTTACTGTTGATTATTTCTTTCTGACAAGTGTTGACCGAATTAAGAATCTCATTGCCAGCAAGTCATGTTGTCTGCAGATTCTTCCTTCAAATTTTGTTTTGCTATCAAGGGTAAGATTTTCCTTCACTTGAAACTGGTAAGCTATTTCAAGAAACCATAAGGAACCTGAATATTGTTTACATTCAGGTTGAGAGGCTGACAAATGATGGATCCCTTGGCGGGATCGATGCTCTGCTAGGGTGCCCTTTGCACCTTCCTTCTTCCAAGGTGAGGGACTAATTTTTCGTCAATAAACATTTTTGCTATGCTTCCAATTAGTGACACGTCTTGGTCTGCACGATTGCATAACATATTGTTAGGTTGAAATTCTAAACATGACCCTGAACATTGTAGTATTAAGAACATACCTCTTATATCTGTTTGCACTGTTCCTCTTTGCTGATGTTAAAATTTTCTTGTCCAATGTTTTAAGTACTTTGCTGCAGCTGGTTGGCAGTCATTGAAAAAGAAGCAGAAAGAAATCCTCTCTCTCTCTTTATATTATGCTGCAAACTGGATACGAGAACTCGTGAGTGACTTGACCTTGTATATTTGCAACGTTGTTTTACTATAATTGTTTTTATATGTTTTTTGTTTCCTTTTGCAGCTTAACGCCTTCAGTTCCCAAATTGATGAAAAAACTGGCTGCATTAGTCAGGCTACAGAAAAGGATGTAACAACAAAGCTTCTGAAGAGACTCAGAAATCTAGTGTATGTTCATTTTACTTTGCCATCATTCAAGCTATGTATTGAGCTGCTGTGATTTGCACTCTTTTTCAGATGTTTTAAGTCGTCATAAAGCTTGTACTTGATCAAATTTTGATGAAAACAAAACTTGGTAAAGCAGATTCTTGGAAAGCTTATTGAGCAATTTGATTACACTATCTCCTCAGTCTCTACCGGAGCTCTACCCTTATTCTGAACATTTCGGATGTTCAGCCACAAGCCAACATAATCATGTAGAGCATTCAGGGAAGAAATATGAAAAGAGGAAGCTAGATGATGATGCATCCCAGCGCAAGGGAAGCATGAAAAATAACTTGAAAAAATCAAAGCACTCAAATGTGAATGAAAAGCTGCGACAGCCAACTATTATGGACGCATTTAAGAAAGCAGGAGCAGTGGTGAGTCAAAGTGAAACACAGCTACATGGAAGCCCTTCAATCCCATCTTTGGATGGCAGGACAGCCGTAGGGTCAATGGACGAAAATTGTTCCGATAATGAATCCCTAAGTGTGAAGATTCCTCAAGTTTCCCCGGCACTTGAAGCTCAAAGATTCAAGTTCAGGCCTCTTCTTCCTCAATGCCTTTCCATCTTAAAATTTCCAAAGGTCAGCCTAGTCAAACCTGTTTATCTGGTTGAATATTAGTATTTATTAGTCTTTTAAATGAAGAATGAAGTCATAACTGATACTCATATATAATATCCCATGAACTTACATGGAATTTTAGCCTTAGTTCTTAGAATGCCATCAAAGGCAGCAGTAGCTGGCTAGCTGCTTAACAAAGCTTATTTGTCATAACGAAGCTTATACAGACTTGATAAAAGAATTACTAATATTTTTGGCTTTCGCATATAGGTGTTAAGCCAAGACATAGGCAGCCCTGAATATAAAACTGAGGTACCAAGATAAATACCAGCACATATTCTGTCAATCTTTCTTTGTTTTTTAGATATGAGAAATGCAACTTAACGTTTTAATATTTTATATGCTAGCTACCTGCGTATTTGTATCTCCTACATGATCTTCACATCAAGCTAGATTGTCTAGTTCCTCGAGGTAAACAACATCCTTTTAAACGTGGAAACGCTCCTGGTTGTTTTGGGAGATTCGAATTGGTTGAACTTCTCAGTCAAATACAAGGACTTTTTCAAAGCCTCAGGATACATTTGAATACAGCAATTTCCTTGCTAATAAAAGGTAATATAACTGGATATGAACAACATGCTGCAAGCTAAAGGTATTGATTAAGCGTGTTCTCTGAACTAAATAATAAATAGGTGATGAAACTTCTCAAACTATTTGGAGAGATGAGTTTGCTATGGCCGGAAATCTGAACATATCCAATATTGTGGTTTCTGAATCTCTGGTTTACACAATGGTGTGCAAAGAAGTCTTGTACTGTTTTAGTAAGGTAATTTATAGTCTATATCTTATGTGCAAATTGTTTTATCCATATGGTTACCACAGTTCTTAACTTGAATAGTTGTATATTGTTTGCTTTTTTGTTTCTTTTAAGCTTAACTTAGTTGTAGATTTTAGTGTGTTACTTTCATTTCCCAAACTTATTATACGTTCTTTTCCTGGGTCATAGATGTTTACCCTCCCTGAGTTTGAAACAGACAAATCATTGCTGATGAATCTTATTGAAGCCTTCCAGCCCATTGAAATACCAATTGATAGCTTTCCAGAATCTCAACATTTCCCTTCACCTGGGACAAAGGAGTACTTGTATATTGGCGTTTATTATTTCTTTGAGGATATTTTAAATAAGGGTAATCGTTTTTCTTGGTTTACTGATGATTCCTATCATATGTTATCTTATTCTAACTCCCATTACGCTTGTTAAATGTTGCTGCAGCATGTGCCTTCTCCTTTGATCTGGCCTTCGAGTGTCTTTTCACTTTACAGTTAGTTGTGGCCTCTGCACAAACAAATCTTGGTAAGGTATCTGAAGAAGCTACCAAAAAGAAAAATCCAGGTGGTTTACAGGGTATTGTACCTGGTCTACATGCCAAACTGGGAATTTCTGCTGAGAAACTTCTCAGGCATAAATGGGTCGATGAAAGTACTGATAACAAGGGTTTGAAGAACAAAGTATGTCCACTTGTATCAAATTTAGTGGATAGAACAATTTTTGGCAGTGCTCAATATTCTCAATGTGTATAGCTTTGGGTTTCCGCAGGGTGAAATGGTTCAGACCATATTGCGAATATACCTGGAAGCCAGTGGATCCACATCTGATTTAATCAATGAGCTTGCTTGTACCATTTTGCCTCAGGTACATGGAAAAATCTTTCTCTTACGTTGCATAGAGCTTTAGGCAATATGAAAGCTTTTAAATATTCAAAACGTCCACTTGGGTTATGATTCATGGAAACTTGACCCATCTTATCTCATGTTGAGTTGATTGACAAATGGAAAATCTGCAAATAGTTAAATACCAATTACATATGAAAAATATACTGTATAATTTAACTCGTTTCACGTTTCTGGAATTCATTTGCATTAGGCCTCTTCATCCAAGTCAACAGGAGAAGACGATGCCCATGATCATGAGTTCCCTACCCTATGCTCAGCTACTTTCAGAGGATGGTACAAGACATTGGTAGTACAAATTCATAGCTATCTCATATTTATTTCAGTTAATTCTGTCCAGAGATTAATAGCCTAAGTTTCACTGGTGCTTTATGCAGCATGAAGAAAATCTTGCAATTCTCAACAAACTGGTTTGTAACCCATTGTTGTTTTCTCCAGTTCTTCACTAATTCCAATCTTTCTACTATACAATTAGAGTTCTCACCTTTGTGTTCAACTATTTGTATCTTGATTAGGTGAAGACGGTTAGCTCTGAGAAACGACAAATCTGCCAATCTGAAACTATTAAAGCACACTTGAGAAACATTCAGAAAACTGTAAATGTGGTAGTGTCTTTAGTCAACTTGTGCCGATCTCATGAAAAGGTGATCAAATTTTTGTTGCTAAATAGTTTTGTTATACAGAGGCAGATTCATGTAAGTAATGACTTAAACAGGTTACAATCCATGGCATGGCTATCAAATACGGTGGGAAGTATGTGGACTCATTTCTAAAAGGTATAAAAAATTTCCAGCTTCTTATCATACAAGAGTTGAATATACCTGATTATTAATTTGAGAATTGATATTGGAAAACAAAAATGTGCAGTTTTTGATTTCTTGGAAGCACAGTTTCAAGATCATAAAGAACTAGTCATCCAGTTGGTAAATTGTGTATTCAACGCCTTTTATTTGACTATCTCTCTCTCTCTCTCTCATTCCAGTGAAATATCCAACTAACTGAAATGTGAATTATAGGTGAAAGATCTACAGAAGGCAACAAGAACATTACAGACTCTATGTTCTGAAGCCAAGGTTAGTTTCAGACACCTGTTTTGTATTTTTCTTATTTCTTTTCAGAAACAGATTAAATATGACCAATGGAGTATTGTTTTAGGGTATGAAACAAACAGCCATCACCAGCAAAATACCAGCAACAAAGAGATCTTTAGAGCGTTTTCTGTTTCATGTTAAGGCTCTTCTTCATACAACATCACGTGGCTCAAACTTCTGGATGGGTAGCTTGAAACACAAGGACTTGAGAGGGCAAATAGTGAGTTCTCAAGCTTATGTAGACAACGAGACAGACGAGGTAGAAGAAAATATGTCAGCCGAAGAGGGTCCTATGGAAGAAGATGAACATCCCTTGACACCTTAGAATTTCAGTTTCTTACTTTCTTCTACATTAATCAATATCTTAGTGTGTACATTTACTCTTTTACGAGGAAAAAAAATTGTGCTGGTTTTTCACACCGTAATTTATATCATTTTTTAAATGTTTTCTGGTTATTTCCCATTTGTTGAAATCTTGAAGCCGAAGGATTATGCATAAACTTATTCACTACGAAATTTGCATAGCAATTGTAAAATGCAAACATTAGTCTTTCCCAAATGAGCAAATTAGTGTTACAGTATCCAACAAGGACAAAAAGAAGATTTCATTGGTAATAAATTTTTCTGTTATCAATAAATTGGTAAGCTTGGTGAGGAATAGACAAATAGTAAAAAGGAGTCGTGCCAGGTCAAAAAGTATTAAAGTACATGCTAAAAAAATAATGTTAAAGTATTTTCTTTTAAAAAAATCAAGTCAAAAGAAAATTCAGAAAATAATGCGGAAATACATAAAATGAGACAAACCTGAAGACCCTCAGATGAGATCTCGGTTTGGTTCATGTCTTTTTCTTGTATTAAAAGAAAGAAGGTAAAAGTAAAAGGAGACAGCAGCTAAGGTGCACGTGGCATGTGAGCAGTTGCAAACTTGAAAAGACATGTTCCACGTGTTTTAATATCTACCATTTTCTCTGAATTATGAATTTCCAAGATCATCACAGTCCCATCGATATCAAGTCATCATACAATTATTGCAGTTTTTTTTGTTCGTTTGTAAGCTCTGTTTTACTTATAACGAAAAGAAAGAAAAATAAATTCAAAACTAGAAGAAAAAAAATAAGCCAAACGGATTTTGCTATTGGACATTACAAGCTTGCGTAAAGCATAACTACATTTCAAGTTTTCAACTTCTTACAAATAACAGAAGTATACATTCGGAGTCATGTTTCAATAGAAACAATTTTGAAAAGAAAAAAAACTTTGCCGTTATTTATTATTATTACAATGCCCATATTTCAAACAAGACTCACATGAAGCTAAGACAACAAAAGGACTCTTAGCTACTGCACATTCACCAATCACCATCAGGATTCACCATTCACCAATCACCATCAGTCTATACAGAGTCACAAACTAGTCTCCTTCCAAACTCCTAAAAGCCCTAATGAGTCCTACAGATTAAGAGTTTTCATCGCAGAGCAATTAAAAATACAGCTCCCCCGGAAATTTCAGTTATTTTCCCGGTTTTACCAACTCCCACTTTCATTTTTTTTTCTTTCTCCAGCTTTCAACCATCATTACTCCACCATGAGGAGGAACTTAAGAAGTTTAAAGAGAACTAAAACACACAATCTAAAAGAACAACATTTATCACCTTAGCCACTGTGTAACTCACCTTGATCCACATCTCACAGTTTGTTTTCTATAAGGTTTAACGTTAACCTCTCACAAATTCAGAGTTGATCTGATCACCACTTGCATGGTTTGTTGTTGACTCGCTAACTGGCGATACTTTACGACCAAAGTTAAGTAAGAAATTTCTCTGCTCTTCATTTGTATGACGTAGACTCGCACGTAAAAGCTCAGCAGGCATTTCTCTCTTTATAGCTACCTCCAACACATCAGCTGTATGATCTTGGTTCTGACCATGGATTGTCTCATACTTACTCCTGCAATATTTGGTAAGAAGAGAGAAGAATTCACCAAACGAAGCTCTCCAAAGTCCATCATTAGAGTTCCCATGGTTGTTGCTGCCACGTGGAACCACTAATACTACTTCAGCAGCTCTCTCAAGAAGAGATACCAAAACAACTGATGCTCCATCTCCGGAAGGACTTCCAATTGGACGAAGAGGTGGCTGTTCTGAAGAACAAACAACAGCTGCAAGACAAGCACTTAGTGCTCGGAGGTCCATTGCTTGAACACAAACAGTAACAGCTTTACCAAGATCAGCTATTGTCTCTGCTGCAAGGCTATCTGACGGTAGGCCACCGAATAGAAACCTGAGGTGGCGGAATACAGCCATACATACAACTCGAGCGATCTCAGTGCCCGGAACAAGAAGCTGTAGGTACTTTGTGAGCAATTTCCGACCCTTGGGAAGAGTCGTTATGCGTAGAAAGACGATGTCATCCTTGGCGGTTAATCCGGTTTTCTGGCCGGTTTTGCTGAAGGGATCAACAAGTTGAAGCGAAGTTGCTAATCCTTCTAGCAGAATCTGCCGTTTTCTCCTAAGCTGAGCACCACCGTCTTGCGGCCGGTTGAATTGGAGAGTCCTATCGATATCAACAATGTCGATAAGAACTCCAAAAGCATCTTCAATGGTGACCCTAGCTGCAACAAGAGGTTCTTCCTCCAGATGCTTTTTGAATCCCTTATGACAAGAGCTAGGAGGAGAGTCATCAACCTCGAGTAAAGCTCGTGGCCTGCAAATAGATGGAAGAGTAATCTTTCCAAGAGCATCTACATGAACTTGCGGCTGCTGATCTGAACTATTACGAGATCGAGATGGGTGATCCTTCAAATGAGAAGGATACAACTGAGGCTTCCCTCTAGATCCAGCTGATTTTTTAGCAAGCCGAGCCTGGTGGTAATAATCATTAACATAAGGGTCACTGCTGTGGGAATTAGAATGCTGCATCTTGAGAATACTCTCAATCTCTTCTGAAGTCATGTACTTTGATCTAAACTGTAATCCGCTTTCACTTTTCTGGCTAGCCAAATCCGACGTCTGCTGAGAGATACCTCGGTTCTTTCGACTTCTGTGAGATGACTTGTGTTTATGTTCCCTCACTTCACCAACTCCAAAAGGAACTTTATGTGATGGTGAAGGATAGGAACTATACAGCTGGGACTGTAATGCGGCAAGATGAGCTAAAGATTGCCTCTGCTGAAGGGAAATCAAATGCTGTGAAGTAAAACCATTCCGCGAAGGCATCTGCAATTGCTGCTGTTGCACCAGACTGTGTAACAACCCGGAATGGTCACCATGCATAAGGCCTGGGTCAGTAACCCAGTGAGGATGAGGAGGTTGCATCATGTTACCAAGAGTAGGGCCACACGAGGCATATCTAGCCAAATTACTACTATAGTGTAGCGGTCCATGTGACAATCCTGAATGATGGTAAGTAGAATTTGACAGAGGAGAAGCATTTGGAGCCGAAAAATTCGAATGACTACCACCAGGAAGAGAAGGAGCACGATGAATATGGCTTGGTGAAGATTGTTGAGATCTTCTGCCAGGTGAAGGAAAAGAAGTAAAAGTGGAGTCTGGAACAAGAATAGGTTCGCTACTGTAATGCTGCAGGTGTGTTTGCTGTTCAGGATAGGAGGAAGTCCTGTATAAGGATTTTGAATTAGCAGATGATTGTGCATGTGAAGAAGACCAGCTAGCTTCCTGAGCTTGTTCTTCAAGCATGTGTTGGTCCAACCAACTTGTGAACTCATTGTCCTGTGTCCAATCTGTAGCAGAAGAACCTGGAGATAAAAAGTACAGTTAGAAAAAGCTGCTTTTTGTAGTCTTGTAAACTGCAATGTAACACAAAACTCATTACTCACTTTCCCTAGAAAAAGAGCCTGAGCCTCTGTCACCAATTACTCCAAGATGTTTGGGCCCAGAAACAACTCTGTTCAGCTGCACAAGATTAAAACCAACAATGAAATAAGAAACTGAGAAAGCCATATAAGTTTATTAGGCCTCTCAACTAAAGAAACTAAAATTTGTTTTCTTGTCAAGCGAGACTATGAAATAGTAACAAAAAAAAGGATAATAACAATAATAAAAAACCTTAGCAAAAGTAGTGGCAAGATCATCCATGTCAGATAATGATCCTAAACCTGGACCCTGAAACTAGAAGTACATAAAATGTTTTATCATCCTGTAAAAGAACTGTCCAAAACTCAAAACAAGAGGAAACAAAACTAACCTCTCTTTTATCAAACAAGCGATACGCATCATCATCAGGGGCATGGCAAGGAAGAGAAGCATCATCATCAAGACCACCCAATTCAACTTCTTCAAGACTTTGACCACCAAAGAACTCATATTGAGATGCGTCAAAGACTCTACCTTTATTATTATCTTCACAAAGACATTAAGCTATTATTAAGACAATTCGTTAACCAGAAATTAACTACAAATAAATCTGTCTTAACAAATCTCAATTATTTCTAATTACTTTGAAACACGCAAACATGAAACCAAAAAAAAAAAATCATCAAGAAGCAAAACAAATTCACATCTTGGATAAGAAGAAACAAAAAGGAAGAAGAAGCTTAGCAACTGAAGAAGAAAACAAAACAGTAACTCAATTTGAAACAAAACAGTAAGAAAAGAGAAGTAACCTGAAGAAGCGCGAGCTATGTTGTTGTTGTAGAACTCTCTAGAATCAGATCTCTCCATGATCAGCAACCAAAAAAAAAAAGACAGCTAAAGAAAAGAAAAGAAAACGTAATTAAAAAAATCAGCTGAAATTCTCAGAGCTCCCAATTTTCCAGGAAAATTGAAAGGAGAAGAAAGTTCATGAGAGGAGAGAAAAACATCTTTCTCGAAAGAAAGAGAGATTAAAGAAGAGAAGACAACAGTTTTATTTCTTCTCTGTTTTCTGTGCGCTGTGCGTAACATTGACACATGACTTTGCCCGAACAAATCTTTTTGTTTTCTTTCTCTTTTCTTTCGGCTATTTTCATTTATATTATTTGGTCGTCAAATAAAATATAAGATTTAAATATACATACTCTACTTTTCGTTTTTTTTTTCTTTTCCATTTTATATGTTAATCAAATTAGTGACTACAAAAGAATAATCTCTTTTTGTGATTTTTGGTGTCTTTTTATTTGATACTATTCGCTCTATTATTACGGTTTTTTGTTTGTTTATTAATATATATATAACTATTTTGGATAACTTTGAGAAAGAAAACAAATTGGTAGATGTATATATAGGTCCATACCACATCCACTTACTATAAAATACTAATTAAATGTTCCTTTATAATACACTTATTATCAGCTTAGTGCTTTAACTTTGTGCTGTTTGCTTGTTTGAAACTCAAAGAAACAAGTTAGTTATTATATTTAATTACATAGAGATTAACAAAATTAAATGCTTATTAACGAACGCTTATAATATTAAACAACTGCAGAGACTAGTTATATGGTACATGTGAATGGATTTCATTTGGTCGGTTCAATTTATTAATACGCTATTCAAATGGCATATTGTATATATGAATACATAAAACCTATAGATTCAAGCAGACACTATGTATCCGACCAAGTACAGTTTTAAATTGATATATTCGGATTTGTTATTATGTGAATGAAGTTCACAGTCCATAGTTATAGACTATTTTCTCGTAGTGGCTACAAAGTCAAGCATACGATTTAAAAATATACGCATTCTTTGGAATATCGGGTTGATGTTTTCACAAAGTTTGTGCACTTAAGATGTAAGTTTTATCATGGAACCTGATAAAAATATAAACAAAACAATAAAATATCAAGCTTGCAAGATAGGTATTATACGACGCATTATGTAGTTTTTATGCAAGATTTCGATGAAAATATGTAATTTTACAAAACATTTTTTTTAATTCCAAGAAATCCGTATGTAAGGTATGTTTTTAAAGGTTCAATAACAACTTTCTATTCATCCAATTTTAAATACACATGTTTATTTATATAGAAAATAATATATACATGGATTTAAATGTCAACTTTAGATATCCAAAAACACTTATGTCAGTTTTTTTTTGGGCTCAACTGCTATTTTTCTCCATCCAAATCTGAATATAGTGCATCTTTTATCAATCTCTACAACTGTACAACTTAAAGTCATAATTTATATAAAAATATTTCTTCCGATATACTCGATTTGCCACTCCTTTTTCTTTTCTTGGATCATTTACCATTGAAAATATTCGTGGTGGGTGAGAAGGCTTTTGATGTTGATGTTGATGCACAATATGTAACTCTCCACTTCGACGTTTCTAGGACAGAGAACTGTTTTTTTTTTAGTTTTTTTTTTATAGAGAACTGTTTCTTCCACTGTTGAGGAGAAAGGATCCAAAACATTTTGTTTTGTTTTGTTCAAAGAGTATTGTGAGTACTTGAAACCTATAGTTGATTTTGTCCTAAAGCTTTTCCTTATGTATGTATTACCCGTCTCTATTCATTATCAAAGATAGGATGCAATACAACGAGAGATTAATAGAACTTGTATATTTTCCAAATCTTTTTGATCTTAGTGAAATTTGTAATAACAGAAAGTGGCCATAGCTCTTACATTAATGGTGAACCACTATAAACTGTGTGTAGATTTTATTTCTTGCTTTAACTCGTTCTTCAAAAGATTGGATTTGGAATCTAAATCATAAAATATGTTTATTATTTATTGCTTCATGATTAACATTAACAATCATAAAAATCGAGTTTGAAGGTGATAATGCCAATACAAACCAAATTATTAATAAAGGGACTTCCAATAAACGACTGCAAAACTATATCGAAATAATACTCATTTGGAAAGATATGTTTGAAGAAATTAAATTTATATACAAGTCAAGACATTGTTGTGCTGATCAATTAGCTAGATCTTCTATCATTTCTCTATATGATTGATCATTATTTAATGTATGTCCAAGTTTTATAATACCTAATGATTTATTATCTACAGATTAATAAAGTTTTTAGATGGAAAAAAGAATAACATTAACAATGAGTTGTTGAGACTAATTAATGTGTTAACATTATCAGGCCGGGTCAACACAATGTAAAATGAGCCTAAACTAAAATGGGCCAGGCCTAACTTTACGGCCCAATATGAGGAGCTAGGGTTTTTTTTAGGTTCTCTCCTCCTCCATTGAGTGTCTGCATCACTATTAAAGCCACAAATCTCATAGAGCTCGTCATTTAGGGTTCTTAGCGGCGACGAAACGCGAAGGAGGAGAAAGAGATCTAGAGAAGCAAAGCGACAATGGTGAAGTTCTTGAAGCAGAACAAGGCAGTGATCCTTCTTCAAGGTCGTTACGCCGGAAAGAAAGCCGTAATCATCCGTTCATTCGACGACGGTAACCGTGAACGCCCTTACGGACACTGCCTCGTCGCCGGATTGAAGAAATACCCAAGCAAAGTCATCCGTAAAGACTCAGCTAAGAAGACAGCGAAGAAATCTAGGGTTAAGTGTTTCATCAAGCTTGTTAACTATCAGCATCTGATGCCTACACGTTACACACTTGACGTGGATCTCAAGGAAGTCGCGACTCTTGATGCTCTTCAGTCTAAGGATAAGAAGGTCGCTGCTCTTAAGGAAGCTAAGGCTAAGTTTGAGGACCGTTTCAAGACTGGTAAGAACAGATGGTTCTTCACTAAGCTCAGGTTCTGAGATATTTCGATTTCTTTATCATCTAAGCTTGTCTTTATTTTAGTTTCTAGGGTTCATTTCCTATGGTGAAAAATGTGGATCCTGTTTTGGATTATGTAAGACGTTTTTGTTGAAATTTCTATTTCTGGATTTTGTCTTCTATTTTGGTTCTCTATTGCATTTTGATTTACTCTTATAATGATCTGCTTAGGTTTTATGAAATGTTTGAGTTGGGAATATAATTTATCATATGTTGATGTTCTTAGATTCTGGGTTATCTATTGCAAGAAGCTTCATCTTAATCTCGGTTAGAAAATGATCATTTTGATTTTCTTGAACAAATGGTATTTAGATCGTCATCATAACGATTTTGAATCTGGAAATTTCAATACTCATATGTGGAATTGTCATCAATCATCATCTAAAATCTCACATTCTTTGTCCCAAGTTCTGATATATATATCTCTAATCTTCTTTCTAGAAGTAGTAGTTTTGATAGAATCGTTAAGTGAGATTTCTTGACTACGCATACAAGTTACAACCAATTGTTCTGTAATTATTTATTTGTTAATGTCACTTATACAGAACTGTAAAGAGTTAAATTTTTGCATAAACGCAAATGTTTCTCTTTTGTTGACGAACAAACATATGCTAAAAGTACGACATTGAGGTATTGTTTATATGATTGATTCAAGATGGATTCGTAGTTTCTGTGGTGTCTGTTTTCACTTGGAAAGCAATAAATCAACGGCTAAGTAATAGCTACCAACGATAACTGTCGATGCAATAGAACTTCGAGCCATCCTAATCCCAATTCCTTGGAACAGGAGATTTCTGTCTGTAGGATGTATTCCTGTCCATCTTTCTAATCTCTTTCCCGGTTTATTCCATCTCAAAAACTTCCTCTCTTTTGCTGTGTACTGTCAAAAATACATTACAAACCAAACATAAACAAAATGAGAACAGAGCTTTTAGTTTCATATATCTCTTTGTAAGATAATATGGAAAGCCATGTTTGACCTTTGGCAATATTACACACTGTGCACGTGTTCTTGCTGTGTCAAAGCTATGAGATGCCGCAGCTGCAATGGCACCGGAAAACCCAGCTGCAAGGCTAATGGCTACCGGAGATAAAGGTCCGATTTCTTCTTCAGAACTGGACACAAGAAGTTTTGTAGAATCATTAAACAGTCACTTCTCATTTAATCATATTCAAGTTCAAGTGGATTGAAAGAGTTAAGTACCTGGGCGGAGGATTCATTCCAGCAGCTTTCCAACTAACCATTGCCTCATGAAGAAATTGCCATGTCGAGAAGAACACTCCTCCGTAAACACAATCTCTTACAAGACCCGAACGTAGATTCCTCCATAAAGCTCTATAACCTTCAAGTGATGCAACATCGAGTGGTTTCTTAACATCCATAGCTGATGGCGGGTTTCCTGTACCAGTCATCATCCATGGGTACTCTTGCAAAGCGGCTGCCATGTTTGGGTGTTTATGATTTAAGACGGATAAGAGACTGACTGTTTGTGTCAATGACTTTACATCAAGAGTGTATCTTCTTAGCAATTTTTTGATCATGGGTGAAACTGGTGCGGGCTCTGCAACAGCGGTAGCATTTGAAGCCCGTGATGCAGCAGTCACTTGTTTCCTGATCTTGATTAGCTCAAATGGAGAAGTCATCACTGTTTCTGCTGAACCTCCCACCATCCCAGCCAGAAAAGCCTCACTAACACTTACATAATTATCATGTCGACCATCTGGAAAGAAAATGAATTCATATAGAAAGTAGTCTTTAGATTCTACAAGAAAAGGTTTCACTCGAGCAAAAACGGGTAAGTCCAGCTACCAAATTCATACTACCATCATGATGCATTGTTCGAAGAGTGAAAGGAGCCAACTATGAGTGTAAAAGCATGAAATGATTTGATTACTGCTACATATTCTAACTTGGGTTATGACTGACACAAGAGCTAGACACAAAACCTAATCTTGAATCTTCGACATTAGACACGAAGGAGATATGGTACCTTTGTAGAAAGCTGTTAGAATCTCATAAACTCCAAATCTTGCACCAACACCTGAGATTCTTCCTAAAGTTAACGATCCAAGACCACTGTACAGACCTGCATTTGTGCCCCAAAAAGTAAAAACATTTCAACAGTATATGTTATTTTGGTTGGTGCAAAATTAGACAATGATTGAAATGTAAAGAGCTATTTGCGAAACCTGAATAGCCAGAGAAGCGAAGAACTCTATTCACAACTTGAAAGGAGCTTAATTTCTTATTGGGTCCTGAACCAACCTGCAGTTTCAATGCTGAAATCAACACCTATTGAATTGAACTGACAGAAAGAATAGAACTGAAGAAGAAGACTAATAAGAAGAAGGAAGAAACCTGGATTATAGTTTTGATGGTATCTAGAGGATAAGCGAGAGCAGTTCCTAGTGAAACAGAGGCTGAGGCGGCAATAGCATGCGCTGCAAAATGATGACTCTCAAGAAGCTTATCCATCTTAAGGCGTTCAAAATGTCGTCTTCCAACTGTTCGACGAAATGCCTTACTAAAAGCAAATACACATATATATGATCAGATTAATCAAGTGAATGAAACGGATCCTAAGTGTTTATCGGGAATTAAAGTTTTAATATTCATACATAAAACTTCGCTCACTCTTTAACAATCTCCAATTACAAGGTTTAGAAGTAGAACAACTAGTTCTTATCATACTTTGAATCCATCACAACTTAAAACAATAATGCAAATGTTATCATACCTTTGATGCTGTTTCAGTCAAGAAGAGAGAAAATTTCTTGGAGATTAAAATAATCAGAAACCTCTTCTTCAAACTCAGTGCTGTAGCAACCAGATCAGAAGACCTGAGAGAACGAAGAAGAAGACGATCAACGCTAATCGGAGCTACCAAGTCCAAAAACGACATCGTTTAAATTTAAATGCTGCCCTAAAACCAACGACGTCGTTTTGTAATTAACAGATGTTAAACCAAAAAAAAAAAGAAGTTCAAAACGGAAAAAAAAAAACCAAAATTTAGCCAAAAAAAAAAAAAAGACTACGTGTTGGGTTTGATGACGTCATAATAAGATTTCACCCGATTTATATAGGCCATAAACCAGAAAAGCTGCCGAACCTATAAATTTCTTCGAACCCTAATCGAGCCGGGTCTAATTTTCCCGACATTGCATCCCTCTTTATTCCTCTGATTCTCTCCGTCGTTCGTCGGAAATCCTCATCTCCGGCTTATTCCAGCTTCTTTTGCATTGTAACCGAATCAACTATACCGAAATTTTATCACTTTTCCCGAAACCGTTTCTCCGTAACCGGCCCCAACCTGCAAACCAAGAAAGGTTCTTTTTTTTTTCTTTCTTATCGGAATTGTGTAATTTAGCTGACATTTTATTGCATGGGGGTTTTAGAATTTGCGTGTGATGGTTTTGTTTCTGGAATTTAGATCAATGTAATTTAGCTATTGTTTCTGAATAATCCGTTGTAACTTGTGTTAATTATCGAAATTTTTTAGATTTTTGTTTAAGCCTTTACATGAAATATAGTTATATATATATAGTTTAAGGCTTTATATGAAATCAGCAATGTAAATTCCTGGGTTCTTTTATCTTTGCTTGAGAATGTTTATTACAATTAACAAAGTCTCTGGCTTTTTTCTCAGGCTTTACCTCAAATGGATTCAGATTTAGAACCTGTAGCTCTTACACCTCAGAAACAAGACAATGCGTGGAAGCATTGTGAAATTTACAAATATGGTGATAGATTACAGATGAGGTGTCTCTATTGTCGTAAAATGTTCAAAGGTGGTGGTATCACGAGAGTTAAGGAACATCTTGCTGGTAAAAAGGGCCAGGGTACGATTTGTGACCAAGTTCCTGAAGATGTTAGGCTCTTCTTGCAGCAGTGTATTGATGGAACTGTGAGACGTCAAAGGAAGAGACGTAAATCCAGTTCAGAACCTTTGTCTTTACCTCCTTGTGAAGGAGAAACTATGTTGGTTCAGTCTGATGTGGATAACGGTTTTAAATCGCCTGGTAGTTTGGATGTGGTTGTGCAAAACGAGAGCTTTTCGGGTGGAAGAACAAAGCAAAGAACTTACAGGAGTAAGAATAATGCTTTTGAGAATGGTAGTGCCAGCAACAATACTGATCTGATTGTTAGAGATATGGACAATTTGATTCCCGTGGCCATTAGTAGTGTGAAGAACATTGTGCATCCATCTTTTAGAGATAGGGAGAGTTCAATTCATATGGCGATCGGACGGTTTTTGTTTGGTATTGGAGCTGATTTTGATGCTGTGAATTCTGTTAATTTCCAACCAATGATTGATGCTATTGCATCTGGAGGATTTGGGGTGCCTGCCCCTACACATGATGACCTTCGAGGTTGGATACTGAAGAATAGTGTCGAGGAAACGACGAAAGAAATTGATGAATGCAAAGCAATGTGGAAGAGGACTGGCTGTTCCATTTTGGTTGAGGAATTGAACTCTGATAATGGCCTTAAAGTTCTTAACTTTTTGGTTTACTGTCCAGAAAAGGTAGTCTTTCTGAAATCCGTGGATGCATCTGAGATATTATCTTCTGCTGATACATTGTTTGAGCTACTTAGGGAGCTGGTTGAAGAAATTGGCGTTACTCATGTTGTTCAAGTGATTACAAAATGCGAAGATCACTACGTCGATGCTGGGAAAAAGTTGATGCTTGTGTATCCTTCTCTGTATTGGGTTCCTTGCGCTGCACATTGCATAGATAAGATGCTCGAGGAATTTGCGAAACTTTCCTGGATAAGCGAGACTATTGAACAAGCTCAAGCTATGACAAGATTCATTTACAATCGTAGTGGTGTTTTGAATATGATGTGGAAGTTTACGTCCGGCAATGATATCCTGCTACCAGCATTTAGTACTTCTGCCACAAGTTTTGCTACATTGGGTAGAATAGCCGAGCTCAAATCCAATCTGGAGGCTATGGTTACTTCGACAGAGTGGAATGAAAGTTCATTTGTAGAAGAACCAAGCGGATTGGCGATGAATGCTGTCACTGATGAAGCCTTTTGGAAGTCAGTAGCTTTAGTAAACCAGTTAACGGGTCCTCTTTTGCGAGCTTTGAGAATAGTTTGTTCTGAAAAGAGGCCTGCTATGGGTTATGTCTATGCAGCACTGTACCGAGCAAAGGAGGCAATCAAGACACATTTGGTTACTAGGGAGCATTACATAATATACTGGAAAATTATAGATCGATGGTGGGAGCAACAACAGCATATTCCTTCGCTTGCTGCTGGTTTCTTTCTTAACCCAAAATTCTTTGGTAGCACCAATGAAGAAATGCGTAGTGAGTTAATTCTATCAGTGCTTGATTGCATCGAGCGATTGGTTCCTGACGACAAGATTCAAGATAAAATCATCAAGGAGTTAAACTCATACAAAAATGCTGTTGGAGTTTTTGGAAGGAACTTGGCAATTAGAGCTCGAGACACAATGCTTCCTGGTACTGTTAATTTTCCTTGATTTTCATGTGTAAATGTTTTTGCTTGTTTTTTTTAGCAGCTAATTCTCTCTACATGTTTGGTTCTTAGCTGAGTGGTGGTCTACATATGGAGAAAGCTGCTTGAATCTCTCACGTTTTGCGATACGCATTCTTAGTCAGACATGCAGTTCATCAGTTGGATGCAGGAGAAACCAGATACGGGTAGAAAAAATATACCAATCAAAGAACTCCATTGAGCAAAAACGGCTGAACGATCTTGTATTTGTTCAGTATAACATGCGCCTCAGACAAGTGTAAGTCAAAAATCTTACCCTTCTAAGCCAAAACTGTTGTTTCCAGGCGGTAGTAAAAGGATATAACTAATGCTTCTATGGATGCTGAAACCAGGGGTGACACATTGGACCCATTGTCCCACAACAGGATGGATATTCTTAAAGACTGGGTTTCTGGAGACCAAGCTTGTGCAGAAGAAGATGGAAGCTCGGACTGGAAGTCGCTCGAGTTTATTGATAGAACACAAGTAGTGCCGATCATCGATGAAACTGAAGAGTTGGGCTCAGGTAACCATCTCACACAACCTATTTTTGTTTTTTTTTGAAGATTTGAGGTTTTAAAATGTTGAAAGGAATGTATTCAGGTTTCGATGATACTGAGATATTCAAGGGAGAAAAAGAAGCGAGAGATGAAGATTACTACACAAACCCAACGGAGAAGGTATTCGAGTGAACATCTAAGATGTTTCATGGTTGGTTGAAGCCTCTTCTTCGGTTCTTTTTAACTTACATGAGTTTGTTTGTAGTCATAGGTTTTGATTAGTAAATTTAGAGCCTTTCGTTTGGATATTCTTCTTCTTACTCCATCATCATGCATTGTCCTATTATGTTTTATAGAGTTTGTGAATGTTATTGTCAGGTTCTGTCCAGATTTTCAATTGTTTGACAAGTACCTTTACTGTGGTCTTATAATATGTCCAAATGCGTAATTTCTGTTACGTATATTTGATTGATTTGGTAGAAGATTAGAATCTCAGAGAGTCTATGGGCATAATTACTCCTTAGTTATTGTCTCGTTATGTCTAAGAATACAAAACGATATGACTCCTCACAATGTATGATCCATACAACCAAGCCAGACATGCCTCTGCATGACCATAGAAACTGGTAGCGGATCCTGCTTTTCTGATGTTGGTCACTGTACTTGAAAATGCGTTATCTGATGATAAAAGGGACTAGAAACTTTGGCTTGCCATTGAAGGTTGTTGAGACATCTCACGCTCAGCTTAAGTATTTGGAAACAAGTGAAAGTTGTGCGCCAATAGTAGCAAATCCTTTATACGTAAAACTCTGGACCTTTTTATCCACTTAAGAGGCCCATATATTTCATGTATATGGTCCAGCCCATTAGGAAGCATTTGAAGCAATCGGAGGAAACTGAGGAAAGAGAGACTCAGATAGTGTTGATCGGAGAACGGCGACATGACTTCTTCGGCAACGATCAGATCTGACATCTACGACAGAGAAGAACGCAAGCAGTAAATCATCCTTCTTCTTTATTTTCTCCGTTGTATTCGATTCTGAGTTCTTCTCTATCGTTAATTTGACTGCCTCAATCACAATCAATCTGTGCAGGCAATACCAAGCGCATATTCGTGGCCTAAATGCTTATGAACGTCATAAGAAGTTCTTGAAAGACTATGGTGCTCCCTCTAATTTTCGTCTTTCGATTTGTGTATATCTCTAAAATCATTGCTTTAGGGACAAACATCTGGGAATTTTGGGTAAATAAGAAGCATTATATTTATCCAAATCCATATATATATGTCCCAAATCAATAACTGGTTGATGAACAGTCTTCTCCTCTGAGCTTGGAAGGAGGCTACAGTTAGCCTTACATATCATACATATATATATAATACACAGTATTCTCCTTTTTTGGATCTCCATTGAGTTAGCTATTGTTATTCTTGCTTTTAAGCTTTTTAGTTTCATTCTATGTTTTTTTTTGGTTCTTTTTTCATTTTACAGTTCGTTTTTATGGGAAAGACAAGCCAGCTGAAGTTAAGTTACCAGTTAAAACCGATCAGGATACTCTAAGAGAAGGATATCGGTATGGTGCTAATTTTTTTTTTAATGTTTTGTGTTGAAATGTTTGCTTTGATGGTTCTGTTTGTTTCTTGTTGAATCTTATTTGGTATTCGTCATTGTTAAGCATATTATATACCATTTGCTTTGCCTTTGTTTATACATCATAAAAATTAGCTTATTGAGCACTCCTTTGTATGTTTCCTTACTTAATTTTGGGTTTTTTCTTGGTTAGGTTTATACGTTCTGAGGAAGATGATTTGGATCCTTCTTGGGAGCAAAGACTGGTGAAGCGATACTATGATAAGCTTTTTAAGGAGTATCCTTTAATACATTGTGCTGCTTCGGATACATGTATACCTGTTAGATTACTTTTAGTTATGTTACAACTACAATTTTATGGGAATGTGGATGAGTACATGTCTATCTCCTTGACTGATGGAAGATATTGCATAGCTGACATGTCAAGATACAAGACTGGTAAGGTAAAATCTGATGTATGGATACTGCATTCACTTAGATTTCTGTATTAGTTTTGTTCAGTTGACTTATGTTGAATGTTTGTAGATGGGTTTGAGATGGAGAACAGAAAAGGAAGTAATGACAGGGAAAGGTTAATATTACTTTTAAGCCTTTGTCTTTGATTTTCTTTGAAGTAGCTGTGATAAGAGTTTTTAAGTGTAGATGCAACTTCTTCTTGCCAGGGCAGTTTTTGTGTGGGAGCAAACATTGTGATGAAAAGGATGGGTTAGCAAGCTATGAGGCATGTATCTTTAGGGCGATTATCAATTACTGCTCTGAAGTTTTTCTCGGATTATTTCACTGAGCTGGTTGGATTTGCAGGTGAATTTTTCATATTATGAAGCTGGAGAACACAAACAAGCCCTTGTAAAACTCGTAGCTTGTGAGAGGTAGAAATTCACTGTAAAGCTTGCTCATCTCTATTTCTTATCAGTATTTTGAATAGAATTAGCAGTGGTTTTGATAATTGAATATCTTCGACCATGACTGTATACTTGCATCCTGATTTTTGTCTATGCGTTCGTATAACACTTGCGGAGAAGCTTTACTACCCGCTCTCCTTTTCTTTATCCTAGATGTGCAGAGAAGCTTTACTACAAAAAAAGAAAGGAGGGTGAAAGGTCAGAGAGTAAGGAAAAGAAAAAGCAGAAACGTAAACGGTACGGACAAATAGATTTTGGTCCTAAGCGTCATGTTACAAATTAGTGTCACACAGTCAAGGATTTTATCAACAGAAATGTATTAATTTTGAAATTCAGGAATCAATCATGCAGTGAAGATGACACAGACGAAGAGGAGAGGAGAAAAGGTATGAAATTTGCAGAGTTCAATTTATCGTGGGTCTATTCTATTGAAGGGAGGTTAGGCTAGGGTGTAATTTTATCATAGTTTCTGTAGAAAAGGTAGATTATGAAATTGAAGAAGTGAGGAGAGTTTTGTTTCTTAATGGCAGGGAAAAAGGACAAGTCCAAGTTGGAGGGTGTTGATAAAGAAGGCAAGGATGATGAAAACTTCGACGAATTCATGGAGGGGATGTTTCCAAGTAAGGGTGATAATTAGAGTTTCAAAAGTTGAGCATCTTTATTCACGCCATAACAATAACTTTTATATCATAACATAGACTGAGTTTTTGAACCATGAAATGTAAATACTAACAGAACCACTTCTTATTTACTTAAAGAAACTGAATTTAATGTCAAGAAGGGAATAAAACAGAGACCATAAACAGCAAATAAATACTTTCACTGTCTTGAATTTGGGTTTGATGCCTAAGTATAGACAACAATAGGACTTCTCACATTGTGTGATCCATCCGACCAAACCAGAGACGCAGACACAATACTAGATATACCCGCAAGACTATTGCCAGAGACTGTAACTGTGAAAGACTTCTTCTCCCCAGGCGACGTGAAAGTGAGCGTCTGTGGTTCAACCTTGATGCTGAGTTTAGGATTCCCAGATAGTTTTGCCATGTAAGTGGATCCTTTATCCCCAACGTTGGTGGCTGTTCTTGAAAATGTGATATCTGAAGATGACGAAGGTGAAATTTTGGCTGACATTGAAGGGTAGTTGAGATTTCTCATGCTAAGCTTAGATTCTTCAGCACAAGTAAAAGTACCACCAGCGACAGTACTAATTCCTTTGGATGAGTAGTCCAAAGAGCAAAGCATGTTCAAGTAATCCTCTTTAGCTATTTCGTAAACAAGCCCTGGATTAACTGCCACTGAAGGGTTAACAAATCCTGCTCCGTATGCAAACTCAGCCTCTGCATTTTTCGAAGCGTTCATTGCCCAAGCTGCAACAAAACAAAAAGGATTTGGGTCACATGTCACTTAAATTCGTTCTATAAGGGAATAAATAGGTTTGGTGTTGGTAACTACCAGTAGTCATGATAGCAGATTGGATGGCAGAAGCAGACCAATCAGGATGGATTGTCTTGACATAAGCAGCTACACCTGCGACATGAGGACAAGCCATAGATGTTCCGGTCATGAAATAGTAATCCACGCTTTGTCCAGGAAGTGCGGTTTGAGCCAACGGTGAATATGCTGCTAATATATTCACTCCTGGAGCAGTTATATCAGGCTGCAAATAAATATATATATCAGTACATTGATCAGCCCAAATTCCAACAAATTCAGAGTCTGTGAATTTTGTTTTGAATCTTCGTTACCTTCAAAATGTCGCTAAAGAGAGTGTTTGGACCGCGAGAAGAGAAGGTAGGAACGATCGGAGCATCATTGTCTTTAACTGTCTCACTCTTCAATATAGTTCCTTGTGGGTTTCTGTTTTATGTAAAAAAGAAATGTCATAAACATCTTTAAAAGAATCTAACCAAAGTGTTTTATAAAAAAGGATTCTTACGGTGAAGAGAGAATATAAGATCTGAATGCTTCATAATTGGTATCATCTAACGTTGCAACCGCAATAGGACCAAGACCAGGAGTATCAACATCAGTAACATGAAGAATAGCTCCAACCGCACCAGCTGCTTTAGGTACCATAACATTATCTGGAACATCACACACAACGATCTTTCCATTCACTGTGTTCAAGCAACCACTAGCGCAACCCCTACAAAAGAATGAAGATATATACATGAAAGTGAAAATTCTCGCGTAAAATTTAGGTCAATATGGATTATTCCCTGAGTCACAAGTTACCTTGCTAGCTCCTCTGTACAGTTATTGGAAGCAGTTTTGCCATACGCCAAAGGATACATCATTCTCTTTAAGTCAAAGTCATTGATCGATCTCCCCTGTATGTTAATACTTAGTCATCATTCTTGATGACAACAATCACATTCATATAACAACTGAAACAAGAGAAAAGACTTCTTACAGGTATCGTTTTGCCATCTCCACTAACTACATCAGTAACAAACTTTCTATCAGTTGAACCTGCTGCTACGGATATGATCCATGGCGCAAGGTTAGTCGCTTTTCCAAGTTGAGAGCCATCATTGCCAACTGCAGCCGTGGTAACAATCCCTTTGATCATCGCATGAAAGGATCCAATTGCGACAGGGTCTATATCGACTTTACTAACACCTCCTCCAATAGAAATGGTTATAACATCAACCCCATCGGCTATAGCATCATCAAACGCAGCCAACATTCCATCGGCATTGCAACCTGCTGGCTCGCAAACTCTGTAAATAGCAAGTCTACCTAAGGGCACACCGCCTCTTGCCGTTCCTTTTGCCACACCGTTTACACTCACTTCTTTTACTTTGTTTCCTGCGGCTGTTGAAGCTGTGTGTGACCCATGAGAGTCATTGTCCCTTGCTGAATCTTGAACATAGTGTCGTGCTCCAATCACCTTCCTGAAGATTTTGGATTAGGTTTATTGATCTCTGACTTCTGATCTTTTCGTGTTTTGCAAGAAACTTGGAGAAGAAAAGTTAAATTTTACTTGTTACAGGTGAAAATTTTTCCCCCAGCGCAAGTTCCTTTCCATTTTATTGGTATTGGTCCAATGCCTTCGTCTGAAAAGCTCTTAGATTCAGGCCAGATTCCGCCGTCGATTACACCAACTATTGTGTTGCTCTCGACCTCAGGGACATTTTGGCTTTTGTCACCGAGTCCGATGAACTCATAGGATCTTGTAGTCATAAGCTTATAGACAGTGTTTGGGAATACTGAAACCACACCTTCCATACCTTCAAGTCATTCATAACATCATCATCAAATTAATCATTACGATGACAAGTTTCATAATCTTTGATCTAATCATCATTGAAATTTACCAATAAGTTTCTCTCTTTCAGATTCAGTGAGTTTGGCTGCAAAACCATTGAAACTTCTTCCATAGCTTCTGACCAAAGATGTTATAATTTCTTTGCAATTTTTCCTATTTTATTTCATTGACAAATCAAGGAATATCTAAATTTAAGGAAAATCAATTATATTGTTTCCTTACATTAAAAATCATATTGTTAAGGAAAATAAATCTTGCCCACATCTATACAAAATTTTATCTTCACAATCAAATCATTTCAATTTAGAGATATTGGGAGAAATGGCACAAAATAAAAACATTATAATTAAGGATATGCAAATTTTAGCTATATATATTGAGTGGAAGAGACTGGACTATCTTTCGAACCAACCATGAGTTGGCGTACTAGTTAAGTCCATTGGTTATAAAAAAAACGTAGGGATCTTGTAAATCACAAATTCGACACATGTTGGGAGGGATCTGTTGTCCAAAAAATAGTTAAATACTTAAATTACATGGTTTAGGCCAAAAACTATCTTTCAAACATAGTGAATTCCAATATTTTTCGGGGTATCTAAGAATAGATAGCAGCGTCTTTTAAAAATTACATGCTATGTATACTCTAAGCATATCCAAATTTGATGAGGCACGTAAACTAATTTAAACGAATCATTTAGTGTTGTTGCTTAGCTTTAGTTTTGGTTATTTGGGTTGATTATAGGATATTTGAGCCACTCGTGCTCATGGACATTAAATAATATGGTCACACTAACAACACACAAAAAGTCCTTGCGGGTAAAGAACAGCATGCTCCGTTTGGCCAAAGAACAACATTCTCTATTTTGCGTAATCTTTATCAGGATACCTGAAGGTAAGTCGTTTTCATACTACAAAAAAAAAAACTTCAATTTAGCTACATGTTCTTTTGTGGCTAAATTGTGATCTTTTAAATCAGATTAAATATAAAAAAGGAAACTGGAGTAGCTATGGAATGAGTGAGATGCGAAAATGAAGCAAGGGCTGCGGCGAATGTACAGTGTGTGTTATTGAGAACAGGATTAGTCATTAGTGGAAGGTTAAATGTTAGACCACCCCCATTGGTAATTTTTTGGGGGTCTTAACTAATATTTTTAATCTAAACTTAAGACACTTTAGAAGAAAGAGAAAGGAAGAGTGTCTTTGACACTATAAACTTTGGTTAAGACACTCTATATACATGTGTCATTTGTTGATTGACTAACATTTTTAAACAAAAATTAAAATTAAAAATAGAAATAATTAAGACACCCTATGCATATATGATGGTTGGAGATGCTCTTACTTTGCTATCTCTGTAAGAAATCAGTTGAGATCTCTCCACGATTCAGCCACTACCTCCGGTAATCTCTCTTCAAAGTTGCTGTCAATATGTATATATATATATATATATTAATGTGAAAACATCGATCTATCCGAATTACCAACAAACGAAAATTATAGACACAAATTTCTGTGAATTTTATTTTGGGTTTCTTTTCTTTTTTACGTCCAAAATGTCACTGAAGAGAGTGTTTGTACTTTGGACCACAGAGAAAGGAAGTTAGGAACGACCAGGGCATCCTTGTCTTTAACGTTTTTACTCTTTAATATAGTTCCTCGCAGGTTTCTGATTCATACTGATGTTTTTAGTATCACTAGAAAATCTAATCAAAGATTTGTCTGTGAAAATCTTATTTTTTCTTATTTTATGAAAGTATTCTTACGGTACAAAAAGAACATAAGAGTTGATCATCTGAATGCTTCATAATTGGGATCATCTAAAGTTGCAACCGCAATAGGACCAAGACCAGGTGTATATATACATCAGTAATATGAAGGATTACTTCATCCGCATCGCTGGTTTAAGTTTCCATAACGTTATAAGGAAGATCGCACACAACGATCTTTCCCTCCACGTGTTCAGGCAACCGCTAACGCAACTCCTACCACAGAATACAAATAAATCAATAGCCCAAATATTTATATCTATATCATGAAAATTTTCAGTCATACGTTACATCTCTACCATATTGTCAAGTTAAAAAAACTGGTTACTCCAGCGATAAATAGAGAGAAAGAGGAGAAATTTTACTTGAATAAATTTTCATCACTAATGTTTTTATATATACTAGAGGTTGCCCCGCGCTACACACGGGAATGATCATTAATTGAATGAAATATTAGATTTTATATTTTATATTTTTTTAAACATATTGAAAACTTATCGAGATTGAATAATTAATTTGATTATGTGTTTTTGGGTATATTTATATATATATATATTAGATGATTTTATATAATTATGAATGAATATTTGTATCAATGTGGTTTTTATAGTGTTTGTGTGGGTGTTTGTTAAATAGCAGCAGATCATATTCTATTATGAGATAATTTTATTTCTAACGCAACACACTATCAGAGCATATTTAGGATAGTAAAATGATGCTTACAGTTTTAGTGGATTGTGAAATGCTACAACGATGCAAACTTTTATCTAAATGGATAACTTGGTTACAACTATTTTTTTCCTTGTCATTCTGTGGAAAATAGTAATTTGATTAGCATTATATTTTGAATTTAGATATTCAAACAGATGAGGTGGTATAGTATTGGGTGCAAAGGAAATGAGACTGAACATTCGTTATGTATATCAACAAATTTGCATAATTGCTGAATGTTGTTAAAATTGATATTTAAAATTGTGACGAGGTTTTTCTACTCACTTGTAGCTGTTAGTGCGATCTCTTCAACATTGAATTAAGAAGTATGAATAAGGAATAATTGAGAAGAAGTGAGACACTGAAATGCATAAGATTGAGATTGTGGAGTTACAGAAGCTCATTAGTATGATTTAAGAATCTTTAATACTTAGGTTACAAGATGGTGGATTAAGAGTCATCTAGAAGAGCTGACAGTTTTAGAAGATGCCAAAGTATGCTGATGTGTATAACTTATTGAACCCCAAATAGCTCTTTTTATTAGTATAGATTTATTTTTCATGATAGAAATTAGTGTTTATAAATCGTCTAAAGAGATTTCAAAATATATGTAGTTATGTATACGTTTTCGTTTAGTATATTCTAGTATTTTAAACAATAATATCATAAACGTGGTATATTTTTCCTAAAACACACGTCTATACACAAAATATTTAAAATCAATGGTATTAATTAACTAATTAATCTGTCAACGTTATATCTCATTATGAATTGTTGACCAAAAACATTAAGTCTCTCCGTGGTTAATATATAACCGTTGAATCCATTTACCAGCATAAGTCTCCTAGAGTATCTTCTGGTCAACGGTCCTGAACTAATGAGAATCAAATGTCTTTGATATCCATCTCAGCCTCCTTGACCTTATAAGTTATAGCTTTCATCTTCCGTTTTTCGAAATCAATCAATTCTCTATTTCACTCTTTCTCTCTATTGTTGATAAAAAATGGAAGTGAGAGGCCCACTGGTGTGGATGTTCTTAATGTGTTACATCTTTGGTCACATAATTATAAGTCATAACAATGACTTGGTAGAAGCCAAGAGCGTTTCTAAACTAGAAGATCTAGAAATCGGGAAGAGGCTAAAGGCTATCAATAAACCCACTGTCAAGATCATTAAGGTTTAAATATATCTTCCTAATCTTGTATATATTGGTTATCGATATATTATTCAACTACATTATATATATATGTATATACTTAAATATGTGACTTGAAAATGATAGACTATACAAGGAGAACGATACGGATGTGTGGATTTCTTCAAACAACCAGCATTTGATCACCCTTCGATGAAAAATCACAAATACCACTACAATGTATAGTTCCAGATCCTTTCTATGTATGTATATTCTTTAAGAACATTTTTTATAAGAAAAAAGAGTAATATATTTTGGGATTTTCGCCATATCTTAGATGCGCTCAATGAGAGGAACAAAGAGAAATAATACAGGATTTGGTTACTTATGGGAGAATGGTGTGGGTTGTCCCATTGGTACGGTGCCTATACGAAGAGTCACCAAAGAAGATCTCTTAAGATTAGACTCATTTGGCAGTAATCATAAACACCGTGGCTCTTGGAACACACCTTCCACTTACGACCCTAATAATGTTGCACACTCCAACCAACATCATGTAAGTTGCATTTTTTATTATTAAATACACTTTATTGTATTTATAATGATAACAATATGTTTTGAGTATTGAATGAAAATGAATGGGATTAGTATGCGGTGGGTCGGACAAGGGACATAGGAATGAAGTTCAATGGAGCAACAATGGAACTATGTGTAACCGCTCCTAATGTTAAGCCTACCCAATTTAGTGCTTCTCGGCTTCACATGCAGATGGGAAATGACTTCATCCAAGTCGGTGTGATTGTAAGTCATTCAATTTATTTAGTTTGCTGTCTACAACTCGTACATGACACTCAGTGAAACCATTAGGCCACAAGTCCTAAGTACTTCATTTTTATTAACAAAAAAATATATTATGATTTTGATAAAAAAATTTTAAAACGTACTAATTCAGGTAAATCCAGCACTGTACAAAGACAACCAACCTCGGACTTACGTCTATACAAATGTAAGTAACATTATGCAAGTAATTTCTCTTTTATTTATTTGTTATGAATAAATAAATGTGAGTCAGTTATATAATGATACATGTGTATCGTATATTAATGGAACAGTCAGGTGGAAAATCATGTTACAATAGCAATTGCCCAGTGGGGATAATAATGGTTCGTCAAGATTTTCCACTTGGTGCACCATCGGTTCCTGTGTCTATTCGTGGCTCTGAAACTTACCATGCAACCATGGGTCTAATCAAGGTAATCTTCATTCTTAGATTACGATTTTTTTTTTTTTTGTCTTTATAACTTCCATTTCATTATATCTACATATAATAATATCACGGCTTTCTTCATTCTTAAATTAGGCTTTTGGGAAAAAATAACAAAAATATTGTATATACATATAGAAACTAAGTTTGTGATCAATATGATCGCCTGGACTATATGTGGCATTGGTTCACATTCACTTTGTACGATTAGCTCAAAACTAAACTTTTCTTTCATTTTTGTTTGGCTTAATTTGGTCGTGTATCGTATCATCTGTTTCGGACAAAAATGTCCAACTTACTAGTTTTAGTCAAAAAATATCTTACCATTTTGTTAGAATAATCCATCTCCAAATTTAAATTGAATGAGCCAAATTGGTCAGAATTATAATCGAACTTTAGATTTGTTACATATTATTAAGTTTTGAGTAACGAAATACATTCAACTGGTAAAATCAAAGTGAAAATTTTAACAAAGGGAGAAGTATTAAACAAATGAGAGATTTTTATAGTCATCCCTATTTAAATGTATATTGATAGATACAATTAATTCTAATATAAACATATATATAACTTATGCACTATAAGTTAAAAAGTTATTAGTAGTCAAAATATGGTTCATAATAATTTAATATGCATACTTACTTTGTGATTTTATAATATATATAATTTGGGATAAATTACTCTCATTTTCTGGTAACAGGACCAAAAAAATGGAAACTGGTGGTGGGAATATGGTCATGATGCAGAGGAAGTTGGATTTTGGCCGTCGCATAGGTTTCATCAAAACTTTGGAAATTTGGTAGAGTGGGGTGGAGAAGTGTACAGTGCATCACTACCAGGTCCTGAAATGGGATATGGAGATTTTCCAATTTTGAATATCGCTTATGATGCATATGCCAAACATTTATCCATACTCGATGGCAATTTCAACGTAGACCGCCAACTGAATTATATCGAAGAATTTTCAGATGACGTTGGAGGCTACCAAATTGCAGATGTTAATAATGCTACATTCCGTCATGCAGGTAATGTAGTAGTGTTTGGTGGTCCGGGACTTAAATAAAAGTGCCTAGTTTTTGTAATATGAAAAATGAAAAATATTTTATTAAGATGATTTTATAATAAATATAGCCTCTTGTGGGTCTTTCTTAAAAGGTCTTAATAATTGAATATAAGAATGGTTCAACAGCTGTACATATGCCATATCAGATGACATCTACATAGGCTGAATTAATCAAGGTACCATTTTGTGTCATCTAATGGAATAATTGTTTCCCTGAAGCTGCCATATGGTTACCAACCTCGATAGTATGATATAAGAGAAGTGTGGTTAAAATCAAATAAATCTAAACCATCAGATGTAGTCCAATCCGAAATATAAAAACACAATTTTAAATTAGCGAAGAGAAAGTTTCATTTTATATCCGCTAAATGATATCCACATGATAATGGACAGATTTATGTAGACAAGTAGAATGCCATTATACCATGATGATAACCTGTGAGTTGGGTAATAGAAAACAATAGATGCTAGTTGATGAGGTGCTCATTTGTTCACTTTTTGAATCCTACACTTGTTGAATCCGGTTCAAGTTTGGTTAAAAAAAAAAACCCTGTGATTTAGTGTGGTTATTGTTTGTTTTTTTGTTGTTGTTAAGAATGTGACTTCAGCTTCCCGGATCACTAAATTTGTATATGATAATTGTTGTTTGTTCGAGATAGTAAAGATTTGCTCAAAATGCATTTTACTACTAAGTCTTTAAAGGGATCAATATTTTTGGATTGGTTTACAAACCTTTGATGATCTTAAGAAGAAACAATTTCAAAAAATTAAAATTTTAAATTCTCATGAATGCCAATTAAACAAAATATCCAAGAAAAAAATCATTTGCTTATTTCAGACGAATGGATAGTCATCAAGAGCGTATTTTATAAAAATATGTTATCCTTATGGTGAATCGAAAATGGTCATGTGTTTTTTTATTTAATGTCATTGCAATCTCTCTTTTTATTCACAATATTTTGAATTTTTTTTTTACATTTTCTTTGCAAAGAAAAACTAATTAACTGTTGGTTTATAAAATAAAACTCTTATATAATACCATAAAAATATGTCCACTTAACTTGACTCTACGAGGGGTGTATTAAAGTAAATATTTGAAGTGATTTAAGTTTTAATAAGTTTTGAGATGATTTAGTTAAATTTTGGTGATTTAAGAATTTTACTATTAAATTCTATGAAATCTTACCTAAAACCATGAGATTTGATTCTTTGTATTTTTAACAAAAAAAATCTCCTAAAATCTCAGCTGAAATTATTAAATCAAATTGCAATACTACTTTCAATAAAACTGAATTTAAATAAGTATTTTAAAATAATTAATTCAATAACACTGGATTATTATAAATGATATTTTAAAATTCATGTTTCAATAACATATGATTTTTTATTTTAAATCAAATCTCACAAAATACCAATTTAAATACATCCGCTACATATCCAAAAAAAAAAAAAATTGTCCAATATAGATTGTCCACCGAGACATGACCAGAATCAGAATCGTATAAAATATGAACACTCATTCGTGGTCAAGCTTCTATTCGATTTCGTATACGTTTTATTCCTAAAATTATGAAAAAATTTGGGTTCACCCTAGTAGTGAAACTTTAAAATGTATAGGCCGAATGGCCGATACTTGGGAATTTTTTTCCATTAAAATTCGTATATATATATATATATATAAATTTACATATTAAGAACTCTTATCATTATGAACAATTATGAACAATTAAACGTTCGTCTCAATAATGGCTTCCTTGGCTTGATCCTTTGTTTTTCCTGGGTTCTTCTCATGAGCCTTTGGCAAATTCCTACAGCTATTGAAGATGAAAGAAAGGAAGTCATCGCTGCTTCTTACTCTCCTATGTCTCACAATCTTGAAGTCATAGCAATATTCTTCAATAGGTCATGGTATATATCAAGGTTTTAAGACTCTCAAATCTCTCTCTTCAAATCTAGTTAATTTCTAGTTGCTTACTCTATTGTTTGTTGCTTTTTGTTATGCACTTCCGCAAGAGTTACCTCGCTAGCTCCTCTGTACAGTTGTTTGAAGCCGTTTTGCCATACGACAAAGGATAAATCTTTCTTTCTTTTCAAGTCAAAGTCATTGATCGACCTTCCCTGTATCTTGATGACAACAATCACATTCGTATATCATCTAAAACAAGAGAAATACTTCTTACAGATATCGTTTTGCCGTTTCCACTAACCATATTAGTAACAAACTTTATATCACTTGAACCTGCTGCTAGGGATAACTGATCATCCAAGTTAGCAAACAGTTTATATAATGAGTTTATTTGATCTATAGCTTGAACCCATGAACAACACAGTAATTAACGACAAAAACCACTAGATTCAACTTGTAGTGTTTTTTTTTTTATAATATCGAAATCTCCATATTTGATTAAGCCTTGTCAAAGAGGCATACATTCTGTAACTCTGGAGCATTCATATGAAAATAAAGCACCTCGTGCTTGAGCTCCTTTAGGCACAAACATTATATGTTTTATCTTCCGCACCGTGTCAAGCTTCCAAGTAGCCTTACACAGTACTCCATTTCTTTGTTGAGCAACTTAATACCCTGATAAAAAGAACTTGTTCAGCGATAAAAAAAAAAATGTATATCAGGTTAACCAGTTGTCCTCTGGATTATCAGAGTAGTATTCGATATTCAACTGATTGATATATTGAAATTAGTTTTGACTGGAGTTTTGTTTGCTACTGAGTGCAAGTATTAGGTATTGCAGTTGATGTTCTTTTTTAAGTGTCTGAAAAGGATGTTCTCAAAATTTTTAAGGAACCAATCTTTTATTCAACATTGGTTATTGTATACCGTCGAGATTGGTAACCATGGCCTTCAGGGAAACCTTTTTGTCCATTAAACACACAAATGGTCACTTGATTAATTCAACCTATATAGATTTTATCTTCGATGTATTATGCATATGTATAGATGTTGAACCATTTTCCTATTCAATTATTAAGACCTTTTAAGAAAGACACACATGAAGAGGCTATAGTTATTATAAAATCACCTTATTAAAAAATTTAAATGTTCATATCTCAAGAACTAGGCACTTTTACTTAAGTCCTGGACCACCAAACACTAGAACATTACCGGAATAAGGGATTACAGAACTATTAACATCCACTGAATAATAGGCTTTAATGTCGTCAAAAAAATCTTCGATATAGTTCAGTTGGTGGTCGAAGTTAAAATTGCCATCGAGTATGGATAAATGTTTGGCATATGCATCCTTAGCAATATCTAAAACTGGAAAATGCCCATATCCCATTTCAGGACCCGGTAGTGATGCACTGTACACTTCTCCACCCCACTCCACCAAATTTCCAAAATTTTGAGAAAACCTATTTGATGGCCAAAATCCAACTTCTACTGCATCATCACCATATTCCCACCACCAATTTCCATTTTTTTGGTCCTGTTACCAGAAATGAAAGGATTTTTACATTATATATTATAAAAGCACAAAGTAAGTATGCACATTGAATTATGAATAATATTCTGAATTGTAACAACTTTACAATATTTTAGTGGGTTAAATACAATATTTTGAACTTATAGTGCATAAGCTATATGTATATATTTATCTTAGAACTAATTGTATCTATCAATATACATTCAAATAGGGATGATTATAAAGAAGAGATGTGAAAAGAAAATCTTAAAATACTCGTTTTAACCAAACCAATTCTCATTATTTTGAATATTTCTTCCTTCCGTTAAATTTTCAGTTTTGCTTTGATTTTACCGATTATATCTCTTCAGTTATTCAAACATAATAATATGTTACATATAACTTTGACTACCATTATAACTAATTTGGCTCATTCAATGTAAAGTTAGAGATGGATTTTTCTAACAAAATGGTAAGATATTTTTTTTTGACTAATATGAGTAAGTTGGACATTTTTTTTTCAAATCAGGTAACCAAATACGAGACCAAATTAACCCAAACAAAAATCAAAGAAAAGTTTAGTTTTGAACTAATCATACAAAGGGAATGTGAACCAAAACCACATATAGTCCAACCGATCATATTAATCACAGTTTTAGTTTATATATATATTTATATATAAAAAACATTTTTTATTCGACCCAAAAGGCTAATTTAAGAATGAGGGAAACCTTGTTATTATGTTATTATAGGATGAAAAGGGATTAAAGGCAAAAAAAAAAAAAAAAGCATAATCTAAGAATGAGGAATACCTTGATTAGAGCCATGGCTGTATAGTAATTTATAACACCACGAATAGACGCAGGAACTGATGGTGCACCAAGAGGAAAATCTTGACGAACTATTATTATTCCTACTGGGCATTTGGTATTATAACATGATTTTCCACCTGCCTGTTCCCATTAATATACGACACACATTTCATATATATATATATATATTATTACCAAATATTCAAAGAAAAATAGTTTCTCGCATAATAATGTGACTTACACTTGTATAGACGTAACTCCGAGGTTGGCTGTCTTTGTACAATACTGGATTTACCTGAATCAGTACACCAAAATTAGTATATATTTTGCTGATAATTTAATAAATGAAGACTATAGTGGTTTCACTGAGTGTCGTGTACGTGTTATAGACAGCAAACTAAAAATATTCAGTGACTTACCATCACACCAATTTGGATGAAATCATTTCCCATCTGCATGTGAAGCCGAGAAGCACTGAATTGAGTAGGCTTAACCTTAGGAGCGGTTGCACATAGTTCCATTGTTGCTCCATTGAATTTCATTCCTATGTCCCTTGTCCGACCCACCGCATACTAATCCCATTCATTTTCATTCAATACTCAAACATATTGTTATCATTATAAATATATCAAAATGTTCTTCAATAATTCTGTTTTTTTTACAAAAGAAGCAACTTACATGATGTTGGTTGGAGTGAACAACATTATTAGGGTCATAAGTGGTAGCAGCATTCCAAGACCCACGTGGATTATGATTATCGTCCAACGAGTCTAATCTTAAGAGATCTTCTTTGGTGACTCTTCGTATAGGCACCGTACCAATGGGACAACCAACACCATTCTCCCATAAGTAACCAAATCCTGTACTGTTTGTCTTTTCTTTTCTCATTGGGCGCATCTAAGATACGTCGAAACCAACAAACATATTACTCTCCTTTTCTAAAAAAATGTTCTTAAAGGATGTATGTACATCATAGAAAGGATCAGAAATTATACATTGTAATGGTATTTGTGATTCTTCATAGAAGGGTGATCAAATGCTGGTTGCTTGAAGAAATCCACACATCCATATCGTTCTCCATGTACAGTCTATCACGTTCAAGCCACATTTAGTTGCATAATATATAGATAACCAAGACAAGATTATGATTGTCTATCATTCTCAAGCCACATATTTAAGTGTGTGTGTGTGTATATATATTTTCACCTTGATGATCTTGATAGCTGGTTTGTTGATAGTCTTTAGTCTCTTCCCGATTTCTAGATCTTCTAATTTAGAAAAGCTTTTGGCTTCGACCAAGTCATTGTTATGACTTATAATTATGTGACAAACAATGAAACACATTAAGAACATCCACACCAGAGGGCCTCTCATTTCCATTTTTTTTATCAACAATAGAGAAAAAAGTGAAAGCTATAATTGGTTGCTTTCAAAAGACGAAAGATGAAACTTATAAGGTAGAAGGAGGTTGAGAGAGGACCAGAAGACAGTTGGTTCTAATTAATTCATGACCATTGGTCAATGGTTTAATTTATCAGCATATAAGTCTTTTTGTCGATCGTTATAATTTGTTTTTTCTTTCTCAACGTTAAACGAAAATTCATGACCATTGACCAGAAGATAGACTTATATGCTGATAAATTAATCCATTACCATATAACCAAATGGATTTAACGGATTCTCATTGATTACAGATAGACTTAATAGTTTTTGGTCAACAAATAATAATGAGATCATAATTACATATATATATATATATCATAATGATATCATAACTACATATATATATATATAAACATATTTATATTTAACATCTACTAATAAGTAATAACATTGATTTTAGATATTTTTTGTACGACTATATTAACGGACCAGTCTACCACTTTGAGACAATTGGCTGGGATGCCTTAAATTTTACAAAACTTTTTAAAATTACACTATAATGAAAAATATTTGAAATATACATGTATGTTAAAAGAAATTTATCATTAGTAAATCTCTTAAAATTAAAAACAAGATAAATTTGTAATCATCAATAAAGAGTTTAAACTCAAAATGAAAAATAATTAGAATTTCAAAATATATTAATATGATTTTAGACTTTTTGGATTTGGTTAAGATTTTTGATTTTATATATAATTAATATTTAATAAATAGTATTATGATCTTTAGATAAATTTAAAGCTATATTTAAATTAATTGTGAACTAAATTAACCAAAATAAATAATTCCTAACTGCACAATAGTAAAAGTATATTTTAATTAAGACAATTATTTAGTAAAATAATTATTTTATTTAACATTGAGAATTTTTGAACATAAATTTCAATTGTACAATAAGTTATTATAGTTCACATTGGTTTGGTCAACAATTCTTGTTGATATATATTGACAAATTAATTAATAAACATTTAATACCACTGATTTAAATATTTTTCTGTAGAAACGTATATTTAAGAATGAATGAATATATCACGTTTATGATATTAACATATTACTGTGTCAATTATTTTAATATAAATTTATATATATTAATCTCAACAAAATACATTAAAATATATATACTTTTAAATCAAATATTTTAAAATAGTAGAAAATAAATCAAATAATTTAAAGTAGTAGGAACATATAAAACAAAATTGAAATAACAATGTTTGTCCTGCAATGGTTTTGATCACTAAATTGTTAAAAAGGAAATAATAATGTTTGTCCTGCAATGGTTTTGAATTCACTAAATTGTTAAAAAGGAAATAATAATGTTTGTCCTGCAATGGTTTTGATCACAAAATAGAAAATAGAAATTAGGTAACAGTAAAAAGTAGAAGCAAAAGTAGTTATTAAGACCAATATAAAATAAAATTATTTTTGAAGTACTTAAAAGGAACTGGTTTCACGATAAAAATATCAGATTAACTAGTTGTTTTCTTGATCATCAATCATAGTAGAATTGACACAAGTTTTGATTGCAGTTTTGGTTGCGGTTGGCTTGACCGATTTATCGACCGCCTACCAACTTGACAATGCAATGTTGAAATTCAACTTTAATAATAGTTACCAAAAATGGGATATCCTTAAATGTTATCAATACTCATATTTCTTGTAGTGTGTATATGCATAGCTGTTGAACTATTTTTCTATTCAATTATTAGGACCTTTCAAAAAGACCCACAAGAGAAAATATTTATTATAAAATCAACTTACTAAAATGTTATCATTTTCATATCACATAAATTAAACATTTTTACTTAAGCCCTGGACCACCAAATACAATTAAATGACCCAAACGAGGGAGATTTGGAGTATCATAATCTATTATTTTATAGCCTCGAGTGTCATCTGAAAATTCTTCGACATACTTCACTTTACGATCTATATTAAAATTGCCATCGAGTACCGATATATGTTTGGCATATGCATCGTAAGCCAGCCGCTTACTTGGAAAATATCCATATCCCATTTCAGGACCCGGTAGTGATGCACTGTACACTTCTCCACCCCACTCCACCAAATTTCCAAAGCTTTGATGAAACCTATTAGACGGCCAAAATCCAACTTCTAGTGCATCAACACCATATTCCCACCACCAATTTCCATTTTTTTCGTCCTGTTACCAAAAAATAACAGTAACTTAATGTTACATATTAGGAAGGCACAAAGTTTTATACGAACTCCTTCACTTCACAACTACATATGCTTCGCTTGAGACTCTCGTTACTAATATATATCCGCAATTTGGCTGATCGTTTCACCAATATATCGTTTAACTTGGTAACAAGTAAAAGCAACCAAGTAGCCGACAGATTGGCACATTTAGCTAATAACTAAGAAGTCACTACATCTATTTTTATTTATCCCCCTCGACTGTTACGAAGGGTTTTGTATAAAGATATTGTAAACAATACTTCTCTTTTCTAATAAAACCAGACGTTCAAAAAAAAATTTAGGAAAGCACAAAGTAAGTATGCATATTGACTTATGAATCATATTTTGACTAGTGCCAGCCTTACAATTAGTGTGTTAAGTACGATATAACATTAACTTACAGTCCGTAAGCTATATCTGTATTAGAACTAATTGTATCCATCAATATATATCTAAATAGGGACGACTATAAAGAAGAATTGTTAAAAAAGCAAATATCAACTTACTCATTGAAACTTAAAAACTCTCAATAATTTAAAATATTTCTTCCTTTGGTTAATTTTTGTTAGTTTTCCCTTTGATTTTACCGATTAAATCTAACTCTTACGAAGATAATAAGGTTTGGAATGAAATGGAAGTAAAGACAAAAAAAAACCGTAATCTAAGAATGAAGAATACTGAATACGTACCTTGATTAGACCCATGGTTGCAAAGTAACTTTTAGAACCACGAATAGACACAGGAATTGATGGTGCACCAAGTGGAAAATCTTGACGAACTATTATTATCCCCACTGGGCAATTGCTATTGTAACATGATTTTCCACCTGACTGTTCCATTAATATATATATACGATACACATCATTATTTGACTTACTCACATTTATATATTCTTACCAAAAAATTAAATGAGATTTTACTCGCATAATGTAACTTACATTTGTATAGACGTAACTCCGAGGTTGGTTGTCTTTGTACAATGCTGGATTTACCTGAATTATTACACTTTAAATTAGTTGTTATTAAACAACATAGTAACATATTTTGTTAATAGTTAAATAAATGAATTACTTAGGACTTGTAGCATAATGGTTTAAGTGAGTGTCGAGTACGAGTTGTAGATAGCAAACTAAAGAAATTGAGTGACTTACAATCAAACCAACTTGAATAAAATCATTTCCCATCTGCATGTGAAGCCGAGAAGCACTGAATTGGGTAGGCTTAACCTTAGGAGCGGTTACACATAGTTCCATTGTTGCTCCATTGAATTTTACTCCTATGTTCTTTGTCCGACCCACCGCATACTAATCCCATTCATTTTCATTCAATAACCAAACATATTATTACCATTATATATGTAATAAAGTGTTATTCGGTAATTCTGTTATTTAATAATAAAAATGCAACTTACATGATGTTGGTCGGAGTGAACAACATTATTAGGGTCGTAAGTGGTAGAAGCGTTCCAAGAGCCACGGTGTTTATGATTACCGCCAAATGAGTCTAATCTTAAGAGATCTTCTTTGGTGACTCTTCGTATAGGCACCGTACCAATGGGACAACCCACACCGTTCTCCCATAAGTAACCAAATCCTGTACTGTTTGTTTCTGCTTTTCTAATTCGGCGCATCTAATTAAGATATGTCGAAAACGCCAACACATAATACTGTCTTTTTATTAAAAATATATATATATATATATATATATATATATATATATATTACGAATACACATACATAGAAAGGATCCGATATTATACCTTGTAGTGATATTTGTGATTTTTCATAGAAGGGTGATCAAATGCTGGTTGCTTGAAGAAATCCACACATCCGTATCGTTCTCCATGTATAGTCTATAATGTTCAAGCCACATATATAAGTATATATACATATATATATATATATATAGATAACTAAGACAAGATTATATGAAGATATATCTAAACCTTGATGATCTTGACGGCGGGTTTGTTGATAGTCTTTAATCTCTTCCTGATTTCTGGATCTTCTAATTTAGAAATGCTCTTGGCTTCGGCCAAATCATTGTTATGACTTATAATTATGTGACCAAAGATGTAACACATTAAGAACATCCACACCAGCGGGCCTCTCACTTCCATTTTTTTTATCAACAATAGAGCAAAAGAGAGAAAGAGTGAAAGCGAGAGCTTATTGATTTCGAAAGATGGAAGACGAAAGTTATAAACTCAAGGAGGCTGAGAGAGGAATAAAAGACATTTGGTTCTTATCAATTAAGAACCATTGACCAGAAGATACACTAGAGAGATTTATATGCTGATAAATTAATCCGTTACCATATAACCAAATGGATTCAACGGATTACTATTAATTACGAAGAGACTAATTAATAGTTTTTGGTCAACAATTCTTTATATAAACATTTAATACCATTGATTTTAAATATTTTTTGTCTCGAGATATAATTAACCACTATCATAGCTCGCGGTCTCTCTAAATGATGCAAGTTTCTTTGATAAGGACATATTCTTTTGGTTTAAATTTACTATGATGTTCAAGCCGCTTTTATTTTTACATCTAAGGATCATTAAAAAAAAGTTGTGTGGATCCATCAATTTGCTGGGACAATTAAGTGAATTGTCTTCCTGCTTGTTTCTTGTCAAGTCTCGAAACTTTCAAATGGACAGAGATAAATGGATGGCCTAAAGTGATGGATGTGGTATTTTGAGAAATGCTTGTTTGCTTAAAGACTCTGACCATCTTGTTTCAGTTTGCTCGACATAAAGAGAATGAATGTGAGATGATGATCCAGGAATTGTTACATTCTTCTCGAGGTTCAACAACATGCCAATTCATATTTGTTTGAGCATATGAATCGGTTGATGTTTTGATTTATACAATATAGAATTCGAACTTGCTTTTATATGAACCCTAGAGATAATCAACAACGGTTTTGTTGATACATTTTGAAGTTTCTTCCCAAATATTTTTTTTTTAATCTTTTGACTTCAGAAAAGCTCTTTGCTTCGACAAAACCATTGTATGTTTGATAGAAGACAAAGCCCTGGTTCTCTCACTTCCCTTTTCATCGAGATAAAGTTTGCAACAAGAGGATCTAAAATGTAACCTTCATGCATAATGCATTGAATTAACCACACACAAAAAAAACTCATTTGGACATGATGCTGTGTTTGCGGTCTGCAACTCTTACATGACTTCGAGGTTCGAGCCATTGATGAACATTTTGTATTGAAACACCAGAAATTGAAGTAGTGAATTTAATTATCATAAAAGCAAGAGGTTAGAGATTCTCATGGAGTCATACAACAAATTGGTTCTTGAAAACTAATTGTGAAACGTCAGTATCTGGCTAAGAAGATTGAACTCGTGGAAGAAAATTATCACAAAGGATTCTACTTTCTACCTCATAAACTCATCCGCAAACCCAAAGTACACACGCAAATCATCGCGGATACTTTACTGCAACCTTTAAAGCCATTTCCATCGATTTTGACCCTCAAGCAGAGGTACCTGTTCTTGTCCAGTCAGTTTTAGATCCGCAAGATCAAAGTTCTTGAAAGAGTGATGGTTGTTTACTTGCGTGTACCAACAGGAGCAAACACTGGAAGCTGGTTTGAGGTTGTGTCTTTTTTGAATCTAGCTTCCCGAGGCAATGTTAACATCATTCTGCCGTGTCCTTCTCTTCCCGAGTCTCCTTCGTTTCTTAGGCTATCTCGATTTGGGATATTTACCAGGGGCCCTCCAAAGAATATTGAGTCACCTGTATACATCAATCTCTCTTCTTGCTGCTGATGTGGACGAGCCTTTCCAGAAGAAGAATCTTGAGGCGGAAGAACATTGGGTCTTGGATTTTTAATGTTACCCATCTGTGAGCTAGGAATTGGTTGTTTCTGTGAGGACATTCTGGTTCTTGGCTCAGATGTTGTTACAGGTACTGATACAAATCTACCTGCTTCTTGGTCATAAACAACTGATGTTCTTCTCACATCTCTCAGAAGAGAAGCTGCAGGAGCAGGGAGAAGCAGTGGATCAACCTTGTTTCCTTTCTGCATTATCTTTTCATCAAAGGTTGAATGGATCGTGTGATTGGCAGCTGTATTAAGAGGTGGCCTAGAAGGATTGGATGAGGTCGCTGCAGTGAAGCGGTGACCAACTGTATGATGTTGGGGGAGAGGACTCAGCGTAACAGCCTCATGAACGTGACTTGGACTGCTGAAACTGCTCATACTGTGGGTGCCTGTCTCGTACTCATCACGGCTACCTTGGCTTGGAGCAAAAGAGTTTCTAGAATGAGATAACCTTGGATCACTGTTTCTTATCTCTTTACTCAACGCAGCGCCATTTGCATCTGTGCTTACACTGCTGATAACACTGATGGTGCCACTGGAACTAAGGTCATCATCAGGTAAGTGACGGTTTTCTATTGGTCTTAAGACGGATGACGATGCCCTAGCTCTGGCTGCTGCCTTTGTAGCTTCATTTGAATTCAACTTTGCGAGTTTCCAAGCACTAATTTTGACAGGTCTCTTTGGAATCTTGTTGCCCCTCTCTGCTGTTTCAGCTGCATCTGGATCTACAGTCGATGGAACCATTGCAGGGTCCAAATGCGGAATCACTTCATCCTGCAACATAGATAACAAGTATCAAACCGACATATCAATAACTGAATACAAACTCAATGGAATCTATATGAAAACTGTTCTATTTAGGGTTCTTGGAAAAAACAAATTATACCTGATAATCAACAAACACTCTTGGAGGAGTGCACCAGGCTCCCTTGTATGATAGACCAAGGGAGCTTCCACCACTAAAGCCCGTTGTGGCAGATCCAGAGGGAGAATACAGCACGTTAGGAAGTTCCTCATCAATAGAAGCTCCAGCTGGTGCCTCGCTCATTGCTCTCATTGCCACAACATACTCATAAGTTGTTATACCCTATTGTTATTAAAAAGGGAAAATGAGTTCACGTTGCTTAGAACATGCGACCAGCCCAATTACAAACAAAGCTGAAAGACATAAACTATATAACCATAACCACATCTTCCACACAGTGAGACGGGTTAGGAAATGGATCATATAGTCTTAATCATTAAGGGAAAAGAATTTAAGAATGTTGTGAAAGCAATCCTCACGACTATGAAGAGCATAGCATTGACATGTGCTACACAATCTTTTTGAGCACCATGTAACTGTTTATGAGATTAAAACAATGAATGCTTTTATATGGCTTTAGCAAGATTCCTACTAGTAAAGCAAATAGATTACAAGCAACTAAAACACAAAATTGACTACTTCCGCACTCACCTTTTTTATGAGGAGCATGTGGAAAAAGAAAAGTTCACCAAGTGGAAACAATGCCAGAATGGAAACAGCAGTACAAAGACCCTACAATGTAAGCAAACATCAGGAACATCAACAATAGAGGCTCACCCTATTGCAATCGCCTTACAGTAAGAATACTTACAACAACCGTAGCAAACGGTGCCCGAGAAAATCCATTTCCAAGTCTATTGACAATTTCGGTTTCCATGTCCTTCTTATTAACAAATACACGCACTATAACTGCAATTCCAACTCCTGCTTCAATAAGGAGCTGAGGAAAAGAAAGATTTATATATAACTGGTTAAGCATATAGTGAGTTTGAGGAATAGCATATCAGAAGCATATATATACACATACCCAGAAAAGACTGACAGCCATCAAGGCTATGAAAGTCATATAGTTCTTGCGACCCACACAATTGTTAAGCCACTGCAGCATTTAAATACAGCTATGTCATTTCATCGCACCCATGAAACTCTAGACAAACAGCTCCAAGAACCAGCCAATTGTCAGAACGCTATGAAAATTTACCCGGCAATGATGATCGAACGAATCTACACATTTGTCACAACTTCGACAATGCTTGCTAAATTTACGGACCTGTCACAAAGAAGGATTCAAGGTGAAGCATTGGTAATCTTTCGTCTTTAACATCTCTAAGTTAATTTATCGGGAATAATTCAATATTGAAACATATATATATGTATAAACTAGATGTAGCTTTCATAAGCAAATAAGAAAGCAATTGTAAATATAATAATACCTCAGCATTGCACAACGTACAAAACAGCGCTTCTTCCCTATCCCCTTGTTGTTCATCCGTCTCTTCTTTGCTGCGACAATCTTCATAAACAAACACTCCACAGCATATAGCCAAAGGATTAAAGCAAGATTTTCTTTTAGCAGCTTCCATTCTTTGACCATCTCCTACAGAACCTTTAACACTAGAGTTTGCTTGTAAGGTAGAAGTCCTGGAAGCAACAGAAGGAGAAGACTGCATCTGACTACCCATTTCATTGAATTTTCTCGATACGTCTTTAGCGGTCAGTAAGTCATGTCCCATATCACCTCTTTCGAATTTCGACATGATTCCTGGATCTGCAGGATTGATTGCAGTACAACGAACATAAAGAACGAAAACAATAAGCGCCTGCAAACACAAAGCAAAAGGAGCAATCAGATAAGACCATCTTTTGAGAAGACAATGTCATGCTCATACTCTTAGACGTAAGAAACCAAAAGGTTAAGGAATATGTTAACATACCACAGGGGAATAAACACCAAGAAGAATATACTCCCAGATGCGTCCTCCAACAAAAGGAGCAAAGAAAGCATAATATGCAACATTCAACAAACAGAACACAGTTATTGCAATCACCTGTTCAAAAATTCACAAACCAGGTCTCAATTCAAACACAATGCAGAGAGAGAGAGAGAGACGTTGCGGCTTTAACAGAATCAAATCGCAATTGACAAAAAGGTTGAATAAAAGACCTGGAATTTATGAGCAGGAAGTTGCCAACCATGTTTTCTCACCATAATTGCTACCTCAAAGCTTTAACACCTACAAAATAACAGGGAAACCCTAAATTCAAACAACACCGCCGCAAATCGTGAAAGAGAGAAGATTTTAGTAACCCAGAAGAATATATGGGAAACCCACTAAGAAAAATATCTCCTTTTTATGTTTCTCTCTCTGTCTTGCAATGGTAGGTCAGTCATTAGTAAAGTGACAAAAGAGGAAAGTAGAGTTTGGGAAGAAAAAAAAAACTAAATGAAAAATAATACTAACAATTTGGAAATTAGTTAAAGATATGACTTTAGCTATTTCAAATTACTTAGTAGCGAATTTTATCATGTAATTTTAACACGAATAGCGAGAAAGAACCTTAGTGTATAGCCATGGCGAAGTCCATAGTAGATGGAGAAGAGAGAAAGAGAGAAGAAATTGTCAAATTTATATTGGAAAGAAATGAGAATTTAGTTAGAAGGAAGAGAGAACAAAAAAGGACAAAACAAAAAGCGTTGACAGACTAAAAGAAGCGAGACGGACAAATGAAAGTGGTTACTGGTTACTACCATTACCAAGGCTCTATTTTCAGCTGACGTGTTTTTACATCTTTCTCTTTTATTCATCAATTTTATTTATTAAAAGACAACATACAAAGAAAGCAATATAAAGAGAATTTTGATTTAGACAATATTTTGGATAAGATGAGAAAATTAGTTTTATTGAACTTTTTTTGAATAAGTCAGAAGGAAAATATTAATGTGTTTACAATACAAAGGTAAAGATGGTGAAAAAGTTGTCAATTTACACTATCTTTTTGTTTAGTACTATAAGAAATTATAAAACATGTTACATGTCAAATAGTGACATGTGTATAGCATCTATACTCGATGTCTTAACGAATTAAAAAAAAGTTATTGTTGAGGATTAAAAAAACATTTATGGCTTATCAACTAATTTGCGAGTTTCAGCATCACTATCACTTAGCTCGTGATGGAGTGTATATTACTTCCGAAATAATAGAGAAATATCATTGTGAAGCACAATTAATTTGATAACAAGTTCTATTGGAGCCACCAAACATAACCTACATAATAATCCTACGAAGGATCGACTAGTGGCTTATTGTGCTTAACATGTTACCAAAGAAAAAGAACTAAAAATTATTGGAAAACAAATACATAGAAAAATTGTTCAATCCATTCATTTTTTCTTTATAGTTAATACAAAATGTTCTCCAATGTCCAAAACTGGAACACTAGTCTAAAACTAAGACGCGCCTAAAACGCCAGACGCGCCTGATAAGAAATCGCGTCGAGACCAAACGCTAATGTCGAGTGAGAAAAAAGCGAGTAGAAGAAATTTGCAAAAAAAAAAACATAAACAAGATCCCTAAAAATTCCAAAAAAGGAACCCTAGATTTTCTCTCCTCTCTCACGCTCCTTTGTTCCTCACTCGCTTAAGCTTCCCCACTCGCCTTTCGTGTTCTTCTTTCCTTTGCTCTTTTCACGTCAGATTTTTGCTTCTCTCCCTTTGTCGCTCTCTGGGTACCTGAGAAAATGCAGCAAAAATGCCTGAAAATTCCTGAATTCCGTGCTTTCTTAGCTTGAATTCTCAGGTTTACTTCTCTACAATACAATGAATTCTCTGTCTTTTTATGTTGTTTCACTTATTTTTGTGAGATTTTACTCATTTTTGTCTTAAAAACTGCAACTTTAATACACCAGAGAAGTGTGTTGTTGAAAGCTCTTAACTTTCATTTGAATCCACTGGTTTTCATATTGTTATGTTTGTTTCAAGTTTGATGTTTTGTGGGTTCTTCTTATGAAGTTTGTTTTTGCCATTTTCAGGTGCTAAGGTAAATTATCTATTGGAAAGAGTTTAGTTTCCAGTTTCATGGGAGGTTATGGTGGAGTAGCTGCTTTTGAGTTTGTTAATGAATCCAAATGTGGCTAACTTCAGGATGGATTTACAAGAGAACCAGGTCAATGATGTAGGGGATGGAAATATGGTGGACATTGTAGTTGAATCGAGTAGTAATAGAAATGTAGGAATTGTTGATGAATACAAAACAGGAGATGTTGGATTTAGTGGTGTTCTTGATCTTGAGCCACGAAATGGTATAGACTTTGAATCGAACGATGCAGCGTATTTGTTTTATCAAGAGTACGCGAAATCTATGGGTTTTACTACTTCGATTAAAAACAGCCGACGTTCTAAGAAGACTAAAGAATTCATTGATGCCAAGTTTGCTTGTTCTAGATATGGTGTGACTCCTGAGTCGGACAGTGGTAGTAGTAGTAGTCGAAGGTCGACTGTGAAAAAAACAGATTGTAAAGCAAGTATGCATGTGAAGAGAAGACCTGATGGGAAATGGATCATTCATGAGTTTGTTAAGGAACATAATCACGAGCTTTTACCTGCCCTTGCTTATCATTTCCGGATTCAGAGGAATGTCAAGTTAGCTGAGAAGAATAATATCGACATTTTGCACGCAGTTAGTGAACGGACGAAGAAAATGTATGTAGAGATGTCGAGACAATCTGGGGGGTATAAGAATGTCAGGCCTCTTCTTCAGACTGATGTCAACTGTCAGGTTGATAAGGGTCGATATTTGGGTTTGGAAGAAGGAGATTCTCAAGTACTGCTCGAGTACTTTAAGCGTATCAAGAAAGAAAACCCCAAATTCTTTTATGCGATAGACCTAAACGAGGAGCAACGTTTAAGAAATCTTTTTTGGGCTGATGCTAAAAGCAGAGATGATTATATGAGTTTCAGTGATGTTGTATCCTTTGATACTACTTATGTCAAGTTTAATGATAAGTTGCCACTAGCTTTATTTATTGGGGTGAACCATCACTCTCAGCCTATGTTGCTTGGCTGTGCATTGGTTGCTGACGAGTCTAAGGAGACATTCGTGTGGCTGATAAAAACATGGCTTCGAGCAATGGGTGGTCGAGCTCCGAAAGTTATACTCACTGATCAAGACAAATTCTTGATAGCTGCCGTTTCAGAGCTCCTACCAAACACTCGGCACTGTTTTGCGTTATGGCATGTGTTAGATAAGATTCCTGAATATTTCTCCAATGTGATGAAACAGCACGAGAATTTCTTGCAGAAATTCAACAAATGCATCTTCAGATCTTGGTCAGATGATGAGTTTAATATGAGATGGTGGAAAATGGTAAGCCAATTTGGACTTGAGGATGATGAATGGATGCTATGGTTGCATGAACATCGCCAAAAGTGGGTGCCCACTTTTATGAGCGATGTGTTTCTGGCGGGAATGTCGACATCTCAACGTTCAGAAAGTGTGAACTCTTTTTTCGATAAGTACATTCATAAAAAGATCACGCTGAAAGAGTTCTTGAGACAGTACGGTACGATTCTGCAGAATAGGTACGAAGAAGAATCTGTTGCAGATTTCGACACTTGCCACAAGCAGCCTGCATTGAAGTCTCCATCGCCGTGGGAGAAGCAAATGGCTACTACTTACACCCACACGATATTTAAGAAATTCCAAGTTGAGGTTTTGGGGGTTGTCGCTTGCCATCCCAGAAAGGAAAAAGAAGATGAAAATATGGCTACGTTTAGGGTTCAAGACTGCGAAAAAGAAGACGATTTTCTTGTAACGTGGAGCAAAACTAAGTCAGAACTTTGCTGTTTCTGCCGTATGTTTGAATACAAAGGGTTTCTCTGTCGGCATGCTTTGATGATTCTGCAGATTTGTGGTTTTGCCAGCATCCCGCCTCGATATATTTTAAAAAGATGGACAAAAGACGCTAAGAGTGGAGTATTGGCTGGTGAAGGGGCTGACAATATACAGACCAGAGTTCAGCGTTACAACGAATTGTGTAGTCGAGCGATTCAATTGAGTGAGGAAGGTTGTGTGTCAGAAGAGAATTACAACATCGTATTGCGCACACTAGTTGAGACCCTGAAAAATTGTGTCGATCTGAATAATGCTAGAAACAACATTACTGAATCTAATAGCCAGCTTAATAATGGTGCTCACGAAGAAGAAAACCAGGTAATGGCCAGCGTAAAAGCAACCAAAAAGAAGACTGTTGTTAGGAAAAGAAAGGTGGGCTATGATAGAAACTTCTCTTCATTCTAAACCTATAATTTGTTACTGGTACATTTTGTTAGTCTCAAAGACTGAAGATACTCAAATTGATCTTATGCAGGCACAACAAGAGGCTGGTCAAATGCTTGAATCCCAACAGAGCCTGCAACCGATGGTTTGTACTTTTAATTAGATCTTCTCTATCTAACTTGATGATTATAATAGCACATTTTTGTTATGAATCAAGACTAGGATATGAATTTTTAGTTTTAACAATTTGTGCAGGAAAATATAAGTTCAGAGGGAATGAGCAGCATCAATGGTTACTATGGTCCTCAACAAAATGTTCAAGGATTGGTATGCTATGTTAGTTGATTGTTTTATACCTAAGCGATTTAGCATCTATTATTACTCTAATGCTAAACCTTTCTAAACTGTGGAATAGTTAAATTTAATGGAGCCACCTCACGAAGGCTACTATGTAAATCAACGAACCATCCAAGGCTTGGTGGGTTATATATATACTCAAATGCTTGAATCACCCAAATCTGTGCGTAGTGTTAATGACATGTTGACAAACTGTTATGTTTATGGTTCTTTTGACTTCAGGGGCAACTGAATTCTATAGCACCGGCACAGGATAGCTTCTTCTCAAATCAGCAAGCCATACCTGGACTGGTACATTATAAAACCCTCCAAAGTGATTTTAGAAGCTGTGTTATGAACGATCTTACTGTAAATAATTTTTCGTTTTATTGTTCCACGCAGAGCCAAATTGATTTCAGACCTCCTCCCAATTTCACTTACAATTTACAGGTCTCAACTGCTTGAATGTATTCTTTACTTTGAATTCAAAATTTTCTTATCTTTTTTTTTTGTGCTTTAACCATATGCTGATATGTTCTTTTTTCTCAGGATGAGCATTTGAGATCTGCCCAAATGCCTGGTAGTTCATCAAGGCAGCTATAGTAAAACATGATTTGATTATTTTGGATATAAGTTTTGTCTCGAATCATTTGCAAGAAGCTGTTCCAAACTTCAGATCTTCAATGGAGCTGAGTTGCAATGACAAGACAAGAAGTCAGATTGGTTTTGTGTATATTTTATCATGGAATTGGCTTTGATGTGTGAATGTGGCTGAAATATTATGCATCTGACTGAATATTTTGGGATTAATTAAATAGAAGCATGTGTAACACGTTAGATGATGAATCTGGATACATCATTGAGAACGTCTAAAGAGAATCTCCAAGGGAATAATTTTGGTCAGAAATTGATGGATATGGTGGGAATTTTGTAATTTCGTGTGGGTTGAAATCGGACAAAGACTTGTATGTCTAGTAACTAGTTGGTGAAAAAAAGCCTTTAATCATGGTAATGGTAATAAAATTGACTTGATTAGTTCACAAAAAGTAGTTTCGTTAGATTAAATACACTTTTTGCTCTAGATCAAGTACTCTAATATAGCAAAACAACCATTAATACCATACGTTAAGCATTCAACGAGTTAATTTACAAAATAGCAAATAAAAATATACATAAATAAATAGCAATTCGTGAAGTTTCTATCAATGAATGAAAAAAACAAAATTTAGTAAATATCTTTAAAAATATTTCATGTGTATAACAACATTTAATAATTATTATATACTATAAAGAAAATGATAAATAATAAATTACATGCTTGAATGGCTGAAAGTGAGTTCCATTTGATAAGTTGAAACTTGAAGGTAAACCCAAAAAAACAAAATTAACATGCTACAAAAAAAAAATGCGTTTCAAAATAAGTTGTAATTGTGTTCTTTGTAAAAGCATTATTATCTTTGTATTAGCTTTCTGCAGTTAATATGCACATTCAAAGCCTCAAGAATGTATTCTTTTTTATTTTTACAGAATCATAAAAAGCAGATCTTTCATTTTTTAGCAAGAAGTCATACGAAACAATCACACCAAAGGTTATTGAAGAACTCAAAGAGAAGCTTACATGACCAAATTAATGTTTTAGATTTGGTGTTGCTTTTGGTGTATGAATATGCCAGTGAATCAATTAATCAACTCTTGATCATAAAGTAATTCATCTCTCAATTTACAGTCTGTTTCTTTCCCTTGCAAGTTAAAGAGTTTCACTTTAAACACAAAACCAAAAAAAATATGTTCTTTTGTAGCCTTTCTTATTTCACTTTGATCTTCTCTTTAGTTTGCACCACATCCCATTTTTGGCATGAATTGTAGCGCCGCTCACGAGTTCAACAGATTCAGGCGATCCACGCAGCTCCACATCGAATTTCTGCAACAACATAGATAATGCGACAGTTGATTCCATTAGAGCAAACTGGTCTCCAATGCATTTCCTTGGCCCTCCACCAAATGGTAAGAATGCAAAGTCTGATATGATCTGTTCTCATCATAAATTCCAAACAAAGGCAAGTCTTGTTATAAGGGCAAGGCATAAATGCAAGCTAAGTGCAGAAGATTTTCAGTTTTACTGATTTGTTCTTTGAGAATTGTAAGTACTGGCATTTAACCTCGTTTGGATATAGTGCCCCGGGGCTTCGAGATGGATCAAAGCCAGCCCATCCTTCAATTCCATTGCTCTCCTTTGTTCTTAAGAACCTCTCGGGCTCAAAATCGTGGGGATTATCCCAAAAGTATGGAGATCTATGGAGATTGTACACCTGAAAGCAAATACACAATAGGGGAAACTTATGAAAAAAATGGGGCTCCATTAGGGAACTTTTACAAAGATATAGAAACTGCCACTCACAGAAATGAAGATATCAGTCCCTTTTGGGACTACATGGCCACTCTTTTCACCTTTATATCCTCCTGTGGATGTAGCAGTAGAAAGACATGGGGGATATTAGAGATCTATGAGCATGAGACTAAGTCATTCTCTAGTGATTATGGGGATATGAATGTTAATGAAAGCAAATCCGAATATGCAGTACTTAGCAAGTTCAAAATTTATAGCATACCGGGCAAGGTTTCTGATTTAAGAGTGCGTCTGATAAGCAAAGGTGGCTGAGGATAGAGACGCAGGACTTCTACAACGATCAGTCGTATGTACCTGCATAAGCATGAAACAAAGAGGCCATTGATTCAAATAGAGACCAAAAGAAAAGCTTAAAGAAAATATCTTTCGATTAAACGTACTCGAGCTTTTTCATTGATTCATAAGTAGGTGGACCTTCACCAAGCACGGTATCAATCTCAGCTTGAGCTTTCCTAATTTTTGCAGGATTCTGCGAGATTAAAAAAGATGCTATGACTGAAGTGTACAATGAGCGTTTAAGCAGTCATGGAGAAAAGGCAAAAGTGCATACTTGTGCGAGAAGGTAAACAGCCCATGTAAGAACTGCTGCTGTTGTCTCGTGGCCAGCAATTAGCATAGTCATCAAGTCATCCCTCAGCTGTTAAAACAAATGTGCGGAAAAGGATGAATCAAATGCAAAAGAGGATAATAATATTGTTAATCATAAAGTGATATAATCTTGCCTGTCGGTCATCAATATCAACACCACGCATATCAACTAAGAACCGCAAAAGACTTGCATCCTATAGATCCACGAGAACACAAAGAGAACACTTTCAAAATGGGATTAGTAAATGACAGGTTTCTTTAAAACGTTTGCGAAAGATAAACGAAAGCAGAACCTTGAGATTAGAGTAGTCCCTTTGCTGGAGCTTCTCTACATCCGTTTCCTAGTAGACCAAATAACAAAATGAATACGGAACAACATAACCAAGAGCAAAGAAAAGTGAACTACCTGTCTAGTCTCTTTAGCATTTTGAATGAGTCCATCAAGACAATCATTTATAATCTTCAGATCGCTTTGGAACTTTCGTTGCCTTGGAACTATCCATCTCGCTGGAGGAAATTTCCAATAAGGGAAGTAGAAAGTAGACCGATGCTCAGCTTCAAAAAGAGTTCCATAAACCGCCTGTGATGTAACAGAAAACATCAATGGACCAGCTTACCTCAAAATACTAGTGAAAAGCCAGTTCAAATGTAGTATGATTACCTTAATCACAGGGGACTCTTTTGTGACAGAGCCAAAGTCATAGTTGAACACACTAAGCCCTATAATATCAAGAGCCAGACTTGAGAATTCTGCTTCCAGATCCAATTCGATCACGCCCTCTCCACTTGAAACTTCTTTCTCCCTTAAGAGTTTCTCAGATTTCAATATCATTTTCTCCGAACAGTCACTAAATACCTTGACCATGGCCTCCAGATACAAAGTATGGAATCCAGGAGTTATAGCTGCAACACAGGTTGAGAAGTAAACAATCATCAATAGCCATGGTACTGCAATATCTAAAACATAAAGATTATAACATGCTTTGGTTTACCTCTTCTTCTTAACTTCCAGGTATCGAGGTCAGCCGGTATCAACCCTTTTCCCATAATCGGCTCTAAGATCTCAGCAAGAACTCCCTAGAGAAACACACAGGAAAAATTTACTTAATAATACCAAAGAAAACAAAATAAACGGTTCATTCTCCATTCGAAAACTCTATTACCTTATCATAAGAAAACGCGTTCTCCCGAAGGACATGCCTTGCAACAATAGGATCTGAGATGACAACAAAGGCTTTTGGACCAAACGCAAGCTTATATACTCCTCCATGCTTTAAGTTAAGAAAAAACACACTTGTTGATAAGTATAAACATCTTCAAGTAAAGAATTGAGAGGGATTCATACATATACAAATATATATACCTCCAAGAACCAGTCATAAAGCGATAAAAATAGAGGCTTCCCAAACAAATCAGAGACAGCTCCTTCAGCAGTAGGCATAGACCCCAAATTACCACCACTTAACAGATTTGTAAGAAGGTTACTTGCATTGTCCAAAATGTTACCACTCGTCTTTGGCTCTTTGGTATTAGTAGATTGACACCTAAAATCATGTAACCCCCACAAAATCAAAAGCTGTCATTGTGTCTTTCTTTGGTTCTGAATTTCACAATCAACATTAAAAATCCAAACTTTATCTCAAAGTTAGATTATTTCAAGAACCAAATCTCTAGATTCAATCAAAACACCCAGAAAAAGTTCCCAAATTTAGGCAATCCCAGACCAAATCAAAAGCAGTGAAACCCACCTGACGGAAACAGAAGCCTTCCGAGAATTCGAATTTACAGGGGAAAGAGATTGAGTGTTGAAACCCAAGAGGCAGTGATCGGTTCTACCGCCATGGAAGTAAGTGGAATAAGTAGCAGCAGTAGGGAAAGCCATGGCTCTTCCTGCCATGTTCGTATGAAAGGAGAAGCTCTAATAATTTGAAGAAGATTAAACAACATCTTTAAACTTCTTATCTTTCCCTTTTTTGAAAATGGCCACTCCAAAGCATAACGACACACCACTCAAGTTACAAAGTTTACAACAAGATTAATGCTTTACGCTGACACGTGTCCACCATTTCCACTTTTTAATTACCTAGCGGATTACTCCATGCTTAATTTCAATTTTTTTTTTTCTATCGTCTGACTCTAATGAACTCCTAAATCAGTTTAATATCTTGTAGTAAAAACAAATTATTTTAATGTAAATAACAATTTGGATTCAATTATTTTAAGAGTTAGATGTAATTTAGTATAAACGAATGAGCCATCTTAGCACCATGTATGATTTATGTTACGTGGATTGTTTAACACCAAATGTTTAGAGAAATATTAAACGAGAAATATTTGGTAGGTACTTTCAAAATAAATCCCCAAATGTTTCAATACTAAAAAAACTCTTTGGTAGTCACGATTTGATAAAAGCTAAACAAGATTAAAGTAAATAAAACACATTCTAGAATTACTGTATGTGAAATTGAGAAATGCAAATCGACAACATCAAACATTAGGCGACGAACTTAAAAGCCACATGTCCTATAAAACAAGACCAAAAGCAACGGCTGCGATTCGTTTAGATGGTCTTCGTTGACTGAGTCGAACCAATTACAATTACAATTACAAAGTAAAAATAATAATAATTAAATAAATAGAAGGAATAAGTCCATAAATACTGAACAAGGGCTGCTACTCTATGATCTCTCCCATAAAGAAGAAAAGAAGATGGCCAACTCCAACAACGACTGGTCTCAGTTCTACAACAACCAAACCTTGTTCACCACCACCACCACCACTGCCACGTCAGCTGAGTCTCCTCTGAGCCAGGAAAGCCGCCGTGTTTCAAAGCCAACACGTCGGAGGACCAGAGCCTCCCGCCGTACACCCACTACGCTTCTCAATACCGACACAGCTAACTTCAGAGCCATGGTCCAACAATTCACCGGCGGTCCATCTGCCATGGCTTTCGGGTCATCGTCTTCTGGTTTTAGTCTCACCTCGTCGGATCCCACTATTGGAACTTCTTCCCTAGGCTATCAAGATGCACCTTGGCAATACACTAATTTGCAGAACCAAACGGTTCATCATGAGCTACCGCAACAACAACGACAGTACATGTACTCGTCGTCAAACCACGTGAGCTCTCTTAGCTATCCTAATGCAATGGTCTCCGATGGTTTTGTTGCGGCCAATGAGAGTAGAGACGGTGGAGGAGGTTATGCTCCGTCATCGGAGAGGAATAGCAATACTACTTCATGGTTGCGATAAAGAAACGGTGAATTATTCTTGAAAATTGTTTTCTTGTTTTTTTTTTTTTTTTTTTTTTTTTTTTTTTTTTTTTTACTTTTCCGAGAAAAAAAAATAGCATAAAGGAAGAATTGTTAGGTACTGACTTTGTTTGTTTGTAGAAGAATGAAAACTTTGACTATTGTAATTTTTATGGTTGTGTGTTATTTAATTTTCATATTTTGAGGATCTCTCTTTAATAACTTCGTGGACGCATATATTGAATAAACTGAATTAAATAGCATCTACGAAAGGGAAACATCGTCAAATATATACTCAACCTGATCGTAGGGATAGATATATTCATGATTTTTCCACTAAAAAAATATACACTATGTGAATAATATTATAATATATATGTCCCTAGTTTACTTGTATCCTAAGTCCTAACAACTTGCTCAAACTATAGTCTGGGATCAACCGACCGATAGCTAAGTTTAATAATGGCCTTGACTCGTATGGGAATTCATAATTTTATGAATAAAAACAAGTTTTAAAAATGAGTTTATATATGCACTATCCCGAATGAGATGTACTTTCTATCACATCGAAGAACTTAATAATTAAGACCATATGAGTATGATCATTTTTACACAGAAATTTGATTATAAGGTCTCGTATCCTATTTAGTTTTGAACTTTCTTTTTTTTTTTTGGAAAATTAGTTTTTAACTTTTTATAACGTCTCGTATTGTATTGAGACTATTGACTACAAAGTCTTGATTATATCTTAAAGTATACCGACCGATCCATAATCTTGTTGCTTGGGTGTGTCCGTGTGTGAAACTAACTTTTGGAAAACTAAAAAGAATTAAATTAAGAACATCTTTTAGCAATATTTTTGAGTATCATATGACTTGTACATCGGAAGTTGTGATTGTCTTTTTCTTCTTTTTCTTTTTTAATGTGATACTGTAACGAAGAATTTTCTCCAAAGAAAGAGAGTAATTATTTAACTTCGCCGTTGCTTTTTGTTCGGAAACAGAGAAAAGTGAGTCGGTGAAGTTAGGCTACCAACATGTGAAGAGTCTCACGTGATGTTTTCCTCTTTTTCCTTTAATCTCGCAAATAGAAAAGTTGTTTATATTGGAAAACAAATTAGAGTGACAAAATGATCAGAAAGATAGGAGGGAAGCTTTTTCAAAAATAAAAAAATAAAAAATAAAAAAAAATAGACAGGATGAAAGGGCCCGAGTTTAAAATGATAACCTTTGTTTTTTGGAGAAATAATCATTAAAATTTTAAGGGTGGCAGAATATAGTTTTAGGGGTGTTAATTCGGATATATACCCATCTTGGAAATGTATGACACAAACCGTTCGGATATGTTAATTTGGTGTTTTCTTGTCTTTAATCTGTTTTGAAATTACACAACCGGAATTAGAACTTTAAACTGAAATTCTGGCTTGGTTCATTTCCTGATCGCTAGGACTTTTGTTGGTTTAAAATTTTTAAGTAGTGAAAGAAGAACATCGGTAGAGTAGATAGAAGCGACGTGAGAGTGAGAAACGGGGGAGGAACAAAAAAATGGGAAAGCAAAAAAAAAACCAACGGCAAAGACAGGTTAAAGCTTAGAAGAATTTGGAATTCTTAGAGTTCATTTGCGAAATGATAATGAAATTATTTTCTTAATCTAAGTAATTAGCAAGATGTTAAATTGTTGTTAGAAAATGAGAAGAGTATACTGGTCTTGTGTGATCTTTTTTTTGTTATACTTGTTTTTGGCGAATATATAACGTGTTTTATAATGTAGAGCTTCACATAGTATAGGTGAGCGGCAGCAAATAAATGTTTATTCGATCACTAGGTCCTCCATATATACATGTAGATCAACCTTTTGATGCTGAAAATCTAGTTTTTGCCGGTTGGAAACTTATTAATTCGAAACTCTATTTGAGATTTTTTTATATTGTTCTAATTGACTTAAAAAAAAATATTTACTAGAGGGAAATTCATTGCTCTAAATCATCAACTCTGTTGGCTATGTGACAGGATGACTTGAACTCGAACCCTAATTTTGGTTATACTTAAAGCGGTTAATTACTAACGTGATATTTTAACTTTTCCATGATTTTAAAAGAAGCAATCAAAAGAAAGAAAGAAAAAACTGAACCGAAAAAAACAAGACCTCAGCAAAATATGTAAAAGTTTATCTGTACTACCCAGTTTGTATCGTTCGGTTGGGTCTTTGTCTAGTCTTTGTTGTGTACTTGTTTTTATTTAAATTATATTAACATAACACCATTGGAAAAAAAACACGGATTGCAAATAAGAAGTGGAGTGTTATAAAACTAAAATTATGGCTTGGGGTTTAATGTATTACACTCGTACTCGTATATAATAACTCTAGGCGAATTAATCTTATATGACCATGTGTATATTGACAGAATTAATACTTATTGGAAACATCATTTGGAAAGCCTAAACACATATACTCTACAAAACCCGAGCTCCCCAGTCAACAAAATTGATATCAACCTAAGGGCTAAGGTTCGGTAAATAAGGAAAGCATGCACTCACTCTACACAAAGTCCAAATTATAACATCACGGCATCGTGTAATGATCACTTCACATGCAAGTAAACAAATTGAACCACATCATAACTACCCAATCAACCTAGTACGAGAAGATCTTACCATATCTATGAGGGATGTTGGAGGAGTGAAAGTCAGGTCAATCTCTTGATCAGAGAAGGTAAGAAGCCCAACCGTAAGCACCTTAGAAACATATCTATAAAACAAGATAAGATACTCATTATAAGAAAAAAATGAAAAAGTTCAATGCATGATAAGAATCACAACATATACACGAAAACCACATGTAACCGGCCCAACATGTCCCCATGCAATCCAAGAACACAAGTTCTAGTTATGATCTTTTATCCATTTGGATAGGAATATTCTATATATATATTAAATTTTAAAATTTCTGATTTGGATTAAATTTGCTTGCTACAACCATTAATATAAGGTACTTGACAAAGAAAAATCTATATATATATATTTAAAAATATGAATATAAAATAAATTGTAATGTAAGTATTCAAACATGGCCGACTATAGTCACCAATTGATTTCACAAGTTTGTTGTCGTCTTGTCAGTTTTGTCTGTAAATGTGAAATAGAAGATAATTATTTAATTTGAAAATTGCAAAATTCGAACAAATGCAAAAATAATATATATTAAAAAGTCGTAGAAACACACAAAGCATTAACTAATTTATAGAAAACCGAAATGGAGGGAAAGCCACAGAAACTTAAAAAAACAACATTTAAAAAATCCAAATCCCAAAAAGCTCCGACCAAGGAAGAAGAAAAGTGAACGTTAATAGTGAAAACAAAGTTCTAGGAGAAAGCACAGCTTCAGATCAGCCGGTTAGAGTCTACGCCGATGGTATCTACGATTAATTCCACTTTGGTCACGCTCGTGCCATTGAACAAGCCAAAAAAATCGTCAGTTTTGTATTTTTTTCGTATATATGTTTTATGTTTTCCGGCGCCGACGATTTTTATATATTTTTTTCTAATTCAATTTGAAAAATGAAAAAATTAGATTTCCAAAAACATATCTGCTAGTAGGATGTTAAAGATTATAATCAGTCGTAAGAGTTACATAATGAGTTGAGCTGGAAACGATTAGCATATAAAATGATTAGTCAGGGTTTAGACAATTTTAGGCAGTTTGAGCGGTTTAACTAATTTTATAATAAAAATATAAATTTAAACGTATATATTAACATAATATAATATAACATAATAATATTATAAAAATATAAAAAATATCAATCTTTTGTAATTTTAAGTTTTTTAAGTAACATCGTTTTTTATAAAACAAAGATATTAAATAATTTATTAAATCCGTATATCCCGTTTAATTCATAACTAAACTAATTAGCGTTTAATTCATTTAATAATTGTATATTTCGATAAATCTAACTATTCATATAATATAAACTGATTTTTAAAAAATTTAAGTGATCTAAATGCCTAAAATGCTTTTTAAAACACTAGTTCTTGAATGTTTTGGTAGATAAAGTCGATTGGGAAATTTAAAGAAACTAAAGGAACATAGTGGATATCGAAATCAGATATAATTATGAGGATTGTTAAAGATTATAATCAGTATGGGTTACGTAATCTGACCGAGGATATTCAAGAGAAGAACTTGGAGTCAGCTTTGTTAAGGCATGGTTTCCATTTTCTTTTTCTCTGTATTCTGGTTTCATCATTTAACCAATATCTCTCCTTGATGTGTTGATAATGGTATTATTACCCAACTTTATAGGCTTAACATGTTATGGGCTTGTTTACTATACGAACAGGAGAAGAGGCTTAGAGTGAACATGAGATTGAAGAAACTACAAGAGAAAGTGAAAGAACAACAAGAAAAGGTGTGAGGCTACAAATCTTTACTTATTTGTTATTAGACGATGTTGATTCATTTGATTTCCTGATGCTAGGCTTTTATTACTGAGAATTGCTGTTAAAATTATCTTCAGAGGGCTTAATGTGTAATCTCTGAATCTTGAAACTTTAATGTTTCTTTTTTTTTTGCAGATACAAACAGTAGCAAAAACTGCAGGGCTGCACCATGATTAATGGGTTGAAAAAACTGATCGATGGGTTGCTGGATCTCTCGAAATGTTTAAGGAAGGTTGTCATAAAATGGCAAGCAGCATAAAGATTAAGATCATTTGAAATTTCAAGCATGAGTCGCTAATGTCTGGTTGAGTTTTTGTTCTCAGGGAACAGCCATCAGAGACGGTATCCAGCAGCGGCTATTGAGGCAGGAATCAGAAGAGAACCGACGCATGCTTCAAAATGGACTAACAATTTCCAAAGACAAGGACAATGAACAAATGTCTAGTGACGATGAGTTTGAAGATGGAGAGGAAAAATATAAAGATCATGAAGATTGCTATGTGAGTAACAAAGATATTGAGAAAGTTAAGAAATGATTAACAAAAAAAAAATGGTTTGGCTCAACTAAAGTAGAGATGGTGAATATGTTGTTATAATCCAAGCATTTCCAGAAACAGAATCAAAATCGAATAGATTCCACAGTTACGGCATTAAGCTTATTTATTGTGTTCTACTAAGTACACCATACTCTGCTTCACAATCTCTGATATGGAATCTATGATCAAACACTCCAAATGATTACATCAAGAACATTTTTTTTTTAAATAAACAAAAAAATTAAACCCATCAAAGGTCTAGTCATTTTGAATATGAAAATTTAAAATACTGAACGAACAAAATAATCTTAGCATTTGAAAGAGTTGAGAAGCTTGACATCAACGACTGAATCTCTCTTCTTCTTCTTATTCTTTGATTTCTTGAAATGTTTTGAAGCTGCCTTTAGCACACCATCCCATGCCTAAATAATAAAACCAATTTTCTTATAGATATCTAAAATAAACTATATGATATAAAAAATATTTGAGAGAATCATCTGTATATGTACGTACCTTAGTAGGAAGAGGAAAGCAACCAAATTTAGGAGAATCATCATTCTTCATTGGAGACATATCTAATTTCACTAACTTACTCATTTTCTTGTTCTTCTTCATTGACATAATTATCTCCTTCTTGGGTTCTTGAAACTCTTCGAGCTCAAGATTCCGACAAACGTAACTGTCGAAGTCTAGATCTGAAGGACTTTGGTAGTTTCGAGGCAAAAGAGGAGACCAGAGAGAGCTCTGTGTGTAATCGAATCCGAAAGCAGAGTTGTCTGGAAATTTGAAGAGAAGCTCTCGACACATTATTGGTTGTAAGTATTCAACTACTTTCGTTGTAATAAGAGGCATATTCTCCTTTTCTTCTTCTTCTTCTTCTTGATGATTCAATCGATTCACCATTTTTGTTTGTTTAAGATTTTTTTATTTGTTTGCTTTTCCGAGTTTTGTTAGGTCCTTTTATATTTTGGGTTGGAAGGATGATGAAGAAGAAAGACAACCGTTGTGGTCGGATATGGGACACGTGTCGTCTACTTATTGGTTTAAGAAATGACTTTATTGCCGAAAAGTTACCGTTGGAAGACTAGATGCTGCGATCGGCGCAGGACTATGGTGTACAGTGCATACGGCCGAATCTAACATTTTAATTAATACTATCGTAAGTTCTTAACGTTAACAGTATACGAGATTCAATCTAAATGTACTAAAAGAAATTTCGATTTATGTCGAAATTAAATTTATTGGTTTGAAATTTGAATTATTTTATTTAAGATTGTTCTGTATTTGTATCCATCGCTTTAATTAAATAATTCCTCCATATCACAATAAATGTCATTTTAATACATTTGTTTTTAATACTTTAAAAATTAAAGGAAATAAATTTATTTCAGAATAACTAAAAGAATATAAAAGAAGTACTCTAAAATAACACAAAGTATGGTTTCTTTTCGACTTGTGCTATGCAGAGTATGGTTTAAATTTAAAAGAAACATATATGATGAAAATTTATTTTATTTTTGTCGTTGAAAAAATAAATGAAGAAGAGGTTGATCGCCAAGATGTGCATCCTTGTTGCTTAATTTGGATTACAAACCTACGACGAGGACACAAATCTTGAGCTCATCATGATGCTGAATATGGTTTAAATTAGAAGAAATATATATATGATGAGTTGTTTTTAATAGTATTTTACACACCTTTTCTTTCCCCTCCCAAATGGGATATCGTTTGAAAGTACATTCAACATGACGACGAAATGTTTAAACGTAACATGTGATCGATCATTGACATTCAGTAATATTATGGTCTACGAAGTCGGTATGAACTTTTGGGATCGTATGATATTCGGGATCGTTGACTTGTCGTTATATATGGTCTTTTGGAGCTCGTATTCTCATCCCGTTTGATCGGGTTATGCCAAAATATAAATTTTAAATTTAGCGGGTTATGTTGATACATATTATGTATTTAGTGTGGTGTATAATGATATTTTCATTGGTGAGTTAAATAAGGTTATGATAATATTTGTTAATATTAAAAAAATTGTTTTAAAATAAAATTATAAATTTTTAAGAAAAATTATGTTGTTTAAGTTTTTTTAATAAATTAATTGTTATTTTAAGTTTTTTATTGTTATGTTTTGTATTTTTGTATTATTACTTTATAATTTTTTAGATATAATTTACATTTTTAAATGATTTAAGGTTTTTTTATATCAAATGGTCGGCCAGACTGTTTGATTAATGTGGGACAGATTTTTTTATTTATTAAGTTTGGTGGTTGATATGGGTAAAACTATTTTCATAATAATACAAACCCACGGCGATGCGAATTGGCGGGTCCTGAGTTGACATGTCTACTCGTATTGGATCATAGAAACAAATCTATAGGTACAATCAACCTAGATTAAAGCACCAACAAACCCATAAAAGAAATAGAAACAAACTTCTTAAAAAAAACAGTAACCATAAATTTTCTCATGTAATTTACCTTTAAAACAATGCCTCATGTACAGTAAAAATTTCCTATGACTGAACTCGAACAGACCACCAAAATTAAAAATAGTCACGGCATCCCATCATTATATGTATTCGAATACATCCATAAGAGACATATCTACATGAAATCTTTTAATTTGTGCCAAATTTAATTCAATAAACTGAACGTGCATCTTTGATCCAACAAAAATATAGCTATATATAGAGAGAGTGTACCTCCTCATGCATGTCTCTAGTAATTTTATAATTGGCAAACAGTTTCACCAAAAGTTGATGACAGTTTTAATTCTACTTCAAACTAAAATGGACAATAAACTTATGATTTGCGTGTCCTGTCTTGAAGGGTGTTAGAGAGTTGACACTGATTTGGAAATGAAGTTAATCCCGACAATTTGGGGATTTTGATTTGATAAATAAAACTTATACTCTGGCCCGAGGTTTCAGCACAAAACTAATATTGGTTTGGTCACATGCAGAGATCCATGCATCTGAATTATGATTTATTTTCTATATATATCTTATAACGGCTGTACATTATGATTCATTCTTACTGACATTATCTCATTCACTTTTGAAAAGAATAATAACGAAAAACAATCTTAAATTAAAGGAGAAGATTCACTCACGGGTTACACTATTTTAACTAGACTCCAAATCTCACCTACAACCCCGCGTCCATATATACATTTCTCTACTTTATATAATACTAATTTTAATATATTGTATTTGCCATATTAGAAAATAGTTTATAAATGGTTCTGATAGAGCTAAATTATCCTTATTTTGTATAATTGCTTATATATATATATATATATTTGAGTTTTTGTATACGGTTTAATATATGCGCGATAGAAGGTCAAATTTATGCCACAATGGGAAAATAGTTTCATACATAATCATCAATCACGGGCTTACTCAATCAAGTCCTCGTTGAAAGCTTATATCTTAAAAGTCTCGAGAAAAAAGAGTCTAAAACTTAAACCAAGATTTAATTTATCTAATGCAATTTCGGTTCTTACGTACTTTACAGAAAATTGAAATGACACTACAATTCGAAATATGTTTCTTACGAGTTTTGACAATTTGAAAGAAGAAATTATTGGGACTGGTAAAATCATTCTAATTTAGGGTTACCGTTAGGTAATCATGTTGCAATTCTGTTTAAAATCAGTGGCTTGTGAAAAACTTTTTATCACAGTTTAATAAAAAGCTACTACTGCGTAGAAATCTTTGAACTTAATTAATGGATATATGAATTAAGTTTTATTTTGTAAAGTCTTAGCAATTCGTTGCTGCCTAGCACAGATCTGTAATCTAATTTAGATAGTAATTAATTAATATACAAACACTGACCATTTTCATTATTTTGACATTGATTATACATAAAACATATTCATAGCTTTGGACCCTAGCTAGAATTGATTCCCTTTTATCTATTTGCGTGTTTGTTATGGACTTTTATTTAGGCTACAATAGGTGCAGACAAAAAAAGAAGAACTAAATTCCAAAAAAATGCATAAAATCCTCATAAAACAATTGGACCCAATAATCAAAGGAGCAAGAAAAGAGGAATGATCTCTTTATGTCTTTGCGGTTTTCAGAAATTTGAGATGTCTCTTCGGTCAAATGATGATGACAAATTCCTTCATCAGTTGTCTCGCCACTTGCCACATTATTACAGAAACAAAAAAAAATGCATAATCGCAGTCTTGCAATCTTCTTTCTTTTTTGTGTGTGTAAATTACTAAACTTACAACAGTAATACCATTAGGCATTAGCATAACCTAAGTAATACCCTTAGAAATTAACCAAAATGGTCAATTTATTTTTAGTCCGGTGTAATAACACACATCACACATATCCAGAACCTCCCCGGTTTATAAGCTTCAATTTGTGTTTATTTAGCATGGCTTAAGACATGATAATAGTAGTAAGAACAAGGCTTGGACTGAGAGTGTAAAAAACACTTCTCCAAGGAGTCTTTGACAACTATATACATGATATGGACCGAGAGGAATACCAAGCTACACAACAATAAATCCTCCACTCCACGATTAGTGACGCGATTCTCGCAAAAAGAAAACACAGAAACTAAAGCAATTTGGCCGAAATTCAAATGCATATAAAAAGAATTATAATAAAAATTGCAAACTAATGTATGTACTTTTACTTTTAATGATTTAGAGAAAGTAGCAAGTATTAATCCTCATTTATCTGAAGTTTTTAATGTACATATTCTGACACCAAAATAAAAAGTACAACTATGAACATTCGGAAATTCAGGAAAGTTTGACGAAACCCTTGTGTATTTGTTTGGTTTTTTCTCCTGATAAAAAAATCTTTAACTTCTTTCAACCAAGTGACCTATAAATAATAGTAATATTGTACTCATTTTTATTAGTCTAACGCAATCATCTTAATCCATTTCGGCACGTTCATACCATCACGGATGATGATAATGAAAACATTATTATAAAAGAACAAAAATGTATTAGATATTACACTGGTCTATTATAAAAAGAGGAAGACACTCAACAGTTCAACGTACTTCATAACTTGCTCACAAAACCAAACCCTAAACCCTCTTCCTCAACATGGGGCTTCTTCACAAACAAAGCCTCTCCTTTGTGATACTCCTTCTCCTTGGTTTCCTCGCCGTCTCTTACGCTTGTGACTGTAGTGACCCTCCCGAACCATCTCCACATCCCGTTAAACCACCTAAGCATCCCGTCAAACCACCAACTTACACACCAAAACCTCCTACTCACACCCCAAAACCACCTACTCACACCCCAAAACCACCCACCGTTCAACCACCAACTCACATACCAAAACCACCCACTGTGAAGCCTCCACCTCCGTACACTCCATCCCCTCCGCCACACACTCCAAATCCTCCCACCGTGAAGCCACCACCGCCACCAACTCCTACCGTGAAGCCACCACCACCTCCAACTCCAAGACCACCGGTCGTAACCCCTCCACCGCCAACACCAACCCCAGAGACGCCGTGTCCACCACCACCACCACCTCCACCAACCCCAGAGACGCCATGTCCTCCACCACCTCCACCGTACGTACCAACGCCAAAACCTCAGACTTGTCCGATAAACGCGCTAAGACTTGACGCGTGTGTGGACGTGCTAGGCGGTTTGATTCACATCGGACTAGGGAACGGCGTTAAGGAGAAGTGTTGCCCGCTTCTTGGCGGTTTAGTGGGTCTTGACGCAGCTGTTTGTCTCTGCACCAGCATTAGAGCAAAGCTTCTTAACATTGACCTCATTATTCCCATTGCTCTTGAGCTTCTTATCGACTGTGGTAAGACTCCACCTCCTGACTTCAAGTGTCCAGTCCCGCTGACAAGGACTCCTCTCTTGGGTTGATCTCTTTTGTGTTTCATTTGATACAATAAAAAAAAGGGTTCGAGACGATGTCAAGATCTAAGATTCTTCTTTATGTTTTGCGATAGCGGAACACAGTAATTAAAAGGATCTAAGTTACTATCAAGCAAATTTTATGTAATTGTAAGGTGATTATGTACGTTTGAAATAATGTTTCTTTTAAGTTTGATTTATAAAGCAAAAACACTACACAATGGTCATTGCTCAACGTGAACATGTGGTGTACGATCCATCCTTCACCCATACTATGTCAGTCAAATACTATTTGTTTTTTTTTTCCTTTCTTGAATCCATTATAATATAAAGAATTTTGTAATTTTTCTTTTCCTAATAAAACCATAAATTTATATTTTGATATAATTTAATTAGTAAATCGATACTAAGTACTAATTGATGCAAATAGATATTAATTTAGATAAATTTCTAAAATGTTATGTACATAAGATGATGTTAAAACAAATAAAACCAAAGGCTCTAAATCACACCCTTTGAAACGAGCCTGTGGGCTTTACTTATTAGGGGTTTGGACTCGAAATGTTACTAGGCCCATTTTGTGAACTTCGAAAAGAAAACCAGCAAAATTAGTTTTTTACTTTTATTTTTGGTATTTCTTGTTAAACAAGTTCACAAGTTTCGTTTGATGAAGCACCAAATTCTCAGGGAAATCAAAGTAATCGAGGACCCAGAAGAAGAAGACGAGTGAGAGCTACATTTCTCTCAGGTAAATTTTCATCAATCTATTCCTGCTGTTTCTGTTTCTACCATCTTCCAACTTTGATCGTTTAGCTCCGTTTCTTCTTATTTGTGGAATCTATTGATGTTGGTCTGTAAAATCTGGGTGATTCGTTACATTTCTAATCGTATTTCTTCGCTTATATAAACCCTAGCTTCACGCGATTATTTGGTCCGGTGTGATTCTGTTTAATTCTAAGTTATGGTTATGTATTTGGTGCTCTGATTCTTGCTCCTTTGTCTTCTTTAGTTTTTGATACTTTCGTATAAACATTGAAATGGTCTTGTTTTCTCCAATTCAAATGTAGCTGAATATTTTGTTTCGGATTGTATTTTCTCCCAATTTTGTTCTGTGGATTGTTTTGTGACCATTGGAGATGAGAAGTTATGGCCTAGTTTTTTTGTTTGGTTACTTTAGCTTCCTTTTCGAATGTTTTAGAAGCTTTAGATAAAATTGATTTTGCAGAGCAATGACTTGGGCTTAATCTTGTGACTTGTAATCTTAGAATGAAAAAAAGATTGAAACTTTTGATGAAATAGTTTGGGTGTTTGTTGCTTTGTTGGTATGCAGTTGTTTCGATATGTCGCGGAGGTATGATAGTCGGACCACTATCTTCTCACCAGAAGGTCGTCTTTACCAAGTTGAGTATGCTATGGAAGCCATTTCTGCAATTGGAATTTTGGCAAAAGATGGAGTTGTGTTGGTTGGTGAGAAGAAAGTTACTTCTAAACTTCTTCAAACCTCTACATCCACTGAAAAAATATACAAGATCGATGACCATGTGGCTTGTGCAGTGGCTGGTATAATGTCTGATGCCAATATTCTTATCAACACTGCTCTGAGTTCAAGCTCGGCGTCACACCTTTATGTACCAAGAACCAATGCCGGTTGAGCAGCTTGTTCAGTCTCTTTGTGACATCAAACAAGGATACACACAATTTGGTGGTCTTCGCCCGTTTGGAATTTCCTTTCTTTTTGCTTGCTGGGACAAGAACCACGGGTTTCAATTGTATATGAGTGACCCTAGTGGGAACTATGGTGGATGAAAAGCTGCAGCTGTTGGAGCAAAGAATCAAGCGGCTCAGTCTATTCTTAAGCAAGACTATAAGGATGATGCAACGAGTGAAGAAATGGTTCAGCTTGCTATCAAGGTTTTGAGCAAGACGATGGACAGTACGAGCTTGACATCTGAGAAACTTGAGCTTTCTGAGGTGTATCTGACTACATCAGGAAGTGTTAAGTACCATGTTCACTCGCCTTGGATCGCTTACTAAGCTCTTGGCAAAGCATGGTGTTACGCAACCAGCTACAGAAACTTCCTAAGTTTGATATCAGTCATGGTTTTACCCACCCGCCTCTCGCCTGGTACGGAATTGTAGTTCCCCATTTGCTTTCTTTTGAAGATATCTCTACCAAACTGGGTGAGTCTACCCCCATGAATCCATTCATTTTGATTCATCTTGTTTATCATATAATTCTCTAGATGATTACATACTGAAACTATAAGTTCCTCCAATTTTAACTAGTTACAGCCCAAGTTGCAGTAAGAATCAAGAGTAGATCTTGGAAAGCCTTTGACTCGGGTTTTTGTATCTATAACATGTGTAAAACATATTAAATTCATCAGGAATTATTGAAATTGTAATATTTAGTATATGATTATTTCCATATAATTCATACAATCAGAATATCTACAACAGTGATTTTTATAATAATTAAATTTTTATTATGATTTGTTTCCTAGTTTTTTTTATTTATAGATCTGACATTTTTTAATTATCATAAATTAAAAAGTCTGATTTTTTCAACTTGTAATAAGATTTGGACTAAAAGTTTTTCAAATTTCAATGAAAGAAGAAACCAACGAGCCCATAACATCTACGGAAGTACGGTAATGGGTTCGTACTTCGTAGACTCGTAGTTGTTTTAGGGTCTAAAATATTAATTTCGTAGTTGTTTTAGTTCTCTTTAAGCTTCACCAGTTAATTTAACGGTCAAGATGTCTCTTCCTTAACAGTAAAAATGTTACCGCTTAAAGCGTATGTTTTTGAACGCCAAATGGAGTTTCACTGGTAAAATATCAGAACTGGACTTAGTTTGGGCTAGCCCGACCAGGAAATAGATGGCCACAACACCATCCTCTTCGCATGAAAACATTTACAATGACTACGGATCGAGCAAATGTTAATTTAGATAATTTAGATGTAATTTAAAGTTTTTTCACACATATTAAAAAATAATAATTTTTTTACTTCTTATTAATAATGTACAAAACAAACAATTATATTGGTTATGACACTAAAATAATAAAGATAAAAATAAAAGTTTTACCAAACATTTGCATTGAAATCCCAAAAAACACTTAAAATGAAAAAAAAATTTATATATTAAAATCTAAAATTAAAAATCAATTGAAACAGAGAGAGTATATAACATTTTTCTTATCGGCTAATTAGTTGTATTAGATTTAATATTGCTATTTGCGATTTATATCATTAGTACCATTTAGTTTTCCCTCTTGATTAAAACTCTCAATCTCAACTAAAATTTTTGGGGTTGAAGTTACAGAAGATATTTTTGTTGCATCCAATTAAACCGCATGTTCCACTGCTTGTGCGAGCACTGTCATTATCCGCCGGATTTAGAATATTTTCTTGGTTTTCTTTCATTACTTCTGTTTTATGACATAAATATACTTATTTATAACAAAAATATTCACTGCCTATCTTCTTAATTGTTATATTTTAACATTGTCATGTGGGTACAATTTCTCTATACTAACACTGATATTTTTAATGATGGTATTGACTATTTGTTTATAGTGAAGGTATTGACTGTTTGTTTATAGTGATGGTATTGACTGTTTTTATAATATTATACTAGTCATGTAACATGTTTATAGTAGAAAGAAAAAGTGAACAACCCCATATGGAAGAGAGATCATATCCATAATAGTTATAATGATGTTATTTAATATTTTTGTTTCTAGTCAATGATTTTTTTATATTCTATAAATCATATTCACTATAAATATTAAATACATTGTACGATAAAATAGATAATGTTATAATTATTATTTAGTAAATATACTACATCAACATGTAAAATTGTTTTTGTTGATTATCTCTATAAACCATATACATTATAAATATTGAATACATTGTAGGATAGAATATACAATTTTATAATTTTTATTTGCAAAATATATTTTGTAAGGAATATTCGAAAAAACAAATAAAAATTCTTTCATAGATGGATTAAAGAGTAACTTGTCGATCATTCTCTTAATTATTTTGTCGTTAGTCAATAATTTTATAGATTATGTTTATAAAATTATATTCAATATAAATATTGAATATCTTGTAAATAATTAATATATCTTGTAAAGAATATTCGCAAAAAACAAATAAACATTGCGTAGATGGATAAAAAAGTAACTTGTAGATCATTCTATTAATTGTTTTTGTTGAATCAATAATTTTATAGATTATGTCTATAAATTATTTTCACTATAAATATTGAATAAATTGTAAATAATTAATATATTCTGTAAGGAATATTCACAAAAACAAAAAAAAATTCTTCCTTATATATAAAAAAGTAACTTGCGATCATTCTATTAATTGTTTTGTCGTTAATTAATAATTTTATAGATTATATCTATAAAACATATTCACTATAAATATTGAATACATTGTAAATACTTAATATATTTTTGTAAGAAGTGTTCGCAAAAACAAATAAAAATTCTTCCATCAATAGATAAAAGAGTAATTTATCAATCATTCTATTAATTGTTTTTGTCGTTAATCAATAATTTTGTAGATTATGTCTATAAAATCACATTCAATATAAATATTGAATATATTGCATATAATTTTGTAGATTATGTCTATAAAATCATATTAACTATAAATATTTGTAAGATAAAAAAATATCTTTTGAAGTAGTAAATCACATATTTATACGATAAAAAAGTATATGTACTCATAAAAAATTACATGTACGAAAATAAAAGACAAGTCCCATAATATGAAAACAATAAAAATTTAAAACCATCCAAACATACTTATTTACAATAAAAACGTAATTGCCTCTATAATCATAATTTCTAAAAACTTTTTAAAATTTAGAGAAATTTTATTACATGACTCTTGTTAAAAATATGTTTATGGTGAAAACTACTTTTTTTTCAAAAGAAGTTTTTATATATATATTATATTTAGTATTTACTGGATCTATGAGAAATATATATATATATATACGTGTGACGGAAAAAATCCATTAAGGAAAATAAATACACAGAAAATAGTATAATTAACACGACGGCTTCTTCTTTGAGAAAAACACAACGGAGAGAAAGAGAGAGAGAACACGAGGATACAGAAGAAGAGAAGCGAAGGTCGCTTAGAGAAGAACACACGCCGCGACTTAGATATTTCCCGGTGAAACGGGAATTTGACAAATTGAGATATAGTGAGAGCTTCTAGGGTTTTCTTATCGATTTGTCATCTTTGACCTCGATCTATATCTCTTCCTCCTGGTAGTAATTTTTCATTCTTCTCAAACGTTCATTCACATCCTTCCTTAGCTTCATTTAAGGGTTTCTTGATCCGTTTCGCTAGGTTTCGTTATCCTTCGGGTAATTTTCCGGCTTCAATTCGTTTGTTTTTTTCGCGTCTCTTCTATTTCATCAATTTGGTCTTGTAGGGTTTTGAGATTTCTTCCTTCTTCTTCCTCTTTTTTGTTGCGTTGGGGATTCAATTCAAGCTTGGGAAAACCCTACATTTAGTTTTGTTACTAATTCCCTTTTTATTGGTGGTTTCAGGTTTTGTTGGATTTTACTCCGGTGAAGAACTTGGACGGTGAAGATTGTGAAGCATGAGTGTTGATTTCCCCGGGAAAGGGGGAAATTAGGGTAAGTGTTTGAGGTGTAGAGAAATTTGGTTGGGAGTTTCCATGAGCGATGGGGGTGTCGCATGCATGCCTCTCGTGAATATCATGGAAAAGCTTCCAATTTTGGAGAAGACGACGCTTTGTGGAGGCAATGAAAGCAGAATTACGGACAATGGTCATACATCTTCTATATCAAGTAAGGTTCCGGAGTCTGAACAAGCTAAACCCTCAGCGTCTCAGCCACCTAAGAAGAAAAGGATTATTAAGGTAATTCGTAGAGTGGTTAGGAAGAAGGTGAAGCAGCCGCAGAAACAAGTAGAAGGGCAGACGAAAGAACAGCTAGTGCAACTCTCTACAGAATCACAGGTGCTGACGAAAGACCAGGAGGAGAAGGATAAAAAGAGTGAGGGAAAAGGAGGAACTAGAGATGTGGAAAATGGTGGAGAATCTGGGTTTAAGGATGAAGTTGAAGAGGGTGAATTAGGTACTATCAAGATTCCTGGGGAATTGGAGAATGGTGAAATCTCACCAGTGAGGTCATTGCAGAGGGGTGAGATTGAAAAAGGGGAGATTGTTGGAGAGAGTTGGAAGAAAGATGAAGCTACGAAGGGGGAGTTTAGTTATCTCAAATATAATAAAGGGTATGTGGAGAGACGGGATCGGTCTGCAGATAAGAACAGGAAAGGAGATAAAGAAGAGAGGGAATTCAAATCTTGGAGAGATCCTAGTGATGAAATTGAGAAGGGGGAGTTCATCCCAGACAGGTGGCAGAGACTGGATACACAAAAAGATGATCATAGTTACTTCAGATCTCGGAGGAATGGAGTAGATAGAGAGAAAACGTGGAAATATGAATATGATCGTACCCCGCCTGGTGGAAAGTTTGTGAATGAGGATGTCTATCACCGGAGAGATTTCAGAAGTGGGCATGACAGGGCTACCAGGATCAGTTCTAAAATTGTGATAGAGGAAAATTTACATAAGAACGAATATAACAGTTCCAATAATCTTGAAAAAGAGTACTCTTCTACTTTGAACAAATTGAAGCGACATGGAGCTGAACCTGATAGCACTGAGCACAAACACTCATATGATGATTATGGAGATTACGGGAGCTCCAAATTTAGAAAAATTTCAGATGATTGTTCCCGCTCTCTTCACTCAGACCATTATTCACGGCATTCTGTTGAGAGATTGTACAGAGATCCCTATTCATCAAAAACTTTAACTCTGGAAAAGTATCCTAGAAACCATCAAGATGCGTCTTTCCCTGCTAGGAATTTTTCTGACAGACATGGACACAGCCCTGCACGTTCTGACCGGTCCCCACACGACCGGTCTAGATACCATGAACACAGGGGTAGAAGTCCACTCCATCGGGAGAGATCGCCATATGCTCGGGAGAGATCACCTTATACTTTTGAAAAGTCTTCTCGTAAAAGGTCTCCACGTGACCGCAGCCATCACCATGATTATAGAAGAAGTCCAAGTTACTCTGAGTGGTCACCTCATGATCGCTCTAGGCCCAATGATCGCAGGGACTGTACTCCGAACTATATGGAAGAAACCCAGAGTGATCGTAACAGGCGCAATGGCCACAGAGAAATAATCAGAAAAAATGGAGTAAGGGAGAGCAGGGATTCTCAGACTGGCATGGAGCTTGAGAATAAGCACCGAATTAAGGATTCTAATGGAAAAGCGTCGACCTCATCAAGCAAAGAATTGCAAGGTAAAAACATTATGTACAACAATAATTCTGTCGTTGAGAAAAATTCTGTCTGTGATTTATCCAAGATTCCAAGTCCGTGTGCAAAGGGAAAAGAGCCTGTGCAAGCTGGTGAAGGCCTTACAGAAGAGATGTCATCGATGGAGGTAGATATGGATATTTGTGACACACCACCTCATGTGCCTATGACGGCTGATACATCCTTGGGGAAGTGGTTTTATCTTGATTACTATGGCATGGAACATGGACCTGCTAGGCTATCCGAGCTTAAAGCTCTTATGGAGCAAGGCATTCTTTTCTCTGATCATATGATTAAACATTCAGATAATAATAGGTGGGTCACTATTGAAAATGCAACATCTCCTGTGGTCAACATGAATTTTCCATCGGTCGTGTCAGATGCAGTGACACGGCGCGTTAATCCTCCCGAAGCTCCTGGTAATTTATTAGAAGACATTACTGATACTGCCGACGCAGTTTGTATGGAGCAAGAAACTGGAGATTCCTTGCCTGAATCAATGTCTGTACCAGATACTAATGAATTTTTAGTAGAACATCGTGAAGGTGTCCAGATTGATAAGAGGATCACAAATCTCTTGGAGGGTTATACTATTACTCCTGGCAGGGAACTTGAAACACTTGCAGGTACTGTATTAGCTATACATATATTTGCTTTCTGGCCACAAATTTGATTCTTTTTCCCCTTATAAATTTAGTTGATTGCATCCTGAGGCTTCTATGCCATACATAAGAGAAGCTTATTTTATCACTTTGCAGAAGCTCTGCATGTTAAAGTTGAGCTTGAAGAGACCGGAAAATTTAGGACATCTGAAGGTATGTCTCACTGACACCACTTCCTCTTTTGTAGCATGATAGGATGTGTTTCTATTTGCTTCTGTTCCTTATTGCAAAGATGGGCCTTTCGCACGAAAAGTGTCCCAAAGTGTTTCATATCTGTTAAAGATGTAATAGCCTACTGCCACTTGGTATTTGTGTATGAGGATGAAGATTCAGTTAGATGACATTAACTTTGAATATTCGTAGCTTCTTGTGTAGCTGCATGTTTTGCATGAATCTATTCATAAGTTCTTCTATTCTGGGTTTCCAGGTATCACCTGGTGTCAGTATCCAATGGAAAATCAGTGGGATCCAGTGGATGAAGAGTTGTTGGGATGTTCTGAGCTCAAGACAAGGGCGGCAGAAGAATTTAAGTCAGACAATGTTTATGGTTCTGAGAGCAATGAGATGGACAGCTGCTTTTCTGGTCGTTGGTCTTGCAAAGGCGGGGATTGGATAAGATATGATGAAGCTTCTCAAGATAAATATTACAAAAAGAAAACTGTTCTGAATGATGGTTTCCCACTATGCCTGATGCAGAAGTCTGGTTATGAGGATCCTCGGTGGCATCACAAGGATGATTTGTATTACCCTCTCAGTAGCTCTAGGCTTGAACTTCCCCTGTGGGCATTTTCTGGTTTAGATGAGAGAAATCAGGCGAGGGGAGTAAAAGCTAGTGTGCTGTCCGTAGTTAGGCTTAACTCTTTGGTTGTCAATGACCAAGTCTCATCAGTTCCTGATCCCCGTATAAAAGTTCGTGGTAGAGAGAAGTACTCTTCAAGGCCTGCTCGTCCATCACCTGCTCGTCCATCACCTGCATCTAGTGACTCCAAGAGGGAATCAGTGGAAAGTCATTCTCAATCAACAGCTTGCAATGGTCAAGATTTGCAGGAATTTTCGGGATCCGAAGCATCTTGTATCGCTCCCAAGGATCGTCTGTGTACAGTCGATGATTTGCAATTGCATTTGGGAGATTGGTTCTACATGGATGGGGCTGGGCAAGAACAAGGACCTATGCCATTTTCAGAGCTCCAGATACTGGTGGAGAAGGGTTTCATAAAGACCCACAGCAGTGTGTTCAGAAAATCTGATAAAGTTTGGGTCCCTGTTACCTCTATCGCAAAAAATCCTGAAACCATTGCCAAGCTTCGTGGGAAAGACACAGCCATGCCTTCAGATTGTCAAGGCGTTGTAGTCTCAGAGACTCAGGAATTCAAGTGTTCTGTAATGGGCACAAGTCTAAGCTCGTTCCATGATATGCACCCTCAGTTTCTTGGTTATTTCCGAGGGAAACTCCATCAATTGATTATGAAAACATTCAAGAGTCGGGAATTTTCTGCTGCTATTAATGATGTTTTAGACTCTTGGATCCATGCAAGACAGCCAAAGAAAGAGAGTGAAAAGTATATGTACCAATCTACAGGTATGCATAACTACCAGAATCTAAATGCCATCTCGTCTCTCTTATTAACTCATGCTTTTTTCACTCAGTTTTCTTCATGTTATTCTTGGTTTTTGAACTTGGGGTTGTTTCCTTCTTTTCTTTATATCTCGTGGTTTTACCAATGTTCAATTCTTGCTGTTAAATGATTTTAACATTTTTCTCTCCTCTTTTATTTTTGGATCATAAACCCCAGAATTTGAATCATGCTATACGAAAAGAGCTCGATTGATGGCTGGTGAAGGTGGAGAAGATTCTGAAGTGGAAGATACAACACAAATGTTTCAGAAAGATGAGTTGACATTTGAGGATTTATGTGGGGATGCGACCTTCCATGTCGAAGGAAGTGGATCTTCCGGTACCATGGGGATTTACTGGGATCTGTTGGATGGTCGTACATTAGCACGGGTGTTTCATTTGTTGAGATATGACGTTAAATCACTTGCATTTGCTTCGATGACTTGTAGACATTGGAAGGCCACTGTTAATTCATACAAGGATTTTTCAAGACAAGTTGACTTATCTACTTTGGGTCCCAACTGCACAGATTCTAGGCTCTGGAGTATCATGGTGAACACTCTATGCTTTCGGTTTACAGATTCCGAGGAATTTAAATATTTTTTATTGATCTGACATGACATTCTCTTGCAGAATACGTACAACAAGGAGAAGATTGACTCTATAATTCTGGTTGGTTGTACAGACGTGACTGCCAGCATGCTTGAGCAAATTCTTCGTTTATTTCCCCTTATATCTTCTGTAGACATCACAGGCTGTCCCCAGTTTGGAGATTTGACATTGAACCATAGAAAAGTAAATTGGTTTGGATGCCAGCATACTCGATCAGGTGAATTGTATTCCAGGATAAGGAGTTTGAAACAGGTTACAGATGTTGCTAAGTCTAAAGGTTTAGGAGGGGATACAGATGATTTTGGTAACCTTAAGGATTACTTTGATCGAGTAGAAAAGCGAGATTCAGCCAATCAGTTATTCCGAAGAAGTTTATACAAACGCTCAAAATTGTACGATGCAAGGAGATCATCAGCCATACTATCCAGGGATGCTCGTATCAGGCGGTGGGCGATTAAAAAGTCAGAACATGGGTATAAGCGAGTGGAAGAATTCCTTGCTGCAAGTATTAGGGGCATCATGAAGCAGAATACTTATGAATTCATTGCTTTAAAGGTGCCGTCTGGTACTCGTGTCTATTGAATATTATGCCCGCTATCTTTTCTTTAGCATCTGTTAAAAATTAATCATATTTTATTTTTGGTTTTCAGGTTTCTCAAATCGAGGAAAAGATGAAAAATGGTTACTACGTTAGTCATGGTTTGAGATCCGTCAAGGAGGATATTAGCCGGATGTGCAGGGAAGCAATTAAGTATGGCTTCCTTTTTCTGTCTGGGTGGTTTCTTTTAGTACATGATTATACCAATAACTGGTCAAATCTTTTTCTTGCAAATTATGGATCTGTTACTTTTTTCTTTGTTGAGCTTCTGTTTGCTAAACAATTTGCTGAATGACTGCTGATGTATTTCTGGGTTATTGGGTTATAATTTCTTGAGTCAACAATTTTTTTCTTTCTATGTGCTCGCTTTCTAGCCCTTAATTTATTTGGCTGTCTGATTGCTTATTTCTAACTATAGGCCTTGCCGTTGAATATTTTCTTCTTGACTCATAGTTGTTAAGTAGGAGATAATCTGTTGTAAGAAAAGCTAAAAACTAATTTCATTTTCCTTACTCTGGTTTTGTAAATTTGCTTCTGATACTATCTTATGTATCCAGAGGGAGGAATCGAGGGGGCTCTAAAGACATGAACCGTATCATCACTCTATTTATTCAACTAGCCACACGTTTGGAAGAGGTTTCTATGGTTACTTCTTCATATGGAAGAGATGAATTAATGAAGTCATGGCAAGATGGTTCAGGGCTCTCATCAGCCTCTAAGTACAATAAGAAGTTGAGCAAAACAGTAATGGAAAAGAAGTATATGAGCAGGACTAGCGACACATTTGGTGTAAATGGTGCTTCTGACTATGGAGAATATGCATCTGACCGAGAAATCAAAAGGCGTTTGTCTAAACTTAATCGTAAATCCTTTAGTTCGGGAAGTGAAACATCTTCTGAACTCTCTGGCACTGGGAAGAGTGGGAATTTTAGCTCAGATTCAGCTTCAGAAAGTGAATCCGACATCCGCTCAGAAGGTCGTTCTCAAGACTTACGCATCGAAAAATACTTCACAGCAAATGAATCATTTGAGTCTGTTACTGAAGAGCGTGAATGGGGTGCACGCATGACAAAAGCTGGTCTTGTGCCACCAGTCACCAGGAAATATGATGTTATTGAAAAGTACACAATTGTTGCTGATGAGGAGGAGGTAGAACGAAAGATGCGGGTTTCTTTGCCAGAGGACTATGGTGAGAAGCTTAATGCACAAAGAAATGGCATTGAAGAGTTAGATATGGAACTTCCTGAAGTCAAGGAATATAAACCCAGAAAGCTTCTTGGCGATGAGGTTTTAGAGCAAGAGGTTTATGGAATCGATCCTTACACCCATAATCTCTTACTTGATTCAATGCCCAGGGAGTTGGACTGGTCACTGGAGGAGAAACATTCATTTATAGAAGATGTAGTCTTACGTACCCTAAACAGGCAAGTTAGGCTGTTCACTGGATCTGGAAACACCCCCATGGTATTCCCTTTAAGGCCTGTGATTGAAGAGCTCAAAGAGAGTGCTCGTGAAGAGTGTGATATACGAACACTAAGGATGTGTCAAGGCGTCTTAAAGGCAATCGAAAGTCGTTCTGATGATAATTATGTTTCTTATCGGAAGGTATAGCTTGATTATTCTTTCATAGGAATCCATCAGTCTATTTAGGATTATATTGGTTAATCTGCTTTGTTGCTTCTTTTTTTGTCCAAGTAGGGCCTCGGTGTTGTGTGCAACAAAACAGGTGGTTTTGGACAAGAAGATTTTGTTGTTGAATTTCTCGGAGAGGTGGGTTTCCAGATTTACAGTTTTATATTTGTCAGCTACTTATATGCTGCAGAAACGTTTTCTAAAGTTCACTGGATGTGCTGCGCTTTAGATATCGAAACATTCTCTTAAAGGAAGCTCTGAACATTGATGCTGACTTGTTTTGGATATTGTAGGTTTATCCGGTTTGGAAGTGGTTTGAGAAGCAAGATGGGATTCGTTCCTTACAGGAAAACAAAACTGATCCTGCGCCTGAGTTCTACAATATCTATCTTGAGAGACCAAAGGTATGAAAAAAATATGATGCTTTGGATTGTATTTTATTTTGTAGACCGTTTCCTTACATTTTTGTGTTGTACGGCAGGGTGATGCTGATGGATATGATTTAGTTGTTGTTGATGCCATGCACAAGGCTAATTATGCGAGTCGAATTTGTCACTCTTGCCGGCCTAACTGTGAAGCTAAGTAAGTTAAATTCTCCCCTCGGCAAGAATTCATTTTCTCCATAATTTTGAACTCAGAGAGCAGAACCAAGTTACAGCTGTTATAGTTTCATACATAAACTAGCCTGCACTCTCAGATCAATTCACACATACATTAATGGATTAGTTATAAATTTGTCTGGAACCCTAAACCACTAAACAACATTTGCTAATGATTGTATCTGCTCTGCTTCTACGTTTTTGGTAAGTCTAGTTATTTTCCTTATGCTTACCTACATTTTAAACTGTGGAATAGAGAATTTGTTGATGACTATTTTAATTTCTAATTAGTTATAGACAATCCACTCATTTCCCTTTTGTCATCTGGTGCTTCAGGGTTACTGCGGTGGATGGGCATTACCAGATTGGCATCTATGCAGTACGTCCTATTGAATATGGCGAGGAGATCACTTTTGATTATAATTCTGTAACTGAGGTATGTTTTTCCCTGCTCCTTCTTTTATCTAGTTCGTACTGTAGGATTGTATTATTTCATTGGGTTAAATCTTTATGTTTCCAGTCCACCCTCTAATGAATGATTCTTTATGAGACAGAGTAAGGAAGAATATGAAGCGTCTGTTTGCTTGTGTGGTAGCCAAGTATGCCGAGGTAGCTACTTGAATCTCACTGGTGAAGGTGCATTTCTGAAGGTACTTGTGCTGTTAACAAATATAGGTTGTATTTCTGGTATCAAAGATACGCGAGGTTAATGATACTGTCTCTGTTAATGGAGCTTAAAGGGCTAGAAGTTTGTTGTATGCGCTTGTTCACTACTTAGCTAATTAGCTCCTTTGTAGAGAAGTTTGCAATATCCTTTTCTTTTGGTTCTTGAATGTCGATTTAACTTTTTGAACAATATTTGTAACAGGTGTTGAAGGATGAACATGGTCTACTGGATCGACACAGACTGATGCTGGAAGCTTGTATACTAAATTCAGTTTCAGAAGATGATTATCTTGAGTTAGGAAGAGCTGGATTAGGAAGTTGCTTGCTTGGTGGGTTGCCGAATTGGGTGATTGCATATTCTGCTCGTCTGGTTAGTCTTGAATCATTTTATGTTCGTTTGTCACAGCACTATTTATGGGATTACACCTTCTGACTGAACGTTTCTTGTGCTTAAGGTGCGATTCATCAATTTTGAGAGAACAAAGCTTCCCGAGGAAATTCTTAAGCACAATCTGGAAGAAAAGAGGAAATATTTTTCAGATATACACCTTGATGTTGAGAAGAGTGATGCTGAGGTTCAGGTGAGACTATTGCTTTTCTTAATCTCTTCCGGGTTCTTTCAATTGCTCATACCTTTTGTGCCTCGGAACTGCAAGGTAGCTTTAGGGTGTAGTAAAAGGTGGTTTGCTCCGTTTTTAACTCGTATATGCTTACTATATCTATAACTTTAACGTGACAGGCTGAGGGTGTCTACAATCAGAGGCTTCAGAATTTGGCTGTTACACTTGATAAGGTGATTGCAATCCCCCTTCATAAAAGCAAACATAATGTTTTCTGCTTTGCCTTCACACTTTTTGTGCGTTTTAAAATGATTCTCCAAAGGAAGATGGTCTCTGATTAGTGTTATACACAGGTAAGATACGTTATGAGACGTGTGTTTGGGGATCCAAAGAACGCTCCCCCTCCGCTGGAGAGGCTTGCTCCTGAAGAAACAGTCTCTTTTGTATGGAATGGGGATGGCTCCTTAGTTGATGAGCTGCTTCAGAGCCTGTCACCGCATGTGGAAGAAGGCATTCTTACTGAACTTGTATCTAAGATCCGTGCCCATGATCCATCTGGATCTGCTGATGTCCTTAAGGAACTTCAGAGATCGTTACTTTGGTGAGTACATCATCATGTTACTTATGCTTGAAATGCTCCTCTTATAAAACAGTAACTCACATTGAAGAATTTCCCATGAAGGTTGAGAGATGAGATCCGAGATCTCCCATGTACATACAAGTGTCGGAATGATGCTGCAGCTGATTTAATTCACATATATGCCTATACAAAGTGCTTTTTCAAAGTTCGGGTAAGTTCTTTGCTAGAATTGAGTGATGAAAGAACAAATCTTGTTGAACTTCTTCTGACAGATGGGTCTTGATATGTCGCAGGGATATAAGTCTTTTATCTCTTCTCCTGTACACATTAGTCCGTTAGATTTGGGGGCCAAGTATGCTGACAAGTTAGGTGAAAGTATAAAGGAGTACCAGAAGACTTATGGCGAGAACTATTGTCTCGGGCAGCTAATTTACTGGTATAACCAAACAAATACTGATCCAGATCTTACATTGGTGAAAGCAACCAGAGGTTGCTTGTCTTTACCCAACGTTGCCTCCTTCTATGCAAAGGCCCAGAAACCATTGAAACACCGTGTATATGGCCCGAAGACGGTGAAAACGATGGTTTCACATATGGTAATTCTCTCTTTAAACCACTTCTGAAATGCGTATCATCTGTTTTTCACTTTCCATGACATGGTTATTTTTTTGAATCCGTGTATAGTCCAAGCAACCTCAAAGACCATGGCCAAAGGATAAAATATGGACGTTCAAAAGTGCCCCAAGAGTCTTTGGAAGCCCGATGTTCGATGCTGTCTTAAATGATAACTCGTCACTAGATAGAGAACTGTTGCATTGGCTAAGAAACAGACGGCATGTCTTCCAAGCGACATGGGATAGTTAGGTAGTAAAACCCTTTCTTTTATTCAGCAGGTTTCTGTTTTGGGAAATCAATCAGTTTGGGGGCAATACACAGTTATCTAAGAGCAATACAAATCAATAGCTGCAAAGGTCCTCAACTTTCCCCATCATTCTTGTGTATAGCTTTGCCATATATGGGATTTTGGAAAATTGATAATAACTTTGGGTTAGGGCCATTGTTATTCTCATTAGAATAGGCTCACATAATTTTCAGACTAGGCTGTGTCCTTTCTTTTTTGTTACCTCAGTAATAATAGTTTTGTGTTCTTGGTTCCTAATTCTATTAAAGCTTGGCACCGAAAAAAAGGAAAAAAAATAATATAAAAGGTGAAATATATTTAGTTGTATGCAACTTTGCAAAAACCTTCGTGGCTGTTAAGCAACTCGGTCTTTAATCATCACTTGAAGCCAATTTTGGTCCTTCGTACACATCATACACACACAACAAAGCAAGATCCTCAAGTTATGGGGTTAAATAGAAAAAAACTGTTAATTGTAAAACAATATAGTACTACCTTTTTGTGATATCGAATCTCTAAATTGGTAACGTTGACTTTGAATTCCGACAGCCTGTATTCTGTATTCATCTATTCGTTTCGTTTACAGTCATTAATTTCATTTTTCATATATTATTTTCTTAGTTCTATCATTATTACAATTAGCCTTAAAACATATCGATATAGAATTACATTCATATTTCATACTCAAAACCTCTCAATACTCGTTTGTTACTCAAATAATCTCTCTAGCCAACTCTATGCATTAAGATTTGGAGCCGGACGCTGATTTGGAGTTTGTGTCATTAGTTGCGGAAACATTTAGTCTTGATCCAGTACCGGAGGTCATATCACTCATCCGCCAAATATTCTCCATCGTACTATCTTTGAACTCAGAGTAGTCAAATCTTATTTCTTTGTGCCTTCAAGTACAAATAGTATTGGAAAAAGGAAAATTTCATGTGATTGCACTATCAATGACAAGTGGGATTGTCTCCCTATATACTAAGAAAAATTCAGGTTAACAGGAGAAGACGCTACGCATTTTCTTTGCCGAGCTTGCAATGGTGATAAACATAAAGAATATAACAACGCTTCAGTTGAGATAAAAAAAAAAACCCTCTTCATCCAAAAATTCTCTTCAGCTTGTCTTCCTGCAAGAGTAGAAGAACAAGGGAATGCTATAGTTGTAATGATGATCTCATAGGGGTATTTAATTATTGCTCGGCTTGCGATTTCGCTATTAAGGTTTCTTGTGCGAAGAATCCACCAGTCTTATATTTAGACCATCTGAAGTGGCATGAGCGTATTCTTGTTCTGTTTCCAAGACATGTTTCTTTAACTTGCAACCTATGTTCCTTGGATGATTCAAGCTCCACTATCTATATATGTCCCCCTTGTGACTTTGTGGTCCATCTAAAATGTATCAACTTGCCACGTGTCATAAGAATATCTCGCCATCTTCATCGTATCTCTTTTACCTCTTCTTTTGACCAAGAAGATTGGTCTTCTGGTATTTCGCAGAAAGAACGGCAATGATTATGGGGCTATTCGTGTATCAAGGACGGTTGTTCGTATGCGGCTCATTCCAAATGTGCGACACAAAGCAATGTATGAGATGGTAAAGATCTTGGGGGAGAACGCGAAGAAATTGAAGAAGAAGAGGTTTAACCATTTGTGAGGATAAGCGATGGAATTATACAACATTTCAGTCATGAACATCATCATTTAAGACTTGATGAGGACAAGGAAATAGATTATGACGAGAATAAGAAATGTCAAGCATGCATTATGCCAATATATTTCGGTAACTTCTAATCGTGTATGCAATGTGATTTCACTATCCACGGAGAATGTGCAAATATTTCTCGCAAAACCGATACATCCACAGTAGCTTACTCTAGTGGGTGGCAATGACAGTACTTTGGAAGACAAGAATATATGCTCAGCTTGTCCTAGGTTGCGCACAGCTTGTTTCTTCTATAAGTACAGTAAAGAAGGATGTTATTTTAAGGTACACGTGTAGTGTGCCACAATTTCTGAGCCATTAGTCCATGAAAACCATATGCACCCTTTGTTCCTTACATCTAAACCAGGAGAGTGGAGAATATGTTCGACTGTGACTATGCTTTGTGTTCCGAATGTGCTACTTTACCTCAAAAGGTAAAAGGTGAGGTATAAGGATGATAAGCATATGCTCACTCTTTTATATGGGGTAAGGAAACAAGTATCATGACGTATTGGTGTGAAGTTTGCGAGAGAAAATTAAATTCGAAGGAGCGGTTTTATATTTGTGAAGAGTATTGTTGTGTCAACCTACACATTGAAGGGTATGCTTGGGATGGACTTATACATGAAACCCGGTTCATCGTGGTTCTACGACAACATTAAGGCAAGTGTTCTGCCCAATAATCAGCATATATCTCGACCTATTTGCTTCACTCCATGTCAAATAGTTTTACAGTTTTATGGGCTGATATTGTGTTCAACATTTTGTATTCGTAGTATTTTAGCCGCTTAATACTACTCATTGTCTTTGTTGCAAGATATATTATTGAATTCGTATTCCAGTATTGTTATGAGATGTTTTACTCAGAGAACTGGTGCTAATTCTTGATTGAGTTTTTTTTTTTTTTTTTGTTTATGAAGAATATGTGAAAGTTTGGTTGGAGAGACATCGTTATAATAGTCTAGAAACTCGAATTTAAATTGTAATATCGAATTTTGTTGTTTTAAAAAAAATCGAATTTTGCAACCTTTAAACTTAATTTTTCCAGTAATAAAAAAGTATGAGTTGTTAAAAATAGTTTTTTTTTTTTTGAATCGACATCTAAAAATGTGTATCTATCTCTTGTTCACAAAACAGAGAAATAGTTATACAAATATACGATTACACCATATATAAAATTTTCAAGAAAACATAATAATATCGAACAAACTTTGGTCTTCAAATTAGCTACCAACTTACCGGTAACGGTGGCTTCCTTCCTCCTCCTCTTCTTTTCTAGTTTTCCGGCGATCAATATCTTCCCGGAGTTAAAGAAACCAAAACGGCGTCTTCAGACAGAAAGATAAACAAAACTAAGACGTTGAACTTTCCTTGTCATCGTCATCGTCTGAATCATCTGAACTATCAATTCTCCGTTCAGCAATCGCCGGAAACAAACGTTGTCTAATATCCGGCGACGGTTGATAACTATCTGAAGTCGTCAGTTCAATATCCTTCTTACCAGAATGGTTCATCGTCTTCGCCGTTGTTTCTTTAACTTCTCTGCAAACTTTCTCCAACATAATCAAGAAATCGCGCACTATAGCAAACAAACGTAGCCCTTCGTTTTTCGCAGACTTGCCATGGAAATAATCAGCAGAGCTTTTCACTAAAGCCATGATTCTCTCTTCTTCTTCCTTCAACCATTTGATATCAGCATCAGCTCGTTCTATAAATCCAGCTAAAGCTCTTTCGAAATCGCTTTCTTTGTCCATTGTTTTCAAAAACTCTCTAGCATTTGTTAGCGAACCGCTTAGGTTCGTTAGTGTTGCACCTAATCCATCACCGTCTATAATTGCTGCTCTCTTGACATCTTCAAGCTCTGTGGTTAATCCTGTAACAACTTGAAGACCTGTGCTTCGGTAATGTTCGACTGATTTTGGACTAGAATCTGCGATTGTATCGTCTGTTTTAACACTAGAGAAGCTTCGGCTTGATTTCTGAAGGCGAAGAGATCGAACTCCTTCGGAACGAATGATCTCAAGAACAACAAAATGTAAAAGTGTTGTCTTGCCATCAGTTCCTTTGACATCAGAGAGTTTTAAGAGAGTGTCGAGTTTGAAAGCTTGCGCTTCACCCCGGAATGTTCCTACGTTCATTCTGTTTCCTGTCTTGAGAACTGCTTCTAGTAGTTTTAAGAACAATCTACTGTTTCTGAGTTTCTTGCAAGCAACCTCAACACAAAAGACAGATTTGTAAGGTTTTGATAGATTATTTATTTTCAAGGGTCTTTAGTTTAGGGAGTTACCTCTAGAGTTGCGAGAGATTCTTTAAGGCCAGAGACTTCTTCTTGAAGTGAGATCATGAATAGAAGTGATTCTATACGTTTGAATGCAAATGGTATGTCAACAAGAATTTTCAAGAATCGTTCCGCGGGGCCAAGTAAGTGAAGATCTCCTGAGTATAGTCTAAGTTTGAGTTCTTCTTCTGAAGTTGGAGCCATCTTCAGCAATGTTTGTAGCAGCTCCACTGGAAGCTCATTACCTTATGACACAGAAGAAGAAAGAAACACTCAGTCCTACAACAAATATATACCAATGTTAAAGCCAGTTAGATTATACCTTCTTTTATTGCATCAACAACTTCCTCTGATGTTACATTCAAAGCTCGAAGAAGAATCGATAAGTTTTGAGCTTTCCTAGGGTCAATTATCTGTATATATTGCACAGGAGATTCACGAGCCGAATCACTCTTGTGACCAGTTATGTTTTTGTTCCCATCATTGTAACCAAATAGAGTCTCCATCATCTCTTCATTGAACCTAAAAGCAGAACACACAAGTTAAGCAAACCCCGGAGACAAAGTTAAAAAGAACATGATTCAATTCGAACTGAAATTTAAACTCTTAACTGGAATGAACCGGCGCTAATCTCATGCCAAACCATTTTCTGATCAGGTTTAGCCATTTTATCCCAAAAAAATGGCTTCAGTTTTGTTTTAGGAGCTCCAGTTTCAGAATCAACATCAGATGCATCTCCAGAGGAACTATGTCCTTGACGTTTTGGAGCTACACCTTTTGGTGGTGCAGGTGGAGGACGAGCAAGTACTTTAGGTGGTGGAGGAGGCTGAGGTTTAGGAGGAGGAGGTGGCGGTGGCTGTGGAGCTGGAACTGGAACTGAAGCTGGAGCTGGAGCTGGAGCTGGGGGAGCTGATCTTCCAGGAGGAAGCTTCAATGGAGGAAGTCCAGCGGACGATGACGACGCATCAGCTGTTGAAAACTCATTACCATTTCTCTTAAAAGACACTCTTGAAAGAAACGATCTCTTCTTGGAACTACTAGCACTGAACATTTTCTGGTTCGCGATTGCAACGGTAGGCGAATTCTCATTAGATCCTGAAAGAAATTAAGTTACAATGTCATCAAAACAAGACTACAAAAAAAACATGAAATTTTTATTGACAAAAACACTATACCAGCTGATAAATTAGATAAACGTAGAAGTGGTCCTTCATCTCTTGGTCCATATCTATGACCAACCGCATTGTTCCGGTTGCGTCTGAAGCAACAAAAGAACATCAATGCAACAAGTACAAACGTTAAAACCGCGGTTGAAGCAACCGCGATGATAAGTTTCATCAAGAAATCATTCTTCTTCTCTCCTGGAGGAGGAGGAGGACCTGGAACACTTTGACTAGGCGCAACACTCGGTTTTCTCTTACTTGGACCGGCTTTTGATTTAACCGGTGTCTCAGCTTGAGTTTCATTTGGAGAGCTTGCAGGTGCAACCAAATCATAATTAAGAGGAACTGGTGCAGGTCCTGGCGCGAAACCTGGCGCAGGTCCTGGTGCGAAACCTGGCGCAGGTCCTGGTGCGAAACCTGGCGCAGGTCCTGGCTCGTAACCTGGTGCACGACCAGCTCCAAAATTTGGAGCAGATACACTAAACTTTTTTGTGTAACTGATCAGCTTCCTTCTTGGATAGCTTGTAGATTCACTAAGAGATCCTCCAAACCAATGCCAAGAACTGATCTCATGTCTTGAATTTAGAATTTGATGAGTCTTCTGTTGTGTTAATTTTGTGTACTCATATGTTGCTTCACGATAGATATAAAGAAGACAATCTTTGTTCTTATTATATAATTCATTTCTGCAATGGTTCCATGTTTGCTCTGCCTATCAGAAATGAGATATGCGTCAAATGAAACATAAGCAATATATTCAAAACCTAAATCATCATTTGAAAAGATTAACGAACAAAGATAATGAAATTACCACATTGCCATAATCAAAAGCGTTTTGATTCAAGAATCGTAAGAGGTTAGAAGCGTATCGAGCGATTAGCTCTTCGGAAACACAAACGAAAAAAACGAGAAAGATCGCTAAAAACGCTTTTCTCAATCTCCCCATTAACTTAGAATTGCGTTTCTCATCTCACCCAATAATATAACGCTGGTTGATCTCGTTGCCGTACTTCGCCGGAAGCAAACCGCCATGCAGAAAAGCTCCGAAGCTTTCCGAACGCTTTCCTACGGCGTAGAACAATCGCAACCACAAACAGGGAAAATTTCTAAAAGAAAAAGAAAGTTGAAATTTTGGAAGCAAATTTTTTCAAAAACGAAAGAGAAGCTCTGTTTCAGATGTTTTTTTTTTTTTTAAGGGAAGCTTATTTTAGAAGTTGTGACTTGTTGTTGTGAGTAACAGAAAACGAAGATAATGTTTTATGTTTGTTATTTTGGTTATTGTCTTTAGTTGTTCTTTTGAACTAGGATGTTTTCTAATAACATTTTTAGATGATTATTTATATACTCTTGTGGTATAAAATTTGTTGACGTTAATAAGGTAAAAAAGAAGTCTATGTCTTTTTTTTTTGTTAAAAGATAATATGTTTATATTTGTAACTAATTAATATACAAAATACGCTATGTTTTGTATATATGTTTTACTATAATTCATTTGTTAAACAATTTTTTAAAGAAACTAACAGTTTTGATATTTAATCTAAATTCCGTCAAGTTTTTTTTTTACAATCTTTTATTCACTTTTTGGATAAGTTTTTTTTAATTCAAATATATATGGTTCTATATATATAATATAATAATACTACATTTTAAACAATTAATGGGTATTTTTTGTCATGTACTACATCATCATTAGTTCTTATCCTATTAAACAAGAAATTTATGGTTTATGACCAAAGAATCCGTACAACATTAATTTTAGGATACTTGATCACTCATAACTCATTAAAAACAGTGTTAAATATCTCATCCAACACAGTTGATAATATCATAATACCTACAGCAGAATAATACATGTTTGAAGGACACATTTTAAGTGAATTCGCATTGGATCTATTTCATTCATTAAAAGTTAACAAAATAATAATATCTAATTACAAAACTTTTCAAAAAAAAATATATATATATATATTAAGATATGGATGTTCTAAATATAACACTCCCACGTAAACTGAGAAACAAAAGATTGTTACACAAAACTTGGTAAGCGTAGACGTAGAGTGAAAAGAAAAAATAAGTATGGAGATATGGTCAATCATCTTGTGTTCTCTCTTCCTTTCTCGCCTTCTCCATCTCCTTCTTCGGCAACGGCCACTCAGTTGGTGAGTCTCCGGGGATGGTTATCCCGGAGAATCTATCGAGAGAGTAAACATTGATGTTTTTTAGGAAATCAGGGTGAATGATATCGGTGTGTGTCTCAGTGAAGAAGGCTCCTTTTATCGTTGCATTTGATGGAAGTGCCTTCTACTCGTTTTGCCAGTGGATAGAAACGAGAAAGAGTCTCAGACAAAGAGCTTTTTAGATTCTCGGAGATGATCTCCTGCGATACGGTGACGAGACATTCAGCTTTGTAGAAGAAGATCATTGTCACATATATTGGAGGGCAGGTGAGATCGAGCATGGAAAGTTGAAGACGACCAAAAGGTGAAGGTGAAGAAGCATATTAGGGATAAATGTCTCACATCGAATGTTAGAAGAGATCATAACTAATATATAACATCGGATGCTGGAAGAGATCATAACTAATATATAAGTGATATGGGCCACTGCACTCATTGTCAATTGATTTTGAATTAAAAGCCCATAATCTAATAAAGTCTTGATCACATCTCTAGCCATTACCTCTACCTTTACTTCCATCGTGTTCTTTCTAAACTTAAAAACTTAATCAATGGGTCTCAGATGAAGTAGATACGTCCCTTTCCGAAGTTGTATTTTAATCTAATTATAATATGAAAATTGTAAAAGGTATAAGAAAAAACATAAGTTTGTCTAATTCTCCCACCCGAAAGAAAATCTCAGAATTTGCGTTTGCCAAACCATATTACTATAGGGGAATACGTTTTTTTTTTTCTAAAAGACCTTTGAACTCATTTGGCCTTTGAGCAGTTGTCATTTGGCATATTATCAGTCCCTCCAACTCATAAGAGTGTTAGAGGTTCTTGATAAACTTAAAGCCAAGTGGGTTTAAGAAACCATACATGCGTAATTGTTGTTGTTGTATTACGTTGTGTGACATATCACACAAGTGACAAAATAGAGGAAATACTGAACACATCACATTTGTCTCACCTTGCATGCACTTGCTCTCCTTATCAACTTCCTTTTAATTAGTTTTAAAAATGTATCTATACCTTCAAAAATCATCAACATTGATTTGACAATACTTTAAAAGTAGAACTAGGTTTCGAATTGTGTTTAAACTAGCTTTAACCTCGTACGGAGAAGTATAACATTATCAATAAACTCATAATATTTTTTGTAATGACTCGTTTTTATTATATAAGGACGTTAAAATTATAATTAATAATATACAAATCGTCACCAAGCAATATGTAATAGTAGTCATTGTAAGGAATTTGATTATCGAACCCCCTATTTAAAACATGTTTAGGAAGAGAGTACATTTTCTGGTAATAAAATGGGCAGAAAATGGATAATGATATGATCACACTTTACTCAAATATTTAAGTTCACACTATATATTTAAAAAGAATACTAGAATAATAAATTAATATATTAATATATTATTTTCTATATATATATTATAAGATTATTAATTCATAATATTATTGAGACTATATATTTATATGAGTTTTTAAAAAATATTATTTTATTATCTTAATCTACTAATTTTTACATTGCTTAAATTAGACCTACATAATTTTATTATTTTATAGTTAGATGTTCTACTGTATATAAGAAAACAATCTCAGATACAAAATATGAAATTTGTTAGATTTTGAGTGTAAACAAAGGCTAACTAACATTAACAATTTAATATTCTAGACAATGAATAAAATCACTACACTAAAATAATTTAAAGATAAACAAAACCTCTATAATAGAAATACACTAAAGAATAATTCAGCTTTCTTCTAAAACTCAAATCATGTATGTACAATTAATCTACCTTCGTAACATCAATTATTGTGAATAATATAACCTAAGATTTTGGTTTCCTGTTTAGAAGACTGGTTTGGGCTGTTTAAAACAAAAATAAAGAATTTGGCCCATAACCTTTTTTTTTTTTGGTTAAACTTTTTCATTACTTAAAATCAAGGGACATAGTTCGACAATGCTAGGCTATCTACTCTGCAGTTTTCGCTTCGTGGAATGAAGAGAAAAGAGATAGCTTCAAACCGTAGTGATATCTCTCTAATTTCCTCGAGGATGCCATAAAGAACCGTCGAGAGGGCTGAGGAGTTGAGTGTTTGGACCAATTCTAGGTAGTCTGAGTGACATACCAATCGTGAGACGCCAGCTGCGGTAGCGGCGAGCAGGGCTGCTCTGAGAGCCAACGCTTCTGCAGTTATAGCAGAGGGCACAAAGGGCCTAACATCCGAACCTTGGAGGATCGGTTCTTTCTCTGCGTTAATAAGTTCCCACCCCAGACCTGCTACTTCCTGATCCGACTTCCATGATGCATCAGAGAAATAGCTTACAAGTGTTTGTTTTTCTAGATGCGTCGGGGGGGGGGGGGGGGGGCTTGGTTTTAAGGGGTTGGGTAGGAGAAGAAGTCGAGCTCCGTACCAATTCCGAGCTTCTATAATGGCTTTAGTTATTGTTTCTTCCATTGTCATTGTCTTGTTTTCGAAAACCCTTAGATTCCTAGCTTTCCACAGGTACCACATGATCCAAGGGGGGAGTGGTACTGGACCTAGCCCTGTTGGTGGAAGGTTTATGAGGTGTTTTGCTTCCTGCAGTAGCTTTTCCATAGAAGTGATTGTCGTAAAGGATGGAAGTTGGGATATTGGACTGAGCTCCCACACTTCCTTGGCATAAACGCAATTCCAGAAAATGTGGAGGGCAGATTCCTCTTCGCCACAACATTTGCAGGTTGTATCAGCTTGCATACCCCTGACCGCTAGAGCTACTCCCACCGGAAGAGCGTGATTTGCAGTCTTCCACATGAATGTTTTTAGTTTCGGTGAGGTTTTGAGCTTCCAAATGTTAGCTTGCCAGTTAAAGATCTCCTCATGAACCGGTTGTCTGTGCTTTTTTGCTGTCAGGTATCCCGATTTAGAGGTATATGTGCCTGATCTATTGAAGAGCCATCTTTGGCTGTCCCTAAGAGGGAAAGGGCTTAGGTAGATTTTTCTAATTTCTTCCTCATGTTGAGGCAATAGAAGTCGGATAGCTTCCATGTTCCAAGCCTTAGGGGAGGTAGAGATCAAGTCGCTGACAGAAAGGTCAATGTTTCCTTGATTCGGGGGCCCCAAAGGGCTGGCAGGAGCACTGGTTGACAGCCATGGTGTTCTCCACATTTTGATCTGGGTGCCATCGCCCACCAACCATCCTAATCCCTGTTTGAGGATCTCTCTGCCAGCTATGATACCTTTCCATCCATGTGAGGCATTAGAGGGTGTAGTAGTCTCCATGAAGGAGCAAGAATGACAATATTTGCCCAACAAAACCTTAGCAAGCAGGGAGTTTGGATCTTGAATAAACTTCCAAGATATTTTTGCAGAAGCAGAAGGGGGCCTAGGCTTTCGCGAGATTGAAACCTTCAATGATGCCCATAACCTTTTTTAAATAAACAAAAGTTGTTGAAACATAACAGCTCAAAGATAACATAACTAATACTAAACATTGCACTACAAGGAATTTTCATAATTTTGATGTCCCCAAAATTTTAATATTATTGCTTGTTGGGTTTCATTTCAGGGCCTGACCTACCTATTTATAACAACATCAATACTGGTTTCTTGTTAGGCTACATGTTTGTTTGCTTGCTAGTGTGTAGTTTGCTTAGTGGTTTTTCCTTTTCTTTGTTTTCTTTAGCTTTTGTGTCAGGATTGTTCAACCCTATTCTTCTTCCCCGTTTTATGACAATTATGTAATCTTTTATCGTAATTCTTCGTTATCAATACAAAACCAAAAAGTTTATCGAAAATAACCTAAGATTCTAAAATTTAAATTCACAACAATGGCTGATTGTAATGTCCCTAATAATTAATTACAGAGTGAATATTTCACCTGCTCTTCGATTTAATCAAAAAAAAAAAGAGAGCCGATTTTAAGTTAAATCACACGAGAACCTTTTGCAGAATCGGCTACAGAAAAAAATCAAATCTTTTACATATCAGGAAAAGTCATCTAGAGAGGTGTAGCTCGGTTATGTTGTTTTTCTTCAAATTTGCTATGGTCTAAGTGGTTGACGACGTAACAATTTCAACTGAAATATCTAGCAAAAGCAGCCTTATAGCACAACCAACTATTAAATAAAACAAAAAGTGGGAAAAGTAGGAAGAATAGGTTCTTATTTAAGCAACTTAAAAACGGTTTTTATAGATTTAAGGAACTCTAGTTCTCCCTATCATAATTTTATTGGTCAACCTTTTATTTTTAATTAAAACATTTAATTGTTAATGTGAAGAACCCAACAAATATCTGAACAATGGAGGTGCTCTTATCTTTATTTATTTCCACTTTGTACTTTTCTCAATGCTTGGTGGTACTTAGCACCGTTGACTTTCCATCCACATTGCGAAGCCAATTTATTACTTTGTATATCTTATTCAGTTGCTCCATGATTGTGGGACTTCGCATTAAAGCCACGCGTTATCAAACGACTTGTCTAACTTTTTTTTTTTGTAGGAACTACTTCTCTAACTTGTATAATGGTTTCCTTCTTTTTAAAATTTATTTATTTAAAAATAAATTATGTTATAATAATTCCATATTACTAATAATATTATGTTATATTAGCATGCGTTCATTGTTGTTGTTGTTGTATTACGTTGTGTGACATAGGCTGGGCAAAATACTCGTTAGATTCGATTCGATTCGATTCGGTATTCATTTTGATTCGAATAAAAAAATCCGAATATTCGTAAAATTTCGAAGCAAAACAAATATCAAAATATAGTATTCGTAAAAAACGAAGCAAATAACAAATATCATTTTCAAAAATACTGAAGATTCGCTTCGATTCGGATATATAATATAATTATAAATATATATATATATATATAATTATAAATATATTATATTATTAATTAGTTTTATATAGATAGTATTATTGAAATATTTTATATACTTGTATTAGTATTTTATTTTATTTTTATTTAGATATATTTTGTTTGTAGATTTGAGATTAAAAAAAAATATGTTTATCTATTATGTTGTTACTATATTTATTTTGTAAATAAAATATTTTTCACCATATAATATAAGTATCATATTTAGTTTTTAGAAATTAATTTGAATATTTTTTAAAATATATATTATTTTATTATTATTTTAACAAATCGAATAATTCGCGAATACCAATAAAATTTCCGAATATTCAAAATTTTCCGAATCAAAGCGAATTTCTAATTTAAATATTAAGTCGAAACAAAATAAATTAAGAATACTATAAATTTTCTAAATATTTACTTTATGTCCAGGCCCAATGACATATCACACAAGTGAGACAATAGAGGAAATACTGAACACATCACATTTGTCTCACCTTGCATGCACTTGCTCTCCTTATCAGCTTCCTTTTAATATTTCACCTGCTCTTCTATTTAATCGAAGAAAAAAGAGAGCCGATTTTGAGTTAAATCACACGAGAACCTTTTTGCAGAATCGGCTACAGAAAAAGTCAAATCTTGTACATATCAGGAAAAGTCATCTAAGAGGTGTAGCTCGGTTATGTTGTTTTTTTTCAAATTTGGTATGGTGTAAAGCATCTTGAGCGCGAGTTTTAATATGGGGTTCTAGAAAAAAATAATTAAAATAATTAAAATTGATCAAAAGAAATGATAAATGTTTAGAACCGGTTCCAAAACAAAAATACCTCCATTGGAGGCTATTAAGAAGTTCTTAGATGAGGTTCTTAACATAAAAAGCAAAAAAATTAAATCAAAAGTCTAATTTATACTAAGAACTGGTTCTTAAAGAAGAGATTTTAGAAATGTTAAGAACTCCATGTGTCATCATCTGGTTGGATGGAGATATTTTGACAAAAAAAAACAAAATCTTCTCGTTTTCTAATTTTCTGGATCATCTATTTCTCAGTTTGGTGTAAAATAACTTGATTGCAAGTTAAGAGTTAACATCAAATTGAAATTTGAATTTGTCACCAGAGAAAATAAAAGCCGTGTGTGGTGATGGAAACTCAAGATTTCAGTCTCCGACGAAGTCTGTTTTTGGCGTTCTGTGTTGCCTAGGCTGGTTTTTTATGAAACTCAAATCCTAATTTTGTCAATCCTCTTCATTATTATCTCCCTCAGATTCTTGATCGATCATCTAATTTTATAGCTCGTCGATTAAATTCGTTGTCTTTGCTCAATTCTATTGTTGATGATGTGTTTGCCATTGAAATTTGTGATTAGAATTTTTAGCAATATTGATACAAGAACTCAAATTGGTGATTGGAATCATTAGTTAGGATCTCACCGTTGGAGGAGATAAAATTTAAGAACTCCTATTTAAGTTTTTAAGTATGATAAAAGCAAAATTTAAACTTTAAAAATTGTTAAGAAACTCTCTTGAAGTTCTACCGTTGCTGATGGTCTAACTTGTATAATCGTTTCCTTATTTTTAAAATTTATTTATCTAAAAATAAAATTATGTTATAATAATTCTATATTACTAATAATATTATGTTATAATAGGGTAACAGATAAAAAAGAGTATTATATAATTTTACATGACTAGTTTCATCTCAGCTTGGATTTTGACTTCACAAAATAACTTTTAAGAGTATTATACATTGGACCAGTTTGTAAGGCTACTATCAAATTTGGAGAATCATGTCAGAACAAGTTTATCAAAGATGTGCATCCAACCATTAATTTTTCTCAAAATTATCAGAAAATTTGAATGTTTATATAACTTGAATTACAATGAGAGCTTTCACTCTTAACTCTACAAGAACAATGTTGGTCAATAAAGGGTCTCTTAAAATTTTAAAAATATGTTTTTAATTTTCTCAAAAATAATTGCCAAATCAAATAGAAGCAAATGACATAAGAGTTCTTACAATGGTGATAATTTCTTTTAATATAAGCCATAAAAAGTTTCTCTCCTGTTTTATATTTTATTTATTAATTTAATTTTTGAAAAACTCTCGCTAAAAGCCCCCGACGGTGGTCTAAATAGATTATGCTCATATCTACTCGTAGAAGGGATATTACTGCACTCTCTAAAAGAGAATGGCTCCTCGACTACAAAAGTAAACAAAGCTAAAGGAGACAAAAGTTGGAAAACACACACACACAAAACTAAGAAAATATATGAAAGAGTTATCTATGAAAAAAGTTTGATCTCTTTAAATTTTCGGGTCTTCAAGCAATAATGTCTACACTAGAACTACTACGTTGATTTTTCTCAGCAAAAATTCAAGGTCAGGCTTGGTCTCTTCACAACTAGTCCAAGGCCAAGAGTAGTTAGGTAAAATCGAACATATGGGTTCTACTGCCAGTATTATTTTAAAACGTGTTATGTTAGGCACTCGTTAGTCCATGGATCAACATCTACTGTCTAATCGTATATGTAAATATCTAGCTGAATTTAGACGGACAAAATACTTTTAGAAATGTATATATATATATATATTCACAATTATGTAAATTTTGGATAAATATAGTATTTAACCATCATTTTCAGATGGATAAAATTTACTAAACTTATGATTATTGTTTAAAATCAAAACTTTTTGAAAATTCTGTTTAGAATGTCTATACATCTGAGTAGATCATATAATCGGACGTTTAAGTGTCCGAATTAATTAAAACTGCATAGATTACTATATATATATACTCCATCTAATTTATTTTATATGTCATTTAAAGTTTTAATATTTGATTCATTATACGAATTGGTGTATATTATTATTAAAATTTCTAATAATAACTTTATTATTTTAACGTAATGATCCAAGATAAAAGAGACAAATTCATTTTTTTTAATTAATGAGCATAAATCTTAAACTATATATTAAAAATGAATCAGAGGGAGTATCATGAAGTTTAGAAGTTCGGCTAGCCCGTAAAGCATAGAACACTGGCTGCATTTAAATTGACAGAGAATTTTCATTTTCACAAAAAAAAAAAAATGCCGAAGCTTAACACTGTAAGTTTCAGAATTTGGTTGCAACAGAAACACTTTAAGAACCTTTTTACAGAATTTATTCCAGCAGCAAAAGTTGAACTTTTATTAAATCAGGAAAAATTCTTGAAAGGCGCCTCCAGTTGTGTTGGGTTCAAATATGGTCAAAGAGTCAAAGACTCAAAATGTTTCGAAGTAAGGATAAGAAACACCACTTCTTTATTTTCAACGCTCACCCATTTGGTTTATTATTGATTATTGATTATTATTTTGGTTTTATTCAGTTGCTCCCAAACTTTATACTAAGACCGTTGACTTTTACCCAATCAAAACATACAAATTATTAATTTCTGAAGCACAAGTGGGATGATATAGAAAGTTTAACGTGGAGCGGGGCATGATGTCAATCCCTGGAAAATATAAGTATTGGATTCTGAAGTGAACTTGATTATTTATAATCTATGCTCATTTTTTAAGCATACCAGTTCACCTGGATAACATTTCTCTGCCTTATATCAAGAATAAAAAACACAAATATCTCCGTCTCTCTTTCTCTCTTTTTGGTTTCCACTAATGGAAATGTCTCGAATAGATGGAAATCATGAGAACGGCAGCAAGACTGATGAAAATAGAGACGATGATGATGATGAGAAGCTTAAGTCTCAATGGGTTGGTATTGAAAGATTACCAACGTTTGAAAGGATCAATACTGTTTTGTTTAGCAAAAGAGATGAAGAAGGGAAGAGAAAGGAGAGACAAGTTCATGATGTTTCTAAACTTGATGATCTTGATAAACAGTTCTTTATTGATGAGCTTATTAGACATGTTGAAAAGGATAATCTACGTTTATTGCAGAAAATAAGGAAGAGAATTGATGAGTAAGCCACACTTTTAAGTCCTTAGTTAATACCATTTTGTGTTTAAACTCCTTTATACATATCATTTATGTTTGTAGAGTTGGGATAGAGTTGCCAAAGATTGAAGTGAGGTTCATTGATGTTGTTGTGGAAGCAGAGTGTGAGGTAGTTTATGGAAAGCCAATCCCAACTCTTTGGAATGCTATTGCAAGTAAACTATCTGTAAGTGTACTCATTTACTAGCTTTTACTTGTTTTGTCTTTTTTTTTTTGTTTACATTTGTTTCTGAGATTGAATCCTTTCTACAAATTTTGATTTTTGACAGAGATTTATATGTTCAAAGCAAGAAAAGAAGATAAGTATCTTGAAAGGTGTTAGTGGTATCATAAGGCCTAAAAGGTAGATTCTTGAAGCAGAATTGTCTAAATCATTTTCAAGAATGATTAGTTTTATTCAGAAGATTTAGGGGTTTTTTTCTTGCAGAATGACTCTGTTGCTTGGTCCTCCTGGTTGTGGTAAAACTACTCTTTTACTGGCATTATCTGGAAGACTCAATCCTTCTTTAAAGGTTTGGCTTGTTTTTTTTTTTTTTGATCATTGAAACGCTTCAACTTAAGGTTTGCTTCAACTTAACTTACAGACTAGAGGAGAAATTAGTTACAATGGTCATTTATTCTCAGAGTTTGTTCCTGAGAAAACATCATGTTATGTAAGTCAAAACGATCTGCATATTCCTGAACTTAGTGTAAGAGAGACACTCGATTTTTCGGGTTGTTTTCAAGGCACGGGAAGCCGTTTAGGTAAGATCAATCATACTTTCATATGTTTTCTTTTGCTGAGATCTTGCTGCATTGACCTTGAAACCACTAGTATTTTACTTCAACAGAAATGATGAAAGAGATCAGTAGAAGGGAGAAATTGAAAGGAATAGTTCCAGATCCTAATATAGATGCATACATGAAGGCAGCTTCAGTGGAAGGTTCAAAAACTAATCTGCAAACCGACTATATCCTAAAGGTATGATACTTTCATATTTTATTCATCTCTAATTTCTGCTCCTTATCATAAAGTTAATACTGCATCTGTGTTTCCAGCTTCTAGGACTCAATATATGTGCAGATACACGAGTTGGAGATGCTGCAAGACCAGGAATATCCGGTGGCCAAAAGAGAAGATTAACTTCAGGTAATTTTAACTCTGACACAATGCTTTGGGACTCTTTAAAACATATTTTCATATTTGGTTTATATGTAATCTACTGCAGGGGAGATGATTGTAGGTCCAATAAAAACTCTGTTCATGGATGAAATATCGAATGGTTTAGATAGCTCAACTACATTCCATATTTTATCATGTCTCCAACAGTTTGCACTTCTATCTGAAGGAACCATACTGGTTTCACTGCTTCAGCCTGCAACTGAAACATTTGAGCTATTCGACGATGTGATTCTTATGGGAGAAGGAAAGATAATCTATCACGGTCCACGGGATTTAATATGTAGATTTTTCGAGGATTGCGGATTCAAATGTTCAAATAGGAAATCTGTTGCTGAGTTCCTTCAAGAGGTATGAATATAATAATGTTATATACACTGGTCATTTACATATTAGCTAGATTTGGAACTTTGCTGTTGTGCTGCAGGTTATCTCAAGAAAAGATCAAGAACAGTATTTGTGTCACATAGACAAACCATACTGTTATGTCTCCATTGACTCATTTATTGAGAAATTTAAAACATCTGATCTTTGGTTACAACTTCAAGACAAACTCTCCAAGACATGTGACAAGTCTCAGACTCAAAAAGAAGCACTGTGTTTCAGAAAATACTCACTTAGTAAGTGGGAGATGCTAAAAGTTTGCTCAAGGAGAGAATTGCTTCTAATGAAACGAAACTCTTTTGTTTACGTATTCAAATCTGGACTTGTGAGTTTTCTTGAAGCTATACTTGTCTCTTACCAATACATTCTAAGATCCTTTATACCTTATTTTCTGCAGTTAATCTTCATTGGGTCCATTGCCATGACTGTTTATCTACGGACTGGTTCTACAATAGATGCTTTTCATGCTAATTATCTTATGGGTTCTTTATTCTTTTCTCTCTTTAAACTTCTTGCTGATGGACTTCCAGAACTTACATTGAGTATCTCGAGGATTGCAGTTTTCTGCAAGCAAAAGGAGTTATACTTTTATCCTGCTTGGGCTTATGCAATTCCTTCAGCTATTATAAAGATACCAATTTCATTTCTTGAAGCATTCCTCTGGACATTGCTAACATATTATGTCATTGGTTATAGTCCTGAGTTGAGCAGGTACTAACTTGGAACATAATTTTCAATGATAAACGCAACAAAAAAAAAAAAAGAAGCAAAGTTAAGAATTCTATTTTGTTTCTTCATTCAGGTTCATTCGCCAGTTCTTGATCTTCTTTGCTTTACACCTTTCATGTATATCGATGTTCCGTGCTATAGCTGCGGTCTTTAGAGATTTTGTTGTTGCCACAACGATTGGAACCATCAGTGTAATGCTTCTCTCAGTATTTGGAGGTTTCATTGTTCGAAAACGTAAGTTTGTTACTTGAAACTTAAATTACAAAGGTTCCATTGTATTAATGCTCTGTTCTTTTTCAGCCTCCATGCCTTCTTGGCTTGCGTGGGGATTCTGGTTATTTCCATTGTCATATGCTGAGATTGGTCTAACTGCAAATGAGTTTTTCGCTCCACGGTGGAGGAAGGTAATGAATCATCCTTCATAAGACTATCACATTTTTGTAGCTACGTTTTAAGTTCATTATTGATACTTATCATCTTTTTTACTACTACCATTAGACAACATCTGAAAATAGAACTTTGGGAGAGGAAGTTCTAGATGCTCGCGGGTTGAACTTTGGTAATAGATCTTATTGGACTGCATTTGGGGCTTTAATTGGCTTCACACTCTTTTTCAATATTGTTTTTGCACTGGCCTTGACCTTTCTCAAGAGTAAGTTCACAAGAGATATAAATAAGATGTAACTTAATGAAGTTAGTATATGCAATGAGGATTGAACTCTTTCTGCAATTTCAGCTTCACAGAGGTCTCGTTCCAAGGTTTCACGTGATAATAACACTAGAGAAAAAGATTATGAATCAAGTTCTAAAACTGCTTCCCAATTCAAAACTGCATTGCCTTTCAATCCCTTAACTTTCACATTTCAAGACATACAATATTATATTGAGACTCCTCAGGTAAAGGCCAAAAGAGTGATGTAACTTCTTTTGAACAAGACATATATAGGGTTATAATTTGTTGCTACCATTTCTGTTAAAAGGGAAAGAAGCTGCAGCTTCTCTCTGATGTTACAGGCGCATTCAAGCCTGGTGTCCTCACTGCTCTAATGGGTATGAGTGGAGCTGGTAAAACGACTCTGCTCGATGTTCTTTCTGGAAGGAAAACTCGCGGTGACATTAGAGGACAGATTCAAGTAGGTGGTTACCTTAAGGTTCAAGAAACATTTGCGCGGGTTTCAGGCTATTGTGAACAGTTTGATATCCATTCGCCTAATTTGACTGTCCAAGAATCCTTAAAATTCTCTGCTTGGCTTCGTCTACCTTCTAACATCAATTCAGAAACTAAGAAAGTAAGTCGAAATAAAGAAGTTGCCTTCCTTCCTTTAGCTTCCTTAGTCTTGAGTACATTTTCTTGATATGTGCTTTTAGGCTATTGTCAGTGAAGTTCTTGAAACGATAGAGCTGAAGGAGATTAAAGATTCCATAGTAGGAATTGTTGGAACTAGCGGTTTAACAACAGAACAACGCAAAAGACTAACGATAGCTGTTGAGCTTGTTTCCAATCCTTCAATCATATTTATGGATGAACCAACCACAGGGTTAGATGCAAGAGCTGCTGCAATTGTAATGAGAGCTGTGAAGAACATAGCCGAGACTGGCAGAACCGTTGTTTGCACTATTCATCAGCCAAGCATAGATATCTTCGAAGCATTTGATGAGGTATACACTTTTGAAAATTAATAAAAACAATTTATCTCACTTATAAGTGCATTGTGTGACCCTTCATTTGCAGCTGATTCTGATGAAAAATGGAGGAAAGATTATCTATTACGGACCTCTTGGAAAACAATCAAACAAAGTCATTGAATACTTTATGGTCAGTTTCTATTATAATATGGAAACTGTTGCATATAAACTATGGTCTATTCTTTATTTACAAGAATAACATTCAACTGTAGAGCATTCCTGGAGTCCCTAAAATAAAAGAAAACTCTAATCCAGCCACCTGGATACTAGACATTACTTCTAAGTCATCAGAAGACAAACTTGTTGTTGATTTGGCTCAAATATACAAGGAATCGACTCTGTTTAAGTAAGTCTATAAACAAAACATCACTTAATACTTTGAATATTGTATGCCTAAAACTGTTTCTGCCATTTTTATGTGTTTTTTTTAAGGGAGAACAACATTGTAATTGAGCAAATGAAAGCCACATCTTCAGGATCCGAAGGAGTCATCTCCTCTTCGAGGTATGCTCAAACGGGTTGGGAACAATTCAAAGTATGCCTTTGGAAACAAAATCTCTCTTATTGGAGAAATCCTTCATACAATCTCACTCGCATCATCTTCATGTGTATTACTTCTTTGCTCTGCGGCATTCTCTTCTGGCAAAAAGCTAAGCATATGTTCGTCTCTTCCCCCCAATATTTCTTAAACAGGATTTAAAACAGATAGTACAATATTCAAACCTTGTTTACATCTCTTCTTTGCAGAAACAATCAACAAGATCTTTTCAACATATTTGGCTCAATGTTCACTGTGGTTCTTTTCTCTGGCATTAACAATTGCTCAACAGTGTTATTCTGCGTTGCAACAGAAAGAAATGTTTTCTACCGCGAAAGATTTGCTCGTATGTACACCTCATGGGCGTATTCCTTAGCTCAGGTTTATTACAACATTCTCTTAAATCAAAACCATAAAGGAAGCAAGCTAAAAAACTCGTATATTCATTTATGTTTTTTTATGTAGGTGTTGATTGAAATCCCATACTCATTATTCCAATCTATTGTATATGTGATAATCGTATATCCTATGGTTGGCTATCAATGGTCTGTCCACAAAGTGGTTTGGAGCTTCTACACAATCTTTTGCTCGTTGCTCATCTTCAACTATTTTGGCATGCTTTTAGTCGTTGTGACCCCAAACATTCACGTTGCTTTCACTCTCCGCTCCTCTTTGTACTCAATCGTCAATCTCTTTGCCGGTTATGTCATGCCAAAACCTGTAAGTTTTTTTTTAACACAATCACCAAGTTTCTAATTTTGTTGTTGTGTAAAAGAAAAAAAAAAAGAGAATGAAATTTTGTTGATGCAGAACATACCGAGATGGTGGATTTGGATGTATTACTTGAGTCCTACGTCATGGGTTTTGAATGGATTGCTCACATCGCAGTATGGAGATATGGAGAAAGAGATTTTAGCGTTTGGAGAGAAGAAGAAAGTTTCAGCTTTCTTGGAAGATTATTTTGGTTACAAATATGATTCTTTGGCTCTTGTAGCTACCCTTCTTATTGCCTTCCCCATTCTCTTGGCATTTCTTTTTGCATTTTGTATTGGTAAACTCAATTTCCAAAAGAAGTGATCAATATTGTTGTCTAGATTTTAGAATTTTGGATTGTTTCGGGTTGGCTTTTTAGTGGTCGGACCTGCTAGATGGGCCTTACGTAGAGCCTTGAAGGCTTTGACGCTTGGATATATAATAATGTCAAGATTGATGTCTCGTTTTTAGAATTTTGGATTGTTTCTTTTTCAGTCTTTTTGTAACTTTTTCGTTTTGGTATTTTCATATTTTGAGATTTGTAGCTGAGAAAAAAGCGAAGATGATGGTAATCGTTATAAAAGTACGCAATTACTAAATAAATCTGCAAGATTGTAAAAGCATGTCTATTGATAAAAAAAAAAAAAATAGTAGAGTGTCTTTAAATACAATAATAATAAAAATAGAAAAAAATTCTCTTGCAATAGTGTAAAGTTTTGGTTTTTACACGGATATTTTAAATATAAAAACTAAGATATCTTTAAAACTTAATATTAGTTTATATTATAAACACATATAAAGAGATCACCAGTAAAAATGGTCTAAAAGTGTTTATAATCTAGTGTTAATTTTCTAAAATCATGGCCCGCGCGCTTCTCAATCTTAACGTGGAAGAAAAGGAAAACTAAGTTGCAAGTTGCAACAGTCTATGTTATTCGTCTTTTCCTGCATCCGAGAACCAAAAGTCCTGGTTAATTCATGCTATTTCGGAAAAGAAAATGACAATTTCCTTTTTTTTTTTTTATCTAACCCCAATAAAGATTTAAAAAAAAATAATATAAACGGAAGATGATAAATTATTTTAGAGCAAAAACAAATTACTTTAATCGTGAACCATGTAAGTGAAGTTCTTATCCATAGTTCGTAATAATTCAAAAAGTTGAGTACGTAACCACCAGTGATTATTCATTATTTATTCAGATATTACATAGTACACGCTCTCTATACACCACAAAAGCCACAATGGTTCATTCAATGAACCAAGGAAACATTCAGTGAACCAAAGAGTCATACTCGTCAACTAGAAGCTGTTCTTGGGACTTGTGCACCCAAGATGAGGAGGAGAGATCATCTGTGGACAAAAAGAAAGAACAAGTTGTCCTCTAGGCTCTAGGTATAAGTACATCAAAATGTTAGGTCAATATCTATCCACGTGATTTAACGACTTAATTATCTATTTGCTTTAAATATAAATCATTTTTTTGCTTTAAATATAAATCATTCCTATATAAACTGAATTCTTCTACAAAAATTCCTCAAGAGAGAGATACATAGTAAAGATGTGCAGAGGGGTTGAGGAAAAAGAGAGAAGAAGCGACGACGAAGACTGCCGGAGATTCTGCATGAAGAGTCTAAGAGCTCCGATGAGTTGTGAGCTATGCAGCGAGAACGCCGCCGTGTATTGTGAGGCAGACAAGGCTTTCCTTTGTAGCAAATGCGATCAATGGGTCCACTCTGCAAATTTTCTGGCTCGGAGACATGTCCGGAGCGTGATCTGCACGGCATGCCAGAAATTTACTCGTCTTTGTCTTGTCGGAGATAGTCTTAATGTCGTTTTACCGGAGACAAAGACGATAGCACGCCGTGAAGAAGATAGTAGTTATCATCACAAAGTCCCCATTGTGTTTCTTTGATTTTTGTTTTGTTATTTTCTCGTAATAAAGATCAAATCTTTGTAGAGTTTATGTATGTGAAAAAGTTCTTGAAAATTACGTTATAAAGTTTGAAAGTTTTAAAATTAAAACACATAGAAAAATACTGACCGAAATTTCAAGTTTGTTCTTTGGCATCACCACTTTTCTTAAGGACTTTGCTTAAGCCATAGATCTATTACTATTGCAACCACTTTATTTATTTATCAATTATTTTTCTAAAGACCAAAATGAGAGTCCATTTCGAGGAAAGTCCATAAGCAATTAGACAAAAATAGTAAAACAGATTTTTTTTGTTAGTAATATATAAAAGAAGAATATTTATGATTTTCTTTATCCATATGCCACCACCATTTACGGCGCTTTTTTTAAAGGTTTTATAATTTGGGGTCTTGTAGATATTCTCAAGATGAGATTTTTTTGTTACTTCTCCGACAAGAAACTGTTAATCCCTTGGATGGAATGAGATTTGTCTGCCATTGAGATCTCTTCGAAGAAAAAAGAATCATTAGTTCACATCATAAGTGACGGATCATATTCAAAGGTTTCTCTAGATTTCACAAATCTTCCTTTCACCCGTTTTCTCGTATCGGCTCTAGCTTTGCGTGATGCGTAACGTATTTGCTTCCCAAACCTAAAAAAAAACATGAACACTAGTTCTGTTTTCTTACAACGAAATTTAAGCTTACATGCGTTTTGATTTCTTTTGTTTGTATCTCTTTTTTGCCTCATCTCTTGATTTTGGATTAAAGTTGACTTCAACATTCGAATCACATGGCGAGTCTCCTATAAGAAACCCTGGAGATATCCCACAATCTTGGTAATCAGTCGCGCTGCTTTCTCCTGTGATGTTGGACATTGAAAGTGATAAGCTCGGAACAACATTCCCGGATAAAGCAGGAAACAGCTGAGAAGGTAGGCTTATGTTTTTATTCTCTTCCTGAAGCACAAGTATAATTAGTTTTTGTTAGAAACAGTTTAATTAATATGAAATTAACCGGAAAAAAAAAAGATAGAAAGAGACCATGAAAGATTTCTCGTACTGGTAACATTTAGTATGATTAGGTGATGAAAACCCTCTAATATCGTTGCTTGCATCAAAATTCAATGGTGCATCATCCAAGTTATTCCCTTCGCAGATCCAAACCAGAGCATCCCTGTGCATAAAGAATGGAATAGAAATAAATAAAATGGGATCTTTATCATAATTAACATTTTGACATATGACTTAAACAACACGGTACCTCTTCTATCACCTTAGGAAGGTTAGATTCCAAGAAGAATGGTCTTTGAGATTCTTGGTCTGTGTAACTGAAGAAGTGGATGAATAATCTAAATCATCTAACTCTTTCATTTTGTTAATCCCGAAAAAGATATCAGCAAATGGAGAAACCCAATTTGAAACAGAAGGTTCTAGGATTGAAGACCACATGTTGGTGAAATTTGCTGGAGAAGGACAACCAGAGTAAGGGTTAAGGTGCCCTAAACCAGAGCAGTTACTTGCGTCCCAATGACATTTTTGGCAGAGAGAAATCATCTCGTTCAGACAATGAATCGAAGCGGGATGCGAAAAGCATTTCTCGCACAATAAAGATCGTGTGTGTCTTTGAGACAGGGGATTCGCTGAATGTACACAAACGTCGCAGTTTAAACAGAGTTGAGCTGAATCAGATTTGCAATAAACTAGTGCTTGTTCAGTTGCACAATAGTTACATCCAGCTTCCATATTTCTTCAAAGAAAGCAAAACTCCAAAGAAAATATAGAAACAGAGCATCAATGATTCAAGCATACCGGACCGGTGGTTAAAGTTAGTTATTGTATCAACTTCCTAGTTATCATTGTTGAGCTTACTAATTTCATTTATCAACTTCTCATGACATGCATGTAGTATTGTAGACATCAATTAGTTTTTTTTTTGTTGGACGTCAAACACACTAACGACTACTACTCAACCATGCACAAAGGGTGACGTTGCTCTTGACAACCACTATGCCACGGTAGGACAACAGAAAAAAAAAAAAAAAAAAAAAAGAGACACTTAATGAAATAACGAAAATGTTTTGAAAGGTAAAGCTTCTAAATCAACCGGAAAACACTTGGAAAAGGTACAATTGGTTAATTTTCGTTAGTGATTTTTTTTTTCCCAATCCCTACGTCCAATTCCAGTTCTGAGCCAAATTCAAGATTAATCCAATCAAATGTGTTTCTTTTTTGTTTAATGCTTCCATTTAACAACAAGCTACTAAACGTACACATCTAACTTTTTAGATTGAATCAGAAAAAAGGAAATCATTTAAGGCCACTTATACGATTCATTTCATCAAAGCGTATTTCAAACTATCAGGATCACTAGTAGGTTCTCAAAATAGTGCCCTGTATTCCAACAAATTCAAACTGTCAATCTCAACTTCTTTTGGTCACAACAATTGTTTTTTTTTTTCTTTTGATAAAATGTGAATTTATTACCAAATGAACCAAATTTTTACATCAGTTTGGCGAGATATATAGTTTCTAAGGACCCAAAAAGGGATTAAAACTCTAATAGAAACATGGTGAAGAAAAATTGTTATACTACATAGTATCAAAATTTACAGTTTTACTTCTTTTGATCAACTACACTAGCATAACGGTTATAGCACCAGCAATAAAGCTAGTGTAGTGGACAAAAAGATGAAGAACTGTTAACTAACACTGCCGGCCAAGGTATACCACAACTAATAAATATTGAATCCAAAAAAACTTTTCAAAAATACAATTATATTTTTAAGAATTGTAATTATCCCCCACAATTTATAAAGGAAGGTAATAAATCCAATCAATTTTTTTTGTGAATTAACAAAAAAGCTTCGTAACAAATTCAGATCATTGATTTAAATAACCTCACTGGAACCCGCTAAGATAATTGTTTTAGTGCTTGTTTTCATCATCATATCATAAAAGTGTTTTACATAATACTTTTAATATAAATTTAAGATAATTGACAGAAGAAAGAATGATAAAGTGTGTTCCATATAGAGTGTAAAATCATTTTAACATACTCTAATCACACATGTCATATTCTAATTGACTAATTTAAAAAAAAAATTAAAACCAAGACACTCTGTATTTACATCACCATTGCAAATGATTTAAGACCATCGTCATCAGTGTCTTTATCACACTCTATTAAATTTAAGATCATCATCATCGTCATTAGTGTCATAACATTTACGCAAAATAACTATTATAAATGCTCTAAGTAACTATTATGAGTGCTCTAAGTAGTCATATAAAATAGCTTCATTTTATATGAGCAACTCTATTAGGGTTTTAATAAGTTTTTAATATTAAAAATAAAAACAATAAAACTTTTAAATAAGACAAGAATTTCATACGAAAAGATTGAGAATCTCAAATATCACTTACTCATATTTAATTGGTTCTGCATTTTTAATATTTCAATTTAATTAAAAAAACAAAATATATTAAAAAATCTTTAAAGTTTAAGATATCCAAAGAGCGGATGAGGTTGGTCTTACCTTACCTTTACTAATTATAACCAAACCCATCAACGAAAAGTAAAAAAAACAAACACAAACACACACACCAAAAAATAGAAATGACGATTGAGCTCATCTTCATACCTTCGTCGGAAATTGGTCATCTCAAACCAACGGTGAAGCTAGCAAAGCAACTCATTAACAACGACGACCGTATTTCAATCACCGTTATCATCATCCCTTCAACAAACGACGCCGGTGATGTTTCAGCCTATATAACATCTCTCTCTACAACATCTTATAACCGTCTCCGTTACGAAACCATCTCCGTTAAAGTTCAACCACCAACCGCAGATCTTGAACCAACTCAACACTACATCGAGAGACAAAAGCCGAAAGTGAAAGAAACTGTTACAAGAATCATCGATTCAACAAAACAGCTCGGTGGTTTCGTTGTGGATATGTTTTGTTGTTCCATGATTGATGTAGTTAACGAATTCAACGTTCCTACTTATATGATATACACATCAAACGCAACGTTTTTGGGAATCACACTTCATGTTCAGTTAATGTTCGATGAGAAGAAGTATGATGTCAGTGATTTGGAAGACTCGGTAAACGAGTTAGAGGTTCCTTGTTTGACTCGTCCTTATCCTGCGAAGTGTTTACCTCATATCTTTACTTCAAAGGAGTGGTTACCATTGTTTGTAGCTCAAGGTAGACATTTTCGGAAAATGAAGGGTATTTTGGTAAATACAGTTGCTGAGTTGGAATCTAATGCTTTGACAATGTTCAATAATAGTGATGATCTTCCTCAAGCTTATTCAGTGGGACCAGTTTTGGATTTTGAGAACGGCGATGGTGAGAAAGAGTCGGAGATTTTACGGTGGCTTGATGAGCAACCGTCTAAATCAGTTTTATTCCTATGTTTTGGGAGTATGGGAGGTTTTACTGAGGAACAAACTAGATAAATCGCCGTCGCTTTAGATCGAAGTGGTCACCGATTTCTTTGGTCTCTTCGTCGTGCATCACCTAATATAATGATGGAGGGTCCCGGAGATTACACTAATTTAGAGGAGGTTTTACCGGAAGGATTCTTGAACCGGACATTAGATAGAGGGAAGATAATAGGATGGGCTCCACAAGTGGCGGTGCTAGCGAAGCCGGCGATCGGAGGGTTTGTTACTCATTGTGGATGGAACTCGGTGCTAGAGAGCTTGTGGTTTGGTGTTCCGATGGTGCCTTGGCCACTTTACGCGGAGCAGAAGGTAAACGCGTTTGAGATAGTGGAGGAGCTGGGATTGGCCGTGGAGATGAAAAGGTATTTTAAAGGAGATTTATTGGACGGAGAGATGGAAATTGTTACGGCGGAGGATATTGAGAAAGCGGTTAGGTGTGTGATGGAGGATGGTGATGTTAGAAATAGAGTGAAGGAGATGGAAGAAAAATGCCACGTGGCGTTAATGGACGGTGGATCTTCGAAGATGGCTTTGCTAAAGTTTATTCAAGATGTGGTAGAGAATGTCGTGAATTAAATTGAATTAATGACCTAAGTGGTGGAGAAAACTTGGGAGGAACAGAGAGACTCACACGTTGACTTGGTGGGGAAAACTTGGGAGAAACAGAGAGACTTGTACGTTGACTATTTATGTAACTCAAGTTAGTTAGGTAAGTGTTTGAAGTGTGTTACGTTTCTACCGACAAGTATCATAAAATTGCATGTTACATTTCTAGAATTTGGTACTTAAAAGGTTAAACCTGCAATGTATTTCTATTATAAGATTGTATTAGTTACTAGTTAGCGTCGTGTAGGAATAATAAATTTTGTTAAAAAAGAAAAAGAGAGTATGTTTTATTTTATATTATTATGTTTTATTTTCTACAATTGTTTGCAAGTTCTACTGAAACACACATACACGTTTAGAAACTTTATCGGTTATACTTTTATCTGTTATATATGTGTTTATAGTATTTGAACGGTATACAAATGGTACAATTAAAATAGTTATTTATCATAATCAAATGGTGGTATCCTAGTGATTTCGGGTTGGATATATGCATGTTTTGAGATTTGGGTTCGACTACAATTAACCACTTAACCAATTGATAAAAGTTGCGCGAAAAAGAAACGGGACCTAAAGGAGATTAATAGTCGAAAGTCCAGAAACCTCTTGGATATCACCAAAAAAAAAAAAAAATTCACTTACAAATTGTCGTACACTAGATTTTATTACATTACAATTGAAATGGAAGGTTTCTTACTATAACCACATATAATTGACATCATCACCATAACTCTTCCTACACCCAAATCAAAAACGTCACAATATCTCTTAACAAACCTTTAGATTCAGACGGATAGATCATAGGACTTGTAGAGAAAACGATTAAGGTTTCCTCGGCGGCTACCATTTATTTTATTACTTTATTCTTTGCTCAATAATCCGACATGGTTTGCTTACGTGGGTTAACAAAGAACTTCATTTACTATATAAAGATATACATTGACTTTAGCAGTTCTGAGTCCTGACTAAACCCATCAAGTCATCAATCGCTTAATTATCTCTTCAACATGTGTTTCTTTTGTCATATCATTTACCTCTAGAAACATTCATATTAACATTTTTATATTATTTATTAATAAATTTTAAAAACACCGTATCTACTCTATTCATTTTTAAGATAATTCTATTTTTGTTTTTGTTTTTTTTTTTTTATTATTTTTGTATGTTTGAAGATATTCATTGACAAATATGCAGGTGCTCCAATGGACCTTCTGACTCCTTCCGACTCTTTCGCAAAGAATGCCTTGCAAAACTTTTAATCTTTTAATGAGCTAGAGGCCTTTTGGAATCGTTTTTTTTTATTATTATTTACGAATGATCGAGTTGATCAAAAAAATAAAAGGTTATGCAATGCCATAATGCTACAAAAAACATTTCATTGCGCTTGTCCTTTAGTAGCGGCATGCATCTACAAACATAGTTGCTTTGACGAAGATTGTATATTTTTGTGATAAAGAAAAGGGAATAAATAACATATTCAATTGATACAATGGCATGTTAAAGATAGAGTGATTGCATAACAAACCCATATAGCTATGCTACTTTCCCACATAGAAAACAACAAATAAACATATTAAAAAGGCAGCTTTAGAAAGACTAAGACAATGGGATGCCATGTTTCCCTTGTCCAAACAAACCCTTTAGAAATGGAAAGAACAACATAACGACCAAAATACATCCACAAGCCTCTGCCAAACCCGAACCACCTCCTTCATAATTACAACTGCTGGACCGTAGAAAACCCACCAAAAACCTAGCTAGAGCGGCTAAATTCACCAACATAATAAATGTACCGGGAATGAAATGACATGAGCTATTAAATTCAAACTTACCCGAGTCTGATTTTGGACTATCATCTTTTTCTTGAGATAGCTTAGACCCATACCCTGACTTGGGCTCGGGCATAGTCTTTTTATCGACTATGAACACAAGCTTCGAGATTCCCAAAAGCTTGAGTGTGATATCATAGATGCTAAATAACCAACTACAGGAGACTATAGTTATCCTATGTGATTGGGAGACATACCACGATTGTACGGAGAAACCAAGCCTCATAAATTGTCACAACGTGTAGACACAGTGCATCCCCACAAGTGTAGCTATTATGCCTAGATAAAGTCCTTATATATATATATTATATTTAAAAACATTAAACTTTCCCCTCTATATTAATTCTACGAAATGAAACAACCGATACATTCAAAGACAGAGATAGAGAGTACCTTGGGAAACAATGCCGAGTTGTGGGGTAGGTAATAAGCAGGCAATAGACAATAAAAGAGCTCAGGATTGAACTTAGACAATGAAGAACGCAAAGATAAGCTAATCGTTGTCGGAATCTTAATTTCCGGCTAAACATCTCGATCAAAGGACTTTGTTTGTTAAAAAGAATTTCAATCAATCCCGTCCCCCATCTCCGCTTTTGGAGTATTGCTTCCAATCCTCCTGGTGGCATAGTTCCAAAAAATGAAGGTGGAACCGGAGAAATGAATGAGCTAGTCCATCCTCTCGAATGGATTCCTATACTCTTGTTTATATCTTCCCCCATTGAATCTTATAATCTACTGATCTGCAAGATTTATATAGAAAAACTCATTACCATATATAAATTCTTGAAATAATTTGGGGAATGTCAATTAAGGAGAGTTGAAGGCGATCTTGAAGTGCTGGTGAAGCAGGTTTGATCACTTCTCTCCTGGTAACCTCTAGCTTCGCTTCCATTATATCTTCGTTAGAAACCTGAAAGTCAACTTTTAATCCAAAGAAGTAAAAAAAACTGTCGAATAGGTAAGAATGATTAAGCGTCAAGAAGACATGAATGAAGAATATCACGTTAAAAAAATATGAATTATTAATGTTTCATTTTAATCTACAATATATTTAAAAACAAACTATTTTTATATACTTAGTTACATGATATGTTATTAGAAAATTATATACTTGGATTATGAACCCTGTTTGTCAAATTTTAAAATGTTGAACAAAAATTCCAGTTCTTTAACAAAAGAATAATATTCCAGATAAAACAGTACTCCAATATTCATTTTAATACATTCAAAGTTCAAAACCGACAAAAAGTCGAAAAGAACTATGCAAGAGAAATAAATATTCACGTGACACGTGACACGGGACACGTTTCTTTTTAATGCTGAAGTGACTCATAGAACCCTAGGATATGATCGTTGGACTAAGCTTTGGATTTTTATGTGTCGCGTCTACATTTAATTACATTTCTCACGCAGGCAATGACAAAGCGTATAAGCAATAACTCCAAAATCATGCAGGAGGCTGGAGCGACAGAGAGGAGTATGACACGGAGATGGAAGTAAGATTGAGAAGGAGGTCCGGTCGGCCAATGTAATAAATTCATGGTTTGCTCGTATGGTCAGTAGCTGCCAAAAATTACGCTTAAATGTACACATCTGTACTATATTGTTGGTTCGAATAAAAACATGTCTATCCATAAGATCAAATAAAAGTTAATGTTTTAATTAAAAAACTAAAATTGACCAAATATAAAGAAACATGTGTTAGAAGGGTTTTCTCATACTGTTGTTTTCTACTTCTCTCTCATATATCTCACAAACTTTTCTTTTTAAAAGATTTTTTTTAGATGCCTACAAGAAACATCCAAATCCAAATCTCTAACGAAAGTGATCTAAGAAATTAAGTAGTGTAAAATTCAACTGATACCACTATTGTCAATCACGCAAAGTGTACATAAAACTATATATATATAGGGATATAAATTAGGATTGAAAATTCGCGGGTTATCCTAAACCCACACCGCTAAAGGGTGGATTAGGGTTTATGTTTTGATTGTCAAAAAAAAAGCGGGCATTGCGGGTTAACACATCATGGTCTATGGTCTTTAATGGACAAACCCGCATAAGTTGCGGGTTGATTCGCGGATTGATAGAGTTATACATTGAAAACAAAAAATAGTAGGAAAGCATTTTCATATTGGTTTTATTTTAGAAATTTTGAAAAATACATTTTGTTTTCTTTTGTCTTAATAAGTTGGAGACGTTGACAATGATTAAATCAATTTCATATTTGAATCTTTGAAAATTTATTGATTTAATTATGTATTTTATAACTTTTATTACTATTTTTTTTATTTATGATAAATATAAAATACATTTATTTTATTATCGATAAATTTATATTATAAAACTTTAAATTTTTAGTTGTTAATTTGATTTTAAATTACGCGGACCAACCCGCTTAACCCACGGTTATAGTGCGGGGCGGATTAGGGTTATTAGTTTAGAACCCATGGATTATAGTGGATCACCTCACTAAAAATCGCAAATTAACTCAACCCGTAATAGAGCGGGCTAAACGGGTCGGGTTATCCCGTTTTGACATCTCTATATATATATTGAAACGGATTAATGAATTAAATTGCTATGCTTTAAGAGCTGTTTCTCTTTGTCATTTACTATTTATTAATATATCACTAATTCGCTATACAAATGTTATCTATCAATTTACCCCTTTTTGTAACAAGTTCCCACTGCTGCGATTGATAATAAAAAAAACTAGTGTAAGAAGAAGTGGTGATGGTGTATATGTTTCAATTGAATAATCGTATAGTACGCTGTAAATCTGAACAAAGTATCGTTTTGTGAAGACTCAAAATTGGGAACACTCATTAATGCACCACTTAAAAGCAGAGATAAATTACACGATATAACCAAACTACGGGATGTCATACAGGTTTTATATGTTACAAATAAAATTATAATATAATAATTTATATTAATTTATTCATATGCAAAAATAAATATATGTAAATAAGTCTATTCTTTAAGGAAAATGAGAAATGTAAATTTTAAGAGTTTATATGATGCTATGGAGGAGGTTACAGATTCCAGAGAAATTTTCTGGTGCCCATTAAAAATTACAGGAGAAATGTAGGGTACTGTTAATTTCTGTTTAAAGAACTATTACATGTTTATATATGTATCATGATATGTAAAATATGTCATGACTTCATATGTTTAATACTTTGGACGACAAAAAGATGGTTAATTTTTATTTATTTTAAAACTTGGAAAGCCGACGGACATATACCTAATACAGATATAAAATTTATGCCACTCCACATCCCAAACAAAATTTCTATGCAGGCCCGACGCCTAAATAAAAAATATATATATATGTAATGAAAACCAACACATATTTTTATGAGAGCAAAAATAAAAAGCCAGCTTTTAAGATAAAAATAACGAAAGCACACCTTATTATATAATCGGACAAGATAGCACTGGTATAAAAGGATGGTGCCTCCCTCAAATACCCTAAAGGCTAAAACCAAGATATCCAAAAGAGTTGAGAAAAGGAAAGAAATTAACATGGTAGAGGCTTATGAGTTATGGGCTGTGATAGTTTCACTCATAGTGGTGAAGCTGTGTCACTATATCTATCTCTGGAGTAATCGGAAGAGTAATGGAAAACTTCCTCCAGGGTCTATGGGTTTTCCAGTCATAGGAGAGACTTTCGAGTTCATGAAGTCTCATGAAGCTTTTCAGTTACCAATCTTCGTTAAGAAGAAAGTCCTCAGGTTATTGATTTTGTTATCTAGTTAATTTCTCTGGCATGTTTTTGAATTCTTTTTCTTGTACAAAGTATTTGACCCCTACAATAGGAATACATGTCAAATTTCAATATATATATATATATATATAGAATAAATATAAAGTTTTTAATTACTGAATATAAATAATTATCATGAAATACCCTATTTGTTTAGTGTCTTTTTGTATTTTCAGTTTTTGAATATAGTTTATTATTCTGTTCTTATTAATTTAATGTATTGATTATTAGAAATTTTATATAATTAATTAATAAAATTATTTTTAAAACAATATTTATTTATAAATAGAGGGAGTATTATGTAATGATGTTTTATCTTTAACTAGTTTTTGTATTAAAAGTTTTATTTATCTTAACTAGTAACTGATTGCTGTAGTAAATTACGGTGTCTAACATGTTTCCTTTTCCCAAAAAAAAAAATTAGACATGGACCTCTTTTCCGGACAAGCTTATTTGGAGCCAAAGTTATAATTTCGACTGATACTGGATTGAACATGGAGATAGCAAAGACGAATCATGTTCCTGGTATGCCGAAGAGCTTGGCGCGGCTATTTGGGGAAAACAACTTGTTTGTGAATAACGAGACCCATAAACATGCTCGCAACTTGACACACCAGTTTTTAGGATCAGAAGCGTTGAAATTGAAGATGATGCAAGACATCGATCACTTGGCTCGCACCCACATGGAGGTAGGAGCTAGGAACGGCTGTCTTGACATCAAGGAAACAGCAAGCAAGGTAAATAAATACAAAACAAAAAATTCATACGCCATTTAATTTTATATAAATAAATTAAGTATATCATTTAGAGATCCATATTTACAGATGATTTTATGTTGCTTTCTGGTGAAGATGCCTTGTTACATTTTTTTTTAGCTTGAAATTGCCCACAAATAATTCATGTTCTTTCTTAAATTTTGATCCTTCTTTCTTTTTATTTTTACACGTGTTTGTTTTTATCTCTGTTATTTCAACACATGGAGTCTTCTAGTTCTTCTCCTTTTTTTCCTATTTTCTTAGAAACTTTCTTTTAGTCAGAATTTTCTCAGTTTTCTTTCGATTAAAAAAATTGTAAATACGATTTTGATGTAAATTACCACACTTAAATAATTCTTTTTTTTGTAAAAAACAATTAATTAGAATATGTTTTTTTATTAAAAGGTCATTTACAAATTATATCTCTTAAAATACTTTATTATACTTTTTTTTTTGAAAATTTACTTTATTATACTTATCATTAGCTATATATAAATTAACTAGATAAGGTTATTTTTATATATGTTATTTATTCTAAAACTTTTACCACGGCTCTGACTTTCTAGTCGAGCGATTGTTAAGTGGATCGTCTCATGACAAATACGTATCATCAAACGTTACAGATCTTAATTGAATGTCTTGCAAAAAAAGTAATGGGCGAAATGGAACCAGAGGCGGCAAAAGAACTCACACTTTGCTGGAGATTTTTTCCTAGGGATTGGTTTCGATTCTCTTGGAACATTCGTGGGACTGGTGTGTATCGAATGGTGAAGGTACATTTGTTAGATCATCTAAACTGAAAGCAAAAAGATATTAAAAAAACATTTTATATATAATATATTTCCCAAGGTTTCAATTTTTTAGTTGGGCATGTGTGTTTCGTGACAGGCAAGAAATAAGATGATTAAGGTTCTAACGGAGACGGTATTAAGAAAAAGATCATCAGGAGAAGAGCTTGGGGAGTTTTTCAAGATCCTCTTTGGAGAAATGGAAGGAGGAGCGGAAACTATTAGCATGGAGAATGCGATCGAATACATATATACTTTGTTTTTGCTTGCTAACGAAGCAACGCCAGGGACCCTTGTAGCTATGATAAAGCTCATAAGCAAAAACCCTAAAGTCGTGCAGGAGTTGCAGAGAGAACATGAGAGAATTGTCAGAGATAAGACTGAGAAAGAGACGCAGGCCGACCTAACATGGGAAGACTACAAATCTATGACTTTCACCCATATGGTAAGTATGCAACAATATAATACATGTTATAACTTGACAAGGATGCAAAAACCTTTTAGTTATTATGTGAAAGGTCAGTTTCACATTTAATTGAATTACAATAAAAACAAACATTGCAAATAATAAATAATGATTTTGCACACCGTAACCAAAATCATATTAAAAAACCATTCATATTATATAAGGTTTTATTTTGGATAATATTATTTCCAAACCAGAAATATTAAGGATTAAAAACCGAACTGAAACCAAATCTAAATTTGTATTTAACATTATATTAGTAATCTTTAATCGCTGATATTTTATAATTTATATGATACTAAACAAGGTTTAATGTGCGAGACAATCATTTAGCTATATGTATGAGTCTATGACCAAATATGTGGTATAATGGTTGTCGTTGTTGGTATAATGGTTGTCGTTGTATCATCGGAAATTCTGGTACATATTCACATTATATTACTATATTCAATATATATCCTGAATTTAAAGTAGCCAAAAACCTACTCTCAACTTATTATTAATTTAAAATTTAAACGTTTAATTTATATGAAAGTGAAATTATACCTATTTGTTTACGTGGCTTCTAAATGCGATATGACTTAGATGCCACATCATAATTTTGATGAAATGAAAAAAGTTTTTGAATGTTTTTTATATATCTCAATTTTCAAAAAAATTAATATTTGTAGATTTATACTCTATATATATGTATATATTTGTAAACAATAAATATGTTTGCTGAAATATTTGAAACTCATGTAATATATATTTTATCTATTTTTGATGTAAATCATATCGGTTAAAAATGTAATTTTACCCTCGTCAATAATATTGTTGACTCTAAAACTGATGTTAAACAATATATATGTGGTTATTGTGTTAAAAACTTATTTGAATACTTTGTGTGAACAATATTGTTTTATTTAAAATATACAATTAAAGATCAATAAAATGATATCGTTTTGAGATTTAAATATATTTAAATATATGATTTTATTTTTCTCTAGAAATCATCATAGTTTTCTTTATATTTCTCATTTTGCTACATTGTCATGATTCTACATGATTTTAACAGATTTTTTAGAAACAGTGATATTTTTTATGAGGATACAATTACAGATCATAGAAAATAGAGAAATAAAAGATTATGTGAGATTCAAAGAATTCATTAAAAAATATTTTTAATTAATATATATATGTAGGTGCAATTCTAAAAACTGTAAAATAAAGTTCTTAAACTTAAAAACAAAATTGTTTAGTATGATGTGTATGTCATGATATCAAAAATATGTGGAAGCCACATAGGCAAAACATATAAGCCAAGTCTTAATTTAATTTAGAGGTTTGAAATTCAAATTAACAATTAGTTGAATATATTTTTGTCTATTTTAATATGAGTATATAAGTTGAATTTAGTGATATAATGTGGATATGTAAAAACTGAATTCTCATGTAAGTACATCCATATCATATCACTTATGGAAGTCACATGAATATGTTTTTGTCTTAATATAAATTAGAGGTTTAAAATTCAAATTATTAATTGGTTAGAATATGTTTTTGTCTATCTTAAAATGAGAGTATGGATTGAAAATTACGATAGAATATAGATATATAAAATCTGACTTCTCTGGCATCATCATCTGTATTCAAACTAGTTAGAATGCATGTAGCTAAGAAAAAAAAAAATATAAGACGTGTTCATTCTCAATGAGTTTAAAGTTAAAATTTCAAGAAACTTATGTATGGCGCTTTGTTTTAGGTGATAAATGAGTCGCTTAGGATCACAAGCACGGCACCAACAGTTCATAGAATAATTGATCATGAGCTCCAAGCTGGTGATTATACAATTCCAGCTGGTTGGATCTTCATGGGTTATCCGTATGTTCATTTCAATCCAGAAAAATATGATGACCCACTAACATTTAATCCATGGCGTTGGGAGGTAACTTTCACTTGATCTTTATCTTTTAATTTATTTTACTCATATTCCACTAAACCAAATCATAGGATTTTAGCCATATCTTCAACTAAATTTTCAGGGGAAAGACTTGAGCACGATCGTCTCGAAGACTTACCTTCCATTTGGCACTGGTTCTAGACTATGTGTAGGAGCTGGGTTCGCTAAGCTGCAGATGGCCGTTTTTATCCATCATTTGTCTAGATACAGGTTCATTTTTTTATCACTTAATGACTCCACAATTCAAATATAAACTTTAACTGCATTAAAAAAAATTAACTTGCACATATGTATTACTTATATGGTTTAAAGGTGGTCAATGAAGACAGAGACTCCAGTACTTCGAAGATTTATGCTTACGTTTCCAGGTGGATCTGAAATTCAAATCTCAGAAGACACCAAAGTTGACAACTCTGTTGGTTAGTAGAGTGGATTTATTCCGTTCGAGGTTGTTGGTTTGATCCCCGTAGTAAAGTACTAATGTACCATGTACGTGTATGGTAGAGCTTATTATAAGGTTCTGATTATCTTAATTAAATGAATAAGAAGTGTTACACTTCTTAGTACTATTATTGTGGAAGTACTTGTATAAAAATACTAAAGTTTTGTTTAAAAGTTGCCAAATGTCATTTGTATAATGAACAAACAAAAAAAAACATTAAAGGTGAAAATGTCTAGAAATTTAGATTTACTATTTCCATCACCAAAACTCTATCATATCTTTTTGAATATTTAAAAATATAAACATTTGAAAATAATAAAACTTCACAATTCGATTTCAAATTCATTTAAAATTTCTTACATAAATTAATTAGAGAAAACAAAAATTTAATTAAAAATAAGTAAATGGGCTAGTTATTATTAAAGATTTTTTTCACTTCTAATTTTTTTTTAATATATATACTATCATATGTTGAAATTATAAAATACTTAAAACGGAAAGAGACAAATAAAGGAAAAAAAATGTACTTACACGTAATATAATCTTCTTGTGTGGTTATAGTTGGATTCCCTAAGAAGGAATTCGAAGTTTCGAATCAATACATCCGGGTCCGTAAAAATATTCACAAGTTATTCAAGGTACCTTTATCGTTAAAGAAAGAGATTTATATTTGACCTTATCATCCTCTTCTTGACAATGGGTCAACCCGCCGGTTACTATAACCTCGTACCGCACCGCTATGAGGCGAGTTAGAGTTCATGTTTTGATTGCCCAAAAAAAACGGGCATTGCGGGTTGACCCGTCATGGTCTATGATCTTTGATGGACAAACCCGCATGGGGTGCGTATTGATCCGCGGACTGTTGAAGTTATACGCTGAACACAAAAAAATAGTAGGAAAACCATTTTCATATTGGTTTTATTTTAGAAATTTTGAAGAATACATTTTGTTTTTCTTTTGTTTTAATAAGTTGGAGACGTTGAGAATGATTAAATTAGTTTCATATTTGAATCTTTGAAAATTTATTGATTTAGTTATGCATTTTATGACTTTTATTACTATTTTCTTTTTAATTTATGATAGATACAAGATGCATTTATTTTATTATCGATAAATTTATATTGTAAAAATTTATTTTTTTGGTTATTAATTTGATTTTTAATTCCGCGGACCAACCCGCTAAACCCGCGGTTATAGTGCAGAGCAGGTTAGAGTTATTAGCTTAGAACTCATGGGTTATAGCGGGTCAGCCCGCTAAAAACCGTAAATTAACTCAACCCGCAATGGAACGGGTTAAACGGGACGGGTTAACCCATTTTGACACCCTAGGTGAGATATTGTAGAATCCATGATGCTTAAAGAAGTCAATTATTTCCATTGATCCCGGTGGCTACTTGACAATGCACTTGGGGTTTGACCAACTGTATATAAAAATCCATAACGCAGCAGCGGGTAGCATAAACCTCATTTTGCTGTGTCCTCGAAGTTTGAAGAGCCACAACTTGTGATCTTTCGTGAGCCTTATAATCTGAGGATCAAGAAGAATCATACAATCTCCCGACACCATTCTTACGAAATTTGACACATCACTTCTTAACAACTCCTCTATTTGACAACATTTACTATAAAAAATATGGTGAAAGATAACTGAATAATTTTTTTTGTCTTTTTAATAAGGGAGAATTGAATCATTATTCCTAAATATCTACAATATTTTTATTCCGTGCTAGCTCCTTTGGTGTTGAATTTTCTTATTTGATCTTTGACATTGTTCTTAGACTCCTTGGAAATTGCCACGATTCCAACCCCAACACTAGATAAAAACAAATTTTCTGCATGAACCTTTTGCTTCAACACGATACACCTTGACGTTGATTTCAATGAAAAAAAAGCAAAATGTACTCATGAGAGGCAATTTCGATGAAGCAGGTGGTCGGTTATGAATTATGAGATATAGTAACTGAGTAACGCTACATAGTTCTGTTTTATTCGTAGAGAAATGGGGTGGTTATTGAGAATTTGAAATTGATAAAATCTTTAATGAAAAAATGAGGTGTCAAGATTTAAGTAACGAGACTTATGTTTTGATTTAATAACCAGCATGGTCTGTCATAACTCATAAGTTTCATCAGCCTACTTAGTTTTGAGCAACAGTAGCATCAATGATCATCGTTGACTATCAAAACTGCTTTATCTTCATCGTTTCATTTCTTTTCTCACTCTTCTATTACTCTCTGTTCTTCAAAAAACCACGCCACTCAAATGCAATGTTAAGATACAAAACGTTAGACAAAATTGTGGAACCATATTTGTCACAATGTTAAGGGTTTAAAGGTTTCTACTCTGAGTTTTGGATTTGATCTCCAAATATAGTAGTTTCTTGCAGATTAATAAATTCAAGTTTATCAACTCCCAAATTTGGTTTCTTGCAGTATTTATGACCATGCAAGAAACTACTATATTTGGAGTTCAAATCCGAAAATCAGAGTAGAAACCTTTAAACCCTTAATAATGTGACAAATTAATATGGTTCCACAATTTTGTCTAATGTTTTTTGTATATAATACAAATTCTCAATAAAACAAGCCTTAGAGTATTTATGATCGTGTATTGTTTTTTCCAATAGATTAATTTGGGAATTGAGTTCGCTCTAAGGCTTGTTTTGATTGGAGTGAACTCAACTCCCAAATTCTTCACTTTCTCCACACACACTTCCTATGTCATCTCATTCATCTCACTTTCTTCCTTCCTACAATAAAATCAATAGAAGTTTTGTAAAGCCTTAGAGTAAATTTATGGACTCATATGATGATAAGAAAAAAATGGAAGGAAAGACACAACTCACGTTTCAGCAATATACAAATCTGGAAATAACTCACACAAAATCACTTTAATGTCGTTTACACTCATACTGAACCTCAAAAGAGGTTGACGAAGTCGAACATCAGTCATGGACGATGTTAGAATGGCCCTTCTGATACAGGAAGTTCTTTTGCATGTATTAAGGACGTTCACTGTACCCTTTACGGCTGGATCAATCAGCTCAGTCTGATAAAACCCACATTTTGATAATTTTTAAAAACAATTTGGGGTAAATTGTGTTGTAGAATGCGAAAGCAAAAGAGCTAAACTCTACTACTTATTAGTTAAAACTTAAAACTAGTATGTAATGCATTTCCAACAAAAGTTGAAGTTGTTGACAAACCGGAGGATCTGTGAAGGTGAACAAAATTGGAGAAGCGGTGTGGAAGACAGTGTCACAACTTGTGATAGCTTGGTCGAAAGAACATTCTTCCAAAGATTTGCTTTGAACAATTTTAGTCTTTCTTTTGCACCATCTAGTGCAAGAAGATGTTCTGTAAAAAAAAATATGTTCTGTTTTTTTTTCGTGTCCCCTAGAGAGGAAACTAACTAATACATACACGTCAAAATGCACTTCAAAGTAACATACATCAGTTAGTTTCTATAAATGATTCACGTTTTACTTAAATTTTTATCATTATATATATTTTTAGTTACTTTCTCATTTAAGTTTTACGTTTTAGTTTTACTATATATCAACAACTTGGTCTAAGCCAGGCCGGAATGATTTCTCTGAACTTTCTGTTTATTAAAATGGTGACATGATTTTTGATTTTCTTTTTTGACATCATTTACGTTGACAATATCTAATCTATAACCCAATTTTTGTTACAAGGAGTAACAGGATTTGATGAAGTCGAATTCCAATGGAAAGTGCCACTAGATCTTAACCATTAGACTTAAGCCATTTAAAAAAAAAAGGTTTAACTTGTTTGTTTAATTCATTTATCATTGGGTAGTGCGGGCTTTATTCTTTTTTTTTGGGCTTTATTCTTTCTTATGAAAAATGTTTTTTTGTTTTTCTCCTATGGAAAAATATTCCCTTATTTTCTCTAAATCATGGGAATTGTAAGAAGAAAAAACAATATTATTAAGCAAGAGAGAGAGTTGGGAACAAACTTGGGTCTCGAACGGTGGTCTTGACGGTGTAGCCACGGAGCAGCAAAAGCTTAACAATCCAAGACGCTATGTAACCGGAAGCTCCAGTGACGCATTCCACCTTACCCTGGCCGTTCATCTATATTCTCTTTTAATCTGATAATAAATCGTCTTAATAAAATGAAGACTCTTCTAATGCAACTCTTTAAGTATTGGAGAATTTAGTATGTGGTTTTTGATATGTTATAAAATATAAAATAGGACCTTCATCTTTAGAAAATTAAAATTGTAAATAGGATTAAAATTTAACGCCGACCGTACATATATGTGGAAATAAGTGAGAGGTAAACACGTTAGTGCATCTTTTGGACTGATTTACCAGTATGAGCGTGGAGGAGGGTATACTAGATTATACATATATATATATATACTATATAGATATATTGGTGATATTATAGTTTGATCCACTTTACCATTCCATAATCTTAGAACATCTTAATTCATAGTATATATTGGAATTTTCTCGATAAAATTTGAAAATAATCAAAAGAGAGGAGAAAAAGAGAGAAATGATTCAGGATTAAGAACTCATACTCATTTTTCTATTTATCCTTCATTCATTAGTTCATTTTCTTTTTGTTATTTAAATTTTAATTTTTAACTAAATTATACAAAAATATATATTTATTATATTTGTGAGGAACTCCACTCTCCCTGTTGTGGATGATGGCTCTTAAATGCTAAGAAGTTGATATATCACTTGCTCAGTAAAGCCTTAAACACACATTAACTTGTTTGTCTAATCTTAACAGACATAAACTGCTAAGATATAACATTGTTTATATGGGGTGAAAACCTATATGATTTCTTAAATCGTAAATAAGAAAAAAACGAATATTCTTAAATCATCTTTAGAAATATTAATTTTAAAGAAATTGTGGAGCGAATCTCAATCATTTTACTGTCAATATAATATTTGTTTAAGTCCTTCGCAAATGGATTTGAACCAGGAGTCCATAGAATCACAATCTTTAGAAGGTTATTGGAAATACCACTACTACATCAATAACCATTTGGTTTAATTCATTTTTACATAAGCCACAAATCTGATATCTATACTCTATAGAAATAAGAAATATTGGAATATTTTTATTTCTACCACGGCCCCGAGGGAGTTTTTATGCTCATGTTTTATTCTTTTTGTGATGTGTTGAGTTTTAAGTGGTTTAGAACATTGTTTCGTTAGTTTTTTTTATTGAATTCTAATATGCATTTAGACATTTAGTCGTACATACGCATTTTCAGGCGATCACCTCCTTGCCTAGGCCATAATTCGCCATTCTGAACCACATTAAATCCTGTTGAACTTTTTTGATTTTTCCCATACTTCCAAATGATCTTAAATGAATTACGGGCTGGACGGAATAGTATAGCTATCACTCTCTTAGTCCCATGAGCCTTGCTTCAACCAAGATCAAAATTGCTAGGTTATGTAGAAATCAAGTCTCTTTAATCAATCATCTCAAACATATGATAGTAATTAAGCTACTTCAACGATGGTTCAGTGGTGGCTAGCAATATCTAACATATTTCTTAAGGAATTGGCTGGATTTTATTCTGCGATTATATCCTCTTCTCAAGATCTGAACTTGCATATGAGACCTTGTTGATTAAGATCTGGTTTGGTCTAATATTATGTAATATTGGTTTCCTTATAAATTGCCAAACGTTGTCTCTACTCTTCTTTTTATTAATGCAATCACCCTTTTAACAAAAACAAAAATCAGAGATAAATATATAAAAACAATTAAAAAAACATTACAAATCAAACTATGATTCCTAAAGACGAACAAAAATTCGTTCAGACACTAAAACATCACAAGAACTCGTAAGTAAACAAGAAGACATGTTTTTTTTTTTTTTTGAAAATCACAAGAAGAAGACATGTTATCAACCAAAAATATGAATATTAAAAATAACAAAAATTAACAGACAAGAACGATAAAAACGGAATAAATCATGAGACCATCACATGTAAACCCCCCCCCCCCCCCCCCCATGTAAGATTAAAACTTCTTCTTTAAAAAAAAGAAGTTAAAATTAAGTGGCGATTAAGAAAATTTGTTATCTATTTATTAAAAGCACGTTCAGTGGATAAACACTCTCAAAAGTTGTAAAATATAATTTTAATACATATAATATAATTTAGGAAAAAATAAAATTAATCAGTGAAAGTAGTATGTCAAAAAGTGTTTAAGAGGTTATCATCTGAGATCTTCTCCTACTTTTTAATTTCTTTTAATATTGTTAGAATTCCTTTGAAAAACTAACATTGTAGATGACTTAGTGGGGTATAAATTTAATGTTATAATTAAAAATAAAAGGTAGCCAATAGAAATATAACAAATGTAAACAAAATATCTTTAAAAGTTAAGAACCGTTTCTCAAGTATCTCTTTTAAGAGACGGTTCTGACTTTTTATTCTACTTTTTATCTCATTTATTGCTATTTTATTTAAAGAACTCCAGTAAAGAACATCCGTTGGAGTTGCTCTAAAAACATATTCAATTCTTAGAAACTATAAAATTCTCTCAAGAAAATTATTTTAATTATTTTATAATAAATAAGTTATTTTGTTAATTTTGTAAAAATTAAATTTGACCAATTATATAAAGTCAATGGTCAGAAAACTTTTTTAATTGATCTTATACCAAAATTGTGTCTAAATCTTTCTTCTATTTTTTAATCTCCAGATACTCTATAAAAAACCTTCTGTTATAAGTGCTCTAAATTTCTAAGTTTCTGAATAAGTATCGTGAGTCGTGATCGACATTTGACTGGAAAATCTCAAATTACAATAAATTAAAAATTAATTTTAAAAATTATAGTCTTCCTAATAGAAAATTATAGTTGGCGATATTTTTAAAAATTATTCGCCTAAAAAATCATTGTACTAAAAAGGTTAGACAACCCACTACACGTTCTACAAGACTACATCTCTTATTCGATTCTCGAAGCGTGGACTTTACATACTTGCAGACTGTCCATTAGACATTACAGTATAAACTAGTGAAATTTGATAGACAAGCAACATAACATTAGCACATGTACATGCATTTTATTCGTAATAAACAACTCTTTATAAATTTCATATGCGTATATATATATATATATTCTTGAAAAATTATCTGAAAAAGAAAACAAAGGATCGTACGTTTGCAATATAATCAGTAATATTATTATGTTTTGCTTTATATATTATTGTTATCCGTTTCGCCAGAGCACCTACTAATTCTGTGGGTAAGTATATTTTATATATAGATCACTTGGTAAGAAGTTTATCACATATAAATCACTCGATCGAGCTTAAATTTAAATGACCGAGCGTTTATATATATATTTTTTGGTGTTAAATCATAATACTATATAAAGTGGTTGCAATCCAATATACTTAACCTGCGGCACGAACTACGGATACTCCATAATCTAGTGCAAGGTTACATTGTTAGTGTTGGTCACTTATTCAGTGGGCCGCATCGAAATCTCTCATAGAAAAATGTAGCAGTGGATCCCACCTTCCCTTAGAGATTAAATCAAAACTCTGCCGAATCTAGCATAAACCGTGTGACAATTATAGAAATATTATAAATCTTTACTTTACTACTCTTTATAATCTTAGTATAGGTTCCATTCTTGGTACTTACTTCCAGTGATACCGCTTCATCTCTTGTAGATATGTAGTTGTGGATCCCACTTTGGCTTATGTTGCCTGCATCCATTTATTCGGAATGGGCGTTTAGAAATGAACTTTATAATTCTGGGGGACCTAGCGTACATGTTTTGACAATTATAAACAAAAATTTACACTAATTTGGGTTGTTTCACGTTTTATTATTTTCGCACCGTCCAAAAATATAAATTCAATAGAATGACTGCATGAGTTGACACAAAGACAATTGTATTTTCTTAAATAATCTCACACACAGAAAGATATATAATATATATATATATATAATAGATGAAAGGAAGTGTTTCCATGGAGGACACATTATTTGTTAATTATTTATATCTATAAATAATAAAAGAATGTCCCATTATTTAATACCTAACCATTATTTTGAACTTAATTAACTTAATAACCATAAATTTTAAACATTTAAATCAGAAAATGTATTTAATTTTAAAACGCTAATGATATACACCAGAATTCTAAGAAAAATACTACATATGATTGAAATTTATTTAACTAAGTTATCAATATATAATTAAATAAAATTGAAAATAATATATATATATAAACAAAATTTAAGTAAAATAGAAAACGATTTCAATTTTTATTTTCACATCTGTATTTTATAACATAATAATTAATATTCATTGCTTCGACTAAAATTTTAGTGATATCAATTTAAATAGCTATGACCAGAAACAATGAATATAAGTTTATGTGCATATGCACGGATATAAACTCTTTAAACTAGCATATTTTTATATATAAAGAGTTTTCCATTTAATTGTATAAAGAAAAGAATTCTTACAAGTTCAGCTGAGGTAGTCAGGTTACAGTTCTGTAAAGCCAAAATAATTTAAAATTAGGGTGGACCATGGAGTAAATGATTTAAATGAGTAAGTGATGATACCAACCAATCTCTCAACCGACTCATTACTAGTTAATTTTTTTTTGTTTGAAATTATCCAACTTGAATAAATACAATTTTTATGAGTCGATTGACGAGATGACGTATTACTATAAATATATTACCTCCCACGTACGTAGATGCATGCACCGTTGAACCTTCAAACGCACATCTTCAAAATAGTTGAAAGAAAGAAATAAATTTAACATGTTAGAGGCTTATGAATTAATAATTGTGATAGTTTCACTCATAGTGGTGAAGCTATGTCTTTGGATCTATCAGTGGAGAAACCCGAAAGCCAATGGAAAACTACCTCCAGGGTCTATGGGGTTTCCAATCATTGGAGAGACCCTTGAGTTCATGAAGCCTCACGACGTTCTTCAGTTTCCTACATTCGTCAAGGAGAGAGTCCTCAGGTTCTTTTGCTAATTTCTCTAGCATGCATTAGTATTTAATATTTTTTTTTTTATCACTCCTATCTCACTTATGTATTTTCCTTGCTATTTATTTATGGTAAAAAATAGACATGGACCAGTTTTTCGGACAAGCTTGTTTGGGGGCAAAGCTATAATCTCGATGGATGTTGAATTGAATATGGAGATAGCAAAGGCAAGTCATGTACCTGGTATCACGAAGAGCATAGCACGGCTATTTGGGAAAAACAACTTGTTTATCCAAAGCAAGGAGTCCCATAAACATGTCAGGAACTTGACATTCCAATTGCTTGGTCCTCAAGGTTTAAAATTAAGAATGGTGAAAGACGTTGATCTCTTGGCTCGCACATACATGGAAGAAGGAGCTAGAAACGGTTACCTTGACGTCAAAGAAACATCAAGCAAGGTCAAAAAAACAGTTGGCATTATTATTGCACTCTACTCAATTACTTAATGGATCATCTCATAGAGTACATATATCATCAAATTTTACAGATTTTAATTGAATGTCTTGCAAAGAAAGTTATGGGCGAAATGGAACCAGAGGCAGCAAAAGAACTCACACTTTGTTGGAGATATTTTCCAAGGGACTGGTTTCAGTTCTCTTGGAACATTCCTGGGACTGGTGTCTATCAAATGGTGAAGGTACATTTTTCCAGTTCATTCAAACTCTATCTTTACCACTATATATGTGCATATGATTTGGTTGGAAAAGATTCGATCCTATGATATGTGTTATGTGACAGGCAAGAAAGCGGATGATGAAGTTAATAAAAGAAACGGTATTGAAGAAGAGAGCATCAGGAGAAGAGTTTGGGGAGTTTTTCAAGATCATATTTGGAGAAATGGAAGGAAAAGCTGAATCAATGAGCATAGAGAATGCGATCGAGTACATATATACTTTCTTTTTGATTGCTAACGAAACAACACCAGGGATCCTTGCGGCTACAGTAAAGCTCATAAGCAACCACCCTAAAGTCATGCAAGAGTTGCAAAAAGAGCATGATAGAATTTTTCAAAGTAAAAATGATAAGGAGGCTAGCTTAACATGGGAAGACTACAAATCAATGACTTTCACTATGATGGTGAGTGAGTATGCGCCAAATCAATACACTGATCATTACCAATTAATTTTTAGTCGTATGTTCATATATAAATATTAATATATATTAGTAGTTGAGACAAATATGATGTTTTTATTTCAGGTGATAAATGAGTCACTTAGGATCACAAGCACTGCGCCGACGGTGCTTAGAATAACTGAGCACGAGTTCCAATTTGGTGATTATACAATTCCAGCAGGTTGGATCTTCATGGGCTATCCTAGTGTCCATTTCAATACAGAAAAGTATGATGACCCTTTATCATTTAATCCATGGCGTTGGAAGGTGATTTTTAATTTTTTTTTTTTTTATCTTTTGACCTTTTAAATCCTATTCTACTACTCAAATTTATATAACAGAATTTAATAATTAAAAATTTCAGAGAGAAGAGTTGGGGTCAATTTTCTCTAAGTCTTACATTCCCTTTGGCGCTGGTACTAGACTGTGTCTAGGAGCTGAGTTTGCTAAGCTGCAAATGGCCATTTTTATCCATCATTTGTTTAGATACAGGTTCATTTTTTATTATCCAAATGACTCATGATTTAATTTCATTTTCACTGCAGTCAAATTTTTTTTTTACTTACATGTACTTTATGGTTTGAAGGTGGTCAATGAAGACAGAGACAACAGTTCTTCGAAGGTTTATGCTTATGTTTCCAGGTGGATCTGATGTTCAGTTCTCTCAAGAATCCAAAGTGGATAACTCTGTTAGCTATTAAGCGTTGTTATATTTCTCAAAGTTCCTTTTTTTTTTCTTTTTTAATATTTATCAAAGTTGTTGGTTTGAATCCCAGGGTAAAGTGTATACTTTTACATGTCAGAGTGTTATGATTTCTGCAAATGGACAAAACTCCATCTTGTCAAAGGCAATGGCCAGTGTGTATGTTTCTATTGAATAAGTAATATACACTAAACCATTTGTATAACATGGTGCCTTCAATATATATATATATATATATATATATCCTTCTTCCAAATATCTCGGCTGTCTACCTTCGTCGCAATAAAGAGACTTTTCAGTCATTTTATTCGTTTTGTTATAATGGGCCATCGAGGTTTGTATCACCAAGAAAGAAAAAAAAACCTAAAAATATAGTAATAGTAATAGTTTTTTTTATTAGTTAGTTCTCTCTTTTCGTTTATTTTGACCAAATTGTCTTTTATCATAACGATATTGGGTAACTGACTTTTTAACGACTAATTTTTTTTTTTTGGAGATATCAGTTTTAGTTTTACACTTAATTATTTTGTTAACATGATATATATCCTACTTCTAGCATCGAAAACAAAAAAAAACAGATTCGAGCGATAACCCTTATTAAATATCCGGCAAGAATCAGTTACAGTTTTAGATGGTTATGTTATGTCCTAGCATAATATATATGATTGTATATCGATCAAACTACGGTATCATTTTAAATACATGTTTCACTACATAAAACAGAATATTGTTTTAAATATAGTATTAAATATAATACACTATATAAAATAGAATATTATAATCATATAAAATATAGAGTATAAATAAGCAAAAATATATTATTATGATATGAATATCCTGAATCCCGATATCTGGTCACATCTTTGAAACTATCCACATCCATAAATGCATTCAGATTCGATCCATCCAAATACTCAATCTCAAAAATTATATCGAGATTTTTCAAATAAAAAGGATCTACTTGTTATTTTTTTTTTTATCCAAAAATACTCATGTTTGTCACTTGAATTTTCACTCTTCTATTATCATTTTACGGTATTACCGTTGTTTTTGACTTTTGAAGCCACCTAGAAAAAATCAGCATAAACGTGACAACTTACCAACTGTGACAACAACCAACTAAATTAATTCAAAACGAAACATGACTACTACCAACAAAAATATCATCTCCAATCTCTAAAAAGTTGCACTTATTCTATTTGAGAAATCAACGGAATAAACATGAATAACATGTTGAGTGAAATCAAAGAAATAGAAGAATAATATCATTTCCACTCATTACCCTGCAAGAATCTCTACAATTCCTATCTAATCAAAAGAAGCAAAGAGCTTACGTTGATGTAACTCCTTAGACATGGATAACACTAATCCAGAGACTTCTAAGAAAACTGCAAAAAAAAAAAAAAAAAAAAAAATACAAAAACAAAATCAGTCTCTTAAGATCTTGAAAAGACCACAAAATCTGAAAAGAATCAATATTTACCGTAGATTACCATCACCAGTGACCATACAAGTCCCGATCAAAGCAAGAACAAGCAACATGTTCTTCAGAACCATGTATACCCATATGAAACGCTGGACTATTCACGCAGACAAAGATTACACAAGTGAATGCAATCCAACATGTTCTTGAAACAAAACAAGAGCTTCTCCACTCCTCTCATTCTATTCTAACCCACAGATCACTGCCGTCCATGAAATCAACATTCTAACGAGGCATTTGCTTAAAACAACTTCAAGAAATCATCTACTTTACCAAACTGTTAATACCCATGAGCAATCTAATTCCACGCTGCAGTATCAACCTTACCTGACCTAAAATTATCTTTAAAAACATAACCAAGTAAACGGAGGGTTATCTCTTTAACGGACTTTTAAACGAACCGTTAAAATAAAAATAAACAAAATTTGCAATGAAAATATTCTTCACAACCCAAATAAAGAAAAACACACAGAAATGGTTCATAGTCATGACAAACAAACAAACAAACAAGAAACTCTTATTAGAAAATGCAACACATTTATTTAAAGTTAAAACCATAACATAGCTTAGCTAATCTCAATTAGCATTCATATGAAGAGCAACAAGTGAAGCATAGGCACCACCAGAGATCTTCATAAGTCTCTTATGTCTTCCTTTCTCAACAACCACACCATTCTTAACAACAGCAATCTCATCAGCATGCCTGATTGTAGCTAACCGATGAGCCACTATCACTGTGGTTCGGTTCCTTATCACTCTCTCAAGTGTATTTTGAACCATCCTTTCACACTCAGCATCCAATGCACTAGTTGCTTCATCAAGCAAAATAATCTTAGGGTCTTTAAGCATCATACGAGCAATTGCGAGTCTCTGTTTTTGACCACCTGATAGTTGAAATCCACGTTCTCCTACATATGTACTGTACCCTTCAGGTAATGAGCTGATGAAGTTGTGTACACTGGCTGCTCTAGCTGCTTTAATGATGTCTTCTTGAGTGGATAATCCGATTTTGCCATAAGCTATGTTTGATCTAATTGTCCCGTTGAAGAGAATTGGTTCTTGGCTAACCAAACCGATTTGTTCTCTTAACCACTTCAGTTTCAATGTTTGAATCTCGACATTATCTACAAGTATCTTGCCTGAATCTGGATCATAGAATCTCTCAATCATGCTTATCACAGTTGATTTACCACTCCCGCTCTCTCCAACTAAGGCTACAGTCTGAAAACAAAACCGACACATGTAAAACCGGTTGGTATTCGGTTATGACTAAACCGGATTAATTCTTATGTTTTTTTTTCTTTATGAAAATGTTTGTTACCTTGCCGGAGGGGATAGTCAAGCACAAGTCATGGAGTACACGAACTTCTGGCCGTGTAGGATACCGGAAATTGACATTTTGGAACTCGATATGGCCCTCCACGCTTGTTAAAGTTATCCCTTCATCTAAACTCGAGTCTATTTTCGATTTACGGTCTAGAATATCGAAAATTGAAGCTGCCGAGTCTGTAGCTTTGCTCATGTTTGGTGCTGTTTCACTCGTTTGTGATACTCCTATTGCTGTGACCGTAAGTGCAAAGAAAACCTGAAAACATACGTACATAGAACCAATCAAACTCCTTAACAAAAAAAAACAATACTCAAGCCAAAACTATATTGATATTTTCTTTTCTTTTTGTTAGGGCTCTTACGTTAAAGAACTCTTTATATGTTGCTAAATCATGATAGATCAACACCGCCCCTACGTAGAAACATAAGGCATTGACGCAATAGAGAGCAAAGAATGAGAAACCATAACCCAAACCGCTCACGATGGCTAAACGGATAGCTTGGTTCTTCAACCCCACACATTTCTTCTCATATAACTTCATCACTTTTCTTTCCGCACAAAAGGATGCAACTGTCCTTATATTGCTAACCGCATCGCTAGCAATCTGACTTGCCTCTTCATATTTCACCTGAACCAAAATGCAAACCGGATCAACAAATAAACTTGTCCTAGAGTTAAACCAAAAACATTGAACACCACTTACCTTGGCTTCTTCGGTAAAACCGGATAGAAACTTAGTTTGAATGTATCCTTGGAAGATTATAATGGGTGAAACAATAAGAACAAGGAAAGCTAATCTCCAATTAGCCACAAAAGCTATTATCAAACCAGCAATAACATTAGTTATACTTCCAACAACCAAACCCAAAGCATCACCAACTAGACTTCTCACTGCTGCAGCATCTGTTGACAACCTTGCTCCAATCGCGCCACTAGAAAGAAAACAAAAAAAATGCAATGTGACACAAATTTTATATTTGGTTCATCAAATAAAACAAAATGGTTAGATTTTTTTTATTTATAAATATCATATAGTACCTGGAACTCGCAGTATTATCAAACCAGCTAATCTCTTGGCGTAAGATTTTATCAAACATCATCAAACGAATGCGTTTGATAAGTTTCCCTCCAGCAATACCAAAGAAAAGGTTTTGAACTGGAACAGCTACGAAACTGACCACACCAAGTAAGATGTAAACGAGCATCCAATGATGCGCATCTTTCCTCAACTGATCAGAAGACTCAAAGAACATGGTGATGGAGCTTGATAGTAGATAACCAAAGATTGGGTACGTTGAGCCATAAACCATTGCAGCTATTGAACCAAGCGCCAAATATGGAGACTCTTTCTTGTTGAGGAGAGCAAGTCGTCTCAATGATACTTTCTTGCGCCTTTCATTGGTTTTTTCCCCGAAAGAGCTACTCTCATGATAATTCTCTTTGAATAGCATTCCCAAAGTTTTATTAATCACCATTGTTGTGAACCTACGGCTTTCAAATGGACCAGATGAAGTTTCAATCTCTAAGCTTGTTTTATTTTTTCCTGATTCTTTGATTCTTGTTTCTTCATTTGATCCTTCTTGTAGACGAACAAGATGTGAATAAGCTCCGTGATCTTGAATCATCTCATCATGAGTTCCTATTGTAAACATCATAAACCATTATACCATATGGTCACATTTCACGTATCAAAATAACAAAATAAAAGAAGTTAAAAATATTAATAAAAATAAAAATTTAATACTTTCAACAAAAATCATTTCTATATACCTTGCTCAATGATTCTGCCATCGTGCACAACGGCTATGTTATTTGCTGTTCTTATGGTGGTCAGCCGGTGAGCCACCACGATGGTGGTTCGATTTGCCATTAGTTTCACTAAGGCTTCTTGAACAATTTTTTCAGATTCTGCGTCTAAAGCGCTTGTAGCTTCGTCTAAAAGGAGGATTTTAGGGTTTTTAAGAATAGCCCTGGCGATAGCGATTCTCTGTTTCTGTCCACCAGATAATTGCGTCCCATGCTCTCCTACCATTGCGTTTAAACCCTACAAATAAAAACAAGAATGTCTTGGAAATATGGACTCAAATATCTTATTTTTAATGTCTAACTAAAATTCAAGTATATACCTCTGGAAAATTTCCAATGAAGTGAGATGCGTTAGCGAGCTTAATAGCGGTTCTAATCTCTTGATCGGTTGCATTTTCTTTTCCATAAGCTATGTTCTCTCTTATAGTGGTGGCGAAGAGTATAGGTTCTTGGCTAACAAGACCAATCTTGCTTCTAATCCATTTCAGTTGAAACTTCTTCAAATCATTGTTGTCTATTAGCACTTGTCCTGATATTGGATCATAGAATCTTTCAATCAAACTGATCACTGTAGACTTCCCACTACCGCTCTGTCCCACCAAAGCCATAGTTGTGCCGTTCGGTACAAAAAAAGATAAGCCATCAAAGATCTGCACCTCAGGTCTCGCCGGGTAGTAGAAGTGCACATCTCTCAGCTCGATGTCACCTTTAATCTCTTCTAAGACTAGACCACTCATGTCAGAAGTATCGATCGTTGGACTCCTCTTAATAATCTCGAACATTTTGAAAGTTGCAGCTTGTCCAGAAGCAAATGCATTAAGACACGGAGATGTCTCTCCCAATGACCTACAAAGTGAAAATATGAAATAATTAGGGGGTTTCTTGTAATATTTAGGGCTCTTTTAGGACAAGTCATTATCTTGTAATACTTACATTCCTCCTGTAAGAACTGCGAAAATCACGTTCACAACTTGGCCAGCATTGTAACCTTTCTCTATTATTAGCTTAGCACCGTACCAAACCGCAAAACCATAGCTAATGAAAATTACAAGCAACATCATCCCTTGACCTAGACCCGAGATCAGCCCTTGTTTAAGTGTAGTCTTAAAAGCAATATTGAGCGCTCTTCTGTATCTATTTATCGCTTGTTTCTCTCCATTGAACGCTACCACCTAAAAATGCAATCTCTTAATAAATTATAAACGTAAAAATATTAAAACACGAAAACGAAAATTTCAAAAGACGAGAAACAAAACTTACTGTTCTAATACCACCTACGGCTTGATCAACCACGTTCCCAGCTTCTCCATAAGCAGCTTGTGTAACGCGAGAAATCTTGGAAGTGGTCAGAGCCATTGCTGCACCAACGGCCACGATCAGAGGGATACACACCAGAAGAATCAAAGTGAGTTCCCAACCCCTTATAAAAGCAACCAAGAATCCACCAAAGAAGGTTGACACCAGCTGTATAAATTTCCCAACCTGCATAATATTTTTGTTTCAGTATATATTTTCCTTTAGTAAAATTGAGAATATAAAACTCAAAAGTTAACCTTTTCTCCCATGGCATCTTGAATCAAAATGGTGTCTCCAGACATTCTTCCAATGACTTCTCCTGTATTTGTCTCTGTGTCAAAGAAGCCTATGTCTTGTCTTAATATGGTTTCCAGGTATAGATTGCGAATTCTAGCAGATTGACGCTCTCCAGCGATTATCCAACATGAAACCTCTGCACATGAACAAAAAAAAAGATAGGTTAATTTGGACTGCTCGTTACGGTAAACTTGAAGGGCTAAATTTAAAAGAAGTGTAGACTTACGCAGAAAGGAGAAGACACATGCATATATCGCAAGGTAAAAAATCTTAAGCGCAATCTGAAACATTAAAAATAACATAAGAAGAAGTCATGAATAACACAATGACATAAATTCAAACTCATTATTATATTATGTAACATGTGAAAATTAAATGTTTTATTTTGGTTTCGGGTAATTTTTCATATATTTTTAGGACTAAATGCCCAAGTTTTCAAACAGCTGTAAGAGAATCGGATTTTAAACAGCTTTAAACGAATTATTGTTATTTGATTTTTTTTTTGTGTGATTCGGAGTGCCACAACCTATTTTTAGGCATTTAACTTTGCTTCAATGTAGTGAAAAAAACGTATGTGTTCACATAAAATCATTAAACTAAACGTAAATGTGAAAAAAGGAGAAAAAAATATGAAATGATGAAAATGGGAATGTAAGGAAAAAATGAAAATAATTTAAAAGAAAAACGGACATAACTGGAAGGAATATTTGAAAATAGCATGAAGACAAAGTTTAGATATTTTTCCTTGTAAAAAATGTATCTTAATTAATAAAATGGAAATAATGTGAAATGTAATACAAAAAAAAACAACTTGATGTTAAAAGTATCTCAAAGACTATATATACAAAACCAAACTGAATTTTTATATGAAAACTGTTTTTCTTTTAACTCCAAAATTACAGGCCATTAACCGATAATCTTTTATGATACCATGTTCCACTATTTCAAAGTAGAGTTTAAATTCGTTGAGACTACTGTGCTTAAAACATAATTCATTCTTTCAAAATAGAGTTTGAATTAGTGACCGGTTGATAAGTTTGTCCTCAAGATGATCATCAACAATTTGATAACTTAAATCCAGTGACAATTAGGGTGAGATCTAACTTTAAACAATACGTGAATAAAAACTGGCCAACTTCAACTCATTAAGAACCTTATATGAACAAACAAAAATTAAGAACTAGGTACCTTCGACGATTCTTGATAAAACACACCGTCCATCATTGCATTGACGAGGTGGCCGAACAACAAAGTCATAAGCGGGTTTGTAAAGCCATTGGCTACGCCGGAGATCGTCCCAACAGTCATCAAAACTAAGTCTTTACTGTCAGCAAACGAGAAAAGCTTGTAAAATGACACTTTCTTGTTTTTATCTCCCTCCATCGGCTCTCTCTTGTTTTCCTTCAATATATTTAAGCTGACTTGCTCTATTTTATTCTAAGAAAAAAAAGCCAAGAATTTATAAATGTTTGTAGAAGGGTGTTTGGTGCCACTGACTGAAAGACCACCCTCGGCATTTATAGAGTCTCAAATAAGTCATAAATGGTTTTTTTTTTTATTGTAAAGAAAACTTATAACCGTTCACATACACATATATTTTAACAAAATATAGACCAATGGAAAGATACTAGTGGGGTCCATTGTTATATTTTTTTTAAAAATTTGTATGAATCACACTCTCATAGTTGGACAGTTGTTATCCCAAAACAATATTAGTTGTGGAAAAAAACTGTTTTTCTTTTTATATGAGGTTTACAAGGAGTGTATAATGAGATATTTTTTTCTCCAAGTTATTATTTCCTTTCTTACTTGTTTTTACTTTCTAGATTTTTTTTTACATTCACAAAATATGTTAACCAAAGTCCTTTCGAAATGCTCGATCAGCGCCAAAAATATATTTAACATTAGATAGAGTTCTCTTTCTTGTTTTTATGATTTGTTGTATGTATATTTATTAATACTTAGTATGTAATCTATGCAATTATAGAAAAGAAAAATACAGAAAATTTAGTAAATGGTCATTTTTAAGTTTTGTGATAGCACCATATTTGGCTTTTCTTATTAAAATTAAATTTGATATATGTTCTAGTTTGATTGGTTAATTTTGGGGAAACTTTCTTCAACTTTTTGTCTATATGGTATTTTCAACTAATTTATTCAAAAATAAGGTATTGTTAACAATTATGGTATATAACAGCCTGTAAACTTCCCAAAAATTAGAAAATAAGTTGTAGAAAACACCAGGTGTAATTTTTATTTATTGTATACATATATATATATATATATAATACAAAACAGGCAAAAAAAACTGTGAATTATAAGTTGATGGTAATAGTGAAAACCACTTTGACAGGCTGTTTAAGGATAGGTATCTACAGGTGTAACGTTAAGAAGTGATAAGAGCAAAACAAATTTTTTTTTTTTTTTTTTTGCATTAGCCATGTAATATATGGATAATGACACAGCAACGACAACACCTTGTACCTTGCTTTGTTTTCTTTTAGTTTTCTAAAAATATTAAGATACTAATTAATTATATGTATGTCAATTTTTTTGGGGTTTTAATCTATGTAATATTTTACCTGCGATATGAAAATACTATATGAATTTTTCATTTTTATTGTATGGACCGACATAAGTAGACATCTAGTATATTTTCTCCTCGTGTTGTACAAGTAACAGCATGGAAGTTATACATACATACAATCAACAAATTTTCTGTTCTTCTTTACTCCAATTATTGTATTGCATTGATTATCGTCTTGTTATGCTCTTCTCTGTGTTCCCTGAAGAAGATGATCCATGAGTCGCCATACTCAGACTACAGCTATGCTTGTTCCTTTAACAACTTAATTTGGCCCTGACCAGAACACACAATTGATGGCTCCAAATTTGGTGCTTTCCCCTTAGGTCTTGTTGAAGCCTCTTGCAGAAGCAAGGTTCTCTCACCTTCAATGGACGTCCACGGTGATGATGGAGCATTCCCTTTCTCCTTTTGATCCGTTTCTTGGCGAAGAATGTTTGTCTTCCAATCCCATGATAATCTAATAACTATTTCAGGTAACTGAAACATATATATTACAATATATACAACTATGTTTTATTCTATTCCAATCCCATGTTTTATTCTATTTGGCGTTATAGCAACAAATGGACTCGAAGCAGTGGCTAGTGGACTCTTTGACTAACCACTACAAACCAGAAGCTAATGATCAATGCTAAGAATGCCATAAGGCCACTAGTTCTTGGTCAAAAAGGATTTGGACTCATTGGCGTAGGTTTAACATATTAGACATGGCTACTAGCTAAAGTTTTCTTTTACCATTGAAACAATTAGCATGGGTTGTTCTAAGTACAATGTGAAACACAGGTATAGCTAGAAAATGATAGTAGAGTCCAATACAGAAACCATACATGCATAAACATACTATTAGCTATCTTTTGTGTGATTTTGCAACTTTCATAACCTTGAATCGTTACAAAGATGACCACTCTTAAATCTTAATCAAAGTTAACGTCTTAAGTTAATGAACCTTTTAAACGTAATAAAATCAAACAACAAAACTTTTCAACTAACCCCAAGAACTAAATATTCGTAGATTGCTTCCTAAAAGAAAATGCCTTTTTAAAGAGAAAAAGCCCAAGAATTTAAGGCCCATTAATATCAGAATCTTTACTAACCAAACTTTTGACGAAACGTATCTAACAAATATAATTCCGAAGATATAAGTTATATATAAAAATGGACAATCGAGAATAAAAAAAATATCAGAAAGCTGAAGAAGCAATGGAAGAAAACAAGACGATGACGACGGAGCCGAATGAGAAACTGTTGAGCTCCTTCATCGAGATCACATCTTCATCAAGAGAAGAAGCTTTATTCTTCCTTGAAAGTCACCGTTGGGATCTAGACTCCGCCGTCTCCACTTTCCTAGACAACGATGCTTCCACCGACGCCGTACCTAATCCTACCGGACCACCACCATCACAACATCCTTCTTCAACTGCTGTTGCTATTGAATCTCCTTCTCCTGATTATTCTCCCTCTGAAACTTCTCCTTCTCGATCACGATCTCCTTCGCCGCCTTCTCGCGCTGCGCCTTACCGTCTCCGATCGAATAAGGAAGGAGGAGATAATCCGTCGGGAAGTCGGAGCTCTAGGAACCGTCAACGCGTTGGGAATATCCGTACGTTCGCCGATCTGAATCGTTCGCCTGCTGATGGTGAGGATAGTGATTCCGATGAGGCCAATGAGTATTATACTGGCGGCGAGAAGAGGTAAATTGTATATTCTATCTTCATTAGCATATCTGATTAATGAATTAGGGATTAGTTTGATGAGAATTAGGTCAATGTGAATAAATTGAGAATCTGATTGTCGCCATAGCTGTAGAATTATGATATCTAAGTATCAATGGTAATGTAGTGATGAACATAGAAGTAAGCTATAGAAGAGAGACATGTCAAGCTATATTCATTAGTGTTTCTTGAGAATGTGTAATTGTGTAGCTAACAAAGTTTTTTTTTTTTGGATTTGTGTATGTGTTTTTAGTGGGATGATGGTACAAGATCCTAAGAAAGTTAAAGATGTTGATGCGATTTTCGATCAAGCTAGACCGTCAGCTGTAGAAAGACCTGTTGAACCATCAGGATCAGGTTCTAGAAGTTTCACTGGAGCTGCTCGATTGTTGTCTGGTGATACTGTTTCTTCTTCCCCTCAGCAACAGCAAGACCAGCCGCAACGAGTTATGCACACCATCACTTTCTGGAGGAATGGTTTCACTGTTGATGATGGTCCTTTAAGGAGTTTTGATGATCCTGAAAACGCAACCTTTATGGAGGTAATATTTTCAATCTTTCACTCATTCAACGTTATTGTCTTGTTCCTATCTCGATTTAGTTAGACATACTCTGGGAAACCTTATTATTTATGCTATATTCTGGTAGAGCATTGCTAGGTCCGAGTGCCCCCGTGAACTTGAACCGGCAGATAGGAGTATCCGTGTTCATGTCGATCTAGTCAGGCGTGAAGAAAATTTCAAAGTAAGTCTCATTACCTTCTTAATACTCTAGCTAACTTGTTCTTTAGATAAGCCATTTGGTTAGGATTTTGCGACTAGATTGTCCAATGATTCTTTTTATGTATCTCTTTACACACAGGAACCACCAAAGCCAAAAAATCCGTTTCAAGGTGTAGGAAGAACCTTAGGAGCCACCGGATCCGGATCAAGTTCTACAGCTGGAGAACCATCCGCTCCAATGAACACAGCACCCATACCAACAAGAGGGCTAGTTGTAGATCAAGCAGCACCAACTACCGCAGTCCAGCTCAGATTGGCAGACGGCACACGCCTTGTATCCAGGTTCAATAGCCACCACACTGTCAGAGACGTGCGTGGGTTCATCGACGCGTCAAGACCCGGCGGCTCGAAAGAGTACCAGTTACTAACCATGGGGTTCCCTCCAAAACAATTAACAGACTTGGACCAAACCATCGAGCAAGCTGGTATTTCTAACTCGGTCGTCATCCAGAAATTCTAACACTTATGGCTCTCTCTTGTTTTTTTGGCTTTTAAGTGTTTCCCAACCTTATAGCTGACTCAACTATTTGGTCAACGCTCATAGGCGTTTGGATATTTTTTTTAGATTCATTCATCAATCTCTTTTTTTTTTTTAATCAAATTCAGTCACTATTTAGCGTTTCAACAAATAGTTATTTGTTCGTTTATATATTGTCGTATTAGCTAACGTGACAACCACCGTAAATATCTTTTAGACAGAATAATAGAAAGGAAAAAATATCCAATTAGTAATTACTTAATAATATTATCAATTTGGGACTCGTGAATTTACGAATTGACCAGTTACTTCTTCAACTCCACACACATATATCGTATACACGCTCCCCTAAAATCAGGGATATAAATGTAAAATTGACCTACCTGCCCATCTGTCGTTTTCCTTGTTTTCAAAAGAATTACTTTTATTTGTGGAGTAATTATATTTAATTTAGTTTCGTTTAAAAGAAAAAAAGTCTCTCAATTGTCTGGTATTCGAAATCCGAAGAGAGCCAGAGGTATTGAGATTTACAGTGCAAAAATCTACAGAAGGAGAGAGAGCGAAGGGACAATTATTAAAAAAAAAAAGTTCCTATTTTTGTTTCATTACACGGTTAAATCTTTCTATTGTGTTCTGTCTCTTCTCTTTGCTGGAGCTTCGTTGCCTTTACCCTTTTTCTCTTTTCTGTGTTATCGTTTCTAGAAAAAAAAGGAGCTGTTTTTTTAACAGGGTTTATCACAAAAAAAAACCCTTCTTTGCTGAAGCTTACCATTTTCTTAGGGTTACTTTTGATTTCATTCATCTCCATAGCCCAGATCTCTTGTAACTTGTAAGTTGTTTCTTCTTCATCTTCTTATTTTTCCCAAGTTTACATTTTTACTTGTTTCTTAAGATCTTTTTAACTTAATCTTCCATTCTATTTACAAATTTGTGATTCCGATTTTTTACTTTGAGTTTCTTCTACATGCAGGGCTGTTCAATGATTTAGGGTTTAACTGGTGATGTATTCAGCTAATTGAGCTATAATAAGCCTTGATTTGGGGGTTTTAGCCCTTTTTAGGGCTCTTTCTAGGGTTTGTGTAAATATGATCAAGCAGATATTTGGAAAATTACCCAGAAAGCCTTCGAAATCATCGCATAATGATCCAAATCCATACGGAGAAGGTGGTGTTAATTCATATTACATCCCTAATTCGAGTACTAGTATCTCAAAGCCTTCTTCGAAATCACCCACGTTAGCAAATGGGTTTGTTTCTCCTTCAACCAGCTCTATCAGAACCAATCAAGCTAATGGGGTTTATGAAGCTTTGCCAAGTTTTAGGGATGTTCCTAGCTCCGAAAAACCTAATCTTTTTATCAAGAAACTGAGTTTGTGTTCTGTTGTGTTCGATTTTAATGATCCGTCAAAGAATCTGAAAGAGAAAGAGATAAAGAGACAGACTTTGCTTGAGCTTGTTGATTATATTGCAACTGTTTCTGCTAAGTTGACTGATGCTGCGATGCAAGAGATCGCCAAGGTTGCTGTGGTTAATCTCTTCAGGACGTTTCCTTCTGCCAATCACGAGAGTAAAGTACTTGAAACGCTTGATGTGGATGATGAGGAACCTGCGTTAGAGCCTGCTTGGCCTCATCTTCAAGTTGTCTATGAGCTTCTCCTTAGATTTGTGGCTTCGCCTATGACTGATGCGAAGCTTGCTAAGAGATATATCGATCATTCGTTTGTTTTGAAGCTCTTGGATTTGTTTGACTCTGAAGATCAAAGAGAGAGGGAATATCTAAAGACCATTCTGCATCGGATTTACGGGAAATTCATGGTGCATCGACCTTTTATCAGAAAGGCGATTAACAATATCTTCTACAGATTCATTTTCGAAACCGAAAAGCATAATGGTATCGCGGAGTTGCTTGAGATTTTAGGAAGTATAATCAATGGTTTTGCTTTGCCGTTGAAAGAAGAGCATAAGCTCTTCCTAGTCCGAGCCTTGATTCCACTTCACAGACCTAAATGTGCTTCGGCCTATCATCAACAGCTTTCGTATTGCATTGTTCAATTTGTAGAGAAAGACTTCAAGCTTGCTGATACCGTCATTAGAGGCCTTCTAAAGTATTGGCCCGTAACTAACAGTTCAAAGGAAGTTATGTTCCTTGGGGAGTTGGAAGAAGTTTTGGAAGCAACTCAAGCAGCTGAGTTTCAACGATGTATGGTTCCATTATTCCGTCAAATCGCCCGATGCCTCAACAGTTCACATTTTCAGGTGCGGTTCTCGGTTTCTTACTGCGTAAAATTACTGCTAAGTTTAGTTAAGTTGTTCATATTGCATTGCAATTTTGCAAATGTGAGAAAGAAGAGTTGTTAGATTCAAATGTTGCTTCTTTTGTCAGGTGGCTGAAAGAGCACTATTTCTGTGGAACAACGATCACATAAGAAACTTGATTACTCAAAACCATAAAGTTATAATGCCAATTGTGTTCCCGGCTATGGAAAGAAACACACGAGGCCATTGGAACCAAGCGGTTCAGAGTCTAACTTTGAATGTAAGAAAGGTATTAGCAGAGACAGACCAAACTCTGTTTGATCAATGCTTAACCAAGTTCCAAGAAGATGAAGCGAATGAAACTGAGGTTGTAGCCAAACGAGAAGCAACATGGAAGCTTTTGGAAGACATGGCAGCTTCCAAATCTGCAACCAACGAGGCAGTTCTCGTCTCAAGGTTTTCATCATCTGTTACTCTTAACACCGGCAAAACTTCTGGTAGTTGAACTGTTCGAGCATCAGGATCAGTCCTTGAAGGAAGAACCAAAGTGTAATACCATTGGTGAATGAATACTTTTTCAATAACATTTTTTTTTCAGGTTTCTGAATTCATGAGTTGTTCAATTGTTTGTTGTTTCTGATCTTTTTTTTTTCTTACTCAGCTCTTAGAGGAGTTTCAAAACAATATGTGGTGTAAGAAATATGGTTTATAGATTCTTAAGAAGACGATTAAATAATTATTCGTATTGTATTGTGGAATGAATTGATATAAATGATGGTGTTTTATGCTTTGAATCACTCTTGTGTTAGAAAGCTGTAACCAAGAAAATACAGATTTAATAAACGAAATAGTTCTTGATCCAAATTGCTTAACTTTGGACAATATTATAGAGAAAAATGAAGTAATTGCATTTTCGTAAATAATTAAATCACGGGATATTACATGGTTTAAAGATTCGTAGAATCTAATAAAATACATAACTTATTTATTAAAATGTCATCATATCATTTTTGCAAATATGATTTATAGTAAAATCATTTACTATAAATATCATGTCAAGGAGTACTCAACAACCCAATCCCCTTAATTTTACAAAGTAAAACTCAATTTCTTATTTCCTTTTTTTCATTTGGACCATTCCAAATTATATATGAAATAAAGTAAATAAAAAACACATGACTAGTTTTTTTTTGTATATCTTTACTTTGGTTGGGCTTCAATTTACGAAAGGCCCAGATTCTTCCGGAAACACCCAAACAAAAAAAAGAGTCTTAATTGACTAAATTATAAATATAACAATCTCTCAAGCTTTTTCTTGAAGAACAAGAGAAATCAATATTCCCTTTTATTTTATTTTTTTGTACCAAACATTTTCAGATTCAAATTCTGAGAGAAATGGATTTCGAGCTTAGATCGGCGAGAGAGAAGCTTGAAAGAGAGCAAAGAGAGAGGAAACAAAGAGCAAAACTGAAACTCGAACGAGAGAAGAAAGCTAAAGAAGCTGCGATTAAGCAACGCGAAGCCATTGAAGCTTCTCAAAGAGCTAGAAGACTTGACGCCATTGAAACCCAGATTAAGGTCCGTTTCTCTACTCTTACTATGCTCTTATCGTTGAATTTGAGTTTTCCAATGATAAAAGCTTCTAGGGCTTTTGAATTTTATGTTATAATTCGTATCGAAGAATCTGCAATTAGATTCTAATTCTAAGTTCACATAATTCGAATTTGTTTTGATCATTTGGGAAATGTTGTAGATTTCGATGTATATAACTAAGTTCATAGCTGTGTGATTGTTTCAATGGAAGGCTCTCTTTGATAATTAGGGTTTTGTTGTTGTTGTTGTAATCAGGCTGATCAACATATGCAAGAAACCTTAATTGCTGGAGGAGGGATAGTGTTTGAACAAGTTCTTCAAGCTGTTCCTTTTCAAGGAATTGGAGATAAGATCAAACTACCACCATCGTGTTTTACGCAGTTGTCTGATCAAGGAGCTTTCGATAAAGGTCCTTTATACTTCGAGCTCTCTGTTGTTGATAACACTGATAATAAAAAGACTACACACTCTGGTGTTCTTGAGTTTACTGCTGATGATGCTACTGTTGGCCTTCCTCCACATGTTTGGAGAAACTTGTTTTCCACATATGCTCCAATGGAAGTTCCTTTAGTGCAAATCCGTTATATTAGATTGCCTAAAGGAACTTATGCTAAGCTTCAACCGGATAACCTTGGTTTTTCGGATTTGCCTAACCATAAAGCTATCCTTGAAACTATTCTTCGTCAGCATGCTACACTTTCTTTGGATGATGTTCTATCGGTAAATTATGGGCAGGTCTCTTATAAGCTCCAGGTTCTTGAGTTAAAACCCGCCTCGAGTATTTCTGTTCTGGAGACTGACATTGAGGTTGATATTGTTAGTCCAGATATAGTTTCAGATCAACCGAGTCAGCATGTGTTAAGGCCGCTTCAATTTGGGAAATCTGAATCTGGAACAGTTGATGAAGGACGGTATGATTACTATAAGTTTTCGATTGATGAAGCTACTGTGGAAAAAGTAGGGGCAGGAAACACGAAAGTTATTGTAAAGATTGATGTGGAAAAGGATGGAGCGGATACTGATCTCTATGTGTCAAAGCACCCGGTTCTATTCCCTTCTCTTAATCAACATGAGTGGTCTTCACATGACGTTGGTTCAAAGACCTTGATCTTGGGATCAAAGGAGAGAGCTCTGAGCTCGGGGACTTACAGTATAGGTGTCTACGGCTTCAAAGGAACGGTCAAGTACCAGGTTTCAGTACTAGTCCAAGAGAGCAGCGATGGAGCTAAGGTTGGGGAACGGGCTTTATCATCTTCATCAGATGTCGATACAGTAGAGTGTAGGAACTGTAAGCATTCAATTCCAAGCAGGAGTATCGCGTTGCACGAGGCATACTGTAGCAGACACAATGTTGTTTGTAATCATCATGGATGCGGAATCGTTCTCAGAGTAGAGGAGGCAAAAAACCATTTGCATTGTGAAAAATGTGGGCAAGCATTGCAACCAACAGAGATGGAGAAACACTTGAAAGTCTTCCATGAACCACTCGCTTGTGGCTGCGGAATATTACTCGAGAAAGAACAGATGGTGCGTTTATGAAAACTTTTCACTGTTCTTATTACATTCTTTTGTTATTTTTCGACTCTGCTTTAACCTGAGATTGTGATTTTGTTACAGGTTCAACATCAAGCAAGAGATTGTCCTCTTCGGTTAATCGCGTGTAGGTTCTGCGGAGATATGGTGGAAGCAGGTAACTCTGCAGCTGATGCTAGAGACAGGATGAGAGGAATGTCTGAACATGAGAGTACTTGTGGTTCAAGAACTGCACCATGTGACTCTTGTGGTCGATCTGTGATGCTCAAAGATATGGACATTCATCAGATTGCTGTTCATGGCAAGAGTAGCTAATTCGATTCTCAGTTTCCGCCATTGATATGTTAAAACCTGATTGTAATTTCTTTGAACAGATTTGTATTATGTATGACATTGTGTTTCTTGAAGTCAAAATCCGAAAACAAAAGTTCATATGTTCACTTATGGATAGAGTAGAGCCCATAGACGCCAAATGTCAAACTTTTGACTTACTAAATTTGTCGAAAATTTATTCAACCACCAAAAAAAGACAATGATGCGTAGGGTGAAAGTATAATAGAGTGGGCCAGGAGTCACAACAATGATTGAGAATGATTCTTTAAAAGAATCAAAGTAAAAATCCATTGGGAGACCAAGTTGCTTGGTGAAAGTTATTTGATGAGAAATATCTTTTCTTTCTAAGTCTACTTTACTACTTGTGGCTGAAAAGAGAGTAGTGATGAAGAGATTTTGTATTTTGCTAAGTTACCAAAATAAGTTTTAATATAAAATATTATAGATTTGCCCTTTCAATTTTCAGAATAATTTCCTGACCACGCATTCATCCATGATCAATAGTATCTTTGCTGGTTTCCATTATTGTAGGGGAGAATAGCTTTGACGAATAACACATGCTTATTCCTTGATTAACTCTAGTGGATTAAGATATTTTTTACTAATTAATGATTATCTTCACCTAACCTTTATTATGGCTGGAGACATATTTGAGCAGTAGTGAATAGTGATGAGAGTAGTGATGATAATAGGCGATACTTAGTTTATCAACATATGCACTATTATCATTTGCTCTAAGCTCAAGCATGTTGTTAGATCTCTCTTTGCTTCATCATATCTTTTATCTTCTTAAACTTTCTTCTTTGTATCTCATAATTGATCTCTCTCTAAGGAAGAAGAGAAGATAAATACAAGAAGGTTTAACGGAAAAAAATGCATTTTTAGAGGGTTTGAATTTAGATGGTGAGATAGTGATAATATTAATACAAAACTATTAAGTTGCATGTGTTGTTCTAGTAGTAAAAACGAAATCATTAACAGTCTTTTCTCTATAACATATGCACTAATTTGAAGTTTTTTGTGTTTGGTTTTAATTGATACTAAGCAGCGCAGACTTTAGATAATAATAAAATCTATAATAGTTTTGCCAAATGAAACGTCGGCCTAGTGGCCAAGTGGGAGAAGGCCAACAGTAGAAGTTTAACACACTAATGAAAATTAAGAACAATAACTCCATTAATATTTTTGACAACAAGCAAATTCGGACCCATACTTTTATATTTTAACAATTTTCAATTATCCACACCAAAAAATACCAATATAAAAATTAGATAAGATCAATATAGTGGTTGTGATATTTTGCAAACTTGTTCACATTCGCTAAAAACTAACCGTCTTTGTTTTTGGCGGGTCCATAAACTTTATATTATCCACGTAATTTAAGACAAGATTTTTATATCAAGAATGACAAAAATGATTTATAGCCACTAGTTTACGCACTCGACTGTGGACAAATAAAATAAAAATCTAATTTAAATAGATTTTTTTTCTGCAAAGAAAAATAACGTTAAGAAACATTTCCAAAATATACACACTCCATCTACTATTTATTTATTTTGTCTGTTTATATCGTCACGGTTTATATTTACTCTTGAGTCGCTTTCATAGCTTTAGTTATGAAAGCATCTTTTTTTTTTATGATAAATATAGAAGGCTCACGTTTTGACAAGTCCCTAACAGCTTTTTCTTCACGGATTTAAACAATGAATTCGAAGTAATCTTTAGTCGAATGAATCTTTGAACATATTTCCTAAAAACCCGGCAAGTAAAAATCTCATTTTTCTCATTACTCGATATCTACACAACTTGTTTTCTTCTTCTTCTTCTTCCTCTGTTTCTTCTTCACCAGTTTGAGTTGAAATCTTTATTACAAGAACCAGAGAGCTCTCTCTTTTAGCTCTATTAGAAGGTAAAGAAAGTGAAATCTGTTTTTTTTTTTGTTTTTTCTTCATTGTTCTTTGTGACTGTAACAGTTGGTTCTATTTTCTGTTTGAATGCTTTCTTGGTAAAACAAAAACAGAGAAAGTTAAGATATTTTTCTTACAACAACTTTCAAAATTATGTCTGAACGTGTATGTGTTCTTCCTTTTGTATCCAGGAAGTTCATAGACCATTGTATCTTCCTCAGAAGCTTATGGCTACAATAAACGATATTGGAGTAGCAGCAGCAATCAATATAGTCACAGCATTTGCTTTCTTATTAGCTTTTGCAATATTCAGAATTCAACCAGTAAATGACAGAGTTTATTTTCCTAAATGGTATCTCAAAGGCTTAAGAAGTAGCTCTATACAAACTGGTGGCTTTGGAAGCAAATTCATCAATTGGGACATCAGGTCCTATCTTCGATTCCTTAATTGGATGCCTGAAGCACTTAAAATGCCTGAACCTGAGCTTGTTGATCATGCAGGACTTGATTCTGTTGTCTACTTAAGGATATACTTACTTGGGTATGTATAGATATTTCTCCAGATGCTCTTATCTTTTTATTTCTACTGGTTTTATGAGTTTTGAAACCATGGTTTTTTGCAGGCTCAAGATCTTTTTCCCAATAGCTTGTGTTGCTTTTACAGCAATGGTACCTGTTAATTGGACAAATAAAGCATTGGATCAGTTAAAGCATTCTAATATAACTTTCAGTGATATTGATAAACTGTCTTTATCAAATATACCAAATGGTTCACCAAGGTAAGAGAGAGAGAGATTCTTCTCCAAGTTTGGTTGCTTTTTCAATACTGTAATGATAATTTATTGGATCCTCATGTTTTGTAGATTTTGGGTGCATTTGTGTATGGCTTATGCAATCACCTTCTGGACATGCTTTATCCTAAAAAGAGAGTATCAGAATATAGCTTTAATGAGGCTACAGTTTCTTGCAAATGACCAAAGAAGACCTAACCAGTTCACTGTAATCAAACTTTGAATCTTTTGATAATCTTGAAGTTTTTACCTGATGAAACCAAATCTGAAAACATGTTTTTTATTTGTTTACTAATGTTAGGTACTGGTTAGAAATATCCCTACAGATCCTCATGAATCAATCTGTGAACAAGTTGAACATTTCTTCAAAGTCAACCATCCAGATCACTATCTCACTTACCAGGTAAAATCATCTTTTAATTTTTCTGATTTATCCATCTCTGACTTAGATATTTTTGTTGATGATTCTTGATCTGCTTTGACTCAGGCAGTCCATGATGCAACCAAACTCTCTGAGTTGGTTCATACGAGGAAGCAAATGCAGAATCTGCTCGATTACAATAAAAACAAACACATGAGAAACCTATCTAACAGGCCAGTAATAAAGGTATACTCAACATTTGCAAATCACATAAGCTGAAAATTATCCTATGTTGTTTCTCTCAAGACTGATTTCAATTCCTGCAAGTAGATGGGATTTCTTGGCTGTTGCGGTGAAGAAGTTGATGGAATCAAGTACTACACGTCCATGGTTGAGAGTCTAACGAGAGAAGTAAAACGTTCATCTTAACTACTCTATACTATTGCTTTTATTCTCCATCCTCATTTGAAACCTATAATCAAACTTACATTTGATGTTTCAGATAGCTGAGGAAAAAGATAGGTTAAGGACAAGCACAAAGTCCATAGTGCCTGCAGCTTTTGTATCATTCAAGAGCCGTTGGGGAGCAGCGGTTTGTGCTCAAACTCAACAGACAAGAAACCCAACAGAGTGGCTAACCGAGTGGGCGGCAGAGCCATGTGACGTCTACTATGACAATCTGGCATTGCCATATGTCGACCTTAAGATAAGGAGGCTCATAGTAGCCGTTGCATACTTCTTCCTCACCTTCTTCTTCATGATACCTATAGCATTTGTACAGTCACTCGCCAACATTGAAGGCATAGAGAAGGCATTTCCTTTCTTGAAGCCCCTTATAGAAGTGTATGTCTCTGTCTCTCTCCATGATATATATATATATATATATGTATATATATATATCTGTTATGTCCCGTTGTCTTGTTGATAGAATCTCTTATGTTTTTTTGGTTTTTGGGACAGGAAACTGTTAAAGTCAATCATCCAAGGCTTCCTTCCGGGCATTGCCTTGAAGATCTTTCTCCTTTTCCTCCCAAGAATACTGATGCAAATGTCTAAATTCGAAGGTTTTATTAGCACATCTTCATTAGAAAGAAGAGCCGCAACTAGATTCTACATGTTCCAGTTCATTAATGTTTTCCTTGGAAGCATAATCACTGGGACTGCGTTTCAACAGCTCAACAGCTTCCTTAACCAATCTGCAAACTCGTATGTTCTTTAAACCTCCTCTTGCCTCCACTTACTGAGAAATCTCATTTCTTTCTGACATTTTAGTCTCTTGCAGTATTCCAAAGACAATTGGCGTCTCCATTCCAATGAAAGCGACCTTCTTTATAACATACATAATGGTAGATGGATGGGCTGGTGTTGCAGGAGAGATACTGAGGTTAAAGCCGCTCATAATCTATCATCTAAAGAACTCCTTCCTCGTGCGAACAGAGAAAGATAGGGAAGAAGCAACTGATCCTGGAACCATAGGTTTTAACACTGGTGAGCCTCAAATACAACTCTACTTCCTTCTTGGTCTTGTTTACGCAGCAGTTAGCCCCATCCTTCTTCCCTTTATCCTCGTCTTCTTCGGTCTGGCTTATGTAGTTTACCGTCATCAGGTGAGATAACTGAATCTTCTGCTTGCTAATGCTCCAAAGCTTGAGCATTGTTAAGTAACAATGAATGTTTCATTGCAGGTTATAAATGTGTATAACCAAAAGTATGAGAGTGCAGGGAAGTTCTGGCCTGACGTTCACAGGCGTGTGGTGACTGCACTGATCGTTTCACAGCTACTCTTGATGGGTCTTTTAAGCACCAAACACGCTTCTAAGTCAACTCCTTTGCTTCTTGTGCTTCCAATGTTGACCATTGGGTTCCATATTCACTGCAAATGCCGTTACCAACCTGCTTTTGTCTCATACCCTTTGCAGGTTAGTTAAAACGTGAGACAAAAATAACGAGGATCGATCTCTAGTAGCTTTGAGTGAAACGTGTAAGCTAACCTTTACTATGTTTCGAGCAAAAGCAGGAAGCCATGATCAAAGATACACTGGAACGCACACGTGAGCCAAACCTAAACCTCAAGGCTTTCCTTCGAGATGCTTATGCTCACCCGGAGTTCAGGGTTGGAGAAGAACCAGAGGAAGAGATGGACATAGAGAAGGGGAAGTCTGATAAGTCACCTGATTTGATAGCTACAAAGCGTGGCTCATGGAGGAACACTCCTTTACCTAGCAAAAATAGCTGCCTTAATTCACCTTGATGCTTTCTCTGTTGTATCTTTAATGATGATTCTTTTATGTCTGAAAGAAATTTTCCCCTCACTGGAAAAAATGTATATAAATCCTCAGGTCAATGCCATCTACGATTACATTGAATTCACTTGAAAACGTTCTGCTATTACTTTGAAGATGGGATAATTTCCATAAATCCTCAGGTCAGTGTCATCTACAATTACACTGACTTCACTAGAAAATGTTCTTACCGTAAGTGTCTGGAAGTGGTTGAAGGGTTTAACAACCATCAGCATGAGCAAGAACTTGAAGCGGGACAACATACTTAACCTTGTTCACTTGAAGGAATCCAGATATAATAGTGTTGAGGGAAATATAACCAGGTGAACAGCCTTTGGCTCTAACCCAAAGAACAATGCTCTAGCTTCTGATAGCATCTTATGTTTGCAGAGGGCATTTATGTTGTATGTTATGACATCTACCACCAATCCCATGTTTGAGATTTCATCAAAGAAACTCTTGGGCGACATCTGAATCCCCAGCTTGGCAAGAAGCATGTATAAGTGAAGCATAGATACAACTGTTTGGTTTTAGCCCAGCACATTTCATTCATCTTATAACCTCAATGACTTTCTCAAGTGTTCCATACTTACAATAGGCACAGATCATTACATTGTACATAATGGCACCAGGCACCAAACCCTTGTCCGAGATTTCATGATAAAGTTTCTTTTCATCAGACCATCAACGAGAGCACTACATTAATGTATGCTTGGAGAACAATCACACTCTCATATTACATCAGTGACTTCTTTTGGCAACTTCTTTAGTCTCCGGCTTGGTTAACAATGAGGATTAATGCCATGTACGTCTAACTATCTGGTTTCAACCCTTTACAATTCATTCCTCTTATAAGCTGGATGGATTCCTCATGTTTTCCGTAGCCACTGATCATTATGTTTTCCTGGTTTTGCACAATCCATAAAAAGAAAAGAGTTATAAAGTTAACAGACTAGAAGAGATCCCTTGTAACGAAGAAGTTTGCTATAAAACCATAAGCAATCAATACTTTCTGTAGGTTTAATTTGTAGTGAAGAAAAACAATTAATAATATTAATAAAATTATTCTTATAATCTAACAAAATTATGAGAAAAAATCACTATTATTTTATAGGGAAAATGCAATTTAAGCTATTGATGAGCTTCTTGGAATGGTTTAACCAATTCTTAATAACGTATTGCTTCACCTTATCTTCGTTCCTTCCAAATACATCACATAATGCCTCGACGTAATAAGCTGGGAACCTTTTGTTCACTTTCAAGAAGTCCATGACGATTCGAAGTTCATCTCTACAGAAAGTGTCTGTAATGTCAGCCTCAGAATCAGAAATTTAGGGTTTATTTGAAGGTGGAGGAGAAAGTGATTGCGAGATGTTTCTTTTTATGCAAGCTTCCATAGGGCATTTTCTTCCATAACATCCCTCATAGCTTTTTGGCTAAAGTGATTGAAGAAACTGAGAGGAAGGCTACGAAAAAGATGATGATGCTCATGGAGCTCTTCATTATTATTGTTTCTAGCTTCTCTTGATCTTGTCCTAAAGAGGATATACATGTACACACATATATTAATACATACATAAGAGAATAATTGAAAAACTGTAAATTGTTAAGACTAGAAACTTTTTTCACATTAACTTCATGTTTATCGGTTTTAACATTGATATCAGTTTTGGTTTTTATTACTATGTGTTTGGCTTTAAAGACGTTTCGATCATATTACCAAAAAAAAATTCTAATTTAATCCGGCCAAGACATAATAATTTAACTTTTGAAACGTATAATTTCAATAAATAGTTTAATTATTAATTGACGGGAAAATAAAACAAATGTGGTCACTGGTTAGTTGTCACGTTGGGTCCTAGCATTGTTGAAAAAACAAGAAAAAAGCAGTGTGCCTCGATTAGCTCCCAAAGTAAAAACAGTGTAATTACTTATTTTTACTTTTTAATTCACTCGAAAAAAACAAAAGATTCTGAGAAAGCTCGAAAAAAGAAAAATAAAAATCATATCTTCAGATATCAGAAAAAAATGAGATGTTTCAGATCAAATACTTCAAGAACTGAAACAACACCACCTTCTTTCGGACAACAACAAGAAGCCATGTACTCATCTCACCGAACCGTAAGAGAAGAGGTGATACTCCAGATTCAAGGATGCAGAGCTCATCTCATCGACGGATCCGAAGCGGTGGAGCTAGCCGCCGGAGACTTCGAGCTTGTACAAGTCTTAGACCACAACGTAGCCTTAGCTATGGTGGTAAGAATCGGAAATGACTTACAATGGCCGGTGATAAAAGACGAACCAGTGGTGAAACTCGACTCTCGTGACTACCTCTTCACGTTGCCGGTTAAAGACGGAGAGCCACTTAGCTACGGCATCACTTTCTTCCCTGGATACGAAAACGATGTCGTTTTCGTGAATAGCCTTGAGTTGCTAGACGATTTCTTGAGAGAGAACTCATGTTTCTCTTCGTCTTCTGCTTCTGCTTCTGCTTCTTCTTCGAGTGTTAGTTATGGAATTGATTGGAAAGAGTTTGCGCCTAAGATTGAAGATTATAACAATGTTGTAGCTAAAGCTATTGCAGGAGGTACAGGGCATATCATTAGAGGGATGTTTAAATGCAGTAATGCTTACACTAATCAGGTTTATATTAATTAATCACATTCTCATATATTAAAGTTTTTAGATGCTAATTAGGCATGTGTATTTGGGGGCAAATGTTTGGGTAATAGCGGATACAAATTAAGTATATGGTTAATTCAGCTATCTAAAATTGTTATCTAAAGTGTATCTTTTGATAAACAGGTTGTATAATTTGGGTTTAGGGTATGATGCAAATAAAACTTGTATAACTACCAAAATTTTTTTTTTGCCCAAAATAATACTGAATTTAAAATCCTTAATTGATATTATTGCTCAAATAATTCAATTGTAAGTTTGTTTTTATGATATAACAGGTTCATAAAGGAGGTGAAACTATGATTACAAGAGCTGAGAAGAAGAGTGGTACGTCGTCACAAAGAAATGCAACAACAAACAAGAATCAAATCAACAAAAATCTTCAACGGTAATAATAAATAATTTTCTATAATTAAGAGTGGTTCTTTGAATCTTTTCTCTTATTGAACCATATTGTATAGAGTGAGGAAACTTTCGAGAGCGACTGAGAAGTTGAGCAAGACTATGTTGAATGGTGTGGGAGTGGTGAGTGGCTCGGTGATGAGTCCTATTGTGAAGTCAAAGCCAGGGAAAGCTTTTTTATCAATGGTTCCAGGAGAAGTTCTCTTGGCTTCACTTGATGCTCTTAGTAAGTTTAATTAATGGTGTTATGGTCTCAACTTGATTATCTTTATAATGATGTACCAAAAACATTGATATTGATATTATAAATTAGATAAACTACTAGACGCTGCTGAAGCTGCAGAGAGACAAACTCTTTCTGCTACGTCCAAAGCTACTACAAGAATGGTTAGTGAGAGGTAAGTTTTCACTCATAAAGTCTGAGGGCTTGGATCACGTTAGTGATTTGTGAGTGCAACTAGTGTAAATGTCTTACATGGAGTGAGGATTACAATATGGACAGGTTAGGTGAGAGCGCTGGGGAAGCCACGAGAGATGTGCTAGGTACGGTGGGCCACGCAGCCGGCATTGCCTGGAACGTATTCAATATCCGGAAAGCTTTCAGTCCTTCCTCTTCACTCACTTCCGGGATACTCAAAAACTCTTCAAGAAAGTGATATTTGTTCACTAATAATACTCTTATCGCCGAGATACATTTGATCATCTTTGATGTATGTTTTTGTTGTGTTTGGATTGGTTTTGTGGGAAGAGTTTATAAAGCTTTGGAAAGCTTGTTGATACTTGATAGGATATGAATTATACAACGCGTCATCGTAACAAAATCTGAACCGTTAATCTCAGACACGTGTATATCAATCTTGTGGAAATGAGTCCGTCTCCTTGGTCAACACCAGAATATAAAAAATCTAAAAATTGTATAATTCAAATCTCTTCTTCTCAAAATCCATCAGATCTGTTTCGAAGACTTCGTGTACCGAATCTAGCTATTGCCATGGAGAAACCGTACGGATACGCTAGCGTGAGCATGAACGGCTTAGATCGCTCCGGCGGTAAGGATATTGATCTGGAGATGGGAGCCGGTGAGGCGACGCTTTACCCAGGGCTAGGTTACGGCGAGAATCAACTCCGATGGGGATTTATCCGTAAAGTCTATGGAATTCTATCAGCGCAGCTTCTTCTCACCACGCTTATCTCCGCCGTTGTTGTTCTTAATCCTCCTGTTAACGATCTATTGACTGGATCTCCTGGGATTCTTCTCTTCCTCTGTATCGTCCCCTTCATCTGTACGTTGATCTCATTTTTTTTCCATTTCATTCTTTCTTGTTTCTCGTTGTATATTAGATTTCGATGTGGTAAATTATAGATTCTTATGGTTAGTTTTGTGGTATTGGTCTTCGTTTCCTTGTTAGGCGAGTTTGCGTAATTTGTTTGTGGTGCTGAGATAATGGATTCTGATTTTACGCTTATGCTGGATTTGTATGATCCAATGTTAACTTTCTGATGGTTTGATTTGGTTATCATATGGTTTTGTAGAAATGATACGATGTTACATTTTCTTTGTATCTTTTTGTGTGTTTAATAATCTGATGGTTTAGATGGTATAATTTGAGAGTTGATTGAACCTTTTTTATATGCTTGATGGTTAATAGTTATGATGTTAGCTACTGCAATGTTAAGTATGATAATCTAGATCTTTGGTTTATTTCTCACTGATATATAGAAGAATGAGTAAACCACCTACGGATGAATTCTTCATAGTAATTTATTAGAACCTTGAATTTTTGCAGTAATCTGGCCATTGCACATTTACCACCAGAAGCATCCTGTTAACCTGATCCTTCTAGCCCTCTTCACTATATCATTGAGCTTCACTGTTGGTGTCAGTTGTGCTATGACAGAAGGTTTGTATCTCTTTCCCTTAAACATCATTTATTTCTTATCAACAATATGTGATTAAGTCGCTGTTCTAGCCGCTTCTTTTCTCATTGTATTGTCAAAAGAACCCATTTGGCCTAAAACTTGAAATAACAAGGTTTTAGAAGTTAAGATCAACTAATAATCTCTCTTTTTCATCTTTGCGTTTTATCAGGAAGAATCGTGCTTGAAGCCTTGATATTGACATTGTCTGTGGTGGGATCTCTAACCGCATACACTTTCTGGGCTGCAAAGAAAGGAAAAGACTTCAGCTTCCTTGGACCCATTCTCTTCACCAGTCTCATCATTCTTGTAGTGACCAGCTTCATCCAGGTCCGTCTCTTAGAATCATCCCCTCCTCACGAATGAACCCATTCAAAGCCTTTAAAATTTATGTTTGTGATCATAATATTGCAGATGTTCTTCCCACTTGGCCCAACTTCTGTTGCGGTATATGGAGGAATCAGCGCATTAGTATTCTGCGGTTACATAGTCTATGATACCGACAATCTCATAAAGCGTTTCACATATGATGAATACATCCTCGCATCAGTAGCTCTCTACTTGGATATCCTCAATCTCTTCTTGACCATATTACGTGTGCTGAGGCAAGGTGACAACTGAAAGAGGCACACGATGATGCTTCAGTGATGGGAGTTGATTTTATAACTATATGCAGAACCCCTATGCCTTTATGTGATTTACATTTGTGTGTATATCTGACTTTTGTTTGGAAGTTTTAGTAAATGATGATGCTATGTAATATGGTTAAAAACGAAACGGTTGGTGAACAAAATCAAGCAAAGTTGATTTTCAACTTGAAATAAAATTTGGTGGTTTTGGCCAAATTTCGTTGAGTGTCTTGTGGTGTTAATATCAGACTGAAATAGATCATGATCGATCGTACAACCAAAGCTCTCTCTCCGAAATCATGAGAGGTAAATGTTACTGGATTCAGCAGTGTTTGTTCTGCTTTTTCTTAAAATTGATCTTCTGACTCTACAATTCAAGATTGATCTTCATAGTAGATTATGATATCAAGATTGAGATGGAACAACAATAATTCATAATTAGATAAAATTTTAGGACAGTGACATTTTTTTTTTTGCCTAATAATGTTCTTTATTCGTAACCTTTGTAACTCCCACACCTAACTTCTCCACAAACTCCCTAAAATTCTTATCCGACGAACCTCCGGGAGCCACCGCCGCCTCCGCCTCCGCCTTCCATTTCAAGGCGTTCTTTCTCAACTCCTCTGCCTTCTCCCCAACCGTTGCTTCCAAAAGCTTCTCCGCCACTTCCTCCCTCGGCACAACTCTCTCCTCCGTCGCTCCACGGCCAAGTCTCACTCCGGTCTTGAAAACATCAATCAGATAAACTGCATCGGTCACTTGATCTCCCCATAGTGGACAACAAACCACCGGAATACCCGAAGATAGAGACTCCATCGTCGAGTTCCATCCACAATGAGTCACAAAACATGCAACTGAAGGATGAGCCAAGACTTGTTCTTGTGGACACCAATCCACAATCATCCCATTACCTTTACCACTACTCTCTTTAAGTTCTTGAGGCAAAACATGAGTCTCCACCTTAAGATCATGTGGTGGTGGTCTAATCACCCACAAGAACGATAAGCCGGACTTCAAAACTCCATGAGCAATCTCCTCAATCTGTTCTTGCCTCAAATATGCAACTGTCCCGAATGAAATGTAGACAACGGACGATTTAGGCTTCGAGTCTAACCACTCGAGGCATTGATCAGTTGGTTTACAGATATCACCGCTTACGTCGGATATAACGGTTTTAGCCACTTTGAAAAGCGGTCCAACGGTTTTAACCGGACAAAGATTTGACATGTAGTCGATGACTTCTTGTTCCAAAGCGTCGAAAGAATCGATAAGAACACAGAAGGACTTGTTCAGATTCTTGAACTGTCCAAGAATCGCTTGTCGGAAACCGGCGAAGCGTGAAGAAGGATGAAGAAAGCTAGGGATTTCGTCGTGCTTCAAGATAGGAACACAAGGGAGCTTAACATCAAGCTGAGGCTCTGCCTCTGTCGGGAAAGAAATGGAGCCATTTTGGTAATGGTAATAAGCAGAGAAACAAGCACAAGACTGGACCCATAGAACTGCACAAGGAATGTTGAACTCTTCCGCCACGTGGCAAACCCATGGTATAAATGGGTTGTTGATCAGACACGAGACAGGCTCGTTCATTTCCTCGTATCTTCTCACGAGTTTGGACACTTCTCGTTTCCCGATGTTCTCTAGGTGTGAAATGTAGACAGGAAAATCAGCTCTCCGGTCATCTTCTTCTGCCCATTCTTCGTCAAAGAACTCAAACCGGATTGAACCAGAACCAACCGGTTTAAGCTCACCATCCACGATTTTGTTAGCTTGTCTAATTTTGTTCCCCCAAAGCTCCGTTGTTACGAAGGTAACGAGTAAACCTTTTGAAGCAATGAGCTTGCCTAGACGAAGAAGAGGGTTGACGTGGCCTTGTCCTTGAAACGACACGAGCATAACATGAACTGGATTTGGAGATGGAGAAGATTCGAACACCATTTCTGAAATGGATCCCATCTTTCGGTTAAGGTGAATAAAATAAGTTTAAAAAGATTTGTATGTTTTCGAGTTTATAGAAAGTCACATGCAAAGGTTTTTTAGTTTATATAAGCGTGAAGTCATGTATTCAAATTTACTCACTCACTGAATCTCCACCACACATCTTACTTACCACCATCGTCTCTCAATTTGCATTATGTGGACTATTGTGGAGGCTTTAATCCTTTTGTTGACGTGTTATTTTCTTGCCCATATATATACGTACCTCGACCGTATGATATTACTAATTTATTATTAGTTAGGTTGATTTGCGAAATGACAAAAAGGAAGATTTTATATTTAGGTAATGATAGATTACTACATATATATTACAATCTAACAAAATGTAACATGCTATTTTACTTGTATATTAGAAAATATAATCATTAAAATTCATAAATAGATAAACAAATATTTAAGAATAAGAATAATATCTCAAAATAACAGATTGCAAGTTTATGTGGCAGAAATAAATATATATTTCCTTTTTCTTAAACAAAGTGTTTTGTATTGTTTATTCTGATTACTCTATTAGTAAACTGTTTTATTTGTGTATATTTCCAATAATTTTAATTAGTTAAGAGATTAATAAGTGGTGTTTGCGTTCAAATGTATATTTCTTTTTATGGGAAATACAATATAGTCTGCGAACAATTATTCCATACAACTAAAAATAAGCCAAAACCAAGGGAACAGAAATGAATTGAAATGACATAATATTCGCATATTGCGTCAAAAACGAGCCAACCATTTTCTGCCACATGATACGTTATATGCGATGCGACTCCCAAGTCCCACCTAAACTCATCTTTGTTCAAGTGTCTTATTTATTAATTATTAATAAAAATAAAAATTAAAGACATTTTCTGTTTTAGTTTTTTAAGTGTCTATGAGAAAAACACAATCTCCTATAAACATATTTTGTATATATTTTTTTTTAATTTAAAGATATTCATCACACTCTAAGACTAATTTTATCACTCATCTTTTGTTAATCTCTTAACAAAAACAATAAAATATAATTAAAATTAAAGATACTTATATTTTTAAGGGTAAATGATAAAGAGCAGACAAACCCCATAAAGCTGTCCAATTGTGGTAAGAGAAACAAAATACATTGAATGCATAAACACAGAAGGATTAAAATTCCAATCGTACAGAGGATTAAATTTCGATGTGATCAAAAAGGAGTTCATACCAATTATCACAAATCGGTAAGATTAAATTTCCAATCAAATTGGTAAGATACTCATAAGAGCATCCTCAATGCATTCTCTCACCGACCCCTATTAAAAAAAAGTGAATAGAGAATAATATGAGACTAGTATTTTAAAATGGCAAAATGTCTTAAAAGCAATTTTAAATGTAATTACCAAAATTGATATTAATTTTTTTCAGTTTATTTGCTTTATATTTTTGATTTTTTGAATTTGATAGTTGACAAAAAATTACGAAATCAGTTTTATATGCAAAAACAATATTTTAATTTTCTGATAAGTACGATTATACAATTTCTCGCCAAAAATGTTATTCCACAATTTCCAAAACAAGGCAGACTCAGTGATTCAGTAAAATTATTAATGATCTTATATAATAATTCAAACTGTTATTAAATATATGTAAGGGTGAAAGTCTATGGTATTAATAATCAATGTTGTATATGTATTTTCATTTTTTCAATAATTTTAATATGTTAAGAGATGGATGAGTGATGATTTTACACAGTAATTTATTTATTTTTAGAAACTATAAACAAGATGATATGACAACAACATTATTTCACATACAACTGCAATTAGGTGCAACAATTTGAATGGAAAAAGACGTCGGTTTTACATGTTTAGTCAAAAACGGCCAACCACTTTCTGCCACATGATCAATACACATATGCGGCTCACGGCTAAATTCTAATGAATCAGTTTTGGCTAATAAGAGCAGATGCAAAACCATTAAGTTGTAACTTGTAACCAATTGTGGTAACTTAACCAAATGCATTGAATAGACAAGGACTACACTTGAAATCGTAAACTTTTTTTTTTTAATCTCCAAAGGTGGACAAGGAGCCTTGCCTTATCTTTTGTTCGGAAAGGAATCGATACCAGTCATGGTAATTGCATGTAGTATTGCAAAGTTGCAATAATCACTATACCATTTAACAAAAACTTACTAACTTCCTTAATTTTTGAGTAATTTAGAAAAAAACTTCGAGCTTCTGGGTAATTTAGAAAAAGGTTCAGTTTTAGTTATCTCCTACTTTTCATAAATATATTACAGTGTTTTTCACGTGTATATAAACATATTATTGATATATAGATCCATGTGTGATAAATGATTTAGGTTTTAAACGTTTGCTTTCTAGGGATAAAGGATTGCAACTCAAATTTACAAGATATATACCGCGACAGTCAACAAACATAATTAAACCAAGAGTTGCATTTGTTTACTAAAACGTAAACTGCCAAAAGATATTATTATTATTACACACGTACTTGACGTGTCAGGACCTAAACGCTGTATACTATAACCAATAAATTTTAGACACATGTTCGATATTTTTGTTTTTGTACTTGTTTAAAATATGTAAAAGGGTAATGGTCTACGACACCTCCAACTTTTACAATCGGAGACCACACCACCAATTTCAATTACAAATTTAGATCGTTTAATTTACCATAGAATCCATAGGTTGTGTTTGATATTAGATTTGATTAGGCCACTCAACTTTAGAATTTGAACCAAAATTTTAATATTTGCTTTCCTACCAACGATTTTTTCTTTACTAATGTGATTAGTAAGATGGTTGAGTCTTCAAATACTGTATAGCTCTATAGTTACCATATAATGATCGCCCTATTTTATTTCACAGTTGGCCCTGAATTTTAGATGGTCATAAACTAAATGGGCCAAAACAAAATTTTGACTTATCTAAATATCCAACTCATAACAAACAACTTTTAGAGTTATGCCACTAGACTGAAACAAACTTTACAGAAAATGGTCAAAAATAAAAGATAATAACATTCAGCTGCAAGCCCATATTTGGCCAAAGAGCTGGCTCTACTGCTGATTACGGTCTTACAACATCGATGTCTTTGTTGTTGTTTCTTTCAGAATTGCAAAGGTGGCATGAATCAATGAGAAGTCCAAGATTAATTTAACGAGTATAAAATTAACTATGATTTTACGCTCCAAAGAGGTATTTTTAATTAAAATATGTTTTGGGACGTTTGGATATTAGACCACTTCCAATAGGGGGTTCAGACAGGTTCTTAAGTATAGGTTCTGACAGTTTCTTAGAAATCAATATTTGTTTTTTTTTTCAGTCATTAGCAATTTACCATTTGCTATATTCAAAATGAGATGAAATATTCGAACCTCAATATGTACCTACAGCGAGCTAATGGGAGAAGTAGTGTACTAGAAAACGAAAACAATGATACATATCACTAGGATCATGATATGAGAACAATGCCAACGTTTCTCCAAAAAAAAAAAAAAAAATCATAAATATCTATAGATAATGTTATGGTGGTTTAGGTTTTGGACATACAACAATATTTGGATACTTACGAAACATTATTATCATTAGTCTTTTCAGTTGGCTTTACGTCACTTGTTTCGTAACCAACTTGTCCACAAACTCTTCAAAATTCCTATCAGATGACCCACAGTACACCACGGCAGCCTCCGCCTCCTCCTTCCACCTCCGAGCGTTTTCTCTTAGCTTCACCGCCTTTTCCCCAACGGTTGCCTCAAGCAGCTTCTCCGCCACAACTTTCCTCGAAACAATCTCTTCCTCAGCCGCTCCACGGCTGAGTCTCACTCCTGTCTTGAAAACATCAACCAAGTACACCGCATCTGTCACTTGATCTCCCCATTCCGGGAAACAAACCATAGGAACTCCAGAAGTTAAAGCCTCCATTGTCGAGTTCCATCCACAGTGACTTAAGAAACAAACAATCGCAGGATGAGCCAACACTTTCTCTTGTGGACACCATTCTACGATCTTACCTTTCTCTTCGAGTTCTCGAGGCAAGACATGTGGTTTTAAGGATAATTCTTCCATAGGAGGCCGAACCACCCATAAGAACGACAAATTTGAGCTCAAAATGCCATGAGCAATCTCCTCGATCTGCTCTTGCTTCAAGTGGACTATAGTTCCAAAGGAGATGTAGACGACTGAGGATGGCTCTCTCAAGTCAAGCCACTCTATGCAGTCACTTGCTGGCTCGGAGATGTCTCCCTTAATGTCAGAGCTTATGGTTTGTGCCGTTTTAAAGAGCGGACCAACAGGGTTGATGATGACTTGAGGGCAAAGGTGTGACATGTGGTCGATGATATCTTTTTCTAGCTCTTGAAAAGTGTCAATGAAAAGAGAAACAGCCTTACGGTTTTCAAATCGCTTGAACTGATCTAAAATGACTTCTCCAAAAGCTGTATAGGGTGAAGAAGGGTGAAGAAAGCTTGGAATCTCGTCATGCTTCAACAATGGCAAGCTTGGGATTTGGACGCTGATCTCTGGCTCGCTTTTTGTCGGAAACTTAACTAACTGGTGGTGGTAATAGTAATAAGCGGCGAAGCAAGCGCAAGACTGGACCCATAGAACAGCCGAAGGGATATGAAGCTCCTCAGCCACATCACATACCCATGGCACAAAAGCATTGTTTATAAGACATGTCACCGGTTCCTTCTCGTATCTCTTGATGAGATTCTTGATCTCTCGTTTTCCGACAACTTCAAGATGTGGTCGGTACGCATTGAAGTCGACTCTTTTTTCGTCGTCGTCAGCTAATCCATCATGGAAGAATTCGAACCGGATGAAACCTAAACCAACCGGTTTGAGCACACCGTCTTGAATATTGTTGGCTTGACGCATCTTCTTGCCATGTGGCTTCTCCGTGGTAACAAAGGTGACTAGTAAGCCTCTAGAGGCTATGAGCTTTCCGAGACGAAGAAGAGGGTTTACGTGACCTTGGCCTGGGAAAGATACGAGCATCACATGAGTATGCCGAGACGGTTCCATGGAATTCTATTTTTTTTAAGCAAACTAGAAATTGGTTTAATTTTTTTTACACTATCATATATTTGAACACCTTATAATATATGCAATATAGTGGGTCAGTGACCCTACAATATTAGTCTTTTATCTCATGGTCCAATCTTGGACGATCTCTGATTCTCTATTATGAGTCTCTGACCATACGTATCCCCTCACTGGTTTCCAAGATCAGCTGAAAACGGAAAACTTTTAAAACTTTTTTTCTTTACTTTAGATAGTATTTGAATAGAGCCAGTCAGTGGTCCATTATCATAAACAATTTCAATAAGGCCCAGTTTTATACATCAATCAAACTAAAAATTTAATCAACATAATCAATTTTCTATCTGTTTATATAAATTGAAGATGGTATCTTGTACGTACGATATAGACCTTTGATCAAAAAAATTCTATTAATTTCCAAACTGAAAATTGTCATTAGTATTTGGCAGAGATTCTTGTCGTATTTATGCTGGAAACTGTTGTCATTTCTGTTAATCTTATCATAAATTTGTGGTGACAAACTTTTGAAAAGTGACTGATTTCATTATCGACTTTATTGTTGTGCAGACTTTAATAACATTGGCATTGGACCTGACTTTTTACCTTAGACTAAGTGTTGAAATTAAGAGTATGGAGGTTTAAGGATAGTTGAGAGAGTGATAGTTGTGGCGTGAGAATGATAAGGAGTTTGAGGTTTGGATACTTGGAAAATGTTTAGGATGAAGATGGTGGCGTGAGTATTGATGTAATGAGGGATTATTGTTTGAGAATGATGATAAGAATGATGATGAGAATGAGAATGATAATGGTTGATGAAGTAAGATGAACTAAGGAGAAGCATGGCACCGGAGAGCTAAGGCTCCACCAGCGCCTTTAGGGAGATAAGCAAAACTTCTTTTTACTCTTTTAATCTTCTTATTCTCTTATTCACAACTCTTTACATCATATTACATGTATATTTATAAAGTTTTTACATAGAGAAGAAGAGAAGAGGCGTGAAGAAGGAAGGAGAGAAGAGAGGAGTTTGCGTGAAGAAGAGAGGAGGGAAGGGAGCAGCTCATTGTTTGACTCCTGTTCAAGCTGCGCCCATACCCTGCTGCTGACGCCTCCATGCTTGTGCCCATGCCCTGGTTCTGGCGTTCCATGCTCTCCTTTGCTTCCTCTTTTCCACTTAGTTAGTCTTCTAGTTAGTATATAACAGTTTCCTTTCTTCTAATTACATCCTAACCAAGATTTCTTCTAGTTCCTTGTGAACTAAGTTTCCTTTCCTTCCTTTTCTTAGATTTGAATTCTTCTATCGTAGAGATCACATATTTCAACGGTAAGGAAGATCATGTGAATGACGTAGTTGATCAAAAAGATCACGTGAATTTGAAAAAATGCGTTTGGAGTTATTCCCAGTTCGCCACACGTAGATTTACCCGGTCTGTGACTAGCTGCTTGGGTCCGAGAGACGTGTCTAGACTCGAGAGCAACTTTCTCATTGTTGGTTTATTTTTTTTTGTCGCCAACTCATGTTGGCTTATTGCAGTGGACAATCTCTCTAATGTATTTTATTTTTTTTGGTTTTAACATTGTTTCCCATATCATACTAATTTTTCTTAAATCAATTTAAGTTTTGTTTCAAAGCTGATGGGTCAAGCATTCCAATATGTTTTATAATTTATAATTTTAAAACCATTTTAATACAAATAAAATATTTGATTTTGGAAATAAAATAATATTTTACAATTATTTTATAATGTTTTCAATTCTATTTGATTGCTTACATGATACAACTGTAAAATTTTGGATGAAATTTAATCCATGTTTTAAAAATTCTTACTTATCTCCAATTATTCTTTACTTAGATGCTAGACCTACTCTTGATGTCTCGATTAATGATTAATTCTTTGAAAAAATCAGTTAACCGATTACTTTTCGTCTAATCCGATTAATCTCTACCTAATCGGATTATTTTCTGCTAATTATGCATAATTCGATTATTTTTATATTGCAAATATATACAAAATTATTTTTATTATCCCAACATTTATAGTGAAAGTTTGTGATGTTTTATAATAAATAATTTTAAAATTTTAAATAAAAATCATAAAAAGATTCTTAAAATACTACGTTTTCGTATGTTTAATATAATGTATATTTTAAAAATATTAAAATAATATAAAACTAATTTCTAATTAATTTATGTGTACTTTCTAGGCGAATAGTGCATACCCCGAATGCTCTACTAGCTTCTCGAATTTTAAAACACGGGATTTAACACATGAATGATTAATGATGGTATATTCTCTCCCTCTCTTAAAATAGCTTATAATTAAATATTTTCTCTTATAGTTTATAATCAACCTTTTATTGTTGTCTCCGCCATTAGTAAGAGTGTGAGCCAACGATTGATGAATCTATGTTTTAAAGTTGAGAACAATTTTTACATTTCATTGCAAATATAATAATTTTTAAATCAGTTACGTTTTATACATTTGGTATTGGAATCATTGGTCGATGATCATGAAAGTGTCGAGTTTCTATACAACCTTTTCTCTTTTTTTTTTTTTGTTATTTTAAGATGGTTCTAGAGATTCTAAGAGCAATTGCGGGAAACAAACCATTGGAACTCCAGAAGTTAAAGCCTCCATGGTTGAGTTCCATCCACAGTGACTTAAGAAGCAAGCAACCGCAGGATGAGCCAACACCTTCTCTTGTGGACAACATTTCACGATCTTCCCTCTCTTGTAGCTCTCGAGGTAAGACATGTGGTTCTAAGGAGAACCCTTCTAAAGGGGACCGCAGAACCCTTAAGCAGGACAAACCGAGTTGAGAAAACCGTGAGCAATCTCCTATCTGCTCTAGACCGATTTATTGAACACTGAATAAAACTATTTAAGTCCATTTTTTCCTCTAGCATGCATTCACTCTGTCACTGCTAATACACCATTCATTGCTCTTCAGGTAAACGTTTTTATTTTGGCCATCTTAGTTAGAACAACTTCATAGAAGGATTTTTAGAGGGATTCTTAAAATAAACAAAATAGTAAAAAAAGAAAGGTAGCAGAGAGGATTATATAGGGTTCTTAATTTAGAGATTTAAGAAACTTTCCTAACAATTTGAAGAAGCTCATAATTTATTTGCTTCATTTTCATTGGTAATTTTGTTTCTTTAATTAAATATTAAATTTTTAATTTTAAGAAGTCCTCCATATTTCACCCATGGACGTGGTAGAGACGTAGAGTATAGACCAAATAAACGTCCTCATACCAAATTACCAAAGCTTCTATTTTCAAACCAAATGACTTCTCTAACACAATTTATTTCTTTTTATTTTTGGGTCAAAAGAAACATTTTGTTTTTAAGAAAATATAAAATCCCTTATTCAAAAAGAAAAAAGAAAAAAACATTATAAATATATCTATCTAAACTTGGATTTCTTGGTTGACGTGGCCCAACCAAAATCTCAATTTCTTTGCGGATGATTGATTTAAACTCTCAAGTCTCAAGTTTCAACTTTCTGAGCGTGAAAAATTCCCAACTAATGGCTTCATCCGCATTTGCTTTTCCTTCTTACATAATAACCAAAGGAGCTTCAACAGATTCTTGCAAATCAACTTCTCTGTCTTCTTCTCGATTATTTGGTACAGAGCTTCCTTCGCCATGTCCGAGACCCGACAAATGCCATGTAAGATTGATTACTACCTCTTTGCTTCATCGATGAAACATGATTTAGGAATTTGATTGTTGGATTTTATCTGCTTTTGTATTTGCTCATTTGGTAAACCATTGGATTTAATTATGGGTTTACTTCAGTTTTGACAGAAGTCTAACTGAAATTGACGACCAATAATTTTGCCTCTTCGGTTCTAATTTCTGAAAAAAATGACAGCTTTTGTTCTCCAGACCCATCTCTTCCGGTCTGAAATACCAATCTGCTAAGTTCGCTAAACCGGAATCTCAAGTTCCCAGAAACTTGTTAACCGATGCTAAACAGGTAAAATTCATTAGTTTGATTGATCCTCGCTATTTTTGGTTTAGCATTTTGTGTCTTCTTGACAAAAATGTGTACTCTTCCAATTTCACAAATTTGGGTTTTGTCTTGTAACAATCTTATATATTGTGTAGTTAGATTGTTTCAAAATGCTAATTTTTTTTTATCTGAAATGCATGCTGCATTCTTAAAAAGCTTGGATTTTTACAATCATGGTGTTTGAATCCTCTTTTATATTGACATCGTTTCTTAAGGCTTGTGCAGTTGGGAGGAGGAAGAGTATGATGCTAGGCTTGCTCGTGTCTGGTTTAATGGTTTCAGAAGCCAATCTTCCTAAAGCATTTGCTTCAACTCCAGTGTTTAGAGAGTACATAGATACATTTGATGGATACTCTTTCAACTACCCTCAAAATTGGATTCAAGTTCGAGGAGCTGGTGCTGATATATTCTTTAGAGACCCTGTTGTCCTCGACGAGAATCTCTCAGTCGAGTTTTCTTCGCCTTCTTCCTCAAAATACTTGTCAGTTGAGGACTTAGGTTCCCCTGAAGATGCAGGAAAGAAAGTACTTAGACAGTATTTGACTGAGTTTATGTCTACTAGACTCGGAGTTAGGCGCGAGTCCAATATCCTAACAACTTCCTCCAGAGTTGCAGATGATGGTAAACTCTACTACCAAGTTGAGGTAAGCCAAAGTCAATTACAAAATTGCATCCTAAATTCAATGTGTTGTTTAGTTGAATTCAATTTCTAAATTATGAGCAACAACATCATAGGATTGACTTAGATCATTTGATAGTTGAGTTTGATTATAAGGAGGATGATTCTTGTGCTTATTGCTAAAACAAAATGTGAAGCTTTAGGTGAATTTGGACAGAACTTGGCCATTACATTTGTTTTGTTGATTTAGTGTTACATAAGAAACATTTGTTTTCTTGATCTTCCTAGCGTTGCAACATGACTTGAAGTTGAAGATATTGTAAGATGATTCACATAGCTCATTAAGGTACAATGGGTTTTTGATGGTTGAATAGGTGAACATAAAGTCATACGCAAACAACAACGAGCTCGCTGTGATGCCACAAGACAGAGTGGCTCGTTTGGAATGGGACAGGCGTTATCTTGCGGTTCTAGGAGTTGAGAACAATAGACTCTACTCACTTAGACTCCAAACACCTGAGAAAGTTTTCCAAGAAGAGGAAAAAGATCTAAGAAGAGTTATGGATTCGTTCAGGGTCGAAAAGATTTAGAGAGAGCTCATCCAAATTCTCCCATGGTTTTTTTCCCAAACCAAAAATCATTTTGCTAGCTATGTTCCTCCAATTTCTATATTAATTAATATATTTGTTTACCTGAACAAAATTATTTGTGATTCAAATATTGAGTTATCATTATCATTTATGACGAAATAAAATTCATGATTTATACCAATGTTTTAAAAATCGGCGCTAGTCGGGCGGCGAGGGTAGGCCTAACGCCTAGAGGATTAATCGGGGAGTAAACGAGGATTAATCGGGGATTAATTTTAGGTTATTTTAATATTTTAAAAATATATTTATCTATTATATTAAACTTTTAAATAATATTGTTTTTAAAATTATAATAAATACATGAAAAATGTAGTATAAATAATTTATTTTATGATTTTTATTTATAATTTTAACATAATTTATTATAAAACATCATAAATCTCAATGTATGAATAACAAAAAAAAAATTTGTTTATACTTGAAAATTTAAAAATAATTGGATTATAGATGATTATGTGGAAAATAATCGGATTAGGCGGAGATTAATCAGATTAGGCGGGAAGTAATCGGTTGACTGACTTTTTTGAGGGATTAGTCATTAATCGAGGCGGCGAAGTTGAACCTAGCGAGTAGACGAGATGTAATCGGAGTTAGGCGAGAATTTTTAGAACATGGATTTATACTAATCAGTTTTTTTTTTATTTGATCAATGCTTTTACTAATCTACAAAACCGTTCAAACCATAAACCAAAATCACTCCGGTTTATTATTGTTTGGTTTAATGAGGTGTTCGCAAAATCCTTTCACTGAAGAAAAGTAAGAAGAAGACGATGGTTGAATTTGAGAGCTACGTTATTGTTCACAACATAGCTAAGCGTCACAACGTTGGCACACTAGCTCGTAGCGCTACTGCGTTTGGTGTTACTGAGCTTATTCTCGTCGGCCGGCGTGATTTCAACGCCTTCGGTAGCCATGGTTCTGCTTCTCATGTCCGTTTCCACCATTTTCACTCCCTAATCGATGCTCGCACTTACCTCAAGGTACAATTGGCCAAAAGACTGTGAAATCTATCATTGTTGAATTTGGGTTTTCCAAAGTTTGAATCTTTTGTTGTTTGGATTTGGTTAGGAGGAGAAAAATTGTGATATTTGCGGCGTTGAGATTGCAGATGGAGCTTCTGCGATTAATGAACATCCTTTTAAAAGAAGTACTGCGGTTCTTCTTGGTAATGAGGTAATCAAAAGATCTGATTTTTAACAAAAGTTTTGAATTTTGCAGTTTTATTTTAAGTTTGTGAGCTTAGAATATTGCATCTCTCTTGATAAGATCAGATCATAATCTTTAGTAGAAACTTTCAATGGTTTGGAAACACATTTCAGAGCACCAGAGAATCTAGATAGTTAACTTCTATAGCTTTTCTTTGAAATGCTCTCCCTGTTCAAACTCTTTTATTGAATGATTGGTAGACTATTTGGGTTCAATTCAGTGGTATTAGTCTGTGCCATTAACAAAAATGGGTATTTTAACAAACCATTTACTAAATGACTTTTGTAGGGAACAGGATTGTCTGCCAAGGAATATGAAATATGTGACTTCTTTGTGTATAGACCTCTCAGTATGGCTGTGGCACTGCTTCCTTGAATGTTACCGTTGCTGCTTCTATAGTATTGCATCATTTTGGAGGTATTTTTATTCGGATTTTATGATTGAAAAACACTTAAATGGAAAGAAGAAATTATAGAGTAATAGTAAATTGGTATGACTTCTTAGTCATATATGGAAATGATGATAGAGGTGGCTTGCTTAAACAAAACATTGTTTTGTTACAGTTTGGGCTGGATTTTCCGAACGTAGCAGAGATGGAAGCAAATTTATGGTGGCTGATAAACCCGCAAGACAAGGACGAAAGAATTTATGTGCTGGAACTGAAGAATCCATCATTGAGGAGCGCAAGTTGAGGAAAGAAAGTGCTGAAAACGGATTTTTCGATGATAATGGAAATGGAAATGAAAGTTCATCATCCGACCTTTTGAACGGTTTGTTCCTTAATAAATATTTGTCTTTGAAAAGAATTAAGGTTATGTATGATTTGGGTTCAAATCCTGGACAAGATCAGGCACAGGCCCTTCAATATATATTATCTAGTAGGCTTTTTCATTTCTTAGTTAAAAGTCCTTTAATCTTTGTTTTGCTAATGGAGAAAGCTGATTGATTATTTACTTGGTTTGCCTCTGGTATGATTGATTATGATCTCTTTGCTCTGTCTTTCTTATTTATTGTTTTCAGGACGTGTTTAAGCATCCCAACAATGTTATTTCTCTTATTATCATCAATGGAATCATCTCATGAAGGTTTTATATTCTACGTTCTTTAGGAAAAAAAAAACAAAAAGAAAGGAGTTGAATCCATTTTACTTTGATTTTTGTCCATTTTCATGGAACAAATCAGAAGAAACTAAAGCTTTTATTTTATTCACAGAATAATGGATTTCATCATGCAACAACTTGAGCAGCTGCAAGCCTTGCAATTGGAACCCTGCAATAACAAAACATTCCCAAAATTACATCAATCTGAATTGAAAATGTTATTTAAAGTGTGTATTGGTTTTAGAATTTGAGAAATTACCTGAAAGGAGAACAAGAGACATAGTCCAGTCCTATTTCAGCAAAGAATCTCACAGATGATGGATCTCCTCCATGTTCTCCACATACCCCAACCTGTTTTTTTAAATCATTCGATCACAAATTTCCCAATTCTATTTGTGATTTAGATTTTTATTCACAGATAAACTTACCTTGAGGTTAGGTCTAGCCGCTCGTCCTTTTTCAGTCGCCATCTTGATCAACTGTCCTACACCTTTCTGATCAAGAACCTGGTCCAAACATAAAACACTGTATCAAGTTTTCATCTTTTGGTTTTGAAGAGAACAAATGAAATAGCATTCATCAATACCTCAAAAGGATCGTTCTGTAGAATTCCTTTGGCGAGGTAAATTGGTAGAAACTTCCCAACATCGTCTCTACTATATCCAAACGTCATCTGAGTTAAGTCATTTGTCCCAAAGGAGAAAAACTCTGCCTCTTGAGCAATCTGTTTCAAAGACAAGGCTTCTACTTCAAGAAAATTCCCATTGAACATGGTTTCAAGTGTTGAAAACAATGTTGTGTATTGTAACATTTACCTCATCTGCAATGAGCGCGGCTCGAGGAATCTCGATCATTGTCCCAACCTTGTAGCTCACGGTTTGACCCGTTTCAGCAAATACTTCCTTTGCAACTTTCCGGATTACTTCAACTTGATGACCCAATTCCTACCATTATTAAAATGTTTGTTTTGATAAAAAAAAAAAAAAAAAAAAAACTCAAAATCTTACTTAGTTATGTGAGTAAATGTATATGTATACATTACCTGAGGAGTTCCTATAAGTGGAACCATAATCTCAGGAAGAACAGTAACACCTTGCTCATTCATTGACGCTGCTGCTTCAAATATCGCACGCGCTTGCATTTCCGTTAGCTCTGGATACGTTATTCCAAGCCTATAATGTAACAAAGTAACTGTTTATTGGACTGTTCTTCATGTCCAAAGAGAAAGAGACAGAGAGACCAAGAAACCTGCAACCGCGGAAACCAAGCATTGGATTTACTTCAGAGAGTTTCTCTATCCGTGACAAGACTTCTTCTTCTTTAACAGATGTTTCTTCAGCTAACTCCTGCACAATGTTGTCCAAATCGCCTTCCGGGAGAAACTCATGAAGCGGAGGGTCTAACAAACGGATTGTTACCGGCAAACCTAGACAATAAAAGAAGGGCTTAGGAATGTTTCAAGTTATGAATCAAAGATATATTTTAGAAAGAGAGGTTTCAAAACATTTACCATCCATTGCGCGGAAGATCCCTTCGAAATCAGAACGTTGGTAAGGAAGCAAGACATCTAAAGAAGCTTTCCTTTGCTCTGTTGTCACCGCCATTATCATCTTCCTCACTGCTTTAATCCTATCTGCCCCAAAGAACTTAACAAAAAAAAAAACAAATACAAGATGAAACATTTAGACTCAAACAATCTGATTCATCAAAAACAGGGGATCAAGAACAGAGGAGTACCATATGTTCTGTTCTACAAAGCCCGATTCCTTGAGCTCCATTTTTCCTAGCTGCAGTCGCGTCTTCAGGCGTATCCGCATTCGCCATAACCTTATTTGTTCATGCACATTTGAGTGAAAAAACTTAAGGGTTTTAAAAGAAACTCATTAACACACACCTTAAGACGTTTGATTCCATCAGCCCAAGACATGAAGGTCTCTAAATCAGCACTTAACGCCGGAGGAGCCAATGCTTGTTTCCCCAATATAACCTCACCGGTAGATCCATTCATCGATATCCATTCGCCTTCATTTATCGTCAAATCTCCAATCAATAAAACCTGAAATTTCACAAAACCTAACTTCAGAAACAATCCTCCTCTAACTTGAGTTGCACGTTACTAAAATCCAATCCAAAACCTTCGTATCCTCGTCGACTCGAATCTCGGAGCAACCAGCGATGCAACATTTTCCCCAACCACGAGCAACAACAGCCGCATGTGACGTCATTCCTCCTCTCGCCGTCAATATTCCTTCCGCTGCATGCATACCTCCAACATCCTCAGGGCTTGTCTCTGTTCGAACCAGAATCACGGTTTTGCCCTGAGAATGCCAAGCTTCAGCTTCCTCCGCCGTGAACACTACTTGCCCAACCGCCGCTCCTGGAGACGCCGGTAAGCCTTTGGCCATCACTTTTTCACGATACCCCGAAGGATCATGAAACTAATCCAACAAAGACAAAAAAAACGAAACTTTCATCATTAACCTCTGTTTCGATTTTCCAAACCTAATTCAAACTTTGCTTTCAACTCTCAAGTTTGTGACCTAATATGCATAAGTATGAAACCTTTTTAGTCTATCCATACCTGTGGATGAAGTAGTTGATCAAGATGTTGAGGCTCCACCATTTTGATTGCAGAAGTTTTATCTACAAGTCCTTCACTTACCATATCTACTGCTATCTTCACCGCACCTTTACCCGTTCGCTTACCAGTTCTACATTGCAACATCCACAATCTCTCCTCTTGCACAGTAAATTCGATATCCTAGAATACACAATTTGAGAACCTAGTTCAAGCCTAAAGAATTCTTGATGAGTAATTATTACAAATTGTACCAAGTACTAACCATCATGTCTTTGTAATGTGCCTCTAAGATATCACAGTTCTCTATAAGTTCCGCGTAAGCCTCAGGCATTAATCTCTTCATTGTATCCAAATCTTCTGGTGTTCTTATCCCTGCAACCACATCCTCTCCCTATCCAAAACACGGCGAAATTCATGAGTTTCCAATTCAAAACTATTAGATACACATTGTGATAGATGCCAGACCTGAGCATTGACTAGAAACTCGCCATATAGCTTCTTCTCTCCGGTACTAGGGTTTCTTGTGAAGAGAACACCAGTCCCTGAAGTGTCCCCCATGTTTCCAAACACCATACATTGAATGTTAACCGCGGTTCCTCTCAATCCGGTTATCTGGTTAATGCTTCTGTACTTAATAGCTCTAGGGCTATCCCAAGAATCAAATACAGCTTCAATGGCAAGCTCCAATTGCTTTCTCGGATCTACAATTAAAGAATTTATGTAATTATTATAACTAAATGTTTTAGTATTGGACCTAAGTTAAAAAAAAGTAGGTATCATAAAATCAAACCTGAAGGAAACTCTTCACCCTTGACTTGTAAGTAAACACTCTTGTACTGCTCAACCAATTCTTTAAGATCAGTAGCGCTTAATTCGGTGTCGTTTTTGACTCCTTTGCTCTCTTTCATCCTCTCTAGCTTCTCTTCAAACTTGGCGTGTGGAATCCCCAACACCTTTTATTGGTCAAGAAAAACAATGAAATGGTTTTCTTGTGGAGAAAGTTATCTCAAAATGTACAGAGGACTTACAACATCACCAAACATATCAAGAAAACGCCGGAAAGAATCGTAAGCGAAACGTTCTCCACTTTTGGCGGCTAAACCAACGACGACTTGGTCGTTTAATCCAAGGTTAAGTACAGTGTCCATCATACCGGGCATTGAGATCTACAAGACAAATATATCAAATTATCAATCAATGACAAGTCAATGTTTTATCCCTTTTCAATTCATTAATTCACTAACACTCCTACCATGTGTATTTCTTTTTAAAGAAAAATAAGCTAAAGTCTTTATCAATAAAAGCAAACCTATTTTTATCTTCTACGTTATTATTTTGAAATACCTGATTTGTTAAATCTTTTAGTAGCCACAAAACTAGCATTCTGTATCTAATATATTTCCAAAGTTTTAGTTGCATCTCTATAACTATTTTTTAAATGTCTTCCCAAAATGACACAACTGACAAAAGATATTTGAATCTCAATACGAATAAAAGAAATATAACAAATTAATTAAACTTTACGTAGAAAAAAATCTTGAAATAATTAAAAACAATTAACGGAAATTTAAGACTCTTAGATGAAAAAAAAAAGTCAAGAAAGGAAACAGAATATCGTAATTTTCTTTCGTAAGAAACCAAAAACCATAGCTCAGGTGATATATTTTTGCTAACTTACGGCGGCACCGGAGCGAACGGAGAGGAGGAGTGGTTTCGAAGGATCGGCGAGGGAAGCTCCAATGTCACGTTCGATAAAGCTAAGACCTTCAAGAATCTCTTCCCATAAACCTTCAGGAAGCTTCTTGCCGGCGATCTGATACTGCTGACAAGCCTCCGTCGATATGGTCAGCCCCGGCGGCACCGACAAGCCTATGCTAGCCATCTCCGCCAGGTTCGCTCCCTTCCCTCCCAACTTCAATTTACACAACATTTAACATTTTTTTATAACTGATTATAAAAAAAGAAACACCAAGATTTGACATGATCTTGATGATGTATACATACCAAGGACTTCATGCCCTTGTTGCCTTCGCTTCTTCCTTTTCCAAAGGTGAACACTCGCTGCATCATGTTTTTTTTTTTTTTTTTAAATTGAGTTTAGATTGCAGAAATGTTTTTGCATGTTGAAGAAGACATATACCGTATCTATATATACTAAAACAAAAATTGGATGAAATTGATCAAATTTATCCAACCAAAATTTGGCATGCAATTATCTAATGATAGTTTTTTCCAAGATAAAATATTATATATATGCAATATAAACTTAATTACTTTTCTTCTTAAGATAATCATTTTAAGAATATTAAATTTTATTTTTTATAGTATAACGTTAAGGTTAATTTATAGAAAAATAAAATTTGTTTTTCATATGGTACGTCAGCAATCTACGTTATTATCTTCTCGATATTATTCCAAATATTCAACCTTGAAATGCTAAATTTTGTAATATTATTAACCAAATTATAAAAGCTTCTTCCGTTCGGTGACTCCTCGTAGATGTGTCATCCATACCTGATATCACTCACACTCACTTGCCATGTACGACTACCAAGTAGCACCATTTCTTTCTTCCTAATATTAAATTCCTTAACAAATAAATGTCACTCAAATTCAACGTATTCCATTGTTTTTTGGTAAAACTGTGGGTTAATTATTCTTCTTTTTCTGTATAATTACAAGTGGCATTGGTGGATCTACCAAGTGGCACAGGTATCTGATTGAAGCACAATTTGGGCTTTGGATCCATCAAAGGGCTTTTAAGAAAATTAGCATAAATAAAACTAATGGAATTTTTTGGACAATGAAAATCTTTTTATTTAAAAACAATTGAATTTCAAAAAAAAATTGTTTTTTTTTTGTTTTATATATGTATTCACTCTAGTTTAACTGTAAACTAGGTTATAAAAAAACCCCATCAAACTAACATGTTTATTAAGCTGGAACAAAACCAATCAACATCAACAATCAATCTAGAAGACACTAGTGTCACGATAACGTAACCGGTTTGTATTCTTACCAAGATGATAAACCAAGTATCCATCTCCGGTTTTACTCCACAGAGTTCAATTAAACATAATAATTGAGCTGCTAGATTGTTCGACCGGATGATCGTTTAGAATTTCTATTAAAAATCTCAAGTCGAAAATCCAAAATAATATGAAAACATGATTATAAACGAGAGTGTATAAAATTTATGGGAAGCCATGGGACCCACGAGAAAAATCAAAATGGAAAGACTTATTACCTTTTGGGTTATGGAAGCGGCCGGGTCGGACACAGGGCTAAGGATGGCTCGAGCTCGAGCATTTGTCCCACGATGTAAACCGGTTTTTGTTTTGCTTAACCGTTGGCAATGGATTGTACCGATTTTAGTGAAGCGGCAGGATCCATAATATAGCCGGTTTGAAGGACTAATCAATCGGTTCTCACTGAGATGATCCGTACAGCACACTCCATTTCCTTTGAAGATCTCCGGCGTTGTCTTCACGATCATACTTGTCATTTTCTTATGTAAAGCATAAACCGCGCTAAGCCAAATATTGTAGGACTTCCTTTGAAGAGTTTTGTAAGATGTATCAAATAAAGAAGTAAAAAAAAAATGTATAGCGTGAAATCGAAATTGGTGTTTGAATGGTAGCTATTAGCGATAGTAGAAATGGCGAGTCTATAATATTATTTCTCTGATCCTAATTATTTGTTTTTTTTTTGTTGGTTCTTATTAGTTACGTAGACTTTATGTGATCTCTTATTTTATTTTATTTTAATATTTTGGGGGTTTATAGATTTTGGTTTGACGAATGACGTGAGTGGACGAAATATAGATGTGGTTATAATTGGCCAATATGTCTATTCCAATGTTGTTCTTGTTCTTCCTCTTTTCTATCAACGACCATATAAGTGGCTATAATTAAATTAGTTCCAAGAATAATGTTAGGTTTTGTATAAGAATCAACTTCGAATTTTTTTAGGTCATATTAGTTTTATTTATTTTTCTTAAGTTCAACTCTATTTTATTTTTAAAAATGATGTTTCTTCGTTTGTTTTCCATTTCCACAAGTTAATATATAAAGGAAATAAATGAGATTTATGGAGTACGAATATAGGAATCTAGAAAGTGTTTGTGTTTTTGCTCGGTGTGAATGGGACTTGCCAGGTTCCAGGAATGGGATGTGGTCATATAATTTAACTATATTTTCAATTTAAATTGTGTGTACTAGCAATATTTCAAATATACATAAATACTACACTAATTTCATTTCATTACTTTATCAAAAGAATGGAAGAGAATATCAATTGTCTTTTGTACACCGTCCCAAATTAGGGTTTTTGTTTCCGGGGCGAGATGATAGCCACCTCACACATAATCACTTAATTAGTAGTTCGAAACTAAATAAGATTACAGGTTAAAAGCCCAAACTTAACAAAAATGTGGAAGGAAAAAAACAATAAAATACAATTTTGAAGTTCTAATCATTAATTGTTTAAATTAAAAAAAAATAACTTAGTCATAGGTGTCTAAACTAATTTCTTATGATTTCATCATAAGTTGTCTGTACTGGGTTTTCATAAAAAACCATACTAACTCGTTTTAACAGAGACATTAGCATTTAAAATACGTTATCAATCACGAAATAAGGTAAAAATATTGAATTACTAATTGTTTCATACAATACAACAAAAATAATTAAATTGGAGCCTCGATGTGTATTACACTATTCATTTTCATCGATGAAGCATGAAAGGAAAAACTTGAGAACATTTTCAGACTTTGGACACAAACAGGGAAAAAGAGGTTGAGAACTTCCGAAGAACGTGGAAGTGTCCTCCGACATATTCATGCTGGAGTTAACTAAGGGGCCCAAAATGTTATGGGAGTATCCGAGTATGTGACACATATAGCCAAGCTCTACAGAAATTTCTGGTGATTAAAAAAACAATGCCATTATAAAAGTAAATCACGACAGTCACGAGAAATATGCGAGCCAGCGCTTGATGGGATTCGGTGAAGTAGCAAAATGGATTTGGAAATGTGTTATCCATCATTTATGGTTGAAGTTGATAAAATAACAAGTTATAGAAGAAAATAATATTAGGGATAAATGTCCCACATCGGATGCTGGAAGGGATCTTGACTAATATATTAAGGATATGAGTCCATTCACTCATTGCCAATTGGTTTTGAGTTGGAAGTCCATAGATCTTAATATGGTATCAGAGGTCGATCCACACATGTCCAGTCCGATCTATAAGCGATCCGACCCAATAGTTGGTCCACTGATCCTTGCCCGAACTACCGAGATTTTTGGTCTAAAGGAACCATCATCTCGAGGAGGCATATTAGGGATAAATATCGCACATCGGATGCTGGAAGGGATTTTGACTAATATATAAAGGATATGGGTCAATCCACTCATTGCCAATTGGTTTTGAGTTGGAAGCCCATATATCTTAATAAATAACACCTTATAGAAAATATAACAAGTTGACAAGTAATTCGGGTCAGTTAGGTTCATGGAGATGAATCATTGGAGTTATAACTGTAATAAATGTCAGTTCAATTTTATGGTAATTAACTAACTATTATGATTGGAGTTTTGGATGTTTCGGTTATATTGAAACTATGGTTTAATTTTGGTTATACCCGGTTTTGGTTCAATTTCGATGAAAATTGATCAAGTTCTAACAAAACAAAAGTGAAAGTCGGGTTCAAATTTAGGATTGTAAATTTAATCGGGTAGGTCAAGTTATTTGGGTAACACCCGAATCTGAACCGAAAACCAAACTTATAAATTATGAACCGATAGAGTTATTTACCTGAACCTGAACCACACAATGTACTTTGAATAAGTTGGATACAGACAATGTTCAAGAAAGCGCTAGGCGCTAGTCAGGCGGTGATCCTCCACCTAGTGCCTAGAATGCCTAGTCGGGGCCTAGGCGATTTTAGGCGGTTTAAACAATTTTGTAATAAAAATATATATATTTAAATATATATATAAATTAACATCATATAATATAACATAATAAAATTATAAAATTGAATCATTGAAAAATTTTAAATTATAAAAACGTGAAAAATATCAATGTTTTGTAAATTTAAGTTTTTAAATAACATTGTTTTATTTTCTATAAAACATAGATATTAAATAATTTATTAAATCCGCATATCCCACATAAGTCGTAACTCATATAATTAGCATTTAATTTATTTAATTATCACATATTTTGCTAAATTTAATTATCTGTATAATATAAACCGATCTTTTAAAAATTTAAGCGGTCTAGGCGTTAATCGGGCGGTTTAAGGGGGCCTAGCGCCTTAAACCTATAGGGGGCGGCCGCCTAAACCTATAGTTTGAACACTGGATAGATAATTTGCCTAAACCTATAGTTTGAAATAATCTCCTTTTGCTTTTATGGTTACTTGAAAAGATCGAACAAACCAGATAATAATCTCTTTCTTGAAGTCATGTAATTATGTTAAGTCAAACAAAAAGACAAAATTCTCAGCTCCGTTTGGCCGTCGCGTACGGCTGAAATTTTCATCGGAATCGAAAGGTCAGTGATGATTAAAGGTTTTTTTTTTTTAAAGTGATTTCTCTTTAAGTAATCGATGAAACTGAAGCCTTAGGCTAATTTTTTGTATTACGATTGATATAGTTTAGTTACTACTACTATTGATAATGTAGAGCTGAATTTAAGTATTCGATACAACAAACAAAACAAAGATAAACAAAAAGTCTTAATCACTGGATAAGAATGTTTAAATAGAAGATAGAAATTTTCTAGACTGATTACGCTGAAGGTATTAATAAAAGTTATAATGGGCAAAGTTCATTGTCATGGGTCCCTAGAATATTCCAATATGATCCATCCATGTGGTGTGAAATATTTGGTAAAGTTTAGATATTTTCCATTTTTTCGTCACCAATAATGTCTTGATCCTAAAAAATATAATCTAAGCAAATCGTATTGAATGAAGTTAACCACCAAGACCATGATTGCTTCTAAACTCACATTAACTTGAGAATCTAAGATATAACATTCAACAAATCTATCATGAGAGAAGCAAGAGAGGAGACAATGGCATGGAAGTACTTTCATAGAGATGTTGTACCATTCACTGCGATGATCGCAATTGAATGTACCACAGTTGGATCAAGCACACTCTACAAAGCTGCTACTTTAAGAGGATTCAGCTTCTATGTCTTTGTCTTCTACGCTTATTTTGGTGCTACTCTTGTTCTTCTTCTACTTTCTCTCATCTTTGGAAGGTTCTTGATCTCCTTCCACTACTCTTCTTGGCTCAGTATTTACTTTTTCAAGAATATGAATGAAGTCATTTTACATATTCAGGTCAAAAAGGTTACCTCCAGCCAAGTCTCCTCTCTACTTCAAGATTTTCTTGCTTGCTCTTCTTGGGTAATAATTTAGATTCTTGTGTCTAGATTTATGAGCATTTTTTGGGTTTTCTAGTTTGCTAACTTGGGGGAAAAACAGGCTCACTTCACGAGTAGCTGGTTGTAAAGGTATAGAATATAGTTCACCAACTCTTTCCTCTGCTATCAGCAACCTCACACCAGCTTTTACCTTCACCCTTGCCGTCTTCTTCAGGTTCCATATTCTTCTTAACCATACAAAAGATATGTTTTTGATACATTAATAAGTCAACATGAATCAATACCATAACACATATAGTAACTGTCTATATGAAATGTTACAAAAACATAGAAAAATTCTCATACCATTAAGTGTGAATTATGTAAGTCTTATACTTACTCTGCTTCCTTGGGTGACTCTTAAAGGATGGAACAAGTAATGTTAAAAAGCTCTGCAACTCAGGCTAAGATCATTGGCACAATAGTCTCTATATCTGGTGCTTTGGTTATTGTTCTGTATAAAGGCCCAAAACTTCTTGTTGATGCGTCGTTTAGTTCCAACGAGTCAAGTTGGATAATTGGAGGCCTTTTGCTAGCTTTACAGTATATTCTTCTTTCAGTCTGGTTTATTCTTCAGGTAGTACATAAACTTGAAACAGATTCATTCAAGAGCTTTGGATTTGTTGGTAACCTTGAACTTAACATGATTTTCAGACTAAGATCATGGAGATATACACTGAAGAAATAACAGTAGTGTTATGCTACAACTTATGTGCAACGTTAATCTCAGGGATAGTATGTATATTTGTAGAAAAGGACTTGAATTCTTGGCAGCTTAAACCGGGTTTCTCACTCGCTGCAGTCGTATATTCTGTGAGAAATCAAACCTTATAAGTTAGAGCAATCAAATCTTAAGCTCAGTCACTAACACATTGTTTTAGGGACTCTTTGATACATCATTGGGCTCAGTTATCCATACATGGGGTCTGCATTTGAAGGGTCCGGTCTACGTCTCCTTGTTCAAGCCATTGTCTATTGCAATTGCAGTCGTTATGGCTGCTATATTCCTCGGCGACGCACTTCACCTTGGGAGGTACCATATCTTAAGTCTCCTTTCTTTTAACTATAGTGTGTCTTTTTTGAAAAACACAAGTAATAAAAACTAAGTTCTAAGTTGTTGAAATGATTAGTGCACATAATATTGCATCTATGTGTTGTGGGCAGTGTGATTGGATCAGTGATATTAAGCTTTGGGTTTTACACTGTGATTTGGGGCAAAGCAAGAGAGGACTTAACAAAAACAGTAAGTGATTCTGAGCAGTCAGTTTTGTTGCCTTCAAACAACAGACACGATGAAACCTTGTCATGAAGATAGTGAGATTTATCCATGAGTATTGAACCCATTAGAAGATGATCCCTATTTATCTTGTATATATCTTACTAGGGGATGATTTGTGTTTAAATATCTTGTGAGTTGTACTAGGTTTCTAACATAATACATTGAAATGGGAAAAAACGATTTTTACTAATATAGAATACTGCTTATACATAGAAGAATATTTCAGTACAATTTACTTCTATAGCTTGTAAATTTGTATTGTACCAAATTGTGAACTTATATATAGAGCAATATCGGTTACCTAAGTACTTGTCTTAGTAGTTTTTAGCTTTAATCATTTTAAAATCAAAATTTGACAGAGCATTTGAGTTGATATTTTCGATTTTGAAAATGATTTTTAAAACGTTGAAATGACTTATTAAGTGATGCAATACGAACCAATCATATTTAAAGAACATGATCGAAGAATGAAGCACACATAGTTTGTATTGTTTTCTTTTTGTCAGAAGTATTTTCTAGAATTACGAAGAACAAGAAAAAAATATATGCAAGTTTTTATTTTCTATAGCTAATTGTATATACGATTATAATGATATTTATTGTATCAATTTAAATTTCTGTTGACAGAAAAAAAATCAATTTGCATTCTGTAAATAAAACTAGTCTTATAATAAAGTTTATGCCGTGCATATATAGAATATAATGATTTATATCCTAGTAAGCAGATATAATCCATAAGACACTTAGCAAAAGTACCTGATTCCACAAGAACTTTCGAAAATGGGATCTTTCTCATATTTTTACATATGAACTTAAATTAGGATATAAAATAAATAAAAAGATATACTAGAACCAATAGAAAAAGCTTTAGTTATAGTAACTTTTTTTTGTTTGAGTTGCTAATTAAAGTTAAAACTTTCCCAAAGCATCATATAAGAAAATGATATTTAATTTTTGTTTTTGTATCTTCTTTGAAGTCCAACGGAACTATAGTCCTATCCATTCACAGCTCACAAACTTGGCTTACCCATTCAATACCACACATTATGTCATATCACTTAACACAAAAAGACAAATCATAGGTGACCACAATCTCTATATCCATCCACCACACCTTCACCTCCATAACCAAACCGGAAATTTAACCCCAAACCGGGTTTGTATTTCCATAAAAAGCAATACTTTCTAATAATTGACATGCATTTTAATAGTTTTTGCGTGATGTACATTGTCTCGACTCTCTACCGATTACTATAAATATTTAATTAAGAGTTTGTTTGGTTTGGAATCAAATTTTGGTTAAATATAATACCGGTATTTACCGTAAAATAACTAAATGGTACAAAAGAAGAAAAAAAAAACGATAAAAACTGAAAAACAAAAGACGAAAGAGGAAACTTCAAAAAAAAAAAACGAGAAATGTCAGAGGTAGAAGACGAAGAAGAAGTATCGAATACAATTACAGGTTTGAGAAGTTTCGATCTTCCCGACGAAGTTCTTCAAGTTCTACCGTCCGATCCATTTGAACAGCTAGATGTAGCTCGTAAAATCACATCCATTGCTCTCTCGACACGTGTCTCAGCTCTCGAATCAGAGTCGTCGGATCTCCGTGAACTTCTCGCTGAGAAAGAGAATGAAATAGCTGAACTTCAATCTCACGTTGAGTCTCTTGAGGCTTCTTTATCAGATGTGTTTCATAAGCTTTCTCTTGCCGATACTGAAAAGGTCCGACCCGAGTTTGACTTCTGACCCGGTTTTAATTTTGAACTTTTTCTTCGATCAATTTTTACAATTCTCTCAAAACTTTTTCAGGAGAATTTGACAAAAGAGAATGCTTCGTTGTCTAATACTGTGAAGAGACTTCAAAGAGATGTCTCTAAGGTAAAATTTTGACTTTAGTCTCTTTGTTTCTGAGTTCTTTTTAGGGTTTTTAATTGATGAATTTTGATGCAGCTTGAAGGTTTTAGGAAGACACTTATGATGTCTCTTCAAGATGATGACCAAAATGTATGCAAAAAAATAAAATAAAAACTTCACTTTCTTCAAAATTCATAATCTTGAATTGTTCATCTTTGGGTTTTAAACAGGCAGGAACAACTCAAATCATCGCTAAACCGACACCAAACGGTATAGTTTCTTGTTTCTACTTTAGTGTAATCTTGTGTGTTATCTACCAAAGCTGATGTTTTAAATCATATTTTTCAGATGATGATACTCCATTTCAATCTTCAAGACAATCATCAATTCAATCTCAAGCTCCTGAAGCTGTTGAATCAGCTACAATAGATAACGAAAACAATGATGGTTTGTAGATTTTGATTCTTAAGCGACTAATAAAACTTTTGTTTTTGTGGGTTTCAATGGCTAAGTTTTTTTGTTTGTTTTGTGTTATATTGTAGCTCCTAAACCGAGTTTGTATAGTAGTGTTCCGTTAGTATCGCAAACTACTACGCCTCGGCTTACTCCTCCGGGTTCTCCACCAACCTTATCTGCTTCTACTACTCCTAAATCTACTTCGAGACCTATCTCTCCACGACGTCATTCTGTATCATTTGCTACCACCAGAGGCATGTTTGATGATACTAGATCTTCTATTTCAATCTCAGAGCCTGGTTCACATACTGGTAAGTTAAAAACTCGATGTTCTTGTAGCGGGTTTTGATACAATACAGTTTTGCTAAAGGTTTGTTTGTTTGTTGTTTTCAGGAAGAACTCGGGTTGACGGAAAAGAGTTTTTCCGACAAGTCAGGTAAAAGATTCATATTCTGAAAAAAATTCTTACAAAAAGAAGTCTCTTTGGCATTGTGTGTAATATATTTTCATCTTATTATTGAATCTTGATCAGGAGCCGATTATCTTACGAGCAGTTTGGTGCATTTCTTGGAAATGTCAAGGATCTAAACGCTCACAAGCAAACAAGAGAAGTAAGGATAATTCTCAGTCACATTCTCGATCCTTTTTCGCCTTTCTTTCGATACAAAACTCGATCTGTAATGTTTTTTTTTTGCTTTTGTTTTTCCAGGAAACACTTAGGAAAGCTGAAGAGATATTTGGAGCCGATAACAGAGATCTCTTCGTCATATTCGAGGGCTTGATCACTCGCAATGCTCACTGAGAGTTTGCTTCTTCACTTACACAAGACAATATATACTCAGGATTCAGTCTGAAACATTCGATTGTTTTGTTTTCTTGGCTATCAAGTAAGTCCAAGTGAAATTCATAATTTGATTGTATCATTTGTGTCTGTCGTGTATCTATCTATTTTTCACTTCTTCAATAAATTACATTTCTCATCTTGAAAACCATCCAAGAAACAGAGCAAGAATGAACAAAAAAAAAAACAGAGTATTATAATAAATAAGCCGTTGTAATTATCTTGTTACATATAATTTCGAAAAATAAACTAAAGTTTTCAAAAGAAGCTACAGAGTTGAATTCTCTAGGGCCGTATCACATATGATCATCGGCAAAAGCTTTGAGATGATTAAACGAAGAGCCTCCTTCTCTCACCGCTTCTGCTGCTAAATCTCTCCAGCTCACTGCGTTTCTTCTAAACTCCTCCGCCTTCTCCTCCATAACTTCCTCAATGCACCGCCGTATCTCTTCACTCTCCACCAAAACTTCTTCCTCTTCCTTCTTCGTCACCACTCTCACACCTGTCTTCCAACAATCTTCTAAAAGCTTAGCATTCGTCATCTGATCATACCACTGGGGAAACGCCACCACTGGAACTCCTGAGACTAAGCTCTCCAACGTTGAGTTCCACCCACAATGTGTCACAAAACAACCGATCGATCTATGGCTCAAAACCCTGAACTGATCGCACCATGAAACCACCATTCCTATCTCATCGAGCTCTTCTCTGAAACTCCTTATGCATTCTTCTTCCGTCTCTTTCTCATCTTCGTTACCTCTAAATGACTTATCCGTAATCACCCACAAGAATGGCCTCCGACTCTGTATTAAAGCCTTACAAAGCTCAACAAGCTGTTTTTTGCTCAACACGGCAAGCGTCCCGAACGAAATATAAAGCACAGACGAATCCGCTTTCGTATCTAACCACTTAATGGATTCACTGCAAGCCCCTGACTCGGTCCTCAAGGTTATCAACGGCCCAACGGGTATAATCTTGAAAGAATCTTGAACCGAGGTCATGGCTTCTGGTTCAAGCTCTTGAAAAGTGTTGATGAGGATCTTAGGGTTTGTTTCATGCTTGAGGGACTCCATTTGTTCTTGAAACGACGGTAGAAGAAACGAATAATGGTTGGAAGGGACGAGGAATGAGGGAATATCACAGAGACTGAGGAGTGGCAGATACGGTAATTTAACAGAACCAGAAGGGTTATTGTTGTTATTAGTATTAGCCATCTCTAAGATTGCATCAGCATAGCCGTTGAAGTAATGGTAGAAAATGGAGAATACAGTTATGGGTTGGACCCAGAGAAGAGCCGAAGGAAGGTGAAACTCACGCGCTAGCTCAGCAACCCAAGTGAGAAGAAGCGTGTAAACCACGCAAGTAAAAGGTCGGTTTAGTCTCCGGTTATCTTCGATAAGTTCGGTTAATGTCTCTTTACCACGTCGTTTCATCTCAGACATATAGTTTCCAGCTGCGTCTTGGCGAGATTTGGCGGAAGAAGTAGATGACTTCAAGCCGTCATCATGGCCATCGGAGTAGCTAGCGAAGATTAGGGTTTCAGGAACGTTTTCTTGAGAGAACATACGGCGGTTGTAGGCGGAGATAGAGGCGGCGAAGGTGACTCGAGCACCGGAGATGGTTCCGGCGAGACGTTTAGCTAGCTCGAGAGATGGATTGATGTGACCTTGAGCTGGAAATGTTACGAATAGAAAGTGAGGTCCAATGAGTAACTTTGAATTATTGTTGTTACTGTTATCCATATTATTATTTTTTTAGGTTTGGATTGTATAACTGAAAAGACAATCAATACACAAATTTTGATTTATAATGAAACATCGCAACTCCATTAACTACTATAGGACAACTCGATTTTGTGACGTTAGTGATGACGAAAATCTAAAGATAGGAACGTCACTAGGATTCAGTGGATACGAGCTCAAGACCAATTTGGCCGGCCAAACTTTAATTATTTAGTAAGAGTAATAGCATTAAATAACTATATCTTTTGGGAAAAATAATCGTATGTAATAGAAAATCGTATATAACCATTTATTATTGTCAGATGATATTTTTGATTGTACGTATATAGGGATCTTAATAAAATCGTGTATATTATTTTATTTAATAACATGCTATTTAACATAACATCATTTCATATCCGATCTGACGTTTCCTGATGCCCTAGGACAAAATGGTTTATATGCCTTCTCTATTTTTATGCAAAATTACAAACTCCTCTAATATTAATATAAAAACGATATTAAAAAGAACATGAAAAATTAAGTGAGTTAACAAATTTAGTTCTGAGTTAAATAAATATTTTTCTAAACATAATTTTACTAACAAAAATCATTAACAATACGTTTAACTAATGTTTGGTTAAGTTGAAGCCCATAATCATAACTAAAAAGAGCTCAACAAATTGATCTTCTATAAATAAAACCTAGACTTAAAAACAAAAAACTGCCTTAAATTTCAATATCTTATACAATTCTCACTTGATTAGGCTGTGAGACGGTCTGCTTCAAATAAATATAATAAATTGACCATTTGTTATGAAAATGTAACAGTATTTTTTTTTTTGTAAGTATTGGCTTTAATATGGTTATCTACCAGAAATCTAGTAAATAAGAGAGTGCTCTTACACGTGCGAGAACATTCAACTTATTGATGTTAAAAAAAAGAAGAGAAAATTCAACTTACGTGGAAAAAAGTTTCATAAAAAAAACTTACGTGGAAAAATAGGATCCTCAAACATTAATGTCCACATCCGGAATAGAAAGGATTCAAGGAGTTATAAAGACCGAACTGACTGATACAGTCTTAAACGTGGCTATTATCATTTTTCACAAATTCTATTCGAAAAGTGGCTACTCAAATCAAGAGTAGGAAATAATAAAAAAATCAAAAAAATTAAGAAAAATAGATAGTAGGAAATAGTCTACGAAAAAATGCCGAATCATAGGATTATTTTAGATGAGAACAATGTGGTTAAGTAACCGTTGAATTCAGAAGAAGAGTGCATAAGAAGTTTCAGAGAAGAGCTAGATGAGATATGAATGGTGGTTTCATGGTGCGTAACCGTTGAAGTAATAATAGAAAATGGAGAAGACAGTTAGAACATCTTTATCGGCAGTCTCCTATTATTGAGTATCTTAAAGATATTTTAATATACTTTTGTTTTTAATTAAATTGAATTATTAAAAGAAAAAGTTGAACTAAAAAATTGTAAACATATGGTATATGGGTTTTTTTAATTTTGCCAAATGAAGTTCTTCTTTTCTCTAAAAGGATCCTATATAAAAAAATCTTTTCTTATTTTCTCTCTCGTATCTTTTCATTATTTTTTATTTTTAGTGTAGAACTTCCGATGATCTTGCTCTTACATGTTGGATCCAGAGAAAAGCCAAAGGAAGATGAAACTCACGCGCAAGCTCAGCAACCTAAGTGAGAAGAATAGTGTAAACCACGCAAGTAAAAGGCCAGTTTTGTATCCGGTTATCTTTGATTAGTTCGGTTAGTGTCTCTTTATCAGTCGTTTCATCTCAGACGTGTAGTTTCCGACTGCGTCTTGGCAAAATTTGAGGATCAATTCAAGTAAAAAAGACAAGAAAATTTCCGCAAAAAGATCTAGCAAAAACAGAGATATGGATGCAACAACTTATCACGTTATTCCGATCTTCAATAGAAAAGCTTATGGGTTTTGAAAGATCAAAATGAAAACGATCATAAATACTAGAAACCTTTGGGATGTGATCGAGAATAGTGTACCAACGATTGTTTCTACGAACGTAAACACATCGGAGATGACTAAGAAGCATGAGGATCTAGTCATGAAGGATATGATGGCATTGCAAATACTCCAAACGGCAGTTTTGGATTCTCTTTCCAAGAATTACTCCCGCAACAAGTGTGAAGGATGCGTGAAATGCATTAGAAATGGAATTCCAAAGAAGTTTTCAAGTGAGAATGATCAATTTCAATCTCTATGAAAAGAGTATGAAAACTTGAAGATGAGTGATAGTAAAGACATAAAAGTTTTCACAGAAAAATTAATTGATTTGGGAAATCAATTAAGATTGTCCAAAAAAATCTTATCTCTCTCCTAGAAAATTTTGACAGCATAGTGGTTGTGATGGAGCAAACGAAAGATCTAACTTCTTTGCTAGTAACAGATTTGATAGGTATTTTAAAAACGCATGGAAGACGTATGAGTATCAGAGAAGAATGAGCAATTAAAGTAGCATTCTATGGAGAAAAAATTGTTTCGTAAGGAGGAAATAAACGTGGCAAAAAAGTCAAAATAAAGCCAAAATGGTGTGATTTTTGTACGCGTGACAATCACAATCAGAGTCAATGTTAGAAAAAGAAAGATATGGATGTTAGTTTGTCTACAGATATTAGGTGTTTTACATGTAAGAAACTAGGACACATGGTGAAGAACTGCAAGGTTAGAACGACCGAAAGAGCAAACCTAAGCCTAGAAGAAACAGACAATGAGAATGAAAGGTTATAATTCAAAAACCTAAGAGAAAAGTTATACGTGAAAACGAAACTCAATGAAGAGGAAGTGTTAGTTTGTAATTGAATGTTAAACTAATTATGTGAAGAATTATGACTTTAAATTAGTTTGTAGTAAAGACATAACTTTCCACTTGTGTCAGTTACTTGTGTCTATATGTTTCTATTTATATTTATCTTATTGTGATGTAAAACTACATATTATCCATCAATAAAATTGTATATTTAATAAAAGAGAATTATGTCTTAAAAAAATTAAAGGTAATTATACTCTATTTTTATTTTGCCTCCGTCATCCTCTGTTTTTGAATAATTCCAATAGTTGTTACTTTATCCATTTTTTAGTTTTAGAAATGTTAATGAAGAATACATGCACAAGTTTAGTTTTGTAGGAATATTATAGTGGGACAGATCTAAGTGAAAGAATATTAAATAGAGCAATACCACTAACTTACCATTGGACAACTCAATTTTGTGACGTTAGTTGTGACGTTAGTGATGACGAAAATCTAAAAATAGAAAGGTCGTTGGGAAATAGGATCCATACGAGCACAAGACCAATTTGGCCGGCCAAACTTAGATTATTTAGTAAGATTAATAGCACTAAATAAATATTATCTTTTGGGGAAAATAACCATTTATTATTTTCAAATGATATTTGTGTTAATACTTAATATAGTGAATTAAAAAAATCGTAGACGTAATTTTATTCAGTAATATGCTATTTAACATAACATCACTTGATACATTTATAATAAAATTTTACCCTTTTTCATATAAAAATGCAAAAATACTACCACTATATAAAAATTTTACCCGTATTTCTTAGAAGAGTATTGGCTTTTCCTATGGATTATCTACCAAACAAATCTTATATATATAAAAATAGAGTGCTATTAAACGAATGAGAACATTCAACTTACGTGAAAGCATATGATTCTCAGGCATGTCCACATCCGGAATATAAAGGACTCAAGGAGTCATAAAGCCACTGAGACAGTCTTAAAGATAGATAATCATCATTTGGCTCGTCAAATCCAATGTAGGAAATAGTCAAAAACCATACAATAAAAAAAAAGAAGAAAAAAAAAGAGAGTAGGGAATAGTCTAAGGAAATTATGCCGAGTTTAGGGAAGGATCTAAACCTAATTTTCAAAAAGAGAACATGTGGTCAAGTAAATGTCTAAGATATGAATATGTGCTTAATATGATAATGATGTATAAGTTGTCGTCTATTTCGAATTAGGACACACAGTTGTGGACCTTGTGGAAATTACTAGATTACAAATCCTTATTGCTAGAAGTTGTGAATCTAATGATAAATTGGGCTGGAAGGCCCGGAACCAATGCTTTATTACATCTGGGCAAGCATGATCGTTCGGTTCGGTTCGGTTCAGTTAAGGTTATTAGAATTTCATGTATTTTGGGTTTGGTAGAATATATTCTATGTTAGTCAAGTGTTATTTACTTAATTCTTCTTTTTGGTCTTGGTTGTATACTAGAAATGTTCTATTTTTAATTTGTGCTTTTGTCTTCCATGTAATGTCACTTTATTCAAATCTGCAATATATACATTTTTTTGAGATAAAAAGAAAATACAATTCTTCTAAAATTATTTTTTAAAAATTTTCTTTCTCTCTTTTTATATGTATTTTTAGATCCTTTAGTTTTTTTTACGGCAGATCTTTTACTTAAAAATATTATATTTGCCTAATTCATCTTTGGTACATTTGTTGTGATAACATTAGAGTGAGAAGTTTCTTTCTTTTTGTTGATTTGTTTCCTAGGTCAACAATATATACAATGTACCAAAGTATATCATCTATATCTATCTATCCAAAATTGGATTTCTTGATTGACGTGGCCCAACCAAAATCTCAAGTTCTCTGCGGATGACGACCACCTCAATATCTTTGAGTTTTTTTTTTTTTTTTTTTTTTAAATATCAAACTCCGATATCCATGAAGTTGGCTTTGTTGTCGTTATATTTCATCACCCATTAAAAAGTCTTTAATCTGTCTCTTCAATTCTCCACCACTACCACCTCCACCACATTTAACACACACACACACCTCATTTTAGTGGATTCTAAAGTGCCATTATTCTTTGTTTTCACTGTTCTTGATAAACCTCAAATTTTCTAGTTAGATTCTCTATTAATCATTTGATTACTTACATTCCTATGGTTTCAACTTTCTAAGACCTTAAAAAAAAATCCCTTTCATGGCTTCATCTGCATTTGCTTTTCCTTCTTACATCATAACCAAAGGAGTTTCAACAGATTCTTGCAAGTCAACTTCTTTGTCTTCTTCTCGATCTCTGGTTACAGATCTTCTTCCATCACCATGTCCGAAACTCAACAATTCCCATGTAAGTTCACTTCTCTCTTCTCTGCTTTATCGGTGAAACATAATTTAGGAACCTAATACAAAGTATTGGACTTTATGTGATTTTGTATCTACCCTTTTGATAAAACTTTGAATTAAATAATGGGTTTACTTCATTTTTTTTGATAAGTCAAATTATACCGAAAGTTTGCATATTTTAGTTCTGATTTCTGGAGAAAATGACAGTTTTTGTTCTTATGTTATTGTTGTGCTTTGGGTTTGTGTAACAGTCAAACAGAAGAGCAAAAGTGAATGCTTCACTCACAGAGAAGGGTGAATATTATTCAAACAGACCACCAACTCCATTACTTGACACAATTAATTACCCAATCCACATGAAAAATCTTTCAGTCAAGGTAAAAATCAAACCTTTAATTATTTTTTTTAGCTTTCTACAAAAACATTTGTCCCAAAATTGATTGAATTGGTGGAATTTGGTAATATCTCATTGTAGGAACTGAAGCAGCTATCTGATGAGCTGAGATCAGATGTGATCTTCAATGTTTCGAAAACTGGTGGACATTTGGGGTCAAGTCTTGGTGTTGTGGAGCTTACGGTGGCTCTTCATTACATTTTCAATACTCCACAGGACAAGATTCTTTGGGATGTTGGTCATCAGTCTTATCCTCACAAGATTCTCACAGGGAGAAGAGGAAAAATGCCAACAATGCGGCAAACCAATGGTCTCTCTGGTTTCACAAAGCGAGGAGAGAGTGAACATGATTGCTTTGGTACTGGACACAGTTCAACCACAATATCTGCTGGCTTAGGTAATCCAAATTAATCCCTTTAGTGGTCTTGCCTTGTGTTGTTGTGTCTAGACAGTAAATGGTAACAAGAAAACAAAATTGAATGAGAAAATTTGGGTTTACAGGAATGGCAGTAGGAAGGGATTTGAAGGGGAAGAACAACAATGTTGTTGCTGTGATTGGTGATGGTGCAATGACAGCGGGCCAGGCTTATGAAGCCATGAACAATGCTGGTTATCTAGACTCTGATATGATTGTGATACTTAATGACAACAAGCAAGTCTCATTACCTACAGCTACTTTGGATGGACCAAGTCCACCTGTTGGAGCATTGAGCAGTGCTCTTAGTCGTTTACAGTCTAACCCGGCTCTTAGAGAGTTGAGAGAAGTCGCTAAGGCAAGTATATTCCATTTCTTCTCTAGAATGGTAAATAATCCTGGTCTTTATGAAGTTAATAAAGATGGTAACTTTTGTTGTGTATAGGGTGTGACGAAGCAAATAGGCGGGCCAATGCACCAATTGGCTGCTAAGGTAGATGAGTATGCTCGAGGAATGATAAGTGGGACTGGATCAACACTTTTTGAAGAACTTGGTCTTTACTATATTGGTCCAGTTGATGGGCACAACATAGATGATTTGGTAGCCATTCTTAAAGAAGTTAAGAGTACCAGAACCACAGGACCGGTACTAATTCATGTTGTGACTGAGAAAGGTCGCGGTTATCCTTATGCAGAGAGAGCTGATGACAAGTACCATGGTAAATGGACTAAAATGGGTAACATTTTCTTTAGTTCTTCAGAAGTGTGGTACATATATATTGATTTTTCTTTCTTTCAGGTGTTGTGAAATTCGATCCAGCGACGGGTAAACAATTCAAAAGTAGTAATAAAACTCAATCCTACACAACTTACTTTGCGGAGGCATTAATCGCGGAAGCGGAGGTAGACAAAAATGTGGTTGCGATTCATGCAGCCATGGGAGGTGGGACTGGTTTAAATCTCTTCCAACGTCGCTTCCCAACAAGATGTTTCGATGTTGGAATAGCGGAACAACATGCAGTTACTTTTGCTGCGGGTTTAGCTTGTGAAGGCATTAAGCCATTTTGTGCAATCTATTCGTCTTTCATGCAGCGCGCTTATGACCAGGCAAGTTCAACATTTTTATGGTTTTAGTATACAAATGAAACATTTTAGAAACTAATAGAGTATATGATGGCCGTTTCTGTAGGTTGTACATGATGTTGATTTGCAAAAATTACCAGTGAGATTTGCAATGGACAGAGCTGGACTTGTGGGAGCTGATGGTCCAACACATTGTGGAGCTTTTGATGTGACGTTTATGGCTTGTCTTCCTAACATGATAGTGATGGCTCCATCAGATGAAGCAGATCTCTTTAACATGGTTGCAACCGCTGCTGCCATAGATGATCGTCCTTCTTGTTTCCGTTACCCTAGAGGTAACGGTATTGGCGTTGCATTACCACCTGGAAACAAAGGTGTTCCAATTGAGGTATAAACTTAATCTGATCCACTCATATTGGTCTCTCTTCCTTTACCATTTTGACCAAAAAAATATCTCTTTGTGTGTATTTCAGATTGGTAAAGGTCGGATTTTAAAGGAAGGAGAGAGGGTTGCGCTTTTGGGTTATGGCTCAGCTGTTCAAAGCTGTCTAGGAGCAGCTGCAATGCTTGAAGAACGTGGATTCAACATAACCGTAGCAGATGCACGGTTTTGCAAGCCATTAGACCGTGCTCTCATTCGGAGTTTAGCTAAGTCGCATGAGGTTCTAATCACCGTTGAAGAAGGTTCGATTGGAGGGTTTGGATCTCACGTTGTTCAGTTTCTTGCTCTCGATGGTCTTCTCGATGGCAAGCTCAAGGTTTTTACTACTTACATTCATATTCCTAATCATTTATTTGCTTTGTCTTTTTCGAAATCTATGGTTTATAATTTGCTAATGTATATACAGTGGAGGCCAATGGTACTACCTGATCGGTACATCGACCACGGTGCACCGGCGGATCAACTGGCTGAAGCTGGGCTTATGCCGTCTCATATCGCAGCAACCGCGCTTAGCTTAATAGGAGCACCAAGGGAAGCTCTGTTTTGAAATTAAAGAAAAATCGGCGGCTAAAACATATATTCAAACACTCTAAATGCAACCGAAGGTTTCTTCTAAGTACGGATCAAAGTTCCCGCCGAAATGAAGTAACAGAAAAAACTTCCTTGGCAACAGCTATATGTAAACAGAGGTGGTGAAGACAAAGAGCAAGATTGTGCGAAGATTAGTATTATGGTAAAATTGTTTTTTTTTTTTTTTTTTTTGGTTTGGTTTGGTATTGTAATTTTGTTTAGGGGTGTGATGGATCATGGATATCGAGCTGTATAATCATCTAACATCTTGTAAAAAATGAAATGAAATTTATTTTTGTGTCTTTTATTTAACTTTTTGTGTGAGATCCGGGTACGAGCATTGTTTGTTTTCTTTTTTACGGCATTTTGATCAACAAAACAATTCATAGCCAAATCTCTATTTTGTAAAATAACACAAATTATATTTTTGTAAGATAACATAAATTATCGAAGAGAACCGTTGACCATTCCACTCAAAGCACTTCTACGAGCATCGTTTAAAACTTGACTTATCGAAGAGAATCGTTGAGTTACTTTTTTATTCAAATTCTCGTTGACTTTATTGATGTTGATGAAAATCTCAAAACCTCTCCGAAAATTTCTGGTGTTAACCTCCTTTCTTGATATTTGGTAAACTATTGAAATTGAAACATATGTTCACTTACTCCTTACTTGATGAACCTCTCTTTTGAGGTTTTAGAACCATCTGTTATTCACCGACATCATTAACATTGAGACATACTCAACTAAAATCTGACTGAGAGAAAACAAAAACTAATCAGATCTCGATCATATCTGTTCTTGAACTAGAGTGGAGGAAATTGGAAATGTCGCACAACCACTTCACTTGTCACTGTAAAGATAAAAATTTGTAAATCGACTGGTTGAAAGTCAAGAAAAGAAAACAACAAAATATGAAAAATCAGCACCACACAATCTTTAAACAAAACACTCTTTTTAATTCAAACGACAATTGAGCTGTGGAAGCTATAGTTGTCGATTGAAAGACGATTCTTTGTTTCTCTCTTTCTCTCTTGACCTAATTTCTCCAAGTTTTTTTGAAAATGTTTGATTTAAATTATTTTTATGTACGTTTTAAGTTATGATTTCAATAAAATTAGTTTTTATTTATTTAATTGAATTAAACATTAATAATGTTGGATATAATCTAATCATCGGGTCAAACCCAATAGAAAAATCGTAATTCAGAGGTAAATTAGAAGAATGAGAACCATATAAGAAAGATCTAGTATATGCCCATAAACAACAAAAAAAGATTTTGTTTGGACAGATACGATAGTATCTATCTATATACGAAAAAATCTATCTAGATACAAAAATATCGTATATATATTTATATCTATGAAGATAAGATTTAATTATATTTAATTAAAGATGATATTATGACATATAAGATTGTATATATCTAGATATGAAAATATGGTACTTGCCACGACACGATATAATCGTATCCATTTAGATAAGATTGAAACAGATACCAATCTATTAAGGGGAGACTGATGAAGAAGATTAGGTTAACGACATCTTACCCTTATCAAATAGGGGATATGACAAAGAAACGAGTAGAAGACGGAAAAATCTCCAACAAATCTAAGAATAAACATGACCAAAACCTCAACATTAACCCTATGCATATATTAAATTTAATATATAAATTTATATTTTGCTTTCTAATTTTTCTATACCAATTAATTTTAATATAGTAAATCTCAATTAAACTGATAAATTAGATGAAAAGAATGAAGGTAGATTTGATAGGACAACTAATTTATATAAAAATGTGAATATCTTTGAACGTACAACTAAAATAAACTGAGCGAAGACATAATAACTTTTTATTCAAACAACAAAATGGGGGAGATTGATGCACTACTTGGTGTTAAAGAATCTATATACCCCAAAAACTTTAAAATGCTATGAAACTTAATGCCAAAAACCTGTAAAAGGTCTCTTTGACAAGCTACACTTTAACAAATAGAACATTTGACATTGAGATTTTCTTCAGTGAACTTCATATGTTTTTTCATTTCTTCAGCTTTTGCAGCATTTTCTTTTTCTAGAATTGTTTCAAGTTCTTTCTCCTTCTGTAGAAGCATTTCAACTTCAGCTATTTTCTCTTCTTCCGTCACTATCTCCACTTTGTTACCTGTTACCTTAAAGAGTTTTTTAACCAACTTGTCTTGGTTAAAACTTCCAGTGACCACAATTCTTTGATTCTTTGTATCCGTCACACATGATTCAACACCTAATGATCAATCATACAACATACAAAAAATAGACGTTACAATATGCATGTGTACCATAATATTATTATAAATTATAGATTACAAAAAAAAATTCTACCTTTGAATTTGAAAATAGTTTCAGTCATAGCTTTCACGCATTCGTCACAATCCGGCATCTTGAGTTCGACATCTGATACACTAGAAAATATCGAAGAAGAGTTAGTTACTAAGAGATTCTTGTTAAACATTTGTAAGAATATAAATTACGCTTACCTGATTAAAAAATAAGTTGGTGGTATAAGCGGTAAACAACAACCCATCTTCTTAAGTTTGGAGCTGGTACCAAAGAAAACAGAAAAGAAATATTATTTATCTAAAAATGTTCTCAAAGTACAATCTTTGAAAAGGCTAAACTAATTTATATACACATTGATTCACACAAACTAAGCACACATTGAAATATAATTATCTTTATTTAGCACATATTTCACACACAAATTAAGATATACACGATATTTTAAACAAAAAAAGAAAGGTATATTCCAATCATTAATCAGTACCTTATATGATTTATATATGTGTATAAATTATATGTGTTATACACACATTTTTGCTTTTGCATAAGGAATTTTATATTTTTAATATTTAATTACGTCAGATTTTCTAATTATTTAATAAGGATTTTTTCTCAATCAAATCAAAATTTAATATATTTTTTGAAGTTAGACCTCAAATATTCATCAATTACATTTCTAGTTTCATAAATAAATCTTTCTTATATTTAAATGTCTTAGTTTTTTTCTTTTTAACGTCTGAAAATGTCTTAGTTTTTTTCTTTTGAACGTCTGAAAATGTCTTAGTTTTTAATTTGTTTTTAAAACTTATCATTACTATTAAATTAAATTATTTTCTTTTAAATTATATACTATAGAAAATTTCAGAAGAGATAACTTTTTTTGAAGTTATCAAAGAAAATTATGCTTGTCATTTTTTAGAAAATTTTTATCTTACAAAAGTTATATTGAACTTTAAAATAAATATGTATATATATATCAGCAAAGATAATGAAAAAATATTATCCAATCAGCTACTGACACATGAGTTTATCAGTTTTTATGTTTCTTAAATTATAAAGGTATTTTATAAATGTGATCTTACATAAGTACCATATATAAATTTAGATATATGCAAAAATACTGTAAGGTTATGATGTTTGAAGTAGCCGGACGTGAGATTGTGGTTTTGCTGTTATGATCAAATTCGAGGAATTGGTTCGACTTAGAGATGTCAATTAGACATCTAGACTTGAAAATCTAAGGGTTACCTTAAACCCGCATCAATATGAGTTAGTGTTTATGTTTTGATTGACCGAAAAAGCGGGTATTACGGGTTGCCCGTCACTATCTATGGTTTTTGATGAAGAATCGCATGGGTTGCGGATTGATCCGCAGATTGATGGGATACATGTTGAAAACAAAGAAGTAGTAAAAACTCTGTTCAAATTGGTTTTATTTTAGAAATTTTGAAGAATATATTTTTTCTTTTTATTTATGATATATACAAGATGCATTTATTTTATCATCGATGAATTTACATTGTAAAAGTTTAATTTTGTTGGTTATTAATTTGATTTTAAGTTCCGCGGACTAACCCACTATACTCGCGGTTATAGTGCATGACGGATTAACATTATTAATTTAGAACTTATAGGTTATATCGGGTCAACCCGTCAAAACTATAAATTAATTTAAAGTGCAATGGGTGGAATAAACGGGACGGGCTAATTACACCTTAGTTCGACATATGGGAACAAAACATATATTGTACCACAGGTCCACAACAATGTCTATTGTAAGAGTAGGGTCCAGTCGAGACAACATTTCATAAGAGAATACATATATCTTAACTCCTTAATTATTTTGACAAAAAAAATTGAACAACAAATCCTCTTTTAGATAAGAGAATACATATCTCGAACTACTAAACTATATAAGTAGAGCGTAAGATCCGTTGAATCAGATGGTGAAGAACAATTAACTGTTGCCAAATATCTTTAGGCTTTAGTTGTCGTTTACATTATAACAATATATATTTTTTGTTTAATACAAATTTACTTATATATTGAACATTAATAAATTAGTTAAGACTTGAAAAAATATGAATACACAGCTTGATATGGTTGAGTTCGAGATAAAAATATGAACAACCTACAAAAATTGATTATGGCTTTCTAAGGTTGTCGTATGAACGATACCTGAGACGAGTGTTGAGAACTTGTCACTACACATATGTTGGACCAAATCTCAAGTTAAGAAGATTGTCTCAGCATAAACAATTAACTGGTGCTACTCAAATTAATAAACAATTCTCTTCAAACAAAATCTGAGTGTTCTGCTCAACCTCATTGGACTCATCTACTGGTTACAACACTTGAAACCGCTGGTTAGTTGTTTATTGCAGAGCAGCTCGTTTTGGTGAAATGGTTGACGTTAGGTCGATGGTCAGGTGGCGTCAAGTCTCTCTAGTTGATGTTTTAACAAGCAAATAAGAAATGGTTCTACGAGTGCTTCAACGAGGAGTTGTTCACGAAGTTCTACGTGTTTGTATCTCAACCATTGATCTTGTCTGATGGTTTTTTTTTGGTGTAAACCGAACTTCCAAACCAAATATATCCGAAATTGTTGAGATGTACCGAAACCATTGAAAAATAAAGGAACCAATAATTTAAACATGAATCGAACCGAAGTTCTTTGTTTTTCAATTCAATTGATTATAGACCTCTAGATGATTCAGAAGGTTGCAGATACAAAATTAGGGCCGCCTGACTTCGTCTTCTTCCTCGCTTCTCTTTTTTACCGGTTAACTCGCCGTAGCTCCTTCTTCTCATCGTCATTCTCTCTGACGACTCAGTATCGACATCTCCTTGCTTTCAATATTTCCAGTGAGCTCAGTTCTGGTAATACTCATATATTTTTTTTCTCTGTAAATTCAATTCCCGATTAAGTGAATTTGAATTTTCTCTGTTGAGTCGGTTCAGTTGGTGAATATAGTGAGAAAAAAGTGTAATTTCGATTAAATTCACTCAACTCGATTAGGATCAGTTTGATTAAAGTTGTATAACGATTACTACTATGATGTAAAAGATCATAATAAGTTGGTTTAGTGATTATATGATCACATTATACTTTTAATAACCCAATTATGTTTTTGTATGGATTAGAATCTGGCGGTAAAATTGAGTTGAGAGATAGAGAGATTTAATGGCGATTGATAAGGGAAAGCTTCAAGAAGAAGAAGCTTCAGCTGTTACGCGTTTCTATAACATTATTTTGGGTTGGGACTATAAGCAACTTACAAAAGAGAATGAGGTACTTTATGATCATACAAAGACAGAAATATCAAATTTGTTAGTATGCTCTTTTCATTTTTTTTTGGTAATACAGAGGAAGAACAGAAAGGATTCTAAAGAGAAGTTGAAAGTTGTAAAGAATACTTATAAAGATGTTGATGATTATTTCGAGACTTATGAACCTTTGCTCTTTGAGGAAGTTAAAGCTCAAATTTTACAGAATCGAGATGATGAAGAAGGTTAGCTCCATATATAAATATGTATCTAATGATGTTTGTAATTAGCTTTTTTATCAATGATGATTATGAAACAAAGTGGCTGGTTTTTGAGTTTTTAACATATTCGGTTCTGGTTGTGGATATGACTTTTCTGTTATTTTCCTCTTAGCATCGGTGTGTAAAATGAGATTGGTAATGGAGTGCAGCGAGGCTGATGGGTTTCACTTTCTACTTGTCACTTATGAACATGATGAGGACGAATATCTTGCTCAAAATGATCTTTTATTGTTATCAAAAGAAGAGGTACATTTACTATTTGTTTGATTCTCTTTGGTTTTTCAAGGTGTTGTTGTATCACTTCCTTATCATTTATTTCTGATTTTGTACGTTCTTGTAAAAGCGTCATTCTCAAATGTTGGGGATTTAGATAGAGGTTAACTTTTTTCAGGTTAAAGGGAATTCGTTTCCTTCATCTTATGGGTTTGCTGTTGTGGAACATCGTCAAAATAATCTTCTTCGTCTTCGGATGTATTTAGCAGAAGACATGGTGCAGATAACCAAAAATACTAAATCCTCTAGAACAAAGGCATTCATCCAAGCTCTCTCAAATATGCGTTCTATTATCACATCGTCTGCAAGCCCTGTAGACAAAAGGGTCTTCAGTTTAAAGGTCAGTTGTTATGACTCATAAACTATGTATAGTTATGTCATTATCATGTGTTTTTCATGATTTTTCAATTCTGTTTAGGTTCATGTTGTGCTGTGCTAGCTTGACTTCTCTTTCTTTCTTTCTTTTTAAATTTTTTTTTTTCTGTAATACTTGTAGAATCTGATCTTTCTTTTATATGGATGTTGCATAAACTTTAGTAACTGTTGCATAAACATTAGTAACTGTTGTTCGGTTGACCTGTTACATGTCCTTTCTAGATAGAATATAGTTCCCTTAATTTTTAGTGACTGTTGTTGACGTGTTTTTTCTTTCATGATATCGGTTGTTTATTTTGTAGTTATGTGGTTTATCAACCATTATTCGGGAATATATAGCACTACGATCAGTCAGTTCGCTCCCTTTCAAGGATTTAATCTTTACTGCAGCAGAAAAATCTCGTGGTTTTGGAGATGATACATGGAAAATAACTGGACCTCTGCATGAATATTTTAACGAAAATCTTAACAAATCGCAGAAGGAGGCGATTGATGTAAGTCTGGCCTTCTAATTTCTTTCCTTGGAGACTTTTACAGTTTCTCTTAACAGAGATTTGGGGTCCTGTCTTAATATATTATTTTACAGGTTGGTCTATCAAGAAAATCCTTCGTCCTAATACAGGTTGACTTCTTCATTCAACTTGTTTAATTATTTTTTAGGAAATAGTAATTTGCTTTAACTTTAAGATATCATACTTGTTATACATTGAAAGTCAATCACACTATCTTTTTTGATGCAATTGACATGAAGGTAATCTTCTTCAGCATGCTTACTGAGCTAGCACTTAATTTATTTATTTGACTCTCCGCATGCTTACTGAGTTAACAATGTTTGAAACTTCTTTGTCAAATTGCAGACAGTGAACAAGGATATAGCAGAATTATTTTTAAAATAGCATTGACAAGCAGATGATAACCTACTTATAATTGATTTGAATACTAATGAATATATGCTTCTTTAGGGTCCTCCAGGTACTGGGAAAACTCAGACGATTCTTAGCATTCTTGGTGCGATTATGCATGCTACTCCAGCAAGAGCCCAGTCTAAGTATGATTTGTTTACGAGCTATTCTCTCTATTCTTACTTAATCTTGTGCAGCTCCGAGTTAGGATAATAATATGCTTTCTTATGCTTCATATTCTTGTTTACATTCCATTTTTCTTTTCATATAGGGGTACAGAGCTTGGAGTAAAGCGTAAAGTTCAGATGACCATCGTGGAGAAGTATGGTTTTTCATTTACGAGTTTTAAAATATTTCAATGCTCAGTTTTCGAATGTACCCAGATGTATGTTCATAATGATTTGAAAATGCTATTATTAACTATATATAGATGGTGTTTTATTTGAAATCTTGCAAATAAAAAAAAATAGTTTGATCTTATATATAACATACCATATATACCTCTTGGTGAACTTATCAAAGTATTTCCCTTGTCTGCAGATACAATCACTGGGGACGAGCTTCTCCTTGGATTTTTGGTGTCAACCCCCGAGATGCTATCATGCCTGAAGATGGTGATGATGGATTTTTTCCAACCTCAGGAAATGATTTGGTAAGTCGGAAGACTGAATCTGAGACAAATAGTAACCCCACTTACCTTATTCTCATTTGTGTTCAGAAACCAGAGGTGATTAATGCAAGTAGAAAGTATAGACTACGTGTACTTGTCTGTGCTCCATCAAACTCTGCACTTGATGAGATTGTGTTGCGGCTTCTGACAACTGGTAAGTGGTTTATCCAATACATTGTTTCATTATTTGAAAGTTGGTAATGGTCTTATACGGTATGGTTTCTGCATTTTCAGGTCTCCGAGACGAAAACGCCCAGACATACACACCCAAAATAGTACGAATTGGTCTCAAGGCACATCACTCTGTTGCATCAGTATCACTTGATCACCTTGTAAGTATATAATAGCTTTTACACTTTGGTTGCCTTTTTAAAAAGAATATTCAACTCTCATTAGATCACTAAAGATTTGCTGGTTGTGGTATGTTAAGAAATTCATATGGAAATCACACCTGTAGAGGACAAACATCGAAATTACAAAATTTGTTGACAAATGTTGTCCTTGGGTACTGTTCTGAAAAACACTCTTTTCCAGGTGGCACAAAAGCGTGGCTCTGCCACTGATAAACCAAAACAAGGAACCACAGGAACTGATATAGATAGTATCCGCACTGCAATTTTGGACGAGGCTGCAATTGTATGGGGAATTAACTTTCATATAAGTTTTTTGTTTCCTTTTTTTCTTCCCTGAGTATTTACTTCTGTTTCCTTGGATTTTTAGGTGTTCGCCACCCTTAGCTTCAGTGGTTCTGCACTTCTTGCTAAGTCTACCCGTGGTTTCGATGTCGTTATAATAGATGAAGCTGCACAAGCTGTAAGCCCCTTTCAGTCGAATATTGACTAGTCGTCGAATGTTTAGCTGCACAAGTTGCATGAGTCTTTTAGTCATGGCCTGTCATTACATTTAGTTGATATGAGTCTTTACCCTGACCTATATTGAAGTTTCCGGAAAAATTTTAATCCTGATTTTGTTTCCTAGTTTAGAGTATGTTGAATATCTAAAAAGTATTAGTTGTTTGCTACATAAGTGAACGTTTTACTGATAAAAAGTTAATGCAGGTAGAGAAAATGTTAATGCATATTTACCCCGAGTGTCAGAAGCTTATTTGCTCTCAGTTTTTAATGCTAATGAAATTTACTCGTGTAATTTTATCAGGTTGAGCCGGCAACTCTTATCCCTTTGGCCACTAGGTGTAAACAAGTGTTTCTGGTAAGATCTATAAACAAAGAATTGAAACATCCCTTTCTTTCTTGGATTTGAAGAATGTAGTTGTGTCTTGAAATTGTAGATGTGACCGGCATGTTTGCTCAACACCATAAGCGTATGAGTTAATGATTAGTAGGATCAGTTTAAGGCAACTTATATTTATTACATATCTATTTTTTTATCAGGTAGGAGATCCAAAGCAACTCCCAGCTACTGTAATCTCAACTGTAGCTCAGGATTCTGGGTAAGTGCTTTAAACCACTCAATGCACCTGAACTTTATCTGTTTGTTTATTTGTCTCTCCCGAAAATTATTTACGCTACTGGATTACTCTTTCCTTTTTTCAATGAAGCTATGGTACAAGCATGTTCGAGAGATTTCAAAAGGCTGGCTATCCAGTGAACATGTTGAAGACCCAATACCGGATGCATCCAGAGGTATGCAGAAATTCTCATCTAGCGTTCACTTAAAACAGATTCTCACTGAAGATCAGATTGATTTCTTATGAATTAGCTATTTCAAAAGGTTTTCGACCAAGCCAAAGCTTGTAGTTAGCTTAAATTCTTACTTCAGTGGTTGGATCTCACCTTGCAAACAATTTTATTCTTTTGTCTCATAATTAGATAAGAAGCTTTCCATCAAAGCAATTCTATGAAGAGGCATTGGAAGATGGATCTGACATTGAAGCTCAGACTACTCGGGACTGGCATAAATACCGTTGCTTTGGTCCGTTTTGCTTTTTTGATATACATGAAGGGAAAGAGTCGCAACATCCAGGAGCAACTGGTTCTCGGGTTAACCTAGACGAGGTGGAATTTGTTCTTCTCATCTACCACAGACTTGTAACCATGTACCCAGAGCTGAAGTCAAGTTCTCAACTAGCTATTATATCGCCGTATAACTACCAAGTAAAAGCTTTCAAAGATCGGTTTAAGGATATGTTTGGTGCGGAGGCAGAAAAAGTAGTTGATATCAACACTGTCGATGGGTTCCAGGTCAATATTCTACTCTTTTTCTTGCATCTCAATACCAGCTGTGCTCATAAACAAACTAAAATGCATCAGACTCTGCTTTTATACCAATCTCAGAACTCAAAATCGTAGAAATGAACTTACAGTCCAAAGTTTTAATCTGTTTCTCTTTCTTTTGTTTCCTCTTCTTGATGAAAAGGGAAGGGAGAAGGATGTTGCAATATTTTCATGCGTTAGAGCTAACGATAAAGGAGAAATCGGTTTTCTCTCGAATTCTCGGCGGATGAATGTGGGGATTACACGAGCTAAATCTTCTGTATTGGTAAGACATATAAGGAAAAATTTCATAGAAACGATTTCAAGCCTTACCTGCATATATTTATTTATGCACCTTATCTTTGGTTCTATCTCATTGATGATTCATTCTCCATTGAACTTGCTTATCAGGTTGTTGGTTCAGCTGCAACATTGAAGAGCGATCCACTCTGGAAAAACCTCGTCGAAAGTGCTGAGCGACGAAATCGATTATTCAAGGTAAAAAAACTTTCTTTCCTTTTGTGTTAAAAGTATCAACCTTACTGCAACATGTTAGGGTCATGAAAGGAATTGTTTTTGGTGTTTTGTAGGTATCAAAGCCACTGAAGAATTTCTTCAGCGAGGAGAATCTGGAGACAATGAAAGTGTCAGAGGACGTTGAGACTCCTGATGCATTAGGGGTTGAAGATGAAGCTCCTCCAGTGGCAAATTACGGTGGAGATGATGATTTTGGCGATGGGGATGCTGATCAAGACGATGCAGCCTTCGCTGAAGAAGACTAAAACACTACTATTATTTTTATATAGTTAGAACCTAAATGACATTTGTTGAAACATTTAAAATTATATAGATGTTTTAAAGATTGCAGAGCTCAGAATCCAACAAAAACTAAAGTTGTACCAGTAGAGAGAGAGAGAGAGAGTCAGAAACAAGTATTAAAATTCCAAGATAGAAAACACTTGCAAATTATAATGTTCCTAACGTTGTCTTTTGTGTCCAATGCAGGGAAACCAATGCTTCTCATCAATCTGTCATAGTTCTATCATTTTAATTGAATTAGGTTTGTGTTGGATTCTAAGCTCTATAATCATTGAAAGACCTCTATAGCATTGTTGAGCTCTTTTTACTGCAGTTTCATTTCTCTTCTAAGGATTTTTATTAATGGTTTTCATAATCCAAGTGATTTTACTTGTAAAATACATAGAAAAGGTTGTTATATCTCACAAGTGTATTCCAAATATCCAAAAGTTCACCACTAATCCTTCCTCTGTTGATGCTCTGTTCTAGCTACGTGTTTTTGAAACTTAATTAATGTTTCCTTTCAATTTAAACCTTTGTGAACTCGGCAGTTTTTTTCTTGTTTCCTTGAGAGATTTAGTTAGAACTTGTGTATTTTTAACAATATATATATATATATATCATATATGTACTGTGTATTCATCATAGATTATTCGATAGCTAATGAGGTAAAGACTGATTTTTTTGTTTTTTTATAACGGGTAGAGCCAGAGATTTTTTTTTTAGAAAGAAGATCCTAAATGATACATTACTATCGTGATTTTTAGTCTTTTACTAGACTTTTACAAACCTATAATATTTCTTTAACTCTTTGTTAATGATTAGGTAATATATCTTTTGGAATTATAAACTCTTTCCGGGCGATATTTTAGGATATGCTTTGATATATTTATCGATAAATGTAATGATTATTATTATGTAGATCCCTGAACAGATGTTACTTTTGATTTTAAAGAATATCTTAGAATTGATAATCGAGTTGTTGATAAAAAAAGTCACTTTAGATACTTTCCGATAAGCTATAAAGTGTAAAGTGTTTGCTTTAAAAATTACAATCTTGTCTTCGTTTTAAAATCTTTAAATTGCAATTTTTAATGATTTACATTGACCGGTGGAAAACTCTAAATACGCATTAATATACATATAAGCCAAAAACACACATATGAACAGTTGAATATAAATACGTGTATGTATAGAAGACGCACATGTGGAAGATATTCTTGAAGACAAAGACTTTGAATACACACATATTGACGAAATATTCTCATACGGTCATCTTTACATACACACATATTGACGAAATATTCGTACACAATTTGAAGAAGACGAGATTGCTATCTAATTATACTAGTTCCATTAAATTACTTCATTTGTACATCCAATACTTAACGTAATTACCGATGAAAACTATCCACAACCATAAACTATAACTCAATCTTGTTTATTTTTAACATTATTTATGATAAACCAGCGTTTAAAACCATCGATAACCATTAGCTATGACTCTATCTCGTTTATCTTTTGCATTATATTATATTATAAATTTATTTATCAATTATTGCAATGACTTACACACTATCTTAGAAGTTCAAGGTCATATTAGTTTCTTTATATGGTTTAGTTAGATTTAAAATTTAAAATATCGAAATATATCGATGACAGGGTGAGAATGATGTATTTATTTTATATTATAAAGTCCAGCCTATATATCCATTTTAATTTTGATCGCTTACTTAAATAACTTAATATGTCTCCCAAAACTATACTCAGCAGAAGTAGTTTTACCCGACGTCTGCAGGCTGCAGCGCAACTATTGTATTGACTGATCACCCAAAGATTAAACTTCTTAAAAGGTTTGAATTCGAACGTAAGCGATGGAGGGGAAAACAAACTAATTATTTATTAATTGCATCTAACTTTTTTTTGTAAATATTGTTACTACATTATTTATTAAATGGATATATATATATATATGTGTTTATGTAATTACTAATATATCCCATAGTAAAGGAAGAGAATACTTTTGAAATGTCAATTCCGGTCTAATTCACGTAAAAGGTTACGACTGTTCCTTTATTTATTTATCAAAAAGAAAAGACTGCTCCCTTTATATATTTTCTCTAATAAAGACAACATCCACTTACATACCTAAAGCGTGGTTTCACATTGACAAACAGTCAAACACCACCATAAGACCAAACACAATGAGAACGCCACAAGATGTAGATTCTTACGGATATATATGAAATTCTTGACTCCTGATTTTCAAATACAAGCGTGTCCCAAGCACCAACTATTAGTAGTCCCACAACCATATATTATAATAATAATTTACATTATTATAACAATGACAATTCAATTATGTTTTTTTCTTTCAAACACAGACAAACGCACAATATAAAACCCCCCTCTCAACGTGCCAAAAACATCCCCATAACAGAAAACTCATCACATTTTCTAGCTATTCAAGATTAAGTTATGGGTTCTGATGAAACCAAATCCACGGTCGAGAACGAGAACTCCAACATGCAAGGAAGCTGCACAACGAAGAACTCGTGTTGTTGGATGAGTCAAGTTGTGCTAAGATTTGTTCTATTTGCAGCTACTTTGACATCAATAGTGGTGATGGTTACGAGTAAACAGACCAAGAACATACTTATTCCTGGAACTCCTTTTCGTATCCCTGCTGCTAAGTTCACCCACTCACCTGCTTTTATGTAAGTTCATCCTAATAATTCGTTAACTAATCCACTATATATATTCTATTATGTTCGTCGAAATTAGTTCTTCTAATCTTTGAACGAATCTGAGTTAGAGAGCCAGATTTATGTTTGATTTGTATATCTCATAGTCAAAGTAAGTCCACTACATATATTATTGGGAATTATAGTTTAATATGCTTTCTGTAGAAGTAGCGTTGAACTTGGAAAGAACCAACAATTAACTTGGAATAGGGATTATTTTTGTAAGCACGGGTCTTAAGTCTTAACTAGTAGACCATATTTCAATCCCAACTAGAAGGAAGTAACGTAAAATTTTTGAATGGTGTAGTACAATAATTTATAATTAATTCTATTGGAAATATTTTCTATATACAACAAAAATGTTAGCTTCAATAAACCAAGAGGATAGGTCAAATATAATACTGAAATATATATAATATTAAGCAAAAGTTAAAGCATATATTTATGTGTGGGAGTAGTTTGAGATTTCGAAACAAAGATTTTGGAAAGTCAAAAGTAAGATGGCGAATTTTATTTAACGAAAAGGAGTTAAAATATATTAGTTGTACAATGATGACTAAAACGCATCATCATATTAGAAGCATAGAAGGTTTTAATATTGCATATTTCTGTTATGGTTTTAATAACTCAATCTCCTTTTTTCTTTTTGTAAATTATATGCAGATACTTTGTGGTAGCATTGTCGGTTGTTTGCTTTTACAGCATTGTATCTACACTTGCCACCCTATCTGCTTTCAGGAAGCCATCCTCTTGCTCTACTATTCTCTTGCTTAATCTTGCCATTATGGATGTGGTAATTAATTCCTCTCCTTCAATATTTAATCATAAACATGAATCTTAAATCCATTCATAAATCTATTTAGCATAATGTTTTGCCACGATTACTTATTACCAACACCCAAAATATATAGCTAAAATCCAAATAGGCATATAAATTGGATTATACTTGGGTTACTTCTTGCATAGTGAATTATGTTACTATATATCATGATTATGACTGATAAGAGAACAACGTTTTGACAGTTGATGGTGGGGATAGTGGCATCAGCGACAGGAGCAGGAGGTGGAGTAGCTTACCTTGGTCTGAAAGGAAACAAACAAGTAAGATGGGGCAAAATCTGTCATGTCTATGATAAGTTTTGCCGTCATGTAGGAAGTGCAATCGCTGTCTCATTGCTCGCTTCGGTCATCCTCGTCCTCCTCTCCATCATCTCTATTCTATCCCTCTACAAGAAAATCCGTTGATCTACTCTCTTTCTTTATTTGTTTCTGATCTCCTAAGTTAATCTTGATCTGGTTCGTTTTTTTTGTCTTTGCTGATCTGTCAAAGTTTACCTTTGTGTTTCTAGTTCTTGTAGTGTTGTCTTGTTTTCTTTGATTTCGTATAAATGTGTGATTAGGTTATTTGTAAACCGAGGTTGTTAGTTAATCTTTATTCTATAAATGTTGTTTATGTTTGTCTTGATGGCTCTTCATAATTAGTAATAAAATGTGTTCTATTTAATCAAACAAAAAACTAAAATGTGCTTCTATTGATCCGATTGATGAAAAGTTTTAGGCACAGTACTGGTTAAATGTTTTTTTTGGCGGTTTCAAAAATGAATGTATGATTTGAGCCCATAAAATCTGGGAGTTATGATTCGTAATATTTCAATGGATATACAATAAACCACCTTACTTTTTTCCAACCACATTATTTTTTTTCTTCAAAATTTGCAACAGCCTAAAATTGCTCCAGACCGCATTAATGAACTCTCTTAGAGAACGAATCATTTGGGGACTGGTATTCAAAATGGATGTTTTAATATTTGTCTAAATGATAAAATTTGAGGTTTCGAAAAGGAAAATATTTTTTTACCACTGAACGTGAACAGTTTTTTTCTCCAAAATGTATAATCCGCTTTCATTTTTTTTGTCGATAGAGGAAAACATAAGTTGATATGGACAGAAAATTGAGTGTTAACTACAAAACATTAAACCAACTATTTGTTTCCAACAAAAAGAAACAATTATTAAAATGTAAATTCTAAACAACCATATAACCAAGCAAATCGTGTCTATGTATATATGTATAAGTATAACTTTTAAATACGTTACTAAATATGTATACCGGTTACTGTAGCTTGAAGAAGAGAATCTATATGAACTATATATCCAATACAATCTCAAATTCAGAATCTGAGATATTGTAATCCCAATGATAATTATTAATTTTGGGTTACCCAACTCAACTACACAATAAATCCCACTTGTCAGGAACAATTTTGCCAATATAACTATAACTACAGTCGACAACGAATCATTTTGTTATGAAAAATTTGGAAATACTAATGGTTGACTCTGATTGTAATTACTTAAAAACTGAAAGAATATGTGATGGAAAAAGATTACACGATCTGTGTTTTGTTTTCCTTCTCTTATTCTTTTTATTTATTTTGCATGGCTGGTTTATTTTGCATGGCTGTTTCAGTACTATTGTCGATTAAACTGTTACACGTCTGGCTCAAGCAGTTAATGAGTTGCACTGTGGAATGATGGAAACTAATTTGCTTTATTTATTATATTCCAAAATCTATTTGCACGGCCATTTACAAAAACAAAACTTCCGTGGCTAATTTGGATACTAAAGTACTGTGCAGTACATTATTCTCTCTAATTATGGAAAAGAAACTAGTACAATATCAATACCCACTTAAAGAGTTACGTTGTTAGATTGGGGATTTAGTCCATTTGGATTAAACCTCTGTTTTATTAAGTCGGTTCTATTCATTAGTTGAAGTCATTAGGATTGGTTTTAGTGTTTATATATCTTCCTTTATTTTCTATATACGATTCTATCTCTAGTCCTTGTTAAATATAATCTATATATCACCTCCCGTTGTACACAGTTTTTTTGTTTTTATCATTAATAACAAAGAGAGATTTCTTTCTTAACAATTCTTGAGCTCCTCTCTATTGAGTTGCCGAGTTCCAGCCGTCAGCGTTCATCAAGAACAAGAGATCTTGAAGACCTCTGTCACCAATTACTTATCTCTGCATTATAGGTTCCGCCACATTGCCTTCTTTGCTGCACATGGAATCAAGCTCTGGTCTCTCCTTCACTTGCCCTTTCTCAAAAAAGTTCTGGTAAGCTTTCTTCACTCATTCATCACTCAGTCCACCTTTAACTAATGAAGCGATTGTGAGTTGGGTAAAGACTGCATCATGTAGGCCAAGACTTATTGTTATATCATTCTAATTCTACAAGCTTCAATGTATATCACGAAAGAGATTAGGCGTATTATCTAAGCCAAGCTTACTACTGATCTCGATCGTCCGCCTTCTCAATCAAGTGTTGCGTCAGTTCTAAGCATTGTTTGCATTATATTAATCCATCTAGTTTGAGTTCATTCAATGTAAATTTCACTGTCTCATCTTTTACATATCCTGTATATACTCCACATGTGTGTGATGTGACTGTTTTCACCTTGATATCTCAGAAATGACATCCTTTTAAGGGAGGTCAATAAATAAAGTATCGCTTTCAAAAAAATAGTAAGCTAATTAGAACAAAGATTAAATTTTAAAAAGTTTTCAAAAAAACAAGCAAACTTAAGGTTTATTTTTTCTGGTTGTAAACAATATATATATATATATATCAATTTCGAAATGACCTGTATTTGCTTAGTTGCAGCTACCTTGGAAGTTGTATGCGAAATTTGACACGTTCCTAATATTGAGCGTAATTAAAATGAATCTTGTTATACGATGGAACGTGACAAAGTCACAAATCTAGTGATGGGCCTTTGACTTCCAATTTTCTTTCAGACGATGTTGCATGGATGGATGGATATAGATATTATTTTGTAATCAAGCTGATACGGCTTCCATCAGTTTTATAACTTGTTTTATTTTATTAGGACATCGATGAAATTGATATAAACCAAATCAGAATTGATTGAGATTGCGAATCCAGATCGAGAATTAATATAAACGTATCAGAGGTTTGTCAATATCTTAGTTTATAAAAATTTATCTCTATCTGTAAAATTATTATTTCTATGTATATGTGTTTCTTAGTTTAAGATGTTAAGTTAAAATTTATCTTTATACTAAGTTCTATATAAGTCGAATTGTTTTGTAAAAAAATTCATGAAACTTTAGTTCAGTTCTTTTCTTCCATTTCCGTGCTCTTTACTCTCACCAAATTTATTAGACTGTGTAAAAAAGGATGAAGAATGAGTTTGGGATACCTTAACATGTTACATATTATGATTTTTTTTTGTGAAAAAACACCCATTAGACCATCTTCATGAGAGAACTTTGTCAAAAATGTTTTCATTTAATTTTTTTTATCAAATATTCAATTAAAGAAATAAGAACTAATAAATGTGTGACAGCTACACTTCAAATGTTTTGGTAAAGACATTTTAAATGTAAACTGTCTTTAAATTATTAATAAAATATAGTTAAGATATCTCTATCTATGACAAATGGAGGTGCTAGCTTTAAAAACAACAGCATAACACATTTAATGAAATATCAATCAACTTAAAAGTTATTTTCTAAATTGTCTTTCCATAATAATAGAAATATTGTTTTCTCTTCTAAAACAACGGAAGATAATTTAGTCATTTGACTTATGCATTAATTACGTGTAGTGTTTGAATGATTATATCCAATTTACCTTGTTTAAAGTTATATATTTCCGTAAAAATAATTTTACAGACGAGCTGTGAGTGGCTCCACACTTTCCAAGTTGCCAGCCAACTGCCATGAATGCATTAAGTGTCGAAATCCTTCGAGTAATTAACCTTCAATGCTCACCAAACCTTCACTTCCTGTTTTACGCGTTTCTCTATTTCATTTGTTTTAACTTGTAGTTTAGTCTTCTTAGCCATTTTTTTTTTAAGTATATCGGGTTAAGTAACGGAATTGACTCACACCTTGACCAAAAAAAGAAAAAGAAATAAGTGATTCAGATAAGATTTTACTAGGAACGTTAATTGAATAGACATAAAATAGTCTATAATTAATAATTAAACTCAAAAAATATTTTCCTTTAATTTTAATCTCCTAAAAACTACTCTCTATATTAAAAACGTTTTGACAGATTTCACACAAGTTAAGAAAATGATTATTTTCCCATCCTTTATTAATATATTTATAAAAAATTTTGGTCAATACATTAAAACTGTAGGGATAAAACTGTAATTTATTGAATATTTGTTTTAAAAATATAAAAAAATATTTAATTTAAAATAAAATATAAATCTCAAAACGACATTTAATTCTAAATGATAGGATTAAAACAACAGATGAAAAAATAGATATCCGATTTAATTAAAATAAATTAATCTTCTTAGATAAATTAAATTTTAGATTCTATGAGAATTAGATATATGTCAAAATTATAATTAACAAATTGTGACATATGTCATTTAATCAATTAAATATCAATGTGTTGATTTTAAAAACAAATTACAGTGGATATATTTAAGAGTGGGTAAACAAGAATTTATGACATGACTTAGTGGAAAAAATATATTTCTTAAGTGTTTCATTGAAATTTTAGAATCGAACCGGAATAGGATGGGAGAAGAACATATTATTTCAAATTTAAATAAAAATTAAATTTTAGTTGTTTATTATAGATCATCTATAAATTATTCGAGAAACAAATACAAAACTTTGGTTTATTTTAATATTTAAAACTTGAAAAACAAACATGAAAATATATCACATAGTCATAATAAAAGAATTAGTTATAAGGTTTTGATTCGTATAAACAAAATTAAAATTTTGTATGATATCAAATAAATAACGTCGTTAGAACATCGGTAATATAGCGTATGAATTTCTTTAAAAAATTGTGTTTTTGATATTTAAAATTTATCAATTAAAAATAACATTAAGTAAGATAATATTTTATACTGTTAAAAAAGATTCTCAAACGAGAAACGATTCTCACTATTTATCTTTCATTTTCTTTGTTTTATTATTATATTATTCAAAATACCTCTACTCATATCTTTAACGGACATGCTTTTAGAATCTTAATAAAAAAATCAGATTAATTTTGTATATAATATTTTATATGTTTAAATTGTTATTATAGGGTACATACATATATAATATTATTTATTAATAATTTGTTTGTAAATTGAATTGCAGAAAACCATGCTCTCGTTTGTTCGAAACTTGTATTATATTTGAATGGACTTCCAGAAAATAACCAAGATAAGAAATAGACCAAACACAACAAAACTGGACAAAAATGATGTCAACCTAAAGAAAGATTAAACGGGAAGTGTTACCCCGCCTTATAAAAAAAGGTGAAATTTAACAATCTGAGAAAACTTCCGATGAAAATGTATTAATATCTCATTGGTTTTTAATCGGTAGTTTTTACATACATACGAATGTTACCTATACGACACCTAGCCTATAACACCCTTATCAACACGTACATACCATGTCAAAAGAGTTCACAAACTTTGTCTTTTTCACAACTTTCGATGGAGATGTATTCACACTTTTGTTTTCTACATATTCACACTTTTGTTTTCTACACATATCCATCCACATATAATTTTGTTTCGTAAGCCGAGACTCTCTCTTGCGCCACATAAACTTAAAGCCACGTAGACATCATTATTACTATCCACACTTAATTTGACGTGGATTAAGTAAGCGTCTTCCAGTATATATATACACGTCTCTCTATTCACATCGACTGCATCATAAACTTAGAAAATACCAATAATTTTGATTTCTCTCTCTCTCTCTCGATCTCTCATTTTGAGCCTCTTCACTTTTTCTTCTATCCCTAAATGGAACACGGCGGCAAGAACAATATGAATGGGATGGAGATGGAGAAAGGAAAGAAAGAGAATGGGCCGAGAAAAGGAGTTGAGTTAACGATGAGAGTGTTGGCTTTAGTCCTAACACTGGCTGCTGCGATAGTACTTGGTGTCGCAAGGCAGACAAAAGTTGTGTCTATTAAGGTTATTCCCACTTTACCTGCTCTTGATGTCTCTACCACTGCCAAAGCCTCTTACTTGTCGGCCTTTGTGTAAGCCTCTCTTTTTCCTTTTCCCTTTTACACACAGATGTGTCTTGATTACATGTATATTTCTATTGTTCAAAACACAACATTTGCTTTTGCGTTTACACGTGATTATTTTTAAAGGATAAATGTTAAAAGATAACAGTTTTCACAAAATATTCTTAGAAAATAAAATGTAGTGGTAACATAAACATCAAACGCGAGGTTGCTATCATATTTTGTTTACATTATTACCAAATGAGTTTGATTTGATACGTTTTTTAGAAAACATACACATTAAATATTAGCGTCAATACAAACACAAACAAACAATTAAATTGTATTGTATTCCTGTCAATTTTAGATTTAAACCCAGAATTATTTTTTGTTTTGTTTTGTTTTTTTGTCTTTTAAAACAATTTTTTTTTGCATTTACGTTTTATTTATATTAAAATGTTAAATTTTTGATTAAAAAAATAACATAGACAGATGTCACAGACCGACTCGTATACCTATACAGTAAATTCGTAATTAATCCATCCTATCATAAATGTGCAAGAACCAACACTGTTGAAGAACAATGAAGTTGGTCCATAGCCAATCTGTCTCTGATCTTTCCAAGCTCTTATTTTAGTTTAAATTTACTAAAGTTCTATAACTGGCATACTATAAAACGCAGAGTCTGCATATATATAAACTGATACATATTATAGACTAACTAACTAATTCATAGATTAATTGCTAAACTGATACATATTATAAACTAATCATTAAATTTCTGAAGTGAAGTAATATATGATTACAAATGTTGTTTAGGTACAACATTTCTACAAACGCGATCGCTTGCGGTTACACAGCAATCTCGATAGTGATTATGTTGATCAGTAAAGGCAAGAAAAGCAAAGGCTTAATAATGGCGGTTTTGATAGGAGATCTAATAATGGTGGCTTTGTTGTTTTCCGGGACCGGAGCCGCCGGAGCAATTGGACTAATGGGTTCTCAAGGGAACAAACATGTCATGTGGAAGAAAGTTTGCAACGTTTTTGGAAAATTCTGTCACCAAGTTACTGGTTCTCTTGTTATCACTCTTCTTGCTTCACTTGTGTTTATGCTTCTTGTTGTTCTTGATGCTTTGAAGCTTCCTTAATTTTACGTAAACCCTTTTTTTCATCAGAAACACACAAAAAATAATGTGTTATTTAATTTGCCGTTTCTGTTTGTTGTCGTCGTCGTTTAGTATGTCAAGTCATTATCCACAATCATGTAATTGTTTATTTGATTTTTTAATATTTTAAAATATCATCGTCTTTGGTGATAACTCGAATTTTGTCAACTACCTTCATTTACTTCACTATAACATGCTAAATTATTCAAATTTTTTATAAATAAATAAATAAATTTGTTTATACACGTGTGTGTGTGTGTGTGTGAATTAATACGTAAGTAGTTGAGGAGTTGTAATCAAGGAGCTACATTTTTTATTTACCAGGAAATGGTTTTTACTATTTAAATCAAGAACAAAAGGTCCCACAGAGTAAATTATTTGAGCTTTGCACATAAACAAGAGAAAGGACAACTCACAAAAACAAAGGAGTTGCCGTAGGATGCAAGAAACTGAAAACCATTTGTTATTTCCTTCTTCTCTACGTTGCCACCGTGAAAAGGAAAGATCCCATCAAAATAAGTATGAAAGAAGAAACTTTCAAACCTGTGAGAGATTATGTAAAAGTTGTTGATCCAATCATTCAGTTGAGAAGAGCTTCGTTCTTAGATAACTCATCCAAATCCACGCTCACGTTCAAACCAGAGCTTAGCAACGCATTAACCATGGAAGGAATCACAGATTTCAATGAAGCAGCTAGAGCCTGTTCATCATTAGAAATGAGGATTATGTAAAGATTTTTAGATGAGGAGTTTGAGTTTTGGTTTCAGGGTTTAAAACCTTCTTATCTTCTTCGGTTTGGCGTCTGATAACATCTACAGGCCACTCATTTACGAGTTTCTTGAATTCGGTTGAGACTACAGAATTTTTCTCTTCAGGATATGTCTGCAGCAGTCACACACATGCATATCTTTAAACAAGTACTTATACTTGTGTAAGGGTTACATCAGAAGAGAAGAGATATTACGGAGAGGCTTTACTCTCACCTGGCAAATAACCTGGATGACCGCAGCAGCTTCTTCAGGTTTACTTTCCAGTAAGAAACCCTGCACAAGAAAAAGAACTGAAACTATTATTCGACATTTGATTATATAGTAACAAGTGGACAGAGAAATAGATCTTTTGACTAACCTTTGCACAAGAGAAAGCACTAGAAATAGTGTATTGGCTGTATGTCTCTGATCTCTGTTTATCTACTTTCCATAGTGACTCTGTATCCCCTGATAACAAGATTGACATAATCAGAAATTAGCATCAACCCTTTACGCTGACTAGTGTTCTATTAAGATTTCCTGATCTGCTTGCATTGCTAGCAGTAGTGATTAGTGAAGACTATATCACATTTGTAATTAGGAAACAGATGGGTTAAAAAAGAATTCATAATTACGGCTTGAGAGTCTGTTTTACCCAACCCATTTTGATCAAAATTCTATGGATTCCTAATCTTTACCAAATGGTCTCACTGAGTGAGTCCATGCATACATAGATACATCAAAGTCATGATAGGCTGATAAATCCTTAGTGTTTGCAAAAGCCATATCTCAAGAATACAATTCTTCTATATCACAATAAACCAATTAAAGTATAAGATAGGAAACCAAATGTACCTCTCTTGGCAGCAAATTCCATCCATATATCGAATGTGGTCTTCCTCAACTTAACTCCAGCTTTGGAGAATTTTCTCGAATACTTAGCTAGTAGATCCCACTTATCCGTATCATGACAGATCCTGCAAAAATCCCAGTTAAAGTTCATTTCGTGATAAGATAGCACATGCCTACTTCAATTTATTCACAACGCAACCATAAAAAAACGAGTGAGAAAACAATTTTTACACACCTGAAAACCAAATCTGCTGTACCGGGTTGTAGAGGCATGTCATTCGTTTTCAGGAGTTTCATTACTTCTTCCATGAGTTCAGAATTCTTTTGCTCTAGTGCATATGACTACATGAAATCCAGATTACTGTCTTAAAAGTCTATATGTAACGAAGAAAGAGCCGAAAAACTTAATAGAAAAGCAATACCAATAGATGGTGTGCAGATGCAACACTAGGTGTCAATCCGTGAACATTATGTTTCCACAAAGCCTTCTTTCCTGCAACCACAAATAAATGCACTAGCACCCTCAGATCCAAGGAAAAGCTATAGAAGTAATATTTAACAGCCTGTTTGATTAGATTAGGATAAAAAATTAGAGAAAAGAAGCAGAACTGGGAGTACCAGAGTCAATCGCCCCAACACGTACACAAGTCTTTGCAACTTGTTGGCATAGATTGCAATTGAAGTTATCATGAATACGAAGATTGGATAATCTCTGCAATCCAGTTGCAGAAAACATTAATAAACCCTGAATAACTATAAGAAATCTTAACTGGAACAGAACAAGGCATTAAAGTACTAACAAATCTCCGAAGATTCTGAAGAACGTCAAAGAGAAGATGAATGTCATCCTGATTCTGACAGTTCTCAATCAATGACCACAACCACGTATTTGGAGGCATTGATCTCTTGACATTTACAGAATCAAGCATTTTATCATGCAATTCCTTGACAGTTTCTGCACAGAAGCAAATGCAATGAGAAACCGCTTTAACCGTCTCAAGATGTAATTCAAAACAAGACGACTTCTAAGCTACCTGTAGGATTTCCCACAAGCTTTTCGGCTTCCGATGAAAAACTCGATCTTGGGATCAACAAGCTCATAGAGGAAGTGTGACTACATCTGTCAATCCCTGAAACACATCATCATCTAAATTCACTCACACATTGACATAGGTAAATATCCCAATTTGCAATCCCATCAAGATCACAAAATCAATATTTATGCTTCGATTTCTTATAAAAGCTATTTCATTTACACACTTATTCCAAAGAAAAATTTCACTCTTTGGAATCTTAAGCTGAATTTAATAAAATGGCATTAGTAGTTGAGCTAAGAGTGATTTAAAGTTCAAATTTTTCAGGATCATCAGCTTCACTAATCTACATTATCTAACCTTATACAGCTACATTTCCAAAGCTGGGGGTGATTAATTTCACAATAGACATATGAAATGAGAAAAAAGAAAGTACCTTTTAAAACAGAGGAAGAAGTAAAAGTATGATTCCGCCATTGGAAGGAACTTGAGATTTGAGAAGCAGAGGAGAAAAATCTCAGATTAGTCTCTGTGATAAAAATGGGTTTAATGAACTTAGCGATTCTACGAGAGTTGTTGATGAATTGCATGATTCGTGATTACACGAGTTTTGAGTCAAAGCTGGGATTTTTAAAACTTGAGTCGCGAAATTGAGAGAACAAGGACGATGGCTAGACGCCGGAGATCAAGATTTAGGGTTTATGTTTTAGACCTTTAACTATACATTATTTGTAAATGTAAGTCCCTATATTTGTTTATAATTAACTAGTTGACTCCGTCACTTTATTTTGATAGCCATAGATCTACTTATTATTTTATTATTTTACTGAATTTGGGTTAACTACAATCTCAATGTTTTTATGGATTTAGTGGGTAAAGTTCTTTATTGCTCATAAATTTATCAATAAAATATAAAAATTAATAAATTTATATCAAATATATAAATATCTAAATATTAAAATAAAAATTAGAGGTTTTAGGTATTTCATGACTTTATAAAAATATTAGTTATTTTTTAATTCTCTATAACCATCAGTATAATAGTTTTAGAATTATTTTTAATAGTGGTTCTCGTATTTTTAACAAATATCAGCATTGATTTCTTCCGAAACATATTTAACTTTAACTTTTTGTATTATATCTTAGTTAATTAGTTATCTCGTTGATAAAAATATAAATTTATCATCATTTGTAAATAATAAACCGGAAGATGAAATCAAAGAATCAAATACATCAAAAAATATTCTAAGTGTTATTTAATTTAAAATATTTTAATGATTTTATGTTTTTAAGGATTTATGTTTTTATGATATTATGGTTTTATTTATTTTAATAACTATATATTTATTTAATTTATTACCTAGAAATTTTGTTGTTTTTACAATTATATGATATATTTTATTTTTAATAATATTAATATATATGGATAACTCATATGTCTATTGAATTTTACCGATTATAAGTTTCGCTATATATAATTATGTTAATCAAATAAGTGGATAGAATTGAATCATGTATATAAATCTTGAATTCATGTGAGTTTGGGTGACCCTACATCATCAGCTATAGTATGATTTTTTTACAAATTACTAGTAAATCTACAGTAAAGGATAATTAAGTGTAGAATTTAGCGGAATAATTAAAATTTTGGATGATGTAATTTACAATTATGTGACAAATTATATCACTCTCCGACTAATCGAAGATCTTTTTTTTTTGTTTCTGGTCAGAGACTAACTAAAGAACTTAAGATAAAAAGCACCATCTACTATAGGTTATTTGAATTTGTTCTCAGCTTATTTTTTTTCTCACATTCACATATTTATTTAGTTCAACTATTTCGAACGTAAGACCTTTCCAAAAGAGAAAATAGCCTTTGGCCTAATGTATAGATTTTGGCCTAATTTTATCTTTAGGCAAAAAATTTGTAGTTTGATTCATTCCACAAACTTCAATTAACTGATGTGATTCCACTATTATAGTACCATTCCTGTGATCTACATTCTACCGTATTTAAGTTACTAGTTATACCAAATTTACAGTTTTTTCTTTCAAACCAATATAGTAAAGAAAGTTTTAGTTTCAATTTTCTTTGAAGTAATAATAACAATTCATTTTCAATAGGTTATTAACTTTATATTTTTTTCCTTTATTTTTTATTTAAGTTATTTCTCGTGTCTCTCTAACTAAACATTACCTTTTGATTCTATTAATAAAATAGATACTAAATGATTTAAATTTTCTTTTCTTTTTTTTGAAAAAATGGTGTTGCCTTAATTTGGAACACCGAACATTAACTAAAAACGAAAAGAACTTTTCTAACAAAAGTGAATCACAACGCAAGAAAAAAAGAGACAACTGGAATTGGTTTATTGTTTCCTTTAATCTCCTTCAATAAAATTCCATCAAGATTCATTATTTTTTTCATCATTTGTTTTTTTCTCAATATTATAGAATAAAAATAAAAGTTCTTGTATAAAAATATTTGAGTTTAATTAGATAAAATAGAAAATGGGTTGTGGAAAATCGAAACACGATGTTGTTACGGGAAACACCAAAACGATCAGAAAACCTTCGGAAGCTGAATCAGTTAAGGGCAAAGAGAGCGAAACAATCAACAGACAAGGAAGCTGCCGGTGTCGGAAAACAAACGACTTATCCGCCGTAGTTTCCGGCGAAGAGCCAGTGATCACCGTAGAAAACAATAACAAGAAACCGGAGGAAAAGGAAACTGGTGGAGATTGTGATGAGAAGACTGCCGTAGAGATGACGAATGCCGACAAAAAGCCCGAGGAAAAGGAAACAACAACCACTTCGCCGGTAACGACGATAGTGCCGGAGAATATTGTGATGGAGGAGAGCGTTAACGACGTGAATGAGAACGTTTCGGCTGGTGACGAACAAAAAGGTATGCGATTAATTTCCATTTTATTTCATATTTGTTTGTTTTTAATAACTATACCGATTAGTCTATACGTTGGAATTGTGAAGTTGATTTGATGTTTTGTTACAAGAACTTATATATATATATATGCAAATCGCAAAACTATAGTATAACAAATTTACGTGTTATATAACTTTTTTCTTGTGAGATGTTTTGTATGGACAATATTGACATAAATGTTCATTTTGTCTATTATCAACAGAAAATGTTGATATTGAAACGGTGGTGGAAGAAGAGAAATATGTAGAAGCTAAAAGTGATGGCGATGTTGTTAACGAAATTTCATACCCTGAAGTTGAAGAACCACAATCGGATGTACAAACTCCGGAAACAAAGGAGTCAGAAGAAGTTCAAGAAATTCCGACTATTGAAAATGACGAAATCGCGGCAACAGAAAACGATGGCAGTGCAGTTTCAAAGGACGAAGATAACGTTGATGAGGTAAGAAAATATAACGTAGCATATAGAGAGTAATATTGTTTGTTCTCATTATTAATTAATTATGAGGAATATTTATTATACATATGAAGAGTCTCTTGCAACACTTGCCATTTTTTTTTTTGAGGTTGTGTAGGAAAATACGGCCGATATAAAGAAGGAAGTTGAGTAGGCATGAAAACAGTATAGAGCTTGATACTTCATACATTACTAAATCAAATATGTTGCTTCTTTAAAACAGATCAACAAAATACTATTGTTTCTTTATTTATTCGATTATAACTATTGATAATATCAAAAGATTGTAATATATTTTCATATTCCACAATTTGAAACTTCAGAGGGAATAATTAGTCTTTACAATTTGAAACAACAGTTCACTTATTGATCATTTATTTTGAATTGATTTAAACATGTCCTTATATATTACTTTAGATTCCTAAATGATATCCTAATTAACACTTGCCTACATTTTATTTTCTTATGAAAAAATCATACATTACAAATAATAGTATATAAAAGGTGATAGGCTGTCTAGAAAAGTGGTAGGATGGTACGGGATATGGAATTAGATGCGATCATATGATATGTAGATCCAAGACATGCACGCGAATATGGGTATATAACATGACCTTATGATATTTCATGTATGAATTACGACTCTCCAGATCAATGTTGAGCCAACTTTAATCCAGAAATCTCAAAAAAAAAAAAAAAAAAGTGGTTCCATTTGACCCTTATCGTCATGGAATATGATCGAATTTAGACATGTCAACAATCATACAACTACAAGACTACCTTTATTCCCAAATCGATTTATGATGTTTTTTTGTGAGAATGATAATTTTTCAATGGTAACTGAAGAAGCCACATAATCCTCAACACAGAAAAAAATAAAAGACTATTCTGGAGATATACCTTAAGATCTCGAGTCTTCACGAAGTAGAGCTATACTTTTATCATCTTCATGTGTATACGTCAATGAGTGGAGTTTAATCAAGCTTTTGAACCTACGTCAAATGTAGATCTCATTTAGATAACTTCATTATAAAATAACTTGCATGACTATAGTTTATTTATGTATTAATAACCAAAAAAGAATTGCAAAGCATTAAATCTTGTAAGCCACTGACACAAGTCCGAATCGACTATTGCTAGTCAAATGCAATTAACATCGCATACGTTAGATAAATAAAGATCCAACGGGTCCAAACTTTCTAATTAAAAAAAAGTATGAAAATTCTGCACTATGCAGCGTCAACACTAGTAAATTTGACTCCATTTGATAAAAAATATATCTATTTGACAATGAAAATATATGGCCGTATTATAGAGACATGACATGATTCTGTCCGTATCAAGTATTCTTATCAGTTAAGAGGTTTTCTTTTTCTGTACGTTTTACCGAATCAGTTTATAGTTTTATCTTTAGCTGCAAAAGATGAAGAGACAAAGAGTCAAGTTGTGAATCGATTCCTAATTTTTATTATTTAAAATGTGCACATTATTTTTTTTGCCTTAAAAGTAAATTCTATTAAAAAGTGATTTATCGAACCCATTACCCATAATATATACGATAGCTTTTTGTACTTCAGAAAGATGTATATTAGTATATATAAAGGAGTCTTATAGACACTTCTCTACATCAAACCGATCAACACATAACTTCAAAGTCACTTCTCATCTTCACCCAGATATATCAAAATCTCCTTAAAAGTTCTCTATTTCTCCCATTTTCATCCCTAGTTTCGCAATTTGATCAAAATACACGTCCTTAGCAATCCGCTTTTCAAACGCCCTTTCAAACCAATGGAGAAGCTACAAAAGATGATATCTGAAAAGTCAGTAGTGATCTTTAGCAAGAACTCTTGCTGCATGTCGCACACGATCAAGACTTTCTTCTTAGACCTTGGCGTGAACCCGACCATCTATGAGCTAGACGAGATCAACAGAGGAAAAGAGATAGAGCAAACATTGGCTCAGCTTGGCTGCAGCCCGACCGTGCCGGCGGTTTTCATAGGTGGACAGCTTGTTGGTGGAGTCAATCAAGTCATGAGTCTCCATCTCAATCGTTCTCTTATTCCAATGCTTAAACGTGTTGGGGCTTTATGGCTTTGATTAAATATAAAGGGATACTTACGCATAGATCGTAGTTTGGTAATAATAATGTAATGAAACTAACCAAGTATGACAAAAAAACATTACATGTAGGTGTGAATGTTTTCTCTATCTAAATTTTGAAAGGATAGATTGTGATGGTACCTATCTTGTAAAGTGTGGGTATACGTTAAAATAAAGTCACCTAGTGTTGTATTTCTATTCGCCCATGTTTTATACACATACATGCATTTAAGAAATGTACGAATATTTCTTTCGGTTAATATAATGTTTTACTGAAACTAAACTTGACAGATGAAAGGTAAATATTTAGTTTTGATTACAAATATTTTGTATGAAGTTACAATGACTTAGATAAATGTGATGCGTATTAGAAAATTAACACTAATCACCATTTAAGAAATTATATTCTCATGTAAGAAGATAGCATGTTATATGTTATATTAAAAATAACACGTCAAAGCGAGAAAACACCATATCTTTAACCAAGTCTGAGACCATGCTGGCTTCCATAACCTGTCTAGAACTTGCAGTGGACCACGTGACGGAATGTTTGACCAAGTAAGATTGTAGTAATTTAGCTTATTTACCTTAATATAGTAACTAATATATATCTAAAACTTAAACCACAATTTTTGTTTCTCATCAAATCATGTATAAATTACAAATATGGTATATAAAAAGTGATAGAATGATGTGAGGGTATGTAATTAGATGCGATCATACGACATGTCTTTTGTATGTAAGAAAGGTACGGGCTATGAATATGATGACCTTATAATTTGTCGTATATGAATAACGACTCTCCGGATCAATGTTGGGTCAATTCCGACCCAGAAAAAAGTATACTTTCATTTGAGCCTTATCGTCCGGGAATGAAATAAAACTTTAACGATGTCAAGAATCATACACAACATACGTTTATACCGAAATCGAATTATGATGAAAAATTCGTGATAAAATAATGTTTTGATGGTAATTCAAGAGGCCACGTAATCCTCAATAAAACAAAGATAGATTATTCTGGAAATATACCCTACGATCTCGACTCTTCAAGAACTACGAGTAGAGCTTACTTTTAACATGTTCATGTGTCTATGGCAAAGGGTTAACTTTCACAAGAGCTTCATTATAACTTTATTATATGTCTAATGTAGATCTCGTTTTGGCTCACGAAAGCTTCATTATAAATTTTACAAGTATAGGCCTTTTAGAAAGTGTAAGTTTATTTTACTAACAACTTTTGAACTAATTCTACTTTTCAACAAAAAAAATTATGAAAACTATAAAACCAATTATGCAACATTAACACTAATTAAATTTCCTTAAAGGGATGAAGAGATATCTCTTTTGACAATGAAAATCTATGGCCGTACCATATAGACATGACATGTTTCGTCCGTATCAAATATTCTTCACAGCTAAGAGATTTTTTTTCTGTACGTTTTATACCGAAATATTTGTATTCTTTAGTTGCAAGAGGCAAAGAATCAAGATGATCATAGCCTCAAATTTTACTTATTTTCAATATTATATTGTGTTCTTTATCTCTTGCTATAAAGTAAATTCTCTTATAAAAAGTGCTCCACCGAACCCATACTATGATAGCTTTACGTAACTTAGAAAGCTATATATATATAAAGGAACCTGATCATTGTCATTGACGCTTCTCTACATCAAACTAATCAAACACATAAACTTAAAGTCACTTCTCATCTTCACCCAAAGATATCACATTCTCTTTAAGAGTCCTATAGTTTTCCCATTTTCATCCCTAATCACATTTTAATAAAATAAAAATAAACTTTTTTACCCTCAGCGGTCTGATTTGGAGCACAGTTTCGCGTTATAACAACAATGGATAAACTACCGAAGATGATTTCCGAGAAGCTGGTGGTGATCTTTAGCAAAATCTCTTGCTGCATGTCGCACACAATCAAGACTCTCTTCTTAGACCTTGACGTGAACCCCACGATCTATGAGCTAGACGAGATCAATAGAGGAAAAGAGATGGAAAAAGCATTGGCTCAGCTTGGCTGCAGCCCAACCGTGCCGGTGGTGTTCATAGGAGGGCAGCTCGTTGGTGGTGCCAGTCAAATTATGAGTCTCCATCTCAACCGTTCTCCCATTCCATTTCTCAAACGTGTTGGGGCTTTATGGCTTTGAGTAATTATAAAGAGATAATTACGTATAGAACGTAGCTTAATAACAATAACGTAATGAAACTAAATAAAGATGAGAAACAAAAGAACATACATGTATAAATGTTCTGTCTATCTAAATTTTGAAAAGATAGATCCGATTGATGAGGCTACTTTATAATAAAATCACCAGTGTAATTCTAGTTTTCCATATATATGTGTATATATATATATTAAACTAAAACTAGTCCAACGGTGGGCTTTTTAAAAATTTAAATAAAAAAATGTAAAAATCATTAAATTAAATATTTATTGTTAATCATTTATCTTACATTGTTTTGAGGAAAAATATAAATCATGTTTAGTTAGAAAATAAACTTATTTCTCTGCATAATTTTATTTTATTTTATTTGAATACATTAATTTAATGTCCTTTACAATTTATTGTTAACATTATAAAAACCATACCATGTACTATCATAGATTAATTGTTTTTTCCAACCACAGTGTAAGATTATCTGTAAAAAATATCCATAATCAAAGTGAACCGAATCCAATCCGGACAAGGATATCAAAACCGAATTTGAATCAACAAAATATGAATAGGTTATATAATATTATAACCAAAGAAGCAAATCTAAACTGAACCGAAAACTGATTAGATACCTAAAAACTCAAAATATAATTATATACCAAAATATTAATTATATTTAGATTTGAAATAATCTAATTATACTATAATTATAAACCCGTAAATATAAATTATTTTAAGATCTAAATAACCAAAATATTTAAAATAACCAAAATATATGAATGTTTTAAGTTATATTTGTGAAAAATAATCCTAATTTTTCAAATTTAACCAAACTTTAAAATTATTTTTGTGATATTTCATGTATATGTACTTAATTTGAACCAGGATAGAACTATGCTGAACCAAACATTATATAGCTAAATAGAGCATAGGCCTTTTAGAGCAGCTCCAACAAGGGATTCAGTAAGGTTCTAAGGAGAAGTTCTTAACATTCAAACACCCAAAAATAAAAAAGAAATGAACATTAATTTAACAACCGATCCTTATTCAAGTGTTTTAAGAGCCGGTTCTTAATGAAATTCTTAAGGGCATGTGGACAATTGTGATTTGTTGATAATTCTAAAAACAAAATCTTCCTATTTTCGCATATCTCTCTCGCCGGACGCATATCCACCGAAGCTCTATCTCCAGTGGCTCTGCTGTGCGAAGCTCTCCACACATGATGACACCACCGCTTTTGGTCTAAAATCTCCGGTTGGACTCGCCTATCACCGCCGCGTCCGACTTGCCTCTCACCGTCATTCTCCTCGGCCCTATGAGATGAGTATTTATCTTTTCCAGCATCACTGCCGTGTTTGGTGCAAGCTTCAATGGTGTTTCCGGCCACCTCTTAATTCTATCAAAGTTAATTGAATTTGACAAAATAAAATTTCAAATTGTTTTTTAATTGTTAAGAACCTTTAATGAATTCTAACCATTGGAAGTGAAATAGATTAATCATTTTTTAGGGGTTCTTAACTTTTAATCAAACATTAAATTTGATTATAAAAATGGTTAAGCACCCCTTAGGGATGCTAACCATTGGACATGGTCTAAGATTTTTAACAGTTAACCAATTAGATTAATTAATTAAATTAAACTATTTTCAAATAATTAGAAGCATATAAAAATGATTAGAGTTTAAATAATATAAACTATAAATTGGAAAAGGAAATTTTAGATTTTATTGAAATATATTAGATAAATAGAAACTAAAAGTCTAAAAGTAGTCATTTTATGTTAGTTTTCCTTTTCCACTAAAAATAACATAACTTTTTACATGTATTAAAATCTAAACCATTAACCAATATTTTTATGCTTATTATAATTATTATTTTAACACCTATTAGTTTTACGTAAGAGAAATTAAAATTTATATAACAATATGTATATATAGATATCATAAAATATTTTGGGCTAAGTCCGTATATTTTCAGGGACTAAGATTTCTATGAGAGATACTTAGATATGTTTCTGATTTAGAAACTTTTGTATATAAACAGTTTCTTGACAGCTGTTTTAATTTAATTGGTCAAATTTCAGTTTATAATTTTTATTATAAAATAATTACAAAAATATTTATGAAAAACTTGCATGGTTTCTCACCCATAAACCTGCTATAAAACTAAACTTTACAGAGGAATATTTACTATTTTCGTTTGATTACAAAAGAATTTTAATAGTAAAGTTTTTGTTTTTCATAAGGCAATGTAAGGAGATGTCAAAGGGATACTGTTGGATTTTAGTGTATAGCTCCTAAAAATGTCGACAACTATTGATGTGAATCAGCCATTCAGGATTCACAAGCTTGTAATCTTCTCTCTTTTGTAGTTCAACTCCCTACTTTGTTTACTTTGTTTTCTAATTAATCATATTCATAGCTTTGACCCCCGTCCCTTGTTAGAATAGTAAAATCACAATCACAATACCAAAACTTGAAATATTAAATATGGAGCCGTATGTTTTGATCTAATCCTCACAAAATTGATGTAATTAAAGTTACATGATGGTATGACATAGTTGAAGAATTGGATTCTATGCGGTAATATGTTTGTTTTAATTTTTACGTAACACATGTACGGGCTACGGTCGTAATTTGTAATATATGAATCATGACTCTCCGGATCATAGTTGGGCCAGATTCTATTTAAAATAGAGTTTAAAGAAAAATTATGTTTTCATTCCATTGAGCCTTATCCTCGTGGTAGGAATGAAATCAAATACTTGCGATGTCAAGAATCAGACAAAATTTAGCTTTAATCCCAAATTGATTTATGATGAACATTTTGTGAGAATAAAGAAAGTGTTTTGAATGTAAGCGAAGAAGCCACGTAAATCAGTAGTATACACAAAGAAAAAGAAGAAGAAGATTATTCTAGAGATATACCATACGATCTCGAGTCTTCGCAAAGGAAGGAGATGCAGCTTTTATCGGTCTAATTTGTATATGTCAATGGCCGGAATATTAAGATTTTATATAATATAGTTCTGCCTTTTCATAAGCAAAGTTTCATTATATATGATTACTGAAACGAAATTACAAGGCGAGAAATATTGGTAAGGATTTCTATATACGCAGGCAAAAAATGTGTATACATAGATATAAAACATCAACATGAATTATTATATGTATCTACGTGATAGGAGAACAAATGTATTTTTGTGAAAATTATATCTCTTTTGAGTGATACCGGAATCGAAGGTGTGCTTTAAGAGATGACATGATTCGTCCGTATCAAATATTCCTCACATCTAAGAGATTTTGTTTTCTGTAGATAGTTTTATTCTTTAGCTGCAAGAGGCAAAGAGTCAAGTAGGTGTGAACCGACCATAGTCTCAAATTAATTAATTCTTTTGGATACTCCCAAAATCTTAATTTCCATAATATAATGTTCTTTACTTCGTGTTATAAAGTTGATTCTCTTATAGTGAAAAGTGCTATTTAAAAAAAAAAGGTGAAAAGTGATAGATCGAAGCAATAATTTAATAGCTTTACGTACTTTAGATAGCTATATATAAAGGAACATTAGAGACCCTTTACTACATCAAACACAAACTCTTAAGTCATCTCTTATATTCACCCAAAGACTTCAAGCTCTCTCTCTCTCTCTCTCTCTCTATAGGTTCTATAGCTTTCCATTTATCACCCATATTCTCTCATTTCAATAAAAACACACAGACACACACCCAATTTCATCCTCGGCGAGTAGCTTTTAGAACACACTTCCACATAAGAATAGTCAGGCCTGAGAACAGCAATGGAGAAGCTACAGAAGATGATCTCCGAGAAGTCGGTAGTGATCTTTAGCAAAAACTCGTGCTGCATGTCTCACACAATCAAGACTCTCTTCCTAGACTTTGGTGTGAACCCAACGATTTATGAGCTAGACGAGATCAACAGAGGAAAGGAGATAGAGCAAGCATTGGCTCAGCTTGGCTGCAGCCCAACCGTGCCGGTGGTGTTCATAGGAGGCCAGCTCGTTGGTGGAGCCAATCAAGTCATGAGTCTCCACCTCAACCGCTCTCTCGTTCCAATGCTTAAGCACGCTGGAGCATTATGGCTTTGATTTTAAATAAAAGGGATAATTACGCATAGAACATAGCTTCATAATTATAAATTAATGAAAGTATTCTAAGATGACAAACAAAAACATATATTTATGTCTGTTTGTCTATCAAAGTTTTGAAACGATAGACTATGAGGGTACCTATTTTGTAACGTGTGGGTATACTTTATAATAAGATCACCTAATGTTGTATTTCTCCATTTCCATTTTATGCATGGTTTCATATATATATATATATATGTCATATGTGCGGTTACATCATATGCATTTAAGAACATCATATGTGCGGTTACACGAAAGGCAGATAACTTCATTACATAGTGTATTTATGCCCTCTAACACATAATTTTCTTTAAAATTGACTCTTCACTCTGCGCATCAGTACCCAATCTAAATTTGGAATCCTCGGCCTACCACAACCAGTGATCACTATCGGGTTTTGGAAGTTGCAATTATTGGTCCGAATAAGGATAATCATTTACTCTGGTTATATTTTCTTTATGAGTTATCTGTATGAGCTTTAAAGCAAATTAAAACTATTGAGTTCATTTGGTCTTGTGTATTTCTTTAACATTTCATTTTTTCAATGCAAAATGTTTATCAAAAAAAGTTATTAATTTTTTTTTTCAGATGTCCAGGATTCACTACTTTGCTAGAAAATTTATATACTTCAAGATATATAAAATTTTCAATAGAGCTTTTACCAAAAGTTTTTAAATTAGAGCTTTATTTCTATAATGTTGGTAAAAACTCAAATGTTGTTTATAAAAAAAAAAACTCTATTGTTGGTAAAAACCAATGTTTTAAAACTCGCTAGGCGCTAGTCGGACGGCAGGGCTGGGCCTAGCGCCTAGGAGATTAATCGGGGAGTAAACGGAAATTAATCGGGGATTAATTTTAGAGGGTTTTTATAGTATTTTTTAACTTATTTTAATTTATAAATCCTCACTAAATTTATAACTTTAATATAATATAACATTTAAAGTTTCATAAACTTATCACTACAAAAATATTTCAAGTATTTAGATTATTTCTAAATTTTTACTTCATAAAAATAACATTCATTATAAATATATTTAAAATATACAATTAAAGTTCCAAATACACATGAAAATAATTTTGTTCATAGTATTAAAGTAATTAAACTAGTAATTTCAACAAAAAAATCAATTTTAGGTTGAATTTTTTTTAAAAAAATTTTCAAAAAAAAAATCAGAAAAATCGGCGATTAATCGGATTTTGACCGATTAATCGGCCGATCGCAGAACCGACCCGATTTTAGGAAAATCGCGGCGAAATCGCGGCGGTCGACCTTCGCCTAGCAACTAGACAGACGATTAATCGGCTAGACGGCCGATTTTTAGAACAAGGATAAAAACTCTATTGGAAATTTATATATTGGGGGTACACATTGTGGAAAAACTACACATATCACTGAGCTTTCCAAAATTAGGCGGTCAATAAAACAATAATTACAACAAAAACACGAAGAACATTTTTTTTTACAAAAAAAACTCCAAGAACATGCTTCCTAGGCCTCTACTGAGGCCGACTCTGCTTGTCGATATTATTTGCTTGCGATAGCATTTGTACTTACAAAGTTCAACGAGACTATATAAACTTAATTCATTATGATCGATAGACTAAACATATTGTCATATTGAGGTCACGCTCCATTTTATCAAGAAAATGATAACTAGAGAATTAATACGGTTATAGACGTAAGACATGTACGGACTAGGACCAACTTGTAATTTAAGTATACGAATAGGACCAACTTGTAATTTAAGTATACGAATAACAACTCTCCGGATTACTGTTGGGTTTAGGACTGGGCGTTCGGGTATCCGATCGGGTTTGGGTCGGGTATTTCAGGTGTTCGGTGTAGAGATATAGGATCCGATCAGGTATTTTAAAATTTCAGGTCGGGTTCGGATAAATACCCATCGGGTTCGAATATTTTCGGGTATACCCGAACTCAAATAATTTTTGAACCAAACTTTAAAAACTGATATATATTCATATATATTCACTATTTTTTTTTTAAATCAACCCAAATTCATTAAAACTAGATAGAATATCAAAATAAATACAGAAAATTCAAACCACCAAACAAAAACACAAAATTTATTTCTTCATTTGTTCTTAAATTTATGAAACATTTAACATTAAATAACAAAAAATTTCAAGTAAAAATTATATAATATAACTAAAGTAACACATGAAAATTAACATATATGAAAATAAGAAAAACTAAAACATTTAAGTTTTATACAAGTTTGATTACTTTGGGTGGAATTCGGGTTTTTCGGGTTTTTTGGGTATACCTGATCGGGTACTGATATCCGATGAGTAAAAAATATACACTCGATCGGATATTTTAGTACACCCATATCCGATCCGAACTCTTTACTTCGGGTCAGGTTTGGGTTCGGATTCATGTATAGGTTATTATGTCCATGCCTAGTTGGGCCACCTTCCATCGAGATGTTTAGTTAAAAAAAAAAACAGATTATTGTTTTGTTCTACTGAGCCTTATCCTCATGGAATGAGATCGAATCTTTGCGATGTCAAGAATCACTAAAAATAGCTTTATTCCCAAACCGAGTTATGGAGAAATTCCGTGAGAATTTTGTTTGAAAGTGAAGAGGCCAAGTTAAATACCACGTACATAAAGAAGAATAATATTACTCTAGAGATATTCCACGCGATCTTTCTCGTGCCTTCGCAAATGAAGAGATGCAGCTTTTTTCCATGTGGTGCATAAGTCAAAGGAAAGGTTAATTTTGAAAGCTATGACCATTAGTTAAACGTAGCTTTGAAATAAATTAAGCATAGGCTCAAGTTACCAATTTTTTTGCATAAATAAGTAAGCATAGTCTTGACGAGTGCTAAGGAAGATCCAAAAAGACTGAACATGAATGTAAATTTTGCATTGCTCACTCCTCTCTTTTCATATCCTTTTTGTATACAACCCATATATTATATATAAACTTTCGAATTTGAATTCAAGTTATTACACAGACGATGATACTAGTACAAAGCTCTAGAGAAATTTTATCTTTTCGAAAAAGGTAAAATGAATGAAAGTATCATGGGGAAAAAAGCACGAGAAATGTGCCCCTATATGTATAATTCAGCTTTAAAAATGAACATCTCTAAGATTAATGTTTGATATGACAACTTGAAGAAATCACAACGATACATATATATATATATATATATATATATGGGGACAATTAAAAAAAAATCAATTTTGGGAGAACCATCTGATACATATATACCCGCATTTTAACTGAAAATATATGGGATAGGAGAATTCAATGTATATTATGTGATAAATATATCTCTTTGGATCCAGAAAGTGGAGGGCGTACAGCGTACTATCAAGACATGACATGACTTTTCCGTATCAAATATTTCTCATATCTAATATTTTGAAATCTGTACGTTTTACTCAAATTAATTGATCGTTACACGTTTTTATTCTTTAGCTGCAAGAGGCGAAAAGGCAAGAAGGATAAACCTGTCTCAGCCTCTGATATTTTGAGATATTCCCATTATCTTAATTTTCATTTTATGTGTCTTTATTTATTTCTGTGAAATGTTTTACTTTGTGCTAAAGTTGATTCTTTTAGAAAAAGGTTACGTACATTAGTTTTTTTTTTCAACCCATAATATGAAAGCTTACGTTCCTTCGCAAGGTATATAAAGGATCCTTAGAGATCCTTCACTACATCAAACACAAACTCAAAATTCATCTCCTCTCTTCACCGAAATACTTCAAGCTCTCCAAACTTATCTATATCTTTCCAATTTCCCTAATCTCTTATCACTATCTAAAGACACCCATTTGCATCCTCCGCAAATCGTTTACTAAACACTCTTTAACATTACAATACCAATGGAGAACCTACAGAAAATGATTTCCGAGAAGTCAGTAGTGATCTTTAGCAAGAACTCTTGCTGCATGTCTCACACAATCAAGACTCTCTTCTTAGATTTTGGCGTGAACCCAACGATCTATGAGCTAGACGAGATTAACATAGGAAGGGAGATAGAGCAAGCGTTGGCTCAGCTCGGCTGCAGCCCGACCGTGCCGGTGGTGTTTATAGGAGGGCAGCTCGTTGGTGGAGCTAATCAAGTCATGAGTCTTCATCTCAATCGTTCTCTCGTCCCGATGCTTAAGCGCGCTGGAGCATTATGGCTTTGAGTACAAAATAAAGGGGACTGCAAACTAATAATCTACTGATGAAACTATTTTAAGTGAACAACACATATCCATTTGTATGTATGAGTTAATGATATGTCTATCTAAGTTTTGAAAAGATAGATTCATGTTACTCGTTTTGTAAACTTTGGGTATATTTTACAATAATATCTACCGTTGGATTTCTCATTTTCCCCATGTTTATATTTATGTTTAATATGCATGCAGGTGTGCATCTAAGAAGATGCGTATGCGCGTGTTACAGGGAGATGTACATATTTGCATTGAAAAATAAGTTGTTTTATTAAAAACCCTTTATCCAAAACTAAATATAAAATAATTTAATTCTATGAAAAAACAGAGCCTATATTGTTGATGTATTCCCGGACTTATAATTTAAAAGTTGGAGATGAAAAGTTTAATAGGTAATGAACATTGTATATATTTATAGTTCTGTAATTCGCTCTCAACCCTTTAAACAAATAAATATCGCCTTCAAATCTTCCTCTACTTGAAATCCGTGAGAGCTGTGGATCGACTATTTTCAGACACAACAAAACAATTACTAATGTTGTAAAATCATGATCGATATCGATTCAAAAAACAATATAATGTACTAAAGAAAATATTTTCGAATTTTCGATCTTTGGTATTGATGGTCACTTGAAAATATTAAATCAACTATTGAAAATATCAAAGTAACATCTTTTGATGTAAAGATGTATAGATGCAAAACCTTTCAGTTTGCATATAGAAAATTTTATCACATATATTTACGTTTAGCTATAAAAAGCAGAAATAGTTACTTTATTTTATTTTATTTCTTTTGCAACAAAATTAAAATTTTGCTTTATTTTGTCTAGTTTGAATATGTATGGAATGTCAAGCCTTAAACTAATCGAAGTTGATCACAGTTCATACTAGTATTTTCATATAATCGAACTTTATAGATGCGAACATAACTTACAGAAGATAAAGTTACACAAATATGCATCTGTTACAAAAAATCTTAATTGTCACTAATATTTTAGGACTAATTATTACAAGTTAAACATTTGCAGCACTACTTAAACCTGCGATAATGAATCAAGCAAATATCTTTATTTCAATAAAATTTTGAGCTGAGGTATAATTCTATGTTAATAAATAAATTCTTCTCTATCCATCTACAAAAAATTGTGGCCGTGGCTAATCAACCTTATGATAGAAAATGACGAGACTAAACTATTAACACAACAAAGTATGGAAAGAATTGGATTCTGCCATACAAAGGAACAGCACATTGTTGCATTGTTACATATATATATATATATATATATTCCATTTATAGGACAGTACGGACCAGTTGCGGAATTAGATGTGATTTGGCATATTATATGTGTCGGTTCGTGAATCACGTACACAGAAAATGATGATAACATTGTATCGTATATGAGAGAATAACGACTCTTGAGATCGAAAGGGGCCACCATTAATTCTATCTTACATTATTTTTTTCTCTGTTTTCGGGATACGTGGTTGCTTCACTATCAAATCCATCTTCTTAGCCACGAGCTTGACTTTTCAACAGTCTTATTCATCGAACCGGGAATAAAGCTCAAATTTGTTTGATTCTTTAACATCTTAATATTCGATTTCATGCATGACGATAAGGCTTAAACGGAACCACAAAGTTTACCTTTTATCACTCAAGTGGATATTCTAATTCTTGAGATAATATTAGGCAATCTCGAGTTTTCGCAAATAGCCGAACCATAGAGACATGACATGAATCGTCCGCATCAAATATTCCTCACATGTAGGAGAGATTTTGCTTCATGTACGTTTTACCTAATTACTTGATATAGTTTATTCTTTTGATGCAAAAGACATTTTATTAATCCAAAGGACCAAAACATTAGAAAAAAGGAATTATGGGAATATTTTATGATGGTTTGGGTATACTTAGATTCACCAACTCAGTTTAATTTGTTTCCGTTCAGTTTGGTTCTCGGTAATTTGCCGTGGTTTAGTAATTGTCTAATCGATATTAACGTGTTTCTATGTAAATAATAATATGAAGTGTTTGTTTTTTCGTCTTTTTCTTACATAGTCGATTTCGAAAGGAGATTTGTCTAGGGTTTCGATCATAGCTAGTGTTGACGACTCAATCCATAACCGAGATTTGACGGAAGAGCTGAATCCTCCGCCACCAAAAAAAGGTGAAGACTGAGGATCCACCACCAGGTTCCTTCTTCCACACAGGAAGACTAATTCACAGAGGCCAATCGAACGATTTGGAATGTAGGAGACAGCTAGAGCTCGATAGCGAGATAATTAAATTTTTTATATGTATTGTTATTCTATTCAATTCGTTTCATAGATCTAGTTAGATTCAGCCAGGACTAGATTTGTTGGTATTGATTTTTCCTTTGATCTATGGCCTTCTTCTATTTCCTTATCTATCTCTACTTAAATATTTTTCTTCTTCTCAGGGAACCAAACTTAATTTTGACAAGTATGTGAGCGCTAATTTAGTACCATGCAAGGGTATTCTGTTTTACATAACATTTTGGGCCACATATATTAACTCATCAAACCAAGAGTCTAAGCTTTACCAAGCAAAAGTAATGCTCTTTATTGTGATCTCGGTTGTAATGGTCAGGCTAAAGCCAACGCAGTAACCAAGTTGATGAGGTTCACTCTTCACTCAAAACTTTAATCTTCTTGTTAATTACATCATCTTATATGTATGTTTTTCTTACTTGATTTTACAGGTTGTGGGAATATATGTTGGCTGTTTAAGACCCTTTATATTAGTTATGTATTTGATAATTGTTGTATCCTAGGCATCATGTAGTTTAAGCCGTGGAAAATATCTAACTAGACTCCTTATGCTATAATCCTTTTTCGCTTGATGATAACTTATTACTCCTTTTATGTTTGTAAATCTTTTGGTTTTTTATTGGAAGTTTGTTATAAAACATAATCAAACTTACTTCAATCAAATCCAACGAGAATATATATATATATATATATATATATATATATATCTTGAAAAATACGTAATAATCATTCACATTGAAATAAAGAAATAAAACAAACATATGACTAAAACGTATTTATGCTGGTTACCAAAAACTAAATGTGTATGTAGATCGTAGATGATCATACAGAAATAGTCATTAGACATAAAACTATGATTTGTTTTTCCCAAGGTTTTATGCATAGTTTTAAATCTATTGATACTAAAAATATAAGACATCAAAGTAGAGAGCTCATCGACCCAATGATGAACCATCAAAATGCCAGTTTTGCCCCTGCGTCTTCTCTGTTTATCACTCCCTCCCAAAACGATTTCTTTTATCTAAAAACCAAAGGTTTCTTGGTCCATAAGCTTTCAGAATCTACCGACCTCTTTCTCACCGAGTTATTGCATACTTTGGCTCTGAAACTTGGCAACGTGAGTGACACTTTCACTGTGAATCACCTCATTAATAGCTATGTCAAGCTCAGAGAAATCAACACTGCACGCAAGGTGTTTGACGAAATGTGTGAACCAAATGTTATTTCCTGGACTTCGGTTATTTCTGGATACAACAATTTGGGTCAATCTAAAACTGCTCTTTCTATGTTCCAGGAAATGCATGAAGATATATATGTGTTTCCCAATGAGTACACGTTTGCTAGTGTCTTTAAAGCATGTTCGGCTTTGGCTGAATCAAGGATCGGGAAAAACATCCATGCTCGTCTTGAGATTTCTGGTCTCAGAAGCAACACTGTGGTGAGCTCTTCTCTTGTTGATATGTATGGGAAATGCAATGATGTGGAAACAGCTAGACGGGTTTTCGACTCAATGATTGGTTATGGCAGAAATGTTGTTTCTTGGACCTCGATGATCACTGCTTATGCGCAGAACGCTCGTGGCCATGATGCTATTGAGTTGTTTAGATCATTCAATGCTGATTCTACATTGGATAATCCGAATCAGTTTATGCTAGCTAGTGTGATTAGTGCCTGCTCTAGTTTAGGTAGGCTACAGTGGGGTAAAGTTGCTCATGGGTTAGTTACTCGTGGTGGTTATGAATCGAACAATGTGGTTGCTACCTCGCTTCTAGATATGTATGCGAAATGCGGGTCATTAAGCTGTGCGGAAAAGATCTTCTTGAGAATTCGCTGTCACTCTGTAATATCGTATACATCTATGCTCATGGCAAAGGCAAAGCATGGACTTGGAGAAGCGTCGCTTAAACTATTCGATGAAATGGTTGCAAGGAGAATAAAGCCTAACTATGTTACATTACTTGGTGTATTATATGCCTGTAGCCATTCAGGTCTGGTCAATGAAGGCCTAGAATACTTGAATTCAATGGCTGAGAAGTATGGTGTGATTCCTGACCCGAGGCATTACACTTGCGTAGTTGATATGCTCGGAAGATTTGGTCGTGTTGATGAAGCTTTTGACTTGGCGAAAACAATAGAAGTTGGAGCAGAGGAAGGTGCGCTATTGTGGGGAGCTCTTCTTTCAGCTGGTAGGTTACATGGAAGAGTTGAGATTGTTGGTGAAGCGAGCAAGCGATTAATAGAATCGAATCAGCAAGTGACAAGTGCGTATGTCGCATTATCTAATGCTTACGCTATGACTGGAGGATGGGAAGATTCAGAATCTCTTCGGTTAGAGATGAAACGTAGTGGAAATGTGAAAGAAAGAGCTTGTAGCTGGATTGAGATAAAGGATTCAGTTTATGTATTTCATGCTGGTGATTTGTCGTGTGATGAGAGCGGTGAGATTGAGAGGTTTTTGAAAGATCTAGAGAAGAGAATGAAAGAAAAAGGACACAGAGGAAGTAGTAGTATGATTACAAGTTCATCGGTTTACATTGATGTTGATGAGGAAGCTAAAGAAGAAATGGTGAGTTTGCATTGTGAGAGATTGGCTTTAGCCTTTGGATTGATTCGTTTGCCTTTAGGATCCACAATTCGGATTATGAATAATCTGAGGATGTGTAGAGATTGTCATGGGGCGTTCAAGCTGATCAGTGAGATAGTAAAGAGAGACATTGTTGTTAGAGATGTGAATAGGTTTCATTGTTTTAAGGATGGCTCTTGTAGTTGTCGTGATTTTTGGTGAATTTTCCGGTTGTTGATGAAACAAACAGGAAAACAGTTGTTTGAGTTGTTCCGTTGTACTGCCAACTGGAAAGCTTGTTACGTGGTTCCGCAGCTGCCACCGTTGGAACCAATGAAGCAAATACTTGACCCATCATATCATCCGAAGAAACGGAAAATACCAAAAAGTTCGAATTCACAGCTAATAACGCAAACATTGATGTAAAAGTGCTTTAAAGGAGATGATCATTTGTGATTCATAATTATCTGTTTTTTTTGGTTAAATTATTAGCATAATTTTTCAGTAGAAAAAAACATAATGAGATTTAAGCAACTATGGATTTGAAAGAATAATAATTTAGGGCCAGCAATCTACTTCCTCTTCGGAACTGTCATATAACACTAAATAGAACTCAAGCTCTTGCTTCAGTCCTGAATTGACTGGTTAGCCATTAGCATCTTTTGAAATATTTTATTAGATAAATAATTTATTGTTAATGAGTATTTAATTAACCACTTAATCTTAACTTGGGGATACATACCTGAGAGAAGATAATTATGCTGCACATGAAGCTTTATAAATCTCCTAAAAAATGTAGGTTTCAATTCCAATAATAGTTTGAACAGAACTGAAACAAGAATAGAGGGGCACAGAGCAGTGTCTTTTCACAACTCTTATCACTACCTAATCTATATATCTAAGAATCCTGCTACTCTTCTATAAATATTCTTAGTTAAACTTGAACACCCGGACACCAAAAAGGAAGAAAGGCCTGAAACAGGACCCTGATAGTTACAGCAAACTTGGACCTCATGTCCTTATCTTGTGACTTCTCTCCCACTCGTCCTTTCCTAAGCTATTCAAGGATCGCATTGCAAAATTTTCTAATTAGTAAGCGTTTCTATGGAAGTTCATGAAACCAAAGGAAATCTTGATCCAATGCTTCTGGGTTTCTCTTCTTCCCAGAACCCTATTCTATTCTTTATAGGGCCGGAGCCTATGTACAAAATAGAGTCAACACTTTGGGCCACCGATTCTTGATGAACTTAGAGCATTCATGGCAACCTCAATCATCTGTATAAGCGCTTCCACATCTTGGAAACTAAAATCTACAACTTTCTTGACAGCAGATATACAGTCTACATGCTTTGTTTCTTCTGACGTGACACTGGCTGCTTTAAAAGCATTTTGGGATTTTGCTGAGGCTTCCATTGCCAGGTACATGCTCTCTGTCTGTATTAGATATATATAAAATATCAGCTTTATTTGGCACAAGAAGATAAAGAACAAAGACATGTACAACTTAGGCAACAGAAGGATCTTAATTGTCCACATTCTACACAATTCCATGTTTCAATTCGTCAAATCTTATAAGCCAAATAACTCTCGACTACTCATCAGACTCTTTCAGTGATTCCAATATGGAGCTCTAGGAATTTGTCCAATTGAAGTACAATATAGATTGTCCATGTAAAAAAAAAAAATGGTTGAATCATGTGTTGCATCAAAGATGTATAGGTAATACATATATAAGGAAAGTAATCTAAGGTTTATTTGATCTTTCTCAACCAACTTAATGGCATGGAGAAAAGTTGAGATTTCAAAACTCAAACAGTCGGGCCACAAGACAACCCATCTCACTTTTTCAAACATTCCAAATCTATCATGCCAATAGTTGATGAAGGTGGGATAACTTACATAGTCCAATACCGGAGCAAAATTTAGTTGGCTTCTAGCAACAGGGAGAAGGTTTCCAGTAACATGGGAAACACCTCTTTTGGTTTTATCAGACTTATCAATCCCCCCTTGATGATTAAAACTATCAACATCAGATGCAGATGATGACGGTGATTCACCTGAGGAAACAATTAAATCAACAAGATGTGACTTTACTGAAATAGACAGCAGTAAATAACTTTTCCGTATAAATAGATCACAAACATTTTTACTTTTTGTCCAGATATTGAGAACTTCCAGCATAGTTTTGGCTTAAAACACTTAAATCCATAATAAAGCTGTACACTATGAAAAGGTGGACATACTAAGCCAATATAATAGGAATACGTTGACTACTGCTGAGAGAATCTTACTAAGTGATCAAAACAAATTGTTACTTGATTGTATGGCAGTGGACATATTATGAGAGAACTTTGACTCAAGCAAAAGAAACAGCTCAGAAGTTTTTAGAAAATGAAAGTTACTATAATTCTGACTTTACTAATATTGAATAGGAAATTTTCAGAAAAAAAAGGTTCACTCATTGATATGATCATAGATGCAAAATCCAATATTACCTTGAGGAGTCATATGTACCCTTTTTTGCAATTCCTTCCACTCTCCACTCCGATCTTGACTTCTGACAAACATTACCCTCATGCGAGCCACTTCTGTGCATTTATAGGCCAAAGCAGCTGCAGCCAGTTCTTGACTTGTTTCATATTGATGGGCACAGCTTCTGTGACAAACAAGCAGAGTATTCAGTGGCCACAAAATCAACAGCATTATGTCGAACATCAATACCTTAAGACACGATTCATTAAAGGTTTCCTCAGTTGTAAGGAAATGGGAAATTAGCAAGCACAAGTATTCACTTACTCTGAAAGTTTTGCAGCAGTATGGTAAGCTTCAACATAGCTCATCTTACCCCCTTCCACATTCTCAGTACTGCATTTTTCTAAAAGTGAAGCTCCATGGAGATACCTCAGAGCCGCCTTAAAAGTTGTCTCCTTGTACTCATACTCACGTCCAAAGCTCTAAATTCATTGAGACAGAAAGACAACCAAATTAATAGCCAACACAGAACTAGCAGAAGAAAGACAGATGTGACTCACAATACTGTTCTATCATTTGATTCTTTCGTTTTCTTATAGCAGACGAAAGTTGAAGCTTCAGACTACATTAGAAAGAGGATAAAAATCTGACCTTGAAACAGTCAGCAAGCTTGCTCAGATTTTCAGCCTCCTGAAGTATATTCTCATGATTAATGGCACCGAAGTTCTTTATCCCAGCTCTATTTTCGAGGACCGTTTTCCAACCTAAGCACGCTAAATCACCAAAGTCTGAGTTCTGTTTACATAGTTCTGGTTTAGACCGTTTCCTGTTTCCAGAATGAGTTCTCGACAAAATCTCACAGTTAGCTTCCTGAGATAGGGGTATTCTATTGTTAACAATTCTACTCCCAGCATCACCATATTTCAAGTTTTGGTTTATCCGAGATGGGCTCTCCCCAGCTGATGGAAGATTTTTTGGGCATGAAGACCTTGCAGGGGAAGAGGAAACCGATTCCACAGGGGATGCTTTTACTTCTTCGACACACATTCTTCCACTTTTATGTGATCCAAAAACCTTTGAAGAGCTTGACGTTTCTACCCCAGAAATCTGCCCACTTCCACCAGAGAAGTATCGACATGAGGCATCAGCATTCCAGTGTTCTTGAGAGCCTTCAGCCTGAAACAATCCATTTCTTTGCTGTGCTTTAGATTTCTGAACTGAAATCTTAGCTGTTATCGCCTTTTCCATTGAGGGCAATTTTTCCTCACCATCTACAAACGATTTTAAATTGTTACCCTGCTTATAACCCAACCTTATTTTTCTCACGGGACTATTGATTACGCCCTGAGCTTTTGTAAACAAGGAACCACTACCAGTCGCCAGTTGAGGTTTGGAGTCAGGTTTCTTTTTAGAAGAAAGTAATGTTTTCTTTGTGTCTCGCTCTACATTGTCATCGTAATAGTCATTGTCATGACGCTTTCTTCTTCTCTCTACTAGAGTCCATTCCAGATCTTCTTCCCAATGTCTTTCTTCTACTTTAATATGTCTGGAGAGTTTGTTGCCATCACCTGTCTTGCTATGCTTAGAACCATCACTTTCTTGTTTCTCACCCTCCTTTTTCTTCTTGATCTTTATCTGACTACCAATACCTACAATTGGAACCAAGTTATTTTGACAAAAAGAAGTCCCAAGTGGGTTGAAAATGTACACTAGAAGGCAAGGCCGACCTGCTGATAGCCGCCTTTCTTTCTGGTAAATCTTGTCCTGAACAAAATCGTGTGACATGCCAAGGCCTGTGGATATCTGAGTAGCATTAGGTGTTTCTCCTAGCAGCTTCATGTTTTTTATTTTAAGAACATGTGAGTTACTTCTCATAGGCTTTGCAGCATCAACCAGGATATTGCTTGAAACTCCTTGTGATAAGTCTTTCATGGTAGACTTCCTTTCAATTGTATTAGGCAATGAACCACACGTTAAAGGTTGGTAGCTTTTAGCAGCATTACTAGCATCAGAGAGAAGTTTAACACCAGTGTTAGGACCGGGAGCCTCACTAAAATGAAATGATTTAATAGCGTTTATTGTCTCTTCCTCACTGATGCCACAGTGGTTCATTCCAGGCCTACAAGAGAATTTCAGGGAGGATGGTAAGGTAATATGATAATATGAAAGTTCTGCACAAGGTTGAAGGACCAAAACCAGAAAGTAAATGGAAGCGTTGTCAATACAATTTTATATTTTTAATGCTTGACCCAGCTATTCTAGGGAACAAGGCCTTAACACAGTTGAAAGACTTTTCCTATAAAAAAATTATGAAACGTGATTCAAACTAACGACGACAGCGACTAAAAAGGACTAGTGGGTGCTTGAATCAAATACAAACTGTACATAGATAGGAGATATACTAGAATCCGAATGAGTGATATAGAACAGATTAGATACTTACAGCCACGTTTGCATTCTACACAACCACTTATCAGGTAGCTGCTCCGGTTTCAGGTAATAGGGCAGTAGCCGCCATGTTTTACAACTTTCACATTGAGCCCAAATATCAAGGTCAAGATTGGTGAAAGATGGTGCAACCGTAAAATCAACCCCAGTGTCCATGCTAGTTTGACCGGTATATGTAGTATCCTTGAAAGGCAACTCTGATAAAATTCTACCACCAGAACAATTTTTGCTACTGTTCTGCTTCAATTTTGTTGGACATGTCTTTTCCTCCTTCTCAGCATGTTTCACGACACCCTTTATTTTTTTTGATTTAGCAAATTCGACTCTTGAATTCTCCCTGGCTAGCTGACTAGTGGGTAAAACATTTTTCTTCATCATCTCACCAATCGATGAAGTCTCATTCCAAGTGCTAGTACCAAAGCAGTCAACCGCTTTCCTTCTCCTTCCACATGGAGTTTCCTCACAACCTAAAACATCCGAAAACTTGTTTTGTGTCTCAACAGAAGGTTCCTTCCCCGCCTTAAGCACAGGTTGATTATCCTTCACAATAATCAGACTATCAGGAAGAGGCGACATCAGTAGATCCTCAGGGACAATAATGGCAGTCATTTCCTGTTTCATTAAATTAGCGACAAGTTGGTTTCAAAATCAAACCACTTGAATAAAAATAAAAAGTTTTAAGCAAAACAATGGGAGATGTGATCTACCTGAAGAATGTGGTAAGGAGATTCACTTTTCTTCTCCAGAGATGTATGTGGTAACATTCTGCTACTATCATTATGGCCGTGTCGTGGTGATGAATTTGGAGAATCATTGAGACCAAGATCATTGCAAACCATCGTGACCTTTTGTGACAGGATTTCAGGACCCATTTTGATCCGAACCATGATCGGCTTATGATCAGATAAACCATTGCCTGGCATTCTTGCATTTCCTTTCTTTATGGGAACCTTTTCAGGAGCTTGAGCCAAAAGGGATCCTGAATTTTGATAGTTCTGAGGATCCTGATTACTTACTACTAGTTTACAAGAGGTAGTAGGTAGTGACTGAAACTTCTGAACCACATTCTGCGCAAACAATAGTTCATCAATGTTAATAATCAAACTATTTATAATAATAAAGTTAGCAATCTGAACGGTCCAGATTACTTCAAACCTCAAAAGAATACACAATGGAAAAACACATTAACAACAAGGTATTTTCACTACCAAATTTGGTTTTTATCTTCACATCTAATTGAGAATCGTTTCTCTTATACCTTCCCGGGTATATTGTTTGAAAATCTTTGTTCAGCATGATTCCCAAGAGAATTCCTTTGACATGATGGTACAGCCAGCGGTTGTTTATAAATGCGCAAAAATGATCCATAATCAAAGATGTTGGGACCTGACCAATCATCTCATCCTATCAATTACATTTCATCTCAAAATACTGAAAACCATTGTTAATATTACTTACCATACAGTTTCGAGGATCCCTCTACAAAATCTTTTTGCAAGTGGCCAAGTACATTCTCTACCTTCTTATCCTTCAATACAAAAAGCAACAGAACTGAGCATATATAAAATAAGATCAAGTGGCGGCAAACAGAAGATTAAAAAAGTATTCAACAGAATGTTAGATACCACGCAAACAAAGACACAAAAACATAGAAGAAATGTTTGTCCAAACTTATAAGCATACTATGTTCCCCATGGAGAATGCATACAAGTGAGATTTCATATGCTACAAAAGAAGCATATGCAAGAACTCAAAGTTGAGTAGAACAACCAATATAACACTATTATCAAACTGAACTAAAGACACAGAAAAGTTAATCACATTGGGTTTAGAAACACAGAATGCTACTCATATGATCTTAAACTCTTCCAGTACAACCTTAATAACTTGCAGAACTTACTAGTTTAACCAAAGACCTTCAACTTCCAAATTAACAAACCCAACATTGTAATTAGCTTTTTAGAAAACACCACACACACAAAAAAAAAAAAAAAACATTTTTGTAACAGTAAAATATCAAACTCAAGAGGCTCACAATGTAGGAGAGATCAACGTCAAGATCAACAACAGCTTCAATAGTAGAACAATTCAACTCTCCTTCTTCAAGTTCAGAATCTTCTTCCATCATTTATAACTCTAAAAAACAAAAACACTAATTACTACTTCCCTAAACCCCACACACTATTCTTCCGCCAGCAAACCGTCTCGAAAATCCAACATTGCCCAGAATCTCAAAAAACACACCAAAATCACAAACTCTCAAATTATCCCCAATAAAAAAATCCCCTAATTTTATCAAATTTCCAATCCAAATGACAATTATGATTCTTTTAAAACGCGAAATTAATCACTTAATCATGTTTATTAAAAAAAAAAAAAAAACTCGAACCCACGATCAGACTCGTTCGATCAAAAGAACAAAAATTTGAAGGACGATTCCGATCACTACTGAGTCGAGTTACGAGTTATGAATGAGTCAAAGAAACCGCAAGAGGCGGAGAAGTGAGGCTTCGAGGTTTACGGAAGGTTCGGCAGTTGGCTTTGCGTCTCCCAGTTTTTTTGTTTTGCAGACAAAAGACGCAAAGAAGAGAGTTTTAGTTTTAGTTTTAGTTTTAGTTTTGGAGGGTTCTTTTTCGTTTAATCATTTTTTAATCTTATTTTTTTTTTTTGTACTTTTTCTTTATTTTCGTATCTCAACATTTAAAGCTAGACAAATATTTACACTTTGCTCCTTTTTGTTTCTTACACCTTTTATCTGTTAGGCCTATTATTTAGAAAGTAGTCTAGGATCCTCTCAAAAGCTACCTTTTTTTTTTGGAATGTTCTAATTATTCATTACTGTATCGGAATTGTCTTTAATTGGTGGTTTGTATTTATAACGCTATTACATTACCATGTAAAAAGTTTTATTTACTATTGCATGCGTTTTTGACTCTGATGTTTTGGATTAGAGTTTTTAAACTCATGGATAGTTAATTTTGGAGTAATGTTTTGAAGCTATCTCGAAAATCTTGACATTATAATATATAAAGAGTAGTATGAAGTGGGCAAAAGGGTTAGGATAAGTATTATTTGTGAGAAGAAGATAGAACTACCAGAGTAATAATAATTATTAAGTTTAAAGTTACAAGAGTTTTTTTTTTTTTTGCATCAAAATATAATTATCCATTAAGTTTTCACGCCGCGGCTTTTTTTAAAGAGAAAACAAATTTGGAATTTAAGTGTTTACATGAGAAAAAAAAATAAAACTTTATGTCCGAGCTTCTTTGCTAAGAGGTCACGGAAATTAAAACTATGAACCACATCAAAGATATAAAACAGGAAAAGAGAATAAAAGAAAATAAATTTATATGAAGTTGGAAGTTACCATGATTGCGCCTATAATGCGGTAACAAGTTCAAAGAATATAAACATCAAAGTTCAACTAGTCTTTTCTAGTTGTTCAAAAGATATAATTTAAAGAAATAAATTATAAACTTTTAAGATGATAAAATCAATCTGTATACTTTAGAATATTGATTGGATTTTTTGCCAAAAAATATTGAAATATACAAGTAGTTAAAAACATGAGCTCTTACGAAATTTAGTAACTAAATTAAAAAGTAGTTAGTTTGTCTGTTCCTAGAACGAATTTGGGCTTCCTATGTGTTGTCAACGAGCTTTGCGGTCTAACCCGTTGCGGATTTAGAAGGGTCTAACTGTGATTAGCTCTATTTTAGTAAGCGTTATCAGAAATCAAATTATTTAAAGAATGATTGTGTTTCTAGTGATTAAAAAGTGATGATAAACTAAAGTGAATGTTAAACTAGCTAAGTGCATTTACTTCGTTTTAAAATGTCAAAAGAGACATTTAAGATTGTTATTTAAGATTGATATATGGGTTTGAGATTTTGTCGAATTAATCCGACTTAGACCTACTAGAAAGGGTAGTTGTAACCTATTCTCTTTTTGGATTGCAGATTTTGCAGATCGGTCCCAGGACTATGATTATTTATTGTTATATTGATTACCTTTTGAATAAATATACAGTGTCTGTGGGATTCTTCATTCTCCTATATTCTTTGTTTCCTGGACTTTAATTCTTAGATATTTTTTTATATATTTCTGCTAGTATTGGTAAGGTTGTCAGTCTGACATTTTTGGAACGGATGCTAATTTGTCTGATTTCCATGATATCATTCATAAGACGAAATCCTGAAATATATAAACTTTGTAAACAATGTTTGTTTTGTTTGCTTTACCCAGCTCAATGTATTGGCTCGGCCCTGCTTATCACGTTATGGAATTTATATTCTTAGCTTAATTAGTTTTTTTATTTGCTTTATTCTAATCAAGTTCATGTGGTCATATAGACAACCCTTCTAAAATAACTTGTATATTCGAAGACAAAATACTACCAACGAACAAAAGTGGGATCATTTGATCATGACACTACTAATTTCAAGCAATCAAAGAATGATGTAATATGACACAAAGATATTTAAATTAATGCCCTTTTGTTCAAGGAAATATATAGGTTAATTTGTGGGAGTACAAGTAGCATTTGAAGCATTTAATCATTTTTTTGGAAACTTTAAAAAGGATATTGATTGTATAAAGAAAATATGTACACATATCGCATATGTATGGAAAGACTATAAACAATATTCGATTGAGATGTCCATAGTATATATGCATACAAAAAGTTTACCATAACGCAAAAACATACAGATTTTCTAGGATTTACAAATAAGAAAATATACCAAAACTTCTATGCATTAAATATTCCTTTTGTACGAATAAAATCAAGGGCTTACGATACATGCATTGATTACTTTATATATATACCTCACAAGTCACAACTTACACAAAGAAAAGGAGAATTAATAAACAGAAGAAGAAGAGAGCAAAGATGAAAGGCGTTACGATATTTTTGGTTTCATGCTTTCTTTTCTCCCTTCTCTCAACTAACGTTGCCAAAGGTATGATGTTCCTTTTCAGATGAAACCGGTTTATCAAATGCAAAATCCACTTCAAAATGTAAATTAACTAAACACAATCTAATTAATTAATCATCCCCTAATTCTATACATACTATTTGAATGCACGCAGAGTTAGAGTGGTGCCCATCAGCGGATGTGTTTAATGGGTCGTGCACAGACAGAGGAAGCCCAAGATACACATGTTTTCTAGATTTTCTTGGATCGAGGAGTGCAAGTGCTATGCCTAAGAATTGCAAATGTACACCTCTTCCTCACAACCGTCGTCAATGCGACTGTTTTGTCGTTTGCACTAACTAAGTTATTGTTTCGATTTCTTAATTATATGTAGGATTTGGAGTTCTTTTTTTTAACTGCATAATGCTTTTTAGTAATTTTTTATTTGTCTTTGTCTTTGAATCCACGTTTAATTAGTAATAAAGTATCAGTTAAGAAAACAACATACTTTGATTATTATTCAATTAAGCATGGGTTTTACCAATGAAATGAAAAGTTAAATCCATGTTCTATTTAATTTATATATATATATATTATATGTTACACCGTGTTCTGATTTACTATTATAAACTAGCTAAAATCATTTCAATGAGAGATTTATTTTAAAAAATTGATATGATGATACAAAAATAAATATGTCAATTAATAACAACACAGGTCCTGACTCAGATATACATGGTCCATAGAGTTAGTCTTTTGTTAATACTAACCAAAGGTGAGGTTGTTTACAGCCAAGTCGTGAATTGCCTAAGTTTGGGATTAAACCGACATTTTACCTATCATCAATTACCATCGGGGTTGAATTGTATTATGCGTGTTGTTAATTACTCTTTATGTTTCTTTAAAAATTTTCATTCTAACATTTTCTCATAAATTAAGAAAACTTTCAATTATATAAATTTACTTTTATATAATATGCCACTAGTGAGATAATATTTATTCAAAATTAAAGAAATTTGGCTTTTGATAGAGAATAAGTTATGATTTTTAAAATATATTGGAAATCTAATATAACATTTAAAAAAAACTGAGGTTCGTGGAGACACATTTAATTGAAACCTTTTTGTCAGAGAGAAGATCCAAGAAATCAGAGCAACTGGTGAAGAGATCCAGCAATAGTGGTCAAAAAGAGATAGCGATATAAGACCACCTCCAATGAGGGGTTTAGAGAGATTCTTAAGATGGAGTTCTTATGATTTAAAACCAAAAAATAAAAAACAAATACTGATTTTGTTAAGAACCGATCCTTAAAAGACAGTTTTAAGAACCGGTTCTAGATGTGACATGTTGGTTTATGATTGATTGACAAATTTTTTTTCTTTTCTTTTCTCCGTATCTCTCTCTCTGTATCTCTCTACACTTTGCAAACTCTGACGATGGAGTCATCACAAATCCATCTTCTTCAATGGAGTCGATCAACACCTTGAAAGGCTACGACAAAGTATAAGATCAAGAAAACCAAATTTATCATTCTCCACTTCCAAAACAATATTCTCGTAAAGCCCTAATCACCATCATCGCAATCGTATCTCTCCTCTTAGTCCTCGCCATCGTTGCTTTAACCGCCAAAATCTTCACTCACTCTCCTCTCAACCATCCACCACCAATCTTCTCCCCCTCATTCAAACCAGTATGCGTTATAACTCGTTACCCAGAAATATGTATTTCATATACTTTTCTGTTTGTTAATTTCAAATTTTTAGAAGTTTATGTTTTTTTAATCTCTCTGTTCTTGCTCTGTAATTTAACCATCAAATTTTTTTCTGTTCTTAGTCAATTTCAGGTCAATTCTTTTGTTTCCTCGTTTCCTGCATAGCTCAAGAGTTTCAATCTTATCGATGGAGGTTTGATGATAGTTAAAAAATTGAAATCTAAAGGAATCAATCCACATATTAGTACTTGTAATGCCTTGATACAAGCTATATAGAGAAGTTTTTGATTTAGAAGTGCTTCTTTAGGAAGTTTCAAAACGTAGCAATGGAAGATGTGCTATATATGTATTGTAACTAAAACACAAATCTCTTTCCATATATTTAACACTAATTTTATACACTTAAATACCTGTTTAACATATTCAAATACTAATTTCATGTACTTAAACACTAATTTAATTTTTTAAAACTACATTTTAATAATGAGGTTCTAACCATTGGAACATGTATTTTCTAAGAATTTTTAAGAGTTTCTAAACTTTTGTTTTAATATTATTTTTAATATAAATTGTGTTAAGAACCCTTCTAAGGATTGGAGGTGGTCTAATAAGAATAAAAACAAAGATCCAACGGCAGTCACATCGTTTTCGGACATAAAAAATTGTTTAGGAATGAGAAGAAAGCGATGAAAAAGGGATGAAGTCAGACAAAAAGAAGTTGCAGGAAAAAACAGTTGTCATTTTGCATGTCTCTCTCTCTCGGTCGGTATTCAAAATCAACCATAGTGATTTATCTAATTATTTTCTGTTTTATGGTTACTTTTTATTCACTAAAATGACAAAACATTAAATTTGGTAAAAGGATTCAATGTATTCCCAAAAATATGAGGTGCAAAGATGTTGCACAATAGCTATATATATATATCAATGATTCAATTTACAACTGAAACCATAATATACAATCTTTAAAGAAAAAAAAAGAATCATCATAAAACAAATGATGAAGAAAAATTGTAATATTTTCTTTGGTTTTTTGTGTCTTTTAATATGAGTTGTAATCATTGTTTAATATGTGCAGCTGAGTTGTAATATCTCTTAACATGCATGCATGAATTGAAAATCTTCTAACTTTGTTGTCTAGTCTAAAGAATATCCTTGCAAATGTTAAGAGATCTATTTCTTCTGTTTTGCCTTGTAAAACATTCGTTAGGACTAGAGAATCTCCTTCGAAGAAAAATCTTTAAAAGCTCATGAAAGTAACAGTCTGTATCCATCAACATGTCTACATTTGTAAAAGTATTTGAAAATGTCAAATTTATGTACAGCTAGACTATTTCCCCCAAGGAAATAACATGTCTTTAGCTAGTGGTTTCCCACTAGCACACATAATAAGACGAGTTCCACACGAACAAAAAGAAAGAGAAACTCGAAAATGATCAACATGACGAAAATTGAGATATATATATATATATATATATTATTTGTCAACTGATTGGAACTCAATCCGGGGAGAAGGGCCAATAATAAGAAGAATTGTTACAATAATAATTCTTAAAATATGAAAATAAAACTAAGTGGAAAGAATAAACAAAAAATATTATATATATATATACTAATCACATTTCTTGTTTTGTCTTTTTCCTTTTTCCACTTTCGAATTAATCTTTTCATATATATATATATATATTTATAATTTTATATATATATTATCCAATGCTTATACATATAAATTAAAAATTTGAGATTTTTTTTTTGTTTTTAATAAAGGTTTTGCAAAGTAACAGAAAATTTTATCTTTCATGCATTAAATGTAGCAGGGATTGGACACATTATGCTTCTTCTTTATCAAGGGATTGTTGCGTGTTTGGTACCATATGATTGTGTATCCGGCAGTTACTGAGGGAGTTGTTGAAGCTGCGACAGTTGTAGTGGCATCTGCGGTTGCGATTTCGGCTTCCGAGGCGAATATTGTTGGTACTCATGTGATTGATATGTAGGCGGCATATATATTGGTACTAGACCCTTGCTTGACCCAACATTTGCCCCTGATTGAACAGATACGTAACTTGAGGTCACCTGAATCTGATCAGATGACGCGTACGACTGAGGCGAGACCGGTACATACATTATATATGGTTGAGATGTTGTAGATGGTGGTGAAACTGTAACTTGTTCCGCAAGAAACCTATACGTGAAGCTCACGACACCTTTTTTACCATAAGGACCTGTCAAAGCATGTGTCTCTAACTTCATAGTGTTAGCATCATCAATACTGGTCAAAGGATAAGGTGGATTTGAGGTTAATAACTGTTGCATAGGAAGCCTAACAAATCCAATTTCCTTATCACCAAGGAAAGGCCGGTGACTCATCAATTCCACAAGGAGCATCAAACGCCCTTCTTGACCTAACTTCTCATCAAGACAAAACTTCATCATTTGATTCCACTTTGGGCTTGTATAAGCTGAGAAAGCTATAGGTGTATTGATCCTATCCTTAACTTTCCTGTCTTTAAGGATAGCAACAGAAGCATACACGTCCATGGCCGATAAGGCGTTGACATCTTCGATGTGCTTGGCGGATTTGATCACGAGCTCTAGGATCAGCTTCGTTGTGCTGGATTGAAACTGAGTGGAATATACAATAGGCTGGCCTAACTTTGATGGATCCAAGTCTCGGTAAACTGGTTGACCGATCGATGGCGATGGAGGAGAGCAATCATCAACCGGTACCGGGTTAAACCGGTATGAAAGGCTTAACGTTCCTTTGGTACTTTCTTCTGTGACTTTGATAGGGCAAATCATTGACTTCATTTTGTCGACGTTACCGTTAGTAAACGGTGGAATCGGATTTGAGGCAAGAAGCTCTTGAACCGCAACGTTGACTTCTCCCAAATACAAATCATTCTCTCCTTCAAGCCAATAGCTAAATAGCTTGACTTTAACAGTTGACAGCCCTTCGTTAGCTTCTCTCTCGTTGATGGAGAATTTGACGGTGTGATTCCACGTCGGATTGGAACCACCGTCGTAGTCAACGGGTGTTTTGGCCGCTTGTTTCTGTTGAGTCGTGTCGCCGTAGATTGAAACGACGGCGTATACGTCCATTTTGGCCGTGGCATCGATATGGCTAAGGTCACTAGCTGATACAAGTTTGAGCTCAAGAGTTGGATTCTCTATGGCTCTTTGCAACTCTATTGAAGACATTTTCAAGAGTCTCGTTTTTCTCCTGGCTTGGCAAATGTCAAATAGACAAAAGATATCTATATACAAATTATGTGTTGACATCTTCTTATTTTACCAAATTAGCGAATAATAATTAACATTGAATAATAATTAACATGGATGTCATCGTCTCGAGTCATCCGTATTTTATTATATCCAATAAATTGACCATATCGTAGAGTATATCCTTTGGAAGAGTATATTCTGTTTTAACACGCCAAAAAATTCTTAAAATGCTCGTATAACAATATAGTTTGGTAAAAATCATGTAATTCGACGTCATCCCTTTAGCAAAATAAAAAGGTAATTCAACACCATCTATAATTATATACAAAATCTTAGGCTTTTTTAATATGTAAACTTATTTATAAAAAGGAGCAAATGTTTTATAATAGTTTAAAGAAACTAAGTAGTTTGAACTTTGAAGAGATAAAAAAAGGAATGAAGCGCCTAATCAAAACAAAACGAAAAATAACCATTCCACTTGACAGTTATTAGAAAAAGAACCAAAGGGATAGGAAATTTTTGAAAGTCTTGCGATGAATACGAGTTAGGATCATACCGATCTGTTTGCTTGAACACTTGTGAGTCGGAAACAAATAGGTCCATTATGAAGTCCATTGTTTCTCTTTCCTCAAAAATGATATCATTGTTCCGGAGCAAACTGAAACATTTAAGGCTCTATATTTATATATATATATACATTATAATTTTTAACTAGTATATTATTCTTTATTTTAAATAATTTTTGGATAATTTATATTATTTTAGTGATTTTTATTATATTTAAAACTATATTTTATATGATTACATTTATTAGAAACATTGTTTTATGTTTTATATATGATCCCTGAATTCTCAAATCGGGCTCTCTCAAATCTGGCGTTGTGTGAGGATTGTGAACAACCTGCATTGGGTAGAGCTGGCTGACCCTATGGGGTTGCCCTTATAATATGGTTGCCGTGTTTTGATTTCAAGTAAAATATTTATGTAAATTGATTTATTTGTAATTTGTAAAATTAACATGTAGACTCACAGAAAAAAAAAATTCAAAGCAACTAATGAAACTAAATGATGACGTAATTAAATCAACTTGGTCGTTTTAATTAACCAAAAAAATCAACTTCTTCAAAACGATTTATGTAAGGCTTACAGGCTATATAATCACTTAGACCATTATCATATGTGATATATCAAAAGTTGTTTTAACTATTTATTACTAATAAATTTAAAAATATTTTCAAATTTGAGGATTTTAAGTGTATTTGGGAATACCTTATCATCCATTAAAAAAACAATTTTCTTTGTTTTAATTATATTTATAATTAAAGACACCCACATAAAAATAATTGATGTAAATGCTCTTAAAGGTTTAGTCAATGATTTGGTCTTACTAATTACAAAAATTTGATGCTATAAGACTTATGGTTCATGGTGCTCACGTAATTAGCAGTTGATAAATCAGACATTTAGCATTCAAAATATCTAATAATCAGAAACCAAATTGTTTGTCTGTTGGATGATAAAAGTGACACTCCAAAATCCAAATAGAGAATAAAAGGTTTCTTATGTAAAAAAGAAAATGATAAACAATAAAGTTCGAAATCGACTCTGAAGTTCCATGCTAGACATGTGGAATTAAGATTGGAAATGGTACATGTTATTATTTTTTTGTAAAATTAATTATTCATGTTGTCTATCAATCGCGATCCAAGACGTGAGAAAATATATACTAGGGTATTTTCATCGGTTCTCTTTATAGGGATATTTGACAAATAAAAAATAAAATAAAATAAAAAGCCCAGAAAAAGGAGAAATGTATTTAGTTTGAAGGAGTATCCCAAAGAGTTAAAAAAAACTATAAATACAAGTGTTATTTTAGTAGTTGTTTGATTATTTTATTTTTAATATTTAATTAATTAAATAAATTATATTAAAAAAATAATATTATATTAAAAAAAATACTCACGGTGGATATACTCTATTAACGTGTCTGTGCCGAGTGGTACCCCACCATCAAACATAACATAAGGCATAATAAGACAAATTCTATGCTAACAAAAAGAAAGATAAATATTCAAATACATGCATATATAATAACACAATATATACGTTTTCACAAAAAAATAATAATAATAACATATTATATGTAAGATTTAATATTATGATATGATATACAAAAGAATGAGAAGTTATAAATATAATGAGAAGTCGAAAACATAACTATCGCGATTGTTATAAAGTTTTATTTGACGTGACTCCAATAATTTTTAATATTCATATGTACATACGTTTGTCATGTTCTTCATAAACTTCAATTGATTTTTTAAACTTGACTTTGTGGAGATTGTCTCTGCAAGTCAGAAGATAACTCAAGGCAGATTTCACCAACCCGAAGGCTTTCTCGTAATAACTGTTTGCTACACGGTACTTGGCTTCGCTAAGTTGTAATTTTGCAATCGAAAAGCCTTTGTTGCAGTCTTCCAGAACTTTCTTAATTGATTTATCCTCTAATAATTTCCTCGGTAATAGACTCGTGACGTTGCTACAACAAAATAAATAAACAAATAAATAGTTATTTTTACGTCAAAACAACGAATGCGCGTATGTTCTTTTTCTTGGCAAAAACTGTTAGATATTATAATGAAGTTCATCATACTTTGCAAGGGAAATCAAATTTGGTTAAAAAAATGTATATACTAAAAGAGAAGACAAATTAAATTTACAAAAATGTTGTAATGTTGATTTAGTGTTGCACGAATCTGTAATCATATAGAAGAGTGATTTGAGGAAATTACAAGAGAATAATTAAATGAAGAATTAAAGAGATTTCTTAACATTTTTTTCCAAAATTTACTAGAAAATACGTTTGAATTATTATTTGTACATAATTGATTTAAGGTTTACTAAAAATTACTTAATGAGGACATAGAGTTGAGATTCAATACAATGATGCTGGCGAATCCAACACGGTCGGCTTGATAGGAGGTTGGATCTGACTGAATACATTTTAGGCATGGGATTTGGTAAGAACACTCTTTTTCATCAGCTCATCGTCTGTTCTAATCGATGTCACAAGAAGAGACTTCTATTTTTGCTTGCATGTTAGAAAAATAAATAGACTTAGTAATAACCAATACAGTTCTTTTGGCGAAAAAATGTGCATATAATTATATGACTTTTTAGGGTCAAACATGTCTCTAATTATGATATAGCTAGTGTTATTACCATTGGAAAGTGGGTTTGGAGAGGAGAGTAGCAACTGATCTCGTCATAAACTTCAATTGATTCTTTGAAGTTGAGTTTTTGGAGATTGTCCCTGCATATCAGAGGATAGATTAGGGCAGATTTCACCAACCAGACAAGAGTGATTTAAGGAAACTACAAGAGAATAATCAAAGAGATTTCTTAACAATTATTTTCCAGTATCTACTAGAAAATACGTACGTTTGAAATATTATTTTTACATTATTTTGGTGTAAGGTTTCATGTAACTTACTTAATGAGTATATGGAGTTGAGGTTCAATACAGTGTATAGTGATGGTGGAGAATCCATTACGGTCGGCTTGATGGGAGGTTGGGTCGGATTGAAGACGTTTGAGGCATGGGTTTTGATCACCAGTGTAAGAAGACTCTTTTTTCATCAGCTCCAATCGATGTCATAAGAAGGGATAAGAGCATAAACTTGATCATGGGATTAGTAATTAACTTCTTTCTTTCTCTCTTAAACAGGTTTTTATGTTTGATGTTTTTGTGGATGATATGATTTGATCAGGAGGTGTTTACTAAGAATCTTGGGATTTTATTGGGTTTCGAGTCAGTTTCTCATTGATGGGGTTTTATGAGGTGGTAGCTCGATTGCAACATCTTTTTTTTGCCATTTATAGTGCAAGCTTTGATTTTTGTCAACATAAAATTAACGTAAGCTGATAATCTACTTTTGCTTCTTTTTGGTAAAAATACATAAGGTTCTTTGGGACGTTGCCTAGGTTCACTGACTAAGCGGGTGGGTAGATTTGGTTTGCAGATTTGTAGATCATCAGAAAATTAAAAATATGAATCTATATAGTTACTTGAGTTTCATTGTGCTAACACACAGTTTCGCTAAGTGAAATATACAAAATATGATTTTCAGTTGACTTAGTGGATACACTCTTTTTTAAGTGTTAACCATCTAAAGTCTAAACTAATGAATTTTTAAAAATCTAAGGGTCAATGTTTTGAAAAAAATATGCAAAACTTATATTTATTTTTTCAAGTATTTGTAATCAATACACAAATATTAATTGTTTTTTTATTTTTAATTAATTTTTAAAATAAAAATGCATTAAATATGTATAGGAAATCAAACATTTTGATACAAGAAAATAGTACTATAAAATCATACATTCGAAACGAAGAGAATATATTATTTACTTTAATTGTTTGAATGGATTTAACCTAAAATATTAAATGATATACTATTCAGTATTCATGAAGAAAAATAGAACATGCTTTTTAAACCAAAACATCTAATAAAATAGAACGGAGAGATGAGTTCCTTTAATTCAATAACAGATAGACCCACAATCTTTTTAAAAAAAAAATTGTAACAGAATCTTTTTGGACCGCGGTTAAACATTTCACCAGTACAGAAGCTTGTTTTCAAAGTGTCTCCAACTAAACATTGAGGAATTCTAAGAGTCAGAATTGATCAAGAGTTGAAAGATAAGTGTATGAACTGACAGGATTAGTTTCTGACTAACCAGGTGAAATTCTCTAGGATCCAATAATATGAGATCGACAATTTTGAGTTTGGAGGGATTCCAATGTGGTGACTGGTGAGGGAATGGTACACTAAGATCAATTTTCGTCGGGATTGGTTTTGATTTTTGTTTTGGTTTTCAATTAATGGCCACTCAATCGGTTTACAAAAAGGAACATGAATATACATTTAGTATAAATTTTTAAAATTTCAAATCATATGTATTCAAATAAAATCTCAATCTCAAAAAGTTTCTTTAATGTTAGGGTTTTCTACTAGAAACCATTCTCGTCACTCACATAAAAAATGATGTACAAGTCGATCCTTTCAAGAAAGTCACAATTCAATATCCAGACGACAAATGAAACAAAAACTTCACCTACTTACAAATTGACAAGTCATGGAATCCACTAGACAGTCTAGACTACTATATGGATGTTCTCATTTTCATTTCAACGTCAAAAAAAAAAAAAAAAAATCCCATCGAAGCAAACACGCAAGGACAATCTAAAAGCCAAACCAAATACCAAACAGACGAAAACGAAACTGATCACTGGTTATAGAGAACCCAAAGCCCTCAAGCCTTAACCTCATACTATATCATTTCACTTATTAAAGCTCCACCTATCACTCTTCCCAAAACGGCCGCTCCTAATCCTAGTGCTGCGATACTTCCCCCTTCTGGCTTCACTTGTGGCCGTGCACCTTGTGTCTGCACCTGTGATGGCCGTTGTGGTGTTGGTGACTGCGGTTGCGGCTGAGGTTGAGATTGTGAATATTGCTGGTATCCATGAGATTGATTTAACTGTGTTTGGGAGAGCTGCTGTTGAGGTTGTAACTTCTGTGGTGGTAACAGCAGCTGCGGTTGTGGTTGTGTAGATTGTTGGTATCCTTGTGGCTGATATGGAGGTGGCACATAAATTGGTACTAGACCGTTGCTTGGCCCAACATTTGCTCCAGAGTGAACAGCCATATAGCCTGAAGTTCCATGAATCGGGTCTCCTGTTCCAAAAGACTGACATGGAACGGGTATATACATAATATATGGATGCTGTGCTGTGTCTGGAATAATCGGAACTGTAACTTTCTCCTTAAGAAACCTATATGTGAAACTTAGGGTTCCTTTTACCCCATATGGACTTGTCACCTTGTGAGTCACCAACTTCATAGCACTAGCATTAACGTCTGTTAAGGGAGACGGCGGGTTTGAACCAATAAGCTCTTGAATCCGGAGTTTGACTTCTCCAATATGCTTATCTCCCAAAACGGGTCGATGGCTCATCAATTCCACAACGAGGGTGAAACGTTCTTCTCCATATCCAGCTAACTCTTTCTCGTCGAATGAAAACTTAACGGCGTGATTCCAGGTTGGAAACTTGAAGCCGGAATAGGCGATAGGGGTTTTAGTCTTATGTTTAACTTTTGTATTGCCCTCACGGATCATAACAGAAGCATATACATCCATGTCGTCGAAGACGTTGACATTCCTTATGTCGTTGGCTGATTTGATCACGAGCTCTATGGCTAGTTTCGTCACGGTGGTGGTTAATTGACCCGTGGACTGAAACTGAGGGGAACATATGATGGGGTGACCTGATCTTGCTGGACCCGGGTTGGTGTAAACGGATTGATCAAACGGTGGTGAATAATCTGGTGGAGGATACAGATCATTAACCGGTACTGGTTTAAACCGGTACGAGAGGGTCAGCTTTGCATTTGGTTTTGTTTCTCCGATGAATCTGACAGGGTAAGTCACCGACTTCATTTTATTGATGTTACCGTTTGCAAACGGAGGAATCGGATTTGAAGCAAGAAGCTCTTGAACCGAGACTTTGACTTCTCCCAAATAAAGGTCATTCTCATCTTCAAGCCAGTAGCTATATAACTTGACATAGACGATCAGTAGGCCTTCATTGGCTCTATCCTCGTCGAAGGAGAACTTAACGGTGTGATTCCACGTCGGATTGGAACCGCCTTCGAAGTCAATGGGAGTTTTTGCTGTTTGTTTCTTTTGAGTTTTGTAGCCGATGATTGAAACGATGGCATATACGTCTATCTTGTCCGTGGCATCGATATAGCTAACGTCACTAGCTGACACGATTTTGAGCTCAAGAGTTGGTTTTTCTATGGCGCTTTGTCGCTGTCGGGAAGACATTTCCAAGACTAGTTTCGTTTTGTTCTGTTTTGGCAAATGTAAACTAGACAAAGATATATATATATATATATATATATATATATTAATTACTACACATTATGTGTGGATATCTTCTCTTTTTTTATTCCTCTTATGTGTGGACATCTTCTTATGTATTATAAAAAGATAACATGGATGTCATTCCCCTAGTCAACTTTAGTTTATATACATCAAATTGGATATTTAGATTATAAACTAACACCATGTTGTAGATTAGATATCCTATAATAACAAGTAGAATGTTTCTGGTCAAATACTTATATTAGCATAAGATATAGTAAAAATTGTGGTTTGTGTGTGTTAAAAAAATGCCAATCCCACCACTTAAACTACTTCTATTTTTTCCTACACATATTTACATTTTGAAAACGTGTGAAACAAACAGATTTTGTAACCTATTGGAAAATCATGTCAATTGAATCATGTGATCCCTTAAATCATCCATACTTCTATATATACAAAACTAAAAAATTGTATTGTATATATATTTACCATTAACTTAACTAGTACATGTCTTTTTAGTGATAGAGTTTATAGTATATTAGTATTATATATAAATGATTAATCCAATTTGCTTATTTTTAGACTATTTCCCAAAAATTTATAGTAATTGTATATGTTATATGGAGTGGTTTCCCACTATCACAACTCACTCATAGCATAAGAAACCTTCCCCACTGAAAGAGAAATATTATAATACATGCACACAAATTAATTCAGATCATAAAACTAAGTGTTGGTGGTACGTGGTCAAATGGTTCAATTAAATCATCTGTAATGATTTATATAATAACCCTGACAGTATTTTAGATTTAGTGTTTAATTTCTATATACGTGTACACAACTGATATCAGGATTAGGAAGTTACAAGAAAGTGGTAGAGGGATATTTGGTTAGTAAAGAGATGGAAGAACTTTCCTTCGCAGTTATTATCTAACAGTTGTCAAAAGATGATAACTGTGAAGAGATCTCTTAACAATCATTTACCAAAATCTTCTCGAAAATAAGTTGAAATATTATTTATACATTACTGATTAAGGTTCAATGAAACTTACTTAATGAGAATACGGAGTTGAGATTAAACAGTGTATAGTGATACTGGGGTATCCAACATGGTCTGCTTGATGGGGAGGTTGGGTCGGATTGGAGACATTTGAGGCATGCGTTTTGCTAACCCTTGTAAGAACATTCTTTTTCATCAGCTCATCGTCTGCTACAATCGATGTCACAAGCATACACTTGATCACGGGATTAGTCATCAACTTATCTCTTTCTCTCATGTTCTTCTGAAAATAAGTTTCTATATGTGATGTTTTGTGGATGTGATGCTTTAATCAGGAATAGTTTACTACCTATTTAAACGATAAAACCTTGAAATATGATTGGGTCACAGGTTTCTTATGAATAATTATGTGAGCTCTTTAATTTCTGATCTCCCACATACTACCAAAGTGGATATGGGCTTTGCTTTCAAGGTTCACGGGTTGTTTGATTTGGCTTTGTAGTCTTGTAGATCATTTTCCTAACAGAAATTCTAAATTTTTGGACTATTTCACAATTTTATTGTCAATTAGGGATCCATTTTTCACAACAAAATTATGAACTAGTCAAATTCAAGAATCGTTCTTTAAATTTATATATTCACAAATTGTAGATTATGAATTCTATTGTGCGAACACAAATAGGTTATTTAAGTGAAAGACACAATATCTGATTTTCGGTTGAAAATAATATTTTTTTCTAGAAATGTTTTCAATTAAGTGGTTAATAGTAGTACATTTTTTTTGTGACAGTTCCATAGAATTTCGAATCCAATAAATCTGATTTTCTGGCAAATTAAAACCATAGCTATGTGTCAAGCTCTATAGTTCCAAATGATGTAAAAAAAAAACAACAACTGTATATTGTAAAAATTTAAACTCAGATATCCCAATAAAGGTACAATTAAAGAAAACAAGCAAGAACACACAAAGCACCCACAAGCCAAACTGAATACGAAGAAAAACACGAAAGTAGAACTTGCAAAAACTGTAGTAGATGGACTGATCAGATATTACAAAGAACCAAAGCCCTAAAGCCCAACTTTTTTTATATTTATTTCATCGGAAATCATGTCATTTATTAAAGCTCCACCTATTGCTCGTCCCAAAAGTGCCGCCCCTAATCCTATGGCTGCGCTACCACCACCTTGTGGCTCAATTTTTGGTTGCGTATGTGCGGGTAAATATGTTGGCTTCTGTGATGGTGGTGACTGGGGTTTCTTCTCTGGAAATGGCTCCGATGATGAATATTTTTGGTATGGATGTGACTTATAAGGCTGTGACTGTCCTATTACCTGTCCCACAACCGCCGCTCCTAATCCTCCCGCTGCAACATTCCCTCCTTGCGGCTTCGCTGTTGGTCGTTCACCTTCTGTTTGTAGCTCTGATTGTGTTGGTGGAAGTTGTTGTGGCAATGGTTGAAGTAATGATTGTGATTGTGATTGTGAAGGCTGTAGTGGCTGGTGGAGCGGTTGGAGTTGAAACTGTGGCTTCTGTGGTTGCGGTTGCAGCTGCGGTGTTGGATAATGTTGGGATCCATGTGAGTGGTGATATTGTGGCTGCATATAAATTGGCAGTTGACCACTACTCGACCCAGCATTTGCTGCTGGTTGAACAATCGCGTAACCTGAGGTTCCGTGAATGGGATACATTATAAACGGTTGGGGAGCTTGTTCCGCAAGAAACCTATACATGAAGCTCAATGTTCCTTTTCCTCGGAACGAACCATACACAGTCACATCCCGCGTCACCAAAATCATACCTTTATCATCACTACCACCACCACCGTTAGTTAAGGGAAAGAGCTCTTGAATCGGGACTTTGACTTCACCAATATCTGTATCTCCAAGAATCTTCCGAACTCCGATCAATTCCACAATTAGGGTCAAACGACCTTCTCGAATTAACTTCTCGTCTAGACAAAACTCAACTTTGTGGTCCCATCTTGGGTTTCTATAAGTACAATAGACGACAGGAGTATTGATCTTATCCTTAATTGTTGTCTTACCGTCACGGATCATAACCGAAGCGTATACGCTCATATCATTGCCGATGCTGACCTTACTTATGTCTTTAGCGGATTTGATCATGAGCTCTAGGGTCAGTTTCGTCGTGGTGGCTTGAAACTGAGGGGAACACATGACGGGCTGACTTGAAGTCACTAGATCCGGGTTTGGGTAAACGGGTTGATCATACGGTAGCGTGTAATCCGGGGATGAAGAAGGATACAAATCATTAACCGGTAGTAGTGCCAGGTTAAACCGGTACGAGAAGCTTAGTGTTCCTCTGGTCACATCCTTGATTTTTAGAGGGTAACTCACGAGCCTGAGTTTGCTGTCGTTACCGATAGTTAACGGTTGAAGCGGATTTGAGCCAAGAAGCTCCTTAACAGAGACGTTGACTTCTCCTAAATAAAGGTCATTCTCACCTTTAAGCCAATAGCTAAATAACTTGACCTTGAGGGTCAAACGGGCTGCTTCCTCGTTGACGGAGAATTTAACGGAGTGATTCCACGTTGGATTGGAACCACTGTAAAAATCAATGGGTGTTTTGGCCGCTTGTTTCTTTTGAATATTGTCGCCGGTGAGTGAAACGACGGCGTATACGTCCATTTTGTCCGCGACATTGATATGGCAGACGTCACTGGCTGAAATGATTTTGAGCTCGAGTATTGGATTTTTCCCTCGGGATATTCTCAACTCTGGGGGAGACATTTCCCGGAACAGAGTCCAGTCTTGTCTTGACAAATTTGGCTACTGTGGAATTCTGATAAAGATACTATTTGTCTAAAATGATTGGACATCGTCTTTTGATGTGGTCAATATCCGAAGCTATGACCGAAGTTTGTACAAATTATATATCTCCTAAATCATGATTTTTTTTTTACATGTTTCGACTAGTCCTTATATTAACTAATGATTTACAAAAAAAAAATACTGTTAATTGATCAAGTATTGGAAATCAAAACTCGAAATTATGGCTCTATTGGTAATTTGATGTACATTTGATTTAAGTTGATGTATGTCCATAAATCAAGTATAACCTAAAAATGTCACCAATCATAAAGTTTTAGTAATTTTGAAGGTAAGTTTGAGTTATGAATGTAGTATCTTTGATTTATAATTTTGAGGTATATTATTTGTAAAATGGATAACACAAATGATAACTCAACATCATCAACAATCTCATGTGGTAGAGTGATATTATGATTTTGACTCTTTTTTTTTCTTAACCACGTAAATCTACTACAACTTAAGTTTGATACTACATAATTTTTACTGCAACTTACATCCAATAATAATAAATACTGCAACTCAAATTTAATAATACATGTTACCAATGAGAACCTATATAGTCTCGTATTATTTTTGTCATTCGAATCAAATAATCTGTACATTACTTTATTTAAATATAGTCATATTGTTAAGGAAATGGTTTCTTCAACTACTTTCCTTGAATTTGATTTCGGTTATACTTTTTTGTCAGTGTCTTCACTTGTTCCCCGGGTTTGGATCTACATGATACAAGAAGGAGACAACTGGCCCGAGTATATTCTTTATATATATATATATAAAGCTAAAGCTTAATATTAAATAAATATGGAAAAGGCTGAAAAGTTTTACTACCACCAGTAAACAGAAAAAAAAATGCCATATAAATATTAAACCATCTTTATTTACATATTATTATATGTTGGGTTTGACAAATATATCAAACCAATCATTTGGAATAAAGATTGGTAATGCTAACTGTTGTCTATCAATTCCAAGTCAAGACATGAGAAAATATATATTAGTAACAAGTCTGTGCGGAGTGGTTTCCCACCATCGAACTTAACATAAGTCATATTAAGATAAAGTCCATGCTAACAAAAAAGAAAGATAAATATTAAAATACATGCATATAGTGACATAATATGTAAGATTTAGTATTATGATGTGACATAAAAGAATGAGGACTTATAAATAAAATGAGAAGTCGAAAACATAAGTCTCGTGATCAAGTTTAATTTGACGTGACTCCAATAATTTTGAATATGTATATAAGTTTTTCTTTAAACGTTTGTCAATTTATTCCCATGGTATATACCCTATTGGTGAAACCCCTATCATACATACTTGTAAACATGATTTAAGATTATTTATCTTAAGATTCGTTTTACGAAATGAAATTGATAAGCTTTTCACACGTATGCTTAGTAGAGTACAATTAAATTAAATCACGCATGAAGTGTAGCGGAATTTTTTTATATTAACCGATCGATTGAAATACTATTCAACTGAATAAAAGACTTCAGACATTGGATCATCCTCTTAGCAACCAAGATAAATTTCGCATAGCAACTGGTATCTTCATAAACTTCAATTGATTTTCTTCAAGTTGATTTTTGTGGAAATCAGAAGATAGCTCAAGGCAGATTTCACCAACCCGAAGTCTTTATCGTAATTACTGTTTGGTACAAGGTCCTCGACTTAGCTAAGTTGTAATTTAGCAATCGAATAGACTCGTGACGTTGCTACAATCAAATAAATAAACAAATTACTAGTTACTGTTATGCGTTAGATCGGCGAATGTAAGTTTTTGATTGGTAAGATCTGTTAATATTATACGAAGTTCAAACTCTACCAGGGAAATCAAATTTGGTGGCAAAAAAATATATACGGAAAGAGAAGGCATGTTAGATTACAAAAATGTTGTAAAATTGATTTAGGGTAGCAGAGTGATTTGAGGAAATTACAAGAGAATAACTAAGTGAAGAATTAAAGAGATTTCTTAGCAATTATTTTCCATAATAATTTTCAAATCAAACAATACTAAAAAAAAATTAAACTGTAGATATCCCATCAATATATAGAGGTACAATTAAAAGAAAACAAGCAAAAGAGCACACAAAGAACCCACAAGCCAAACAGAATACGAAAAGAATTAAAAAAAAAAAAAAAAAAAAAAGTAGAAATCGCGAAAACCTTGCAGACTGATCAGATATTACAGAGAACCAAAGCCCTCAAGCCCAACTTCATTTAGGTTTATTTCATCTGAAATTATGTTATTTATTAAAGCTCCACCTATTACTCGTCCCAAAAACGCCGCCCCTGATCCTAGGGCTGCGCTACTACCCCCTTGCGGCTTCATTTCTGGTCGTGCATCTTGCGTATGTGCGTGTAAATGTGTTGGCCTCTGTGATGGTGGTGACTGAGGTTTCTTCTCTGGCAATGGCAGCGATGATGAATATTGTTGGTATGGATGTGGCCTATAAGCCTGTGACTGTGTATCCAGCGGTGAATGATCAGGTAGTAACTGTTGTGGTGTTGGTTGCGGTTGCAGTTGAGGCTGCAGTGGTAGATATTGTTGCATTCCATGTGACTGATGTTGAGGTAGCGTATAGATTGGTACTAGACCGTTGCTTGGCCCACCATTTGCTCCTACCTGAATTGCCGAGGGTCCTGTGATTGGGTATGACTGATGTGAGGCAGGTAGATATATAATATATGGTTGGGGTGGTGCTGTGGATGGTTGTGCAGCCGTTGAAACTGGAACTTGTTTCTCAAGAAACCTATACGTAAAGCTGACTGTTCCTTTTTTCCCATAAGGTCCTGTCACAGCATGCGTCACTAACTTCACACTGTTAGCCAAAGGAGAAGGTGGGTTTGAGCTTAATAGCTCTTGAATTGGAAGTTTGACTATTCCGATTTCTTTATCACCAAGGAACGGCCGGTGGCTCATCAAGTTTATGAGAAGAGTCAAACGTCCTTCTCGAGCTAACATCTCGTCGAGGGAAAACTCAGTCTTGTAATTCCACTTTGGATTTTTATACGCAGAGAAAGCAATGGGAGTATTGATCCTATGCTTAGTTTGTCTGTCATTAAGGATAGCAACGGAAGCGTAAACGTCCATCGCTGAGAAGGAGTTCACATCCTTAATGTCCTTGGCGAATTTGATCACGAGCTCTAGGATCAGTTTCTTCGTTGTGGTTTGAGACTGAGCGGGAATTACGAGAGGCTGGCCTGATCTTGCTGGATCTGTGTTAGGGTAAACCGGTTGACCAAAGGATGGAGAATAATCAGGTGCCTGCGGAGGATACAAATCATCAGCCGGAGCCGGTTTAAACCGGTATGAAAGGCTCAGCGTTGCGTTGGTACTTTCTCCTCTGACTTTAATAGGGTAAGTGACTGGCTTCATTTTGTTGACGTTATCGTTAGTAAACGGTGGAAGAGGGTTGGAGACAAGAAGCTCAGCAACGGAGACGTTGACTTCTCCCAAATAAAGGTCATCCTTTCCTTCGAGCCAATAGCTATATAACTTGACTTTAATAGTCAATAGGCCTTCATTGGCTTCTCTCTCGTTGACGGAGAACTTGACTGTGTGATTCCATGTTGGATTGGAACCACCGTCGAAGTCAATGGGTGTTTTGGCCGCTTGTTTCTTTTGATTGTTGTTGGCCTTAATCGAAACGACGGCGTATATGTCTATCTTGTATGTTGCTTCGATATGGCTGACGTTACTGGCTGATACAAATTTAAGCTCAAGAGTTGGGTTCTCTTTGGGTCTTTGCGACCGTCGGGAGGACATTTTTGGAAAGTTTCGTTTTGTCCTATCTTTGCATATTTGAAATAAGGTAAAGATTCGTATGTGCAAGTTATGTTGGACGTATTCTGATATTATGAGATTATAAAGGATAAACCATTGTTTTAAACTCGTTAGGCGCTACTTGGTCAGAGAGGGTGGATCTAGCGCCTAAAAGATTAATCGGGAAGTAAGAACGGAGATTAATCGGGAATTAGTTTTAGGTTATTTTAATATTTTTAAAATATATTTATTCATTATATTAAACTTTTAAATAATATTATTTTTAAAATTATAGTAAATACATGAAAATTTAGTATTAATAATTTATTTTATGATTTTTATTTATAATTTTAACATAATTTATTATAAAACATCACAAACTCTCAATATAAATGTCTGAATAACAAAAACAAATTTTTTTTATACTTGAAAATTCAAAAATAATTAGATTATAGATGATTATGCGAAAAATAATCGAATTAGGCAGGGATTAATCAGATTAGACAGGGAGTAATCGGTTGACTGACTTTTTCGAGAGATTAGTCATTAGTCGATGCGGTGAAGGTGGGTTTAGCAACTATGCGGATGTAATCGGAGCTATCCGAGGATTCTTAAAACATGAGGATAAACATGGATGTCAGTTCTATATATAGAGTCAACGTTAGTCTAATATATATCAAACTGGCGATTTTATATTGTAATCTAAAACGCAGAACAATTCTTGTCATGTGTGACAATATATAAAAGATTATATTTTGGTTTGGTAAAATTATAAGTCGTTTGATGTTATTTTCATACAATAAAGTTTGATGTTAATTTCCGTTTCTATCTTTGTGTAAAAATTTGAGAACAATAAGATTTTATACTCCTGAAAAAGTACATACGGGAAAATACGTTATACTAAGACAAATTCCACGCGAGCAAAAAAGAATTAAGAGAAATATTTTAAATACTTGCATTCATATTATAAGCGTTCTCATCAATGTTTGCACGCCCGGTTCGATCGGTCACTTTCTCATTGAGGTGGTAGCTAGCTAGATTCCTCTATTAACTATTGCCATTTGTTTTTTATGTTTTCAACACAGAGTTAATGGTAGCTGTAATCTGACTTTGCTCCTCTTGGATGAATAGAATCATTAAATTCCTCGAAACGTTGAGTAATTTACGATGAGCTCATAAATTTTGATCCACCATCAGAGATTTGTAGCCAAACTGAATATAGGCTTTAATGTTAAGGTTCACAGATTTTGAGGATTAAATGATGTGCTTCCTTTATATATATATATATATATAAAAAGTGCTTTGGCTTGGATATAATTTACTTAATAAAATAAAAATATTTCATATAAATTAATTTTACATGGATTTTTTTTTGTTCTTGAAGTCTAATTTTACATGGTAAAGATAATCGTTAACGTACAATATAAATTAAATGGTGCAACGCAGAGTTCAGTTAAGTAGAAGATAATAATTAGATTTGAATGCATACATATATATACAGCATATATATTACTATCATCATTATAACCATTATTATCATCATTATTATCATAAATTATTTTTTGACAGAAAATAATGGAACTATTTTTATCTGGAAAATAATAGTTTTTTATATCACCTAAAATATATGTATTTATAGTTTTCTTTTAAGTTTACGAAATCAACTTTTGGTGGAAAATTGACAGATTTTTTTTTTGGGAGAAAATGATAGATTTCATATTAGTAAAAACATATAGATTTACAGTTTTGAAATTTTATGAAACTATTTTTTTATCAGAAAAACATCGGACCTATTTTTCACGGGAAATAATAGATTTATTTTTAGCGAAAAATATATATTTTTGTTGGGAAATACATATTTTGGTGGAAAATACAATTAAATTAAATCACGCATAAAGTGTAACGGGAATTTTTTTAATATAAACCGATCCATAGAAATACTATTCAACTGGACAAAAGACTTCAAACATTGGATCATCCTCTTAGCAACCGAAGATAAATTTCGTATAGCAACTGGTATCTTCATAAACTTCAATTGATTTTCTTGAACTTGATTTTTGTGGAAACTGTCTCTGCAAGTCAGAAGATAGCTCAAGGCAGATTTCACCAACCCGAAGGCTATATCGTAATTACTGTTTGGTACAAGGTCCTTGGTTTAGCTAAGTTGTAATTTTGCAATCGAAAAGCCTTTATTACAGTCTTCCATAATTTTCCTTATTGCTTTATCCTCTACTTTCCTCGATAATAGACTCGTGACGTTGCTACAATCAAATAAATAAACAAATTAGTAATTGTTATTATGCGTTAAATCGGCGAATGTAAGTTTTTTCTTTTGTAAGATCTGCTAATTACCTGGGAGACAATCAAGTTACGTTGGTGTAGGTTTCAATTAGCCCTGTCACTTTGGACGGTTCCTGTCCTGTTTTTTCATGCGTTAGACGAGTGTGAACAAAAAGATTTAGTATTAAAACTAGGTGACTTATGCGGATGTAGCTAATGTATTTAGTGGATAATATATTTTTTAGTGGGTTATGTGAATTATGTAAATACCCGTTAATACTTAATATTAAAGTATATATATATAACTATTGTTATGAATTTTCCAAGAAAAAAAATTATTTAAATTACAAAATACTTATTGTTCTGATTTTTTTTTATGTTTTGTAATTTTTTTTATTATTTTATAAAATTTTAGATATAGTTTATTTTTAATTAATTTAGTTTAAAAACAATTAACGATAACTTGTTAGTGGAACCGATATGGATTACTCATTTATATTTACCGGATTAGATAAACTTTTATGCTATCAAGATATGCCGCGCTCATATTGATCAATTAGATAAGTCTAACCTCAATCATCTTTGTGAGTCAAAATTAGGTTTAGCCACAAATCAAATACTCTAAAAATTTGGAGTATTTATGATTTGATTCGTTTCGACCGAATATTTAGTTTTATAATTTATTTCAATTCATAAAATTTTGAATTTTCAGAAATTTTTATGATATTTACGATTTATTTGATTCGATTCATTAAAAATAATAATATTAAAATAAAATAAATAAATTTTTAATATTTAAGTTAAATTTTAAAATTAAAATGATTGTTATTATATTTTTTAAAATAATATTTTCACGAAAACAAATATAGTAATAACATAATATAAATAAATAAAAATAAATTATTAAGACAAGTATTTAATATATTTTTCTTTATAAAAACTAATTAATAATATATATTATATATATATAAATATAAGAATTGAAATAAATATTTGGTATTTTTTTAAATAATATTTTTATTTGATTCTTTTTTATGAATGTTATATTTTACTATTTGTTTTGCAAATTTTATGAACATTAGTATTTTTTATTCCAATCCAATTATTCCAATAGAAATATTTTGCCCCGTCCTACTCAAAATGTGCTGCGTCGGTTTACCATTGACGCATGCGATGACGTCATCAACATTAAATCGTTTTCCAATAACTATCTAGGCTAGTTGTACACAATATGTTTGTAACTGTGACTCAATACTTATCTTTCTCTGACATTCCGAAAACCAAAATCAGTAAATTCACTATTTTTATCTTGGATAAGTGAGAAAGACTAATATCGTAGTTCCACATATAATCGAACGTAACACACACAAAAGAAAAAAAAAACATTCTCAAACACATTAATGAGTAACCTCCTGATACAATTTAAAGATGACCACAATCATATCGAGTGTGACCAATTTGATCACGAAATAGAATCATCAACAAAACCACAAGCAAGAGCTTGGTTACGGGCGACGAAGCTTCGATTAATCTACCAGTAAGATACGTCTGTGTCGAAAGCCTCACAACTCTCCCTCTTCTTTCTCTAACATATTCATCAATCGCCTCTTCTATTTGTTTCTTTGAAGAGACATTATTCATACCGTTTTGACCTAACTTCCTCCACAAGCATCTAGCCAAAACGACACCGTCTTCGAGCGCAGCGGAACATCCTTGTCCTAAGAATGGACCCATCAGATGCATACTGTCTCCGGCAACTGTCACATTGCCACGTCGGAATTTACCGGATAGAACATCCCAAGGAGTACGGTACCTTAAACGGCTGATATATAAAGAGTCCTTATCGCAGTTCTTGACCATCTCTCTCCACTCTTCCGAGAATTCGCTGACCGATGCTAGTGTTAATCTTGAGACATCCTCTTGATTTTTTACAAATTCTGATTCTATTTAAATGAAAAACAGATATTCGCTAATGAATATCTAAATTTAACAATCAAAACCATTAATTGTGATTAGTTTTTGTTTCGTCATGTGATCCTCAATTTTTTACTTTGAAACTTAAACTAAGAATGCATCGTACGTAATAATGGTTTTTTGGTGGATATAATTTTACATTCATACAAAAAAATTATATCTAAATTGAATGTTACTCTTGTGTCAAAAAAAAATGAATGTTACTATTTTCTAATTTTCTTTATTTATAAGGATTTACAAATATTTAATCAAAAACTAGTTGAAATAATAAAGTATCATACCATGTACTATAAGGTCAATCATTTGTTTCTTAAAAAATATATTTTATATACTGATCCGTTAAAGTATTTAAATTTTAATATTTGAGTTAGTTTTTAAAAGAAATATTAGTTACCTTGGGGACACTTAAGTATCACAACAAACCAGAAGACGAGTTTGTGAGTTAGAGGAAGTCGTCCGCTTACGACGTTGTCCATCTTGATTCTTATAAACTCTTGCTGGAATCCATGGCCGTCCGGGTAATTTGTGAATCCTCTAACCGCCCGAGAACCAAGGGCTTTAGTAGGGTTTAGTCCTAGAAATCTAGAGACTACAGATTTCGACCCATCGCAACCAATCAAAACCTGAATCAAAAATAAACTTTAGAATTATTAAGATATAGACCATTTCTTCATGCTAAAATGTAGCTTTCAATAGAAGTAATAAATAAACATGTAACGAACCACGCTTTGCAGATCCGCTCACACGTTTCAAAAAAAAAAACGTCATAGTCGGATAAGATAACTTTTTTTTTTCTTGTCGGGGTCATATAATTATACAGAATATACATATTACTATATTAGACATGTGCAAGAAACAAATAATTAGAATATTTGTAATATTTGTGATTCGTTTTGTCTCAACCTAAAACTAAGTTTTGTGATTCTTTACGATTTAAAAAATTTCGAGTATTCATAAATGTGAAAAATTTTGAGTATTCAGAAATTTTTTAATATTCTCAAATTATTTAATTTAATTGGATTTGTTAAAAATAATAATAAAAATAATATACATAATTTTCAATTATTTAAATTAAATTCTATAAACTAAACATAATTATTATATCATCATATACTGCTAGAAAAATTATATTCATAAAAGCAAATATAACAACAACATAATATATTAAAACAATTTTTTTCTTCTAATTCTCGCAATCTCAAATATACAAACAAAATATATCAAATAGATTACAAACAGGATATATCAAATAAAAATAAAATACTAACACAAGTATTTAATATCTTTAAACATATACAAACTAATTAAAATATAATATTTATATTTATAAATACATATTATATATATAAATAAATATTCGAAACTAATATTCAACGTTTTCAAATATGTTTATTGTTATTTGTTTCGTTTTTTTATGAGTAATATATTTTAGTATTTGTTTTGCTTTTATAAATCTTATGAATTTTCAGATTTTTTTATTCGAAACATCGAATCGACTCGAATCCAAAATAAACCTAATATTTTGCCCAGACCAACCTAATTATGGGCCTTTAAAATATTAAGTACATTTTCTGCGGATCATTCTGTAAAACTCTTCGTAAGCTTAGTTGGTTTTAACTTTTGTTGAAATACTAAAAGGTGCATGGTTTGATGCGTTCCTTCAAAACTTCTCTTTTATTTTAGAAAATTACTAATAAATAGGTCCATCAATTTTGTTTGGTTACCCCATTAGTTAAGTTTGAGGACCGGCCCTGCCATACTAAATAGTCTTAAATGATATATCTACATCTACAGTCACTAGTCGTACCTTTGCTTTGATACATTTTCCGTTTTTAACGTGAACAATTGGAAAGGACATCGTTTCATCAAGCTTAACCGACACAATTTGGCAACCAAGCCGGAGAGTTCCAAGAGGAAGAGCATGAGCCAAAGTTCGGACCAAATCATTCCTTAATACACCTCTTACTTCCCCATACGATGCGGGTCCAACAGTTTCTCTTCTTTTAATCCCTGTCTCGATCATAACATCTCTTATCCTGTTTTAGCACAGTACAAGAGAAACCATTAACAATGAATCATCACTAGAACTAATTAAATACAGTTATATATACGCACTGATGAATAGGGAGAGAATTAAGACGAAGCTTGTCAGCGACACCAAGCTGTTCAAGAGCAAGCCAACCGTTAGTCTGAATACCGAATGCTGCTCCTTCTGACCTTACCGTCTCTGATCTCTCTAACACAACGCTCTTTATACCCTTCCTTTATAATCAATCATATTTGTATGATACATACGCTAATTATTAGTCAATAATACACATATCTGTTACATATAAGAGATATATAATTGAAAAAGAAGAAAAAAATAGTGAACCTGTGAAGAGCAAGGGAAGCTGCAAGACCAGCAATGCCTCCTCCCACTATTACTATGTCTAATTCTTCCATTCTTCTTTTGTTTTCTCTTTTTCAATTTTGTATGTTGTTTAATCTCTCTCACTATATTTTATATCTGTGTTCTGTGTACTGGTTGGAGCCATATCGTCCATATAATGTCGTACTGTATCTTGGGCTAAGATTATTGGCCGGTTGTACTATTTATTTTTATATAACATATCATTCATATCGAATTCAGGTTAAATGTTTTTGGTATTTGTCAATTTCTATGTTTTCTTAAAAAAACAAAAAAAAAAAACAAATAGAAATAATATATTCAAACAACAGACTCATCACATGTTAGACTCTCTCCATTAACAAGAGTTGTGTTAACAGATTTCACTGAAATTAAGAAAATGATTAAATTCTATTTTTATCGGTCAATGAATAAAATTATCATTTTTATTATTTCTTTGTTTAAAAAATATAAAACTACAAATTTTAAAACAATATTTAATTTTGAATGGAGAGAGTACTATAATCTCCTTTTCTAAATAACATTAATAATATGATATGTACCCGTTCAAGTAAATTCATGACATTGACAGATTTCCAACAAGTTTATTTATGTGAATTATTAGTCATCAGTCATCACATTGACATATAGTACTTGTTAGGTTTGGGCAAAATATCTCGAATACCAGTTCGTTACGATCTGATATAAAAATATTCGTAATCTCAAAATAAAATATTTGGATCCGAATTCAACCATCTTGAATATTAGTGCGTCAAGGTGATGATAATTGATCCGGATTCTGGTATTTTATTTTGAGATTCTGGATATCCGGATACGATCCGAATCTATTTTTATTTAAAATATATGTAGAATATTTAAATATTTTATTTGATAGATAGAAATTACTTAAAATATAATAAAAATAATTTTTACATGAAAATTTGTGTATTTTAAACTTTTAAAAGTAAATATGTTTTAAAATATATATTTAAAATTAATTTATGATATTTTTAATTAAATTTTATTTTCTGATTTATTTTTGAAATAATTTTATATTATTACTTTAAAATTTTCACATATTTCTGGTGGATCTGAATATCCGCGGATATTTATTGGATCTAGGCATATGCATTCGGATTTTGGATCGGGTTCGATTCAGATTTTTTCAGATTTGAATAATTTAGATAGCAGATTTTATTATCCGTTTGGGTTATGCAAACATTCTGTCGGTTCGGATAGGTGTCGGATTAAGATTGGATTCAAATATATTTTTAGGGAGAAAACTAAAAAATTATTCGATTTTAATAACAATATATTTAGTTTTAATAAAAATATGTTTAATTTTTATAAACTTTGGTAATATATTGTATAATTTAAAAAAAAAATAGTATTCTTTATATATAATTTTATTTAGGTTTTCGGATATATTTTTGGTTTGGTTCGGATAACCGAAAAATGAAATTTTAAAATCCGTTTGGGGTTTTACGAGTTTATAATTCGGTTTTGGAATCAGGGTTTTCGGTTTGGTTTCGGTTTGATTTTTGAATTTCGGTTTTTTGTCTATCTCTAATCAGATCCGGATTATTTGATTTTTCGAATCCGATGGATTCGGGATCCGTATATCGTATCTTTGCCCATATGACCATATCTAATGCTTATTTTACTGGAAATGCGTGAGAATTACAACCATAAATCAAAAAGTATATTTAGTTTGTTTTTTTTGTCAAATAATAAAATAGTTGAGTTTTCCGTTACACAGAGGTAAAGATCATTAACTACAACGATTAGCAAGAACAGAATCCTAAAAAAAGTTGAAAAGAGTTGAAATGCCCATTACACAAAGGTCATATTCATATATAATATAGCTAATTAGCTATGAATCTTTGCTCTATTGTCTATGTTTCAGCCTACGATTGGTTTATGCGTAATAAATAGAGATTACCTCAACATTCTGAAATGTTTTAATTATACTAAAGTACTAATAGTTCAGGGGTTGGAATGATAATATACATTTCGCTAAAACAAAGGACTAAATTGGAAATTACAAAACTTCATCGGCCGCATTAGGTTTGCTACTAAAATCCCTAAAACCCTAGAAAAAAACTCAAATCTCAGAAAACAGAGTGACCTTCTTCTCCGAATTAATCCTCTTGCCCAAAGATGCGGCCTTTAGACGAAAATGAGACGACTGTCGTCTTCGAGAAGCTCTTCAAATTCGTCGGCAACAACCTCAAGAAGATCGTCGAAAACCCATCAGACGAAGGACCCGAAACAGAACCGGGTCGTTACTGCTTCCGTCTTCAGAAAAACAGAGTCTACTACGTCAGCGAGTCACTAGTGAAACGAGCCACAAACATCTCCAGGAAAAACTTAGTCTCGCTGGGAACTTGCATCGGCAAATACACTCACGCCGGGAGTTTCCATCTAACAATCATGTCACTGAATATATTGGCGGCGAATGCTAAACATAAGGTATGGCTTAAGCCCACATCGGAAATGTCGTTTCTTTATGGGAACCATGTGTTGAAAGGTGGATTAGGAAGGATTACTGATAGTATTGTTCCTGGAGATGGAGTTGTTGTGTTCTCCATGTCTGATGTTCCTTTAGGGTTTGGTATTGCGGCGAAGAGTACGCAGGATTGTAGGAAATTGGATCCTAATAATATTGTTGTGCTTCATCAAGCTGATATTGGTGAGTATTTGAGAGATGAAGATGAACTTTGAAGGGTTTTGGTCTTCGTTTGGGATGTTTCTGCAAGGTTATGTAAGATTGATTCGGGTTGTTGTTTTATGTTTTCTGAATTTTAAGTTATGTAGCTGTTACAAATTTTATGGAACTTGGTACTTAATCTATGAAAGTTTTAATTATTATGAATCTGTTTTGAGGTTTTGTAAACAACAACCTGATGATTAAGAATTGGGTTGGAAACAAGCTTTTGCTTTTTTGCTGATATTGCTTTGATTTTGTAATCCCAAAAGCTTCAAATTAGGCATGTAGAACAATCTGTAGGTTGTGTACTGCCAAATGGTGTGGAGAACAGATGTTTGTATATGTATAACATTCCATTAAGAGATTACTAAATTCTCATTGAGACACAGCTCGCATAACTTGGACTGACATAGCCAAAGTAACTTCTACAAATCAGGATTTTCTTAAACTAGTAGATAGTTCAGGAACAAACTAGATGATAGCTCAAGAATGTATATGCAAAGAGAGCTCGATTGAATTGCTGAATTTCATACGGTAAAGGGCATGTTTAGGATGTCCAGGGTCTAAAATAACGAATATAAACTATATTGGACTCAACAGTTACCAAGCCCGTCTAGCTCAGTTGGTAGAGCGCAAGGCTCTTAACCTTGTGGTCGTGGGTTCGAGCCCCACGGTGGGCGTATGGTTTTTATTTTATGTACTCAATTTATCAAATTATGATTTTCGTGGTCCTTATTTGTATACTTGGGAGGGAAACTAATCAAGTAGAAGTGTGGAACATTAGTTGTAAACCCAACAAGAAACCAGAAACACTTTTCATAATACAACATCCAAAGTCACATTCACATAACCTAACAAGTTACAACATATATGGAACCATTTCCCTCCCCTCTCTCTTTCTCCTATCTCTATACCCGAGACTTATATGTCTCTGTTGCAAACTCCTCCGAAAGGATCTAACATCACATTCTGAGTAATTTATTGCGTTTTCAATCCGTGCAATTAAACCCGTGACAAACCGAAATCCAGATTATGAGAACAAGTAGTAGCAAGATTCCAAGAACCACAAGTTTTATCTTCATGTTTTGGTACCACAATTTTCTCCTCACTTGTGTCCCTTGTTTCTTGTACTCCTGCGCCTAGAATATCCAAATAAGCATACATTAAAGTGGGTATTTCAGAGAGCATTAGCATATAGAAAGTCTATTAATTAGTGTTTATGGTCAAGTTTGCCTTTACCTGAGAGCGTAGATTCTCGGTCTTGTCAGTAAGAACCGTTAGATTTTCCCCTCTGTCTATAGCCTGAGAATAGATAAACAATATTGGAGAATGTATAAGCATAAATGCATGTTGAATTATCTCCGCTTTAAGGGGACATCGTGAAATACGTAATTGCTTTTCGCAGAACCATCATTGTAAAAGGTAACAAAACAAAGGAGAATGATTGGTTTGTCATAGGTGTGCAGAAAAAAACATAAGACAGAATGCAATAAAAACTATGAGAGTCAATGATGAGCATTACCTTGTCAATATTCTCCAACATTATACTTTTAACTTCTGAAACTTGAGCCTTCACTTTTATTAGTTTTTCAATCTCCTCTGCATGGTCAACAATATACTCCATATGTTCTTTCATGACCGGCCTGCAATTTTGTTTTTGTTACCATATGAGTCAAGGATAACATCTCTCACTTGTATTCATTATATTGTCGAATTTCACCAAAATGTTATAAAAAAAATTCAAGTACCCGAACTCCTTGTTCAAACTTTTGGCGATAGCTGTACTTGCTTTTCCACCCCCATATCTCTTTTTGAAATCAGCTTTCACACGTTCAAGAAATGCAATGGAGATTTGCTTGCTAAAAGAATCTTTCGCCACAACACAATATGCTGAAAATGCAAAACAAAGAAACATGTCAATTTCAAGAAGCGTTATACAAATGAAGAAAAATGCATTTATACAGTGTTTTCGCAAGATACAAGTACAACACAGTTAACGATACTGAGGAAGACATCATATTGAAAGAACTAGGTCTTCTCATAACTTTGTTACAGGTACGAAGCATTAACCAATTACTATTTCCTGTAAAAAAATCAGAGGACACTGCACATAATAGCAAAAGGTTTATCACTGTTTGACTGGATAGACATAACAAGAAGTAGAATGTACTTGGATACTAATACTAAATAAGACTGTATAAGAACTTTTAAACCTATATATAGTACTAAACATGTAGAGGTCAATTCAAGGAACAATAGTATTAAGTCAAATCCTGCCCATGCATGCCAAAGATTGAATCTTTTAATAATGTGGAACCCCATTCAGATAATATATTGAATTCCAATGATCTAATAATCCAAGTTATTGTTTTTAGAAATGTATCTATACAACCATAACTGGTTCTAATAGAAAGAGTAGCACAATCTTCTCCACAAAAAATAGTACAACACAAGACATACGAATATGGATTGTACACATAAAAGAGACTACCAAAACCAAATAATTTGAATTTTTTCTGCCACTAATTGTCAATTGAATATTGAAAGAGAACAAACACACAAATCTATCAAGCTCAGATATACAGAATTCACCAAATTTATTAGAAAATTGTTATCTGATAGGAAATGTGTGAACATCCAAGTGGAAACGAAACCAAATCAGCATAAAAAAGGGAATCAATTTGAGCTCATCGTTTCATAAAGAAGAGATAGAAAGAGAAGAGAGGGGAGAATAACAAACCATAGCCATCTTCGAGTAGGAAATTGAAGGTATGGTGATCACAGTTGTAAGTGAACCTGTTGTTGCTGGAGGAAGGAAGCTTCTGAAGACACTGAGCAGCAATCGACGGGAAATTACCAGTGAACTCAGTATACTCAGCCAGAATCATAGTGCCTCTCGCCACGAAGCTGTAGATAAACGATTCCTGACCCATTGAGTCGCCCACCGAGTCGGCTCAGGTAGAGAAAGAGAGAGTTTTTGATTCTTTAACTTTGCTGCAAAGGAACATGTAGTTTCCCGTGTTTCGACTTAACTACAACTTTACTCCTTTTTTTTTGTTTACATTAATTATATACTAATGTTTAGATTACTATTGTGCTATATCATTCACGATCAAATTAAACTATGGGACCTTTATTAAAAAAAAAAAAAAAAACTGACTTTAACAGACTCTGTATCGAAATGACGACGACGAAAGAAAGTGAAGGAAAAGAGCAATTGAGGAGGGAGAGGGAAGATTAGGAAAATTCAAGCAACACTACGAATTTCTCACTCAGGTATGAATTTGTTCTTAATATGCAGGAGATTTTAGGATTTCATACAATCTATGAATCAGATGTTTCGATCTGTAAGTTTTATAGATAAAGGTTTCGAATTCGTAGTGTATAATCCAAAGGTGACTTTTTTTTCTTTAATTACAAAGATGAATTGTATTCTCGAGCTCGAGTTTGTATTCCAAAGATAACAATTTTTGTTACTTTTGGTTAATTCAATCTCTTCACTCCACTCTCAAAGTTAATACCTTAATATTCAATTTGTTGTTTTCTGGTCACAGAGGGCTTCTGATACGATGAGAAAGCGACATACCAAGGCTTTAGAGTTGTCAGAGCCATCTAGTAGTCAAGAAACTACTGATGCTTACGATAAGGAAGTGCAGATTGATGTTAGAAGATCTGGAAAAGTATGGTTTTCAGTGTTGATTTTGATCACATACTCTTCTTGGGCTGTTTACAGCTATCAGCATGGGAATTTACCTCGTCCCTTAACTGCTCAACAAGCTGGCAAAAGGGGTTTTTCTGAAGTTGAGGCTATGAAACATGTTAAGGCTTTGACTGAGTTTGGTCCCCATCCGGTTTCTTCTGATGCTCTTGTCCATGCCCTTGAGGTTTGTCTTTTAAAGATTTTTTTTACTCTCTCTACATTCTATTCTTTATTTTGTTGAACTCAGAGTTTGTATTTTGTTCATCTTTGTAGTATGTATTGGCTATAGTTGAGAAAGTTAAAGAAACTGCTCATTGGGAAGTTGATGTAAATGTTGATTTCTTTGAATCCAAATCTGGTGTTAATCGTATGGTCGGTGGTCTTTTTAAGGGGAAGTCACTTGTGTATTCAGATTTAAGTCACATTGTATTAAGAATCTTGCCAAAATATGAATTAGACGCAGGAGAAAATGCTATTCTCGTCTCTTCTCACATTGATACTGTCTTTTCAACGTATGTCGCTTCATCTCCCATACATTGATATTGGATGATTGTTGTTCCTATTTTCATCACCATATTGCTAGTATGAAGTATGTGTGTGTTAATTCGTTTTTGAATGCATGAAGAGGTGGGGCTGGAGATTGTAGTTCATGTGTAGCTGTAATGCTGGAACTAGCTCGATCTGTTTCCCAATCAGCTCATGGATTCAAGAATTCTATTATCTTCTTGTTCAATACTGGAGAGGAAGAAGGTCTGAATGGCGCTCATAGCTTTATAACTCAGGTAAATATGATACACTGACCTTAATGGCTCTGAGTTTGATGTTTTTTTCTCTCTCTCTCGTACTTTGACTTGGTCTGTTTCGATCTCTTTTCCTAAACTTATGGTTTCTGGTTTACATTGTAAATTACTGATGCAGCATCCATGGAGTTCCACAGTGCTTTTAGCTATTGATTTAGAGGCCATGGGAACGGGTGGAAAGTCCGGTATTTTTCAGGTATAATCTTATGCACTATCTCTCGTTCCTCACAATTGCTAATGTAAGTTATGCAAAATAAGTTTTACGAAGTACACTTTTTCAAACTGTGAGGTTTCCTTAACTCAAAAGGAATTGGCATGAAACAAATTCTGACTGCATGTGAAGGGTTTTGGTAATTTTTACTCAATTTTGGCTAGAGTCTTGATTCTTTTTCTGGGAGTTAAGTTTTTGTATTGCACATAATTACTATTGTTTGTGCCATGTACTTGAAAGAGGATTGGGTTTCTGTTTTGTAAATTGTTTCCCGTTATTCCCAATTGTGAATTACGACCTTCTGATTGTTGAAAATATCGTCCGAGTATAGGCTGGCCCAAGTCCATGGGCTATTGAAAAGTTTGCTTTGGTGGCGAAATATCCATCTGGTCAGATCATTGGACAGGTATGTAGTTTTAGCTGATGTTTCTTGCTGCCTTTACTGGTATACATACATCTGTATGACACTGCTTTACTATGACAGGATCTGTTCACATCTGGAGTCATAAAATCTGCAACTGATTTCCAAGTATACAAGGAGGTTGCTGGTCTCTCAGGGTTGGACTTTGCGTTTGCAGATAATACTGCTGTCTATCACACTAAGGTATTTCCCTTTTTATTGTTTTACATGTTTCTCTTCTTGTTTTAATCCGGTTTAGAAGTGTAACACTTTATTGCTTCCGTTACAGAATGATAAGATAGAGCTAATAAAACCAGGATCGCTTCAGCATCTTGGGGAAAATATGCTTGCTTTCCTCGTTCGGGTTGCTTCATCTTCTGATCTGCCAAAGGATAATACCCTCCAGGGAGAGGAAAAATCTAACCCAGACAGCTGTGTATTTTGACATTTTGGTGATTTCCGAACTAACTATTCTGCTGTTTATGATATATTAAGATATGTACTTACATAAGTTTTTTCTATACCATTTCCTAATGTCCTTCCTTTATTCTTATGTCAATTTTCAGGGGAAGTATATGATTGTATACCGGCAGAGTTTTGCAAAAATGCTATATGTTTCAGTGATCATGCAATCGATTCTTATATGGGTTATGTCTGTGATCATGGGTGGTTATCCGGCTGTTGTGTCACTGATTTTATCATGTTTGAGTATTATCCTCTCATGGATATTCTCAGTAGCTTTCTCGGTAGCTGTTGCCTTCATACTGCCCTGGATTTCTTCATCACCTGTTCCGTATGCTTCGTATCCATGGATGACAGTTGGATTGTTTGTGTCGCCTGCGGTTTTGGGGTCAATAAGTGGTCAGCATGTAGCCTTTATATTCCTTCGGAAGAAATCATCAAACCGAAATGCAAACAAAATGCAAGTCTCACCAAGACTACAGGACAATTTGGCCAGGCTGGAGGCTGAAAGATGGCTGTTTAAAGCTGGTTTTATACAGTGGCTTGTTCTTCTGGCTTTCGGAACCTATTATAAACTTGGATCAACTTACCTCGCTCTGGTTTGGCTAGTTCCTCCTGCGTTTGCATGTAAGCCAGTCTTTGCTAGCTCTGTTTTTATATAATGAGGTACATTCATTGGAAACGTTGAAAAAGTGTTTCCTTTTAGGTCTGTCCTACGTTTAACTTAATCAAACTTCATGGTTGTCCAGATGGATTGCTCGAGGCGACTTTATCTCCAATCCGATTGCCAAAGCCCCTAAAACTTGCAACTCTCCTTATCAGTCTGGCTGTGCCAATTTTGGTTTCATCTGGCAGTTTCATCCATTTAGCAAGCACAATGATCGGCATGCTCATTCGATTTGACAGGTAAACTGATCGGCACTGTAATGTGAGATACTTGATATATATGAATGAACAATGATTAATAGTATAAATACGTCAGAGGGAAGACAGTTTTGGAGTCTTTTTGATCATTAGGTGTTTGGGAGCGTTAGGAATTTGGGAGATGTTAGGGACTCTAAAAATCCGTAACTGCTTTTGGTTTCCTTTGGTTTTTTGATTCACCTAACTTGGTTCTTGATGTTCTTCTTTCCTTTAAGAAATGAAGACTGAAGAGACTTCCGCTTTTTTTCTTATCATAAACAGGCTAAGATTCTCTTGCCCAAACTTAGATAGTAAAACAAAATGTTCTCAATATGTTGGAATAATATTGAATTGTATCCATATAACGGTAATTAGTTTTTAGTTCGAAGCTACCCAATCTTAGTAAACATAGAAACCAAAGAAAACAATCAGAACGCGGTTGCTGCAGTGAAAACTAGTGGTTCTGTGAATATGTTTCGTCTTAGCTTTAAAAGACCTTATATAGTAGCTGTTGTTTTGGGTATTTTGGCGTGTAGGAACCCAGGTGGACCTCCAGAATGGCTAGGCAATGTGTTGATCGCTGTTGTTATTGCTACTTTCATCAGTCTGACTATGGTATACCTGCTGGCCTATGTTCATCTCTCTGGTAATGCTCCATTTCAAGACTTTGTTTTGGAACTTATCAAAATAATTACTAACTTTCAGTTGATTGAGCATAATAATTCTTGACAAACTTACGGTCTCCAGGTGCAAAAACGGCAATTGTCACTGCATTATGCATCATCACTGCCCTCTCTCTTGCTCTTTTATCTTCTGGTGTTCTTCCTGTATTTACTGAGAATACTGCAAGAGCAGTAAATGTAAGTCTCTTTTTAATTCTTGAAGTTCTTTAATTCCTTTGTGTTGCTATTTTGTAAGTTATTCAAACACTATGCGATTCAGCCTTTTAATATACATGTAGGTAGTACATGTTGTGGATACAAGCGGACAGGATCAAGTGTCGTTCATATCGCTATTCTCAAACACTCCTGGGAACCTGAACATGGAAGCAGAGCAGATCAAAGAAGGTTTCAAATGTGGCAGAGAAAATAAGATTGATTTTGTCAGTTTCGAAGCAAAGTACAATTGTGTGACTAAGAAAGACGCCGAGGTTGGATGGGACAAGCAAGATATTCCAGTTCTGCATGTCATAGACGACAAAGGAAGAGAGGAGAGAACAGTCATAGCGGTTTCAATGGACACAGGAGGTTCATCACGCTGGACACTAGGCATTGACATGAAGGAAATAGAAGACTTTACACTACAAGTAGTTGAGGAGAAGGATGAAGAGTTGATGATAGCACGAGGCGAGAAAAGCAGCAGTGAAGAAGGATGGCATCAAATTCAATTCTCAGGTGGTAAAAAGGCACCAACAAGGTTTGTTCTCAAACTTTATGTAAAGAAAGAAAAAATATCTGATGAGAAGAAGAAGAAGCAGAGACCTGTTTTGAAACTCAGAACTGACTTCAACCGTCTCACACCACAAGTCCAAAGGGTTCTCGAAAGACTTCCTTCATATTGCTCATTGTTTGGAAAATCCACTTCTCCCTTTACTCTTGCCTTTCTTACTTCTCTTCCTTACACCAAATAACAACACAACACATTCTTCGTTTACACCTTTGTGATCTTGAAATTTGAGTTTCACCAGTATTTTCTTCACGAACCTGTTGCACCTCATGGTCCTCAACAACCAAATATTTACTATTCTTACAGTTTCAAATACTAGTCATAAAAATTGTTTTGGTAAGGTGGTAAATAGTGGCCACCCAATAAAGAACATATCTTAACGAAGACGCTCATTACATTTTGGCCGCCTATACACATTACACACACGCTCCTCACCAAGTCCTCAACATTAAATGTTAGGCATAAGAAAAGAAAAAGAAAAAATGTGAAATACACGCAAAAGAAGTCATAAACTATGCAAACAAGAGCATTATGATCTTAATTAACACCAAGTTATATAGTAGAATGTAAATTTACGCATAGTGAACAAAAAAACATGTGTCTGAAAATCAAAATTCAGTGAGGTCTAAGGCACAAACACTATTCTACTCACAAAATCATTATCAATATTTAAAAAGTAATATGTGATACTGTTTATATTTAAAAATAACGAAACAGTCTTGGGAATAACAACCCTATTATCACATAAAATAATTTTTTGAATTTTCGGTGGTATTTGTTTTTTTAAATATAATTCGTGGTTTTTGAAATTTGAGTGTGGCTCTCAACGACATCACTATATACTTGTAGTTCTAATCTTGTTTGTTTTCTCACTTTACCAATCTCTTCTACATCTTCTTCTTCTTCTTCTTCATCCTCAACTCTATAAACCCTGTGAAATTTTTTAAATTTAAAATCGATAATGGCGGAGCAAACCTCCGATTCAACTTCTTCCGTGGCTCCTGTTTCCGTATCTTCTCCTATTCCTCCCGTAATATCTCTCATTTCCTCTCTAATCGCTTTGATTTTGCTCTTCATAGACGCCTAGTCTTAGGATTTTGAGTTCGAATTGAGATTTTGCGGTTTTGTTTAAATTGGATAATACATATTATTTTCTAGGTTTTAGGATTTAGATCCGTGTTTTGTCTGCAACTACGAACACATGTTTTTGATCTCTCATGTGGTTGAGAAGGTCTTAGTTTAGGTCTGTTCTTTATTATGGATTTATGTTTTGCATCGAACTAATCTGCATTTAGATTTAACAAATTTCAGATTCTGATTACAGTTTTATGGCTTTGTGGTTTTGTTTCTGTGACATAAGTAACAACAAATCTCATTGGTCTTAGAGCATGATTATTCACAAAATTTATTGTTTTCCTTATATATATATATATATAAAGCTTATGATTTTTGTTATGGGAAGCTTAGAGTTGTATCAGTTTCCATGTTGAGTTGAAAACTTGATGTTGGTCTTTGATTGTTTCTTTCTGCTGCAGAAGAAAGATATTTCCAATCCTGTTGATTCGAAGCTCATGGTACTTAGCTTTGTTGTATATATACATTTTCATATAAGCTGTACTAGAATAGATCAAGAAGTTTTCTCAAATCTCGTTTTTTTCTAGGAATTGAACGAATCAAGAGCCGAGTTGCTTAACAGAATCCAGAATCTGAAACAGGTTTTGTAACATTATATTCTTATCTCCACTTTGTCTCGCTTTGTATAGTCATCTATTTGACACAAAAAAAACAATCTTGTTGTCATAGGACTTGCAAAGTTGGAGAGGTAAGTTGGATACTCAAGTTAAAGTCTATCGTGAGGTAAGTGACATTTCTAATCTTCTTAATACATTTTGTGGCGACACATGAGCTCTCCTTTTGATTTTTTTTTGCGATTCGATATATATCAACTCATCCTCGGTGCTTTACAGGAGCTCTCTGGGTTAAAGAAGACTCTGAATCTTGAAGTTGAGCAGCTTCGTGAGGTATGTATGTATGTATGTATATTGAGCCAGCAGGCACACTATTATATTTACCGGTTTCTATTTCATGATACATGTTTGGTTCGTTTTTTTTGTTTCCTTAAAACTAGGAATTCAAAGATCTGAAAACAACCTTAAATCAGCAGCAAGATGATGTTTCCGCTAGCTTGAAAAGCTTAGGCGTGAGTCTCGTGATATATTCTCTTCTTCCTAATAGTAGAGAACAAATGTTTAAAACCGGCTTATATGCTTACAGAAACTACTAGCTTATGGTTCCTTCATGATTCTCTGTTTTGTTGCCTTGCAGCTACAAGATATTAAAGATTCAAAAGAGCAAATGGATAAGGGAAGTGAGATGAAAGATGATAAAGTGGAATCTCTGCTGATTGATGACACTATGAAGGAAGAAGAGCATTAAGATCATGAAAATGTTTGTTCTTAAGATCTTGTGACTACTATTTCTACTACTACTACGTTGAGATTGTACCAGCACTCTTGGTATGTAATACCATAAACCTTTAATTCTATTTGTGCACGCGGATGAGTTGATGCCAAATACAACCAACTCAGTACTGATCTCAAAACCTAGCTTTCTCTGTTCTTGACATCTTGAGAGATTTTGAAATAACGCAGTTAATAGAGGAAGCTAGGTTTTGAGATTAATCACAACACGAACCAATGAACAATGGTCTAGTATCACTTCATAAGATAAGTATAAATCACAAGAGTCTCAACAACTTCCGTAAACCAATAAATAAACCGGTTTGTTCTAGGTTAAAAAATAAACAGAAAATGTAAGAAATTCCAAATATAAGAAAACAATTTATACTTATCTTGACTATATTTATATGCATTCATAAAATTATCAGTTTATGATATAACTGAGACCATTCATAAGATTATTAATTTATAATTTACATAAAATGTTTAGATTTTTATTACTTATTATTTTATCGAATTTTTTTTTCTACTCAATACCAATTATATATATATTATATATTAATTTATAAAGGTTTTACTGTAGCATATTACGTAAGATTTAAAAATTATACATTGATTATACCTTTGACCCAAAAAAACATTGATTATAGCTATCCTTGTCTACTCTACGATGAATATAACAACTATGATTTAATATGCACAATCTTAATATATGTGCTATAATGATATCCATTCACCAAATGGTAAGATTTAGACGCTTTTAAAACTTAGTCAATCGATCAACCAACCAACCAACCAAGTATACATTAATTTTGTATTTTCAAGTTGGGTGTTGTAAGAAAAGTATATCGACTCTACTAATTTCAAATCTTTCTCTGTTTATTATTGATAATGAACCGATTTGAGCATTTTAAATATATACTATATATTTTCTTTCATCAGTTGGTAGCATATTCATGTAAATGTATCACAAATAGTCATCTTTTATCCAGAATTCAATAATATAAAAATCGGAAAGTCAAGAAAGAAAAAATAATAAATTTGGTGGACGCATAAAGCACGTAGATTCAACTTAAACATCCTTGTCGGAAAGTCAATAAATTAGAATGCGTTAAAACATCCTTATTACAGTAAAACTTCTACAGATTAATAATATCATTCTAATGTAGGGACTGTTAAATATTATTAGTTTATCAATAAATTAAATGATAGTTACATATATACACACATGCCCCTATTTAATATATCTCTAATCAAATGATAATTAAATGTATAAAAAGTTTATTGGTTTTTGAGTAAAGGGCAATTCATGAATATGTTTGAAAAATACAAAAGATTTTTTTTCTTATGAAATAACATATTTACTCCAGAACAACACTTTTGAGAAACAAATTTCAGAAGACAAAATATTTTCATAGTACCGTAAACAATTTACTCGTAGTATTCTAAAAAGTATCTTAGTTTTTGCGTATTAGCTTAATTCCCCATGGGAAATGTTGTAACAGCTTTTTGGTTGAATGTAAAAAAGTATCAGAGTTTTGTCTTAAACTTTCTATTAGAAGTATTTGCTTATTTTCAAAAAAAATCTATATAAAATAATAAGTGTAAAACAATAGTGTGATATTTTTAGATGCAGTTATATACTAGAAAACAATTACCATATCTAAAAAATCTTCATAATATTTTTTATACCATTTAAACTAAATATTACCAACTATTTTGATACAACAAAAAAAAAGTCCAACCAAAAAAAACAAATTTATCAATAAATAAACAACACTAGAATCATATATAGTTAAATGATGTTATATTTATATAGTATTTTCAAAGAAATCATTATCTAATTACACTACTCAAATTCGTGACCAGGCATTAGTATATCATCAACTTTCAAGTGGCATAACTCGTAGATATTCCTGGCATTTTCCTTGCTTATTTCTCTTTTATAGAGATTTCAGTTTCTCTAGCTTCTGAACCTCAAAACAAAAACAAAAGCTGAGAAATAATGAGAGGACTCACCAGACTAATATTCCCAGTCATGACAATTCTCGCCGTCCATTTCTTATTCGCCGCCGTGACATCCATGCAGAACGAGACAAAATGCACCGGTTCAATAGCAGAGTGCACGGAAGCGTCGATGGTGGAGTTCGAGATGGACTCTGAGATCAACCGGCGCATATTACAAACAGCAAAAACGTACATCAGCACGGAAGCACTGAAGGCTAACTCAGTTCCTTGCTCAGTCGCCGGCGAATCGTACTACAATAATTGCCAAGGTGGAGGTACGGCCAATCCTTACAATCGTGGCTGTTCCACAGCCACTAACTGCGCAAGGGGATGATGATCTCTGTCTATCTCTACTCTTATTTCTTCTTGAATATTCATTTGTGCTTATAATTATATAATACAGTCAGTCGTAAACGTATATATAATAATATACTACTACTACGTACTGTGTCTGTTACATTTCTGGGAATATTTACACCATTTGTTTGTGGATGTAAGTTTGATATATACTCAGAAATATATTTACTGTGTCTGTACGTTTCATATATATACCTCAGAAATATATATACATACATGTGTTGTGTATATTTCTGATTATATGTCAATAATGGTTTAAGCTGTTGTGTAATAATAATAAATCGATTGATGTTGATGTTATATATATATATATATATATTTTAATGGGTGCCTTTTGTCCTTGCGGAAGAATCACCACGTGTTCATTTTCAATATAGAGAAAATTTATGATGGGGAAAAGCTTATTTTTATTTTTTCCATATTTGTTGAATTATGAAGTAAATAAATTGTGGAGAAGCGGAAATTAGAGAGGCAATCATTTGGATTAGGTGGGGCTAAGCATGCGAATTCAGGTATTTTGGATCAAACGGTTTGGTTTTTCAAATAATCAATAAATAATTTTGACAGTGTTAAAATAAGCTGTGCAGTCGTTTAGGCATTTTTTAAGCGCCAAGTTTCTCTTACCCGACTGAATTACCAGTTAATCCGATAATTTTTTTTAATTAGTTATATTATATGAATAGTTAGATTTAATGTATGTGATTATTAAACAGATTAAACACTCATTAAATGATTTATACGAATTAAGCAGATTTAATAAATAATTTTATATTAATATTTTTATATAAAAGTTAAATAGTATTATTTAAAAAAATAAAACTTGAAATTACAAAATATTGCTATACTATAATTATTTTTTTTAATTATTCAATTTTATCATTATACTATACTATATTTTGTTTATTGTTAAACTTATATTTTTACACCAAAACTGTTTAAACTACCTAATTTCGTATATCTTCTGATTAACCATTATAGATGTTGTTAGCCAGAGGATTACTGCCCGACGATTTTGATCTAATAAACAAATCCAAACGGATTTACTAAAATTCTGGTCCGGTTTGATTTTTCATCCCATGCCTAGTTGGGGCCAAATAAAGGCAGCTTCACATGCAATACTTTCGGGAGAACCAAAATGGCGTATTTATTACTTTTTCCCATTGTGGATTCTTTCATTTCGTAAAGTGAATTCAATTCATTTATAACATTTGTGAATATAATTCCTTCATCCTTGTTAAATGTCTTGGAGGAGAACAAAATTTGTACAACAGAAGTAACGTTACAATCAAAGAAAGGACCTTGAGAACAGATGAATCGAGAGAAAACACTCATTTACACCCATAGAGCCACAAAGAGAGTTAAAAACATTATCTAACGGCCACTTTACATAATTAAGTCATAACCTAAAAATGTATACCCTACAAAAATATATAATAAACTGGTATAACCAAAGTTTATAAAAAGTTTGGACCGCAGACTCGTACCTCATGACAAGCACAGACCAACTCATCGTACCTCATGACAAGCATAGAGCAACTCACCACCAATTGTTATTGATATACTGTTATTGATAGTTTGTATGTTTTCTTAGAAAACTTATAATTTGAAACCTTTTTGTCAAGTCAAGGCTATTTATTAAACAAATCTCTTTTTATTAGTTGTATACGCAATCCAAAACTATCCTTGTGTTTGAATTGACATTGGGCAAAAAGTATTTTTATAAACTGAAGATATTGTGAATTTTAAAAAATATGACTAGTTCTTTTGCTTTTTCATGTAAACACAAATAAAAACATCCGTTACTTTTTGTATACTACAATTGTGATTTTTTTTTTTTAATACACTGCGTTTGAAACAATCATAGCCCAACTCACCTATGAGACTCGATTCAGATAATTGCTATATAAATTATTTTAACCCTTCCTCGAGAGATTCAGAAACTGAAAAAGAAAACCTAAAATCGGAATCAAACCGAAAATGGAACAATGGTCAGGTTGGATACTTTGGTTTAGCCTTTCGCCCGAATAAGGTGTAAATTTTTCGATCATACTCAAAACTCAAAAGTATCACCGTAATATGAATTCTTGGAGCATTAGACTTCTAATTACTCTCAAAACTAAAATAGAAAGGTAGATCCATAAGTGCAGAATAATGAATTTACCACATCATCAATCGATTTGATGAACTTAAAACAACAAACTCATTTCTTAAACACACAGAATTTAATAGTAATACTTCTCTTAACAACTTTCACAGTTTTTCTCTGCAGATGCTGTTAAAAGCAAAAGATCATGACCTCTCTTTTTTTTTTTAAGTGGAACTAGCCGGTGTTTTGGGTTCCTCGCCTGATTTGTTGGCTGGAGGAGGAGTGCCTTCTACTCCCATCTCGGCTCTTAGATCATTGATGCTTTGCTCCAGCTCATTGATTCTGCCTCCCATCTCATCGAGTGAACCATTGGAAAAAAGTCAAGGAGAACATGTAGACTCTCAAGAGATCTTTAGTCAGAAAGACAAAGAGAGAGATATAATCTGACATTAGATAATCGTCAATTCTTATTTCCTAGTACTAAATTTCTTTCCTCTTTAAGACATAAAGAAACTATTATCAAGGATCATCATCCCTGTTCTAGGAGGGAAACATTACAAATATCATAATGGAAGCAACATCCAAGTAAACCAAAGATTGATATAAGGATATTCTTCGTGATGATGGAGTCCGACATTGTCTGGAACCTGGTTTGCTGAAGCACACAATGAAAATCGAATTTAATCAGAATCTACCCATTGAAAATGTAATCACAATGGCCTAAAGATAACATATAAAAAGCTGAAAACCCCACCATTTGGTGCAGAAGATTTTGGACCTGCAGGATAAGAATTCAAGGATTCAGTGAAAAACCAAGCGATAATGTCTCAAAATCGGAAGCATGCCAAAAAAAAAGATGAAATATTTTCTATTGTAAATGAATACTCACAAAAGCAGTCATATCAGCAGTGCTCTGCTTAGTATCTTCAGAATCATGCCCATCCTGTAAGCAAAAATCAAAAGCTGTAAGAATGAAATAACAAAACACAAAAAAACAAAATCCATTGGATTTAATACATGCATCAGTAAAGGAGGATGACGCTCTATAATAATGAAAAAAAAAAACAAGTATGATCATAGCTCATTGAGCATATTTCTAGCTAAAACTATCTTAGTACCAACATCACACACAACAAACTTGATACATAATCATATGGTTGATCCATCCATCAGATACTGAACTTGATTCATCAAAAATCATGATACTGGAGTTTTTGCAAAGACAAAATTATCAAGTACAAATGCAAAAACATATTTTAATCTGGCAAAAAAAAACGCTCAAATTTTTCCAGAATTCATAAAGCGTTCTAGAATTATTGAGCCTGTGTTTAAGCCAGAGCAAACAGGTTTATGAAGAACAAAAGCTATATCAAACTCAAAATTTCGAAAATCAATCTACAGATACAGAACAAAAAAATTCAAAATCATGATAGATGCCACTGAACTGTAAAATCTAATAATCCGAAGAATATCATTTTTTAAAATTAGCCTTAAAATTGAAATCGACAAATCTAAGAACGGGACGACGATTGGTGCACGAAAACATAAATTCGATCGAAATCAAGCAACGCGCAGGTCTGAAGAATCATACATACCATTTTTAGGGTTGATCTCTGTCAAACCTGAGATTACGGAGGATTTGATTCAGCGAGAAAACGATGAGCGATGGGTAGTGTTTTTGGTATAACTGAGAAATGGGAATAGAAGTTTATATTAAGTTAACCCAACCTGTAGTTATTATATAAAAGGTCGAAAATGTCCCTCTACTTTTCTATCGTTATTATGATTGTATTGCGTGGGATACATAAAGTTTTTTCAAATTTCAAAATCTTTATCGACGTTTGGTATTGAGATCTAGATCTCAGGATTCCCAATTTGGTTTAATTTAACCGGTTCAACTCAAATCTAAATCAAATTGAATCCAATGGTAACCGAGCTGTTCCATTTCACATGAATACCAAACTTTTACAGTTTCAACAACTTCACCAAGATAATGTCTCATCTAAGTGAACATGTCTATAAACAAACACATTTCCTCTTCTTTCTTCTTCTGCTTCTCCACATCTACTTGTTACTTTGTGCACAAGACCCTGGAAGCATAACAAATTTGACATGAATAATGACAACAAATAAATGAATCCTGGAACGAAATTGATATATACCTTGGATTTGGACAACTCTTGAGCACAAGTGGCAATACTTTTCAACCTCAATTTTTTTTTTCCTACTATTCTCAAGTCTCAATAGACAAGTTAAGGTGGTTGAACACCAAGCATGGTTTTACAGCAAGATGAAACGTATTTCATAACCAAAAACCAATTCAGAGCCAAAGCAAAAGAAACATAATGAAGAAGAAACCAAATTCAACAATGTAGCATTCTTGCTACTTCTCCAAATTATTCAAATCATACATATAAGGTGTCATAGATTGAGGATCAGACCAGAGGACATCAAAAGCCCATACAGAGCTGAGGTGAAGGAACTAAGGAAGCATAATCATGAAGCAACCAAATTCACAATTTAGTATCTTTTCACAACAAAAAGTATTGAAATATGAGTCTGTTGATCAAATATTTGATAGCTTCATAAGTCAATTTATACAAAGATCCAAATGATCAGAGGTGGCTTGCATTTTCACCATTTTCTAAGCAAACAAATACCATTAAAATTGAAATTGTAGCCCTTAGACGTTAACAAAAAAAATGAATTTAACTATAGGAAGCATGAAAGGGACATACGTACTCAGTAACGTTAAAGACATTATCCGATCCTCAAGTTCATCATAGAATTTAATTATATGTCTATGCCCAGACAGAGCTTTCAGCAATTTCACCTCTCGACAAACATCAAACATCTTCAATCGATAAAGTTGATGTCATCTGAAACACCATAAGCAATATATAAGCAACTATCTCCAAGTGAGAGACCGTGCTAGATTGCATTAGATTGAATAAAATCATTAAAAAAAATCAATTGAAGTAGTAGCAAAACTGACCTCAAGAGAATCCGGAGACACTTCGTGTGTAGCGTATCCCCACAATATTGGTATTTGAATCAGTTAAGCTTTTTGTATTGTCAATAGAATAAAGCCAGAATCCAAAAAAAATACAAGATCACATTTGATATGTTACAAATTCTATAACAAGAGCAATTTAAATATATTTTCTACCATACACTGAAGTGAATACAGACACTAGCATAGGCTTCAAACCTAAAACAGACATCGAGCCTCTCATCCTCACCAAGATCCTCCCTTCTTCCTTCCTACAGCTTTTGCTTCCAATAGAAAACCCTGTATGCAAATCAGATGTATCGAGATAGATACCAAACCAATTTGTTGCTTTGAACCCAAGCCTTCCTCTTCTGGTTTTCACACGATCAAAAACAGTTCCTTCTTCCAGACCCTTTTTTATTTTTCGTCTCTCCTTGTCTTCTTGTTCTTGCTCGAGATATTCTTGACTCTGTTCCCTCCAAAGGATTTTAGGGCAAGAATCACGTGAATGCTTTTTCTTCTCCTCCAAATCATCATGTGAATGAGAACTGTGGCCTGAGTTAGCCCCAATAAGTAACACACTCCACAAAGAACAAAATAGAGTGAAAGAGCGGAGCTGGGAGCCAAAGACACTGGCCTTTTCTACACCTGTATTCTGCTTCTGCCAAGAACTGGCTTTTAACCGGATTTTAACTGAGCAACATAAGATCAGTAGGTTCAATCTCCAGTCCGGACAAGTAGATTCGCAAGTTTTGAGTCCCCAGGAAGAGCTAACGTTGTTCTCCACCACAATAATTCCAGGCATCTTGTTCTGTTCTACAAAGCTTAACTCTGGAGCTGCTTGCCTGATCGATTTATGCATAAGAGAAGATCTCTGAGCAACAAAGTCTTTGTGGCTTGAAGAATCTGGGACATCGGAGGCTGCGTGAGTTAGAACCACAATAGCATTTTGCCATACTGATGAGCCCAGAGAACTGGTGATGATTCTAAGTAAATGGATGTCTGGATGCTCGTCTAGACGATCAATATAGAGGATGACATCAACTGGGAACGTTTTCATGCTCTTCTTTATTGACATGAGCACCTCCTGATTAAACCGTTCCTCAGTTGCAGATGACGTGAGACCTGGTGTGTCAAGTATTCTAACCAAGATTCCTCCTACATTCCCAACTACGTAATTTAAAGACTTTGTGGTAATACCAAATGCACCAACTGGAGATTTAGTCTCACCAAAGATAGAATTAACTGTTGCACTTTTCCCCACCCCAGTTTTCCCAATAACAAGGACGTTAATGGAGAAGTTGAGATCATCTGGACCCTCTCGTTCAGGCAGCATTATCTTTGTTCTGTCAGGCACGTAATCAAGTCCTAAGGATGCTTGATGTGCTCCACCAGATAGTCTCAACTTAGACACAACTGTGACAGCTGATTTGTCATTGTCACTACAAAGACCAATTATCCTCTGAAGCTTTTCTTTCAAGAGCTGAGTCTTCTCAACTCTTTCCTTCACTTTCTCACTTATCAGCTGCACAGAATGATCAGAGGATAATCCTTCAGAATAATTTTGGAAAGTGGATTCAGAGAGTTTTTCCCTAGCGTGAAATGTTTCTTCGTACTCGTCAATCTCCATAAAAGTGTGATTCTGAATCATCTGTGCCATCTGCGTCTCATTTTCCTTTATATCATCAGATATTACAGAAGAATTTTCAGGAATCGGTTTCTCCACACCTTTAACCAAAAGCAAACTATTTTCTTCTATGCCCACTGAGGTTAGATTTGGTTCAATATCAGACTGAAAATTAACCTGCGTATTAATCTGCTCTAAAATCGTCTCCCCATTTTTCACAATCTCTGTCTCGAAGGAACTTATTAAACTTGATGCCCTATCTTCAGATTCTTGTTCAACTTTTTGGTCAGAAGAACCACACCCACTTACAACGATATCTATTCCTCCAGTGACCCCAAGATTCTTCGACATTATAGAATCAAGAGTTGGAGGCGACTGAAAACTTTCAGAACTCATACCAATTTCAGGTTCACCCTCGCATTCAAGTTTTTCTAATTCTCTAACAGCACTGCAATCATTTTCACAGTGTTCTTTTGCCTCGCCTATCATATTTCCAGTGTCTTCATCCCCTGAGTCTCTGCTTCCTGATCCAATAGACCCCTCATCTGGTATCATCAATTCATCTGGTTCACAGGAAGTATCATCATCGATTCTGTTATTGCTTCCCCCTGGTTCAACAAGCTGGCCAAAAGTTCCATCTAATCTTCTATCCGTATCAACATCGTTTCCTTCAACTTCCACCAGAAACTCATTGCAACCTCCCAGCGCAACACCTAGACTAGTTTCAAAGGACAACAACCCATCGTCCGGAAATTTCTGTTGCACCATATTTTCCTCTGTGGAATAAGGTTCACCAGTAACAGAACCCGAGCACTCTGGTTTATCATTCATTCCTATTTCTCCTGATTCAACTGCATTATCTTCTACTCCTACATCACCTGGCATAATTAATGCGTCAAATTCATAAATGCTACCACCATCATCTTCCTTGTTGATGGTTCTTTGAGCATTCCCTTTCTCGATGAATTGCTTGAAATTTTGACCCAATCCCATACTCGCCACAACAAAGTTCCCTTCATTTTCCACCATAAAATCATTGCAACCTCCTGGTGGAACACTGAGAGCCGGTAGTTCAATCTTCTCAAAGGACATCAAACCATTATCTATTTTATCTGAAGATTTCATTTCCAACACATCTTCCTCTGTAGAAACGAATTTACCTATAAAAGAATCTGAACACTCTGGTTCATCAACCACTTCCTTATCTCCAAATTGCAATGCCCTATCTCCGACTTCAATTTCTTCATCTGAAGCCTTTGTTACACCCAACAACGCAGCCTTTTCTTCATCACTATCCAAAAATTCATCAAATTCATCATCATCCAAAGACAAAATAGCCCGAGGAATGACTACTTTTGCTTTCGTGCTAACTCTATCAGCTTCAATAACTTCACTTTCGCTAACTCCATCAATCACATCACTATTCTCACTCTCTCCCTCAAAAGAAGAGTAATTTACCGAAGTGTCATCGTCCATATCACCTGCAAATGGTCTATAAATCACACTCCCACCTGAAAAATCACTTCCATCTACCATTTCTCCACTTGGCTCTTCCCCTAGTAGACTATGAACCCTAACCCCACCCATAATATCATCATCTAACACAGTCCCATCTCCATCAGTCCCAGAATCAAGTCCATGACTGTAATTACTAGCTTCACTACTGGCTAAGTTATGTTCACCGCTTACAGAATCATCATCATCATCATCATCGTCTTCATCAATTGTAACAGGTGCACGAACTGGAACAGAACCAGCAGATGAAAACGAGCCAGAGAGACTACGCGTGAGAAGAAACGCATCAGCTCTCACCGCCCCAATCGCTCTTGCCGCGGAAATTAAAACGCGAGGCTTTTCAGAATCGACCGTTGCTGCAGCAAGAATTGAAACAATTCCAGGCTTCTCTGACTCCATTAAACCCAAAGCATCCAAGGAGATACAAAACAAAAAAAACAGAGGAACAACGATAAAAGAGGTATTTTGTAATTTTCTGTTTGTCTGATGAAGTTTTTTGGGTTTAATTAGGATTTATGTGAAGCTTTTGTGGCTATGCAAGTGATTGTGTGGAAGACGAAGGAACCACACAGAGAGAGTAAGTGATGATGCCCACAAAACAGGCGGCTTAATTTTGGGTCAATTTTGAAAGTTTCCAATTTAAAAATGGCATATAACGGAATATTTTAAAAGATTTGGGGTTCATCTGTTATTATTGTTTTATTATCAATGTGCCTTATAAGAAACTCTAGCTAATCATCGCCGTCGAAGCCAATAGCCATGGCGGCTCTCCGATACGCCTTCTTCTCATCTCCTTCGACCTTGCTTCCGTCGTACAACACCGGAACGAGAATCTCCTTGAAACTTATCCGATTTTCTTCAGTTTCAGTTTCACATTCGTCGAAGTCATTGAAAAGGAAAAATTACCTGCGACCCAAAATCCTTAGAACTCTAAATCCGAAGCCTGAAACCGTCTTAATCGGAATTGAAACGCCGGAAAATTCTCCTCCAAGTGACGTATTATCCAACCAGGTCGATGATGTAGAGGAGCTTCAGGTCTTAAGTAGCTCTGTTGTGTCGAACGAGGTGAATGGTTTGTTAAGTAAGCTTTCTCCGAAGTTAGTAGCCAAGTATGGATTGTATTTGATCGGAATATTCGCTTTTCAAACTGTTTGTACTGTTTTGTTTCTGGGAAACTCATCAAAATCCGAGAAAACGCCAGAAACTTCAAGTGATAGTCGTGTTTCATTGAGTGTAAATGGGAAAAACGGGGAAAGAGAGAGCAATATGGTTTTGCTAGAGGATCTTGAGATGAATGAGAAGATTGCAGAGATCAGAATGATGGCACGTGAAGCCCGTAAAAGTGAGCTAAAGAGTGAAGATTATGATGAAACTTTGAATCCTGGTGGAGGGATTGAAATTGAGAAAGAGATAGAAGCACGATTGTCTAATATGGAGAAACGATTGAATTCACAGAGAAAAGGTTTGGCGGGATTGCGTGTAGAACCGTTGGATGAATCTAGAAATGATGAGAAAAGTTTGATGTTTGAGAAGAAGTACAAGTTTAAAGCTGAGAAACCTCCCAAGGGTAATGTGGATGGCTTTGGTGGAAGTAAGGGTGACAATGAGCTTATGTCTGGGATTGAGAAGACATGGCAAAATGGGAGTGTTAGTGAATCACGAAATGGTGAGGAGAATCCTGAAGAACAACAAAATGAGCCAGGGAAGTCAAATTCCATGATGAGTTCTGGTAGGTTTTAGAAGAAGTGCATACTCCTGCAACAACATCTTGTTAAATACATTGATGAGTTGTGTTAATTTTCAAGAACTAATGGCGCTCTTAGGGATTTACTGAATCAATAGATATTGGATTGACTAGTAATGAATATGAAATTTAACAGACTGGAAAATTGGTTAGTAATTGATTTGAACTTCAAAGAAAGAAGTGTGAAGTTGATCTTGTGTAATATGACTATATAGAATATGCTAACTAGTCATGAATAAGAACTATCTTGCAATCCTCAGCTTATGTTAAAATTTTAGGTGCTGCTCAGGATTCTGAACAAAGACGACCATCAAACGAGGTTAAGAAGTCAAGAAAATCTGGAAATCGTGTAGGTGGAACACCAAATATGGAAGCTGGTTCTGGATTTGGAAGCACTTCATTGTCAGGGAAACATGGAGAAATCAGGAAAGGAAAACCGATGAGAAGAGAAAGGGAGAAACAATCTGAGAAAGAGAACAAAATGTGGTGGCTCAAGCTTCCCTATGTGCTGGTAGGTGGTATGTTATTAGCTTATGAGAGCATTGTTGTTGCCTGTTTTATAAATAATATTGGATTTTTGGTTTTAAAAGCTCTGTTTTACCAGATCTAATCACTAATTCACAACCAAGAACAAACTATTATGAGCCAGCACTAATGGTTTTCTCTTTTCTTCAGATAATTCTTATGCGGAGTAATATCGATCAAGAGATATCTGAGGGATATTTTACTCTGAGAACCGAATCAATGGAACAAAATGAGGACCAGGTTTCATATATGATTGCATTTGAGGATCAAAGTGATGCTAGAAACTTCTCTTATCTGCTTGAATCATTTTTTGAAGATTTGAATGATTTCACAGCCGATGTAGCTCCCGTATCAACCAAGGTTGACAGCTCATTCTTTTACTAACTTTAATCTTCTTTCTTCGTGTCCCTGCTGTGAAATTTTCATATTTAGGTGAAAAGTGTTCCTTAGACTCCTGAATTTCAAGAAAAATAGAGCTAAAGAGATTGAATTTTTTTTAATGTATTGTAGGATCTTCATGATGAAGTGAGTTCTGGTAGCAAGAATGTGATTGTTGTGAAGAAAAAGCAGCTTACGTTGTATGCTGGACAACCATTTGAAGATGTTGAGAGAGCTTTGCGAGCTCTGATTCAAGAACAATGACGAAACAGTAACAACATTATTTAGGAATGGAAAAAAAACTAGAGAGTCCAGAGATGATTGATGTTGATGACTGAGGCAGTAGCAACAAACAGGCCACAACCACGATTTTTCATGGAACTTGGTGAAAAGGAATGAGCTTCTAGTGTACTATGATAGGAAAATTAGAATTGAGACGACAGATCTAATTGGACTAGTGTATTCTTTTACGAGAATCTTCCTTGGAAAAAATAATTTTAAATTCTTAATCTAAGTATTTATTATATAAACCAATGAGCAGGCTTCTTCCATCTTTATTTGTCCATAATAAGGACATTTCTTGTCGAGAATGAGATTCTAGCAAGGTTACCTTTTTAAAGCATCTCCAGATTCAAATCGGTGTGTATTTACGTAGTCTTTTTCTGTCTCTGCACCAAAACTCATCTTCTTCTTGGTCACTAATACTCAACTACTTCAAGGGAAAAGAACTAATGGGTTTCTATGGATGCGAGACATGGAATCTCCCAAAAGTCTCCAGCTTCTTATATCCCACCCCATGTCATATATATGCCGGTAACTTATTTGCTAATTCATCTTCAACCAACTGGTTGGTTTTGATGGAAGGAGCTAGTTCTGCTTTCTTTGTGGGTAATCCAGTAAAAAGTTAGTTCTGAATATGGAAGGAGCTAGTTCTGCTTTCAACCAACGGGTTGGTTTTGATGTAAAAAGTATTTTGTAGGATCTCCATGACGAAGTGGGTTTTGGTAGCAAGAATGTGATTGTGGTGAAGAAGAGGCAGATCACGTTGTATGCTGGACAACCATTTGAAGATGTTGAAAGAGCTCTGAGAACTCTGATTCAAGCATGATGAAAAATCATCAACATTAGAAGAGTCCGTAGATGATCCATGAGCCTTTAGTGTATTATGGTATAAACATTGGAATTGAGAGGACAAGATCCAATAGGATTGGGAGAAACAGAAACATTTTTATTTTTTTTAGTGTAAAAACGTATTTTACATGAATAATAGAGAACGACAATTCTTCTTTAGAAAATTTATTGAGATGAAACAATCTTGATCTTGGCTTGTGCATTGAGTCCTGTTACATTCTCTTCACAAAACTTCTTCCAAGCTTCTTGTTTGTTTCCTTGGCTTTCCTCTTCTTCATTCCATGTAAATTTCTCATAAATTGAGTTCACCATACTCCTCGCAGCTTCTCTTGCTTCCGGCAACTTGTCACTCCACAAGTCCGCAGCCATTTGCGCAATTAGAACCATTCCAAACTCCTCCATTTCGTCTAGCTCCTGTTAACAAAAATACACAAAAAAAAATCAATAACAATTCAAGAACATGTTCAAGTACAAATTTTGAGGAAGTAAAGATACCATTTTAGATACGCAGTTGGAAGTAGACACAGCAGCTTTGGCCCTAACACGAGGGTTACTGTGACGGACATAAGTTTGGAGCTTAAACAAAAGAGGCAAGCAAGCAACCGAGTTAACCATCATGTTCAGTGTTTTGTCTGCTTCTTCACACACAAACTTCTTGTCTTGTGAAGCTTTCATTAGCAACTGCAACAGCTGTATATTTACCATCAAATACCAAATGTTAAACCTAATTTGTTACCAATCCATAGCCAATGAAAAGCTAAAATGACAGAAGAAGTCTATTTATATACCAGATCATTCATGGACTTCAAATGAGATTCTTCCAGTAACTTTTCTCCAAAAGCATTGAAAATATCAGAGCAAGTCATAATTGAAGTCTTGCACAATGCACTTCTAGGGTTCTTCATTGCCTTCACCATCACAACTATAAGCTTCTCTCTACACATTCAAATTGCCAACAACAAATTCATCAGCAACTCTATAAGCTTCAGTTTCTGGTAAAACAAAATAACTAAAGATACTCACAGAATTGGTAGCAACAGAGAAGAGTGATAAACTGCAAATCTCCTTGTGTTGTTCAGTGACTCACATACTTTAATCCAATCCTTTGATGCTAGTTCTTCTAGTAATATCTTCAAAACATTAATTAATGGGAAACAAAAAATCTAGATTAAATATATTAATCATTAAAAATTAAAACACACTACATATTTGTAGAATTAAGTGAGAATCTGACCTTAACAGAGGATTCAGGATCTGGAAATGGTTTGAGATCTTCAGAAGAAACATACTCGACGGTTGATTCAGGAACAGGTACAGGGTTGTTTTCGTCATTCAGACCAATCTCCAGTTGCTTTGTGAGTTTGGGAAGCTTCTTGGGTCGTTCCTGTGAGATTGGAAGAGCGTTTTCAATGTTCCTCAGCGCCATTGATTGAAGTATTGAGAAATCAAAGAGATTGAGAGAGTTTGGGCTTGAAAATTCTTTTGGGGAATAATCGATTGTGGGACTCAAGAGTTTAATATAAAGAGAAAATTTTGTTTTTTTAATATTCAAAAGGAGAAAAGCTGAAGATAAAGCTAGCCGTTAGGAAAGTTTTGGCTCCAACGGTCACAATCATCGGTTTGGTTTTGATCAATTAGATTCGGTTATGGAAGTTGGTCTTTATTTTCCAGTTTAGTAATCTCGGTACAGTAAAATAATTGCTTTGCATATTTTTGAAAACGACGCCGTTTGAGTCATCACTATTGCGCCACACGTGACTGGTAAGTGTGTGACTGTGTAAATGGAGAGAGAGCTTATTCATCATCATCTTCAATGGCTTCCCATTTCTCGTTCCTAATTTCCAAAATTGAAATTGAATCCATTAAACAACTCATTTGAAATCCGTCGTTGTTTTCATGGAACAAGAGTATCAGAACCCTAGAACATCAGTGTCCCACCACCACCACCAGCATCTTCATGTAACAAGGATGACGGTTCCTCCACCGACGTCTCCTCAGCCTTCGCTCCCGGTTCCTGAAAATGATCAGAGTACATCGGAGCTTCGTGCTCTTGATTGTAATCTCACTTCCTTATGCGATCATATTCAATCCGAAGGTTTCGGCACTGGTTCCTTTTCCGATGTTGTTGTCAAAGCCATGGGGTCAAGCTACAATCTCCATCGCCTGATTTTATCTCGTAGCTCCTACTTCAGGTATATGATCTGATTTAAAGGTGGTGATCAAAGAGATAGCTCCTACATTGATACGATTGAATTGTTAAATTGTTGAAGTTATCAAAATTGGTTCTATGGTATTATGTGGAGTAAAAGAGTGGATAGTTTTGATTTTGATATTCAGGTTTTGATTACAAAGTATGCAATTTTGCTTTAGGACTATGTTACAAGGTCCATGGAAAGAAGCAAGCTCTCCTGTTGTTAACTTGCTTGTTGATGATAAAAATGTTAATGGAGATGCAATTTCTGTTGCTTTGGCTTATCTCTACGGGCACCATCCTAAGCTTGATGATGACAATGCCTTTCGCGTTTTAGCTGCAGCTTCGTTTCTTGACCTCCAGGTATCTTAAATTCTTATTTATGATGGCCTTTTCTTTATCAAATGATTTTTTTTTTTTTTGGATCAGTTGTTCTAAAAACTAGGGGCTTTTCTTCCTACAGGATTTGTGTGCAATATGCACTGATTTTATTATTTCTGAGTTGAGGACTTCAAACTTCCTGGCATATCAGGTTTGAGAAATCTCAGTCATGTATATTTTTCAGTCGCCATGGTCTCCAGTGAATTTTGAGCTCATAGAGTATCTCCCACTTGTGAATCAGGTGTTTGCTGAGAGCCAAGACTATGGAATACATGGAGAACGTGTAAGGACTGCTTGCTGGGGTTATCTCTGTCAAAGTGGTGCTGTGGAACTGAGAGAGGTAGTAATGTATATGCTTTAGGCTGACGTTATGATTTTTATGTAGTTGGCATTGGTCTCAGTTCTTTCGGGTATCTATTCCAATTTCATTGCTAAAGTATTTGTATGTCCATCTGTTTACATGATGTATCTGGCTTCATTCTTCCGTCATATATGTCATTTTATCTAGAAAGCCTCTGATACTGAAATTAAACAGTGTTCAACCTAATTTTTAGTTTACACTAAATATTCTAGTTTTTTTCTGGCTTGCTGATTATTTAATCGTATTATATGGTTAGATGCTGCCAAAACTATCTGCACAGACTCTATGTGCATTGCTGACATCTGATGAACTATGGGTCCCTAGTGAAGAAAAACGGTATGAGGAATTGCATAGGCTTATTAAATTATGGTTTGAATCTGTATTTTCATTTACTAAGTTTTCTTAAACCATGTTTCCGTGTCAAAAAGGTTTCAACTGGCATTATACGCCTTCATAGAAAATGGTGCTCTTTCCAACTCAGAAAATTCCAATCAAGATTCCAAATTTGAGAGAGGGACAATCTTTCCTATTGATTCTGATATTACGAAGGGGGGAAATGTGATGGATGATATCTCTTTCAGGAATTTGGACTGTAAGTTAGGTCGTATAGATTTAGAAGATGACCTAAGGGATGTTCGTGATGACGTAATTGTTCCACTTGCAGAAAGTGTTATTGATTTCCAAAGAGGAGTTTCTGGTTCAAACCTTGTGTTTCAGCAATCTGCTAACTCACCGACAAGTTTTGGTCATACTTGCAGCAGTGTTGCTGATAAGACAGAAAGCAATGGGGTGGCAGTTGAAGGACCTTCTGAAGAAACATACCATTTGAGTAATGATAGTTGCTTATCAGGAGGAGACTCTAGAAATTCTCCTGCTTTAGGTTCTTCCTCTAATGATTTTTTGGTCAATGACTGGGGAACCTGTGGTGTTTCTGCTCTAACCTGGGGTGGACGGGTTGTGGGGACGAGGCAGGTTACTGGCTCTGTTAAAGGAAAATATGGATTTACTGAGGAAGAATACATCGCATTTGTGAACACTTTTGAAGGTGGTTCACTTCTGTATTGCAATATGTCTTTTGAAATACTTCTGAACGCAAGAAAAGAACTTGAAGAGTTGGGTTTCCCTTGTAAAGCCGTAAATGATGGCCTCTGGTTACAGGTTCGTTTTCCTTAAACTTGCTTGCTTTCTCATTCAGCCAGTTTTTGAAATGCAGGTATTACATGTTTGTTTGCATCAATGCATTCATGTCTTTCTGTTTGACTACTATCCAGATGCTTCTCAGTCAGAGGGTGCAGGAAGTTGCTGCCAACACATGCAAAAGATGTTGCCTTATCAGTGTTGCATGTGCGTGTAAACAGGGATTTGGGGTTTCACATGGTGCAACCTTCAACAACTATTATCGCCAAGACAATGTGCAGAACAATATGATGGGTGACATGGAAAATGTATATGAGAGGGAATCTTCTCAAGGCGAAGGAATAGGCATCTTTAAGCCTGTTAGGATCAGTGTCAGAGGACAACACATTGATGGACTTGCAGGCATTGGATGTGGAGCTACATTTGTGCCTTCTCCTGTTTTGGCGTCTACACCTTTTGTGTACTCTCGTGTCCCCATTAACAGAAATGTTCAGCAATCTATAGCTAGTGATGGTTCCGAAGCTAGAATTGACCAAAGTGGAGAAATTTCAAAAGACGGCTTGACAGCTCTGGTTGGGCTGAGCCAAGAGAGAAGCTGTGTTGGTAATAATCCTAGTGGAGATCAACCCGAAGGAGGTCGTGGCTGTGGAGCTACTGTTGGAATGTCGGGACCAAAGGAACCTTCAATAGGGACTGAGTGGGAGAATGCAAGCTGTACCATATCACTTGATACAAGGACACCTCTGTGTCACTTTCCTCCCTTTCGTTTTGGGTAATGTTTCCAGTCTTGATTACTTGTAACTAACTCTCTTGGTTAACTTTAGTGTGGCTCCTTGCCATGTCCTGTTTGTTAACTGTTCCTCTCATATATGTTTTTTTCATTGTCGGCAGAGTTGAATTTGAGGATGTCCATAGACTCGCTAATGGTCATGTAGAGCATTCTCCTGAGTTCTTTTACGCTGGTTCTTTGTGGAAGGTATAAAAAATTCATGACTCCGTCATCAAGCTTTCTCTTAGAGCTGACCTGGCTTTCTAGTGATGAAGTTTGTGTTTTGCTGAGACGTTTTAATACTGTATCCAGATTAGCATCCAGGCGTTCAATGATGAAGACCCTCAAGGACGCCGGACTATTGGTAATCCGAGTCAACAGAATGACAAAATCACATGTTTTCCTCACATTAGATTGGTGTGTCATACTTAACTTGATATTCCATATTTGCATTTCTGCAGGATTGTTTCTTCACCGTCGCAAAGCAGAGATAGTGGATTCAGCAAGGAAGGTTAGTTTTCTATGGTGTATCGTTATAATAGAGCTCTTAAAGTCACTCCAGCAGTCATGTCTCGTTAAATAACAACCTCTCTCCCTCACTCAGATCCATGTCTACATAGATCCTCGTGATAAAGTGACTGCACGTTACCAGGTATGTTACTAATATCTGTTTGCAAGTTGTCATTGATATTCATATACGATTGCATTTGTATGCGGAATGACAAAATCTTGGGTCTTGTTTTGATGCATCTAAGTCATAGTTGTTTCCTTATAAGATATATTCGTTTTGTTGTTCTTGTAGCTGATATGCCCGTCGAAAAGAGAAGTGATGATATTTGGAAGCTTTAAACAGAGAGGAACTCTTCTTCCTAAAGCTCCCAAAGGGTGGGGATGGCGCACAGCACTGCTCTTCGATGAACTCTCTGAACTTCTCCAAAACGGTGCTCTCAGAATCGCTGCCATGGTTCAGCTCGTCTAGTGGTATCTTAAACTCGACAACTGTATGTGAAAACTCGATAAAATCCAAATTTGGAATTTACTCACTTTATTATATTCTGATTCCTTAAACCGTGGTTGTGTTTGTGTAAATGAGTCAGAAATGATTTTGAGGGAAATATCAAGTTTTCAGAATAGCAATATATTCTACAAAGTTTGTTGCTTTGAGTTAGATCAGTATGGGCTCCCATAGATGCTTTCAACGGTCTAACTAGTCTACTTAGTACCGACTCTTCTCTCTTTTACTGTCTTGTTTTTGAGATTAGGCTATATAACTTATTATTAGGTTTCTAGAGCCAATTTTGATTTTTGAACTTGAGACAAGCTTCTCAAGACATAATATATTAAAGGGTCTTTTCCTAAAGAGTTTGTCCGGATTTTTCTCTTGCAAGAGCTAGAAACAAAACAGAAGAATTTATGTTTACCATTTTATGTATCTTTGATAAAATTATGTTAAGTTGTTAACTGATATTCTTCATTTGTAGTAACATTGACAAAAATTACCAAGTTCACCATACTTTTTAAAGTATCTATATAAATCTTAATTCTGTCTTGTTTAAACGACATAGTATTCTGCAGGGGGTTTTCATTTTTTGTCGTCAAAGGCCTCTGTACGGCGTTAAAAATCATAAACCGGACCTAGACCGATCGGTTTATGGTACACGAGTAAATCTAAAACCCCTATTAGTTTTTAATTTTATCATTGAAATCGAAAGAGGGTTTTTAAAGAAGGCATTAGAGAATATGGACATTTTATCACTTTTTACACTGCAAGTTGCAGTTTGGCATGAGACATGAGACAATAGGAGCAGGTGGTTTTGAAAGAGACATCTGTGTTAACTCTCCAACAGGAAGTGGAAAGACTCTCTCTTATGCTTTACCAATTGTGCAGATACTTTCATCTCTTCCTGTGAGATGCCTTCGTGCTTTAGTCGTATTTCCTACTCGTGATTTAGCCTTGCAGGTAGGTGGTTCCTCGTTCAAATAATTGCCCACTTATGCGCATTACTAAGCATTTGGTGTGCTGATGTCTTCCTTTTTATTTGATTTATTTGTAAGTTTAGGTTAAGGATGTGTTTGATGCTATAGCGCCAGCTGTGGGATTATCTGTTGGTTCAGCTGTGGGTCAATCTTCCATAGCTGGTGAAATCTCACAGCTTATCAAGACACCTAGACTTGATGCAGGAATATGCTATGATCCTGTGGATTTTTCCCAAAACCTTGAAAGTGCTGTAGACATATTAGTGTTCCTAAATATGTGAATCCCGCTAATATGTGTTCCTAATAAGTCTTTTCAACCCCAAGGTTTATCGAAGATAACATGAGCATTTCTCCTATTTTTTGGTTTAGTTCCTCATATCAGAGTTGTAGTAGTCTCTTCACGTGAACCAGCTTTGCATGCTGATACGAAAATGACATGTGGGAAAAGCTACAGAGTCTGCTTACCGAAAGTAAGTTGGAACGACAACGAATAGAGAGTTTAGATCCATGGTTTGGTCCACAAGCTGATACGCCTTCCATGTTTACAAGGCGATCACCACCAAATTTATAGGCAAATACGAGTTGATTATTTTTTTACAAAAATCTTATATTTCGTGAAACTACTAGGTTGGCCAATTTTTGTTTTTGTTTTTTTTTTTGTAAAGAACCAGTTTCATTTTGGTAATAAATAATATATTCATAGTTATCTTCTTTAGAATAATACGGTTTCATTCACCATCAAACAATTAAAAATGTTTTAATATTTGGAAATTAGTTTGTATCACCAAATTATTCATTTATACATGGCAAAATACAAGAGAGAGAAAAATAAACAATAAATGTATATGTATAATATTTAGATGTAGTGTATAACAAAAGAGAACAAATGTATATGTTTTTAGAATGCCTTTGATAATAATGTATATGTTTTTAGAATGCCTTTGATAATAATGTATATGTTCTAAAATGTGTACGAAATCAGGTAAAACTATTTTCGATGACATCACCCATTTAAAGGAGAAATTATGAAAAAAACAAAAATCAATTTATAAAAATAAAATTGATTTTAATAACTTTTAAAAAATTAGTAGTAAGGCGTGTACGTATAGATTAGGTGTGGACAAATTACCCGAGGTCTGAGATTCGATGTGAGATCAGTTCCGATCCGATCCGAAAAAAAGATATCTGAGGTGGTCAGATCCGGATCCGAATATTTTATTTTGAGATCCCGGATATAATCTGGATCCGTTTTTATGTATAATTTTTATTTAAAATATATGTATAACTTAAATATATATTATTTAATATATAGAAAATTATCTAAAATATATTATAAATAATTTTTACATAAAGTTTTAGATAATTTTAAAACTTTACAAAGTAAAAATGTTTTAAATTTTTTTTAAAATTATTTTAATGTTATTTTTAATTTACTTTTTATTTTTTATTTATTTATAATTTTATATTATTATTTTTAATAATTTTAGCTATTTCTAATGGATACATATCCACTCTATAATTTTTAGAATCTAACTCTGGATCTGATTTGGATACCATAAAAATCTTGGATATACTGTCCAGTGTTCACCCTATTATAGATAGATGTACTGTCCCCTCTTGGCGCATATTACTCTACTAACATATTTTTCCTTCTTTATTTCACTAATGGCAGTTTTAAATTTTAACTTTTAAAAATCAGGAATCGTCGAGGTTTAAAGAAAAAAAAAAAAAAAAAGCAAAGATGGAAAAACAAAAAAGAAACCTAATTTGATGATTTAGGTTGTATCTTCCACCTCTTATGGTTTCTTCATTTGCTTGACTTTTGAAATCTCTAGGGTTTTCTTGTAATGGGTGCTGTAGCTTTCAATCGTAAACGCAGCGAAGACTCCTTCAATTTCAATCAACTATCAACCGGAACGTTTCGAAATTCACCAAATTTTCAATCTTCCAAGAAACGCCGCAGATTCTTCTTCAGTATGTCTGATGATTCTGCTAAGCCAGCTTCATCTTCAAACCCTACAATCTCCAGGATCTCTAGGTATCCTGATGCCAAAGCTCCTCTTAGACGACAAATTCATGCTCCTAGCAGAGGCATTCTTCGATACGGATCAGCTCCTTCTTCGCTTCCTAAACCTAATCATTGCTACGACAAGGATGAGATTGCTTCTGGTAGTTTTTTCGCTCGTAAGTATGATGCTGCTATGAGAACAGCTTTGAATACTTTGAGATTTCATAAGAATGATAAAGAGGTTGTTGATTTGAGTGATGAGCTTGGAAAGGAAGCAGTTTCTGAAGATTCAAGTGTTGAAGAAATTGAAATTGTTGATTGTGATGAAGATGAGGTATTGGTAGATGAGAAGAAGAATTGTCAGCCTTCTTTTTCTACTTGTGATGTTATAAAAGGGAACGATTCGAGAGTTGATGATACTAGTGTGATGCTTGATTCGTTGTCCATAGATAGAGATGTGAATGATGCTTCTAGTCTTGAAGCATATAAAAAGCTTTTGGAAAGTGCAGAGAAGAGGAATTCTAAGTTGGAAGCTTTAGGTTTTGAGATTGTGTTGAATGAGAAGCGGTTGGAACATCTGCGTCTGTCTCGCCGCCCAAAGCCTGTAGAAAAGAGTGTTGAGGTGATTCAATTTATACTCTTCTTTCTCCAGTTGGGTATTAATTAATGCCACTGCTATATTTGGATTGATTCTCTATAATGGATATGATTTTTTTTGCCTACAGTTGTATAGTGTAGACTGGAAATAGTACAATGCTTGTTTGCTTCTACTTAAGCTGCAGTTATTACTTATTGCCACACAGACAGAGTTCTTCTACTTATGAGAATATTGCAGTCTTAGAGAGCTTGTTAGTGTTTTTTTTTGTCGTTGGAGAACTTACTCATGTTTTTGTTGTTAATTAACATTGTCGCTGTTTTTCTGTTGATCTAATGTAGGTGCCTTGTGAACCTTTTATACCTCTCACAGAGGATGAAGAAGCTGAAGTCTGCCGAGCCTTTTCTGGGAGAAATAGGTATGACTTTTTGTAGGCGGCTCTACAATATTGAGTGACTATTGAGTTTTGAGTCTAACAAAATGTGTCCCTCTTTTCAGAAGGAAGCTCTTGGCTACTCATGAAAATTCAAACATTGATATTACTGGAGAAGTTCTACAATGCCTTACACCAACTTCATGGCTGAATGACGAGGTACTATTTGTTTCTCATAATATCCCGTTTCTATTAAGAGATCTTAAAATATATCCTTCATGGTTTGTGTTCTGTTTTTTTTGTAGGTTATCAATGTCTATCTTGAATTACTCAAAGAAAGAGAAACTAGAGAGCCCAAAAAGTATTTAAAGTGTCATTTCTTCAATACCTTTTTCTACAAAAAGGTTTGTTTTCTTTTCTGGCTCGCATGATTTTTAAGAAAAAATGATCTTTTCGCCTCATGTTAGTTCATTTGTGTAGCTGCTACTTGCTTCCATAAAAATGATAAGCACTATTATTAAGAGATCTTTATGATAAGATCATCAATATATTTTGCCTCGTTTCTCCCCCATGGTACTCAGTTGTCTTTTGGCTTCTGTATCCCATGAATGGCAGTGAGTACTGAGTATCTAAGACAAGCTGTAGCCTTTTATATGTTGATGAATTTTCATGGACTTATGTTTCCTTCGCTCTAATTTTCTTTTCCTCAGCTGGTAAGCGAGTCTGGTTATAATTACAAAGCTGTCAGGAGATGGACTACGCAAAGAAAGTTGGGCTATGCTCTTATGGACTGTGATATGGTAATTTTTTAAAGAACCTGAACTTCGTAAGACTGTTTTTTTGTTAATATTTCAAATGTAGTCCAATATATTTATGTTAACCAGTCTTTGCCCTCTGCAGATATTTGTTCCCATCCACAGAGGTGTCCATTGGACCTTGGCAGTTATTAACAACAGGGATAGCAAATTCTTGTATCTTGATTCACTAAATGGAGTTGATCCTGTGATCTTGAATGCCCTGGTATTAATTACTTTATCCTTCTGGTCTTCTGAACATATCCCAGTTATATATACTTATCAGTATCAGGAAAATTATTTCTCATTTCACCTATATAATAGATGGTTCTGAAGCGAACGTCTGTCATAGTAGATGTTCGTTTGTCTTTATCATAAGAAACTAGTACTACCATATGCTTATTTAACTCACACCACACCATATGATACTATACCCCTGAACATTTTTGGAGATTCCAGAAGCTGTTACTGCTTTGTAATTGCGATACTACTGTGAAAATATTTAACCATATGTGGGAACTGATATTTGCTTCAGGCAAAATACTTGGGCGACGAAGCTAAAGAAAAAAGTGGAAAAAACATTGATGTTAGTTCGTGGGGTATGGAATTTGTTGAAGACCTTCCCCAACAACAGAATGGGTACGTATTTTTTCTTGAACTTGCTATGGTCATGATATTGTGAGAGGAACTATCTTGTGAGAAGACACTATAGAATCTGGGTTGAGATGGATAAGGAGATAACCTGTCTTCCGATGTGGAATATGGGGTTTTTGAAGTCAAGGATAGATATAGTTTGAGATTGAGTTACTTGATGTGAATTTTGATCATGGCAGAAACAAGCATATGACTGTTCACCGCAAAACGTATGATTTTCATAGTTGCCATAAAATCAGTTTTCTTCAGTCAAGGTGTGGTGATGAGTTACATAAGCATATTGTAGTACTAGTTTCTTCTGGTAATTTTAATCACTAAAAGCAAAACTTATAGCCAAAACCTAACTAATTAAACTAAATCCAGATTACGGTCTCTTTCAAAATGATATGTGCTTATTCGTTTCATCTAGATCTCTTAGTGTTTTAGCTTAGCGCTTTGCTAACTTTATCTTCTTTTCTTTGTTCCCAGGTATGATTGTGGAATGTTTATGCTAAAATACATAGATTTTTTCAGTAGAGGACTGGGGCTATGTTTCAACCAGGTAAGATTCCTAAATGCCTCTAGAAACTATAGTTGAGAGTAAAATTGGTTTGTCTGGAATCTATTATGAAATTAGGATATCTCCCAAGTAGTTTATATCGTCAGTATGTTCTATGATTTACCATAACAACCATGTTGTTGTGTCTTATAATATCACTTTGCTGCAGGAACACATGCCATACTTCCGGCTAAGAACGGCCAAGGAGATTCTGAGACTACGAGCTGACTGAAATTGCTTGGGCTATGTATTATTTTCAGCTTTGAGAAATCCTATTTTTGCTTTCCATTGTTGATTTTTTGAAACTTTAGATTCCAATCCTTTTAGGCATTGAAGCACGTAGCTTCAAAAGCAGAGGTAAAACACTGACCCCAAAGCTACTACATTGTATTTTCTTTTCTTTTTATATTGTAGATGAAGTGTTTTGCATCTCTCTTATGATTATGCTTAGCTGGGAGTCTTAACTGAATATAATAAATGATGAAAAAACCTTTGGATTCTGAACTTGGTTCAATATTTTCGTCTGTAATGAGTTAATCTTAATCACAATCAACTACAATTATAACCAGATAATGTGTTGAAAGCAAATGTTTTTGAATATACATCAAACGATCTACACAATTAACTCCAATACATATACGAATGTGTTACAAAATGTACAACAAAAAACTGCTTCAACTAGAGTTACTCATGACTTGCAGTAAGGAACTTCAAATTCACATTTCATTATAAATAAGTTGTAGAAGAAGACACTGAATACAAATGTTGACACGAACACAGAAAAATCAAAACCCAAAGTAAAATTGACACATAAAAAGCCCAATTCCCAAAACACGAGATGAAGGAAGATTTGTGTGTATTAGAATAAAAGATCACACCTGACTGAAGTCCAAACTAACTTCCACTGCCTTTTCTAGCGCGGAACTCTCTTCCGGCTAAGTATCTCTTGTTCTTTCAGACGGTGTTGGAACCGAGCAAGACGGGCTTGAAGGCTAACAAGTCCAGCGGCTTTACGGGACAACACAAAACTCAGTTGTGTAACATAGTTGTCAATCATGCTCCCTGGCCGATCCACTTCTGCTAGTAATTTCATTTCCTGATCAAATCCAAAAAATAAGGTTAAAACAATCACAAGACTCTAGCCAAATAGCAAGCAGGTAAATGACTTTACCTCACGAACAATCTCCATTGTATCCTCGATTTCTTTTCTGTGCGCTGTAATTAAGGCCTCTTCTTCCTGCCAGAGATTAAACCAAATATAAATATATCGCATTGCAGGTTTCTAAATATTGTTCGTAAGCAAAATTCCCTCAGGCTTGTAGCACAGTTTAGAAGCAGAGGGGTTAAAGGACTCTTTTACCTCAAGCAATGCATCAATATTTTCATCAAGAGAAGACTCCATTGGTTCATTTTGTTTTGAAGCAGTATCACTTGTGTTCTGACTGCTAGTAATATTATGATGTCTAGAGTTTGTCGTGGCAGAGGCATCAGACGCACTAATGGAATCTTTTTTTGACCAGTTTTGAGGTCTCTCTGGTTTTTCCTCCCGGGAAACTTTCCTACGAGGCGGTGATACCTTCTTCACTTTTTCTTCCTGATCGGAAGTATCTTGAGAATAAGAAGATGAGTGAATCCTTTGACTGGTGGAGCCGCCAAAAGAATTGCTTTTATCTGATCCTCTATCCATTGTTATCGATGGTATTCTGCTTTCCTCTCTTAAGTTCACCGGATAAGAAGATGGGTAATTTGTTGTCTGCTTAATATCGATACCCGAAGTAGAGTAGTTGTCTTTCTCTACCCTCCTCCCTGTCTCCTGTACATTAACTTCCTGTGGAGGCTCAAAGACATCTTCTGCATCATTTGAAGCAGGTTGAGAAGACGCCAAAGAAACATCTTTATTAGCCGGAGGCAACGAAATGGAAGTTTGATCTTTCTTGTTGTTTCCACTTTTAGATAGACTTTTAACCCTGTTTGAATTAGTAAATTACAGACATGGGTTACATAAATAAAACAGAGAATTAGTTTAAGAAAGGTATATGGCTCATCCAAACATACCGATCGGCATATCTTAATGTATTGAGGGTATGTTCACATGATCCTTCGTTTGGAGATATGCATGAAATCATCACAGTTCTTGAGTTTCCAACAAAAGAGTCGCGGAGCACTTCAGTTAGTTTGCTTCCACGGAAGGGAATATGTAGCTGGTCATTGTCCAGCGCACGGATACATTCTTTGAGAGCTAATAGACTCTTATTGATTTCTGCACCTTCAATCCTATAAAAAAAACCAGTGTCAAAAATGCAAACAGTTTATATCAAGTTATCAACAGTGGCAGTTCTGAAAGAAGCAGGTAGATTTTTTGTAAGACAATTTTATCCATGAAGCCAAACAATCACATTAAAAAAACAAAGATTCTACATAAATGAGGACGTCAATACTCAAATCTCCTTTGCCAGAGGACAGATATGACCTTACCTTGTCTGGCGGTCATTGTCTGTGGTGTCTGCACCTCTTTCACTGCCAGCAAGATCGATGAAAGAAATCTTCCCAACAACTTTCCCTCGTGATTCATTATTTTCATTATTGATTCGTCTAGTTTCTTTCACCTCCACATGCTTCTTGACAACAAGCTGCAAAATAGCATGTGATCTGGAAGATTCCTCATTGGCGCCAGTTGATCCTGTGCTTCTTGAAGCATTCCCTTTCTCAATAAAATCCTTAACAATTTGAACATCTGAGACTTCGTACTCTTGCAGGCCAACAATGCAAACTTGTTGTCTACCATCTTCTCGCATACAAAGCTTCCTGCTCGGCAAAAAGTCAACAACAGAATCAGTCAGCCAACATTACACATGCATTTGTAATACAGACAAATGATAACGGAAATTATGGAGACAGAAAAAAGAGTGGGAAGTGTATATACTAGAGAGACCAATGGCATACAAATGACAACAAAAAGTTAAAATGTGCCTGAATGAGGTTTTGTCCAGAGGCATTTTTCAAAAGCAAAAAGAAACAACGCATAACACCAAACATGACCTAAAAAGATATAAGAAGAGAAAAAGAAACACTAACTTCCTCTCAGAGAGTAGATCATACAGCTTCCCACCATATATCTCGAAATAACTGAGCCACAACTTAAGCCTCTGATCACGATATACTGGTTGATTCAACATCCTCATCAGATCTTGAACAGCCCGTATAGGCAGTGGTTTCATTGTGAATGTCTTACCACTACCTAATTAAAGCAGAACATTATCAGGGACAAGAAAGCATGAAGATAATCTTACAGAGTAAAGCTTTAGGAATAATAGAACTATTACAATAAGATTGGCCTTAAAAATAATTCCCGTGAACAGAAGTACCATTACGTACCTGTTTGACCATACGCAAAACAGGTGGCTTTGGTTCTCTGGAAAATGGTGGGAATAATGGGCTCAATAGTAGCCCGATACACCTGATCAAAGGAATAAACCAACAAACAACTTCAGAAACGGAGAGTAAAGCCACTCTAAAGTAGAACTCAAACTAGAAAAAAGTGTATGATAAGGATTATTGCACAATAAGTTCAAGTTAACAAAGTTGATTTATTTAAAAGAATATTCTATGTTATCTTGCATCTTGAAGTGTAATAAAGCCCTCACGATAGGACTGTCAGTCAACTGCACTTCATTATTGCTATTAAATTACCTCGTCATTTGAAACATGCTCATCCAGAACAGCATCAAAGCAAAACTCATGCCTCTCCATATACGCAGTCAAATCCACCTGCACCAACAAAGATTAAGTTTCAATCATTATCAGAAAGGAACTATAAAACGAAAAGGGCCAATGACCTTTATTCATCGTGAACTGAATCATGGATGTCATCCCTATCTTTAATGAAGCACACACACGAACCTTCAACTTGGTCTCATGAACAGTCAAAGAATTATCAGATACAGTCACAATATCGTCCTCCTTTCTCGCAGTTTCCTTTTTATTTAGAGGTCTCTTCCTTACCTGAGATAAATATATAAAAATGTGTAGTTCATCAATGACAATGACTACTGCTTTAAAATTTCAAATAAGCAATATAAAACCAGGTAACAGATCAAAAAAATGTCATACCACAACTTTAATTTTGGCTACATTGTTGTCTCTTCCATTACATTCTTTTTCATTCCTTGGAAATGAGCTTGAAGGTTCAGCATCTTGCTCTTGTCGCTGTTTCCGGTTAGCTGGCACATTAAAGTCTTCTTCAAATGCTTGATTGACACTAGGCATGAAAGGCGATGGCTCAAAGGGTTCAGAAATCATATGCTGCAACATGAATGAAATCTGGGTTTAAACAAGCAACAAGTTGATAACTATTACAATGAAATCATCATTGTTAAACAGCCTAACATGTAAGTAGCATTCCACCCAAAAAAAACCTTTGCAACAGACCACAGCCCAACTGGCACAATACCAAGTTCTTATAACTGCAATAGCTTCTATGATTTAAAGATTGATTGCACACTCACAATTGGAAAATTATGTTGACTAACAGCAGTATTCAGGTCTCAATATCAAAAGCTGCTAAGTCATATGTTTGAAAGATGATTGTACGGGGACCGAACAGATAGGTTCACCTCAGCATAAAAATTCGATATAAGATTGTAATGGGATGTTGACAAAATACAGTTTTAATAAACTGACATACAGCTGTACCATGTTGTACATAAACGGGCAGAAATAGGAATATTCTTTAATCTAATTTCCCCTGGCAAACATACCTCGGATAGCAGCTCTGTGTCATCCATTGCATGAAGATCTAGCAACCCAGCTCCAAAGTCACCTCTGAATTCGGGTGAATAAAAGCCATCCGAAGAGGGCAAAGCTGCTGATGTTTGACCAGTGGGTGTATATGGCTCAGAAGTCGATTCCCCGTTAAAATTAAGATTTCTCATTAATTTAAACAGTCTTTGCTTCTCTTCAGCAGTTTGTGCTCCATAACCCTAAGCAATACCACAGACATCATAAAGACATCAAATTTCTGTAGCACAGAAGCTTTCTAATTGAAAAGAAAATTTTATCAATTCACTAATCACATATTAAAAAATCCAACTGATTTGCTACAGAAAATTTAATATCCATGACATAGACACAATCCCACTTCAACACATCAGTAGCCTATACCAAAATATGTACCCAAAAATTGTCTATCCAATAATGATATATGCTGCACAGACATAATGAACTAAGAACTAAGCATAGTTAACAACAAACACAATGAAAAGGATGCAAGTAAATGTAAGAGTCTGAAGGAGTTAGCACCTGCATAAGAAGGTTCGGGTGATGACGCTGATCAATGCCAGTGGAAGCAACTGGAGACGCCAGATGCTGTAAACCAGTAGACTGGAGCCAGCGTGCCATAACAGCATCACCAGCCTCATTTGTAGGTCCTGCATTGTGCAAAGCCCCATCATACAGCGCCGTCGCAGCCGCAGCATTAGTTTGCTGCATCTGGCCGCCCATGTGGCGCTGTGATCTTCTTTGAGGCGCCAACTTGGAAGAATTGTATATAAAACTCTTCATCCAAACATAACCATATTCAAAAAATTATCAACCGGAGAATAAACAGAAATTAATTTCCAGCAATTACAAAAACTCACAATGAGGAAATAATTCGGATTCAACGCAGAACATGAAAGCAGCGATTACACCTTAAACTTTGTTTCAGTTTCTTCGAATCTGCAATTACAATGATGGATTATAACCTGAAAACTTGCAACAGAGAAGTGGAGCAAAGATCGATGAATCTCAGGAGGTACAGTACCTAACAAGGAATAAAAAACCAAATGGAGACGACGATAGAGATCTGTGATCTGAATTTTCTCGGTAAAATTTGGATCTGTACAAGGAAAAACCCTAAGCGACCTGTATTCGTTGGGTATGGAGAAAGCGAGGTGAATTTGTTTCAAATTTTCGTTGTCTATCTTGTAAGCGATGATGATGCTACGCAGAGAAAGACGAAGCGATTTGACAAAAAAAAAAGGCTTAACGAGAAAAAAAAATTATTATTAAAAATTCGAAATGTTATTACGATTTTTAAGTAGCAAATGAGAACCCCCTTAGTTCAAAAGAAATCATTGATTTGCCCAAGGTTCTATAAAGGGAATAATCTAACCCTTAGCAAGCTAGAATTGCCACGTGTATTCTCATATTATATGTAGATGTAGTGAAGACATTGACATGTACTGTACACCATGAAATTTGGGGTAAAATATAAAGTGATGAAATCTATGTAAACTGTTAGCTTCTTTTGCTAAGTGATATATATAAGTCTTGGTTGATGGTCAATATATCCATAACATAAGGTTATAAATTATTTATTTGTAAATTCGTTTAATGAGGAGTTGATATGTTGGTGTAGGTCAGATTCCCTAAAATGCAGAATTATTAGTCAATTGTGTTGGTCACATGGAGAATGTTTATTTTCGATTTATTTGAATATCCAAAAAAGGTATATATAAATTGCACTTTCTTGAAGGATTAGTGTAGACTATTTCATAGGCATGTGATCAATCCTTGAGAGCTTAACCGTTTTATGACATTATTATTATTATTATTTTATTTATTTTGTTAAAATAGTTACAATTCTTAAACCATCTTCATATTTTCGATTAAATTTTAAGATATTAGGTGTCTAAATGTTTTTGTAAATACATCATTGAACATTGTTTACTCATTAAAGATACTCGTTTTATTTTTCTTATTTTCTTTTAATTACTTTTAACTTTAAAGATAAACATGATAAGGGATGTGGGTACTTTTATTAATTATATTTGTTAAATAATTCAATTTTATGAGTTTTATGATTGCCACAACTTTGAACTCTTCTTTACTTATTAATCTTATTTTCGAATTGAAAATCTGTATATAGTTATACTGATTGAAACTTTAGATTCTATCTAATTTTATCCCAAAAGATTCTATTAACTAAGAAAACAAGGACCATATAGTTTTTACTTTTTGTTGCACAGCAGAAAAAACTTTGCATAAGGATGTTTAGTTTAGAAAGGCAAAAGAATGTTCTGAGGACATAGTTATGTTTACTTAAATAAGAAAATTATATGTTATAAGTTTCTGACTGATAATATCTGGCAAGAGCTGAATTATACTGTAACCAAGTATTAATGAGCTGATGTAACAAATATTTTGTTTGTACTCTAAACTTCACAATACAAAAATTTAAATTTTGCTAAAATTATTTTAATTGGAACTATAACATTTAAAACTTAGGTAAATACTGACGACCAAAAAAAACTTAGGGAAATACGATAAATTACTATTTAAATCCGTGTTTTCAGTTTTTAATTTATATGGTTGGATCGATTTGGTTTGTTGGGATTAAACTAAATAAATTTGAGAATTGGGCAAGCAAAATTTGTGGGGTTACGTACTTTTGAATCAAAAAAGTATTTGCTTGAGCCTAAAGCGTTTTGATAAATGATGAGAGGGATTTGAATTTGAAGTATGAACAGTTTGGAAAAAGTAATCAAAGCTCCATGTTTTTCTATTTTTTTCTTTCGTAATGAGAAGTGGGTCTCTTCTTTTATGCAGTGTCGCAAAAACCACCCATAATTTTTTGTCAAGCGTATTTTCTCTCACACAATACGCCAGCACTATCTAAATTTCGCTTTTGTCAATAATATGTAATTTTAGTTTGGTCACAAAGTAACTTGTAATGTATATCTCACTATAACAAGTAAGAAGCTTTCAATATTATTGTGTTATACTTCTATAATAGGATAAATCAACATAACTATATAAAAAAATCAGAAAAAATTTAAGCTGGGTTCAAGTCGGAGTATGTATTTAGGTTTCGACTTATATTCTTTCTAATTAGGTTTTTGGGGATTGTATCTAAAATAAAGTCATCCATCATAGTTACAACTTACACGAAATTTTAGACCAAAGTTCAAAACAGCAAGAAAGTTACACAAAAGTATAAAACCACTACCAAAAACAAACAAAAAATAGTATACACCATATTTTCTTTTGTTTAAGCATGCCATGATGCATTCACTTTTTTAATGTGGTAATTAAACACTAAAAATTGGGATGAGAACCTAATTTGTCTAGCTTATTATTTCATTTTCCACGTTTTTTATTATTTGATAACTGGTTTTATTTTCCAATACTAATGATGTTAATTAGGGTTGAAAACCCGCAAGTTACCCTAAACCCGTACTGTTATGGGGTGGATTAGGGTTCATGTTTTGATTGTCCAAAAATCGGACATTACCGGTTGACCCATCATGGTCTATGGTCTATGGTCTTTGATGGATAAATCTGCATGGTTTGTGGGTTGATCATCCGCGGACTGATGAAGTTATACGATGAAGACAAAAAGTAGTAGGAAATCCTTCTTCATATTGGTTTTATTTTAGAAATTTTGAAGAATACATTTTGTTTTCTTTTGTATTAATAAGTTGGGAACGTTGACAATGGTTAAATCAATTTTATATTTGAATCTTTGAAAATTTATTGATTTAGTTATGCATTTTATGATTTTTTGTTACTATTTTCTTTTTGATTTATGATAGATACAAGATGCATTTATTTTATTATCGATAAATTTATATCGTAAAACTTTAATATTTTAGTTATTAGTTTGATTTTAGATTCTGTGAACCAATCCGCTTAACCGCAGTTATAGTGCGGGACATATTAGAGTTATTAGTTTAGAATCTATGGGTTATAGCGGATCAGCCCGCTAAAAACCACAAATTAAATCAACTCGCAATGGGACGAGATAAACGGGACGAATTAACCCATTTTAACATCCCTATTTAATAGTGTTACATAATCCACAGTCAGAAATCATATATTTGTTTCTAAAATTTTATTAAAAATAGTTGATGAAAATTGACAAAAAAATGAGAAGACAGAGAAGAAGCAAAAGAGTTAAATGTGGAAAAGTCGAACATGTTACGTTTACTATTAGTTGAGACACCAAATAAGTACCAGCGAATATTGATTGCATACTCTTGTTGTACAATGTACACCCACTATATCCATTTATATAATTGCTATACATACATATGTGTTGACGGTTACATCACCATATATGATACAAATCTAATCATATGACACTAACCAAAAAACCAATACTCTATACAAATACAATCTGTACTTCTTTTTTTTTTTTAATCAACCAAGAAGGTGTACTTTATTGGGAGTGAATCGAAGTTAACCGAAGAAACCAAATTCACGAAAAGAAAAAAAAAACAAAGACATTGCAATTTAACATTTGCATGTTTCTTCGACACATTTACGATCGCGTGTTTTTTGGTTATTGAGCCTTAACCCATTGATCGGGAAATTAAACGAAGTGACGTGAAAGAGAGAGTGGGATCATTTATATGAAGCGTAGCGAGGGTTTACGATGGAGTCGAAACACACGAATAAAACTCCAAAATATTTTACTAATCAAGGGCTCAGCCTTTTTTCGAAATGTTAAATTTGCCACTAAACTTTTTCTTGTTCCACTTTTGAATTTTTGATTTTTGATACGGACGAACAGATCGCGGGAAATCCAAAACGTTTCGAATTTCATTACCTAAAATTCTGTGAATTTGAGTTCTTCTCAGTAGAGTCGCCATGGATGAAGAGCTTTTGCTTGCTAGAATCATCGCCGGAATTGGAGGAGGAGGAGGAGAAGAAGAATCTGACTACCAAGACCTCATCACGGATCTAAAGTCTCTGCTGGAAACAGACGACGATGATATTCTCAATCGATTCTACTGTAGTCTCTCTTCAATGGCTGCATCGTTTCTCCGCTGCATTTCCTCCGCCATGGATTTCCCGGTGGAATCTGGCCGTCTTGCTCTTTTAGCCTCCGACGCGTATCTCTCTCTGCTTCTTTCCACGAATTGTCCCGTATTCACTTTCTTCTCTCCGATTTCGTGTCTCTCTCTACTCGGTTCAATCCGCCGCTACCTCAAACGTCGCCACCGGGAAGATTTAGGAACGGCGGCTGGTCAAGGGAGTAGTAATTTGCAGCGGGAGAAAGGGAATAAGAAGAAGAGAGGACGCGGTAAGAGAAATTTAGGGTATGAAGATGAGGATGAGAAGGAAGAAGGTGGATTCGATTCGAAATTGCTATTTAGAGTTCTCGAACGCTTAGGCTTGGTTCTGAGTTTTGTTCACTTAGATAGATTTCCCGATAGCTTGAAATCTTTGGTACAAACTGTGAGTGAGATTCCTCTATTAGCGTTGGAATATTCAGGGTTTTTGAATTATGATCGATTGATGGAAATGTGTGGAAAGATTCTTGGTGGAGTGTTGAACTCTGACCATGGAGATATGGCACTCACTGCTGCTGAGATTTCAAAGTCTTTGACACCGTTGCTTCTTATGGGCAAACATCAAGCGAGAAGCTTTGCATTAAGTTTTGTGTCGAGGAGAATGATGGGTTTGGCTAAAGATAATTCTGAACTGAAAAAAGTTATTTCTAATTTGCCTAAGTTTCTGGTTCATAAGGCACCTGAGAAGGCTGAGCCTCGTGGATTCGCCGTGGAGGCGATATTGGAGATTGTAAAGGTAATGGAGGTTGACGAACAATCAGACTTTGTTGATTTTGTTATGAAGATGTGTCAAGGTAAATCTAATTTGAGGATATTAGCTGTTGATCTTATACCTCTATTGATAAGCTCATTAGGAAACCCCTTAGGAGTTGATAGTTCAGAGAATGGGTTGAAAGATTCGTGGGGGTTGGGTTGTCTTAATGCCTTACTCCAGCGATGTTCAGACACAAACGGTTTGATTAGAGCTCGAGCTTTGTCCAACTTGGCTCAAGTTGTGGGGTTCTTATCTGGTGATCATAGGAGTATGTCGATCCTGAAACAAGCCCTTGGGTTTAATAGTGAGATTTCAGAGGGAAAGGGTATAGTAACTGACCTTTTAAAGAAGAGATGTGTGGATGAGAAGGCGGCTGTAAGGAGAGCAGCTCTTGTTCTGGTGTCAAAATTGACATCCCTTATGGGTGGTTGCTTTGATGGTAGTATCTTAAAGACAATGGGTACTTCTTGTTCTGATCCACTCATTAGTATAAGAAAGGCTGCAATTTCAGCTCTGTCCGAGGTATGCTTTCTGTAACAGTGCTATCCTTCTCATTTACCTGGTGATACTATGTGTAGAATTACTGAGATTATATACGGGTGTGACTTGTCCTTTATTAGCTGACCAAATTTGCAAGCCAAAATTGTTCTAGATGAATGAATGTGCAATTTAGTCATTTGAGATAATGGGGAGAATACATAACAAATCTCCTTCCTTTGGTTAGTTCTAAAGTTCGATGATTGTTTATGCTTTAACTTATCCCTAAATATTGGTTACGCTTATGACTTGTTTTCATATTCCTCTGCTTCATATTTTTCTATGCTGATGCAAATTCATTGTTTTCTTCTGTTCACTGTAGGCGTTCAGAATATGTACAGATGAAATTGTGGCCACTGAGTGGTTACATTCTGTCCCTCGGATGATCATGGACAATGAAACTAGCATCCAAGAAGAATGCGAGAATATCTTTAATGAACTAGTCCTGGAGAGGATATCACGAGCAGGAAATGTGCTTTCTCCAGTCAGTGCTTCTCTCCCTAGCAACTGGAATTTTAGTTCAAAAGATCTAGACAGAGACATTGAAGCCTTGTTTCCAGAAGGAGTTTTGGTTCTCCTAAGGGAGCTTTGCAACAGCGAGATTTCTCCTTGGGTTAAGAAATTATGTGGAAGTTTGGGTAAGAAGAAGCGACTAAAACCAAGAGTTTCCCTTGCGCTGCAGAGTATCATAAAGGAATCTGAATCACTCTGGTTGAGTCGTTCAATGCCTATAAATAAATGGACAGCCCCTGCTGGTGCTTGGTTTCTTCTATCAGAGGTTTCAGTTTATCTTCCAAAGTCGGTCGAATGGGAATTTCTTCACCATCATTGGCAGTTGCTTGACAAGAATGATGTACAAGGTTTGTCAGAAACAAGTTTGTCCATTTTTATACATCACAACTAACTTGTTCATGTCTTTACTTGTTGCTATTGGTCATGTGGTTCTGGTTTAAATCTTAACTTATGTTTTGATAATGCTGCTATTTCTGAAGGGCTAGGAGAACAAGGTGATGAACATGGTGTAGAGTGTAATTCTTCTACATGGGCTGGCGATCGAGTTTGTCTTTTGCAAACAATCTCCAATGTTTCCCTTCAGCTGCCAGCAGAGCCTGCTGCAGATCTGGCTGACAATTTTTTGAAGAAAATCGAAAAGTTTAACCTGCATTCTGCTGAGGTAATGATAAATATTTCACCTGATATCTCCAATAGAAAGTCAAGTACTCTTGTTTTGAATCCGCAGAAAGTTACTGGTTTTTGTCTGAAAGGCAGTATTTTTTCTGATAGATTTATTTTGCTGGCACTTCTATGTAACTGGGACTTGGAACGCTTGAATTGAGATATCATTATTTACTGGTTTGAGAATGGAAAAAATTATGATGAATTGTTTTATTGTTCGTCTGTCTCCATGTTCTTAGTCAATGCCATTCAATGACAGGTTGATGCCCATGTGAAAGCATTAAAAACTTTGTGCAAAAAGAAAGCGTGCACCTCTGAGGAGTCTGATACGCTTGTCAAGAAATGGGTAGAACAAGTTTTAGCGAAGGCATCTAAGGTCACTGAAAAGTACATCAAGGGCGTCTCCAGTAATAATCATTCTTATGCTACACCCGCAACACTTGGAAATAGAAAAAGCAAGAGACTGGATTCTGTGTCCAAGAAGTTATCAAAAGTAATCACAGCAGTATATACCATTGGATCTTGTGTCATTATATATCCTCCGGCAGACACGACCAAAATTGTTCCATTGTTACATACTGTCATCACTTCAGAATATTCTGATTCAAAGCTGAAAAATAAACTGCCACAAGCTAATGTTTGCTTGAAGCAAAAAGCTCCTCCTCTCTATAGTCAGTCTTGGTTGACCATGGCGAAGATGTGTTTGGCTGATGGGAAGCTTGCGAAAAGATATATCCCTCTCTTTGCACAGGTCTATCAATTTGCTGTTTGCTGATTCCAATGTCCAGTTATCAAGTTGATTAGTTCTCAGAAGGAAAATTTTCGTCTCAGGAATTCATTAGATAGTAGTCTCCGGTGTCTCTGCAGTTTATTTTAACATATGTGAACTTGTTGATGCCTTACTCTTGCAGGAGCTTGAAAAGAGTGATTGTGCAGCCTTGCGTAACAATCTTGTAGTGGCGATGACAGACTTTTGTGTTCACTATACAGCCATGATTGAGTGGTAAACCATTCACAGAACATTAACATTTCATCCCTCTTTTCTCAAATGTTTAAAACACATAACTGTTACATAACAAACACTAATGGTTTGTTTAACCGTATAGTTACATACCGAAGATTACTCAACGTCTCCGGGATCCTTGTGAAGTTGTTAGAAGGCAGACCTTCATACTTCTCTCAAGGTTATTACAGGTATTGCTATTCTTCACAGGCTCTTTATCTTTTGTTGTTGAAAAATCTAGGCATGATGATGACTAAGCAGGCTTGTTATCTTGATCCAGAGAGACTACGTGAAGTGGAGAGGAGTCCTCTTCCTACGTTTCCTTCTATCTCTTGTGGATGAATCTGAAAAGATACGCCTACTTGCAGATTTTTTATTTGGAAGCATCCTTAAAGGTATGAACTCATATGAACAAACAATCATAAACTCTTACAGAGAGACATGATCTGTAGGATTTTGATTAGTTATTCCCCATCGTGCTTACAGTGAAGGCACCACTTCTAGCTTACAACAGTTTCGTGGAAGCTATTTATGTCTTAAACGACTGCCACGCCCACAATGGCCATAATAATCCGGTGTCTAAACAGTCAAGAACAAAGGAGCGAAGTTTTTCTATCAGGTACGTGCGTTATACATAACCTGGTTAATGCTATACAGTGTATACTCATATTTGGTGATTCTCTGTGGTTACATTTGTTCTTCAGAGGGAATGATGAAAGGGCTAGGTCTAAAAGAATGCACATCTACATCACCCTGCTTAAACAAATGGCTCCAGAACACCTTTTGGCTACATTCGCCAAGTTATGTGCAGAGGTCCTCGCAGCTGCTTCTGATGGAATGCTCAACATAGAAGATATCACTGGTCAGTCAGTTCTACAGGTAAATTTCCAAATGGCTCCAGAGCTGATTTTTCTTCTTGTGATCTTCTGAGTTCTTATGATTTTGTCTCTCTGTGTAGGATGCGTTTCAGATCTTGGCGTGCAAAGAAATCCGTTTGTCAGTTTCCAGAGGAGCATCGTCAGAGACAGCAGAAATGGAAGAAGAAGGTGGAGATTCCAATGCAGCAGCTGCGAAAGGAAGAGCAATAACGCAAGCCGTTAGAAAAGGTTTGATTCAGAACACGATACCGATCTTCATTGAGCTCAAGAGGCTATTGGAGAGCAAGAACAGTCCTCTCACAGGTTCACTCATGGACTGCCTCCGTGTCCTCCTCAAAGACTACAAAAACGAGATCGAAGAAATGCTCATTGCTGACAAACAGCTTCAGAAAGAGCTCATTTACGATATGCAGAAGCACGAGGCTGCAAAGGCAAGGTCCATGGCTAACCAAGGATTTGCCTGCGGGACAAGTCATAGAAGTGGTGAACCAGAACCAGCAGCAGCAGCAGCAAGAGAGGAGAATGTTAGGGATTCAGGATTGGAATCGAGAGTAGTTTCTGCAGCTGCTGATGCGAGGGCAGCTAAAGCGGCTAGGTCTGTGTTGAGAGAAGTGAACGGTGGAGCTGCAACGCCGCCTCTGAGTGCAATGAGCGTTCCGAAGCTAAGGTCAAGCCGTGGAGGTAGCCAGAGTGGTCGACCATCGGCTGATGTGTTGGAGTCTCTAAGAAGAAGACCATCTTTCATGTCTGATGATGAGAATTGAATGAGACTCTAGAAATAGCTTTTGCTGTAATTAACTGTGCTTTAAATCGAATGTAAGAATTGACGAAAAAAATCGAATGTAAGAACTTAATGATATGGTAGTTAGAACTTAGTAGTACTGTAGTACTAATAACGGGATTAGAAGAAAAAAAAATTGTACTATTATTTTGGTCAAACATTTATTATTTATAATATTGTTCCCCTATTTTTGGCTATTTCCAATAAAGTAAGTGAAAATATAGTTTCCGGCGCAATAAATCGTGAAACTGTTAATTTGCACTTCAGTCTCTTACTCTATCTGCAAACCCTAAACGAAGAACGATGCCGGCTCCGACGCCGGAGATTGAACCCATCGAGCCACAGTCGCTGAAAAAGCTTAGTCTCAAATCACTTAAACGAGCCCTTGATCTTTTCTCTCCCGTCCATGGCCAATTCGCTACTCCTGACCCTGAAGCGTTAGTCTTCTACGATCCCCAATTATTTATTCCAATATTTCTTTTTGAAAAACATTACTAGAGATCTTCGTTGTTTTTTTTTTCAGCAAGAAGATTCGTCTCAGCCATAAGGTAAAAATAAGTTTCTTCGCTTTGTTAAATCGTTCTTTATGTTTCGATTTTTCGCTTTTATGTCTATTGATTGAATTTCATTGTTTAAAGCTTCAAACTTCGGGTTTATAAGGTTTCCAAATTTTTCACATTTTATATGATTCTACTACCAATGATGGTTTAGTTTGCAAGTTTCTTATCCATTCGCTATAATCATCAAAACTGATTAAGGTGTTTGATTTTCATAAACTCTGTGTTTCATTGTGTGATTTGAGAGTTTTCTTGTACAGCTGAAAGCAGCATTTGGAGGTGTAGAATCTGTGAGTCAACCTCCGCGTCAGCCTGACCGCCGCAATGAACAAGCAGGGCCCTCAAATGCTCTTGCCCTCCCAGGTGTTTTTCATATCTCCTGTTTTACTGGTGTTGGTTACTGATTTTAACTGGTTTAGAATCTCTTTTAACCATTGCAATCTTGATTGTATTGGCTGAGCTAAAATCTTCTGCTCAATGAGTTCTGTAGGTCCTGAAGGGTCCAAGAGTATACAAAAGGGTGTGACGGAGAATGCTCTTGTTGTCGGTCCAACTTTACAGCCTAAAGCCTTGTAAGTATTACCTTCTACCGTTTGTTCGATTCATCTGAACGCTCATTGATATTCTACTGAATCGCGAGGGTGCTCATTGAAAAAATTTGGTTCTCAAATTGAAGGAACAATATCGGTCCCTCAGGCAAAAGCACCACCATTATACCTGCAAATGGATCCTCATATCAAAGGTATTCATCCTTATCTAGCTTTTCTTCTTCGTCTGGACTGCAATACATTAATGGCATCCCGAGCTGATTTAAGACTTTAGGTAGTTCACGGGCATGCAAATTAGACTTCCCCCAACCTGAAAATCTTTTAGTTTATACCTATACGGTAGTTTCTAATTCTGATTCCTTCTTTGTTGTTGTGTGTGTCTCTGTGTAATACAGAAATCTATCTACTGCTGCATTAATGGAAAGAATACCGAGCAGATGGCCTCGCCCAGAGTGGCATGCACCATGGAAGAATTACAGGGTAAGATCGGTGGCACAGCACTGTTGCTGCATTACACTGATTTTGGCCTTCTGTTGGTCTCCAGAAGGCTCTCTCTGTTTATTTGAGGAGTTTCTTGACTTTAGATTAATTATTCTTTTCACAGGTCATTCAGGGGCACTTGGGTTGGGTCAGATCTGTTGCGTTTGACCCGAGTAATGAATGGTTTTGTACCGGTTCAGCTGATCGTACCATCAAGGTAACAGAGATTCTTATTTTTCAATATTCCAAATCTGGTTTCTTGGTATACGTATAGCTCATGATACAATAATTCCATTTTATGGGTAGTTACTGGAACTTATGTTGCACTTTAGTGCGTTGCCAAATAAACACAACTTTAGAGCCTGTAGGAGCAGTCCTTAATGTAGTGCACTTTCTGAATTGCTTGCATGTGTTATATTTACTAGATATGGGATGTAGCAACTGGAGTTCTAAAGCTAACACTTACTGGGCATATCGAGCAAGTACGAGGTTAGCCTCCTAAATTTCTTCAAGTTTATCTGCTAGACGACTCAATAATTAACACTCGCAGAACTAGTTACAAGTTTGGTCTTTTGTTTTTCTCTTCGAATTTTGTTACAGGCCTTGCTGTAAGCAATCGACATACTTATATGTTCTCTGCTGGTGATGACAAGCAAGTCAAATGCTGGGACCTTGAGCAGAATAAGGTTACAACTCTATTCTCTTCCTTATCTAAATTTCTTGTAGCTAATGCTCCTGGAATTTTCGTTTATAGGTTATCCGATCTTATCATGGTCACTTGAGTGGTGTCTATTGCTTAGCTCTTCACCCAACTTTGGACGTTTTACTAACCGGAGGGCGAGACTCTGTCTGCAGGGTAAGAAAATTACTATATTTCTATATCATTTGTCTATTAGCGTATGTATCTTTCTACTCTTTTGATACTTACAGCTTTGCTGAATTAGTAGTAAAATTATCTATGTTTCCTTATTTGCAGGTATGGGATATTCGTACCAAGATGCAAATTTTTGCGCTCTCAGGACATGACAACACCGTTTGTTCTGTTTTTACTCGTCCAACAGTATGTTTCTTTTCATATGGACTTGTTATAGTTTTTGGATTTCTTTCAGAATCTTTTTATTATATTAACTGGAACTCATTTTGATCTGTGATATTGCAGGACCCACAAGTTGTCACCGGATCTCATGACACAACCATTAAATTTTGGGACCTTCGATATGGTATATCTTACCATTCTAAGTTCTAACTATTGTTTTTACTTGAAATCCATATTTTTCTCGGTCCCCTGCTTATTGGATTATCAGTTGCTGCAAGTATATGGTTTCGTGTGAATATGGCTGGATAATTATATGCAGGCAAAACGATGACAACGCTTACACATCATAAGAAGTCTGTCCGAGCAATGACACTCCATCCGAAAGAGTATGTGCAGTCGCTGCATCCACTTTTTCTTTCCAACGGCTTAATCTTCAAGATGTTGCTCTTTTCCCTATGTTATCTTATTGTGTTTCATTTTAGGAATGCCTTTGCTTCTGCATCAGCTGACAATACCAAAAAATTTAGCCTCCCAAAGGGAGAGTTTTGCCACAACATGCTGTAAGTCTCTTGTAGATAGATATGTATATTATATAACCTATTATTTTACATCTTTCATGTTTTTGAAATAAGAGTTTTCGTTACAAAAATTAAACAGTTCTAAATTTTGATGTGTTTTTAATGCTCTCTGACTCTCTGCCTCTCCATGGAACAGTTCTCAGCAGAAAACCATAATTAACGCAATGGCTGTGAACGAGGATGGTGTAATGGTCACTGGAGGTTATAAATTAATTTCTGAATCGTTTTTTGTGATATTTTTTCTTTGATAGTAAGGGATGAGACTTTGATTACTTACTTTCATTATCATTTTCAACTAACATTGATTCTGTATATGTACGAATTAAGGTGATAACGGAAGTATATGGTTCTGGGACTGGAAGAGTGGACACAGTTTCCAACAGTCGGAAACTATTGTACAGCCCGGTACGTACATTCATAGCTTGTTTCATGTTCCTTCACTCTTGATCTGCTTGTAATGGTAAGACGTAGAAGTCCTGGTATGTTCGTTTAATGTATTCAAGTTTGAATCTTGGTGAAGACCCTACTGTTAGAAGTGTACGATTGAGCTGTAGGGAACCAAGAAAGTTTTCAAGAAGTTGGTTTAGGGTTGATGTAAATGCTTCTATGGTTCAAAAAAAACAACAGTAATGGGCCTTAATATAATGTTACTGTGTGCATATATATGGCAGGTTCACTGGAGAGTGAAGCGGGTATCTATGCGGCGTGCTATGATCATACAGGTTCAAGATTGGTGACATGTGAGGCCGACAAGACGATAAAGATGTGGAAAGAAGATGAGAATGCAACTCCAGAGACTCACCCTATCAATTTCAAGCCACCAAAGGAGATTAGGCGCTTCTAAAAACCTTGTATTTGTTTCTCATAGCTCCTTCTCTTTTTGTTAAGAGTTTCTCATTGCTCTTTAATCTTCATGATTATGTGTTCTGGATCAACTTGTACTATTGTGTTTAAGGCATTTGTAATTTATTCGGTTAACAATAATACATCATGTACTTTTTATGTTGAGAATTCATTTTTGCTCTTATGAGATTGATCCAGCGGAGTTTAGGGAGATGCTTTTAAAAAACAAAGCTAAGCCTTAATGAGGATTTTGATTGGTTGATTTCACAGAAGGATGTAGTAGGCGATTATTATGGTCCGGTTTGTTATGTTTTGTTTTATGATTATATCTACATGTTTGAGATTATGTGAAAGTAAGGTTGATTGTATTGAGTTATTAACTAGTTAAATAATATATTTTATATTTACATATTTAGATCTAGTGAACAAAACGTTTTTTTAGTATTTTGTTTATTTGATCTAAAGTTAATTCTATTATCGAGATAAATACTAATATTTGTAATTATTTGATTAAATTTAAAGTATAATACAAAGATTGTGAAAATTTTGTTTGAAAAAGAGCTGCAAGCAATATTTTTGGAAGATGATGAACCATGACCTTTTCTAATGAATCAAATTAGTGTGCTAAATCAAAAAGGGTGCATTGAGTGTAGTGGAATGCATTTCAACCCAAATTGCCAAAAGATGCTTAAAATTATTTTGGATATGTTTTACATCTAGAGATTATATGATAAGACTACAAGTTTGGTTATTTTAAATGTGGCTGTCTCGACATAGTTAACACGTTATTTTTGCCAGCTATTATCTGATTTACACGTAAAGAAAATGCATTACAATAAGGGATAGCTAGTGTAATAATTTCCCTTGATATATATGACACCACTCCCAAAATATGTAACATCTTCAAACTAATCTAGTTTTTGTTCAGAAATTAATATAAAAAATCGCACACAACGATAATGGAAAAATGTTGTTGTAAATTTTTATAAAAGGGAGAAAATGAGGTTTAAGAGAGGAGAGGGACACGCGATGGTGATGCGAGGCCTTTCTCTTCATCTTGACCAATCTCACTTAAGCTGTTGCTTAAACCGACCGGTTTGGTATTTCTATACATTCCATAAAGTATGAGTTGCATTGTCCCAAACACAAACCCCACTCCATTTGGCACCTACTCAATTTAACCACGAAAATTAATTAATTAATTAATTAATTAATTAGTCCCAAATATGGTATTCTCAACTCATAACTTAAATTCAACGCCTATCCGAAATCTCAAGAAGACACGTTTGCAAATGTCCCCATAAAACAGGAATTGTTACTTTTCTAGACCAGACACATAACAAAAAGGGCCATTGCTTTAAAATTCGCCAAAAGAAAATCATTTGTTTAAGACTTGGAGTCCACAATTTAAAAAAAAAAAAATCCTTTTGCATCAAATCGAGATTTTATTTTAGAAGTTTTATCTTATAAAATATGTGGCATGACAACTCCACGAACGGAATCAAATAGGGTTTCAGGAAAACGACAAAATATTCTGGGGCTATTATTGGAATATCGAAGAGTCATGGGGTCAAGTAGCTTTCCTATATTTGTATGTATTTCCTGTTTTGTCCTTTGCATAATTATATGTCCGAAGCCAAAGACTACAAAACGTAGGAGAATATAGGCGTAGAACAGTAAAATAAAAATGATACTTACGAGTAGAAAAACGTCGTGTTGGAGTGAAGCGTAGACTCCCCAAATCGCGCCGTTTAAGAAGAGGAAAAACGACAACCAAAATGGCATGTATTTCACGCTCTTTGTTGCCACTACGGTTTTCTGAAATTAATTTAAAGCAACAATTAGAATATTATATTTCATTATAAATACGGTGATAAGATCAACAAATTATTTTATATTTTTTTGAGAAAATAAACTCAAAAATCATTATTAGCTGGAAATAAATAAATAAATAAACGTGTGGGGGTACATTACATATCACATACCTATCTACAGAAGATGACAATGGTGTCATTCTTTTTAATAACAATTGTGACGTTTATTATGTGAAAAAAAAAATCTTACGACGTAGAAGTTTATATAATTGATATGTGACTGCGATATTTTCAAAGACGTGCTTAAAAATGACATATGGTGGTTGGTTCATGATATAATGATTGGTTGATTCCATGTTTGAATGATACTTAACTTTATTTCTCAATTCACTAAATGAACAACTAGCTACCACTAAAAATAACCAGATACCTTATTTCTGAAAGAAAGAAAAAATATTATTGTAAACGATATACGAAAACCACCAACTAAAATACAAATCGCTAATTAGAATACAAAACTTTTTGATAATCATTATGTTTGTATACAAAATTTCGTATTCAGACCAGGTAGGTCAATTAAATTATGGACGGCTAAGCTTTTTATTTGGAATATACTCAATTTCATAAAGGATCAAAGTGGGTATGAACAATGTCAGGAAACTAGCCTACTGAAAACAACTTGAAGATAAACAAATGCTTAATTCTGCTAATTAAAAGAAATTTCTGATATTGGCAGATAGTTAAATTTTGAGAAATGGTCATATTATATATATATAAAGAACAATATGATATTCATATCTATTTCAAAACGTGGGTTATATAAAATACGTATACTTAATGTAATATAAAGTTTTGACAGATGAGTGAAATTAAGAATTGACTTATAACCGTTTGACAAAAAAAAGTAAGAAAAAAAGAATGGACTTACCATAGCAGAAAGAGGAGAACCATACATGATCATGTTGAGACCAGCACAAATGAAACCCATTGATTGAGAACGCATTTTCTCACCTTCAAACGCATTTCTAGTGGCCGCAATTGCTGCGATTGGGAAAACCACGTTCAAAACCGCAACTACTACGATTGTATTCATCTGTAAAAGAAAAAAGACACACACACACACATTAATTAACATATATGAAAGTCCAATTATATGAACCAAACACTTAGTAAATGTAAAAATACATTAGAAATTCTACTTTACAAGTCATCCTTGTATTATCTTATTACAAGTGGATCTCATATATTTTCATCAACGTGACTTTAGGATATAAAAAAATCAGATATATATTCAGATCCAAATCTGAATAATGGCATGGAACATTAACCAGCTAGCCTATCATATAAGAAACACTGAAGATCACATAATTATATGTGTATATATAGAAAAAAAAAACTAAAATAAAACCTTGAGATGTCGAGGGGCATAAAAGAGAAAAAGTGAAACATAGATGATTTCAACGAAAGCACCAAAGCCATTGACGGTGGAAACCAGATATTCTCCGGGAGTAACGATGCCGTAATATGTCCATAGTGACGAACTTAATAACGTGCAAATATACGGCAAGCTTCTATACTCCTCCGTCGATCTTCGCTTCACTATTTTCCAAAATGTTTCCCTGATTTATAATATGGACAGATATTGGATCAATAGTCTAAATAAAAACTATATATTATATACATTTTAGAGAGAGAGAGAGAGAGGGAGCTAACACTGGTGAGAGGAAGACGAGTACAGATATTACATTTCCTGCGTCAAACGCAAGTTAAGAAAAATTGTAAAGTATGGTTCTATAGTATATATATATATACATATATATTCCGACACATATGTATATATGTGTTACATATTCGATGAGCAAAAGTGCCAAGATGTTACCTATGACTCCAATGTAGAAACTTGGCTCTGCCATTTTTAGAGAAAGAGTATGAGAGAGAGAGAGAGAAAGAGTGAAGGGGAAGATGATGCTTCTTATCATTGGGGGGGAACGTGACTTTTATTTTTATATTGGTTTCTGTTTTTACCTTCAAACTGAAATAGTTGTCTTCTAATCATTAAACCATTAATGCAGTACATATATATTTAATATGATAATCTGATAAGTAAGTTTGTAATTGTATTATAACATTAATCCTATATATATGTAATTGTTAAGTATAAATTTGAAAGTGATAAAACATTAAACAGCTGTACCCAACAATTTTTCTAAAAAAAATCTTAATCAGTAGGCCTAAACCATCATACTTATTATATATACGAGTGACTAGTATAATTAAGGTTAAGGCTATATAAAAAACGAATGTGTTTTACTATTTTCTCTTCGTATATAGAAAATTAGAAATGGACATTAGACCCTTTTGTTAATTAAACTAACACATGTTCTATGTGGTGGCTATTGGCTGAGGCAAAAGTCGTGCGTGCCGACAGACTACTCTTTTTATTTCAGATTGAACAACTTCTTTCTATGCTAGTTCTTTATGTTTCTGTCCAAAGACGAATTCAAGGTTTCTTTAAAAAATATATATTATTAAATAAATTAAAGCTAAATTTTCATAAGTAACTAATCAAACCGAAGCAATTTTTGTGGTATAGTAAGTGGTATCTCTCGTTCAGATATTCCACTTGAGACGTCAAGTCTTCGATCGACCCCAACCCTCTATGACGTTGATGTCACTTTCAAGACATATACAAGTGTCTAGAAATGTGATAAATAATGCAATATATACACACAATTTTGTATGTATATATACGGATCGACGAGAAAGATTAATGATTTCACCGTCGAGGACCCATAGATTGGTGGCTAGGCTATTGCTCAACCCCACTTTTAATCATTGAAGTTAAAAATCACGAATATTCACGAAAAATCTTACCAATTTTTTTTTACGAAAATTAAAAACTGCTCAAAATTATAATATGAAGTGACACATATTTACTTATTATAATCATAAAAGAATACTATCTGACTGTCTGTTTCATCAAAGTAGTTTTTATAAAATGCCTAAAATTTGTAAATATCAATTAATTTATTTTTATAATTATTTCAAATTTTGCTGTTAACTTGAAGAGAAAAACAAATGACCATTCCACATTTATTTACTTCTTAAGTTTGTTAATTTTGTTTGTAGTCTATTACATCATTATTATGAGAAATAATTTAGATAATCATATTATGATCCATTTATAACCCTAAATTAGTAATTATTTATTAAAAAGATGATCTCTTAATATTATTTTCTAAAAATGGTTTATCAGATGGAATAATATTAATGGGCCTTAGGCCCTTAGGTAATGGACATTTAATTTCAAGCAATTAGAAAACGACGCCGTATAATCAGAATCTGACTATAAGACGAAAAATCCAACAGACTCTTTTACTAAATTACTGTGACTAGTGAGTATCGTATTCTATTCGTACCTCACTCCTCTCCGTGTTTTGCGCTTTTTCTCCATCTTCTCACTTCTCAGCTTATTTTTTCAGCAAATCTGATTTCAAAATTTTCACCGAACGAATTGGAAAAAAAATGAGTGATGGGAGGAGGAAGAAGAGCGTTAACGGAGGTGCACCGGCGCAAACTATCCCCGATGATCGGAGATCTAGTCTTCCGGAACTTGAAGCTTCTCCACCGGTTGGGAAACGAGCTGTTATCAAGAGTGCTGATATGAAAGAGGATATGCAGAAAGAGGCTATCGATATCGCTATCTTCGTTAGTTTCTCTTGTATTTGTTGTGTACATTCTTCGGATTTAGAGATTTCTTAGTTTGTTGTTGAGTTTAGGGTATGAGTGATTCTGATTGTGCCTGAGATTTTTGTTTTCCGGAATTTACTTAATGATTTATCTGTAGAGTATGATTTGATCTTAATGTGCTCAAACTTAGCTTTGGGAATCTAGTTTTTGGTTATATGAAGGTTATTGTGTACGGAACTGGATTCGATCTCTGATTGTACGATGTTTATGAGTCTGTTGAAGTATCTCTGAAGTGATTATGAGCTAAATAAGGATTTTACATATGGGATTTTATGATTTTGTAGGCATTTGAGAAGTACAGTGTGGAGAAGGATATAGCTGAGAATATAAAGAAGGAGTTTGACAAGAAACATGGTGCTACTTGGCATTGCATTGTTGGCCGCAACTTTGGTTAGTCTTACCTCTTCACTTTATTTCTCCTTATGGTCGCATTTTTTGTTTGAATCAAAGTGCTTAGTTAAGTGGATAGTGATTTCTTATTAGCTTAATCGTGTTCTGAATGCATTTTCCTCTTTGTCTCATTTGGTTACTTACGTTCCAAACTGTAAATAAATTGAGATCTCGTTACCAACCCAACTTGGTATTAATCCTCTGAAGCAACTTTGTTAGTCTGCAATAGGAAATGCTAATCTAGATCGTACAGCTTAGCTAACTTTATTGCGATACATTTTAACCTTGTTTAAATCTTTGTATGTTTAGTCTTTATCTGACTATTCAACTTGTTAACATCATGTGGTACCACTCCTTAGCCTCACTGCTCTTGTATTTTAGCTTTTCTTTACCAACCAAAAGCCTGTCTGTGCTTGTTCACTTGCATAAGATGATGTTTCTACCAATATACTGTCTATTATGTGTTGATTAGAATCTGATTAATTCAATGTTACACTACTCTGTGTTCGTGCCTGTAACGTTTACTCGTTCCTTTACCTCTCATGTTCTTGCAGGTTCTTATGTAACGCATGAGACAAACCATTTCGTGTACTTCTACCTCGACCAGAAAGCTGTTCTGCTCTTCAAGTCGGGTTAAGAATTTGAAAACCAAGAAAACTCATCATTGGAAAAAAATGTGATGTTCAATTGCATTATCATATCATTATGTTGTAGTTAGTTCCTTGTTTTGTATCTATGTATGTGTTCGTTAAGGCTTTAACCAACTAAAATTGGAGAATAAAACCCTATAAAGTCTTTCACTACATGTCATGCATTTTCAATTTGTAAATTTTGATATTATCATACTTCAAAACTCAGCTTTAATTAATCAGAATTTCTGATTTGTGTTGCTTTTATTTCTGAATATTCAAATTCTCAGATTATGTTTAACTCACATACATTCAAGTTTGACAATAATATTATAAAAGGTTTAATATTTAAATGACAACCTTTTCAAACAAAAGTTGTATATTTATGCGTTTATAGATCTATGTCATAATATTTTTCTAATGATTGTTAAAATAGTTTTCCTACAAAAGAAGGTTGTAAATTTATGCATATTACATTCTTTTTGTTGATATGAGTTTCAGAAAATGTTATTTTTAGAAACCAAAATAGAACTTAAATTATTCCAGATATATTTCCTAGAAAAAGTTGAAAAATATGAGTAAGCAATATTTTCTAGATATATGAGTCGTCACTTTTTTTTTTTATTACGGAATTTGTTATTTTCGAAGTGGGGGGGGGTTATATAAATGAAAATATAACTTTAGGGTTGAATAAGCAAACTCCGTTAAAGTAGGTGACCAAAATTACAAAATATTGCCGAATTTCATTTTTTTCCCACGATTCTGATCAAAAGCAGAAAGAAGAAGAGAAAGAAAAGCTGTGTTGGTATTTGTATCGATCTGAAGATGGCGACGTCGATGATACAGAGGATGTTTAAGCAAGGCACTAAAATCGTCTGCGTGGGACGTAACTACGCCGCTCACGCCAAAGAACTTGGCAACGCCGTCCCAAAGGTTTGTTCAATCTGTTCCAAGATCGAAAAATTGTGATTTTTGTTTTTGAATCTGAAAATGTGAAATTGAATTAGGAACCAGTAATATTCTTGAAGCCAACATCATCTTATTTGGAAAATGGAGGAACAATTGAGATTCCAGATCCTCTTGATTCACTTCACCATGAAGTTGAACTTGCTTTAGTTATTGGACAAAAGGCTAGAGATGTACCTGAATCACTAGCTATGGATTATATTGGAGGTATTTATTTCATTTGCTTTTATGAAAATTGTATAATGTTATCAAATCTTATTGCATTTTGAAGGTTATGCGGTTGCTCTTGATATGACTGCTAGAGAACTCCAAGCTTCAGCCAAGGTAGGAAAACTGTTTTAGTTCATATTAATGGATCTTTTGGTGGTTTATATTTACCATTTCTTTGAAGTAGTCTAAGGTTAAACCCATGTGAATGGTCAAAACATCCATGATAAGTTCGTAAGCCATCTTTTTGATCGAAATTTTCCTGTTTGGGATCATGGCTTTGGCTTTTCAGACTGTTGTCAACCATCACTTCATATACATTAATAAGAATCATGGATGTGTGGTTGTGTAGACATTATAACTAAATATGTTTTGTTTAAATTCTTGTTGGCAGGCATCTGGTCTCCCGTGGACGCTTGCTAAAGGACAAGATACTTTCACTCCTATCAGCTCTGTTGTAAGTATTGATATCAAACCTAGATGCTAGTTTCAATACACCATATGGATTTTGTGACAAATGCTACTTTGATGGACTCATTTATTCCACTTGTCTGATTGCAATATGACCAGATTGTAGCATATGCGGTTAATGTCTGACCATAAATTGTTTGCTTTGTGATTAATATTTAGTTGAGACTAAGAAAGTCGGTTTGATTCTATCATAGCTAACTTGATATGATGATCATATATATGTCTTATTCTACTGAGAATCAAAACTTTTTTTGATCTTTTAGTTTAATTTTGTTTCTCTTGTCACATCTCAGCTGCCAAAAGCGATGGTGCATGATCCCGATAATCTAGAACTTTGGCTAAAGGTTTGTCCTTATAGTCTCATGTTCTGTAGTCACTTAAAAAGTTATTTCCTGGTTTTAGAATCTGCAAATACCAAAACAGTATGTGACAGGTTGATGGTGAAACAAGACAGATGGGTTTGACAAAAGACATGATCTTCAAGGTCCCTTACCTCATCAGCTACATAAGTTCTATAATGACTCTTTTTGAAGGAGATGTCATCTTGACAGGTATCTCTACTTATATAACTTCTGTTTTTTTCCCCATCTCAAAACTATCCGAACTTATATGACAATCCCTTCAAATTGTAGGCACGCCAGAAGGTGTTGGACCTGTAAAGATAGGTCAGAAGATAACCGCAGGGATCACTGGTCTATCTGAAGTTCATTTCGATGTCGAGAGGCGTGTAAAGCCCTTGAGCTAAGTTATTTTGTTTTTCTCCTCTTTTCAGGTAAAATGTCAATCTTATAAAAGCATCTCTAATTTTCATCATTTTCTGTAATGCTCTTACACTTGGAAAGGGAGAATACGTTTTAGTAAAACTCGTTCTCTTTCAATTGTTATATCCAAAAACTAGGCATGGTACAAATCGAATATTAGAAAAATTTGTAGTATTCGTAATTTATTTAGTTTTGTTCTAATATTTAGTTTTGGAAAGAGGGAATACTCTGAAAGTTTTACATATTTAGTTTATATGTGGGTGTGACATTTATTATTGGAATCCGCGAGTTTTGATGTATTATTTATTCTATACAACATGCCCCATTAATCCTGATTATATAATATTTATCAAAAATTCCGAAAACTATTTAAGGACTGAAGTTTATACAAGAGAAGTTTGAACTAACTCAATAACGCATCACAAGACAATTTGAAGTGTGTTGTTACAAAAAGAACACTTTTTTTTTTTTCAATTGTTAATACGGTTCACTTATTTTCTTGGGTCAGTATTGGGCTATTAAGAAAGTAATAAAGATGGGCTGAAGAACCCAATGAACGATATCACTTAGCCATCGCATACAAACGTTTTACTTACCTTTATTTATTTTTATTTATTTTAATCTTGATCGTTCTCGTAGCAAACTAAAATAGTAAAATGTCAGAGAAAGGAGGTCAAGGGCTCAAATCCAAAGATGGGTTTTGACTTTTTTTTTTTATCTATTCCCATTCTGTTCACATCGTTTCCTCAAGATTTCTTAGCTCAGTTCTAGGGGTTTTTTTTTATGTAGGAGGTAAGGATGGGAGCTCAACAAAGGTCAAGAAGAGTAAAAAAATCCACTTTGATCCTCTAGGTCTTCCTTTTTCTTTTCTCTTACATTTGATTTTAAATTCAAAGTTTCAACTTTTTTTTTTTTTCATTTGAAAAAATGTCATCTTTTGTATTTAATGTGCAGGAATTCCAGAAGCTAACTATAGGAGTGTCAACGGCTTTGATCAACAATCTCAGAGTTTTTCTTCCAAAGGTGGGAAAGGAGACAAATCTACCAAGTCTGGCAAAAACTCTGTGCACTCAGCTGATCTCAAAGATTTGTTAAAATCTGTCACTTACAGCCTTGTTCTTTGTGGTGTTGGTGATTTGATCTTTAAATTTGTGATGATGATTGGTCTTTGTAGATCTTCCTGAGAATGCTGTATGCATGATGGATTGTGAGGCTTTTCAGATATTAGATGGAATTAAGGGAAATTTGGTTGACTTATCTGAAGACCCTTCCATTAAAATTCCTGTGTTAGTGTCTCTCTAAACACAACATTTCTTCATTCTTGAAAATTCTCTGGCTTTCTCTAACATTATAGATTTTGCTTTTCAGTTCTTATGACAGAGCATTGGCTTATGTGGAAAACTGTGTTCATTACTCAAAAAACTTTTGGTACATTTCAAGGCGGCCATTTCCGGATGGAAATGATCAAGACGTGTTCAGTAAAATCAAAACACCTATATTACTTTGTGAGGGAGAAATGAGCCAACCTATGGGACACATCATTAGGTACATGCAGTCGAACTTACACGCGCCAATTACGGCCTAATTAATGACTAGGACTCACGCTTTGCATGTTATATAAAAAATAAAAATATTTGTCAAATTGCTTATATGAAAAAACACCTATATACTATAGTACTATACAGAATCCCAAACAAAAAAAAACTTTTTACAAAATCTCTATCTCTCTCTCTCTCTCTCTGCGATCGAACTTATATAAACAATTAAATATAAACAACTTTTCCTTTAAAAAAAAAAAAAAAAAAGAATGAGTGAGACGATAGAGAGACAAGTAGTATTTAGTTAGCATTGTACGGGACGCGTGTCCGTGGGATCCATGTGTTGCCACGTAGGAAGTTACCGGGAGCGAACTGTCTCGCTTCTCTACCGGTGATCCGTCGAATACCTCTCCACCTAACACGGCGGGCCTTATTCGAACCACGACCTCTATTGGCATACTCACCGTAATACAATGTGTTGAGTGCGAACGTATCGTTCCACTTCAACCAACCTTCTGGATCTATCACATCATCAATCAAAGTGTTCATTATAATTGTCCTCGAGTACTCTTTCCATGGCCGTCCCAAAAATGCTCTGTTCCTGTATATATATAAATATAGGTCCATGTAATTAAATAATAAGCTTTAAATTAAGTGACATATAGTGCCCTAAGTATTTATTATAATTTATTGTTACTTGGCTTTGACGGGACGGTATGATGCATCACCGATAATACGACTATTGTGGATAACGATTCCAGTGGTCTCACGCCGGTCTTTTCGTCCTTGTGCTGTAACAATGCACTGTTGGTTATCCATGGGACGGCGGATGACGAAATCGCAGTTCTGAAAAACAGCCTTTGCATCACCGAAGATGAAATCAATAGTGCCTGAGATGCGGCAGTCACGGTAGAATTGACGATGGGTATGGACATAGAGTGTGTCTTGGTAACCATCCATACGACAGTTGAAAAACACGGCGAAATCTCCTGATACTCGGAGTGCGACCGCTTGGTGGCGTGCTGCCCCGGCCGTGTTTACGAATCCAATATTCTTTGCCATGAAGTAGTCACCATTCACAGCTTCAAACACCATACAAAAATAAATATGTATTAGGAATTTCACAGTTAAAATTAACATTAGCGGAGTAAGTATTATTATATAACTGTAAAAGCGGTTTGTAGTTGGTCCGACACGTTTCTTTATTTTTCTTTATCAAACTCTCCTAGTACCAACATCCATTAAAGCCATAAGTATATAACTTATGTTACTGCTAAAGACAAAACTATAATAAATGACTCTAGATCAATTCTTTAGTAATAAAGCTTGATATTTCAAATCAGTTTAATACGTAAAATGGTATTTTTTTTTTTTTTATAGGAAATTACCAACTGTGGCAGTGCGGAATGTGCCAATGCGGTTGGGCAAGAAAGCGACGTCTCCGGTGATAATGGTCTTTGTTGGTCCATCTCCGATGAACACAACATTATTCATCCTTTTTGGTATTTCTACTTTCTCCTTGTAAACACCTTGCTTTATATGAATCACAAACTTTCTTTTGTTGTTTTTTGGTACCATTGCTAATGCTTGCGTGATCGTTTTGCACTTACCTCTCCCGTTTTTTGATACCACTACATCTGCCCTAATGCTTCTTCCACGTGCTAGCAACCTCCGTGCATGCGGTGTTACCCAATGTGGGAACTCTTCTTCCTCCGACAAGTGTCTTTCGTTTAATGAATTATGGGGATTCAATCTTCCTAGAGGATCCAATGGTCGAGTCACAGGAGAATCTGATTTGTTAGGAGGATCCAACTGTCGATCCCCAGAAGATTCCAATGCTTGATTCTGAGAAGAAACTGGATTTTGAGGAGAATACATGGATGGTTGGTTATTAGAAGTAGTTGACTTTTGAGAAGAGTCCAATGGTGGATTCATGGAAGAGGCCTGATTTTGAGGAGGATTCTGAGAAGAAATCGACGGTTGGTTATTAGAAGTAGTTGACTTTTGAGATGAATCCAACGGTGGATTCTCGGAAGAATCCAACGGTAGATCCCCGGAAGAATCCAATGGTTGACCCACGGCAGATTCAACGGGAGGATCCGATTGTAATGCATAATCATCAGATGAATCCAATGGTTGATCTTCTGAAGAACCTAAACCCAAAATACCAACTCCGTCCCTTCTTGACTATTAGAGACCATCGAGTAGTTCAGTGTGGATTATACATTTTTGTAGGAAACAAAAACAACTTATTAAATTTAGCAAAAAATATTGTAATAATAAAACTAAAACTTAGTTTAAAATATTCTAGATTTGATAAAGTGGTAATGTGAATGTACCTTAAAAAATGGAATTGGAATACGAAATATCTTTAATAAACTATCAAGATTTGAAGCAATAGCTAAACCATTGCTAGTGAGATGCTGCCCTCTCCTCATGATTCTTTCCATAATAATGGCTGCGTCACTATCGATCCCTTCAAAACCATCAATGCATGTTTGTTGGTACGTGATTGATCCACTTAGCCAAACTAGAAGATCCTCAACGAAATCAGACAATCTAGTTATCAGAAATAACCCAAACTTGTCCCTTGTTTTTCTAAGATCTTCAATTGCATCATCCATAAGCTCCCGACAAGTCTCAAGCGCGGCTCTCGTGTGCAAGTCTGCATCCGCTTTTCCCTTTAGATCAAACATCGCCTTATCGATTCCACTTCTAATAGAGGCGATAGCAAGATCAAACGCGGCTCTTATTAGGGTTTTTGGATCCGGTGAGGTCACAGTAGCAAGACTTACAGCACAATCTTCTTTGTAATCTGTAGAGGCACATATCAATCTCACAGCTGTTCTTGTTAGCAGTAGTTTACGTTCGTGGTGGATCTCTTCCATGTTTCTACTAAGGCTACTGTTGTTATTAGCCTCAGCGCAAGCCATATTTGCTATAATGAGAAACACGATGCTTAATATGGCATACTTCTTTGTCTTGCTTGAATGGCTCCATCTATTCCACATTTTTTCCTTCAAGTTTTTTTTTTGTGTGTAAAATATTTATTTCTAAAATTTGAATTGGTTTCAAAGTTCTACTTATATATGGAACAAATGAGGGAAAGAAAGATATTTGCCGTTAAAAAAACAAGAGGCAGTAATTGTTTTTTAGATTCGTTTTTGAAATCTATTTCCATTGGTTTTTGCTTTACTTGCGGGGGAATTGATATTCTTTTTATATCATTGGCGGTGATTAATCTCAAATTGGATGATGATAGTTTCGTGTATATTATAAAAGCATGTATAAATGTATGAGATGTTATACTTAAAGATTTATTGGCAGACAACTAACAGCAATAAATAAATGGTACGTTACTCTAGCTACTAGGTTGTGTCCTATTCTGATTTTTAATTTCTACACGTTTCTTTAGGATAATAGTTTTTCTAGTCATGACAAAATTCCCTTGTAGGATTAATTAGTTTTACTCAGACCGACCACTTTCAGGTTCGATGGACTTTGGTTTGGGTTGGGTTGGCATATGTTCGAACTTTAATAATTTAAGATGATCTATGTCTTTTGTATATCACTCGAATTCCTTTTAAACTTTTGACGTGGGTTATTTATTTCTAACAAAAGTATACATCTAAAAAGTAAAAAAAGTAATTGCTAATTCTTTTATCACATGGAGTTCAAAAGGCATCAGATACCACGTGGATATTTTCTTTCTAAACTGAAGATACGATGAGAAAATAGAGACAGACGATAACGACATTTTGTAGAGTTACTACCAAATAAAATTAACACACGTATCATTTTTAGTTAATTAAAACAATTAATATATAGTTTTCATTAAATTTTAAGATTATAAATATTAAGCGTCTAGAGACCACTTTTTCATTTGTGATTACAGTGCTAATATCCGGAATTCTTTCTTTCGGAGTAAAATCGAAACTACTAATTTATGTTTTGATTTGGTTTGAAAAAGTATTCCTCATTATTCACTTCGATCTTCCAAATCGTCATCTACTTTGGAAAGTTCTTTCCACCGCCATCCACAATCTGATGCGTTTGACCCATTGCTCTTCAGTGGAATCGCCAAAAATGTGGATGTCAAAATTCACACAAGATTTAAGACCAAACAAGAGGGAACTATATATATTGACCCGTGGCTCCCAATGCTTCCACGAAGAGAAGGTCTTCGTTAAATTAAGTGATATTTTGTACTATGTTTAATGATATAATTTGCTAAACAAATAGGAAAACAATTAGTCACTTTATTTGAGGTTCACAACACATTTGAACTATAATATTTTCAGCATCATATTATTATTATTATTTTGTTTTGATTACTTCTTTTGGATTCTACCAACTCCACTACTAATATTAAATAATTCATAATATTCAACAAAATTTCTGTAAACATACCAAAATAATAATATTTATATACCTATTACAAAATTTAATATAAATTACAGCTTTTTAGAGATTACCTTAATTAGAGGGTCAATCATTTTTAGTGTGGTTGGAGTTTCTAAAACATTAGGGCCGGCTATGTGAATATCATATGCTTATGTTTTTTTATACATGATTATTTATATTTTACACAGAGTTAAGAAACACATATGACTTCCATAAGAGCACCGTAACATTTTACATTACATAACCTTCAACTTAAAGTACTTCTAGATACATAGATAACAGACACAAACACTTGGTAGTGATCTAAAGCTTATTCTAAGTGAAAACCGGTACAACAAGCTTTAGCATGCGTGTTGGTCTGCACTTTTATCCGAAAGCAGAAATAAAAGTTATCATAATTACTTACAAACTCACCATGTATCTTCAACATAACTTGAGGTTTACACCTCTTAGTTACGAAATTCCTTTATAAGCACCCCTCCATAGCGTTTGAATGCCTCGTCGCAGGTAATAGCGCGTCCTTTTGGCCTCTCAAATCGGTTGGGATTGGCAACAAAAGGACGGGAACCACCAAAGTATTTAATATGTCCTGTGGAGTGAGGAACAATAGGTATTTTTATTGTTGACTGATCTTGTGGATAGAGACATATGACTCTGCCACAACTAGTGGTATTTACAGTATAAACTTTTGGACCACCATACTCGTAAGAACTTTGGCTAAAACGAGAAGGGAACTCAACTTTAGGATCATGAGGTTTAGTGGTTATTTTCTGGGCCATTGCCATTGAAGCACGGAGAAGAGAAGAAAGGTGTTTTGTTTCGATGTATTGTGTGAGTTTTTTTTTTTGGTTGTTTTCAGTTTGTTTTGGGAAAGAAAGCCAATGCGCTTTATATAGAATAATCTTCTCCATTACTAAAGGAACCAACATACTCTTTTAACAAGAGCTTTTCGTTACTTTTTCTAGGAATTATGTATCCACTTGTATATGCATTTGCACCCTCGTTTCTAGGATTCTCAAGTTTCATAACTTTTTTTTTTGAAAATATGAGTCGAATAAAATACTCCTATATATTTAGATGTAATAATACATTAGAAAATAATTATTACATATATTTATTGTAAAATTTTAATCTAATTTAAAAGATAATATTAGGTATTTTTGCTACAGTAAGAAAAAATAGATATAAAACTCTAACAAAAATACCATTTTATGAAATAATTATATTTTACTTAAATATCTTTTATATGTTAGAAAATTATATGATTAGTAATTTGTGATGATGATAGAACAATAAATTTACATAGGATTTTATAAAAATATATTTGTTTATCAATTTATGAGATTGGGCTAATTTTTACACCAATCTAACTTAATATCAAAATTTTTTATTAATTAAATATTAATTTATATAGGTTTTACTGCATATTATATATAATATTTAATTTTATTCACACTTGTACATCGATATATTCCTAACAGAAAATATCGATACGTGTAATCTTCACAAAAATGGAATCAATTTAAGTAATCATTATTCCCTCAATAATATTGCCATGGACGGTTTGACGGTCTGCCCGATCCTTTCCTTTCATTCCCACATATTTTATCTCTTCAAAAATAGATTTTACCATGATAAATGTTGACAAAAAGAAGAAGAAGATAATGATAGATTTTTATATTAGGAAATATACATATTGTTAGATCATCATCTTTAATTGAGTATCTTAATATATAATTTTATTGAAAAAATCAACAAAAAAATTATGTTAAATGATGAATAAATGTATTATGCGAGATACTTTAAACTCCAGAAACAAAAATATTTTTAATTTTTATGCTATTTAATACATAAATAATTCATCCGAAAATTAGAGATGAATGTATTAGCAGACTTAAAACTACTATTATATCACAAATCACTAAAGTCATAAATTTTTGTTGTCTAAATATTGATTTCACAAATTGTTCTACTAAAAAACTTTCTTCGTTTCACAAAAATATTATTTTGAAATTTTTTATACAAATTAGAAAAATGTAAAATTTCTTTATTACTATATTAATACAATAAATAAAAATTCATTAGTTAATAAAATAAAATAATATATTTTTTTAGAAATAATATTTCTGTGTAAAAGCTACTTGTATATATAAAAACAGCTTACAAATGGCAGACCAAAAGAGCCAATATTTTCGTTAAACATAATTAAAACAAATATATTGTATAAGAATACAGTCTGGACTGGAAACCAAAAGAAAAAGTTTATTCAAAACAAAATTGGCCATTTTCCAAACGTATAAAACTTTTATAACCTGTATAGGACTAAACTTTTATATATTTTCCGTTTCCCAAAAAAATAATACTACATATGTTTCAAAAAAAATTAATTTTTGAATATTTTCACTACTAAGAAACAATAAATATTTTAATAATAAATACATTAAATACTTTCTCATATTTATAAATGAATAGTAATTCAACAATACATAATCAATGTATATTTTATGAAGTTTTCACAATTTACTAACATTGACTAATAAAACATATTTAAAAATTTAGAAAATCATTTTTCCAAAATAAAATTGTTTTTAAATCAATCTTTTTGAAACAAAGGAAATATAAACTTTGACATACAAATATTTATTTTAATGCCCGAAATATTAGACTTCGATAAAATTAAGTGAACCAATGATCTTTTCGTAAAATTGGTCGATAACAATGCATGCAATTTTCTCTTATAAAAACTTGTTCATGAATATTATTACGATAATGATAAGAATAAATAAAAAAATGAGCTTACTTGGATATGTTATATATATTCTGAGAACAAAAGAATGTGAAAGGAGTATACGAAAAGCATATATATTGAGAGAGAGAGGAATAATAATAGAGTTGAATGGGGATATATGCTAAAAGAGAAGAAATAATAGAGAGCTTGATGAATACCGAATCCTAACCGACTTTTCTCTTCTTCTTACTTTTCATTTCCCAAAGTAGATTCCATATCCCTTCTTCCCCAAGATTTCTGAAGATTTTTTTTTTCTACAGAAGCATAAATGATACTTAATACATTAACCAAATACCTAATACGCTAGTCATAACATAATCTTTGACACACAAAAATATTGCAAATTTTATTTGTATTTTACTTAATGTTAAGTTTAAACTCTAACAAGTTTGTCTATATATATAACTAAGTGGTGGTCTAGTGATTGAAGAGTTTATGTGTTACTTTAGTGAGTTCGAGTTCTCTTACTAATATTTCAGTTGTGTTTAACGAAGAGTATCATACTCTGAGTATGCATCCAATACATCCGAACTTCGAGGAAAAAAACTAAGTATTTTTATGAGAATCGTATTATTAATTTAATTTCAATATTGTCCTGCCCTTATGACAATTACGCCCTCAGGACTCTGTCTATATAAAAGCCACTAACTTCGTTGCTTATTCTAACCACCCAAAACAATAAGCTCAATACATTCTTAATCTCTCTCCTTTTCACAGTCTTTCTACTACCATGGAACTTTCTCGAAAGGACCGTCACGTGATGATTGCAGAAGATAGGTTACAAAAGCTCAGCAGAAACACATCCATGTTAAATCCTAAGCTTTCTAATCCTCATAGCCCTAACCTCTCTTCTCTTAATACCCATCATAGTTCTTACATCTATCATGGTCCACAAGTTCGTACAGTCAAAGAGTCCATAACATCTTCCACCCGTGCAATTTTTTTGGTTTATCAAATGTCCAACTAGTTCAATCCATGTAAAATATCTGACTTTTCATGCAACTGTAGAATCCGTTTTTTGTCTCTTGCCCAAACCAAATCCGTAAGGCTAGCAACAAGAGTCAACGTTCCGGTTACGTTGATTTTCGTAGTTGGAAATAAAGTTAATTAGGATGGCAAAGATGGGGGGCTCTTTTGCAGTTTTTGTTTATTTAGATATGTTTGAGTGGATGCAGATCGGTTCTAATTTTACTCTCTTGGGAGTTTGGTTGTAATAATGTCTCAACTTGAATTTGTGTCTGTTGTAGCATGTTAAAAGTATGTATTATATATGTAAATTGACCTTTACGTATAATATTTTATATAAGTAAGTTTCTGATTAAGAACCTAGTAAAAAATAAGTACACAAAAATATAAGAGAAAATTCCAATTAAAAAGTCACAAACTATATAAATTTTTCCAACATGTACCCGAACTATATGAGTTCCTAAGGAAATATACCAACTCTATTTTTTGTCTAGTTAAATATACGAACTATTTACTGTAGAGTATACACTAGCAAATTATCAGCCGTTAATGCCCGTTACAGCATCAATAGTGGGAATCTCTCAGTTCTCACTATTTAAAAAAGAAGAAAAATATTCAAAAATGAAGAAAGAGTCTAAGAAGAGATTCTGGTTTGAGAGATTTTTGAAAAAAACTTATAAAAGTGTTTTAACATCCCAAATCCTATTACTTTGGCTATCACTAAATCTAAGTGGTCGTGGAAATTTCATATGTATTTTCAGGATTTGGATGAATTTCTTTTCAAATACATACGAAGAGATGGATGATGTGGGTTAGAAATGTAAGTAAGAGTCTTTTCCGATATTACATGATGAACTACAAACTCTTATTTGAGTTATGCAATGTTTGTTAGTAAATAAGAAAACGATAATCACTTTTATAACAAATTGTTCTGAATTACTGAAGATAGTATTTATCCCGACGAACTAACCAGCTGTTTTTTTTTTTTACTCTTTTAAACGTTGTTCATGGAAGGAAACCATTTTTTACTTCTTTATATTTTTATTTAACATCATATTATTTAAATATCAAGACCGATCGTTTGCCATGGTACCTTCTTTTCTCTTCAATCTACAAAATTTATTAATTGGATTTGATTTAGGGTGACCCTATTTAATCACTAGTTGAACTGGGCACCGACTGTTAAGTCGTTGGGTTTTTTTTTCTTTCTTTTTTTGGTACTTCACCAAGGTACATGGTAAATGTGATGTGTGTTCCACTGGGAAAATTATAAAGTTGGTGTATTTTGTGATTTTTTGAGCATAGGACTTCAATAAAGGTGTTACTATAGCTAACGTATAGAATTATCCACAAAGCTGGGAAATTCATGCTAATAGACTTCTTTAATTTTGTGATATTGCCTAATACAAATATGTTGTTCACATCGAATAGTTGGAGAGACCAATTTTTTTTCGAATTGCGACACCAAGTACTAAGTGAAAGCTTGATTAATTAATAAAAAAGGTTCAACGTCTTATGAATTAATAATAACTCACCGAAGTATATATAGTTTCTTCTATGTATTTTTAATGGATTTTTGTTCTGAACTTTAACCTTTTATTAATTGTGAACTCAATTAGATTAGTTTATTTGCCTCTATACACATGATAGAACCCAATCTCACATTATTGAATACAACTTATGGACATCACAAAAATAAATATTTCATCGGTAACACTATTTCCTTTTCCGATGAAATAATTATTTTGAGATTTTCAGAATGTTAGAAACAAATTTAAATACATTGATGTAGTGATTTGAACATGGGCTATGTTTCTTCTCCTGAGCAAGCCTGGTTCCTGAACCATGACATAAGCCACATCAGCCAATGTTTAGGGTCCACAAAAGACCCATTATGATTTGTGAGGCATATATATTATATAGTCTCTAGTCTCTACTCTATGTTATTAAATGCTACGTAGAAATTGGTTTTTCTTTTACTAGCAGTTACCATATATAGGACATGATCCTGCAGCACCTGCAATAAGCAACATCGTTTTCATGCTTCAACTTTCAAACTTCAGAGTGCAAACGTCAACAGAAACAAAAACAACAAAATAAATAAAGAGAAAGAGAAACAAACATTTCTAGGTTTCAAAAGAAAGAGGCGTTTTTTCTCTTCTTCTTCTTCTCCAAATGGATTCAACATCCATTGATGAAGCTCTCGTTGAAGAGAGAGAAGAGCTCATTGTGTCTAACAGTCAACCTATCATCAAAAAAACCCATTTTTTGAAACCCTGTGTCTCCTCCATTGAAGGTATGCTTCGTCCAGCTCCATCTCCTGACTTAAAGGTTTCGTCTTTGTGTGTTTCCTTTAGTGGGTGGAGGTTACCGAACAGAGATTTTAAGTTTTGGGCTAAAAAGATGGCGGCTTTACACAAACCCACTTGGTTAAAATCTGGGATTTTTGAAGCAATTCAAGCATCGACTTATAAAATCCATAAAAGCCCTACTCTGCTTCTATCTCTTGCTCAAAAATGGTGTCCTGAAACCAATTCTTTCGTGTTCCCTTGGGGTGAAGCAACGATAACCCTCGAGGATGTAAATGTGCTTTTGGGTTTTTCAGTTTTGGGTTCTTCTGTCTTTGCTCCTCTTGAAAGCTCAGAGATGAAAGAAGCAGTTGAGAAACTGAAGAAACGAAAGGAGGAGAGTATGAGACAGGCTTCATGGATTTCAAGCTTTATAGATGATGAAATGGAGCATGAAGCTTTTCTAGTGTTATGGCTTTCGAAATTTGTGTTTCCTGATAGGTCTCGCCACTCGATTTCGAATAATGTTTTCTCCATTGCTGTTCGTCTAGCCAGAGGTGAAAGGATTGCTTTAGCTCCAGCTGTTCTCGCTAGCCTATACAGAGATTTGAGTAAAATCTATGCTTTAGCCTCTACTCAAAATGTTCATCTCGACTCTCTGTTTAAGCTTGTACAAATATGGATATGGGAGAGATTCAAGAGCATAAGACCAGATGCTAAGGTGATACCAAGATATAAACCAAGAATTGCTCGATGGAGCGGTCTGAGACAGAGATTTGAGAATGTGGGACAGATTCTTCTTGATGATTTTGATTGGCGTCCGTATACTGAACTTTTGAAGAATTGGAATCCACCTAGGTTTTACCTTGAAGACGCTAAGTTGGTGAAGATTGATGAGAGTCTTGATGGTGGTGATAATGCAGAGTTTGTTTCATTTGCTAGATGTGTGAGAGTATCTAAGCTTGTTGGGATTGGTTTTGTAGAGAACTACTATCCAAATAGAGTGGCAATGCAATTCGGATTGGCACAAGATCTTCCTGGTTTGGTTCCTAATCATAGCAGCAACTTCACAGAACAAGAAGCATGGGATGATTATAATAAGTCTCTTGATGGTTTAAAGCTATACATTCCTTCTCGCCTCGCCACAGCTTCAGTTACTGCAAGGTACCAAGATTGGTGGATAAAATCAGTTTCAGAGTCAGAGATGAGAAAAGAGTCAACCCAAACTTTCAATGTAAACGGTACAGTTGATCGTTATGATGATAGTGATGATGATGTACCTCTTAAGGTAGTGCCATTGAGCCAAGTCCTTGAGAAGTTGGGAGATGGAATGAAGAAAACTGAACATTTGAGATACAAGAAACGCAAGCTGGCTCGTGCGGATGATGAGATTAATATGGAAGATAACATAACGATTGCTCAGATGTTCAAGTCTAGGAAGAAGTGTGGTGATGTAGAGAACACTGAAGAAGAAAGAAGTAGAGTTGAAGTAGATAAGAATGTTTCAGATCTTCCTCAAAAGCTTACTGCTGGAGATGAGACTGTAGCTACAGAAGAAACAGAGCAAAAGAACATTTTAGATCCTCCTATGGCTTCTAATGGAGAAGGTGAGAAGAAAGAAGATAATGTAATTGATTGTGAGAGATTGAAGCAGAGGAAGCTTGAAATAGAGGAGCTATCACTGAAGCTGGAGGCAAGAATTTTGAAAGTGGAGAAGACTTTGGTAAAGATTAAACAATGGAGAATCAGAAGAAAGCAAACCAAAACTCATGTTGAAGCTTAATGTGATAAAAAGAAAATGGCTTCTATGTATATTCGTCTCTGCAAAAATGATAACTTTTGGAACTGAGATTTAAATATGAATGCCATTAGTTTCATGGAATTTAAATATTCATGTTTTACCAACTCATTTCACATTTACTTTATCTTCTTCTCCGATGACTGTTTTCTCACTCACAGTCACATCGTTACCTTTCTCACTACACGCCTTCTTCGAGGTGATCGAAATTGGTAGATGATTCTGATTTTGAGAAAATACTGGCTTCGGTTATCTTCTCTCCGGTTCGTACACTTGAATTTGTTCATGATCATGATCATCGAGATGATTTTATTGTTCTCTGTTTGAGTAGAGAGAAGCGCGAGAAGTACTTTCCCAGATTTGGAGAATTTGAGAGCCTTGTGGTTACTGTCTTTGAGTTCAAAAGCTCAGAGGTACCAAAACATTTAATTATGAAAACTGCTTCAAAGTTATGATACAAGTATTATATATACTCTTTGATGCTTTTGAACTTTTGATACATCAAAACCACAGTTTCTTGTTGTGAGTTACTTAGTTTCTTTAGTTTCAAGATATGCTTTATTTTGGGTCACTTCTGCTCATACTTTTCCTTACACATAGTTTGTTTCCTGAAACAATGGAAGGCAGCCTTAAACCAATTCTTGGGTTTGTCTAGATTAAACGAACTTTTGTGGTCTCATTCACATTTATTCTGCTATGCCAAGTCTTGAGTTTTGAGACATGATAAGTACGTTGTGTGACGAGGAGTTTTCCCGGATTAGATGCAACGGTTAGGCCTTTCTCATTCTATTAATTAGGGGTGGATATGGACCGGATATCCGGGATTTTCAGGGTATCGGAACCCAGATCTGGATCCGAAAAATTATGTTGGTGGTTTTCAGTGTGTTGGCAGCAAAAGAATCTGGGAGATGAAGCGTACAATAACTTTCTGGATCATACATATTTGGGAGATAGAAGATCAACCATCAGAGAGTATTTACGCAGCACAGGTTTTGGCATCATGGAAGAACAACCACCAGAGGCTCTCAAGTCCAGATATGGCGGTTGATTTATACCTCAATTTTTTAAAAATATATATATATATATCTATATACTAAGAAAACACCTTCTCTATTAAACTTCAAATGTAAGAAATAAATAAATAAACCACTGATTGATTTTAATTTACTAATGAATTTTACAGTTAAACGTTAAAAACTATTTTATGGTTCTAAAAATATTCGGGTCTGTAACGTTTAAGGACTTTAACTCATATCCCACATCGGTAGTTTTGAAAATATCTGTTTTCCCAATGGGCTATAAACTGGGAATAAGTTTAATTTTTATGTAACCCGTCTCTGTCAGAGGTTGAAGATGATTCGCTAATGATCGTATAGAGATGGCGGATCGTGCCGACACAAATTTGACGAGCATAATACACAAGGCGAGTGGGCCTGGCCTTACTTCGGTTGGGCCTACCCGTCAATTTTTGGAAACTTCGATCTTTATCGAAGTTCTGTCCAAATCAAAAGAAACTGACTGAACCGGAAGTAACCAATTTGTTTTTCCTTTCTAGATCATAATATAATATACTTGAACCTTATAATCAACACGAAGTGACCAAGCTCGATTTTGTGAGCCTAAATTATTAACTACTCGTTACATGGATCCGAATGTTAATGATCTTCGTCAGTTTCATTTCTACTCGTTGCAACTTTGAGACTTAAATAATCAAGGTCTGATAAATGTTGGAAGAGTGAACAGCAAAAACAATCACAATAAAGAACTCTGTTATTTCATTAATAGAGACTTTCTAGATTTGTAAATAACTAGTAAACTTTGTGTATAAATATGTTTCTAATGTACAGTTGATGATGAGGTGTGAATCTCATGAAGAGTGTCGATCACACTCGAGCTCAGTAATTAAGAGTTCCATCATCTTTTTATACATTGGCATATAATGATCATTTATCATTGTTCTCGAAAGTCTAATCTTTCTGTACAGTTCTCTTGGTGTCTCATATATCCTCACACGCTCCACTATCGTGGTTCCAACCACCACCACTTCGTCACGCTCTGTTTCAGATTCGGTCTCCGTCACTGACACTATGTGCATTATCTTACCTGGCGGGTAAAACCGCTGGTTCTCTATCAAGTCCATTGTAGATGCTGAGACCGGACTCTGGTTCTGTCCGTTCAAGGAGTCACCCCCGCCGGTAATGACAGTCTCTTCCTCTGTTATCTTCTTTGCTATTGCTGCTTCTTCTTCAATGGCTTCATTGTCTCTTTCATTCTCCTGGCGAGTCAATTCTTTGTCCAGTTCATCCCATAACTCACCTTCTGTCACATCTTCTTCTATAGAAGATGTTTCAGCAATGACTTGGTCAATTGAGATCAACGGCTCTTCGTCTTCTTCTTCTTCTTCTTCTTCTTCTTCTTCTTCTTCTTCTTCTTCTTCTTCTTCTTCTTCTTCCGTGTCATCACGTTCAGATTTGCTGCTGCTTGAAGAACAACGCTCTGTTCTCTTGTGACCTTTACGGTCTATCACTACGGTTTCAGCGAGTAGAGCTTCAGTGCTTCTTCTTTCTGGTATAATAGCGGATGCTTCCGGCAAGTCTGTGACTTTCGAGTTAAGTTGAGAGCTGATAGTTCTGCGGCGTGGACCTATGCAAGCCCACGATGAAAGTGTTGAACGGGTCTGCACAACTGCTTTCGCAACATCCTGGGCACGCTTTAGCATGACCTGAACACATTTTCCAGCATTAAATATCATCGTGAAAAAAGAAACAACTGTCCAACGAATCTATACATTAAGTTGTTCCACATCCACCCATTCACTCATAAACCGCAACTTTTTTTTGCTCATGTTATTTCTGAACAACTGAGTCTACCTGAGTGCCGCTTGAGACAGGCCGTAGAATCGCCCCAGCACCAGCCACTTTTGCTTTTGCGCTGGCTATAGACGGCAAGCGAGATCCTATAGCAGTTGCAGACCGATAAACAACACTAAGGACCCTGGTGTGTTCAACCTGATCACGCAAGTCATTTGACCACGAGGACGAGGTTACCTGCCAACAGATAGGAAAAAAAGATATCTGTTAAAAGATGGGTATACATATAATAATACTTTTCAGAGTAAAATTTGAATCATGGCTTGCAATAGTGGATAAACCTAGAGAACCATAGATGGGAAGAACCTACAGAACATAGTTATCATTTTGGGGGAAAGACCTTTGTCAACTTGAAAATATAAGATGTCTGGAAAGAATATGAATAATTTAGCAGGGAAAAGAGCTCTATACATTTCTTTCAACGGCAGTATCTAGTTAAAGACTCCGGCTTGTATCCATTATTTGCTACACCAAGGTTAACAATATGTTGTAACATTACAGATTCAGAACCATTAATTCTAATGGTGGACAGGGCTAAATCCTGTGATATCAGCACCATATATAGGTAAAGCAAGTCACCTCAGAACGAAGGTCATCGACTGAAGAAGCAGAGAATGTTGGTACTAGGTCAGATCCATTGATAATAGTAGTGATGAAGTGCTTGCCTGATTCTGCTAATTCCCAAGTCATACAAGCAGCTGCGAGGTTTTCAATAAAAATTTAGTGTAAAGCATAAGATTTGCAAAACTCATAGCTAATTATATATAGAGGTTGGCATCAAAACTAAAGGAGAGGTGCAGATAACAGAAAATATCATAAAATACCACCATTAATCCAAAATTGGGAGTGGGTGGTGTACCTGGTGCAAAAGTGAAGCATGTAGCTGAAGCAAACTCTTTTTGCTCCCGAAGTATATAGGTTAAAAGTGCAGCTGTCCCACCCCCAAGAGAATGACCCACAATCTGAAATAAAATATGCTCCATGTAAACGATGCAGTAGATAAAAGACATTCTTTTCTAACAGAAGTTATGAACACACATGTGTATCATTTTATAAAGTATCAATATCTCTCCAACACGGATGTTGAAAGGAATTATGATTTATACATGATAATTAATTAAATTTGATTCTCTGATATTTGATACATTTTACCATCTGCAGTTTGTGTTTAGTGAGACAATGCCTATATAATGTCCCAGAATGCAACTGAGAATTATAATTCAGTCTTCATCCAAAAGTTCAAAGAAATATATACTGTAATACGAGTTACATTAGTAAAGAGCATGTCTTTTTCCAGCTCCACTGTACCTATTGGTTTTTAAATAAATAGTTGTACTAACGAAATAGTAGAAACAAAAGAGGCACCACTAGTCTGTGAATCAAGAATGTATAGCTAGATGCAGAGCATTACCTGAACCTTGTAACTAGGATTTTCATCAAGGGCCTTGATGAGGCAAGGAACACTAAGTTTAGCAATCCATCGAGCTGCAGCAACCATTCCGCAATGTGCATAACCTAAAACTAAGTTGCTTAGCCCACCATCATGCAAAACTGAATGATGGAAAGGGACCACTGCCCCAGTTGCTGCTGTTAATGTGTCTTTAATGCTATGAGTACCACGGATCAATAGCAGGAAACGTTTTGAATTGGTATCTCGTATGATCGTGAAGGCAGGCTGCAAAAGCTGCAGGGTTCCAAGAAATAAATCAAACAAAAAATCAGAACTCAAAAGTATAAAATATTCAACCGGACAAAACACTTGGCATTGAGCTCTTCTCAAGCTTCCCCTGTGTTTAAAATTTCCATTTGACCATCATGATAATCATTTTCTCATAAATACAATTCAACAATTAAAAATGTTTGTAACAAGTTAGGTCCAATGTTTAATACATGAACGGAATTACAGATCAATCATTACATGAAATCTACTGTTATCAAATTATCCATATGAAACAAACTCTTGCTAGCCTCCCAAAACATATGTTCCTCAGAGAAACTATTCAAAAAGTGTGAATGTATAGTGATTCAACAATATATTTCTAGTCTGCTAAAGAAAGTATAAAGTTATTGCTATAAACAAGCTATTCATGAGTAATAGCACAAAAAGAAAAAGAAAAATCACATTGACATGACCTACCCCTGCTTTAGGCTTCTGAAGAAGGACATCTTCATGAGTATAACCGGCACTCTCAAGAAACACGGCAAATGGCTTCTTGGAGAAAAGAATACAGAGGGTCAAAAATCTCAGTAACTCCGTCAACTCCATGATAATCTCTGGTCCTCTTAACTCTATACAATTACTTCCAGCATAAACACTAGCAGTTGAAAAGTTTCCCTAAAAAAAAATTCCAAGCAATCAATGTCACTAACTACAGACGAAATTGGCCAATGTATCTGAGAAAATACGCCTCAGCATTAAACCAGCAAACACACAGATTAAAGATAAATATTGAATTGCATCGCATCACTGTTCACTAATCATTAACCTACAAGTGCAAATTTTTTTTCCACATGCATGATAATCAACCTACAAATCTACAATCCTACACTAAAATGAACAGAATTCAAACTTAACAGAAATATAGGATTCAAAATAGCCACCGCAAAGATGAAAGAACAGAGAGACTACATTAAACCCAAAAAAAAAATCACTTTTTGAATTAAGGCTAATAAATATACATAGCCACAAAACATGTATACCAAAAGATCAAAAAGCAAGGTGGCTAATTTATGCATCCAAATTACAGAAACACGTGAGAAAAAATCAAACCGAGAAGAAAGAGATAAAAGAGCACAAACCTGCCTACGCATCAAATAGTTAATACCAAAAGCGAGATCTGTAAGAGGCCATTTACCCAGAGTCTCTGAATACATAAAACGTAACGTCTCTGACAAAGTTGAAATTGTCTCAAGCCAAGTCGCCGGTGCTTGAGCTGGTCTTCTTACAATCCTCCTCCTTCCAGATCTTCCTGATTTACCCAACTCGCTTCCTGTATCATCATCCCCATTTCTCGGCCATACGATCCGACGGCTCAGGAAGTATAGAAGCACCACTGCTCCTGTGGCTGTCACCATTGCACCCGTCGCCATCCCCGATCCTCCTCCTCTTTATCAGAAACAAAAATCAATCAATTTCACTCCTCAGCCGAATCGAGAAAACGTAACACGATTCAGCGATTCTCAAACGCAATTATGAAGATTTCTTCACAAATTTTTATAACGTAATTCCTCAAAATTGATTTAAGTGTGAAGCTCCAAAATTCAACCCGATTTGAAATTCTGAAACCAATAAACAGAAATCCCTCAAAATGCATGAATCGAGCTCCAAAATTTAACCGATTTGAGACATTTCACATTTTATGATTCAATGAAGAAAGAATTGTGTTATGATTCCAATGATATTCATGAATTTACTCGAATGAATGAAGGGTATTATCGTCATTATTGGCGTTATGTGGATTAAGTCAAAAGAAAAGAACAAGGACAGGAATAATAATAGATTTACTTCTCCTTAAAGCAATCCATTGATTATATTATTAGTACACTATTACCGTTATAATCAGGATTAGTGACTGATCACCTATTATTCAATAAGCTACACAAACACCACCACCAATAATATTTGGATAATTCGATTAATGGTAAATAAACACAATCAAACAAGATTGCTTTTGAGTATACAACTGTGTTTCTTGCATATTATTTTCAAAATAATGGTTCCTTGCTTTCACGACTTTACATGCTAATTTATATAAGTACAAAATAAAAACTTAATATGCTATTTGTGTCTTTGAATCTCTGACCTACTCGTTTCGAACAATGTGTTGTTAATATAATGGATGGATAAACTTTTCATGGGATCCTCTTCTTCAGTCATTTATCATTTTCAACAAGTATAATCGATATCTTTCTCTCTAAACGTGTCACCCTTCGATCTATACAATTTGAGCAGAAAGAAACATGCTTATGCATCACAACTGTGTACTATCTTACGAAATCATCGTTAAGTGAATCCAAGGTCGGATATGAGAGTAGGTAGCTGAACATTTGCTTGAGAACTTTTATTTTATTAGGGTCCCAAATAGTTTTTTTTATATATTTATTAGAGTTGATAAACGAATCAAACTACGATCCGCTAACCCGTCCTATTGCAGGTTTACACTATTTTTAAGTAAATTTTTTTACCCGCATGACCCGCTAAAATTAAAAGAGTAATCCGTACCTGATCCATATTATTCAGTGGATTATCCACTAGACCCATTAAAATAAATAGTTAAAAAGAAAATCTTAAATTATTTAAAAATATATAAATTATATTTAAAATTTATAAAATAATAACAACAAAAAATACAAAATATAAAAAATAAACACAAAACAATAAATAAAAAATAAAAAATTTCTTTAAAAAACTCATAATAACTCACTTTTTTTTAATGTTAGCGGGTACCCGTCCGACCCGCTTAACCCAAAAAAAAATCACTACCCGCTCTGGTAAAAACATAACCCGCATAACCCACAAATTCAAAAAACTATATTTTGTTGATCTGCACCCGTCCTATAGCAGGTCAAATAGAACGAGACTTGCGGATAATGATTCACATTGATAACCCTAATATTTATACGTTGTAGTTCTTAAATAGTAAATTAGTTTTTGTTTTAAATTATTTTGGGATAATTTATGTTTTGTTATTGAGTTTTTGTTATATTTAAAATTATGTTTTAGGTGTAATTACTTTTATCAGGTGCATTATTTAATATTTTGTTTATGACTTTCAAATTCTGAGACCCCGGCCCTGAATGGTTAGAAACCATAATCTAACCCGATCAACCCCTACTGTGATCATAATCCAAAATTGGCGAGTGTTTAGTATAAGACGTGGCTATCGTTGAATCCTAACTACAGCTTCATTCATCGGTTAGATCGACGAGACTAGTTCGACTTTTTTACCATTTCTTTCGTGGGCCATAAGTTTTTATAATTTCCTTGGTTCATTTAGGTTTTTATTTTATGGGTTCTAATTCTAAATTCTAATGCTTGTCTTCTATAATTACTTATTGAAAATATTGGTGAAACTTTTGCCACTTTTAATTTTACATCAAGAATATATTTTAACGTGAGAATTCTGAATCAGTACGTTGGCCCATTGTGTCATGAGAAAAAAAAAATGTATACGATATAATTGGATTTGGAACCACACGGCCCATTGGAATCGAGATATAAAATTCAACTGAATTTAATAGAGGGACGTGATGTCCGCTATATCTTTTAAGGTGAAAAAGACGTAGACTAGTATTTTCGTGAGACGCAAGTGGAGAATATTTTTCCTTGTATGCTTCGGTGACAAAACAATTGAAACTCGAAAAGCGACAGATATCACTGCGAGCAAGTATTTGTCGTTAGATAGGGACAACTGATAAAGTGGATTTAATTAAAAAAAATAGAGGCACCACTATATTACATTATCCATTTATTATTTGGGCCACAAAACAACGTAGAGAAGAAACTGTCTTACATTAAAAATAAATAAGAGAGGTTTGTTTGCCAAGTTATTTCAAGGTTAATTTTTAAATAACAGAATTTTATATTTTATTTATAAAATAAGAAGATGGTAAAATTGTAAATAAACTAAAACCAAACCAACGGTATAACACTAGGCAAATATTTTGATATAACTTTGTATTTTTTATTGTTAATATTTTTTTAATTTTATTGTTTATAATATATTTAATAAATCATATTTTTTACCTTCATCAAAATAATTTAAATTTTATTATTTAAAAATTAAATTTAGATGCTTGATAAGTCGATATACTATTCATTTTTCTTATATAAGAAATATGAGATAAGTTTCATGATCATTCTTATTTATAATTATTTTTATATGATAATTAATTATTAATCAAAAGTTTTAATTAATATGAAAAACACAAATATCAAACTGTTTGGTATGCGTCCATTTGATATGTTCACGTTAGACAATAGTTTTTCTTTTTCTGATTTGCAATGGGTTATAAGACTCGTTGGACAATAGTTTTTAAGTTATTCTCTTAAATAGATTTTAAGTTATACTCTTAAGTTTTTCTGATTTACAATAGTTTTTATGTCTAGGCCTATCCCGCTAAGTCCAATAGTTACGTTGATCGGCTTACATAACTTTCAAATTATTATTTTAAATGGGCTTAACAATTAATAGTATAGATAGGAAACTAAGTAGAGTTTGTGATAAAAAAAAATCGATATTTGAGTATATTGTGTAACTATATGTTTTCAACATTCAATAAAATAAAATTCTATCCTTTTAAAATCTCTTTATAAGAAAGGATGAAAAAACCTTTAACTAAATCTTCTTTTTATATGTTCGCCGCCTATCCTTTAACCTATCCATTGTCGAGAGAGATATTTTATTGCTTTCACTCATCTCAATTATTTAATCCAAGTTTTGGATCTTTTGCATAAGAAGATTGGTCGCTGTGCTTAGGTACGAAAGAAATCTCCGGTAGTGTTTGGATATGCTGTACCGCTGCTTTTAGGATCCTGATCTGGATTGTTTTTATCGGTTCATGTGTCTTGGCCACAAATATGGATGGGCTCTTAGCTCCCGGTGTCGTGGTGTAGAGATTTATCGTGATAGAGGCGCGAGACATAATGAAGAGATTTTTGAAAAAGACCCACTGGAAGCCTTTTCCAAGATTATCGCTGCACGAGAAAAAAAACGGATTTAAAAATGTTTTTCGGTGATGACATCTGTCTAGTTGAGATAAGGTATAACCAATGTTGTAAAACTCGCTAGGCGCTAGTCGGGCGGCGAGGGTGGGTATAGCCTAGGGGATTAATTGGGGATTAAACGGGGATTAATCGGGTATTAATCGAGGATTAGTTTTAGGTTATTTTAATATTTTAAAAATATATTTATCTATTATATTAAACTTTTAAATAATATTTTTTTTAAAAATATAGTAAATACAAAATGTAGTATTAATAATTTATTTTATGATTTTTATTTATATTTTTAACATAATTTATCATAAACATCACAAACTCTCAATATAAATATTTGTAAAACAAAACAACATTTTTTATACTTGAAAATTTAAAAATAATTAAATTATAGATAATTAGGTGGAAAATAATCGGATTAGGCGGGATTAATTGGATTAGGCGGGGAGTAGTCGGTTGACTGATTTTTTTGAGGGATTAGTCATTAATCGAGATGACGAGGGTGGGTTTAGCGATTAGACGGGATGTAACCGGAAGTAGGCCGAGATTTTTAGAACATGGGGTATGACGAGGGGCTGATTCACTTTTCTTAGCGTGGGTGCACTTGCACCCGTTTAATCATGAATAGTTTTGTTTTCGACACTAGACATGTTAATTAATAGTGGCTAAATGGTTCAAATGCACTCAATTCATCCAAAAGACCAGAGGTCCCAGACAGTGCTACATTGCACCCATTATTTGTCCTTTGGATCTTCCACTGGACACAATATGGTTATGTCTTTTTACTCGTTTAGATCTGATTGAAGTGGATTAGATCTTTATTCTTCTATAATCTATGTTTTTGCATTTTTGTTCGAGTGACTATCAAACCGACATTTCAATGGTTTCAAATGCATTGCCTTATTCCACTCTGGTTGACATTGTTGATAGTTTGGTCTTTAATTTATTTTGGTGATGTCTTGTTGATATATCCGGGTTTGAGGAAACTAACTGAAACAATTGTTTTGATATATATATTGTAATTTTGAACTGATAGATTTTTTTTTTTAAATTGCTTTTTAAAATAATTTATATTTTGTTCTCAATTTTTTTTCTACGTAAAATAATGTTTGATGTTTTGCTTACAGCCTTTAATTTTTAAACTCGGTCCTGTTTTTTATGTTGAGTTCGAGAATAAATTGAAGATTGAACAAGTCAACTGCGAGGATCTCTTCTTCTGGATTTGTTGTCAACTAGGTAATCAGGTTTGTATTCTTTTCTTTTTGGTTTAGTTTGAGCTAAGTCACGTTGGTTGTTGGGTTATTATTGGTCCATATTAAACAAAATCTTTAAAAAAATAAAATAAATAGAAAATTATTGAAACACGTGAATAAAGTCAAAGGTCACGGTAGTTAAAGAAAACAAAAATCAAAGGTCCATTCCTGCTTCGGTCCATTCTTGCTTGGGTGGGCTAGCTATATTGGAAAAACGCCAAAAGAGGAGCGGTTCCGACAAACGAGGTTATCACCTCATTTTTGATAAGAATAGTAACATATCGTTGATAAGCAAAGTAGCTTATCAAATCACAGTGTTAGAAAAACCTGCAAAACGCATCGAAGAAAGTGGAGAACAAGTCACACTTTTTTCTTTTCTTTTAAAATAAAAAGAAAGAAAAAGGCAAAGAAAAGAAAAGAGGAAAAATTTAAATTTGAAGATTTTTTTCTAAAACTTTTATAATTTTCAGGGTCAGCTTTCCTTGTTAAATTTCTGGAAAAATCGAAAGAAGAAACCCTAGAAAAACCATTTTAAGTGTTCAACAACGGATCTGGGGAATTAGCGAAACCGTCTCTCTTCACCACCACACAGATCCATCTCTCTCAATTTCTCACCCAAATGACATCTCTCAGCAGAGAGTTAGTTTTCTTGATTCTTCAGTTCCTTGATGAAGAAAAGTTCAAGGAATCTGTACACAAGTAGGTTCCGGCTATATTTCTCCTGATTGACCAATTTTAATTTTCGTTAATTTGGTTTTTTCTTCGATTTGTAGGCTTGAGCAGGAATCGGGATACTTCTTCAATTTGAAATACTTTGAAGAGAAAGCTTTGCTTGGGGAGTGGGATGAAGTGGAGAAGTATCTTTCTGGCTTCACTAAGGTTGATGATAATCGTTACTCCATGAAAATTTTCTTCGAGATCAGGAAGCAAAAGTATCTCGAAGCTCTAGATCGGTAATTTCGAATTTTCTATTGCCCTTTTTTTTGGGTGGTTAAAACTGCGTTTGTTTTCGGATAGGTTTCAGGATTTTTCCGTTATGTTTTTTTCGTGTTTTTAGAGATTTTAATCATTTTGATGGTTGAAACGTCTTCTCTTATAAAATTTATCTGGTCCAAAAAATTGGTGATTGATTTTGAGGATGTTTATGGAGAGACGTTTTGGTTATATCCCTAGGCTTAGCATCATCTTACTCATTTTTTTTTATTGTTCTTGTTTCCAGACAGGACAGGGCAAAAGCTGTTGAGATATTAGCCAAGGACTTGAAGGTTTTCGCCACATTCAATGAGGAGCTCTACAAGGAAATCACTCAGCTTCTTACTCTGGATAATTTTAGGTAATCTTAGTTTGCTGTGCATTTGGTTGTTTTAATGTTCAAGGGTATATCAATGGCAGGGATTGAAATGTGGTGCTTTTTTTTTTGTTTTAGGGAAAATGAGCAGTTATCGAAATATGGTGATACCAAATCAGCTAGGGGCATAATGCTTGGGGAGTTGAGGAAATTGATTGAGGCAAATCCTCTCTTTAGAGAGAAGCTCGCTTTACCCACTTTCAAGGCTTCTCGTCTCCGAACCTTGATCAATCAAAGGTGACCTCTTGTTTTGAATGATATAAGTTGATTTCTGTTCTTTTTATACGCCATCAGTGTCAAGAAATTATGTGTGCCTAGTATTTTCTGGTGTTTTCCATTGTTATTAAACACAATTCGAGTTTGATACAGTTATAATGGCTTTATACAATCAAAAACATGTGTATGTCACTAAACGTTAGTTGTCCCACCACTGTATTTTATTAAAAAGGATGACTATATGCTACAGATTGTTTTTGTGTATTTTCCGTGTTTGCAACATTTTAAGTTGGTAACTACGTCACTTATCTATTGATTTGCATTAGACAAGTAGTACTTGATGACTATGATATCATCCTCTGGTATCAGTTTCCCTTTCTTGTTTTTAACTACCTGGAAATAGAAAACTGTCACTGGGGTGGACTTAGAACGCGTCTGTTTTGTGTACTTAACGAGTGCAATGGCTGAAGCCAATTTATCTAGCCTATTTTCCAAACTAGTTGTGAACTAAAGGTGTCACATTAGTCTTATACATCAGCTAACGTTTGATGCTTTGATAATTTTCAGCTTGAATTGGCAACACCAGCTATGTAAAAACCCAAGGCCTAATCCTGACATCAAAACATTGTTCACTGATCACACTTGCTCACCACAAAATGGAGCTCGGGCACCCACTCCTGTTCTTCCAGTTTCTGCTGTTGCAAAGTCTTCGACATATGCTCCTCTTGGGGTACATGCTGGAGTACGATCACATACCATAAAATAAAATTAGTTTTACATATTCAATAACTTAAGTTCTTATTTTTGTGAGATGGATGTAATTTATGTAACCTTATGCTGTACAGCCTTTTCAGCCAACTTCTGCTCCGGCTCCTAACGCAAATGCTTTAGCTGGATGGATGGCAAACCCAAATCCATCTTCATCAGTTCCTGGTGGTCTTGTGGTCTCTTCCCCATTTCCTATGCAGCCAAATCAAGGTAAGTTTTGTTATTCAAATGTTTAGGCGGGTGGTAAAACTGCTAATGATGTGCAGAGTTAATACGTTGGTCTTAGTGATACAGTACATAGAACACTTGTCATGGTTCAGAGGATTGTAATCTTGGTTTTTATATTTGTCATTTCAGGTGTTAAAAAGTGAAATTTAATAGTCTATTCCTAGTTCTGAATTCTTGTTGCTGTATTTCATGGCAGTTGCTATGCTAAAACACCCTAGGCCATCCTCAAACTCCCTTGGGATGATGGATTATCAAAGTGCTGATCACGAGCAACTTATGAAACGTTTACGGTCTGGACCAACTGGTGATGAGGTGATTATTTTTCCTATGGTTGATATTTTACTTGATGTTTTTTTACTTTCCACAATTGGTGTATAAAGTTCTGGACGGTACATTCATATTAATTCATTATTATCAAAAGACTAAGTATATGGTTGCATAATTTGTTAACTTAATTATTAGGATTTTGATCGTAAGTTTCTGATGCATGCCTCAAGCAGATTATTCATGTGCAGTAAAGAAAACTCTCTTGTTTTCCATATCTGCATGTTTGACGTTGAGTATATAGCTTATATTACTTATATCCCAGGTCACATATCCTGCTCACTCTCATCCTGCTGCCTCACTTGATGACCTCCCTAGAAATGTAGTGAGTACAATGCGCCAAGGGTCAATGGTGACAAGCATGGATTTTCACCCTTCTCATCACACATTGCTAACTGGTTAGTTTAATGCTACTATGTAGAGACTTGAGAATAATAGAGTTGAACACTTCTGCTTTGTTTGACTCATGTTTCTACTTATAACCATTTGTTACTTTTAGTTGGTTGTTCCAGCGGCGAAGTCACCTTGTGGGAAGTTGGATCTAAAGAGAAGGTTGTCACAGAGCCTTTCAAGATATGGAATTCGGCCGCCTGTTCTGTGATCTTCCAGGTTGGTCTTTCACTTTTTTCTTTTAAACTATGATTGAAAAATGTCATTGCTTTTCTTTTCATAAATTATTAATTGTATCTTATGACCTAACTAGACTGTGGACAGCGAATGATGCTTTATTTCTGATACATGTTTCAGTGATTTATGCTCTGTTCTATGAGAAGAAGTTTAAGTAATGCACCAGCAGCATTTTATGTGATGATGACATCTTGACCTTGTCATTTTTTTCCAGGGTTCCATTGTGAAAGACCAATCTATATCTGTCAGTCGTGTATCATGGAGTCCAGATGGAAATTTTATTGGTACGGTATTTTGAAGATCATCAAATAAATAGTTGCATTTTCAATTGGACTCTATGTTGGAGTCTGATTATTTTTTTCTCGTGTACAGGGGTTGCGTTTACTAAACATCTGATCCATATATATGCTTACCAAGGGTCTGAATTACGTCAACACCTAGAGGCATGCCTATTCTTTTCTTTTTTTTTTGTTTCTTAGTTAAATGCTGTTATGGTATATGCACAAAGTGAATAAATAGTTTGTTTCTGCCTATAGATGGAAGCTCATATAGGCTGTGTGAATGACTTGGCCTTCGCCCACCCAAATAAGATACTCTGTGTCGTGACTTGTGGGGATGATAAATTGATAAAGGTAAGTATGCAAAGAAAAACTGGGTTAATTATGAGGCTGTTGTTTGCCTTTTCTGTGGCTTCCATTTTTAGCTGTCTGACAGATATTTTATGGGGGTTTTAGGTCTGGGAGTTGAATGGAAAGAAACTTTACACCTTTGAAGGGCACGAGGCACCAGTTTACTCCATCTGCCCTCACCAGAAGGAAAACATCCAGGTACAGTGATCTCTTGTCGCCGAGTCTAGAAGAAAGATTATTTCTCCATTAGTTACAGCAATTTTGTTCCATTCTGGCTACATTGGACCAAACCTATTTTCTCCTGGAGTGGATTCTCTGTGGGGGTAAACTAAGAGTGTAACTTTTTTCTTATTACTTTTGTATTAATTGTTTTTCTTTTATTTCATGCAGTTTATTTTCTCAACTGCCCTTGATGGTAAAATCAAGGCTTGGCTCTATGATAATGTTGGCTCTAGAGTTGACTATGATGCACCAGGACAGTGGTGTACAACGATGCTATACAGTGCTGATGGTAGCAGGTATTTTCAAAGTTGAAATTAACTATATCTTAGTAAAACCTTTGATAGGCTAGTTTGAAAACTATAGAAAAGACTCCATAAGCTAACATGGCTCCTAGGAGATAGCTAATAAAGAAGCTAGTATATCATATTAATAAAGAAGTTACAGGTTATCTGCTGCAAGTTGCGGCCATAGTATATGTTATGTTAATGTTCTCATTGTTTCAGATTATTTTCTTGTGGAACAAGTAAAGACGGAGATTCTTTCTTGGTTGAGTGGAATGAGAGTGAAGGTGCCATTAAGAGAACATATTTGGGCTTTAGAAAGAAATCTGCTGGGGTGGTTCAGTTTGATACAACGCGCAACCGATTCTTGGCTGTTGGTGAAGATAACCAAATAAAATTCTGGGATATGGACAATACTAATCTCTTAACTACTTTCGAGGCTGATGGAGGACTCCCGGTATGATATTCAGGCTATTGCTCTTGGCTCCCTGTATATAACCTTTTCTCGTTTTCCGTTATTTTTGGTGGTATCATATGTTTTTGATAGTTCCTTATCGTGCTGTATACTGCATATATCAGAGCCTTCCCCGTGTAAGATTCAACAAGGAAGGGAACCTTCTCGCTGTGACTACAGCTGATAACGGATTCAAGATCCTTGCTAATGAGGATGGTCTGAGAACCTTAAGGGTCATGGAAGCTCGTTCTTTTGAAGCATCCAGAGCATCGACGGAGATGAAGGTTAAAATTATTCCTTATGTGCTTTTCTTGAAAAAATTTCCGGTCGTACCTTTTTCCAGCAGAACTTACATTTTCTTACACCAACACTGGGTGATCAGGTACCCTCATCTACAATGGTTACAAGCATCAGCCCAGCTATTGGGAAAATGGAACAAATGGATATTGGCTCTCCTGCAAGGCCAACCCCTATTCCTGTATGTTTTACTATCTTTCGGCTTTACGTTATTTATCATCTTTCAGCAATAGTCAAAAATAGGGGACATGTAGCGCCATGTATGGGTAGCAACATATCGTCTTGTTGTGGCTGTACAATTCCTGATATGCTATTGGCATCACTCAAATTCACAGATTTGATCAAAAATCCTTTATCCATGCATTTAGTCCCACAATCAAACTTATGATCTGGTATAATAGAGCTAGCCATAGCCAAACTGAAAAATGTATCTTGTTTTGTATAATTCGTAAGTTTCTCTTCGTAAAATGCAAATAAATTTGGTGTTATTATGTGCACAGAACGGAGTTGATGCAATGTCAAGATCTATGGAAAAGCCAAGAAACATGGAGTCTGTTGAAAAGTCTAAGCCTTCAGAGCTCATGGAAATTGTTGATCCCGCTCAGTGCCGACAAGTGACCATGCCAGATAGCAAGGATTCTGTTAGCAAGGTTTCGTATTTTTTTGCTAAATAAATCTATTGAGCTGGGGACTCCATTATTTGTCCTGTTAGTTTATTACAGTAATGGGGATTTTCATTTGTAAGGTTGCTCGGCTTCTTTACACAAATTCGGGTGTTGGCGTTTTGGCTCTTGGAGCAAATGGTGTCCAGAGACTCTGGAAGTGGAACCGCAGCGAGCAAAATCCAACTGGAAAGGTAATACAAACCTCTACTTCTACACCTCGTGCAGTTTGATATATGCTGTATATAATAATACATGTATGCATAAAAGTATATGTGCTCGAATTACTTATGTGTTTTCTGTCCAAGTGGCTGAGAGATTTATTTTTCTTTCAAGGCTACTGCTAGTGTCATTCCACAGCATTGGCAACCTAACAATGGTCTCTTAATGACAAATGATGTTCCGGAGAATCCTGAGGGAGCTGTTCCGTGCATAGCGCTTTCTAAGAATGACTCATACGTCATGTCTGCTTGTGGTGGAAAGGTTTCATTGTTTAATATGATGACATTCAAGGTAAGCATCTTAGTTTTATTGTTTCCTGTGCTTAGACAATAACGTCATCACCAGTGATGCCACAACCCTATAACTTAAGTATGCACGGCATCTTTTTAACAAAATTCTTCTGCAATAGCAAGAACTAAACTGTGTCAAATATGTGGGCTGACTGTCATTTACACGCTGTTTGCAGGTAATGACTACTTTCATGCCACCTCCTCCGGCTTCAACATTCCTGGCATTTCATCCTCAAGATAATAACATTATTGCAATTGGGATGGAAGATTCAACTATTAATATTTACAACGTTAGGGTAGATGAGGTAACTAATTAATTTGAAATAGCGATTACTACTTTTTGTAAAGACGAGGTATCCATATTGAAATTTTGTTTTAGTTAAAGATTGTGTTGAGCTGAATGCTGATTGCTATAATATATCTTTTGCACCCTAAATTCTTCTTTTATTTTTGGAGAATTGTAATAGAATCCGTCTTTCAATCTACAGGTGAAAACAAAGTTGAAAGGCCACCAAAAGCACATCACTGGCTTAGCATTTTCTGCTGCTCTCAATATTCTGGTTTCTTCTGGTGCTGATGCGCAGGTACACTTAAGCGTTTAATTTTCTCGTTATTTCTTTTGAGCTTTCACCAAACTTGGCTGTTACTTTACTCACCTTTGTATGCTATAGCTGTTCTTTTGGAGTGCTGACTCATGGGAGAAGAAGAAATCTTCAGCTATCCAACTACCAGCTGGAAAGTCACCAGTAGGCGACACTCGAGTCCAGTTCCACAACGACCAGGTCCATTTACTGGTTTCTCATGAGACACAGATAGCCATATATGATGGATCAAAGATGGAGTGCATTCAGAAGGTACACAAATTCATCTGTTTCAATAAATCCTATGAAGAGTATATAATGTATCTTTTGCTTTTCGGGTTTAGGCCACACATATGCTTCTACTAGGCTGTCCAAACAGTTTTATGCGTTCATTGCTCACCTTTTAGCTCAAAGTTGATAAACCACAGCCAAACCCTAAATTATCTGTTTTTACTTGAGATCTTCTTAGGATGTCTCCATCTTAACTGGCATTGCTAGACAACGACTCATTTTCATCATATTGAATCAAATAACAAGTACAAGGTCTTATTTTTCTTTTTGTTATTCTTATTATGCAGTGGGTGCCACAAGAATCCTTATCTTCGCCCATAACCTGCGCATCTTACTTGTGCAATAGCCAACTGGTTTACGCATCATTTGCAGATGGAAACATTGGAGTCTTTGATGCTGAATACTTGAGACTCAGATGTCGCATTGCCCCATCAGCTTACATGCCCCAACCCACACCAAACAGGTTAGTTAACCTAAAAATTTTTATTCCACATAACTAACTCGAAAGCTATATGTAATCTTCCTGACAACATCGAGTTTGTTTGTGAAAATAGTGCTCCAGTTATGCCACTGGTAATTACTGCTCATCCTCAAGAACCGAACCAAATAGCTGTTGGACTCTCTGATGGGTCAGTGAAAGTCATCGAAACCCCGGAACCTTTTAAAAGATGGGGCGTTGCAGATATAGCAGGGACGGAAAACGGACGGCCTTCAAGTGCGTCGGCAGCTAATAACTCTGGTTCAGATCAGATGCAAAGGTAAAAAAGGGAAGAAAAAAGTATGACAGTTAAAGTTAGTTGGGCTATTTCTTTTGTTAGTGTAAATCTGTAATAGCCATCGGGTCTTTTGTGTTGGACAAAGTAAACTCTTTAGACAAAAATCTGTACTCAGTAGCTGTAGTTTCCTTTTGCTAGTTTTTAATGAATGCATTTTGTCATAATCTTTGTTTCCATTAATCATGTCTCGAACAAATTACTGGTTGATCTGATATTGTCCTAAACTCAAAATATCCATTGTTTATGTATTTGAGCATGTTCTTCACATTAAATTCGAGACTGAGGGTTCAATGGCTTAAAGAGTTGCTTTAAGAAAGGAAACGACGTCAATATATATATTAGTTAATGAGACCAAACAGATTGTGATGACTATAATTATATTTTATTATTATTGTCAATACTTTTTTCCTCGCTCTCCTCTTAAATATATATTTTATAATAGCAGAATCCGAAAGCCAGAAAGAGTGGTAACAACTAACAACAAAACAGTAGAGACTGGAGAGAAAAATACAAATCCACCCTTGTGGTCTTATTTTGGACTTGATAAACTCTTGTGGACTTGTAATTAGAGAGCTTGAGTGGTTTTAGGGAGTTGATGGAGCCATCAGCCATGGGCAGATCAATTAAGTTAATGGTGCACGGCAACACAAAGATAGAAAGTAATGGTTGGTTTAGGATATAATCATACAGATCATAACCGCTTCTGAATTTCTCATCATATAATGTTCAATATTACTGGACACTTATGGGTGATTTCATTATATCCTTTATTTAACGTGGTTCAGGATTTGTTTTTGACGTTAATTGAATTTGAGACTTTACAAGGTTAAAGAAATGGTATTTAAATATATATATATATATATTGAGAAAGAATATTATAAAATAGAAATTTCTAAAACTAGAAAAATGATACATCCTATTTGGGAGACCAGTTTTGATGAATAATAATACTAAAAATTTCAATAATAAAAAAAAATCTTCATCTCAAAGCATCTTTGACCACTCTCTTAATCCACTAAAACCCTAAGATCAACATTTCCTCTTGTTAAAACTGCAAGAACAAGGAGGAAGAAGAAGAAGAAGAAGAAGAAGAAGAAGAATGTCGAATAGCCGTCGGATCCGCGGCGAGAATAGGTTTTACAATCCTCCTCCTATGCGAAAGGTTCAACAAGAAAGGGAGAAGAAGAGACTTGAAGCGGAGGAGCAAAAGAGAAAAGCAAATGAGTTTCTTGATCCACAGATTCAAGCGGAGGAGAAGGCGATTACAAAATCTGAAGAGTGCTCAACTTCCAATTGCTCTGTACCGGTTCGGGTCGGGTCGAGTTCATCCAATTTGGGCCGGTTTTTGGAATGCACCACTCCGATGGTTTCTACACAATACTTGCCTTTGGTAATTAATTACTCCGATTCTTGAATTTTCAAATTTCATTATGTTTTTGTGCATTTTTATATCTATTGAAGATGATAAAAACTAGTTTCAGGTTTTTGGAATTATCACCAGAATTTATGATTATTGGAAAGAGTTTAGTAAGATAACTAAGTTGTTAGAATCAGAAATTATTATGCTTTTGAGAGGTATATGTTGTGTTTCACTCAGAGTTTCTATCTCTGTTGTTTGTTGCTTTAGAGAAGCATTAATGGGTGGAGAAGTCGTGAGCCAGAGTATTGTCCTTACTTCTTGTTGAATGATTTGTGGGATTCATTTGAGGAATGGAGCGCTTATGGTGTTGGTGTTCCTCTTCTTTTAAATGGAATTGATTCCGTTGTTCAGTATTATGTTCCTTTTCTCTCTGGAATCCAGCTTTATGAAGATCCATCAAGAACCTGCACTAGTAGGAGGTGAGTTCTTTCCATTTTGCTTTCATCATTGGTTTCCTATCAACTATTAGCAAGATTGCTTTTGAAGAGCTCTAGTGGGCAAAATGATATTTACAAGTTGATTTTTTTTTCAATTATATATATATATATATATTCTTTGTTGAACACAGATTTTTGTCTCTTAATTTGCAGTTCGTTTCTGCATTGTATATGAAAATTGTTGTTTTGATGTGTGTGTTTTTAAACAGGAGAGCTGGTGCAGGAAGCAATGGTGATTTGACTAGAGACATGAGTAGCAATGGTAGCAATGACTGTATAGAGCTTTCTCAGAGTCTATATAGAGCCTCTCTGGAAGAGAAACCTTTTATTGGTTCATCGTGTGAGGCTAGCAGTAACTTTCCTGGTGACCTTGTCTTTGGTTATTTTGAGGATGCTAAGCCATTTTGCCGTGAACCATTGGCTGACAAGGCAAGTTTATTTATCATCTCTGTAACAAAGTCGCTTGACCTCAGTTTGCATTGTGTTCGATTTTGTAATTGGCAAAATTCTTCAGTTCTGTCTCATAATAATGTCCAACCTTAATATTTGCAGATATCAAACCTGTCATCTCAATTTCCAGCACTCAGAACATACCGTAGCTGTGATCTATCGCCTTCGAGTTGGGTCTCTGTTGCTTGGTACTGCATTTAAAACCATTTCATTTCACACAGTTTCACGAGATTCATGTTTCCAGATGCATCTCTCTAAATCTTTATTCTTAACACTTTCTTGAAGGTACCCAATATACCGAATACCAGTAGGTCAATCATTAGAAAACCTCGACGCTTGCTTTTTAACGTTTCACTCATTATCAACACCCTGTCGAGGTAAGCCATCTCTGCCTACATAAAACGTATTCCAAAAACATGCGTATTATATTTATAAAACACTACAAAACATTCTTATATTTTTGGTAAAGGTGCAAGCAATGGGGAAAGTCAAAGCTCAAGCAAATCAGTTGCATCATCGAAGCTTCCATTGCCCACTTTCGGTCTCGCACCTTACAAGTTTAAATGGTCAGTGTGGAGCCCAGAGAGTAACGTGGACGAGAACCAAAGAGTCGGGAGTCTACGACGAGCAGCTGAAGAGTGGCTCAGGCGGTTGAATGTAACTCTACCGGACTTTACACATTTCGTAACGCGTAATGGGCATAATGGATCGGGGTGGAGATGATGCTTATATTCATTTCTGAACTCTGAAACTAATAAATAAGAGTGATATATAGCTAAGGTAAAAAACATGTTTCTGCTACTTGGTGGTTTTTTGAAGGGAGAAAGAGAATTGTATAGACAGCGACACTACATTTGTTTTATTATAATGAAGAAGTGTTGTATAATTTGAAACATATTTCGAAAAAAACAAAATTTATCGAAGAGATTTTCTCTGTTACAATAATTATTTAACTTTTGTAGTGTAATTATATTTAATTAGACCAATAAAAAGCTCTCGTAGCTCAGTTGGTTAGAGCACCCGTTTAGTAAGCGGGAGGTCTTGAGTTCGACTCTCAACGAGAGCATTCGATACTATTAAATGTTAATCCCTCCCCCTGACTGGTCAAAATTACGTAGTTACCCTTATTTTTGTTTTCTTTTACAATTTGTATGTTTGCTTTTGTCTTGAAGAGTTTGCGTATAATAATTGGCATACTTTTGATATCCACGTACGTACGGCCTCTTTTCTTCGGACAGAACATGACACCTCATCAACATCAAATTCAAAACATGGCTGTTATTATTGTTCTCATTTTATCATATTTAAATTTCTCCACAGTAGTGATAGTATTCATTATTTTACATCTATCTTCCTTCACTTAATTATCAATCGCTAACACCTTGTAAATATTGGTCATTGGATGCCTCTTTACCTATTTATTTGTTTACTAGATTGAGGAAAATAGAACCAATGGATTTAACCTTCATCAAAGGGTGATAATGAACTCTTTCAGCATCCTAGTTCGCAGACTTTGTTTTCATTATCATGCCTATTGTTTTCCCATGTTTGGTACTTCTAATAGACAAATCATATCCTATTACTTGTTACCATGCATTTTCTATTTGAAAACCTATTATCAGAAAAGAAAAGGAAAAAAATAAGAAGCTATGAATAGAAAATCTCATGGAAAACATTAGATGAACAAAAAAATCTTAGCAACAATTGGTGATGAATATTTCTGCCGCCACCACAGTAACGAAGTAAAGAAAAAACGAAGGTATTAATTGTAGATTAAATAGGTTTTCTACTAGCAAAAGGGTACTTTGTGATTTAAAAAAAAAAGGTATTTGTCTATTTGATATGAGATATTTTTCTAGTTATCCTTTGTAAATTTTCAAATAAAAAAAAACAAACCTAAAAAATACTGAAAACCTAAATTTCAAACTAGAATATCAAACACACGTCAGTGACTTGGATATCAAACAATAATAAATAAAAAAAATTGATGTCGGTAGGAAAAACTGTATATGTGTATGGTAAAATAGTTGAATATTTGATATTAAAATAAAGAAGCATATCCATTTATTAATTATTTAATATTAAATGTTTAGAGTTGAGCTCGATAATTGCAAATAACGTCAATATCCAAAAAAGGTTGGGTCAAATTTAATTGGCTGAAGAGGTGGCTGGAATGGATTCACATGTGACACTTAATTTTCAAATATTTTTTTAATTCTTATCCGCTTACTCGACACGTTGCATCACGGGGAAGCTCCTCTGCAAATTGACACTACAACAACTCTTCATTTTGTGTTCACTAACTTTTTTTTTTGTGTACGGATTGTATCTCTACTCAAAATTTCAATTAAGGGTGTATTTACATGAAACTTCAACTTCCATATGTAATTATACTATGAAACTTGTATGTGTTGTATCCTCACATAAAATTTTAAGTAAGGTTATATTCACAAGAAATTTTAACATTGGTATGTAACCACACCATGAAACTTAGATAGTTTATATCCTCTTCAAACTTTAAATTTAGGTTATATCCCCATAGATGTTAATAAGTAAATTTATGTTAAATTTAATATTAAACCGGATTAAAATTAAATTTAACCAATAATTCGGTTTTAAGAAATTTTTACTCAAAACTCAAGTATTTTAAACCATATCTTTGATATCAAAGGTTTAAGAAAAAACTTAAAACTAAAAAGTAAAAAAAACATGGGTTTTGGTTTTAGGTGTTTTTCTAAACATTTGATATCAAATATAGAGTTTAAAATATTTGAGTTTTGAGATTAAAATCTCTTAAAACCAAATTATTGGTTAAGTTTAATTTTAACGATTTAATATTAAATTTAATAGAAATTTACTTATTAACCTCTATGGGATATAACCCAAATTGAAAGTTTTATGGAGATATAAACTGTCTACGTTTCATGATTACATACCGATGTTAAAGTTTCTTGTGGACACAACCTTAATTAAAATTTTATGTGGAGATACAACACATATAAGTTTCATGGTGTGGTTACATCTAAAAGTTAAAATTTTGTATGGACACACTATTAATTGAAACTTTGAGTAGAAATAGAACCCGTCGACCCTTTTTTTTCTTTAACAACTCTAATAACAAAATATAAACGCATAAAATATTGTCAGTAACCAAAATAAAATATAAATCCGTAAACATTAAAAATAACTATTATAGATAACTAATAAATAAATAACTCTATCGTAGATTACGATTTTAATAGCCAAGTATTGAGAATCTATAAACTAGACATGTGTCTAGACTATGGTATAGAACGATATTACCTTTATCTTAACTTATATAACGATTTTGAAAGCCTTCATGTAATAATCTAAAACATTTTCCCTGTCTCCATAGTCCATAAAATGGGAAATTGTTCGTTTTCCTATCATTTATCCTACCAGGTTGTATCCCAACTTTATATTAAAAATGTAAGTAATAATATATATAGTATTTGTGGTTAAAGGAATGAGAGGATTGATGAGTGTTATAGTGGAAAGCAAACATAGGGCGAGATCCACCAATATCACTTACCAAAGTGCGTTGCTGCCACTTTTCCCAATGCTATTGGACATGCTACAACTTGCACAAATGTGATATATGTCTCGTAGGTTTATTCTTTTTATCATTAAAAGTTTCGACCATGCAATTGCAAGTGGCGAATGCAATTGCAAACCTCCTTTTGTTTTGCTTCTGTTTTCTTCTCGTGTCCTTGTGCTTAATAAGAAGAAGTTAAAAGAAAAATGGGATGATGTTGGATTACATTTGACCACTAGGAATTTGGTTTTATCGAACGGAACAAATTGTTTTGCAAATATAACGCCTGAGGGCCCTAAAAACTACGATTTAGGCATCTAGCTAATATATTTAAGATTCAGTTATTAATTGAACATGCAAACTTTTTTTTTAACCCAAAAAAATCACTGTTTTTTTTTTGCAACATTAAAATTGCTAATAATTAATGACTCCGTTGGAAAAAGTTGTGCCTTGCTTCCAAATTCAAATCTTTGCAGTTTGCATGAGAGGAATCCTTTATAGATTATACATTAACATATGTATAAGGTAGACGTTCCAGTTTATGGTTATTTTCGGTTCAATTTTTTTTTGGTTTTCTGATTTTTCAGATAACCATTTGTAATTCTTTTGTTTGGAAAAACATTGTCATATGCGTTCGGCAGATTAGGAACCTATATAGTAATAAACAATTGGTTAGTTGCGCGAGCATTTATTTAAATATTCATGTGTAAAAGTATAGTTATAAAATATATATATATATATACGGAAATTATTATTATTTCTAATTTTCTATTAAGCATTTGCAAATAATAACACATGTTTTAAAAAAAATTATATAGTAGCTAGTTCCCTTTAGTTTGTGTAGAGATAGATAATTAATTAGTTTATTAAATCAGTTATGTAGAACTACGTACTACGAGATCTCACATGGACTTTTATTTCGAATCAGATTAACGCAAATCATCATCAGCAATGAACAAAAGAACTCACATTTTCTCATCATGCACAAAAACAATAGTGGTAGGACAAATGAGCACCACTTCACCATTTAAATGAGCACGACATCTTTGATGACGTGTTCTAGGAAGCTGGTTTACTCGCATTGAACCTAATCTATATATGGTCAACCCACCACATGATTCCTTTAAACTAAAAATAATTGCATGACATGTTATGCAAATGTTAAAATCTTTAACAGAAAGACACATGTTATGCAATTTATAACTTAAAGCGTCAAAAAATTCTCATAAAGTAACACTGCATTGTTTCAAGTATTTTTGACGTTTATCTTTATATACATGTTTAAGTATTTCCTAGTCACCTTCCACAAATATCTAAAACACAAATAGAAAAGAAAAAACAAATATATATATATATATATATCTAATGAATTTGTACATGTACTAAGTAGAAATGTTTGTATATAAACTTAATTAGGCCACGAAAGAAAAATAAGTCACGTAAGTTCATTTGTACATTTTGTTAACCATTCATTTGTAAATAAGATATAAAAGCCAAAAGTTTTTTTTTGTTAAAGAAAAAAAACGACCCTCAAAGGTGTTACTAATATAATACTATGTTTTCTTAGCTTAATTTCATTTTCTATTTTTGAGCAATTAATTAGGTGTGTATCTTTGAGATGATAATGTTTGCTAGACATATATAGTTGTATCCATGTCAAGTATTTTATGTATTATCTGTATGATAAGTCAAATATTAGATTTTAATTTATGTAATATCTATTGTTTTTATTTAGATAAAATTTTCTGGTATTATTACCTCCCATTTTTACTAATTTTAATACAATAAACAGCTTTTAGGGTAATGCACGAGTACTATTTTAATATTTTTGTTAACAAATTTTTTTACGAACGAATACCATTACATATATACACAGTTGTGTCTTGTGTGTGTATACATGTAGTCTTATTAGAAAATGCTTTGCCCTAGTCATATGCTTCAATGTGCGCTGATGTATCATTCCTTTTTTATTAGATGAAAGCATATATTATGAGTATTTTGCCCATTAGTTTAATACATGTAGGCATAAACTCATAAAGACAGAAGGAATGGTTTATAGTTTAACATGGGGTCGACGGGTTGTATCTCCACTCAAAGTTTCAATTAAGGGTGTGTACACATGAAACTTCAACTTCCAGATGTAACCACACCATGAAACTTATATGTGTTGTATCTTCACACAAAATTTTAATTAAGGTTGTGTCCACAAGAAACTTTAACATCGGTATGTAACCACACCATGAAACTTAGACAATTTATATCCCCATAAAACTTTCAATTTGGGTTATATCCCCATACATGTTAATAAGTAAATTTCTGTTAAATTTAACATTAAACCGGATTAAAATTAAACTTAACCAATAATTTAGTTTTAAGAGATTTTAATCTCAAAACTCAAATATCTTAAACTCTATATCTGATATCAAATGTTTAGGAAAACACCTAAAACCTATAACTTTAAACGACATGATTTTTTGTTTAAAGAGGAATATCCAAAAGCATCCACAAAAACACCATTAAATAGTTATAAATATTAACGAGAAGCACAAAATCTCTTCTAGGAAGACAAAAGTGAATATCTCTTTTTAGAAAGAAAAGATAAGGTTCATGTTGTGGTGATGTTGATTAAACCAAAATCCATGTTTTTTATTTTAGTTTTAAGTTTTTTCTTAAACCTTTGATATCAAATATATGGTTTAAAATACTTGAGTTTTGAGTAAAAATCTCTTAAAACCGAATTATTGGTTAAATTTAATTTTAATCCGGTTTAAAGTTAAATTTAACAGAAATTTACTTATTAACATGTATGGGGATATAAACCAAATTGAAAGTTTTATGGGGATATAAACTGTTTAAGTTTCATGGTGTAGTTACATACCGATGTTAAAGTTTCTTGTGGACACAAACTTAATTAAAATTTTGTGTGGGAATACAACACATATAAGTTTCATGGTGTAGTTACATCTGGAAGTCGAAGTTTCGTGGATACACCCTTAATTGAAACTTTGAGTGGGGATACAACCCGTCCACTTTTTAACATAAAATCGAAATATAACTAGACTTTTGGGAGGATTATTTGGTAATGTACTTCCTTCGGGGTTCTTGGTTTAAAAAAGGTTGAAAAAACATTAGATGATGCAATAAAATAATAAGCAAAAAGATATTAACTTCATTCAACAAAGTAAAAAAAATACTGAAGAACAAAAATAACGACATAATTTGTTAAGGTTGGGTTTATAAAATGAGTTAATTTATGTTTTCATGTATAGCTGGATCCACGCATCAAGGGTCTCCGGACCCACTTTTTCCTCAATTATTATAAGCTCCGTACCCCGTAATTTAAAATAATATAACATCAACCACACATAGTTTGATGTCTTACCAAAACAACCCATGTTTTAAGCAATCGGAAGCGACATTATCATTAAGATTTTCTTCAATATAGTGATTAAACTTCATTTGAATGCATGTACGTGCTGTATCACCACCAAATTGATAAACGAAAACGATCTTTTTGGACTAGTGATATTATATTTAAATAACTTTGTCATATCAATGATGTTATGTTATTTTTTTGCAACAATTTGTATTATGTGTGTTGTATATAAAATATACAAGCAAAATTTAAAACACATGTTTTCTCATCTTATCATAGAAAAATAAATAGAAATGCGTTTACTCTTAAACATGTAAATATATATGTTTTAAAAAGAAATTGGAGAAATTAGCGAGTAAATACAAAATTTTAAAAGATGGTAACCCATAAGAAAAGAAAGAAAAACAATATTTTTAATTCTCCACATCTATTCATCATTGAAAGCTTATATAAATTTTATTAACAATGCATAAAACTTTTAAAATTTTACAATTCATAAAAATTATAAAGAATATTTGATAAGATATTGTGAAAGATAAAGTTTAAAAGATTAACAAATCATCAATCACGGAATAGTCAATAATTTATTGGTAATCACTTGTAACTCTTATTGCATCGGGTTTAGCTATGGCCTCTAAATAAAATCCAAAAAAAAAAAAACCAAGCATGGATCTGTTGTGGAAAGAAATGGTGTGGCAATAATCGATGTAAGTTCAGTCAGTAAATGGGTGCGCTCTTTATCACATGATGAATTTCAGAAAATGGATTCAAAAGTAAAGTAAATAAAGTACATGGTCTATATCTGGAGATGAGTAAAAAACAAAGGGTATCTCTCTGCACCACTTTATAATTATATACACAGATACAGAAACATATTGTATATATAATTAAAGTTTCTATATATTTTGTTTTTAGATTTTAAAGTTAAAATTATTAACAGAAGAAGAAGAAGAAAAAATAAATAAAACTGTTAACAGAGAAAATTGAGCTTGAAGCTGCGACAAACAAGCTATGCCTTGTTCAACTCTCACATCTCATCTCAATCATAAATCTTTTCAATTATTTTTTTTTATTCTCAAATTTTTCAGAAATCTCATCATCTGAGTATCAAAATTGTTACTTTATTTTGTTATCTTCAATTCTTAGAATCAAACCACGTCAATTCTTTTTTTTTTTTCCTAAGGCATATATTCTCTCTGTTTCAAACTTTGTGTTGTCTCTTCTTCTTCGCTTATCGTTTGTTTTCTGAACGAGTCATGGTAAATCCGAGTCATGGAAGAGGACCCGACTCGGGTTCTAACTCTGACCCGTTTCCCGCGGGTCTTCGAGTTCTTGTCGTTGATGATGATCCAACTTGTCTTATGATCTTAGAGAGGATGCTTAAGACTTGTCTTTACAAAGGTATGAAATCAAAAAATGGTTTTTTTTTTATTTTATTTTATATAATCTGAATTTTATTAATTTCAAATGGTTCATTGTATGATCCAATTTGTTAATTTTTTTTAGTAATTTTGATTCATAGTTGTGATTTTTAATACGATGTTTGACTCTGCTGAAACTAGAAAAAATAGTTATGAAATTTGACTAGAAATTTCATTGACTGATGAATGAATCACTGTTAGATTCAGAGTTATTTATAGCTTAGTTCTCTGTTCTAGTATCATTCGTGATCTGTTTAAAGATTCTGATTTTTCATTTATTCTCAATAGATCCTTTAGTTCTTAGTACGAGTGTGATTCAACTTCCTTAAATTTTTGTTAAAAAAAAATCAATAGATCTTCTGGTTTAGTTAAATTCTGGTATTTTATTTATGATCCATTATGTTTTCATGTTATCTTATTTTTTCAGAATTTGTTCTTTGATGCTTTACTCTGACTCTGACTAAGATTTTTTTGGTTTTTGTTTAACTCTGATTCTGTTATTACAGTAACTAAATGTAACAGAGCAGAGATCGCATTGTCTCTGCTTCGGAAGAACAAGAATGGTTTTGACATTGTCATTAGTGATGTTCATATGCCTGACATGGATGGTTTCAAGCTCCTCGAACATGTTGGTTTAGAGATGGATTTACCTGTTATTAGTAAGTTTTATTAATCCCACATTTATCGTTTTGTTTAATCTAATTACTTTCTTGATATCTGAAAGTTTGAAACTTTTTTTGTTTTTTTTTCAGTGATGTCTGCGGATGATTCAAAGAGCGTTGTGTTGAAAGGAGTGACTCACGGTGCAGTAGATTACTTGATCAAACCGGTACGTATCGAAGCTTTGAAGAATATATGGCAACATGTGGTGAGGAAGAAGCGGAACGAGTGGAATGTTTCGGAACATTCAGGAAGTATTGAAGATACTGGCGGCGATAGGCAGCAGCAGCAGCAGAAGGATGATGCTGATAACAACTCGTCTTCGGTTAATGAAGAGACTTGGAGAAGCTCCAGGAAGCGGAAGGAAGAGGAAGTAGATGATCAAGGGGATGATAAAGAGGACACTTCGAGTTTGAAGAAACCGCGTGTGGTTTGGTCTGTTGAATTGCATCAGCAGTTTGTTGCTGCTGTTAATCAGCTCGGCGTTGACAGTAAGAAGAAATAACTTTGTTTGCTTAGGGTTTTATGTGTGTGTAGTTTTAGTTTTCTTTTTAAACTTACTGTTTTCGGTATCAAATGCAGAAGCGGTTCCTAAGAAGATCTTAGAGATGATGAATGTACCCGGGCTAACCCGAGAAAACGTAGCCAGTCATCTCCAGGTATATATGTAACCGAACAGCATATTAAATTTTCCGTTCTTGATGTGTTCTAACTTTTTGTATTACATTTTTCATTGTTGATGTGTTGACACTGTGGAATTGCAGAAGTACCGGATATATCTAAGAAGGCTTGGAGTAGTATCACAGCACCAGGGAAATCTGAACCATTCTTTTATGACTGGTCAAGATCCAAATTTTGGTTCTCTTTCATCGTTGAATGGGTTTGATCTTCAAGCTCTAGCTGTTACGGGTCAGCTCCCTGCTCAGAGCCTTGCGCAGCTTCAAGCAGCCGGTCTTGGTCGGCCTTCACTCACTAAACCGGGGATTTCAGTTTCTCCCCTTGTAGATCAGAGAAGCATCTTCAACTCTGAAAACCCGAAAATTAGATTCGGGGATGGACACAGGCAGACAATGAACAATGGTAGTAAGCAGATGAATTTGCTTCACGGTGTGCCAACTGGTATGGAACCAAAACAATTTGCAGGTAATCACATGCGCGTGCAGCAACAAATTACCGGTGTGCGTGCAGGACAGAATGTTCAGAGCAGTGGAATGTTGATGCCTGTAGTAGACCAAATGCCCCGAGGCAGGCCATCAATGCTACCGTCCCTCGGGCAACAGCCAATGTTGTTAAGCAGCGTTTCAAGGAGAAGCGATCTCACTGATGCGGTGGCAGTTAGAAACAATATCCCTGAGAGCAGTAGCAGCAGAGTGTTACCTGCTAACCATTTGGTGTTCAGTAACTTCCCCTCGGAACTACCTAGAAATAGCTTCCCGTTGTCAAATGCCCCGGGGATATCGATTCCAGTCTCAGTTTCTTACCAAGAAGAGGTCAACAGTTCAGATGCAAAAGGCGGTTCATCAGCTGCTATAGAGGCTACTGCAGGGTTTAGTAACCTAAGCTACGATATATTCAACAATTTTCCACAGCATCAACAGCACAATAACATCAACAACAAACTGAACGATTGGGATCTGCGGGATATCGGATTGGTATTTGATTCCCAACAGGATGGAGCAGCAGCAGCATCCGCAGCTTTTTCCACTTCGGAAGCGTACTCCTCGTCTTCCACGCAGAGAAAAAGGAGGGAAACAGACATAACAGTCTTGGCCGAGCATGGACAGAACCAGCAGCTACCAAGCCGGAGCCTAAACCATCTGAACCAGGTTTACATGGATGGTGGTTCGGTCAGAGTGAAGTCAGAGAGAGTGGCGGAGACGGTGACCTGTCCTCCATTGTTTAACGATCAGTGTAATCAAGAAGATCTCATGAGTGCACTCCTCAAACAGGTTTGATTCTTCTATTTATAACAACAACCATGAACATCATAACTAACTCTACACTTGAAGCTTGACACTTACTTACTTTATTCTCGTGTATCAAATACAGGAAGGCTTTCCATCGGTAGATAACGAGTTCGATTTTGACGGATACTCGATCGATAATATTCCGGTCTGACCTCTGAAACTCAGACTAGACTGCAAGATTCTTTGTTTTTCTTCTACCTAGAGGTAGAAAGCTCTACAAAAATGGGTAAACGGATCATATTAGGAGTTTATTTGAATTTCCTAGTGATATTTTGCTTCTACTCTAATCTCGGTCTAACGTAAATCCTGAGACACTTGGGTTCTTGATCGTCTAATTTTCTACACTTGAGCATTGTTAATTGTTATTTTGCTTCTCTGTTTGGAGTTTTAGGAACACTTGTGTAATCATGTTTCTATGCGTTGTTGCTTAATAGTAATAAAGATACGATACTTGATCCGATGAATGAATTAATTCACAAGACTAAGTCTTGACCAGTTTTGTTATTTTCTTTTTAAACAAAAACTACGAAAGTGTTCAGTCATGACTGAACTTATATAAATGCCCGTTCGGAGGATTAGGAACAAATCAATGGCCGAGAAAGAGTAAAACAAAATAGTATTATAGATACTAATTAGTGATTACTGAAACTCTAATAAGAAACAACAATACAAGAATGGTGTAACATATCTTCATAGCACCTATATATAAAGCTTCTTACAAGTTACAACACTCATCATCACAGGTTGTAAAAGAATCGATTGACTCTCCATCCAAAACCGCAGAGCTAACCGGTTGTTGGGTAAACCGGGAAAGAATCAAGAAACTGTATCGCCACTCCCATGGGAGGTGCAGCTACACTCGCAGAATCAAGAGAGCCAAAACTGGTATTGCCATGAGGAAAGCAGAGGTGTGTATTCGGTGGTGGCCGCTGCGCATTGGGAGTATGGATGGGAGTGAGCACTCTTCACCATTGAAAAACACTTTGCTCGGGAAGCCATCTCCGCCAGGGACATTGATCCTAGGAGTCAGTTTCTTGGTGAAGGAAATAACAGACTGTTGTTTCCCAGGAATCCGAGGGTTCTTCAACGGATTCTCCCCGTCTCTTTCCGCTACTAGATAGTTCAATCCGGGAAGACCCTCCATGAAAATAGTGTTGTTCTCCCCATTGATACCAACTGTAGTTGCGTTAAATGAGTAGGCTTTCTCAAAACCCGGGACAGCTTTTTTCATCTGAATCGCAGTAGACCAATCTACAAAGTCTGTTTCTCCCCAGTTGAAGACTGTGACCCGAGCTGTCCATCCGCCTCGATAGTCTGTAGCCAAATGCCAATTGATGCTAACTCCACAGTTATCCCCACAAGGCATTGGGTTAGGTACAGGCTGATGTTTTAGATAAGACCAAGCGACGGAGAGTTCAGTTCGGTTCTCAAATGGAACCAAAAGAGCTTGCTGGGGTAGAAGAAGAGCCGGGGATGTTGTGCTGCACGCACGAGCCGCTCTGTCGCTGGAACACCCACAAGCGCAAGTCTTGCACGGGACGATTGAGTCATTGAAGTACGCAGAATATGATACGCAGCATCTAGGACTCGCATCTTTTGATTGTGTGATGTTGCAGACCACCTGCCAGCTGGCAAAAGCTGTCCGGTTTGAGGGTAATCCACTAGGATCAATGAATTGGCTCGGGCTCACTCTAACAGGAGGGCCACAGGTGTAATCTGGATTAAGTGTACCATTGATCCGCCAGTTCTGAGGTGGTGAAAGAGCTGAGATGTTAAGGTCCGGAGGCATTTTGTAAACCTGCATCTGGAAAGCTGAGATCGACTTGCTAGGATCCATTAACCGTGGAAGGATCGTCCCATTTCTGCAGCAAAAAGGTTTAAGGCCGAATGTAGAATCATTGTATTTCGTAGGAGGGAGATCTATGATGCTTGGCCGTCTAGCACAGCTAAACACATTGGAAAAGTCAAGATCTTGATAGTACTTCGCCTGTGGGCCATCAACACAATCCGATGAATCAACAAGACTCGGGTACGCTCCTTTCATAGTGTAGATAAACTCGTCGCGCATCCAGTCAAAACTTAGTTTCCAGTTATCTAGCCGGCCAAGCGGGTTATGGTTCTCCATCGTGACTTGAGCCATATAGTTTGATGAATATGATCTGACCACATCGTACATGATTGTGAGATCTCCATCTTGTCGGGGAAGAAACTCATTATCAATGATGTCTGTGTTATTAAACTCTGGGTCTGGCGCGCAACATACTTGCAGAACATTTTTACCTGGCGAAAGAGAGAGAAAACAAGGAGCAAACCACAAAGAAAGCAATAGTCAACAAAAAACAATACACTTAACAATCTCGTCCATCAACACAATAAGCAAACCCTTAAAAATAGATTCCTAGAATCAATTAGAAAGACTTTCTCTCCCTAATGACAAGACATATTGTTTATCACCAGATTCATACTTATTAATGTGCTCAAAGTGCATCGAATCATATAAATAGCTATTCTGTTAGTCAAGATTCAAGCTCCAGAAAATCTAAAAAGACTCCTATGACTGATCAGGTACTTCTAAATATTAATCAATCACAAAGAATCCAACAGAAACCCTCCATTTGACTAATTCAAACATTAGGTGTAAGAGGAAGCCAAGAAACATAAGACTTCATCCACATGGGACCTAAACAATGCGAGTATAGCTGGAGTTTGACTCTCTCTCTAATAATCTAAAATTCCTCCTTGATTTAGATACTTCATCCTCAACTCCTAAATATAGCAAACCAGGATCAGCCAAAATGAGCTTAGATTACTAGAAAATTTTGAAATCAATCCATAAGCCTGGGACACTAAGATTCATAGCAATTGAAACTGGGAATATCTTAAACCTTTTTGAGTAGCTTTAGGACACTTCCATCCATCAATAGCGAGAGTGAGATTCTTCGGAAGCGGCACATTCGGCGGCGCAACTCCAAACTGCGTCCCAACGAGCTCAACACGCGCTTGCATCTGAGTGACGTCACCCGCCGTTTGAATAGCCGATTTCAAATCCGACGAAGGATAGCCAGCGAATACGGTGCCGTTTTCCACGCTCACCGGAAGGCTAGAGCCGTCAGAGAGTACAGCGTTAGAAGCAGACACAAGGATCTCTTTGTGAGCGAATTTGACGAAGACACGCCATGATTTGAGCTCGTCACGGCCGTTGTTGAGTACTGTAATCACAGATTCGAACCGGTACGGTTGATTGGTTGAGTCGTTAGGTGGGATCTTAGATCCTTTAGTGTGAGTGTATGAAACGAAGACGCCGTTGCATAGATCGGAATCTGAAGAAGGCGGCGGTGGTGGTGAGGGATTAGTATCGGCGTTGGACTGTGATGCAGTGAATGGAATTGATATGATGAGAAGTGAGAGAAGAAATAAACGAGGAATGAAGTTGAGAGCTAAATCCATGAACCCTAAATCTTTTGAGGACAAGAGTAGATTTTTTTATTTTTGAATTTTGAATTTTGGTTGGAATTGAAAGGACTTGGAGAAATGTGGAAGCTTTTTGAAGAGAAGAGATGATTTATAAAAGAGACCGCGTTACTAGTGCAAGCTGTAATGAAAATGTGTCTCTTGTAATTCAAATTATATATTGGAGCCTTTTTTATGTCAAATTTCATGGAGCCTTTGTATACAGCCCTATTTGTATATTTAAAAAGCTCCAGTATAGATAATTTCAAAGTTTCTTTACAAATTATTTTATCTTCTCACCAAATTAGTTTAAAATACCATAATTTTATTTCCCTTTATAAAATATTCAACTGGGCCGACGTCTACTTTGGGCATGTAACGAGGTCAAATGTCCAACACCAATATTAGTGGAACACCGGCATAGTTTTTTTTCCCCACCGGCACAGTTCTTACGACGTCCTTGACCTTGAATACGCTGATATAAATATGTTAATATCAATTTTCACTTCAAGCTAAACAATTGAAAGAGAACATGTTTTTTTTTTTGGGTCAAAGAGAACTATGTACATGTTTTAACATTGTCTCTATTTCTCTATTTTCATGTGTTAGCGTCGAAAGCGATTAGTTTTGTTGTCTGCTCTCTAAAGCATGATGTGCTTGGCTAATTGGAAACAACACTGAGTAGTCACTTGTGTCTCACAAAATCAGAAGTCCAACTCATAAGTCGGACTCATTACCCTTTCACTATTATCCAAACGAAATAATTGGTTCTAGAAATAAGCTAAAGACAAAAAAAAAACATGAGTGATGGACATGAGTTTTAATAGCTTACATGCTTTGAGGATATATAAAAATGTCTACAAAATACTTGACCGTCTTTTTTTATTTATATCTCACAACTCTCATCTACTTAAATATTTTACCCTCCTTTGCCTATTACTTTGCCTTTAACCCCATCTTTGTCTTCCTCTGCCACCGTGGGTTTAGTGGGAGCCTGCACTGCTACCTCCATCTCGGCCGCCAAGGCCTTTTCTCTAAACTTTTTGTAGATATCACTCTTGTAAAACTTATTGGTCCGGATCACCAAAACCATCGAGACCAATACACCGAACAAAGTTACCGCAGTAATTATTATAAAAGATAACTTAAAACAAGACGTGCCTATGCAAATCAAGTCCTGCCCATCCGCTCTTGTTATCCCTAATGCCTTGTTTTGCTTATCTGCCTCCACATCGTACAAATAGCCAGCGACTCTAACGTTTAGCAAGTAAGACCCGATCGGGCTTGCGACACAGCCAAAGTTATACAAAGTTGAGTAGTACTTAAGCCCGAATATTTCCGAGATGATAGCGAATATGAGCGGCCATTGCGCACCAAAGCAGAATCCTATGATGATCGATGCGACGTAGAGTCCACCAGGGACATTAAAAGCGATGAGGAGGTGGCCGGTGCAGGACAAAAGAAGAACCATTGTGAGCATTATAGGTCTTGGGAATTTGTATTTGATCAAGAAGATCTCAGAGACTACACCTGAGACCACACGACCAAAGTAATTCCATATGCTCACAAGTGATACAAAAGTGCTTATGCTTCTCTTTGGGTAACCCAATGAGGTTCCAATTTGACCCAAGTTGTCTATCGCCGTCAAAGTTCCTCCCGAACTACAGATCGTTGCTAAGAACAAAAGCAACATGTCTATGCTAAACAACGCTTGCAAAATCGTGTAATCATCTCCTCTCTCTGGTGGACTAAACACAGTCGTCCAACACGACGCCGTTTTCACCCTCTCATCCTCTGACTCTTTGTCATGATCTTTGACCTCTGGTGAATCTATGCTGGGGTTCTCAGTGAAAATATTGATAGGTGCTGGATCATTGAAGGCGACTTGTTTCTCCGTCCAAAGCTTCTTCTCTTCCAATATAACAACTATGATGGGCAAAAGAAGCAAGGCAATAACCACCGCTGAGCTACCTCCAAATTCGCTCCGTGTAAAGCCGGAGAGTTTGTTAATGATTATGGCCACCATGAGAAACATAGCGAGCCCAAGCGATATGTACAGGAAGTTATAGAACACTTTTAGCTCGTTGGTCTGTCTCTGAACTTTCATTATTCTTATAGTCCTCAAAAACGCAAATGAGACAGCTGCAGGCAACCAACCTGCAAATTCAACCTCTCATACTGAGTTTTTCGATCCAAGATTTACACGGTTAAGGAAAATATAAATCTTTTTTTCCCCTTTTTGATATCAGACTCTATCTAATTTCATGACTAAAAATGATCAATAGCCTCATCAAGATTCATATCACTACCATTGATCTATGTTTTTGTTCTGTTTTACTCTGTTTCATGTCAATAGCAATAGTTATAAATTCTGAACTTACCAATCATCAAGATGAGAGCTTTTGTGTCTTCACCATAAAAGGCATGGTAAAACTGTGTAATAATGGCGCCACTAAGACCAACATAGCCTTTGAGAATCCCCAAGACAACTCCACGTGACTCAGGGAAGTTCATGACACACGTGACGAGCGATCCTGTATTTGCGAACGACTGCGAGTTGGCTCCGATACAGATGTACAGACACATCTGCCAAACTTGAGGTTTCGAGATCCGTTTTGTGACGGCGAGCCAAATCATAAAGTATCCAAAGAAGTTAAGTATGGCTCCGATCAAGAGGACAACCCAAGGAGGAGTCACCTCATTGAGTAAACCAGCAAGGACTCCGACATTAGCTCCGAGATCTTTGAAGAAACCGAGGAGATTAAGAGTGGTTTGGTCGTAGCCCAAGGTTTTCTTGATATCGCTTGAGTAAAGACTGAACATATAAGTGGCTCCAGCCGCTGACATGATTAAGAGACTTGCGAAGAACATAAACCATCTTCCGGTTAGGATTTGGATGGCTAAGCTTTTCACTGAGCTATTGGGACTTGCAGCCACCATTTTTAGGTTTTAGGAGAGAACTGTGAGTGTTGTGAAGAAGAAAGAGGACAAAGAGAGGGAGGGGGCAACGATTGTTTTTGCTGACGTTGACTCGGAGAGTGCTAATTGGAATTGGAAGCTATATATGCTTCATTTTATATGATATGTAGAATGTGGAATTAAGATATTAAGTTGATTGTAATATATGGATGATTTTGCTGGCAATGAATTCAATCTTTAGAACACATGAAGTTGAAAAATTGGAAATATTTTGACTACACACAGTAGAATAGAAGATAAGTGGAAAACGACGTGTCGTTCATGAAGACCATCGATATTAAGTGGGTGGGTAGACTGCAATGGTTTTATCTTTTTTCTTGGTCGGCCGTTTTTTTTAGGAAGAAATTTCCTTTTTTTTATATAGTGTAGAGATTTTTGCCATTTTTTTTTTAAAGATCAATTTAGAAAAAACAAACTGAATTTAGAATTTTGTAAAACAAATTTTATTTGGTGGTTAATTACTTATTTATCAGAAACCAACGAACAATAGTCAAATCTACTAGTTCAGCTTTAGATAATTATTTTGTAATCTTTAAATATTTTTTTTCTTTTTGTTATTTAATAGAAAATCCGTAATCGAATAGAAAAAAATTCAAAACAAGTTTTGGGGAAAATGCTCATTTAATTTTGAAATTAGCCGTATTATTCCCCAACTATTATGTATGCAGAATAAATCCCTAAAATTAATTTGACTTTGCAAAATTAGACCTAATTAATGTCAACGATAAACAACATTAGAAATCGTTAACTATCGTTATAACTTATTTTCAGAGCTCGATATAGTAGCTTCCACATTGAAGAACTTCGATCGCAATCTGATGAAAGTCATAATGAGAATTTTGCGCAGAAACGAAATTAATTATCTCTAATTTTGCAAAGTCAAACTAAAGTTAGAGAGTGTTATTGAATATAATATTATAAATGACTTGAATGTATTTTAAATTTAAACGGAAATACAGTATTATTCAAATATGTATTTGATGAATTACATTAAAATACACTGTTATTGAATTAAGTATTTATTTATGTATTTTAAAATACATTAAAATCAACTGTTATTTAATATTGATTTGATTTAGTTGTAATTGGATTATATTATATTTTAATGTATTTTGTTGTCTAAAACATGAGTAAACAAAATACCACCATTTTAGATAGTATTTCAAAATACATCTCAAATTAAAATACATTAAAATCATTTTAAAACTTGATTGAATAACAAATTTATGTATTCTGCATACTTGAAAATTAAATGAGCATTTTTACCAAAAAAAAATAAAAAATCAAAATCAAAACAAGTGAGGTCCAAAATAAATAAAAGCCCAAAACTGAAATAAACGTTAACCCAACACAAAAGAGGCTCAAAGAAAAAAAAATAGTGACGACTGAGGAGCCTCTCCTTGTTTTTTAGTCATCTTCCTTGAAATGGTTGCTTAGTTTTAAGCTTAACTAAGACCAATTAAAATATCTTCATTCCAAATTAGAAGCATTAATATTAATTTTTCTAGATTCCAGTTTTTAGAATTATCAGACACAAGAACATTGAACCCATATCTATTGGTCTTCCTTGGTCTCTTTCCCAGAAACACTTATGGTTCACAAATGATTCGGGCAACGTAAGATGTTGAATTATGTTGGAGGACATATTGTGATCTAATTTATTTGAAATGGACTGAAACATTAAATAAAGAATAGATCATGGATAATATTACTATAATGTTAAATGTACATTGTTTTCCGCGGGACTCACAGAAATGATCTGCCTCGTCAGAAAAGTAAAATAAATGATGACCTTATCTCCAACCGCAATTCGGACACGACTTGGTACAAACTTGGCGCTTAGATCTTGTAATTTTCTTTTTAATTCTATCACTGAAAATTCAGGTTTTCTACTATATTTGGGAAACATATTCAGATATTAAAAAATGTTTCTTCTTTTTGTTGAGAATTAACTTTGGATCGAATTGAATTACAGTAACGAATTAACGATGATCATATTGGTCGATATTTGCGGATAAGATCAATTGTAAGTCATACGTCCAAATCTGCAAATCCTTCCTTTGCTTTTATTGTCCTTGACCTTGAGAGTTAAGAACAGAAAACACACTACACTTTTAATTATATAAGCAATCCAACTTTTGGAAGTTTTAGTTGATATAGTAGTTGGAATTTATATTTATTTATACATAAATAAAAATCACATACGCGAAATTCATTTGATCCTTTTTCTCGAATTGCGAGAGATGGAGAGGTTTACGTAACCTTGGCATCAAAATAAATTTTAGTATATTTAAATGATTTTTGAGGCAAAAAAAAAAAACTAATTAAAATCTGAAATATAATTTCGGTTAGTTCAGTCTTCAGATTGATGTTATGAGCGAAAATACACAATTGCAAAAAAATCCCCAACTAAACGGGAGATTTCTTAAGCTCTCTTCTTCTTCGCATCGAATCGAATCGAATCGTCCTCTCAGAGATTGCCGGAGAAAATGAGGATTGATGCGGACGAAGGCGTCTCTGCTTCAAGCAAGCACCTAGTCTTCGCTTATTACGTCACTGGACATGGCTTCGGTCACGCCACTCGCGTCGTCGAGGTTCCTTCTCCATCTCTCTCTCTCTCTGTATCGGTCTCATTTGCTGATTCATGCGTTTTGTTTTCTCTTCCATGGTTCGTTTTAATTTGTTCGTTCGCTTGTGGTTAATCCAGCTAATTCGTGGTGGTTTCAGGTTGTTCGTCACCTGATCGCGGCAGGGCATGATGTTCACGTCGTCACAGGCGCGCCTGATTTCGTCTTCACATCCGAAATTGAGTCTCCTAGGCTCAAAATTCGAAAGGTTTATAATCACTCTTTATGTCTTCTTCTATCTGGCCATGATTTACCTTCTTCATCTTTTAAAAGGATGATTTTTAGAATTCTTTTGGGTTGTTAATCGCAATTTTAGGTTCTTTTGGATTGTGGAGCTGTACAATCTGATGCATTGACCGTTGATCGTCTTGCCTCGTTAGAAAAGGTTTTACTCATATGACCACACTTCTCTGATTCTTCTCCATGTTGGTCTTCTCGTTGATCATTTTTTTTTGGTGTGTGTGGCTCTGTTAACATTTTCGATGTTTGTGTGATTAGTATGTCGAAACAGCAGTTGTTCCTCGAGCTGCAATTTTGCAAACAGAAGTGGAGTGGCTTCATTCTATCAAAGCCGATTTCGTGGTACATTTTTTTTGTTTTTGTTTATACGATCTCAACACTTTTTCAGACCAGACCAACCATTCTTTGCTCTGAATAGTTTCTTTGTACTTACCAAGATTAATTATGTCATTTGTTAAAAACAGGTGTCTGATGTTGTTCCTGTCGCGTGCCGTGCAGCAGCTGATGCTGGGATACGTTCTGTCTGTGTCACTAATTTCAGGTGACATTTTTTTATGTCCTACTATCCATTTTTGTCTGTCTTGTTTGGCTTCTCCTGGTTTCAACCCTAGTTCATGCCCAGTACTTTAACTCTGTCGCTACCATTCAAAATCTTCAGCTTTTGTTATAAGTTTTTCACCTCCCCCATTTTTAGAAGGAGATAGGGATAGTTAAAAAAATGTTTTAAATTTTATATTACTTTTGTATCTTTATGTTACTTTTAGCTGGGATTTTATCTATGCTGAGTACGTGATGGCTGCTGGATATCACCATCGCTCCATTGTTTGGCAGGTAGCTTTCTTTCTAGAAGCTGCACATACTATCTTTTATTAGCTATTAGAAGTGATAAATACTCTAAATTTTCATTTTGGCACGTAAGTTGTAGTTAATACTTTTTTCCCCTGACATAGATAGCTGAAGATTATTCTCATTGCGAGTTCCTAATTCGCCTCCCAGGGTATTGTCCAAGTATGCATCGTTTCTAATTACCATTTCAAATTTAAAAAAAAATTCTTTCATTTCTCCCTAGTTTATATTGCTCTCTGCCATAACTTGATCTCCTTTTTATCTGGTAGTGCCTGCTTTTCGTGATGTCATCGATGTACCGTTAGTTGTCAGGAGACTTCATAAATCTCGCAAGGAGGTCTGTCAACAACATTTCATTGATCTTATCTTCAGTCGCTCAGATAATCCAAACAACATCTATTGCACCTTTTGATCAGGTTAGGAATGAACTCGGGATTGCTGAAGATGTGCATCTTGTTATACTCAATTTTGGTGGACAGGTCTGGCTGTTTGTTCTTCCATTTGATTGATTTTTTTCCTCCAAACTAATGCTGTGACTATATTTACTGTGTTTATTCATTGTTGTTGGATTGATCATGCATAATGCATCATGTAGACATGCTTGTCGGTCAATTCGTGTATTCTTTATTTTTTACTCAAAAGACCTAATTCTCATTGCTGCTATGTTGTCTTTATCTCATGTGCAGCCCTCAGGGTGGAATTTGAAGGAAGAATCACTACCAAATGGCTGGCTGTGTCTGGTATCTCTTAACATTTACCATGCGCCTGTTTATTTGTACTTACTTACTCTCAACTTGATGTTTCTGTGCTGTTGATTAAATTTATCAATATGTTGTTTAGGTTTGTGGGGCATCTGAGACCCAAGAGCTTCCACCAAATTTCGTAAAACTTGCTAAGGATGCTTATACGCCTGATATTATAGCTGCATCCGACTGTATGCTTGGTCAGTATGTAACCTGATTAAGAAATATTCAACTAAATTAGATGGCTACTGGCGTTTCTATAATGCCTGTTTCCATGGTTTCAGGGAAAATTGGTTATGGTACTGTCAGTGAAGCCCTATCGTACAAGGTGCCATTTGTCTTTGTTCGCAGAGATTATTTCAACGAAGAACCTTTTTTGAGAAATATGCTCGAGGTTCAGCAGATTCCTCTTTCTATTTTGATTTTCGTGTCCTTACTTACCTCAGTTCTTTCACTTTAAAATTGTGGATCAAATGTTCACATTTCTGGTCAAACTTCTTGGGCAGTTTTATCAATGTGGTGTTGAGATGATCAGGAGAGACCTATTAATGGGCCAATGGAAGCCATATCTTGAACGTGCAGTTAGCTTGAAACCTTGCTATGAGGGTGGCATCAATGGTGGTGAGGTAGATGCTCCATCCTGTTTTCATTTATCTCATAAGTTGTAAGATTCTGAGAAATTATTAAGCCTTTTCCTGAAATTTATACATCCTATGTAGTGCGTACTAACATCTATTTTTGCATACTGGTGCAATGATAGATTGCAGCTCACATATTACAGGAGACAGCCATTGGAAGACATTGCGCATCTGATAAGGTAAATTTACTATCCAAATAGTTACCTCATATCCTCTTCTTTTTTTTTTACGGCAACATCATATTCTCTTATGTGAATCATCTATAAATTATTAGATATCTAGAATACTGTGTCATCAAAAGTATCTTGTGCGTGGGATGTTTCAGTTTAGTGGTGCAAGAAGATTACGTGATGCTATAATCCTGGGGTATCAGCTACAGAGGGTCCCTGGAAGGGACATTGCTATTCCAGAGTGGTATTCAAGGGCTGAAAATGAAATAGGTCAATCTGCTGGATCATCACCTACAGTTCAAGCAAGCGAGAACAACTCGTTGGTGGAGTCGTAAGAATTGTTTTTATCCGGCTACCTTCTATTTTAATTTTTCTTTTTTGCTCATCCCTCACTTATCTTGCAGATGCACCGATGATTTTGATATCCTTCAAGGTGATGTTCAAGGTCTATCAGATACATGGACATTTCTTAAGAGTTTAGCCATGCTAGATGCTTTACATGATTCTGAAAGGAGTACGGAGAAGAAAACCATGCGTGAGCGAAAAGCTGCTGGTGGTCTCTTCAATTGGGAGGTAGCATATTTCTTTTCTCGATTTCTTTGTAATGCCAGTAAGCAATCTACTAAGAGTAAATAGAAAAAATAATGGCATGAGTTCATGCCTAATGCCTTGCAAAATTAACTTCATTTTTACCAAAAGGATGGTTTTATTGTAAGTGTTTTTGAAAGTCGCTATTAGGTGTTGGTATCATTTCTTTTAATTGGTGTTTTTCCTAAGGAAAAATTGTGCTATCCGGCTAAGTTAGCTTCGTATAACTTTGAGTTGAGTTATTAATTGTGCCTTTGCAGGAAGAAATCTTTGTTGCCAGAGCACCTGGAAGGTTAGATGTGATGGGCGGAATTGCTGACTATTCAGGAAGCCTTGTCTTGCAGGTCAAAATTCTCTACTATTTATTTTGCTTGTCACTTGTGTCTGATCCTATTTTGTGTTATGTATTATGAAGTAATTGTAAAAATTTCACTTCTTGCCAGAGTATATTTATAATCATTGACCACAACAATTTTTTATTGATATTCTTGTAACTTCAGATGCCAATAAGGGAAGCTTGCCATGTAGCTGTTCAAAGAAACCATCCTGGAAAGCATAGACTGTGGAAACATGCGCAAGCCCGTCAGCAAGTGAAAGGACAAGTACCAACACCTGTTCTGCAAATTGTTAGTATGAGTATTTGAACGAATTCTTTATATGCACATTATGGGCTTGTTTATACAATGAAGCGGATTGTCCTAGCTTAAGACTTTGCTTTGTGGTCTTTCTAAGATTTCCTTGTATCTTTGTATTTTAGGTTTCATATGGATCAGAGATCAGCAATCGTGCCCCTACTTTTGACATGGATTTGTCTGACTTTATGGATGGAAATGAACCGATTTCTTATGAAAAAGCAAGGAAATTCTTTGCTCAGGATCCAGCACAGAAGTCAGTCTTTCCTCTTCTGTTTGAAATAAATTAATTTTTCCATATTAACAAGGTAATAATAATTCCAGGTGGGCAGCATATGTTGCTGGGACAATCTTGGTATTGATGACAGAACTTGGTGTGCGTTTTGAGGATAGTATCAGCTTGCTGGTGCGGTTTTTTTCATCCATTTGTTAGAATTTATGATTCTATGCTGCAGAAACTCTCCTTATTCATCTTGGTTTCTTTGCCATTTTCAATTGCATGTACTATCTTGTTGGTAACAAAATTTTGACCTGCTCTTTGTTCTGATGCTTATACTTTAGTTCAACGTGCTTTAAGAGCGAAGCTATCAAAACAGTAAAAAATGATTACAAGATTTAGAAATGCAACTTGTAGTATAGAAGTCCTGGGTTTGCCAGCCCCTTAGAGGGCCACATTTGTAATACCTCTCAGTTATAATCCTTGGAAACTGTGATCTGTCTGTCATTTTACCTGTTTGTGTTTCTTAAAAAATCTTTGGCCTGCTTCCTTCATTTAGTGCTTGGTGTTATGCATTATAATATGAATGTTGAGTGGATATTTTTTCTTAGGTTTCTTCTGCAGTGCCTGAAGGTAAAGGTGTATCTTCATCTGCTGCTGTAGAGGTGGCGAGCATGTCCGCAGTAGCTGCTGCCCATGGTAAGTCTTTTTAACGTATTGTCATAAATAACACTCATATGATGCAAACGTTGGTGGAAAAACAGACGCCCTTTGAGATAGCTGAATATACCATATAGAAACATGGAAATTTCGTAGACATTTTACAATTGTTTGATAATATATGTGCAGGACTGAGTATCAGCCCCAGAGATCTTGCTATACTCTGCCAAAAGGTTTCATATTCAGAAACATACTAGCTGCTTTCCTGACCTATGTTTTGGTTTTCTAATTCTCTTCTGTCGCCTGCTAGGTGGAGAATCATATTGTTGGGGCTCCATGTGGTGTTATGGATCAGATGACTTCATCCTGTGGGGAGGCCAACAAACTGTTGGCCATGATCTGCCAAGTAGGTCTTAGTAACGCCTAAGCTAGAAGTAAAAGATCACCATTTTGTGTTGCACATTTGATGTCTTAAAGATAGCAAGATTTGATCTACTCTTTTCTTTAACCTTTTCATAAACAAAACATGTAGCCTGCTGAAGTAGTTGGGCTTGTTGAGATTCCCAACCATGTCAGATTTTGGGGAATTGATTCTGGAATTCGGCACAGGTAAATAAATTTTTCTCTAACAATATTCCTTCTGTTTTCCTCTCAATTATTATGCCTTATAATGCATCATGCACTTAATAGTTTTAAACTTAACTAGGCGTTTATTCAAAAGATTGCATATTCACTTGAACCTTTATTTCTTATTGCTCAAAACTTCTCATATTTGTTGAATCATTGACTCTATCTCGCAGTGTCGGAGGTGCGGACTATGGGTCGGTCAGAGTTGGAGCTTACATGGGGCGAAAGATGATAAAGTCAATGGCGTCTTCTATTCTGTCACTGTCAGGGTTAAGTGCTAATGGAGGCCACCCGGAAGAACTAGAGGATGAAGGGATTGAGCTACTTGAGACTGAAGCTTCATTAGACTACTTGTGCAATTTGTCGCCTCACAGGTAAGAACAGAAGTGGTTGAAAGCATCTCTTAATACACACCAGCAGCGTATAAGGTTAATTTTCATTCTTGCCTCTGGTTATGTTGCAGATATGAAGCCCGTTATGCAGATAAGCTTCCAGATACCATGCTGGGTCAGACATTCATTGAGGAATACTTGGATCATGATGATCTGGTCACAGTGATTGATCAAAAGCGTTCTTACAGTGTTAAAGCTCCTACCAGACACCCTATATATGAAAACTTTCGGGTCAAGGTCCGTCTTTTGATATTTAACAATCATTTTGTGCTTTTTCCATCTCTTTCTGGTTGGCTAACTAATATCTATGCTTAGCCTATAATGAGACGATTGTGAAATGCATCTTGTTATAGACTTTTAAAGCCTTATTGACTTCGGCAACATCAGATGAACAACTTACTGCTCTTGGGGGACTTCTTTATCAGGTACTACTTCAAACTACCGAATATAAAAAGACTTATCTGGTTTCTTGATCACGGATTTAACATCTTGATGCTCTTTTACTGTACTTTTTCTTTTGTTCAGTGTCACTATAGCTATAGCGCGTGCGGACTAGGATCAGATGGAACCAACCGGCTAGTGCAGTTAGTACAAGGGATGCAGCATAGCAAGCCTAAATCCGAGGAGGACGGAACTCTATATGGAGCCAAAATCACAGGTGGTGGCTCAGGAGGAACAGTCTGCGTCGTAGGCCGTAACTCATTGCGCAGCAGCCAACAAATTCTCGAGGTATGTAGGAACCTTGGTTACATGTATATAATATGGTGTATAGATATAAGGGCTTATGTATAAAATGTGTTGGTGAATGTTCAGATTCAGCAGAGATACAAAGCTGCGACAGGCTATTTGCCACTGATATTCGAAGGATCCTCACCTGGAGCTGGCAAGTTTGGTTACCTCCGGATCCGACGTCGCATCTCTCTCTGATTACATTCAACTTGTCCCATAATTTAGTAAACTTTTAGTTATCCTTACCATACGTTTCTTAGGAGTTTCATCTCTAAATAATTAGGCAGCTGTTATCCACTTTAAAAATAATAATGATTATAAAATGGGATTCGAGAACTATTTTTCCTTAAAACAAGTCGTCTTTGGTTTAGATAAATGCTAATGTATATACTGCAACTTTATTCTAAATATATATATATATATATCCTAAAAGCAATATACTCTTTTGCTAACTGTTGATATTTAATATGAAACGTGTTCAGTTTGTTGTTATTCCCTTCAAAATTGTTGCTGTGTGTAAGTTTTGGTTCAAGTCAGCGACTCAGCGAAATGATATAAAAAAAAAATGGAAATGGAAGTAGTAAAATACTAACTAGAGTAAAGGGCAAGTGGAAGAGTGGGGCTTGGTTAGAGAATGGTTCGGGGTAGTATTATCATTATTTATATTTATAGCGCACACAGAACCCGAGAGAGGATCCTATTTGTTATTGCTTATCTACATGTGCCTTTAATTACTTTACACACCTTTTTCTTTGCCTTTACTAAAAAATGGAAAATTTTCTATTTCAAATGATGCAATGCAGGTATGCAACTAGTGTGTCTTTGTTATTCATATTACATTGATGATGATATATTATTACCAAGACATGTTTATAATTTAATAGTTCCGGTTTTTTAAGCTTCACATCTGACGAATGATTATCAAAAATCAAGTCAGAAATCGTAATATAGTTTCTTTAGAGAAACATTAAAGAGAAGAGAGAGAACTGAGATCCGAACAAATATGAAAAGGGAGGGCACTACTCTGGTTACTGATAAACGAGCCGACATGCACGTGCTCCCTTCTATTCTTACGCGTTCTCATCGCTTCCTATGACTATGAGCTTCTTCTTCATCCAACCGTTCTTATTTGTCCACGTCTTCATCCAATAGTTCAGAAAACATCCGTGCAAATATTATATACTATCAAACTTAGAAATCAATTTGACAACATTAAATCCCCATCCAAATATTACATTATTTGTTTGTTTCTTTATTTTAAAAGTATAAAATAGTGGGTAAATAAATCTACTGAAAGATAAACATAATGTGAAAGCGAGAAAAATCATTTTTATATACACAGCTTTTGGCTAATCAGTAATCACGTGGACTATATAATGCTGTACTGGACTATGGCTAGCGTCAACTCACACATAGTGTTCATAAATTTGGTAAACAAGTGATAAAATTTGTTAATAATTTCTACATCTTTCGTATTTTTTAGTCAACTATTTCTGCGTTATTTCAGTAACACTTAAAAATTACACATTTATATAAAAATATGTAGTACATATATTTGAAGATTCCTTTCTGACGTATATATATATATATTTATAGGGATAAAGTCTTAAAACAAATGGTTAGAAATAAAAGATAGAGTTGGATTTTACAATCTACACGTTCTTCTACTTCACTCCAACACTTGGTGCCTCTTTCTCTTCTTTGTCCTCTTCCTCTTCTTTCCTTTCTTCCTTCCTTCTTCCTCAAATTAACTTCCAGATTCTCTTACCAGACACAAACTCCAGATTCATCCGACAATGGAAACATTCAGAACATTCCATCTCTTACTTTTTATCTTCTTCACATTCACGACTACCATGACGTCAGCCTCACCATCTCATACCGTTGACTGTACAATGTGCACTTCTTGTGACAATCCTTGTCAACCAAATCCTTCTCCTCCTCCTCCAACTCCATCTCCCCCGCCTCCAGCTCCCACCACCACCGCATGTCCTCCGCCTCCAAGCTCCGGTGGTGGTGGTGGTGGTCCCTACTACTACTATCCACCTCCTTCTCAATCTGGTTCTTACCGTCCACCACCGTCTTCCTCCGGAGGCGGCTACTATTTTCCACCGCCTAAAGGTGGAGGAAACTACCCTTTTACTCCGCCGCCGAATCCAATAGTTCCGTACTTTCCGTTTTACTACTATAACCCTCCGCCGCAATCTGTTATGAGCGGATCTGATGAGAAAATCAGATTCTCTTACGGATTATTATTATTATCATTTGTCTTAGTCTTCTCTCTTCATTTCGGTTGCTTTTTAAGTTAAAATGATGATAATGCCGATTTAAGAAAATGGTTAGAGGTTAATTGTAACAAGAAATCCTCAGATCTTTTGCAGACCCGGATAGATATTTTTGCAGAGAAGAAGACTATGCATGAGAGATCTTCAAGCTACAAAATTGAAACGATAAATAATTATTGTTTCTTCATTTTTATTCTGTATTTTTACTTCTACAAGTAGAAATATATTTGTACTTCTATCTTTAACAATTTGTATTATTATGAATTTAGCTTTTTTATCCTATAATAGTATCTCTGGACGTTTATTTATTCGGTTTTCTATTTGTCTAATAACTCAACAAAATCACAAATTACTTGACGAAATAGTTTTAATTAAAAGGACAAAATAAAAAGCATCATTTTCTCAAAATAATGATGTAAAATACCTATCGTATCATATCAACTACAGTATCATACATTTCATAGCTATGAAGACAGAAGATATTAACAAGTTTAAGAAATGAAGGAAAAAAAACATATATGTAACACTGGATATTTGTTAGTAAAGGATAATGTAGGGAAGTAAGTAAAATGAGCCACACACATAGAGGTGAGTAGTGAACAACCCACTCGACGGTCTTTTGGGTCCTACTGAGCCCAAAACCGCTATGAGTATTTTTTGGGCCTACACTCTCAATGAGCATCCGATGTTAGTTGATATCCAGTTTTGGATCTCATCGTCGTTTGTCAACGACAAATTGTGTTTGTTTTAAGTTTAACCAGTCACATATTCCGACAATGAAATTTGGTGACCAGCGAATAAAAATAACTTGCAACATGCAGACTATATATATCATCGATAATCGCCGAACCGTGTTCCAAAATCAGCAACGGACAAACATAATGTTTTTGTCAATCTATGGTTGCTTTCACTAACTAATATTAAACGGACAATATAGTGTAATATACCATAGCTGATAGCACCGGTAATTAAATGAACATATAACTATGTTTGCTTAGGACTTATGTTGTAGAAGAAAAAAACTTGTTGGTTATTAACATTATTGAATTAAAGCATATGTTGTTTTAAGATGACAAACCAACGAGGGTTCAAGCAAAATTATTGTCTTCGACTCTTCGGAGTATTTTTCGAGTCTATACTACTAAAACATTATAATGTTCTTTATTTATTTTACAATTAATGAACGATACTTTTTATTTAGGGTACATAGAAAACACCGACACACCACACAATATAACTTGGATATTCAAGCCTGAACCTTGAAATTTCTCGTCGATGATCATATCGATTTTGTTCTCCATTTCAGTAATGAGATAATTTTTACAGTCATCAAGTTGCCCTTTTTTGAAATAGATATTGTTATCCACATTATTCCACGATTTCCCAGTTTTGTTGATGTCCAAGTTGCTAAGATTGTGCAGAGAGCAAGACTCTAGGATCTTCTCAATAGATCCGCTAAGCATTTCTTCTTGAGTAAAAGGACAACCCAAGAACTCAGCAAGTCTCTTGTCCTGGGCACAAGGCCCCGCTTTGAGATCCTCATACCTCATGAACAGAACATGCTTTGGATCTTACAAACTCCCTCTCCAATAACTCAAAACATTGTCCCAAAAAGGTCCGAAATAGTGAACTCCTCTGCAGACTCGAGACTGCTTAGCTCGGCTTCTTTTTTCTCAAGTTTTGAATAAAAAATACCAACGTGATACTAATATGTCCTTAACGTTCCTGCACACGTACACGATCTTGCAATTAGGAGTGTCTTTGAACAGAGTATGCAATGGCATGTGGGTGGAAAACAACCTCGGAGAAGGTAAGGTCAGGTCCGGGGCTGAGCTTTTGAGATAGAGATTCAACTCGAAGAAAGGTACAAGGGCGTGAGGGCTATGAGAGGTTAAAAGTTAATCATCAAGACCAACCTTTGACCTCTCAAGTAAAGCGAAGGTAAGGGTCTTGAGCCATGTGGTACCGGACTTGGGGTATGAAGCGACTACTATATCAGTGTCAAGCGGCTTAAAATATCTCTGTAAATTTAGAACTACTTGAAGAGTCTTGTACAGTTGTACTGACACCAACATACTTGGTGTTTGCATAGCTTTTCTCCTTCTAAATCTACATCTAAAGCAAAAGAAGAGATGAGACTTTTGGTTTCTGCTCTTATGGCAATTTGACAACACCTAAATGGATCATCGTATTCCATTGCCCGCATGGTTCATGTTCATGAAAAGGACGAGTTATACTCATATTTTTGTTTCTGCATGCGTAGCTAATAGAATAAAGTTTCTACTAGTCAATGGGTTAATTAGTTGTTGCAGTATTAAAATCCAAATGTATTTAAATGTAAATGCTATTAGGAATCTTTTGTTTAAAAAAAAAAAAAAAAAAAATTTGGTAACGTTTTTCTTCAATCTTGGCTCTAAGTTTTTATATTGAACTTGAAGATAATGTCAAGGCCAAACTCTCTCAGTTTTTGGCACATATGTAGTAATATTTGCAAGAAAAGACTTTATCTTTCTCTTTGTATAAACATTGTTAAATAAGTATGAATACAAAAGAAGAATGTATCCAAAGTTTGAAGAAAAAACAGATAAAATATAGTTTAAATATTTGTTATTAAAGAGATAACGTAGAGGCAAGGGGAATGAGCAACACACACACACAGACAGAGGTAGTGAATAGTGTAAACAACCCACTCGATTGCCTTTTGGGTCCTACTTTAACTTTGTTATTTACAAAAAGCCCAAACCTCTATAAGTCACTTTGGGCCTACACTCTCGATGAGCATCCGATGTAAGTTGATGTTCAACTTTGGATGTTATCGTCGTTTGTTTCTTATTGTTTTCGGTTATTACCAAACTGTGTTTCAAAAGCATATGTTCTTAAGATGATTAACCAAAGAGGGTTCAAGCAATACTATTATCGTCTTCGAAGTATTTTCGAGTCTAGACAACTATAAACTTATATATGTTCGCAGTGTGTGTTTAGAGCAGCTTCAGACTTCAATTAATTTTTTTTTTTTAACTCCAATACTAGTTTTTTGGATGAAAGTTATTTTCGATGGCACTTCATATTTTATTCAAAAAATAGAGAATATATATATATATATATTACATACTATTATTCTAAATTAAAAAATTGTCAGTTGTCACCATCACGAATCAGTTTTTATATTCACCAATAAAAATCCAAAAGTCGTGAGCTGTTTATAGCTGGCACGTTTTGAGACCACACGCTTCAAGAGCGCGTAGAGATGAGATTGAACAGCTGGAAATAAAATTTTAGAGAATTTTTGGGTTAAGTTGCAAAATTTTCAAATTCACATTGTTCCCCTTTCCAAGTCGTGAATATGAATATATCAATATATGATCATTGAGACATTGACAAACGAAAAAAACATCTTGATTAATAAATTCATTTTCAATTCTATAAATAACATTTATGTTAAGGTAGATAACTTTCTGAATATCATTTCCTTTTCAAGTGAGATTATAAATCATTCAAGTAGATAACTTTCTAGAAATTCTAGTTGATTAACTAAATTAGAGTGAAAAACAAATAATTAATTAGTTAATAGCACATAAGCCCTAAAAACAATTTCGACTAACTTACATATACTTAAATGATATTAGGATTAATAAACCTCTCTTCATCATTTCCTTACTAACTTATTTTCCATAATCACTCAACCATTAGGACAAAAAAACCAAAAAAAAAAAAACTCATCAACCACAAGATAGAGCCATGAGAAGTACTGCGGCTCGTTCCTCCTCCCCAAGTTTCCTCCATAGCCTCTTCTTCTCCACCGCTGATCTCTTCATCACCGGTACTTTAAACCCTAAATCCAAAAATCTACCAACTCTTTTCACGTTCTTCTTATTGTTACTGCTACTGTAATTCTCACTATCTGTCTTGATGATCCTGTTCTTGATATTTCCTGATTCACCTTTACCAATCTTGACATTTCGATTTTCGAGAGCTAGATAGTTATTACTTTTGTTCTTCATCTTACTATCCTCTTGTCTAATTCCAAGGGCTGCTTGTCTCTTTTTCCTACTCTTGATTCCACACGCATTGCACAATGACTGCAGAAAAGAATAAACACTCAGATTAGACACTAGTAGGAAATCATTAAGTTGAATAGTTGTAAACAAACCAACAAGCATCACAAACAGTAGCAACACGATCTTAACCTAGAACTAAGTGTTTACAATCAAGCTGTGATCATTTGGTATTAAGACTAAAACAGAATCAAAACAAAACATAGAGATCAACTAGCTTTGTTTTTCTTCTATGATCAAGAACTAAAACACAGGTAATGCATACACAAGATCACACACAAATAAGTAAATTTTTTCCTAAAACCCATTTGCCACAAGAGCTAAGAACACAAGATCAACAAACATTTGAAGGTATTACAAGAACTATTTTAACTAGATCCAACAATGGGAAGCTCAAAGATTTGATTTTTAGGGTTTAAAACAAAAAGAGAGATCAATGATCATGATCCTTACTTTAGGTCCAGCGGGTCCACCACGCCAAAGAGGAGTCCTGCTTGTTCCACAATCAACGCATGTCTTCTTCGTATCACCTCCACTTCCACTACTACTACAGTTTCCGTTGTCTACATCCGACGAATCTCCCGCCGATTCGAGCTTCATCTTAGTTACTTCTGTCATTGACATCTACAAGACCAAAAGAAACATATACAAACATGATCAGCAACTACAAAGTAAGATCACGAAGAAAATGAATAAGCAAAACGATCATGAATACTTACATTGATCCACTTCAAAGTGATTGAGAAGAATGAAAACTTCAAGCTTTAGCTGAAGAATCACAGAAATGAGAATGCTAGAAATGGTAGAGAGGGATCAGAGAGCTCTTGTGATTGAAAGGCTGTGACGTGTAGAAGGGAGTGTTATGATGATGATGATGATGATAAGGAAGAGAGAGAGACGCCGCAGAGGAGTAACGGATAAAACAAACTGAGAGGCTTTTTATAATAAAGGAGGAGGCGGGGACTGATAAACCCTAGATTTCTATTTTTAATTCCTATTTTACCCTCGAGCGGAGGATTTTATTACTCTCAGACCACCCGCCAAAATAACTAATAACTAGAAAACTCAAAAAAAGAAGAGGGAAAATTTATAACATGTTACTTAATGAGTAACAAATCCAAGGGGGTTTTTGGTATCTTGGTACGAAATTTGAATATTTTTCAAAAGCTGGCGCACAAAATTATTGCAATTGCTTGTTATAGTAGTTCAATTTGTATGCCACCTTTCATTTCTTAAATTGGGCTTACTGATGCATGCATTTTTACATATTTTCAGTAACTCTTCTTAATATATCAATAAATTATGTGATTATTAGAATGAAAGAATTACTATAAATGTTGTAACATCAATTTCTTATTTTTTAATGTTAATTTCATCATGTAATGGATGATGTTTATTTTAGTTTTTTTGTACAAGGCTACCTACGGCTATAACGACAGAGTTCGCACAAAACATTAGATTTTTTTTTAATAATGAACCTTACTTGAAGTTGACGATAAGCATTAATATGAAAAACAAGGGGGGTTCATATCATAAAGGGATGAATCGATGGGACGCATAACCGGATATGCTAAAATGCAAAACATCGATTAATGGACATATGTTAAATATAGATAGGCGTGCACATGCGTCCAATGGCCCAAATTGACTTGGACCGCAGCGAAACAGGATATTAAAAAATATTAACTAGAAAATAAAGAGACGAACCAATTGGGCTATATATCACCAAAAAGACCAAATAAAGTTTGACCAACTTTTTTATGTTTGACTTTGCAGTGTTGTGTAATACAAATGTAACAAAAACCCAGACACTTTCTTCTCATCACACTTAACTATGATAAAAGCCCTCTCCCAAGTTTCCTTTGATGACTCCTACCCAACTCCCCCAACAAGCTTATTTGACTCAAACCCAACCACCACCGACTCTGAATAGACCAGACCAGACCAGACCAAGGCACCTCATCTGACTTTTACACAAGAAGACCAGACTCTAATCAGACCCATTTAACCAGTGCCGACATACTTATAAGCTCCTTAAGACTCTTCAACCATCATGCTCAACTCCTGTTGAAACAAAACCAGACTCAGATTTACACAAGGAGACAAGGACAGATCTATGCTTTCCTCAAACGCTCAGGCATTTGGACAGGATTGATTAGTCCCAAGTTATGAGTTTTTTTATACCTTCACTTGAAGTTGAATCCACCAGGCGGGACCGCTGCAACATTACCTCCAAACTGGAAGTCTTGTGCAGAGCCCTCACCAGCTGGTAAGGTTTCATCTTCCTCTTCCAACCAGTATGTTTCAAGAATCTTCACTGCCTTTTCGTAGATTTCGCTGTTGTCATGACTCTGCAGATTCTCAATCTTTTCTAATCCCTCAGCATCATCTATTAACTGTGCATAAAAGTTTACATCCCCCGTGTTTCCCGCGAGCTTTTCAGTTTCCCCAACTTTTAGAATGTTCTCCAATCCTTCTAGACACACAGTGATAATCCTTGGATCAGGGCAAACCAAAAGATCACAAAGTGGTTTCACAACTCCCTGTTCCACCATGTACCTAAACCATGCAACAAGGGAAGAATTTAAGAGATTGTTCATAAGAGAGTTAGCAAAGATTATAAAGGAGGCAAGAACAACAGAAGATGGGGCTGATGCTGATGTTGAACAATCTTACTTGATTTGGTCGGGAGAACCACCTGAGGTGGCATTTGATATTGCCCATGCAGCTTCTTTCTTTATGTCAAACTCTGCATTTTGAAGCAGATTGACAAGAGGGCTAATCAAACCAGCTTCACATACAGCCTACATTACCGAAAGAATATTAGAGAACATCACACGGAAAATCTTCCTTCAAACAACAAAAGCCTTCTGAAGTTGATAATAAGATGAACAGAAGAGACACTAATTTTGCAGCAAAGTTCACCTGAATCTGCTCCCTGTTTCCAGCAGTAATATTTGAGATTGTCCAGCAAGCCTCCTTTTTTATGCTCTTCTTATGGTTGTGAGTCAGAAGGCTCAAAAGGCTGAGGAGTGCACCATGACTGATCACACACTGCAGGAGTAATTCACATGAATCACATCAGTTCAGAACCAACCAAAAAATAAAGAGAACTTAGTAAGAAATGGTCCAATTTTTGAGGCTGGGGGCATTATACATCTAAAATGATGAGCACATCTACAAAAGTATGGCCTTAAATTAGTCTAGAACTACGCTAAAGAGACAGGACACAAGATATCATGTGCATTATTTGAGAGGGCAGCATGATAGCAGGGTAAACCAAATAAAGAAAGAAATGATATAATGATATAATCTCATATCAGAGGTACACAACATTCTGAAAGGTAAATAAATCTGATGCTAGTAGGAAGCTATGCAAGTAACTTTTGACAACCAAATGTCACTAACAAAAAGTTCAGATTCAGCTGATATGCCAAAAATGTTCCATTCTTTTCCTTGAGGTTTTAGGAACAGTGGACCATGTGTACTACATAAAAATGACCAAAACTACAAAATAATACGCATACCTGTGTCTGTCCATCATCTCCAGTGACAATGTTTCCAATACTACGAAGCGCAGGAATAAGCACAGATGGTGATGGGTGCCTACAGCATACGAATATTAAATAATATTCAGAAACACATAACATTTTAAGTACAAAAGCAACGTATGATCGCATGATTAAAAAACTTACTGGAGAAGTTCGACAAGTCGAGGAACAGCACCTGCCTCAATGACAGATTGGATTTTGTCATTAGTGCCATCGGAAAGATAAGAGAGGGCCCAACAGGCATCTGTTAGCACTTCCTCATCAGTTGAATGAATCAGGCGTTCAAGGGCTGGAAGTGCTGGACGAACCTGTTATCAAGAGATCAAAGATATTAACAGGAAAAACTCTTTGATCTTTAAGCAGATATTTGAAACTGGGATAAAAGACAAACCTGGTCAAAAGGAGGCTGTGGCTTGCCCCTGCAGAAATTTGAGAGAGTCCAAGTAGCATTTCTCAGCATTGAGAGTTTAGCATGCTCATTCAACTGAGAGAGCAATGGTATCAAAGCTCCCTGACCAAGGACAAGATCTCTGCACCGTGGAGAATCACCAGCAACATTCCCTAGCGCCCAAACAGCCTTACAAATAACACAGATTAAGAACATAAAAGTTAGAACACACTTATTCCCAAAGATAAAACAAGAACTCTGTCACGAGCAAAAACAATAGACACGTATATATTTACCTGCTCACGGACATCATCACTCTGAGAAGCCAACAGTTGGACAAAAATCGGAACAGCACCATGTTCGATGACCACCTTAGTATTCTCTGAAGTCCCAGAAGCAATGTTCGTCAATGCCCAAGCAGCCTCAAACTGAATCCCAACACACACAAACACACAAAGTGTAAAGAATAAAGAATCAGAGTGATAATTGTAGCAACTAAACAGATAACATAAAAGATCCAACAAACCTGAAGCTGTGGATAATCCTCCCTCTTGAGAAATTCAACAAAACGAGGCACAACACCAGCATCTATCACTTCTTCAATTGGAGGACTACGCTCTGCCAAATTTCAAAACCATAGATACATCATTTCAAGAAATTGCCAAATCGATACAATCTTTTTCAAAAAATTACATACAGATATAGCAAAATTTACCAATAGAAAGCAATTTCCTGAACTGAGTAGTAGCTTCAAGCTGTAAGTTTCTGTCATCTGACCAAACACCATTAACCATAGAAGGCAAACTCTCCAGCTTCGATACAAAAACAAAAAAAATCAAAAATCAAAAATCGAAAACGATCTAATTAGTTCCAACACCAACAAAAAACCCTAGAAAAATCGATTATCCAGATCTCAACTAATTATACCTTCTTCTCAACCGTAGATGCAGCAGGAATAGAAGAAGGAGGGAATTGAAGTTGCTGAGAAGCTTGAAGACCTTCGCGACGCTTCTTCTGTAAGCTTTCTTCACGTTTGCTTTTACGGATCTCAACCATATTGTCCTCTCTCCTCCGTCGTCCTTCATCAGCATCAACCGCCACTTTGTAGCGGTTCCGACGAATCTCAGTCCTAGCGTTGGGTCTCAAAGACATGGTTCTTCTTTTTGCCGGTGAATGAAATGAGCCAAAGAGAGTAAAAGACTAAGTTATGTATTTATGTATGTATATATAATAAAAAGTGTTATGTATAGAATCGGCGGATAGGTAGAGGATGATAAACCCTAGATGAGGTAGGGGGCAACGAGAAACGAGGAAAAAAAAACCCACACAGATTGAATTTCCTTGGCTTACAAAAACATATGAAATTTTAGATTCGTTTACTTACAGAAACCAAAATATAGAGTTAAGTTGAATTGTTTTCAGTAGATGTAAGAAAAAAAAAAAACAATTGGACTTGTTTTCAGTCTTTCTCACCGACTAGTTTGTAATAAGCTTTTCAATATAGAGAAATAAAATCGATAGAAAATACAATACTTGGCTTTGTGAAATGGTGTACATAATAGTTACATACGAATTTAAAAGTATGTATATTCGTTTTTAGATAACACAATAATCATCATCACTCAAGAAGGCCCAGCCAAGTTTGAGAGTTTTAGAGAATAGTTTTTAATAAGTATACACATAAATACATGTACGGCTGAGACAATGGATCTCTCAAGTATTGTAATGTCTTTTTTTAAAGTTGAAGCTCTTAGGGTGATGGGGTTGGTTAGTTAGCGGAGGTCGAGGACCTCGTATTTGACTTTTGCGTTGAGGAAGACGTGTGAGCAATGCTCGTAAATTGGGTTACCATCTTCTGATTCTTCGTGCGGGTGGAAGCCTCGTTGCTGGCAGTTACGGATCACTGATACGCCTGATGGATCCGAGAGATGGAATATTCCGTGAGGGGTTGATTCGTCTGTTGGAGCCATTACGATTGCAACTGCCTCTGGTAGCATTATCTGAGCACATAAATATAATACCATCTGGTAAAGTAGATGTAGATAATAATGGCATCATAAGTGATTAGCATAGAGATATTGAACGGGGAAGTTTGTTACTTGATAGGAGTAGTGTGTGTGAAGATCAACTGATGACATGAAGCAAGTTTGTGTAGGGTGAGTCTGAAACCAAATTGTAATTAGCCATCAACTAGTGGATCTATGGATTCAGAATTGTTCCCAGTAGCATTTTGGTTCCGGGAAAGAATGGAGAGATGGCAGGAAATAACATGGATTTGCTGGTCGATGAGGCTAAGAGAACTTACATGAATCCAACCCAAGGGAAATAGAGAGAGTCGGTCCTGTACTTCGAATATTTTTTCTTCATTTAGTGTTTGGCACTGTACATGGCAAATGAAAACAGACTAATTATGAGAAGAATACCAGAGGAAAATAAAAAATCGTTATTGATGAAAATGGTCAAGAAAAATGAAGAACATACAGAATCTGAGGTCGACTCCTGCTTCGGGATTATGAGAGTAGTAATATGAAAAACCCTGTTTTTCTACCAAATGGGGAAAAGGAATATAAGTGATGACAAGAATCTCAGCTGGTCATGAACGTGAGTACAATATATTATGAATGCAAAAGGTCTCTTCCATCTACTTACCAGAGAGCCAGCAAGCACTCCACAAGTTTCTAAATTCCTTTCTGTGTTTGACCGAGCTAGCCTTAAGAAATCTTCCATTATGCGCACAGGCTTCAACAAATTTAAATAAAGAGGGATGACATTAGTACTAAAATTTACAAAACAAAAAAGAGAAGATTTCCACTGAAACAGCTCCAATTCTAGCAAGCTTTGAAGGTGTAATGGGCAATGGCGTCAATACTTTTGACTTAAAACATACGTTCCAGTAAGTTCCATACAATAGTTTCAGGATTTATAAATGTGTTGAATCTTTAACACATCCAGAGTTATCTCAAATTTCCTACTGGAAATGCATGCCCCTTCTATTTAGCTCACACCAACACTTTAGAATTGATGGAAATTGCACAAATATAAAAGAAGAAATAGCTCGAACTTACCACATGCAAATGCTGATAAGTATTGCTGCCCTCTTTATCTTCTAGAGAAGGCATTGCAGGTCCTGGTCTAGGATCAGCTACTTTAGATGGACAAATTTGGGCAAACTCTTGATGCACTTGGGCAAGCACAGGAGGAGGGGCAGGTTGCTTCATACCGACAAACTGAAAGGGGTCTTCAGTTGCATCAAGTATAAACTGGGAAGTTACCGCCTCAGAATGACGCTGCCATCGACCATCATCTAAGGAGAGCACAGAGTTCAGCGTTGAGACCTCTTGTGGATCACCATTAAGTGACGTTGAGGAACCGCAGGGCCCAGCTTCAATCAAACTGTAGAAATTCATAGAGTAAGTTAGAAACAGTCATGACTTCAGCAAAGAAATACTTAAAAGCAACAGAATATAAGTACTTACCCTGAATTTTCAGCAGAACCCCAATCGGTATTACTCGGATATTGAACCTGTCATTCCATACAAAAAAAAATCTCAACTCCTTCAGATCTAGAACGGTAACATTGGATTGGAACAAGAATAAAAAGAAAGCGTAAGAAATGTGGGAAAGATAACAATGATCATCAATTTTTACCTTTATCTCCGACTTGGGTGCAACCCATTGGCTTTTAAGACCATTTGGACCTAGAAATGAATGTCTTGACAAGGTTGCTTGGTTTGGAGGTAGAAAATCAAAAGATCTGCAGGTTCAGGAGCAAAATGAAAGCCTCAATGATGATTCATCTCAGATTAATATGGAGAAGCATATGACTATCGTATATCCATTTCTTATTTCAATAATGCAAAATTAAAGATAAATTCAACAAAATTCAACAAGTATCTTCAAACATGATATCATAAACAAAAAATTCAAGCAGTATTGGCAATTCAATACATCAGAGTGGCAATTTTTCTGGTAATAATGACCCAAACCTAATCAAATTTATTGTGGTTGCAGAAAAAGAAAGAGATAAAGCAAGAAAACCAATGATATACATGGAATTGCATACCTTACTTCTAAGGGTTTCCAAATGCTAAGATACTTAAGGTGTTCGATTTTCTATTATACAGAATTACTGACAATTATAGTAAATGAGAATACTTACAGCTTCTGGAATTGCTGATCAATATGTGTATGATTTGAAGATGACGTCAGATTATTGTTATATTTCCAGGATGGTTGAGATGTTGGTAAGGATGGCTGCATCCAGGGAAGAAAGAAAAAAGAAAAGGCAATGCTGGTAAGAAATCACTTAGAAATTTTGGAGAAATGGATTATGTACTCAATGAAATTCCAAGTTTTAGACCTTAATATCAGGTTTGTAGTTTGAAGCTCTGTGGGCAGGAGGCCATTCAACAGCATCAGAACTATATGATATGACAGGGGCATCACTTCCAACCCGATAGGATTCACCCTCGGCTCTGTTCAGCTCATCAACTAGCCGATCAAATTCCGGTTTCAGAGACTCAAGCTCATTGATTACAGCACGCAGCCTCTGTTGTACAAAAAAAAAGACTACATCTAAGTACACTACTATGTCTGACAACACCAAACAACAATTGAAGGATAAAATAGAAATACCTGACCTTCCTACTCCCGAGCCTATCTTGAGGAAGCGATGCCTGGTAATCTCGATGGAAAGGAATTGTTTCAGAAATCAAACTGCAAAGAAAGAACAAACTTATATAGCTTCTTGTATGACAAATATAAAATCTCAAAGTACATATAGAGTGATTCATTACTCCTTACCTCGAATATCTAAGAAGCATGATATACAAATCCACAACATTCTTCTCTTGGCGATATATACTAGCCTGAGCAATATTTAAACATGTTATTTATGGATTTTCTAGAAAAGTTAAACATGATTATGCTTACATCATCTCAACTGAACCATCAAAACTGCTTTACAAGACAATCATATAGTTGGAACAATTAGGTTTACACAGAAACTAAAAAGCTATTGATAAACTAAACCTAACAAAACCAATACCAACTTTACATTCTCCAGTTCCTAAACTTACAGCGCGAAATCAAATACTAGAAACGTTTCATATGAAATTGAAAAAAATCTACATATAGGGTACGTTAAACTGAGATTGAGATTCGAATCTCCGTTGCGATATCGGAAACAGACCTGTCGGAGGAGATTATCGGCGATGCGGTAGTAATTACGGAGAGGAATACGATTATCCACCTCGATCTTACGTGCTACCTTGTTCAGATCAATCTTCATCTCACCGTATCTGAGTATACAGATTTATCGATTCCGATTTCAATCAATTTTCCCACAAAAGTTACGCTGAGATCGAACCAAACGATCTATGGCGCTGAGAAAACGTAAGAGTCAGAGAAGAATAAAACTGTGTCGTATTTAGTAAACCAAATGTCGACATGATTACCAACGACGGTCGAGATTGATAGTCATGACTACCGAAATTAATAAGTCAATATATGTCCGGTCCAACCAAAGAAATTTATTGGGTAATTTTGACGTTTACCTAAATTTTCAGGGGTATATATTTATATTATGGAATGATTATTAATTTATTACCAATTACTACCAAAAAAAAATATTTGATACCTAAATCCAAAGCCATCATTTACGGCGAGAAACCGATTCATAGATGTGTGTGGACCAGAGTGTGGTGTTTGACAAAGAAATTTATATATATGTGTGTCAGTGTGGTGCTAAATTTCCAAAGATCGGAATAGCCAATAGATACAAAACTTGTTCAAGATTTTGTAGAACCATTCTACACAATTTCTTCATTGTTTTTTTTTTCTTACAGAAAATATAAATTACAACCATGAATGTTTGTGCCTTTTCTAATTGAAAAATGAATAACCAAATTTTCAAGAGAGAGGTGAGAACAGAGTGCTTCTCCCTTGTGCACAAGAAGAAATTACAAACATTCTCAGGGACTTTGGGCCATAAAAGGTTTTTTAGTTCTCAGAAAGTGGTCCATCATCTATGATCCATCTGTAGGAGAAAATGGCATGTGTGAAAAACTAAGAAACCGTCTTATTATTATTATCACTATTCATAAAAGGTTACAAAACAGAGTTTTAATATGTTTCAGTCACCTTAAAGGATCCAGGATAGGTCTCATGATAACGGTTATCATGATTATCATAATCATAATCTTGCTTCCCCACTCTCTATGTACTTCCTCGAGACCGTTGGTGTACTCAGTTTCAGAGCTTTTACCACATTCAAGAGTTGTATTCCGCATCCTTTCAAGAGTCGGATGAGTTCCTGCGCAGTCATCTTGACGTTTTTCAGGATTATCAATGGACTCTGACCGAACAAATTATCAATGATCTCTGTTTCAACATCATCAAGAACGATAAGAACTTTCTTGTGCTTTATCCTTTGCTCCACAGGACCGGACCTAATTGCTCTCTCTCTCTCTCTCTCTCTCTCTCTCTTTCTCTCTCTCTCTCTCTCTCTTTATGCCCTTTGGACATAGAATAACTGACTGACATTGTTCTTACCAATACAACTTCATGCGACAGTCATCCTACTTGGTTCTTTTAGAAGTTGTGAAAGCGCAATGGTCGAATTGGCTAGAGAGTTGACTGTGAAGAACTCTTCATTCTGATATTGAATTCATTCCCTACATGAGCTTCAATTTCGAGGAAGTCGCCAAAATTATTTGATGGTGCATTAAGTTTATGAGAAACGTTATCGGCTATTGCTTCAATCATGTTCGCTTCGTAACCCCTAATAAAAATAATCAATTGGGTCATTAAAGAACACCTCTATAATCAGAACTAGAAAAATAAATACACACAAAGATATGGAATAAGAAACAAAATACCAGTTCTGAAGATCCTCTCCCTTCATATTTGCTACTTCTGTGAGAGCTTGCATCCATCTTTGTTTCTGATCCTCAGGTTTGCCTTTGCATGTTTCAATAAAGAGCTTTCCAAAATCTCCGGTTTGTTTTCCAACGTCGGAAGGATCAACGTTGTAGAAAATGGGAATCACCATTTGATCAAACTCCTTGTAACGCTTATGGATCTCCACCAATTCATTTAAGGACACCGTGGAAGATGCATAGTTCTTAGAAAAGATGACTATTAAGATCCTCGATTCTCTTATGGCTAACAAAACATCAGGAGGGATTTGAAGGCTTCTCTCAATATGATAATCGATGAATATAGTGATTGATCTGCTCTTCAGCTCCTTGTGAAGATGGCTGAGGAATGATGTGCGGACATCTTCACCACAGAAGCTGGGGAAAACATCATATCTCCAGCTGCCAGAAGAAGAAGCCACCATGGAAGAGAGATAAGAGAGAAGAGACAAAAAGAATCTCAAGGGAAAGCAAGTTGTAGTAAATAAGTAATACGTGATGAGAAAAAAGAGTAGAAACTTCACGTTCCTTTCCTTGAGGACTTACCCATAAGAGTTAGTGTACAATTTATCTCGTTGCGTGGTTGATATTAATTCCAAACATGAGAAACCGGTTGAACTGTACAATGAAATTTGAGGGAAGTTTCTCAACTGGTGACATCCTTTAAGATTGAGGTACTTGAGAGATTCCAAGTTGAGATGAGTTGGAAAGCTCTTTAGCTTTATGCATTCCCCCATATTTAACCTCCTCAGTTTAACGTGATTCTGAATTGAGAAAGGAAGGCTCACCAAAGATGAGCATCCAAAAAAGATATAACTTCTCGAGGTTTTTAGCATGAAAAAGATCTGGTAGCTCTTTCATATATCTGGAATTACGCATATTTATCTTCTTGAGGTTTCCAAGTAGCTGAAAACAAACGAGATTATAGAGAACATACGTTGAAAAACATTTTAAACAGATTCATTTAGCTTCCAACAGAGCTTTGTTCCTGTTTTTTTTTCCTAAAAAAAGTTTTGTTTTGTTCTAAAATTGACAAAGTAACACATCATAAAACTTTAGAATTAGTACCTGACTTCCTTCCCACAACTTCTCAAGCTTACTGTTCTCCATTGTTAGTTCAACGAGACACCCCGCATTAAAACCAGAAGGCAAACACTTGACTGGAAAGTTACTCCACTGTAGCAATCTGAGTTTAGGGGGGAACAAAAGAAATGCCTTGATGTAAGTACATTCTGCCTTCAGCATTTTGGCAGCACTGATCCTCACAAACTATTAGATACTGGAGATTAGGCATGCCTGTAAGAAAAAAATCACAAACAAACTAATATATTATCAAAAACGCCACATTTTATTAAGCATGTATGGAAACAATTGTAAAAATATATCAGTCACTAAATGATGATACATTAATATAAAGTCATGCATGAAAAGCATATGCAAAAAACTTACAGTATTGTGAGTAAACACATCTCGAATATCCTCAACATTCACCAGAAACTGACGTTCTGTAGGGTAATCAATGGATTTTCCCCGACCAATTTCGCTACCTAACTTCTGTAGCAAATGGTGCATCTCTACAGTATCGTCCGGTGTTATACGTATGAGGGACTTCTCAGCTAGCATCTTAAGCCCAAAGTTAACACTGTCGATCCGAGCAAGTCTCTGATGTAACTGACTTGCACACCATTGAATGCACATGCAAATGCAATGTAAAGGAATAAATCGCGTTCCTTTCTATCCAACCTATCGTAACCAACTCTTAATGTTTTCTCAATTTCCCTGTCCAAATCGTTTCGGAGCCTAGGCATCATCATCATCCACTCATCTTTACTCCTTCCTCTTAAAGACGAACCCAAGACACTGAGACCCAAAGGAAGATTACCGGCAAGCTTTGTAATTTCAACTGCTAGTTCCATAAAGCCATCACGTGGAGAGTTTTGCCCAAAAGCATATCGACAAAACATCTCTAGAGCAAGATCTGCAGATGGGTGATATTATGAGGTCAATATTATGGGACTTAAGAAGGTGTCTATCTTGAGTGATCAAAATAATTCTGCTTCCGGATCCAAACCATGCAGTTTGTCCAACCAATGTTTTGAGAGCTCTAGATCATCAACATCATCAAGAACGATAAGAACTTTCTTGTCCTTTAACCTTTGCTCCACAGCACCAAATTCCTCTATCTTTAAGTCTTCTTGACCTAAATTTTTTGACAGAAGTTGTTGTTCCCAATACAACTTCGTGCTATAGTCGTCCCCATTTCTTTTAAAATTAGTTACGTAAGCTTGATGGTGGAATTGGCTAGAGAGTCGGCTGAATAGAGCTCTTGCTATGGTAGTCTTACCAATCCCTGAAGGCCCCACAATCCCAACCATTCTAGCTTCCTCAGATTCGAAGCCCAATTTTGAACTCATTGCCTCTAAATGAGCTTCAATTCCGAGGAAGTCGCCAAAACGCTTCGATGGTGTAAAAAGTTTTTTCGAAACATCATTGGCTATTTTTTCAATCAAGGTTGCTTCATCAGACCTAAATGGTAATAGACAAATGTATCATTAAAGACCTATGCCTAATTAATGATAAAAAAACAAAATATAGAGACACAAAATATGGAATGAGAAAAAAAATACCAGTTCTGAAGATGCTCTCCAGCCAAATTTGCTAGATCTTCGAGAGCTTGCTTCCAACTTAGTTTCTGATCCTTTGGTTTGCCTTTGCATGTTTCATTAAAGATCTTTCCAAATTCTCCAGTCTGTTTTCTAACTTCCGAAGGATCAACCTTGTAGAAAATGGGAATCACCCTTTGATCCAACTTCTTGTGACATTTGTGGATCTCCACCAATTCATTTAAGCACCACGTTGAAGAAGCATACTTCTCAGAGAAGATGACGACTGCCATCCTCGAGTCTCTTATGGCTGATAAAAGCTCATCGCTTATAGGGCGGCTTCTCTCAATCCCATTATCGATGAATGCACTGATCGATTTACGGTTGAATTCCTTGAGAAAATGGCTGAGGAATGATTTGCGGACATCTTCTCCCCTGAAGCTGGGGAAAACATCGTATCTATAGCTGCCAGAAGAAGAAGAAGAAGAAGACGCCATGGAAGAGGAAGAAGTCCTTTCAATCTCATCAGCTTTGGATGAATAAATTGTTTTGCGGTCGAGCTCCTTGGGAAGATGGCTGCAAGAAGAAACATATGACATTAAAAGAAGATGAGAGACGAAACTTTTTAAGGAAAAACACGAAACAGTGAAAGAAACGAAAAGATTCACTTACTCATACTGAACAACGGAGTTGAGCTCTTCCAGGGCTATATTGGTATGAGCCTCTAATATTGGCTGCTTTTCATCAATCATCATCTCAGCTGCCTCATCACCATTACAACCCACCACTTCATTCTCAACACGAGCGTCCTCGTCATCACCGTTAGTATCCACCTTACCTTGCCGTTTTGCCCAAATTAATAATTTCCTTATTTTCTTCGACACCATAACAGCTTGTTGTCGTCTTTTTTGTACCTTAACATTCCCACCTACACACCGTCATAACCAGAAATACAATCAAATCCATGTCATTCTGATTCAAAAAATCCAATCGCTATAAGGTGATCAGTACTATATACCAATAGTTTTAACGCTGCTTTTGTGATGTGTATTCCCTGACTATAAAGCATCTTAAATTATTATTATCCTAATCATCACATGAACAAACCTAACTTTCTCAGGAAGCAAACAAGAACATTTTTCATCAGTATCACTAAACACTACTCAGAAGGGTTTACAGAGAAAACCCTTGAACGAACAGATCTAATATTTCTCCAGTAAAGTTTTACGTCGTCGTCAAGATTTTCCAATTACAGAAACTAGGCAAAGACAAAAGCCAAAGGAGAAGAAACTTAAAAAATTACCCGAAGACTTTACTAGACACTGGCATTACATTTTCTGAAAAGAATACTAAAACTGTAGACAACAAATACATATATCTAATTTTCAAAAAAAAAAAAATATATATATATATATCTTATACTTCACTATTTCTTCAATATTTTAAACGACATTTTATGAATTATTTTGAAATACTTTATTTTATGCAGAAAAATCACCTAGCAAATTGTTTATCTTGTAAGAGTGTTTTAATTAAACTGCAAACCCTCATTTTAACATAATAATATGTCACATGCCTTTCATTTATTGGTTAGTTTTATTTTTTATTTAATTTTTAATAATACAATTAATTTATAATGTAACTCTTTAGACTTGTTTATCTTTTAAGAGTATTTTAAAATGGTTGGTATTTTTCCGTCAATTCTTGGTCTCGACTCTCCTGCTAATTTCATCAATTATGAAGCCTCTCGTTAGAATTAAAAACTATTTCATGTTCATTGACTCTATTTTCCTCTGATGAAAAGTCAAAGTTCATCAGATTTCCACCATCATTTTCTTGTTTAAGGGAAAACTAAAACACCACAAGGTTTAAAGAAACAGCAACAACTCTTTCTTTTTTTTTTTGAAGTAACAGCAACAATTGTTTGCGCACATTATTGAAACGACAAAACATTTATGGACCAAGAGCGAAAACACATGCATAAATGCATACAAGTTTTGATGGAAACATGAAACACGTGAGTAGGCTCACCACCACCAAACCAATCACGTTCCATTTCCACGTCAAACCCTTTTCGCTGTATCCTAAACGCTCGAATCTGCCTGCAATAGTTAAAACATAATTTTGTATAAGTATACGTTGAAAATAAATGGCAGTTACATACTGTGAAACTAATTAGTATTTGTACTGATTAACTAAATCAACATATTTTCTCACCAGATTCTTCTTTCCAGATGGACAGGTTGGCCTTCTAGAGTCAAGTTTTCTGCGAGCGATTTGCTGAAAATAAAAATAAAAAATTATACCAAACTTACTGTGGATAATAAAGATTACTACTACCTAATTAACTGCAATTATTTTATCACAAAATTTAACTGCAATTACTGGTACTAGCAAGTGGGTTTACCAGTAATTTGGGTCTCAGTTGTTCTATTGCCGCAATTGTTGTCTGATCCTTGCATGCTTCTTGCTGTGGAATATTAATATTTAATGTTTTTCAAATGCCAAAAAAACATGTCGATTGAAATATCAAAGTTTTATATAGATTGCATAAATTGATATACCTTGTGTAAAGCCCAATCCGCTGAATCGAAGAAAGTACGTTTCTGATCCTGCGTTGATTTAAAGTTGGTTGATGTTAAAAACCTCAAATTATACGTATATATAAAATCTGTGGGTTAAAGTTAAATGATAATAAATAAAAGGAAAAAAAAAAATATTTCACCTTCGAGATAAGAGGCTTTTTCTTTGGCACCAGCCCTCCGTACTTGTTTGCACCAGAGGTCGAAATAGCACCAGAGGTAGAAGTAGACTAAGGACAAAACAAAAGATATCGATAATAAATATTAAAATCTATAGTATTTTGCATTGTGCTAAAGAAATCTATAGCTAGGTTTTAAATTTAAAGAGAGGCAAAAAGAGAATGAAACATCTTGTGTCACTCACGTTAGCCGACAAATCCTAAACCGGAAGGCAAATTTATTCTCGGTATTATCGATATTAACGATAAATTTAAAAAGGTTTAGTTTCATCAACTATTAATAGGTTAAATGTATTGCAGAAAAAGCAAATAAGGAAAAAATGACAATGCATTGACCAAGACAAAATCAGCATTTTTCATGCGGACCGGATCAAAGTGGAGGCGAAGATCCGGACGGCGAACAGATGTCCTAAAACGTTACACGTGGGAAGTTAAAAACCCGTTGATTTCTTAAAGGATTAGATGAGTCAATGGTTTTACGCCTTTACGGCCGTCCATTTCATAAAAATATCTCTAATAAGATTTTGTTTAAAGAAAAATGTTGTGTTCTTTTCAAAAATATCTTCTTCTTTTTTTTTTGTTGTTGTTAGATCGGAAATATCTTCAACCCGACAAAAAAAACCAACCATTTGATAGTCCAATTAAAGTTTGGAAATCACGAATTAATTACCTAACAGAACTTTTATGTCGCAAAACGTTTTAAAGTTTTTCGGTATATTTAACTTTGACTGGAATATGTAAAACGAAAACAATGTTTAAAGGGTAGAAGTAAGATGAAACTGAAAACAAACGTGTACGCCGTCGTTTAATTGCCGACGATTAGGTTGGCAATTTACCATAATATATTTTGACTTGTTGACTACTAACCCGACCATAATTTGAAAATATTAATTAATTCTCTGATTAAATAAAATGTTCTGTTGTAGTCAAAACTTTTCTTTGAATTAAAAAAATGGAAATTTTCTTTCAAACGATTTTATTGCTACCCAGATTTTATACCATCTTTAGAATTTTAAGAGTGATTCAAAAGAGAATATTCATTTTTCAGCCAAATCCTTTTTTGTGAAAAATAGGTTTACTGCTAAATCAAATAATATTACTGACTCAAAAAAAAAAAAACTTAAAACATTGCACCACGGCTTAGAAAAAAAAAATCATGAAACTAAAGATAATCAATTAAAAAAGTCACCAGTTGATTGAATTAATTACCTCTTCTTTCTGAGAAAACACTAAATCATCGGCTCTGTTGCAATTCGTCGCCATTTCTCCTGAACCTTTCGTCCTGATCGAATCAACCAGAAGAAAAAAAAAACAGATCAATACATATAGTGATTATGAAAAGAAATAAAAAAACATTCTACATTTTGGAATTAATCTCCTTAACCCTAATTATGCCTACAGAGAAGGATAATTGAAGAGAATTGAGGATTAGAGAGACAGAGAGAGACCTTAGACTTAGAGAGCTTCAAAGATGAAAAGGCAGAGTAAACGAAAGAGACGGTGAGATAAGAATATGCGTTAACCCAACTTATATATATACACACACACCCCACACGCACATAAGATATACACACGTGCGTACTGACTATGAGCCTAGGCTAAGGGTAAAATACACGTGACCCTCTGAGATTTTTTTCTAAATTTCTTGTGGTCAGTTACAAATTTTACATTTTTATCATTTCATTAACTTATCTCTTTGTTAGGCCACATGGACCTCAAAGCTGATTTTTTTGATTAGGTGAATTGTATGCAAATCCAAATCAAAGGTTGATAAATGATATCATATCTCTTTTAAAGATAAATTAAACTCAGTCTAATCTGATATTTAGTGTCATTTATCATAGAAATTATCGTTAAGTGGGTTTTTTAATTTTGTTTGAGGAAAAATCTTTGTCAACAATAATGAAACACGTGGAGCTTTGAAATACTGGTGCAGTATTTTCTAGAATTATCTATTGTTCAATATGTTTACTAGACAACTTGGCCGTAAACGAGAAATAATCAGCAAAAGAAAGGAAAAAGATATATTGTGATGAACAATACAGAGGAAGAGATCTTCAACTTACTAAGGTAAACGAGACACGGATAAAAAAAACGCTTTTGAAAAGTACTGAGAAAGATATCAGAAAAGTCGAGTCGAGAAAAAGAAAATAATAAGCTTCATAGTTATTGTAGAAGATTTATGTTTCAGAATAGTACGTATATAGATGAGGTTAGTATTGAACAATTTGCAGAAAAAAGGTTAAAGGATAACTGCAGTTAAGTACTTTGAGGAACTTTTTGTCTGGACTGATCCATGTAACTTTTAAGATGTTTTTGAAGATTTTGAGAAATATGTATGTACTATAACGAACCAGGATTTGACTTAACATATTCCGGAGAAAGAGTTTTATGCAGTAATGTTCTCAATTATATTCTCAATAAAGAGTGAAATTTGCGCTTAACTTTTTATTAGTTCTTTTCCCTTACTTATTGGGAGGTATTGAAGAAATAAGTGTTAGATGTTGTAAAGTGTTTTTTTTTTCTTTGGAATTTTGCCAACAAACTAGAATTACATGCATATCAATATGATTTCGAATGATTTCGTTCACATAATGATGGCAGAGTTTAGACTAACCAGGTTGTGTTATATGTTTTATAAGATTGTGTTATATGTTCTATAGGATTGTATCCGATAGATATTCTGGTAAATAGATTGAAGGTGTCTCTCAAACAAAATCATATTGTGTCTTGAAGAGATTATTAACAGAGTATTTAAACTGCTAATGAGAATTTTTTTATGGCTTAAGGACTCATCTTAGAATCTCAGCTGGTTTTGATGACATGAGAATGTGTCAAAAGATTAAAATCGTGTGAAGTGAAGTTTTGTCAAGGAGGTGTTCTTTGCGTGGGGGTTTGATAACATTATATAGAGTATGTCCAGATCGTACGTACCATATTTAAATTTGATCAATGGTGACCCTCATGAATTAATTACTTCTCAAAGAGAATATTTCTAAAGGGATTCACATTCTCCCTTTTTGTTTGTGATTTGCAGTGAGGCTCCAATACATTTTCTTAATAGACTGGAGAGAGTAAGAGGATTGTAAGGAAACAATTATGGAGTTCTAGATCATGCTACATAATTTTCTATTTGATGATGACTCTCATCCCTTTTATTTGCATTAGATTAGAATATCATTTCAATGATTGTTTTTAGATATTAGCTCTTTATTGTTGAGTTTCAGGTCATACACTTAATGTGATTTCAGAAGGGCTTGCGGTTCATTACACCAAAGGCTTTCAGTTTGAAGCTATCGAGAGAGTACCAAATGCTGACGATGACGAAGGTTACCGACAATCACTTTTGAAATCTGAACTAAGGATAGTATTTTTTTTAAATATCTTTATCTCCCTTATTTTTTATTATCCGTTTTTTTGACGAATCAATGACCTTAAGAAGGATTTTTTTTGGGTGTTGGAAGAATTAGTAATTATATCAAAACCAGAGCAGTTGGTTTCCTGTCAACGGATGAATCTCCGTTTACTTCAACTGAAGACTTGCACGAAAAGCATAAGGATGATCCGGTTTATGACGAGACATCTACAGCCTTGTTCTTTTTAATGTCGCTAGCCACAGTTTTCCGCGATAACAAATTACATTCTTTTTTTCCTTTTCACTGTCGCTGCATTTTATTGGAGCTTATTTATCTTCCAGATTCTCTATCGTTGGTGGTCTTGTTCTATGGCTGTGGATATTTTGGCAATTAACTGACGCGGCGATTCAAATTCTCTTCTCTTCATGATCTCTAACATGTAACATGTTGTTAGGTTACATATCTGATTAACAATGTGTTGAGGAGTGATTCCGTGATTGACATGCACAATCAAGAAAAAAGTCAAGATGAAGATAAGAGAGTTAGAGAAATAGAAGTCAAAGATGGAAGAAGGAGATGATGTCGTAGAAGACATAATAAGAGGCTGAAGTCATCAAGGAAGATTTAATTGGGTTTAATGACTTGTAATAATGTGTGACTTGGGCTGATTATGTAGTCAGGCCCAAACCAAAATAAGTGTGTCATATGAGTAGTTCTAAGTGACTAGTTAGTGCCAGAATAGAGATTAGAGTTGTAAGTGAGTAGGTATAGTTTAGAGCAAGTTATGTAAGACATGATTGCTATCATTATCTAGGAGTATGGTACTTTAAAAATGGTCAAGTTTAGAGTCCTAAGTGTTTAAGTGTTAGAAGAAAAATCTTATATAAGTACATGTAATGTTGGAAAAAAAAATCTTATATAAGTATATATAATGTTGGAAAAGAAACGGAGGAGAGAATGAGAGTTAAGAAAACAAACCATTAAAAAGACAAATAATTTCAACACAATTAAGTTGTTTTCTTAGTTACACAGTTGTGTTGCCAGCACCACACAAAAAAAAAACATTGATATTATCATTTCTGTTGGAGCTTTTAAAACAAATTAATAAAGAGGGAGATCATTAACTCTATGTGCTCTAGAAGAATTGACATCACGTGCATGACTTCACCTTTAACAATGCGATTTCACGAATCACGGTTGAATATTAATATTTATGAAAGTGATATGAGAGTTACTCTAAAATGTTTATGAAAATTAATAGTATTTGGGAGAATAAAGTTTTACAAAACTATTAAAGTTCTACTGAAATTAGAAAATACGAAAATGTTAAATAAACAGTTGATATGTTTTTAAATTTGGTTTCTGCTTCTCAATCGTTGCACGCAACCAGCTGGAAGTTTATTTTATGTTTACAAGCATTAATGAACTTAAATTTCATGCATACTTTTTTTTATTTTTATTTTTGTCTTAAAAACCTTTTTAGGGAGGAATCTGATTATGAAAGGCTCCAGTTATTAGCTTCTCTTGAAGGAATCTTTTGATGTTTATAAAGTATCATGTGTTACTATCTAGAGTGGTCCGGTACCTATGGTTGGGATCAAAGCTACGTATGTTGTTCACTACTAGAGGTCACTAATATTGTTCTACGTAATTGTCTTGTAAGTTTCATGAGAATTTATATAATAATTTCAATACATTTAGCTAGACAACGTATGACGTAGTGAACTCAAAGAGATGCTGACATCAAATAAAATAATTGTTAACAGTATCAAATTCTGAATTGAAACCATATATACAAAATTCAAAATTATAGAGTAAATTAATTATTTTGGCACGTCTAACATTTTATCTAACTATAGCAAAATGCATCTTTACTCCTCATCAACGTTGCATGTATTCTATGAGTGTCTGTTATCATCCACAAAAACAACGTTGAGGACATTCCATGTAATTTGAATTTTGTACCAAACCAAGTCATTGTGTGGGCTAGATGAGAGATTCACTTTGAAATAGGAGATTAGGGTTCAAATGACTTCTCTGTGATTTTAATCATCTTAGCAATATGGACACTTTACATGGCATGAGAAACCCCGCGCTTCCGTACGTATTTGTGATTAGTTTAGAATCATCAAGAAATTTTCAATATATATATATATATATATATATGCAATCTTTGCTGAAATGTTAATCTTTTATACTCAAACTTGAAGGAAAATAAACATTCATATCTCATACAAACTTATCCAAACTTTTATCTTTATTAGGTTATATAAACACCATACTCTTTGACAATACAAATTTGTAATTATATTGAACAAAACATTATTTTTAAAAGTACATTGGAAGCTGGGGATCTCTATTTTGTGTTTGTATTGCCAAAGATCAATCTTGAGATCTATTAAGAATTCAACTAACGGTATAGCGTTCTTGACAAGTAATCGAACGACCACGAAGTGAATCTTGGATCACTAGATAGATCAAGTATCTCTTAAAACCGACAGCTCGAATCTTCTAAGAAATAGTAATAATAGTTAAAAAAAAAGGTATGACGATTGACCTACTATCGTCAGACAGCTCGAAATTTTCGTCTATTTGCTTTAGCTTTCATTCCACATTCCTTAACAAACAAACTAAAAATACAGCTTTCTTTAGCATGCAAAAGTTGAACTAAAGTTCATTTAATATAATTACAAGTTTGTCATATCTTCTAAATTGATATGTAGATTTTTTTAAAAATAATTAATATTGAGTCTTGAAAGAAAAATAAGTAACTGGACGAATCCTCGCCACTCTCACCCTTATCGTTAAAATGTGGCTTAGAAACAATGCGCACAATTTCTTACAAGCTCCATGGGATTAATGTGATCTTAAGCACAGCCTGGGAATGTTTGAGCCTATCAATTCACCATACATCGAATATTTTTTTGATAAAATAAATCAAAATTTCACCATCGATCTTGCTATCTTTAAAAGTTACAAAAACTTTTAAAACTTTTTTTATTAACTTTTAAAACTTCGTTGAAGTGGTTCCCAATTTGATCGAACATATACCAACAATAATATATAAAACATATGAGTAAATTTAACATGATATCAGATCATCGTTTATCGACTCAAGTAAGGTGATCAAAGAAAAGTTTAATAACAATCATAAAAAGTAAGATTTGATTTGAGATAAAATATTAAGAATAATCATGAGTATGCGTGTTAACATTCCATATCAAATGTAGTAAGATATCAACACTAATATATAATAAATATGAATGAATCCACTTATTATTAATTAATTTTAACATTACTCGTTTATGCACTCTAATTATCTCACTTCACTATTCTTGTTGATTGGCAAATAGTATGAGAAAAACGAATATTGGTAGAAACGTTTATGGTTACCCATTAATTAAGTAGAAATATTTATGGATTATTTATTTGTTGAATCATATCGATATACTGACTTAGAACACTTTCAATAAGGTTTTTCACTAGAAGACTGGAATTTTTTATTGACATTTGTCACTTTCTATTAATTAATTAAAATATTATTTTAAAAATATTAGATACTCCCGTACTGAAACTTAGGTGAAGTGAAGTTAAACATCAACTACACATGATTTCATGGCATGTTCTGTCTGATGTGAATTCATCTAAGTATTATTATAAGCATAGCTACTTTTTATATGCGTTTCTTTTACCTGTTTTGTTCGGATGTGATCTTAATCATTTTGTTAATTCAGCCATCAAAGTATTTATTTTTCCTTTTCCCCATAAATGCGTAATGCGTTCAGCCATCGAAGTTACCGTCCGACTATCGCATAGTAATTTTTAAAATACTGTAAAAAATGCTGGATGAAAGAGATCCAGCCATCAAAAAGGTTTTTATTTTAATCTTTAAAATTTTGTTTTTATTTATTTCTAGAATAAAAGTAAGTGTGGGAATGTTTTAAATTTAGTTCGTATGAAAGTGTTACTAAAATGGTTCTTTTTGGTCAAATACTAAAATGGTTTATTCACTGAAAACTGCAAATAAGGAAAATGTTATGGTAACTTTAAAAAAAAAATGTTACGAATAAAAATAATAGCTTAACTTGTAATTAGCCGAAAGCTTAACTCTTGGATGATATTACTGCTGTCTAATCTTAACAAACAGGTACTAATTTGGACTTCTTAAAATAGTATAATGTATATTTTATTCACAAAAGCTATAGTCAATATTTTATTAGCAAAAGTGAAAGTCGATATTTTATACCAAATTACAAGATAGTCTAATTTTTCAAACGACGAAATAATCTAAATCAAAACCATTAAAATTAATTTCTAAACTTTAAAACCTATATCCTAAATCCAAATTCTAAAAAGTGAAACTCCAAATCATAAAACGATATATTTATCTCATATTGAAAATATTAACTTGTTTATTCAATTAAAACGTTTTAAATATTTTTTTTTATATAAAATTATCTTTTATTTCGAAGAAAACTTTGGTCGGTTAAATGTCTTTTTCTTTGTGTTTGTTATTTTGCTTCTTCCGATTGTACATGTCAGTATTTGTCAACCAGAGAAAAGACAATCTCGTAAGTAGGATCCATATCTTGAGTAAGCTTGTAATGGCTAGCCACGTTTCTACTCTATAGTTTTGTCATACGCATAAAGGTTCATACTCCTTCTATTTTATTGTTTATTTTATCTTATATCAAAAGATTTGATATATATTTTCACTGATCAATATAGTAAAATAATAAAAGTATTATTTTCTTTTGTCAAATTAATACATAAAATGTAAAGTGTAAAACAAAAAATGTAATGGTAAAAAAAGAAGGACAATTTTGTTTTATGCGAGTTATTAACCCTTACCGCTAAAGTCATAAAACATATCAGTTCCGTTGAATCGTCAACAAATATAATTTATTTATTTATTTTTAAAAGTTATCTCCTAAAATTAATTAAATTTCATAAATTAATTAGTGGAATTGCTCAAATTCGGAAATTTCCTAAGATTTATTTTTTTCTCTCTCTTTCTCAATTTCTGTGTTTACACACTACTCTCCATCGACATAATTCACTTTCTTAGGGCTCTTCATCGGAGATGGCCGGCGTTAATTCAGGCAAGCTTATCGGCTCTGAGATTCATGGATTCCATACTTATCAAGGTTTGTTCTACGCTTAGCTGATTTATGAAAATCGCTTGACTGGGTTTCTCATTCACTGATTTTTTGTTTTGTCATTTTGTGATTGCTCGTGATTCTCGTTGCTAATCGAACTAGAATTTGCGGATAGTTATGGAATTGACTAAGTAGTAATGGACGTTTTTGGCGGATTAAATAAGTTCAATATCACTTTGACATCCAGATCGTAGCAGATAATTTTGGCCATCAGGAGACTTTTTGCATCTGCTAAAGTCGTCTTCTGAATATTTCTTGATGAACATGTTTTAGTCTATTCAGAGTTCATCTTTTATTCACAAGAAAAGAAAATAGAGTATAAAAATGAGGAACATATATGCATTTTCTTATTTGTTTTATTTGGTTATATATATTTTTTCCCGGTTTTGAATGTTGCTATAGGAAAAGAAATTAGATGCATTCATGTATGAGTTTTTGCTTTTCTTGAGATTTTTTTTGTTGATTATTGACAGTTGTGTGTGTGTTATCAGATCTGGATGTTCAAACGATGTTGGAGGAAGCACACACTAGGTGGCTCCGGCCAAATGAGATCCATGCTCTTCTTTGTAATCATACAATCTTCCCCATCAACGTCAAGCCAGTTAATTTACCCAAAAGTAATCAATCTCTTTTCTTTGCTCTTTTGCTTCCTCTGTTATTTGTCAGCAATCATTTCTGTATAGTTTTGGACTCGAATTCCTTTTTTTTTAGGAGCGTCTTAGTTACAGTTGCTATTTTAACTTGGATTGATCTTTATTCAATCTCTTTCTTCTGCCAAATTTGATTGTGTTCATATTTGGCAGGTGGTACGATTGTTCTGTTCGACCGTAAGATGTTGAGGAACTTTAGAAAGGATGGTCATAACTGGAAAAAGAAAAAAGATGGAAAGACAATTAAGGAAGCTCACGAACACTTAAAAGTGAGTTTTCTTAATGTCTTTGAGTTCATAAACGTGTTTGTCTCCTCCACAGCTAATATATATATATATGTTCTTTTGTGATATCTGTTTAATGTTCTTCCATCTTCAGGTTGGTAATGATGAAAGGATTCATGTTTACTATGCCCACGGTGAAACTAACCCTACATTTGTTCGAAGGTGTTACTGGTTATTGGATAAGTATGTGGCAACAAAAGATTATTGGTTTATCTTTCGAAGAATTGATTGATTAAAGGCCTTTGGTTCTCTGCTTTATTTCTGGAGGTTATATAACAAAAGACCTTTTCATATAATGGCAGGTCTCAGGAGCACATAGTTCTTGTCCACTATCGCGAGACACATGAGGTTTTCCTACCTACCCCCACCTTTTTCTGATATATTTTTATGTTATAAGTGAACTGGATTAGGATGAGATGATGTTGTTTTCGAATAGTTTACAGCCTTATCTTATGAAAATATTTGGTTGCAGCCCTCTGATTTTTTTTTTAAAACAGGTTCAAGCGGCTCCAGCAACACCTGGGAACTCGTACTCAAGTTCGATCTCTGACCACTTATCACCAAAGATTGTGGCTGAGGATAGTAATTCTGGTGTCCATAATGCTTCTAATACAGGTGAGAATTAGTCCCGTGGTGATCTTAAGCTTTTATGATTTAAACTATTTGTATATCTGCAATTCTTCCGGATTGTTCATTTTTAGTGTATATTCAAATACGTACTTCATTTGGAGTTCGTTTAGAAGGCTGGACATTGATCACACTTGTGTTATTTTTAAGGGTTTGAAGTGCGCAGCAATAGTCTGGTTTCAAGAAATCATGATATTAGGCTTCATGAGATCAATACGCTTGATTGGGATGAGCTTCTCGTGCCAGCAGATATTAGCAACCAGTCTCATCCAACAGAAGGTACGTATATTTCTTGAGCTTATCCTTTAAAAATCCCCATCCTAAACAAAAAGAATATCTAATTCTTGTAAAAAAAGGAGATTCACCTTTTCCTTCTGTTTGTTCTCTGCTAACAGAGGATATGCTATACTTCACAGAACAGCTCCAAACTGCACCTAGCGGATCTGTAAAGCAAGTGGGTGAAATTGATTTTTCCAGCCCGCAAGTGACTTTACCCGTCTTTTATGTTAACCATTTTGTCCTCTTGTTCATTGTGCAGGGACATCACCTTGCAGGCTACAACGGATCAATAGATGTACCATCATTTCCTGGTCTTGAAGATCCTGTTTATCAAAATAGTAACTCATGTGGTGCAGGCGAATTTTCTAGTCAGCATGTGCACTGTGGAGTAGATCCAAATCTACAGAGAAGGGATTCCACTGCAATAGCTGCTGACCAACAAGGTGATGCTTTGCTTAATAACGGTTTTGGAAGTCAGGAGAGTTTTGGAATGTGGGTGAACAACTTCATTAGTGACTCTCCTGGTTCCGTGGAGGATCCTTCTCTTGAAGCTGTATATACACCTGGACAGGATTCATCTACTACTACTCCAGTATGTCAATCCGACTCTAACATACCGGAGCAAGTATTCAACATAACTGATGTTTCACCTGCCTGGGCCTATTCGACAGAGAAAACGAAGGTTTTCCGAATTAAACCCTTTTTCTAATATACCTTTATTTATCATGTCACTGTTGGTTGGTCCTGTAACTGTACAAAACCTTGCTTTCACGGATTGTTGTCTCTGTCATGATGCTGAAGGGAAAGAAGGGAAATAAACGAATTGCACACCGTAGACCTTGGTCTAGAAAAAGAGAGAAATAAATTATCTCAATTTGGAGACAGTTGCTCAAAGTCTGCCCATTAATATTGAAATAACTGTGTCTCACTTTAGTTTGTGTGTGTGGCTAAGTATGAGTAGTATGTTTGCAGTATGAAATTGTGTATAATGTGATTCGCAATATGAATCAGTGATGTAATTTGGATACATAAAAAATAACCTTGTGAAATTCATCTGTATTTCTTATTGCGTATCAAAATTATGTTTCAAGATTTATAAGCATTTCTCTTGCTGTAAAGAGCTGACCTTTTGTACGTTAATTCTGCAGATTCTTGTAACTGGGTTCTTTCACGACAGCTTCCAACATTTTGGAAGATCAAACCTCTTCTGCATTTGTGGAGAGTTGTGTGTCCCTGCAGAATTTCTCCAGATGGGTGTTTATCGTTGCTTCCTTCCCTCTCAATCTCCTGGGTTGGTTAACCTTTATCTGAGTGTCGATGGAAACAAACCAATCAGCCAATTATTCAGCTTTGAACACCGCTCAGTTCCAGTTATTGAGAAAGCCATCCCTCAAGACGACCAGCTCTACAAGTGGGAAGAATTTGAATTTCAAGTCAGACTTGCTCATCTTCTTTTCACTTCTTCGAACAAAATCAGCGTTTTAACAAGTAAAATTTCACCTGAAAACCTGCAAGAGGCTAAGAAACTTGCCAGCAGGACTTCCCATCTCTTAAACAGTTGGGCGTATTTAATGAAGTCAATCCAGGCGAATGAGGTGCCATTTGATCAAGCGAGGGACCATCTCTTTGAGCTTACTCTGAAAAATAGGCTGAAGGAGTGGCTTTTGGAGAAAGTCATCGAAAACCGCAACACAAAGGAGTACGACTCTAAAGGCCTTGGCGTGATCCATCTCTGTGCCGTCCTAGGATACACTTGGTCGATCCTTCTCTTCTCCTGGGCAAGCATATCATTGGATTTCCGTGATAAGCATGGTTGGACTGCTCTTCATTGGGCAGCATACTATGGAAGGTGAACTAACTTACATCTTTCAAGTTTTAAGTAATAAAAGATTCACTAATCTTGTTTTTGTTTTATATTACTTCTTTTACCCAAATTTTTTTTAAAGGGAGAAAATGGTAGCTGCTCTTCTGTCTGCCGGGGCAAGACCAAACCTGGTGACAGACCCGACTAAAGAATTCCTTGGCGGCTGCACGGCGGCTGATATAGCACAACAGAAAGGTTATGACGGTTTAGCAGCTTTTCTTGCTGAGAAGTGTCTTGTAGCACAGTTCAGGGACATGCAAACGGCTGGAAACATCCGTGGCAACCTTGAAACCATCAAGGCAGAGAAGTCATCGAACACAGGGAATGCAAATGACGAAGAGCAGAGCCTGAAGGACACTCTGGCAGCATACAGAACTGCTGCAGAGGCGGCGGCGCGGATTCAAGGAGCTTTCAGGGAGCACGAGCTGAAAGTTAGGTCTAATGCGGTTAGGTTTGCTAGCAAGGAAGAAGAGGCCAAAAACATAGTAGCCGCAATGAAGATTCAGCACGCGTTTCGCAATTTCGAGACACGTAGGCAGATTGCAGCCGCTGCTCGGATTCAGTACAGGTTCCAAACATGGAAAATGAGGCGGGAGTTTCTAAACATGAGGAAAAAGGCAATTAAGATACAGGTACAAGCAAAAGCTGATATATAAACTGTATTTAAGCAGCAAAACTAAGAAAAGAAAATGAAAGATTCTCTGTAAAACCTATAAAAACTTCTGTGGTTTTTGAATATGGGAATGTTTTGCAGGCTGTGTTTAGAGGGCACCAAGTAAGAAGACAGTACCAGAAAATAACATGGTCGGTGGGAGTTCTTGAGAAGGCGATCCTGAGGTGGAGACTGAAGAGAAAGGGATTCAGAGGGCTTCAGGTTAGCCAACCTGAGGAGAAGGAAGGGACGGAAGTGGTGGAGGATTTCTACAAGACAAGCCAGAAACAAGCAGAGGAGAGGCTGGAAAGATCAGTGGTTAAAGTCCAAGCCATGTTCAGGTCCAAGAAGGCTCAGCAAGATTACAGGAGGATGAAACTGGCTCATGAAGAAGCTCAGGTGAAATCACTTTTGCTTTCATTTCTGTTTTTTTTTTTTTAACTCAATTCAATTATATATTAGTAAAGTATTTACAACGCAAATTATTTCACGTATGACTGTTAATGATTAATGCACATAAAATGTGACACAGCTGGAGTATGATGAGATGCAAGAACTTGATCAAATGGGTATGGAGAGCTGAATGGAATAATAATAAAGACAAGTGTTGTGGAAACTGTAAATTTGTGTAAATGACAAGGAGACGAGTTCGACCCTTTCCGAAGCTGTTTTCAAAAAAGTTTTAAAGGGTAGTATGGTAAATCAGTCCTGGACCTGGGAGATTTTCATGGAGCTTCTTGTCGTTTGTATTTTCTCTTTTTGTATTGCGTTATGTTGTGAGATTTGACGCTAAAAAGCTATAACGTTTTTTAGTTGTCTATAAAATCTCCTTCAAACTTTTTTTCCTTCTGTTTTCTACCTTGGAATTCAGACTTATAGTAAAATAAAATCTTATTTAAAATATCTGTCATAATCTGTTTACGTTAAATATAAGATACCGTTTAAAAAAAAAAATGAAACAAAATATACGTGATGAAATCGGAGGGGACTCAATTTTGGTCCTTTGTCGAATATTGCTAAAGTACAAATATCTTATTCCACAAAACTTTTGTTACAAGCTGCGCTCAATTCCTTCTTGTTTATACAGCAACTTTCACACTTTGTGCCATTGTTGAAGCTGGACTTTCGACCTGAAGTTAAGATAAATATGAGTTGTGTTGCTTCCAATCGAGATTTGATGTCTATTAGGTTAAAGAATGCATATCTAGACTCGTGTATTTACCTTAGCTGCTTTAAACAGTTCGTCAACAACTTCAGAGAGCGTTGGATGTGCATGAACAGCAAGTTTTATGTCCTGCAAAATCATCCCAAAAAGCCAATAGCTCACAGTCTACATCCCAATAATCAAAATCAGGGAAAGGTTAGTTTCGAGCTAGAAAGTTCTCTTTACCTGAATGCGTGTTCCTAAAGCAATCGCATTGGATGCTTCATGGATAAGATCAGCAGCATGCAACCCAAAGATATGAACTCCAAGAATTTCACCATTGTCAGGTCTGTATATCATCTGTGCACATAAAAGGCGCGTTCAGATATCTTCTCGGTAACTCAGAACTATAAACAACTTTCTTTCTTTTGTTCTATTTTAGTTCTTAACCTTAGCAAGTCCTTCTCCTTCATTTTCGGCTAGGGCCTTTGTGTTTGCCTTGAAACTTGTCTTGGCAATACTTACTTTAAATCCCTCTTTCTCTGCTTTCTCTCTCGCTTGCGGCTGGGAATTACAGAAATGATTACCGAAACATCAAAGGTTATGATTACACTTTTTTCTTAAAACACCAATCTGTGTCTAGAGTTACCTCTGTCAATCCCACCATACTGATTTCAGGATGAGTGAAACATGCAGCTGGGATGCTAAGATGATTAAGCACATGATCTCTACCTGTGACTTGCTCCACCACTAGCCAGCAAAAGCAGATGCACAGAGTTTAATAAGAGATCTATCAAACGTAGGTGTAAAAGAGGGGAAAAAGACTGGTGAATTTATTGTGGAATACTGATAAAACCATATACCAGAAATTCCTTGGGCACTGGCTGCATGAGCGAGCATCAGTTTACCATTGGCATCACCGATGCAGTACAAGTGTGGAACCTATCAACCAAGAGTGACTCGGTATATTAAAATAAAAAACTTATCCGCAGGTAGAAAATAAAATGTGCATGTGAAAATAACACTAACCAGCTTTCCATTTCCATCGATAACATGCATACGCTCATCAACTGGTATAAAACCTCTCTGCGTCACAACATTGATCTGTGTGGAAAACATAGCTTCAAGGTTATTTCTTTCATAACCAAATAAGCTCCTAGGGAACCAAAATGAAAAATATTATTCATGTGGGATGCGGTAAATTAACCCATACATTTTCCAGGCCAAGGCCATTGGTGAATGGAGCTCTTCCAGTAGCAATTAGAGCAGCGTCCACCTTCAAAAAGGATCAGAAGGTCAGAATTTTAGTGCAGTAAAAAGCACATACAAGTGTCAATTGTGATGGAATTCAAAGACGTTTCTATTCTATTTCTCTTTCGGGAAAATATCAAATTTTAGAAAACGAGAAACTCTGGTTAACCTACGCAAGAATACATTTCATAATTTACATACGTTGCATGTGGCAAGCCCATGTAGGAAGAGTAACAGCGCCACAATATTGTGGTGAAAAGTAAAACAGCATCACAGAACTGGACAATATTCTCTTTTGTAAGATTTCAGATAGCAGAACAACATGTTATTACCTCCAAAGTATCCTTGGGTTCTTTGGTTTTAGCATCAATGAGCTCAATCATCACTGGTTTTCCATCCTTCGCTGGAGTGATCTGTAAAGAAGAGTTCACGCAAATAAAATTCGGTAAACCCACAGTACAAGAAAGAAATCTTATTTTATAATGGATGAGATAAAAACGCTTACTTTGCTTGCAAACACTCCAGTATGATAGTCAATCTTTCTTGGATTTATCAGAACCCTTTGAGCCAGCTTACTGATCTCAGGATCAAATCCAGGCATTAGCTGATCCAGCGCCTCAATAAAAGTTACCTGCAAAAAGAGTTGTCCTAAGCATGGTCACTTCCTGGAATGGCAATGCATCACAACCCTTAGTAAGCAAAACATAACTAGAGCTCATTTTCAGTTGGATCATGATATCAATAGGACAACATCCTAAGAGCCCTCTGTTACTTTTGAGGAAAACACAAAACTAAAGAGAAACAGAAAAATATCAGATTATCATACCAATGCAAATCATTAGTACAAAATCAAGATGTTACCTCACTTCCAAGGGCAGTGTAAACATCGCTGAACTCAAGACCGATATAACCACTTCCTACTATAGCAATCCAGTCAGGAACGGACTCCAATTTCAATGCATGATCACTTGTGATAACAGTCTTTCCTGCACCACAAAGTATGAGGAATATTACGGGTACTTGCTATACTAAAAGATATGACTAATTTTAGGTTTTTGAGGCTTCTCCCCTGACATATATATGTTTAAAACAAAACACATACCATCAACTTCAATTCCTTTTGGGACAAACGGTACAGATCCAGTTGCAATGATAATATCTTTTCCGGTGATAATATTATCACCATATTTAACCTTTTGTGGGCCCTGCAAAGGTACATAAAAGACTCAAGAGAATTAGAATTACCAAACAACAAGGATGTATCATGCAGAGTTAGTAACGCAACCAAGGAGAATAAAATACCGACCAGAACAGAACCAAACCCTGTCAATATGTCAACACCAAGTGCCTTCATTGAATTGGTAAGATTGTTCCTAATTTTAGTAGCCAGGTTACTCGCATGGTCAGCCACACCCTGACGGTCATAACCCGCAGCTGAAACCTGTAATCCAGGAGAGACAATGAAAGCAAGTTAGCGTCAGGGGCAGGGAGATAGTAGTTGCTTCACAATTAATCATTTTCAGTGGATAATGAATAACATTTGAACAACAGTTGATATTACCTGGAGACCAAAGGACTTCATGTGATGTTCGTTCTGAAGTTCTCGCATCCTACCACTAACAGCCAGGAGAGCTTTAGAAGGCACACAGCCTCTGTTAACGCAAGTCCCTCCAATAACATCTCCTTCTATAATAGCAGTTTTGAGTCCCTATACAAAAACAAAATTTCATCATGAATATTAAACCAAACAAAAAAAAAACAATTCATCATGAATACGTAATATTTATTAGTAAATTTTCCAAATTTTCATATTGAATGTGATATCCTTTTGTAAAACAAAACATCTTATTCCTCTGTTAAGCAAAAATTCTAAATTTACAACTCAATTACGCAAAACTGAACAAGAGAAATCAAAAGAATATAAATATAATCCAACAACTCTGACTGCTAAGAACGATTCGAATATCGTATCAATTTGAATCATAATAAGACCTTCTCAACGGCGTGCAATGCAGCTCCGTGGCCACCAACTCCAGCACCGATAATGATCAAATCATAATCGAACGATTTCGGAGCTCCATTTCCAGCAGCGGCCAAGAATTCGATCTTCCTCCTACTCTGAATTTGGAAACGGCACGAGTTCAGCTGCTTTGATGGAGAGAAACCAAACGCTTCTCGCCGGAGTCCACAGAACCGGAGATTCCTAGGCGTAGAAGAAGCAGCGTTGGATGAACAAAGCGGACGGTTCGCGAAAGGAAGGGATGCCTGTGAAAAGGAAAGAGAGAGAGCTGATTGCATTGTTAAAGAAAGAAAGATAGAGAGAGATCTGTGGAGAGAAGAAGATGGGAATGACGGAGATGGACAAGTAATGGTCACTCCGTCGAGCGGAGACGGAGATATCAAAGCGGAGATGACACGTGGCACGTTTCTCGTCTTTAAACCGAAGATTTCAAATTCCCGGTTAATATCTCTGAGCCCATTGGGCTTTAGTTTTTATCATCTTGTGTTTTGGGAAGAAGAGCCACGTGGGAAGGAGAACGCTGAACAGTTCAAATGGCAGACTCCGACACGTGTGGGGAAAACAGAACACGTGTCAAGTAACTTTGTTCGGTTCCACATTCTGCTCTTTACTAATTGTGAAGAGTAGCAGAAGTAATTAACACGTAACAGAGAAGCAAGAAGATAAGTGAAAGAAAAAAAAATGGAGAAGAGTGGAGGAAGAAAGGTAATGGATGAGATAAGAAGCTTTGAGAAGGCACACTTGTTCGATCTTGGTCATCCTCTTCTCAACCGTATCGCTGATTCCTTCGTTAAAGCCGCCGGAGTATGTTTTCATTTCATATCCATCCGTTTCGTGTGTATATGTAAGATATATTGCGTTTATCCAATTTAGTGGATGTGTGTTAATGTAATAGTATGGACTTAATTATGAAGGTGGGAGCTTTACAAGCTGTGTCTAGGGAAGCTTACTTTACGGTGGTTGAGGGTAAGAACTCCGGCGACTTAATATTTGATATAGGAGTCAAAATGAATGATACAATAAAGGTTTGTTGCTTTAATTTGATATATAAATTTGGGGGCAGGTTTTGACTCGAATAACGTGAGTCCACCATCGGAGATTATTGGCAATAAGAAACATAGGTTCCCTAATCTCAGAGGTTTGTTAAATTTGTATGGTATTTGGTTGATTATCTTAAATAATTTGAGTTATGTTATGTTAATAGTATTTATCGTTGCTTTTTTTTTCAGGGGAAAGCAGCAAATCTCTTGAAGCATTGGTGAGTTTGTTACAAACGCTAGTTGACCTTACGTTAATGTCAAATATTTTTCACGTGTGTCACACGCAAAGATCAGTCATTAGCTTTGGTGTTAGTTAACTGACGAATTAAAATTGGTTGGTCTATAGGTGAAGAACACAGGAAAAGAATCTCTCCAATGGGGTAAGTTTATTATATATTATGTTAAAATTTACCGTCTGATTAATCTTTCCAACAAAAGATTTAATGAAGATTAAGGTGTTGGGATATTGATTTGGTATTGTAGGGTTAGCCGCCGGATTATACTCAGGTATCACTTACGGTATGCAGGAGGTTCGTGGAGGAGCTCATGATTGGGTGAGTCAAGTTGATTTTTTCATTATTTTAAAATATCAATGAACCAATGATTAGTATGTTCTTTAATTAATCTGAAATCACGTATGTATTATAGAGGAACAGCGCTGTAGCTGGAGCACTGACAGGAGCGGCAATGGCTATGACAACCTCGGAGAGGACAACCCATGAACAAGTGGTTCAGTCTGCTCTAACCGGAGCAGCCATTTCCACCGCTGCTAATCTCCTTTCTAGCGTTTTCTAGATGATTTTAACTAAAAGAAGCTTTAATTAAAAGGGTTGCTTTATGTATCAGTTATGTCTGTTTTTTAAAATGGATTTTCTCTGAAGGTCTACTAAGACCTTGTCGGAAACTCTGGAGCCAGAGATCACTCACTTCTCCATACTTTTAGAAATATTGCGTTTGAGACAAAATCATATCTTTTAACTTAAAAAACAAACCTTATCCGATTTGGATAAAAATGCGGGTCCTGTGTGCTAAGACAACAATCCCGTGAGTGTGAGGTCGGATAAGATCTTTGGAAGTATGTGGTCGCTTATTTTATAACTGAGTGACGGTTTGTATGGATGTGAGAAATATTTTTTGCGCTCACTGATTAGGGAAATGTCTTAAAATACCCTAAAAACAAGTCAAAATATAATGATTTTCTTTTAACATAAGTACAAGGGTAGGAACTTGGAATGCAGTCAGCACATATAAGTCGTCACGAGGCAAGACGGAGACTGTAGAAGCCAAGGGCCATATAAAGGAGGAGTGTTTTGCCATTAAATTCGGCGTGGGAAAGTTTAATTTAGGCCAAGTCTATCATGATTTTCAGGAAGGTTGGTCTAAACTTCGAGATAGATTGCTCGAGGTTATTTAAAATATATTAGATTCATGTTGAGTTGCCAATATTCCATATAGCGTGGACGGGTTGAGTTTGTTTTAAGATCAATTTTGTTATTTCATCTTCATTATTCGTAATTTAAATTCTAAGGTATGCTTAATCAATCAAAAATATAAATAAAATATGTAGAATTTGTTGTTGTGAATTCTTCTCTACCATATTCGCCGACTAGGGAACTAATTAAGAATATTTCTTTCAATTTAAAAGTAATAGTCGACTAAGAAAATATCATAAAGTTCTTTTTTAAAAAAATATTCATTTTGTGATATATAGTTGACAAAAGTTTCCAAATGGATCAAATTCATTATATGATATGAAAAAAATACCATGTATAGGCTGGTCCATGGGTTTGTGATTTTGAAAATGTCCTTGAAGTTGGATTTTTGGACACATTTTAAAGGTCTCTGGTGGATGCATGGTTAGTCACTTGATTGTGTAATTATTTAATGAGTGTAATCACAAATTTTTTTAAAAAAAAATCGATTTTGATGCAATAGCCATGCAGATTCAAAACTATATAGCTTTTGAGTTCTATGAAGTTGTATTCTAAGAAATAAAAAAGATCATGTAAAAGAAGTGCACAATCATTCACAGCCATTTCCAGTTATTAATTTAAAGATTGACACGTAAACTAGTGAGGATGGATACACTTTAAATTTAGTCCCACCAAATAATTCAGATTTACACAACCGAAAGGAAGCGAAACCATTGTGGTCTATAGATTAGTGTAATTTTCTGAGATATTCCTTCCGACTTACACCATCCAAATTACGTTTGAGCTAATGATAATGGAATGTCATTATACAAATAAAAGTCGAGGCAACAAAGCATTAACTAAAAGTCTAAAGGAAGTAAACAACCAATCGATGGCCATGTACGAATCGTACTCTTCTTATGTAATAAATTTACTTAAAATAAGAAAAGGATAAGAAAAATGTCAAAATAGATATTGTTTAGAGCAACTCTATCCCTGAAATTTTGTTAGAATTTTTCAAAAAAAAACTAATAAAAAAAAGAAAAAATACAAAAAATTGTAGAACCAACTCTTAATCAAAAGACTGAAAAACCGGTTCTCTTCCATTTAAAAAACTCTTATGTTAGGTTTCTAAATTTTATTGGCTAATATTTTAAAAGTAAAAAACATTAATTTTTAAGAAACTCACCACAGTTTCTATCGTTGATGATGGTCTTAGGGTAACTAAACCAATTAACCAAAGATATTGATTTTTCATGACCAAAAAAGATGTTGATTTTTGGTGTTAACATAATTTCGGGATTAATGTCTACTTTTGGAAACATTTTTATGGCGTAACTCATTGTATTGAATCAACATATATTTTTAAAAATACGCTGCGTTACAGAAAAAAACACATGACACATAATAACAACTCCTTTTCTATTATATTTTATTTCAACAACCCATAACACCTAAACAAGTAGAATTTGTGTTCTTTTTAAAGTAAAGATAATTATATCTTAGTCAACATTATTGATGATAATATATATATTTATCTTTTTAATATCTTAGTCAACATTAATGATGATAATATATATTTATAAAAAATGAAGTGGAGATCACATGGAGGAGAGGATAACATAAAAACGATTCCATTGCTTAAAAAAGGATTCTTCTTCCTCCACACATACTCTTTGACGTCTCACCTTCTCCACTCTCCTTTTGTTATTACTTTAATACTTCCTTAATCATCTTCTAATCCCTTTTCTCTTAATCCTTTTTTCGTCAATATCTATTTCTGTCTGTAGATTGCACGGACAAGAAGACATGGAGTCGATTTCTCCGGTGACTACTCAAAGCTCTGGTTATGATCAGTCACGTCGTAAGCGTAAGAAGAAACCACCACCGTCTCAATCTTCGGTGCAGAAATGGAGGTCGGAGAAGCAACAACAGATCTACTCGACAAATATCATTCAATCTCTGAGGGAACTTAGGATTAGCGCTGACGCAAATCCATCTGCCTCCAAGCCATCTCCTCGCGGCAGAGGTCGAGCTATACGCGACGCTGCTTATAGATCATTAGCGGTTGCGGCGAGAGGAAGAACACTATGGAGCCGAGCTATATTATCAAAAGCCGTGAAGGTCAAGAAGCTCAAGTTCAGGAAACAGAACCGGTTTAGAAATTTGAATCCTTCGATAACCGAGAATAGTAACCGGTTAAGGAAAAAGAGAGCAACGGTTTTGAGGCTGAAGGGGAAAGGTTTGCCAGCTGTACAGAAGAAGGTGAAGCTTCTCAGTTGGTTAATTCCGGGTTGCCGGAAACAACCGTTACCTGTGGTTCTAGAAGAAACCACCGATTATATTGTTGCCATGGAGATGCAGATTCGAGATTTGAACGCCATTATCTCCGCCGTCACGCCGGTGCTGGCATCGCCAGAGACAGGTCGTGATGGGGATGAGACACACATGCTTGGTTAGCTTGGCCCAGCTGTCTTTTTTTTTTTTTTTTAATATAAACAGTTCCGATTTTTAAAACATTTTTTTAACCTCATCATGATTTCTTTCTGCTATTTTAATACTCATTTATGAATTTATGATTCAACATTCTCGTGTCTTAATGTATATCCATACTTTCTCTTTGTATCAAGAACGGTGCTGAGGTAAGCTTCGATTTGTTGTTATGTAAAAAAAAAATAGTATTATGAAGTTTGGCTGGTCTATTGAAACTAAAACCTCTTTTGTTTTTGGCTATGCATAATTGCCTATGTTATAACTTATAACTATAACTGTGTGTTACACTTACTACGACCTACGTTACGTTTACCTAATTACCTCTATTTTAAGATATTATGGTTGTAGTTTTTAATCTATATTTAATATTTTGATCGCCATCGTATTTAGGCAGGAGTCGTCTAACCTAGTACGGTTCAAGTAGCAGCTTTAGATTTTACTTCGGTCATTTATGTATTAGGATTAAGAAGTCTCCATGTAGACCAAAAATCTAAAAATAAAATAATATTTTCAAGTTAGGTGATATTTATTCCTTACATTAGTGTGGCATATTATTTAATACTTTCTCTGTGTTTCAACAACTAAAATGTTTTGAGTGAAAATACCATTTTTTTTTAAATCAACTTTTACTTCTTTAATAACAAAAATTTCTTTAACTATATCGTTTTACAATTAAATAAAGTAAAAAGTTGCATTGAAATTTGAAAAATATCATATAGTATTTGAAACATAATTTTTTTTTCTAAAACATCTTATACACAGAGGAGTATATATTTAAACTATTAACTGAGAAATTACTGTAAAATAATATCAAATGTGTAGAATATTAATATCATTATACCAACCAACTTGCCACTCTCATTGAGGCTCATTCTCCGCCAACAACAATGGTTCCTCCAAGCTCGGATTTGACACCTGATCGTGACACATCTCTGCCGGCAAACACAACGCCATCACCAGACCGGTCCAACACAATGGCGACTCCGTCCCCACCTCTGTCACCTCCGCCGCCTACCAACCCACCAGTGATGCGTACTTACAAACGTCGCACCGCCACCACCAATTCTCACTGCCAATCAAAATAATAACTCAGAACAGACAAATTGTCACCAATGAAAAGAAGATCCAAAAATCAAATAATCAAACCAAATGCAAAATCCCTCCACTTAAACCGCTCTTACTTCCATTCATCGAGAATCCAGAACAATGAGTCAAGCATTCAAGGATGAGAAGTGGCACGGAGCCATGTCTACCGAGTTTGATGCTCAACTCAAAAATCACACCTGGGATTTAGTCCCACCAGCTCCACATCAAAATCTCATAGACAACAAGTAGATTTTTTTGGCACAAAAGTATCTTCTAAATGAGCAACTAGACAAGTATAAAGCTACACTTGTCCCCAAAGGATTCACACAACAAGGGATTTGCGTGTCTTTCTGTCAATCCTTTTCAAGTTCTTGTCTTACAATTTACGACCGTACTCCCTCTCAAACCCTGAAACTTTTATTTCTCATGTGGTCTACTTTTTTGTTTGAACAATCATTAGCATAACTATATAGAAGGTTTTGCTTGATCTTATGAGGTTAGAAAAGAAGCAATGTTTTTTAGTTTTTTAAAAAGAAGAAACTATTATGTTGGCTTTCCGGATCGGGTCTAAGAAGATTGACATAGTGGACTATAAGTTGATACAATAAGCAACTATAAAAGTGGCTAAAAGTTAGTACTTGATAGTAATACATCTCTTCAACAAGAAACAACCGTTACAAAAATCTATGACCGTCAAAAAGAAGAGAAAAGAGGTTAGCGAGCAGGAGGTGAAGAGAAGAAAATTACAAGGAAATAAACGACAAAACCAGCCACAAGTATTCCTCCGTACACCAAGGTTTGATAAGATTTTACTCCAACTGTGTATTTGTACTCTATCTTACAGCATCTCATGTTCTCCCTTTCTGTTTCCAGTACATGTTCTACGTACCTGCAACATGTTCCTTTTCATGTTACATTTTTCTTTATTCTACACTACAAAAAACTACAAATGTTTTGAAACTTACTGCTGTGTAAACATGGTGGTCTGAAGAATCTCTGAGCTGTTGAGATGAGCATCGTATAGCTTGTGGTCGTATAGCAAAGAAGACAGATCCACCAGCTGTTCTTCTACCGTCTGTTGTTATAATAACAGACACATACAAAAAAAACGAGTAAGAAAATAATCCATCTGGTGGAAAATTGAAATCTACGATTTTTTTTAACTTACGTCTAGATATTTCTCTAATCTTTTGACCAGCTCGTGTGGGAATGGCTCAGGCAATGTGGTTGTCTTTTTGTAAAACTTCTCCACCCACAGCTCCGTTTTGGTTTTGTTCTTTTTGTCTTTCACCGGCTCACCAAGCGGAGTCTTGAGGTATTCAGATGCAAAGTTTTGTACTGCCTGCACATTGTACCAACAAAAACCACAATTGATTCATTCACTTCGGAGGAAACTAAAATATTTATTAGTTGCAGCTGGCTTACCTCTGATGTTTCACGAATTTTGCGTAGAGCAGAATCAACCCGAGCATAAATAGTATTCCTCTGTGGATTTAAGATACCCATATCTCACGAGATTCAGAAGGATTTCAATGCTAATTTATTCTCAGGAATCATAATGACTGGACGCTCACCAGTGCAACATCTTGAAGCATTTGACTCATCTGAGAGATGTTTGAGAAAGGTCCAAACGGGTGACAACCAGCTGCCCAAAGCCAATTGGTGACAGGTCTTTCATGCGCGTGAGAGGTCTTCTCATATGGTGCACTTACACCACCTAAAGCAGAAGCTATACCTGCAAGTATATGCCGCTGTACCTGTGATGGAACGGCATGCTGTCTCTCTGTTTCAGAAACATAACTGCAAAAACAAATAAATTAAAATCAATATGATGACCCGAGTACAAGGTTTATCATTGTTTTCTACTTCTACAGTTGTTGTGTTTTGCTCACCTCAAAGGTATTTTCTCGTTTAGATGCTGAAGCACAATAACTACATCACGGCTCGCCCACACAAGGCTCTCATCTTCCATCATGAGCGTTGGATCCACATCGGCTAATGATAGTATAAACCTATATATTGATCAAAGATTTATGTCAATTGCTGTTTACGTTGAAAGTGAAATTCAAACACTTATTCTTTGGATAGAGCTTGGCCAGTGTGATGAATAGTCCAATCAGCTGGTTTAGATTAATCAACTCACACTGGAATAACTCTGGTTCCGTAAGTCCGGTAGAGATCCCCTTTTTTCTTAACGGCTTTCTTTTTCTTTCCCTTCTGCCGTTTCAAGCTATCAGATGACCAGAGAGGCCTGTGCTTTACTATGGAATCGCCCGAAACTTCAGATTCATCATCCCAGCTCTGAGTACAAAAATATGGAATATTTGCCATGCAAAAAAAGCACAACTTGTTAATAAAATTTGCACAAAAATTTATGAGATTAACCTGGCGGAGAAAGTATTTATTAGAAAGCCCAGGGTCAGACACGTCAAGCAAACCAGCAGCTAGAACATCAGTAGACCTTTCCATCTCCTGCAACGGCCAACAAAATAAAAAAAGATTACACAAGACTTCACTGATTGGAACAGTAACAGTAGGTTAATAATTATCTTGTTTCTTTGTTAGCCCACGATTTCCTAGCTTAACGTAGCTCGGAAACCACATTTGCCAACTATGGAAACTCACTTCTTTGAGGATAGCACCGTCAAGGTATGTTTTTGTATGCACATGAAATCTTCCGTCCTTCTTAGTTTCCTGAAGGGAATGCCCACGCATGGCTTTTGAGACAGCAATAGCTAGCTTCTCATGATGATGTAATGGATGAGCCCCTCCAACGATCACAATTTCTTGCCCATGATGAATCATTTTCTTTACCTGCAAAGATTCGGGACAGTTAGCATGTGAAAACATATAGAGTCAAATTCTTGTTTGTATGTTGAAATATATTATGGATACTAACTTTCTGATAGCAATAAACTTCGCTAACATGTATTTTAACAAAACATATTGACTCGTAGGGAGGATAACATCATTCAGAGAGCAAAAGAAAAGATAAGAACCTCCAGAATTTTACGCACGTCATTCATTCAATGCAAGAAGTCTTTACCTCGGGTTCTATCTCTTCAATATTTATGCTGTAGTTTTGTCCTCTTTCCATGATATTATATCGATTGTGGTTTTGGAGAACAATGATAGGCACCAGCACTCTAGTTGCTAGATCAACCGTCTCAAACCTGGTGCACTCAGAATGAATCATCGATGTATAATTTTCATTGTTATAAGTACGTAAACGTCACGTGTATCGTATTACCTGACATCAGGAGCTATAACGTGCTCAATTGTTGTAGCTATTAACGCTGCTAACTGACCAGAAAAGATATTATGGGTAGACGGATGACCAACAGGGCTAACGTTTCCAGGAAGCACAATGTTTCGTATCCTTGGCAATGTTCTGGGACTAACACTTCCTTCTTCAGTTTCAATCTTCCCATATGTACAAGGTCCCGCAGACAAATCTATGACAACATATCTATCAAGAAGGGAAGATTAATCAGATAAAAAGCATATTTAGAGCTTAGATGGAAGATTTTGGCAGATAAGAACAGATATTGTTATGCCAATAATGTCTTGAATATTAATTTTATAACAAACAGGCTCATCACCATAATAATCAATGATTACTAAAGTGAAATGAAGTAATAATAAGTTCCTATCTTCTTTGTATTCCTCTAAAAGCTTGTTTTTCCTTTCTTTTTTTCTGGCCTATCTACAATCAACAAAAGGGGCAATGATATCTCAAATCTTTTGTTATGCATAATTTGATGATACTTAGATAGATAGATGTGATGCTTTCAGAATAAGGTGGTAAATTTTGTTTGATTACATCTATGGCACAATCATATCACTCATAGGAATAACAAAGAGATACCAAGGGAAAACCCACAGAGTAAGTTTGTCCATATTTTACCGCAACGAGGAAAGAAAAACAAAGATGAGTTTACCTGCCTGATCCAAGCCAAACTTGGGATGCTCCTCCACCATTGTATCTATATCGATAAATATAATCTGCTTCTTGTTTTTCCTTGTCTGCATCACTAAGGTCTGGTAGCTTTGCAAACATCAAGCTGTCAAGATCAATCTCTGTGTTTCGAGGATCCATTCTTACCTGAATAATTAGTTAAGAAAAGAAAAGGAAAGTTAAATAACCCAGCATTCTATAATCAATAACTGAACGAATGAATACATGACAAGAAAAAGGCAACTTCAAGAACAAAGATAAGTAGGAGGGCTATAAACCAAGAAGACATCAAAGGTCCAAAGAAAGCAAAGCCAAGAAAAGGTAAAGCATTTGGACATTCTGCATACGATATACAAGATTCAAGAAGTAAGACGAGCACTGCAAGCCATACCTTATCAAAATTCACTACAAATATGGCACTTGGTATAGGTTTATCCGCTGTTGCTGCTGATCCAGCTCCCACATCCATATCAAATATATATGAGTAAAGCTGGTTAAATGCAGACTCAACTTTTGTTGCCTCTACGTCATATGCAGGTAAGTGTCTTCCAAAATCAGCCTAAATGCAAGAATAATTTTGCAGCTTAGCATCATATACATTAAGATGTAGATTTTACTGCAACGAAATTTACATTTCATAAACATATTTTTTTTATGTAGTTAGTATGTTAAAAAAAGTTAAATTTGAGATGATAAGATCGCAGCAACCTCTAGTGCAGTTCCAGCAGGCACCATGGCTTCTTTCACTGCCTTCTCCACAGCAATTAATTCGGGTTGCCCACTCTAAACAACGAAAATAACGATGCATATTTAAGTCAATGAGGAAAGAGTAAAAATCTTGGCATCATGAGTCACTAAAACTTAATATTGAGTGCAAAAAACTGCATGTATAGTAATAATTTTGCTCGAGATGCAAAATGCAAATCAGCTCAAGCAAATACAAGATTCCAGAACTTGCATAGCTGTTTAACAATCCAAAACGCGAAGAAAAAATATCCCACATATATATAATACCGGATCTTGAAGCAAGAAAAGCAGTAACAATACAAATTCGTGAAAAGTGGTAGAGATAATACTCACAGAGAAGACATTATAAACAACTCGATGCTCAATATCAAGTGGCTCTCCTGTCTCTTGGCATGATGGCCTATGAGTTGAGAAGCTAGCTCTTAAGAACTCCTCTAATTTTTGAGCATTTAGGGAATACCTGTATCCTCCATCTCCATTCAGACCTACAAGCACTATATTCACTTCCATAGGAACCTGAAATGGTACCTGCCAAAATAAAAGTAGTGGAACATAAACAAAACAAGCTTCATAATGTGAAATTCAATTCTCGATGTGTCAACTAAAATCAAACCAATCTAACATATGATCCTCAGAGATGAAGATCATCTGAGTGTTCAAATCCACAACAACATGATCAAACATAATCGTGAGCTGAATATTTTTAATTTCACTTCAATGACTCCACAAAGCCAAATTACTCAGACGGTTTCTTCTTCTAAGCTAATCCAGACTAACTGTTGATGATTCACATTAATTAAGTGGCGATTCTTTACCTCGGCACGGGAATGAAGCATACGACGGACATCGGATCGAACACTCTCTCGTACGTCTAGAAAAGCGCTGTGATGCCAGTGAGGATGAGCCGGGTCGCGGCGGAAAGGTTTCTGAGCCGACTCGGTCCGGTAAACGAGTCCGCTTAAAATCGATAGAAACGCGACGAATAGGAGAGAATAAAACGAAGTCGATCGTGCTTCCGATCTTAATTCCATGACTGAAAAATAAACGGAGATTTCGCTCACCTCCGATTTGGACTGGACTGGAGAGAGTCGCTACAAGTCGCTTACGGAGAGGAGGGAGAAGAGAAATGAAGAATATATAGTAATTTACTAATTTACCCTCACGTTTGAGCTGAAATTACAATTAACAAAATATCGTCATAGCTGACGAAGATATTAAGAAGCAACAAGCAACGTGTCACTTGTCATGTCGTCGTTTTCCCCCAAGAAATATCAAAGCAGAAAACCAATTATATGACGCCACGTGTCTACTCTCAGTCCTTTTAACAAGCTCGTAACATTTTTCTCTTGTTCCCAAGGTCTCTTCTTCCTTATCTCTGGGAAGCAAGAAATGGATCGTGTGGTCTTCTTCTTCCTCATCGCAGCTACTTTATTGGCTGCCATCTCCGGCGAGGTAAACAATAATTTCGATAATCCGATCAGGCAAGTCGTTCCGGAGGAGAACGATGTAAACCTCCTCAACGCAGAACAACATTTCTCTCTATTCAAATCTAAGTACGAGAAGACTTACGCGACTCAGGAAGAGCATGATTATCGATTACGTGTGTTCAAGGGTAATCTAAGGAGAGCTAAGCGTAACCAGCTTCTCGATCCGTCTGCTATCCACGGCGTCACGCAATTCTCAGATCTTACTCCCAAGGAATTTCGCCGTCAGTATTTAGGTTTGAAACGCCGGAGGTTCCGTCTTCCCACTGATACTGAGATGGCGCCGATTCTTCCGACTAGCGATCTTCCCACAGATTTCGATTGGCGTGAACAAGGAGCTGTCACACCTGTTAAAAACCAGGTATGTTGGAGTTTGAATTGGCGCTGAAGTAGCTTTATAATCATTCATTGACGTTGATCCAAAATTTTCAAATTTCAATCGTTAAGAGCTAAGTGAATATGATTTTGATTGTGAATAGGGTCTATGTGGTTCATGCTGGTCGTTTAGTGCAACTGGAGCTCTTGAAGGAGCTCATTTTCTAGCAACTAAAGAGCTTGTTAGCCTCAGTGAGCAGCAGCTCATTGATTGTGACCATGAGGTTTGCTTTGAATCCCTTTTCTTGTTTGGTTCTTTAGTAGCTCTTTAAGGGCTTCAAGATTGAGATCCTTACTGACATTTTTGGTCAAGTGGTTGTAACTAATTTATATATTGAAACTTTTCATCTTCTTGTAGTGTGATCCAGCTGAAGCTAATGCATGCGACTCTGGTTGTAGTGGAGGACTAATGAACAACGCTTTTGAGTATACTCTCAAAGCTGGTGGGCTTATGAAGGAAGAAGCTTATCCTTATACAGGACGTGACAATTCTGCCTGCAAGTTTGACAAGAGCATGATCGCTGCGAGCGTCTCTAATTTCAGTGTTGTCTCTGCGGATGAAGACCAAATCGCTGCTAATCTAGTCAAGCACGGCCCTCTAGCTAGTAAGTTTGAAAAACTATTTTATTTGTTACAGTTTAAAGAATTAGAGACTTAGCTCATTGTTGTTCGACAGTTGCAATCAATGCGATGTGGATGCAAACTTACATAGGAGGAGTATCGTGTCCATATGTATGTTCAAAGAGCCAAGACCATGGAGTGCTCTTGGTTGGGTTTGGTGAATCTGGTTATGCACCAATTCGTCTTAAGGAGAAGCCTTATTGGATCATAAAGAACTCATGGGGATCGATGTGGGGCGAGCATGGTTACTACAAAATCTGCAGGGGACCTCATAATATGTGTGGTATGGACACAATGGTATCTACTGTTGCTGCGGTTCGTACCTCAACCAAGTAGAATTATTAAAGGACAATCCTGGTTTTTTACCTGTCCTTGCGTATATATATGTATGTATGGATGTATTATAACCATACTATGGGCTGTTATCGTTAGTATTGTCTATTTGTTTCAGTTTTAATGTAAAATAGCTTGGGGTATATTATCTTTATAGCATCGAATGCTGAAGATGGTATGATTATCAACTTAGTACAAGTTGGAATAATAGAAATTTGGTATGTTTTATAGACTTATAGTATAGACTAGTACTGTATGTTGGAATATCTTGGATGTATACCGCCTAATTCACTATTGTGTTTTAAGAGTGATAGTGTATTGTCGTAATATATGATTTGTCGGGTACTTGAATCAGCTCAATCTTCTCAGTTCTGACATCAAATCTAACTATTACATGGTTTTCAACTCCATAGTAAATGGCACCGTCGATGCTTATCCCTCAGTAGACCATGCGATGGTCATTTCCGGTAGTGTTCTCAATCTTTCTCCACTCTTTTTGTTGATAACTCAGTGTGAAACGAAATGCCTCTGTTGGATATGTTCTTGTTGATTAATGTCATCCTCATCGAAGATAATCACACACACTACTTTGTATTGATCCTCTACTGAATCGCACCTAGACGTACGTGTAACGTACATATCTTTTCCGTTGGATTCAACATCGGGAAACTCCACTATTTGTTTCGTGGTTTAATTACAAACCAAGATCGATGAACCACGTGTGCAGCAGATGAAACCGTCAACGGGAGGAGATCTTACGTGGTTGACAAATCCTCCCGATTAAGGAAATGAAGATTTATTTTCCAATTATGGACAGTAACATATGTCTTAAGCTGAGACACACATCTCAAACTATGAGGTACCAAAAGTATTGTTTAAGATTCATATAAACTGTCTACAACTTAGAAGTAGGTTTCTTGGATCCACGTCCAGCTATAAACTCCTGCATCTTCTTAAACTGTTCCTTAGTCATCCCATTGTAATATGCGTGAGCTCGCTCCTACGAGTTATAAAAAGCATTCTTAGATTCATTTCTCTCAATCACGACTTGATTAAAAAAAAAAGTTGGAAAAAATGGCATAAGGTTAAACTTTACCTTTTCGAGAGTGAGAGCATGGCCAAGATCAAGATTTAATCCATCATTGATGACGGATTTAATCCTCAGAACCATACCTTGTTCATTCTTGATTATAGCCTCAGCGATTTCTCTAGCTTTCTTCATGGCTTCTCCTTCTTCAACCACATGGTTTACAAACCCTAAGTTCCCAGCTACGTCAGCTGTCAATGGCATTGAGGTTAAAGAAACTTCACGAGCTTTGTTTGCTCCAATGATCCTTGACAGTTTCTGAGACAAACCCCAAGAAGGAAATATCCCAAACCTTCAACAAATACAGCGGATTCCACATTCATCATATCATCAACAAAGATTCATCTCAAAACAAATCTGCAAATAAATTTGACCTAATTGCTAGAAGAGATTAAACAACAATTCGATCCTAGAAGAAACAAACCTGGCGTGAGTATCCATGAACTTAGCTCCTCTGGAAGCAACAAGAATATCACAAGCCAAGGCGAGCTCAAACCCAGCGGTAATGGCGAAACCGTTAATAGCTCCGATGATCGGTTTTCGTAACCGCTCCATCTGAATGACCGGGTCAGTCTCCGGATCCTTCACGTCTCCCTTGAAAACTGACTCCGCCGCAGTCAAATCAACGCCAGAGCAGAAAGATCGACCCGATCCAGTGAAAATCACGACCTGAACCGATTCGTCGGAGTCCATATCCTTGAAAGCTCGTGCGAGGTCAACCATCATCGCTCTCGTAAGTGAATTGAGAGACTTCGGACGGTTGATTGTAATGATGGCAATCCCACCTGATTCTTTATTCACCTGGATGAGATTTTCCGATACTGATTGATCCATTTTTTGAAGATCCTGATCACTATGAACGGATCTCTGATTTTCAATTTCCGATTGTTTTTTCAGTTTGATCAGGAAAGCAATGACGAAGAACATGGGTTTGTGTGCCATTTTTTTGTCATTAGTAAACTGCGTCCCGTTGTATGGTAATCTTTAGACGCTGTGTATTTGTTTATGCAACATGAAAACGGCAACTGAACAAAGTTTACTTTGACCAGGAAAAATAAAATAAGCAACCGGCGGAAGCACACCCACCAACCATCTGTAAACTGAATAAACCGGTCTTAGTTCTGTTAATCAGCTAAGAAATGTTTAAAAAAAATTGAAAATATCAGCAGTTTCTTTTTGGACTGAAAACAAAAATCAAATTCTTAACTGGTTGTTAAAACATTTTTTTTTTGTGAAAACAATTTCATGTCTACCAGTTAGAGTTTTTACCTTTTTTTTTTTTTTGTAGAAAGAACATTATTTTCATCAACAGAATTGAGTTTAGGTGTTTTACTTTTAACACGTAAAAATATAGTTGAAGGTTTTTTAAATGGATTGGGTGATTGTCAGAGGTTTCTCTCTTTTTTTTTGTTCATTAAGATTATACTCACTTTACTTTAAACTATTATGGATGTATCATGTATGAAGCTTTTAAAACAAGTCAACTGTCTACTAGGTAAATGAATGACAAAAAAGGAGAGAAATTAGGAAAATACTACGCAATTAGGCAAAGAAACCAAATGAACGAAAATGGCAGTAAATAAAAAATAAATACTCTAACTATCTCATTATTTTGATTTTATCATTTCAGTTAATTTATGTGAGCATCTACTTTACTATCATATTTTGTTTGCATTGCTATTTTTAATACTAAGTAATGCTCAATGTTCAAGAAAGCGTTAGGCGCTAGTCGGGCGGTGACCCTCTGTCTAGCGCCTAGAACGCCTAGTCGGAGCCTAGGCGATTTTAGGCAGTTTAAACGGTTTAAGTAATTTTATAATAAATATATATTTAAACACATATATATTAACATAATATAATATAACATAATAAATTATAAAATTGAATAATTTAAAAAAAAATAAATTATAAGAAGGTGAAAAATATCAATGTTTTGTAATTTTAAGTTTTTTTAAATAACATTTTTTATTTTTATAAAAACATAGATATTAAATAATTTATTAAATGCGCATATCTCACATAATTCATAACTCATATAATTAATGTTTAATTTATTTAATTATCGCATATTTTGCTAAATCTAACTATCTGTATAATATAAACTGATATTTTAAAAATTTAAGCGGTCTATGCGTTAATCGGGCAGTTTAAGGGGGCCTAGCGCCTAAACGCCGCATAGACGGCCGCCTATACCGCTTTTTAGAACACTGGTAACGCTTTATCATGAAAAAAATATATAGTTTTGTTTAGTTCATCCTAACAATTTTAAATGATATTTTTGATTGGCTCTGTTTTAGGTGGATGTTGTATTTTTGATTCAGACAACCGGTAGTGTTTTAACAGCGGTCATGGTGGATAATGTGTGATTGAACGTTACATAGGGGATGTCTCTTATGAAGTTTTATGTTGAATAAACAAGTTAAATGTGTTTTCTTGACTTGTTAATGGAGTTTTGCTGAGTAGTTACATCATTATTCAGGTGCTGAATGCATCATGAAACGATCGTTGAAGAGTTGAATTTAGTGCAAGTGTGTATGGAACTGGTTTTCACAACTCTAGTGGTCTAAAGATGTGTAGATGGCTCAGATTTTTCTTAGGAGTGTGAACCGTCACAACTAAAGTGTATTGAATAAGTTCAATGCAAGAAGGATCAAGCAGATGTATGGTGTTTATAAACTGCTAATTATCAAGGCTGAGTAATGCTACTCAAGAGCCAAGATTGGGATCCAAGAATGTGTAGGTTGTAAGTTACGAACAAACAACTTAGTAACTACTTAGTTGTTGTAATGATTCATCTCGACTCTGTTAAACTGTAAGTTCTACGTTTTTTTGGTAAAATGTAAGTTACGAAGGTTACGAGATCCAAGCTAGAGTGCCAAGCGTTCAAAATTTTTGTTTCGCTATTTGTCGGCCCTTTTAAGACCATACGACCAAAAGTCAGTATTAGCTCCTCCGGTTAGGAAGGGTTTGCCGTTTGTTTATATACATGTGTGTGCAAACCAATAATTTCGTATACATGGATATTTGACAAGCTTTTAAAGGAGGGATGTTTGCGTCATCCTTCAAATTCAAAATATCGAATGCAATCATTTGGTTCCGATAGTTTTATGAAATATTGGATTCATGTTCTGTCAATTTTACCATGATTTATCTAATACGTTGAGGTTTCTTTTTATTTAGAAATACTTGGTATGGAGGAAATGAATGCAATTTCTATATCTTAATTATAAGTAGCCTTCTAAAATCTTATAAATATGTCTCCCAAACATAGTTAATGTCACATATGGGACTTCTAACATATTAGATACATCGTGCCAAATAAATGTAATGTATATTATCTAATTAATCTTCAACATTTAACAAAAAGAAAAAAAAAGAAAAAAAGAAAAGAAAAGAAATCAAAGTAATCTTTAACCCTCTCACTGCAAAGCTTGGTCATGTTTTTAACCTTATCAACATGAAATCTTATTAGCCATCCAGAGTCTGCATGATTTGTCATCTGATAAAACACGACCATGTTTTAGTTCAAATTATTCGTTAGAGTGAAGAGTCATGATTTGAAAATCAAATAGTTAATATTTGTTCAGTATCATTTATTCCATTCATAATAAAAAAATCCCCAGCAAATACATTTGCTTCTTTTTTATCTGCCTTGGTACACAAGTAAGTAACCTTATAAAGCTACAAAATTCAAAATCCACCACCAAGGCCTCCTCCAGCACCACCTCCAGAACCTCCACCATGGCCTTCTCCTCCTCCTGCACCGCCACCAAAGCCTCCACCGGCTCCACCGCCATGGCCTCCTCCACCTCCTGAACCACCGCCAAAGCCCCCTCCAGCTCCACCACCATGGCCTCCTCCACCTCCTGCTCCACCGCCAAGGCCCCCTCCAGCTCCACCACCGAATCCTCCACCGGCACCACCACCATGTCCTCCTCCACCTCCTGCACCACCGCCAAATCCTCCACCTGCACCACCACCAAAGCCTCCGCCAGCACCGCCTCCATGGCCCCGTCCGGCACCACCACCAAACCCTCCACCAGCTCCTCCCCCAATACCACCACCACCGCCTTTTCCACCACCAAATCCTCCTCCAGAACCACCTCCTTTTCCAAAACCACCGCCTCCCAAAGTCTCCTTCTCAAGTCTCCTACATTCTGCAACGCCAATAATAAGCACCACAAGTATCAAACCCCAAAACCCAAATCGTTTAGAAGCTTTCCCCATTTTTTTCCCACTTATATTTTAGTGTTGCTCTTTGTTCAGTGCAGTTGGTTACTTGCCTTAGTGCTTACTAAGTCTATTTATAGAAGAGAAGAAATGAACATTAATGATAATTAGTTGAGGCCTTCGTCATACACTAGCTGGTTTGAAATTCTCGTACATTTGCTCAATCGCAATCTGTGATGCTACAATTTTCTTCAGGCTAATTAATGTAAAGTTTTCACATTTGGTATTCCAATCAGATTTTTAATCATAACAAAATTAATATTTTTAGCGTGTCTAGCTAGCTAGAGTATGTTAAGTCAATAGACCAAAGAAAAAAAGTTGGACATGTGACTGTGTATACGAACTTTTATTACAAATCAAAATTTTAGTATCAAAATTTTAATGTAAAGAGAGTGATTCATGACAATTGCGTCTTGACCAAGAGAGAGAGAGAGAGAAAAAAAAAAAGTCATGAGATCTAAGTATACCTTGATAGTTGATTCATGTCGTTTTTCTGAGTATGCAGGAATTTAAATATGTTTGCCAAGATGTTCTTTAAGATCTAAGCTTAAATATCTTGATCGAATCTAATTTTGTAAAACTCAAAAGTATTCACCATGCAAGCATATTTATGCAAGGATCTCTAAGTTTAATTACATTTTGTTAAAGACAAACATATCACCATATCCGTATTTAAACTTAGTGGATACAATTTAAATATCGACTAAAAAAAAATATATTTTTTACTCGTGTTAAGATACAATATAACAACTATTTTAAGTAGAATCAAATTATTTGATATCAATCATAACATATTTATTATGAACAAAGACGTCAAATAAGGTTTTTAGATTGTGAAACATGCAGTGGCTAAATAATATAATGAACTAATTTTATGCATTGACGAAAACTAAGATTTTAAGAACAACAAAGGTATCTCTTCTCCTATTAAAAAGAAGTAATTTAATCTATGTTTCCAAACACTATTTACAAGCATCTTTTAATGAAATAATCTTATCTAAATAAACAAACACTTCCTAATTATTTTTTAAATAACTAATTTTCCAAATGATTAATTAATTATGGGATTTTAAAAAAATCTGTCATGTTTATGTTTTATATTAAAATTTATTCATAGAATAATATTAGAAACTAATCAGAAAATTAATTTTTTATTAATATATATGTATATATATTAAAATACGTTTTTCATTAAAACAAATATATATATATAATTTATCTAAAACTTATTATTCAGCCTTTAAGATTATTTTAATAAAACAGAATCATTTAAAAAAAAAGAATTTTAAGATTTTCTTAGATTGTTTTCAAAAACAAAATCAGTTAGTTTATTCATTTTCTGTGTAAAATTAGATTTGATGTTATCTTCAAAATATATCCATTTTATTATTTTAAATGATTTTCTAAAAAAAAATATTTTCATATCTCTTATCGTATTAAAAAAAATAAGTATTTTAATCTTTGTTTCTAAACAGTATTTACAAGCATCTATTAATGAAATAATGTTATCAAAGTAACCAAACATAATTATTTATATCTAATAATTATCTTATATAGTTAATTATAAAAAAATATTTAATTAAGATTTTTATCTCTCTCTTTCTACCTATTTTTTTAATTAAATTATTAAATTATATTAATTATTTGTTAATATTATTTTCTAATCAATCAGTTTATATATTAATTAAAACAATGGAATTATTAAAATTCAAATTACAAAATTAAATTATTTTGCTATTAACTGTGAGAAAATATCTCTATAAATCGAAAATATCATTTTTACAGAAATAATAACAAATATATTACAAATAGTTCGGTATATTACATAAATAAGATAATATATAATATATTATTTTTATTAGTTAAAAATATTAACACGCGGTATACCGCAGGTAGAAATCTTGCATAATAAAAACGTATAACTGTTAATTAAAAGGCAGTATACTGATCAAGATTTGTATATAACTTGAAAAAGTTATCACAGAAAAAAAATCACAGTTAAGTTTTCTTTTAATGTTATTATCCAAAGTTAATCCACGACTTATCAACGATGTACAACTTGCGGAGACATAAGTAAAACGATTATATTATCTGATCTGCAAGTAGTATAAAACCAATTAAAAGAGCATCTCATTGTTAAAAAGGTGAAGAGACGAAATTCAAAAGATGGGGTTTAGGGCAGGTGGTCGAATTAATTGAGATTCTTCTAATTTTTTCAGCGTCTCAACTACTTTAACCATTGGGTTTATGTTCATTTGACCTTTTTATCCTAATCATGCAGTTTATATTTATCCACAAATCGTTATAATTATGATATGCTGGCAAATTTAATGATCATTATATGAATTCAGACTAAAAGCCAAGAAATGTGCATAGTATGGATCAAGTGATTGACACAAAAAGATGACCCAATCTAACGAGTTTGCAACACATGATCAACTACCCTAAACATAATTAATTAATTACTTATTTCATCATTTTCAGTCATTCAATACATATATGATACATAAACAATTCCACTTTTTATGGACCATCTCCTAGTTCCAGTTCAGCGTTCACGACTCGTCCATAAACACAGCACCATGACCACTTGACCTTACGAACTTCTTCAGCAAGAGAACCACAATCGCAATAGTGAGTCCTACCGCCGCCCACGTGAACAGCCTGTCGTCACCCTGTTTCTGAGCTGTCCTGGCAACAGAGGTCCGTTGCTCCTCCCGCCTCACCAAACCATTTCCGCTATCTCCTACTGCAACCTCTGCTGCTGCATTCACTCCTGGGAGAACAGTCTGAGCTACCTCTTCTGCGATTATATCAACTACACTCTCTTCAGTCACCGTATCAAGTTCTGATATTACTGGTGCAGCGTCCTGATGCTTAGTTTGGGACTGATCGTCTGAATCAGCAAAAGGTATTCTGTTACATTCCCGAGGATTAAGTTTGGGAGAAGACGTTGTCTTGCTGAGCATATATTGATGAATCTGCGGATGTGTCAGTAAAAAGGACATGATCAAATAAAGGTATGCCTGGATTGCGAAAAAGCCATATTTAAACATGTCAAAAGTGTAAACAAGAAAGTCAAAATTTTCAAATCAAATGAGATTCTTAACAATACTTTTGATTAATAAGAATAACACCAACTGTTTATTTTCAAGTTACTAACTTTCGAACATTCCTGGGTAATATATGTTCATTTTGCTTAAAGATCAACAATAGTTACTGTGGCATCTTAGTATTAGTATAAAATGAGAACTGAGCATAACAATTTTTCATGACAAACACATCATAAGTAAACTAAACCCATTTAATCTGAATAAGCTGCAGAGAAATTTGTCACTTACGCTGACCAAGAACTGTTCATGTCGTTTATTATCGAATATGTATAGCCAGATATCCAAATTGTTGGTTTTATAATCAATATCATTCTAAATATCTAACCCGATTCACATTTCTCCATTGGAATAATGTGCATAGTGGATCAAAAGTTCAAACATTGCTGTACAGAAAGGGTGATCCAGTGGAGTACCTCATTAATAAGTTTTTGACGCTCAGGAGAACCATACTTGGGTGGTGTCTCGCGTGATTTAGTGGCTAGTACACGTCTCTCCTCCTTCGGGTAATCTACTGAGCCTAGTGCTCCATTGGGGCTTGAAGGCATGAACGCAATGAGAGCCGTTAAAGCAGTCCGAACTACAAATAAGTTAGAAAAAATTCATGAGCACATATTCTGACAATACTCAACCTGGTTTACTCAGCGACATTATTCAATTTTCTTAATTATACACATTGTTTAGTTCAGTCTTACATGAAATGTATGGAAACTGTTAGTGAAGAAAGGGGATAAAAAAGTATGAGACTTTACCACTCCAGGACGGTTGCCAATGCTCGGGATGGTAATCAGAAATGCTTAAGCAAATCTTGGTGTTGGTTTCAAAACGACCACTAGGCTGAAAAAAAAGAAAGATTCATTAGTCTCCTATAACGTTCACTGGTAAGAACATGTACAGATGTTTGTATGTGTATTAGTATGCGTGATTAATAATACAAGACGAGGAGGAGGCTAAAGAAGAGTAAAAATCCTTACGGTCAATAACAAGAACGAAGGAGGTTTGAAAGGATAATCTGAAGGCAATTGAATCCTCCCATGATAAATCCCACCTTCAAATTCAGTGTCACAAGGTCCTCGTATTGCGAATTGCCACTCAAATATATTCTCCTGAAGTTAAAAAAAAAAAACAGATACAGAGCAATCATGTAACTATTTGAACGAACATCAATATAACATTTACAAACAATCATGAAAAAAAATAAACCAATTTCAAGACCTAGCGATTCCAATCTGAAAGGCTAAAATATTGTAAGCGAATACACAAAGCTAACATGAAAGCTAGAACAGATCAAGGATCATTTTACAATCTTCCACCAAATGACTCAAATCATAAAAGAGAAGAACGAATCGACAATTCTACCTCGAGGGGAAGAGACATGAAATCATCACAAGGATTTGCTTGCATCTCCTTAACCTCCTGCAGAATCCTCTTCACCGCCGGATTTTTCCGATTAAACCTCTCATCCGCCATTTTATCGCCGGAGATTTCCAATACACCGCTCAAAGTCCTCAACTCAATTTTAGGATCGATTAAATATCGCACTCAAATGTTCGCCACGTCATTGTTCTTTCATATTGATTACGTGGCAACCGTTTATTGGCTCTTCTTTCATAGATTGACGAAATGGGATTATAAAGATGTCAACGTGGCAATTTATTTGATTGCTTCTGGTTTCTTCAGCATTTATTTGATTTTATTTCTTTTAGAGAATCAATGTTACATTTCGGTTCTACTCATTTCAGTCTTGTTAATAGTTTGGTCTCTTTCACACAAGAACTGGAGAATTCATCATTCATAAAATAAGTATGATTTTTTTTCTTTCCAAAAATCATTATGTTGGGTATCATTTAACTAAATAACTCAATAGCATGTTTTCTTTTAAGAAATAACATTCCAAATTAAAAAAAAATTGATCTTTTTAGATTCCAAATAACAAAATAGAAACAAACATTATTTTGAAAGTTTATGAAGCACATTTTGTAGTCTAACACTCATCATAACATTGGGTACTCAATACATTGGAGATCTCTGCATTTTCATCTCAAAATCTGAACATTTCTGCGTTCTTGCCAGTTCCTTTCTTGGCTTGATGCCTAAAACATATTTAAGAGAGACCTTTTGGTAGATAGCAGTAGATTGATTCTAGCTCTCCATTAACAAAATCATTCAATAGATGAACAAACAGCAAAAATATTCAAAATCATTTTTCTTGGTTATATATGATGCATAAGATTTATAGTTATAGTAAATGATTCTGAAATTTATTTTTATTGATTAGAAATTTCAAGTTCAAACATTCACAGAAACATCAGATGATTCTTTATTATCTCGATTTTTTTTAACATAACAAACTCATCACTCAACCGCAGTACCATCCCTGACGGCGGAGAATGTGATCGGAAATTTCGGCTGTTTATTCGGAAAAAACAAACCAAAATTCTTCTCGTACTCAGGATTCTTCTGATTCTCATCAAACATAGCGAACAAATAAGTCTCGATACCAGTTCCAGGTCTCTTCGGAGTTCCTCTGTTCTCTCTCACACGCGTCGCAAGATTAGTGTAATACGCTCGAGCGTTGTCGAAACTGGCTGCGTTTCCGCCGTTAGAAGGCCAACCGCTCTCGGAGACAACCACCGGAAGAGAGCCACCGCCTGATCGTTCGATGGCTGAGTAAACAACGTCAAGCAAGGCATCGAAGAGGTTTTGGTAGCCGCGAGAGCCGTCCCAGACGATGACTGAAGGAGAAGTGAAGAGAGCGTAAGAAAGAGAGATGTCTCGTGGATTGCCAATGTAGCTGAAGTATGGATATATGTTGGCAAGTAACGCTGAGTTCGTACTTGTCAGAAACCTGTTTTGTTTACACAATACAAAGACTTTATCATTCGTTTTTTTTCTTTTCGAATCTACTACAAACCGGTCTTAAACCATTTTCTTATTCCAATTCGACTATAAGAACAAAATAAATACATAAAGAAATATTGTGGTAAATATTTGAATTGAAAACACGATTTTCCTTTTCCCTCCTGAACTAAACTCCGTTATAATTCGATTTGTTTTTCTATATATATAACATTAAAATATGGTTCAATTTACACAAGTAAAAGGAATTTGATATATGAGTGAATATAATTACCCGATGATGGGATCGATATACCACCTAACGTCACCTCGAAACTCTCCAGAAGAAGGAGGGAAAGAGTTTCCAATCAAGGTCATATCAACGGACGTAGAAACTTTAATCCGATCTTGAAGATTCACACCTCTTAGAGCATCGTAAACGTTACGCATCGCAGGGAGGACGGCATCGCCGCCGTTCCCCGGAGAGACTTCGTTTCCGACGGCGATGTACTTGAAGTTAACGGCGGGATAGTAATTAAGGACGTTGTTATGGAGCCATGATCCAGCTGAAGAAGGGTTTGTGAGTGAACGGAGATCGGAGTTTGGAACGCCGACGATGACTTCGATACCGGTGTTTTTAAGAGCGTTTAAAGCGGCATGGTTTGGGTCGTAGAGTCTGACACGTCGGATGTTGTTTTGTCTGAAGAGAGCTATTGTGTCTGAATGAGAAGGAAGGTTATTTCCCATCATTCCATAGCACACACCTACGGATTCTCCACCTGGTTTATTCAAAAACATAATTAACATTATGATTAAGTTAATAATAATCCATAACTAAATATAATGACAATAGATCATTTGGAAAGAAATATAGATACTTGTTGGATTAAGGATGGTTGTGAAGAGAGCAAGAATGAGAAATAACTGGGTCATTGTTGACATTGAAATCGAATCGGTGAATCTCTTGAACGATTTGAGAGTCAGTGTATTGCAAGTGTTTTGTAATTTGCTTGTTGTCTAACTGAGTTTGTTCTTAGCTCTTTATATACAACCATTTGGTGCGTACTTGAGTTTTTAAAAATTAAAATATGGATGCGTATAGATTGTATTTAGACTTCACTAATAATTTTTCTTGTTTTTTTAATTCAAATTATTTTAAAGTCATAAGCCGGTCAAGTAATTGAGTAGGTTAGGATCAGCTTGATTGGAAATATAGTGTGCATTTACCAAATTATGCAAAGTAGTATATCTTATCAAAATAATGGGGGTGAGAAATGTCTCTTTCTAACTTGAGTTATTAGGACATTGCTTATGTTTTCTAAACATTGACAAATCAATCTAGCTATTTTTAAGGACATTGTATTATTTGACTATCTATATCAATAATTAATGTTCTACAAATAACGAGAAATACACTCGATTAATAACGGACCGGTGTAATTCGTAAAACAACTGCACACACAAATATAACATTTGATCTTTGTTTAACGTGTAAACAACTTTTTTTAAATGTTATAGAACGTGTAAACAACTTCTAGTTTTTGAAATTTAGATAATTCGACTCATGAGTTTGTTGCTAATTATTTGACTTTTGTTGTGGATCAAAATTTAGTTTAATTATTTTTTTGGTTGAAAGAGGTGAGGAACTATATCCCTCATTATTTATTCAAAAAATTAAGAAAACAAACTACAATTGGACATGTGAGCACTCGGTCCCAGCAGCCTCTGCTACTAAAATTGAGATAATGTGGTAACTTAAATTCTGCCACTATGGATATTGTTATTATATTTGAAAGCAGCCCTGCGAAAGTTTGAATCATCTTATGGGGGAGACTGATCAGACTCCATTTCCCAAACCTAATCATCAACTCGTGTATGATATACCATCATTCATTTGAACAAGAACTTCAATTCAAACAGTTTCAATTAATTTATAAATACAATATTTGAATTAAAATATGTATTTGAAATATATTTTTATTAATTTAACGAGTTTTTAATTTATATAATTTAAATAAAATTTGAGATGATGACTAAGTAAACATAGCATTATTTTAATAATTTTATTTAGATGATTAAATTTATGAACTTTTTTATGATATACAATAACACGTTAGAGCAGCCGGCGGCTAAACTCGGAGCAACTAATCTGCCACTTTCAAGTTTCCACGTATTCAAATTTCAACCCATGGATGGATTGGATAACGACAAACTTTCAGATCGGACCCACATAGAACAACAAGTTTATAGTTAGACCCAATGAACACTAAAATGATCATAAAAGACCCTAAAATTCAAGAACTGGATAACATCCCAACATTATTTGTACACAGAAAACTCCAAGTGAATGTGGTATGAAACTCTTACAAGAGGAACTCAGGAACACGTTACATTTCAAAAATGTATTCTTATATATAGTTCTATTCTCTCCAACGATGACTACAATTCGGGTTGCAGCAAACGAAAAACAGAGTCATTCCTTCTTCCCCTCGAGCCGTGGCCTGCAAATTCAATGACACACACGAGCTGTATGAAACCATATAGCCAGATACGAAGTGTAGAAGTAGCATAACAAATGAAAAAGCAAAAGAAATATATCTCTTTTGATCTTTTAAGTTTAGATCAGCCAAAAAGAAAAAAGAAAAAAATGTTTCTTTACCTCTTGATTGATGACTTATTAACGATTAAGCTTTAAGACAATTATTCACCTGGAAGAAGACAGCTTCACCATGTTGACACTTGGCACAGCGCACTGCCTTGGTACGAGGAAGAGTTGGGTCAGAAGCAACGTCAGATAGGATCTGAGTTTGTTCACTTACAGAGTGATGAACCTCGTTTCTGTAAACACAGTTGTTATCCGCTGCTTCCTGCAAAGCCATAATCAATTTTTCATAGCAACAAGACGGTAATCCAGCTCAGAGGATGTTGATAACAAAGCAAATACAGTATCAAGCTTAAGAAGATACCCAGAGATTCATATGGGATCTCATTGTTTTCATAAGCTATGAAAGGCTTGATGATTGTATTAGCAAACAGAACATAAACACTGGAAACAAGAACTCAGAAACGGTAAGCAGCTGCATAACAAGAAAAGCCTGTGCACTCAATGGATATACTCTTAACCTCTAATCGCTTTAGAGTTTTCTAAAAGTGTTGCATTTGTTCAAAAGGTCTCAAAGAAAACTTTTTACTGATAAGCATTATCTTTACCAATTAGATTCATGATCTGAAACAAAGGACAATGAACTGGAATCTGGATCAAAACTTGTTCATTTCTGGTTTCTCGGTTTAATTACAAATCCTTACATTGATTCTTAACCATATAATACATTTTACAAAGAGTACACACCAGTTTATCAAACAACAACCAAAGCTAAAGAAAAATCAATTAGCAGAACAAAAGACTTCAACTAAAGACTATTGATATAAGCCATATCTTTGTTTTCATTCACAGTTTCAGCACCACATCGTGCAACTAACACCATAGAACCCTAATTTTATGTAAGAAAAACATAAAACTAACTTTCCCTGGTGATCACAATTACGGCATGCGTAGAGGAGGATTGATTGATCCTTGTCTTCCTTAGGATATAGAATGTTATTACTGAATATTCCAAAATACAAAAATACAAGTCATAGGTTTATAAATGGAGAAAAAATTGGAGCTTTAATCGAATTAATAACATAAGCAAACCACCAAAACTAAAACTTTCGAAGAATTTTGAGAAATTTATAGGATTACATGAACTGGGTGCAATACTAAATTCAAGATGAACTAATGAAAAAACCCAAAATTCAATTTTAGAAGATTAGAATATAAAAGAACAAAGAACAGATTCGTATTTACCATTCGCGACAAAACTTCATAGTACTCATCTTTGTAGAGTCTTTAGATTACGCGCTTTTGAATGCTTCTTGTTTTCACTCCCTCAGTTCAGTGTCTTTGGCGGGATCGTTTACTCGGACATAAGAGAGGGGTAGTGAAGCTCTAGTGTGTAGTGGCAATCGTATGTAATTTCGTAGGATTTCTCAGGCATTTACACAGTTGGTGTTAAGCTCATGGGCCGGCCCATATAAGATTTGATACAATTTGATTTACGGTTTTGGAAATATTGTGGTAAACAAATAGAGAAGAGGGAAGAGAAATATAAGATTCGCTACAATTTGATTTACGGTTTTGGAAATTTTGTGGTAAACAAATAGAGAAATGGGAAGAGGACGACACCAAATAAATTTGACCCATTATTCATGCAAGAGTAATGGACCTTTTGACATTAACATAACAACCACATGGATATTCCCATGCACCTTTACATCATTGTGTATTTAATTATTCGTGCATGCATATCATTCTTGCATAATGTTCATGTACAACTTCTTTACTTCTATCAGATTCCAAGTCTTGCTTTTAACTACTGCTCTCCTGATTCTACATGCACCGACACATTTCTCTTTCTCTCCAGCAGCAACATGTCTTATTTGTGTTAATTTCTCTATTCATTACTGTTTATACAACTCTTTTGTCACTTTTCTTAAATATAATTTTAAATTGGCAATAATAAACAAAATACAAGCCAACATAAGAATTTAGCCTTTAAAAAAAACTTCAAAAGTTAGCCAGTCACCTTTTCCAATTTTGGTTTCAATTTTCTCCCTATTGGGTATATGATATATATATATATATATATTGTAGTCAATTTTTTTTTTGTTCAAGTTATATTTGTATCAGAAAACAACAAAATAACACATATATATCAAGGCTTTCACTGAGTAAAAAGTAACAACTTCTCTTTGTACATGCCTATCATAGATATGTAATCCGGTCTCATTCTGTAATTTTTTACTCAGTGAAAGCCTTGATATGTGTTATTTTGTTGTTTCCTTGTATTTGTTTTATATACATAATTAATTTACGTACATATGATTCCCTTAATTGGGTTGTTGTAGTGCACATGCAGTTACACATACACATATATGATATATGCAACCTATACCTATACCTGTTCTGTATAGTTGATTGTTTCTATAAATATGGACACATACTTCACTGGCTTCCTAAAATAGTACCAACTCCATTGAATGTTAAAACTCAGAAGAAACTGGAGATATCATATAACAACAATGAAGATGCTCTTTAAGTTGTTCCTTATGCTTTTCACTCCAATGCCAACTCTCTCACTCTCCGAGAATCCAACCAACTTCAGCGAGACTTGCGAAGACGGAAGTGGAGAAACCGGTTCAGGTTAGGTTTAGGCCTGGTTCTTAATTTTGGTTTGTAGCAGAAAAGCTGTCCGGAAGCAGAGTCTATTGTGTACTCATGGGTCGAAACCGCGGTGTTACAGGATCCAAGAATGGCGGCTTCTCTTCCACGACTTCACTTCCACTACTGTTTTGTCAATGCAAGTCCCGTTTTATTAATTTTGTTTTAACTGTTGTGGCTAATTAACTAATCTACGTCTTTTACAAACCATTGAACCGGGATATTGTAAATTATGCCGGTTAAAACGTGACAAATCATACTTCGTACTGGTTAAGTAGAGCTGGAGTATGAACATTTTTTTTTTACTTGCATTGCTATGCAGGGTTGTGATACTTCGGTGTTGTTGGATGACACAAACGGATTGGTTGGTGAAAAAACGGCGCCTCCCAATCTTAATTCTCTCAGAGGATTCGAAGCCATCGATTCTATAAAATATAATCTTGAATCTGTGTCCTGAGACCGTCTCATGCGCGGACATTCTTGCCATTGCCTCTAGAGATTCAGTTGTTGTAAGTTGTAACTATCTTCAGCCTTCTTAGTTCTTCCTAATAATACATTTATAAATTAACCGGACGTTTTGATTGAACAATTTAAAATCGGGTTCTTGAAGTCGGGTGGACCAAGCTGGGAGGTGGTAGTAGGAAGAAAAGACAGTAGAATCGCAATCAAACAGGCAGCAACAACCAGCTTACCCTCACCAAACTCAACCGTACCAACTCTCATATCTACCTTCCAAAAGCTCGGTCTTTCGCAAACCGACATAGTGCCCTTTCCGGTATACATACATTCTCGAGTACTCATCTTTCTTTACACGTAAACTAACCGGTTTGATAAAAACCCAAGATAATGAAACTTCAATGTAAACTAGGTGGACATAAATTGGGAAAGGCACGTTGCACTTCATTAACAGCTCGGTTGCTGCCACCACAAACTGGACAAACGGCTAACCATTTGGACAACCTTGAGTTCCTCGAGTCCCTACAACAGCTATGCTCGACCGCGAGTCCTGCTGTAGGCATCACTCAGCTTGACTAAGTGACCCCTTCAACATTTGACAACCAGTACTATGTTAATCTACTCTCGGGTGAAGGATTGATCCCATCAGACCAAGCTCTGGCGGTTCAAGATCCAGGAACGAGGGAGATTGTTGAGACCTACGCAGCGGACCAGGCGGTTTTCTTTAAAGATTTTAAGAACGCTATGGTGAAAATGGGAGGGATAATAAGTGGCACTGATGGCGAGATTAGAAGGAATTGTAGAGCTATTAACTAATAAAAATGATAGAACCATTTGTATCGAAGGCCAGACTTATTGACTATATAAAAATTAAAGAAGTCTACATAGGACTCTGGTTTGATGAAATCTATGGAAAAAACGAATACAGAAACGGATGAACAATAAGGTTAGAATGAGAAACTATATCGATGGAACTCTGAACAAGAAAAATAGCGTTGGGTTACGTTAAGTGATGATTTATGAATGTACATACAGTATTTATATTTATATAACTATTATCGGACTCCTAACCTGGATCAAAGTTTGTTTGAGTTTCCCTTACCCAGCTAAGTTACTAATACTAACACAACATGAGATATGACTTACGCTAGCTATGTTATAACAGGCCATTGTTTGGTAACTCTTGAAATGAAAAAGAAGAAAATATCTGATTATAGAAAAGATAGAATGGAGATGGTCGTGAATCACTTATCTATTCTACCTGAAAGGGGTTAACTAAAAAATCAGAGACCAAGAACACTGCCATTGCTGCTTTTCCTCTGCTTTTCTAATTAGTTCCACAAGTTTCTATGTAGTTACGCAAAGATTTTAGCTCCTCAGTTTGATGTACCTGCACAGTATAGATCAAAACAGAGAAATATATGCAAGTTCAGACTAAGAAACCTCATACAGGTAGAGTGTGTTTTGGTATAGGAAAAACATAAGACAGAGGAAAGAAAGGGAAGATCCAAACCTCAAGCTTTATTATTCCACATGAGTTCTTGGGGGAGATTGACGGCTCTAGAAACAGAGAGGTGATTGTAAGATAATCAGAAAACGTTCAATAAAAGAAGAATTAGCAGCAGAGAAAAGTTTTGGACTACTGATAAAAACCATAGCCACCTGTTGAGTTCGTGACAGATTATTCATTGAAGCAGCTCCCACTGGTATATGTGTCCGACCATATTCTTAGACATTTCAAACAGATTAGAATATAAGCTATGATTTACCACTTCCAACCAAGGAAGTCATATCAATTACGTTTCTTTTTGAAATTTCATAAGCTGCTTGTATTCAAGTATGTTTTTTGATTAAATTCAACGGTAATCACAAGATATGAGAGTTTGTTATACATGATAAGATATATACCTGAGCAGTTTGACCAATCCCTGACATAGGAAACAGCATTTTCCCAAAAAAAAGTTATATCAACTAGGGAATATATGCATTACGTCTTCTTTTTCCTAAAATGCTACCAAAACTACGCCTCATCAAATCTATACATTTAGCTGTCATTCATCTACTGTATACCCTCAGACATCAAATGAAATTCATGTCAAAATTGAGAATCAATCAGTCCAATGTGAATAAGTTCATATATTCAGATATGTACCTGGCTGTTTTGACTGACTGCCAATGACGGATACTGCACATTGAAAAGGAAAACAGACATTTACGTTAAAAGTTTGTTATTCTAAATTCAAAACGCTAGCAAAACCATGACTTATTGAATTTTAGATACGGTGTTCCATCTCCTTATACCACTAGATAAGCAACTCAACAGTCAAATCTTGAAATGCAAAATAAGTGGACACATTAAAGAGATATAAACCTGAGCATTATGGCTGAACCCTGGTGTTGGATACTGCAACCCAAAATAGGAAAGAGTAAGTATTCAAGTTAGAGACCATGTAGGAAAATTATTTGAATGTAACCAGCATGAAAACGAAACCAACCAGTGAAGAATACAAAGGTTGCTGTAATTGCTGCCCCGGATATTGCTGGTTAACCTGTTGCGGTTGTTGCTGTATCGGCTGTAATTGGATCTGGGGCTGCTGTTGTGGTTGTTGCTGCATCGGTTGTAAGAGAGTCTGGGGCTGCTGTATAGTTGGCTTTTGTTGATGCTGTTGCTGTCGTTCGAACACTACCATTTCCTCTGGTTTTTCCCACTGCAAAAGTCAATTATACATATATAATGCTACGTATTGAAGAACTTAAAATATAAATATATACCACCTATTAAACAGGAACCACGTTTCTCACCTTGCTTTCACCTGTTAGACCATTGTAATAATATTTAAATCCATCAGGCGAGGTATGCTCGGCCCAGTTACATTTGACAGATACAACACTCTGACTTACTGTAGGTGCAGCTGTTTGCACATAGCTGACTGGTGTAGAACCAGGGGTGCTAGCAACTTTTGGAATTGCAGATCCACCCCACTGATAAAGAAGCAGCGAGGAACGTTAGAAAAGAGGGAGAGAATACTAAAATACATGAAGGATTGAAAACTGAGATGCCTATCAGGAAACAATCTCAAGTTAAAACAACATAAGAGCAGCTGAAGAACCTGAATGGGAAGACACAACCGAGAGACTTCATACCTGCTGTTTACCAGCTTGGCCATTCAGTGAGACAGGCAAATTTTGGTTTGGTTGCTGCATGGATTTCACCTGCTGCTGCAGCTGAGAAATTGCTTGCTGAGACGATTGGAGCGTTGCTTGTAGACTCTGTGTTTGCTGTGACAAGAGCTTAGCTAGCTCAGAAGGAGGATGTTGCATCTTTTGTAGTGGTTGCTGCTGGGCACGAGGGGGCAATTGATCAGTTGTAGAAGACACGGTTGGCTGCCGTAGACTGATGTTCAAAGGAGTTTGAAGAGCAGTTGAAGGAGTGATGTTTTGATGAGGCAGTTGAGAGGTAGGCAACTGGCTGCTATAACCAAAAAGATCCTGCAAGGTCGCTTGGACCCCAGGGAAATTAGATTGTGGACGAAGGGGGATATCCTGTGGACTGTGAAGAGGTTTTTGTAATGGTGCTATTTTCTGGCCAGATGCTCGATTTTGCTATGGAATAGAAACAGTTGAAACTCTAAATTGATCAGTACAACATTTTAAGATCTGCTTAGTTGAAAAAGTATAGCTAAATTACCTGTTGCAATGTGGCAGAAGATGAACCTCCAGAGACTGGAAGAGGATTAAGGGGAGGGACACCATAATCACCCTAGCATTATAGAATTGAAACAGAAAATTTGCCTCAGTAACTGACAAACTGCAAATCAAAGCCATATCATCTGAGTGCAACACATTATGTTTGTTGCATCATATGAAAAGCTGGAAGGTTGGAACTTCATGCTTCTTTTCAGGAGTCCATACATTTATATGTGTGCAGTACAAGCAAACTATGCGATTACTTTTATGGTATGTAGTTCTAAGATGATATAAATGATCATCAAGCTGTTCTCACTTTATTTGAAGGCAATGTTGTTGGACGCCAAGGATTTGTGTGGCTTACATCCCCACTAGGGTCGCCAAGTTTAGATGTAGGCCTAACAGATAGAGATGAGGGGATCAGGTTTAGTCAAAATTTATAATTACTTAATGAGCATAATCATGATCTCCTTTCACCCCAATTACCTTGGTCCTGAAGCTTGAAAACGAGGCCCTGAACCAAGTCCAACAGGAGGTCCCAGGTCCCTGGAAACAAACAGAAATTACTTTTGGATATAGAGAAGGCAATACTTCTTAATCCAGTAATAACTGGAGAAGGAGCTAGGTTCCCAACGCTCCACCCATGCCCCCAAAACTCCCCATAAATGTAACTCAGACAGAACAAGAATGAAGGTATATACAATTGATAAGAGTATTAAAATTCATCAAAAGTAGTCTCCAAGGCAGTACCTTGATTTGCCAGGTTTAGGCCTCTTTGGATCAGCAAACCGAACAATCAATGGCTGATTGCAACCCTGGGGAAGGATAGAGTCCAGTAAACAAAACAAATCCAAGGTATGGCAGTGAGAACAACTGAGAAACTTATGTGATTCACAGCTTACTCTCATGGTATAAATTCCATTGAGACCATTGATAGCTGCCATTGCCGTCTCTTTGCTTGAATATTTAACAAACCCACATCCTAAATGAGTGAAAAACACAGTTTGACCATCTCAACACCATCACGATCAAAACATTTATAGAATCTAGTAGTACAAGATATACCACGACTCTGTCTATATTCATCACGCATGAGATAGACATCCTCCAGACGACCAAATTGTAAAAAGATCTGTTAAAGCAATAACAATCATACAGTTCGTCAAAAGGGTACAGGAAAATTGAAAAAAATGAGCTGAATTAAGAAGGTAGTCGTTTACATCTTGATCAATTTTATCTATCAGGAAAAGAAACCTAACAATCAAACAGTTGGATCCATTTGGAAGAAGAGATTACTCAGTTAGTAAAATGTGTAAAGCGCTTGCATTATTGACACAATTTATCCAGTCATAACAATTATAAAATCATTTTAAAATTATCAGATGAGGCAACTGGAGACACTAATATCTAAAATTATAACTCTTCCCTGTTCTGTTCATCTGTCATAAGTAACAACTTCAGAAGGTAAGATATGAGACATACCTGCTCAACTTCTTTTTCAGTGGCTTGCTTATTTAGTGAACCAACAAAAAGCTTAAACTCTAGCGCGCCTTCAGAAGAAGAGAACTAAATGAGTTGAGACTTCAGAGTGAGGTAAAAGACAACAGAGGAAAAAAAAAGATCCACATCTTGAAAATTCATATCAATTCCCACATTATCTCAGTTCTTGTAAACTAAATTTATACAGCATATGGCTACCGCTACGAACACCAGACAATGAAAGCCACACGAAGATAATATGTGTGGGAGTTAATTACCTATGCGTTCTCTCTCCCCATCAGCATATCGAACTTGAACAGGGCCAGTTCCCTGGGAATCAACAAATTATAAAAAGTAAAACAATCTGTATTTTCCTGTTCTTGATAAGAGAAAGCATCAGTGGTAAATACCCCAGGAAGAGTGATCTGATTGTGCAATGCTCTAATGGCTCTATCCGCATCTTTCGAAGTTGCATATTTTACAAAACAACAGCCTGCGTCAAAGACTGATACTTAAAATGTTGAAAAAAATAAAAATAAATAAAGAGTGATACATAAACTCTGTTTCACGATTCAACTTTTCCCTCTATCAACATCAAGCGGTACTAGTAAAAGTTGCATAACAAACGTACAAGCTACGCAACCACAATCTTGAGGAAATAAATGGCACTACTCAAAGCACATAATTAAATTCAGTAGGAAAATAATAAGACATGTACTGACAGCCTCCACTTAAATCATTGGAGTAAAGTTGTTGGAGAAAATAAATTAATGTCGTTAAATGGAGCATATAGCAAAAAAACAATTAAAAAAGATCGCAGTCGGTATCTGCAGATACATATATACAAGAGGGCATTTTAGACAAAAGGTGGGGTATTTGTGCAAACAAGATCCATATATTGGGAAAAAAATCTACAAAGATGCATAAGTAAATAACTAAATACCAACACAAAATATGAAGTACAGGACCAAGGTAAAAGATTCAGCATATAAAAATTCTCAGTTATTGCTAAGTACGTAACAGAAAATTAAAACCACCACCACCTATCACAATTTCATCATCATACATCAATCATTAGAAAACATCAAAAATTAAACTGAAATTATGGGCAAGATAAGCAAAATCCAACGGTATTCCATTGGAAATAACTGAAATTTAGAGAAGAGTGAAACTGGCTTCATGTAATACATAATTAGGATTCTGTTTTATGCTGATCAATGGAGGGAGAGCAAGTAGAAGTCAATATGTTGTATTCACATCAGAAAGTATTCTAAGAAATTAAAACAAGTAGTTTACCATATGTTCACACCACCTAACATCTCACACGACTGAAGAAAGAGTTGTATGGACTCTACTTCATTCAACATTATGTCACCACAATCAAATGCATTTGTTATGCCATCCACAAAGGTGTAGCAGTTATAATACAATAACTTCTTTGAAAATCAAGAATTAATAAAATATATATGCAACACATACAAAAACTTCATTCATCATCTAGTAATTCTTCACACTGACAAAATAAAGACAGAACTAGATGGATTGTACAAGAGGAAATTCAGGTTTTAAAAAAGAGTTGTAAGCTCTGAGGCTTGGTTGGGGTAAAGGGAATATAAAAGAAATCCTATCACAACCATCTCTTCCACACACACACACACACACATATATATATATATGTATATATATACAGATCAGCAGTGCTAGGGTCACTATACAGAAACATAAGAGCTACTCAACAAAACATTCATTCATCTACGCCGAGAGATGGAATATTAAATTACAAGCCATCCAAGCGATAGAGAGGGAAGAACATACAGACCAGCTGACACCTCAAGCCATTCAAAGAGAAGGAAAAGAAAAACAGTCATCATAGTTCCACAGACCATCCACACAAAAAAGAAGGAAAAAATCATTCATTTCAGCATTAAGCATCCAAAAAGGTAAAGATGAATTCCATAAATCAACTAATAGACAGAATACCCAAAAAATGGATATGAAAGAAAATGAACGCCAAACATCCAACAAGATTATAATTAATAAGAAACGGCCAACTCTTGACCAGCAGGGGTGGCAAATCAGGCAAACTATCTTTTCAACACGCCACACTACCAACCTAAATATACATTCACCCTGTCAAGAACATACACAACATTTTCAATCCATCTAAAGGAAGAGTAAAAATGATGGAATTCAATAGAAGAGGGAGATAATGATGTTCTTCCAACCAATACCCACTATAAAGGAAACAACAAGTATCTTTTAATTTTCTGTACATTAACTCCAACTCTGAAGCACCCTCAATAAAGTCTGCTACACTCTCCAAACACAGCTTAAGTTATAATTCCAGAACAGACAAAAGTAGCATAACCTATTTGCCAAAAGGTCAGTACATAAACCATTTCTTAGCAAACTACACAGGTAGCCTTCTTCTGTGACAGAATCGAACACAGATAAGACGTTCCCCAGCATAAGCAATAAGCCCGAAAATTGTTGCAAACAAATGAAGGTCAATGATGAGACTGGGGTTGCTTCCCATCAGCCTTTTCAGGAGCCCTGAAATTAAAAGAATGCATAAATCACGTCTATTTCCTAGTAAAATGGAGAGTAACATACCTTGCTGCTGTCCAGTTCTCTTGTCCTTGATCAAAGCAACCTCAAGAACATTTCCATGTTTTTCGAACAAAGAACGAACCTGGATTATAAAAACCAATAGATAAAAATTAGTAAAAGGTAAAATCCCAAACAAGAACTGTCTAGCTACTCAAAGAGTCAACGAGATTCCTGATGTAGAATATCTCAGAAATTCGCATATATAGATCAACTCACTTCTTCCTCTATAGCTGTCCTGGGTACAGAGCCAACAAAAAGCTTGACTACACTGCTACGATCAGAAATATCTGCAAATCAAATTACTCAGCTAAGAATGTATAAATACGAGAATAGGTCTGATTATCACATACAAGTGAATATGGAAAAATCAAATGAAACATTTTCAACAATCAAGTTACATGACAACTAGGTTATCTTACAATCATTGATCCCACAAAAACAACATAGAAAGAAGAGTGAACATATGCTTACCATTTCCATTAAAGCTGTCATGCTCTGAGAGAGAATGATGCCCTCTTTTCTGACCGGAAAGAGGCTGTTGTACCGGCGGTGGAGTCGGTCTAACAGAATAATCAGACTCCATTACTTTACCGATAAATCTCCCGCCATCTGGACTTTCCGAAGCGGGAAACTTCACAGGCCCGCTAAGCCGAAATCCTCCTCCGCCATTACCAGTTCCAACGCCGCCGTTATGACTCATCGGCCGAAAACAACAATCGAAGGCAAAACCCATAGGCCGAAGACTTCCACCATGGCTGAGATGAAAATCTACTCTATCTGGAGGACAGTTCATCTGCCGGAAACCTCCTCCTCCTCCTTCAACGCTTTCTCCAGGGCCATCAAAATCTGTAGAGCCGTCACCTTCCCAGCGTCGACCACCATCTCCTCCGCCCCCAATTCCAATTCGATAACTGCTAGGACTGTTTCCACGACGAAGACGGCGGCTAAAAGCCTCGTCATACTCTTCGAAGCGATTCGTGGAGGGTGAATCAGAGAGACGAGGTGGTCCTCTAGGATGAACTCGATGGTTATGGTAGGAATGGTCGTAACCGCCACTACCATGGCGATCCCTTTGATGTCTATCCAGCTTGACGAAGTGGAGAAATTCCGATCAAATTGCAGCTGCAGTCGAAGAAATCAAAGGACTTGAGCCCTAGAAATTGGAATCTGTAGAAATTGTCAACATATATGATGAGATCACTACACTTTCCTGCTATTTTGATTTTGTTCCAAATTTGTTTTTTTCGTTCAAAAATTGTATAAGCGGTAGTAACTTATGAATAGCAAAAAAATAAAAGAAAGTAGTTTGATCTGGTTTTGTCCGTTATATCGGCTTGCATCGATTCAAAATCTATCGTTAATGTTATCATGTGTTTCTATTTCAGATTTAAGTCAAATTTAATATATGAATATACTTAGTCCCATGAAAATGTGGTTATAGAAAAGGTTGGACATACAGTATGTCTGGTGTTAGTCGTTGTACGGTCGTAGAGAACAAGGTGGTGCTAACGTAAGCCGAGTCTCAAATTTTCAATACCATCGAAACGGTGCGTTAGAACAACACTCTACGTCACAATACTCTCTGCATCGCTGATTTCCTAAATTAAGCTTCGCCATGTTCGTTTGGGTTTTGATTGAACATTGAAGCGTGCCTTCTGGGATCTATACGAAGGTTATCAAGCTCTTCGGCTACTACTGGTATTTTTTTCAAATCTCGATTCGTGTTCCCAAATCTCCTACCCAATGGGGCTTCTGTAAACCCTAATTCCAGTTTTGAACCTCTCTTCACAGGCACCTAGCTCCCTTTGCTAAAGATCCACTATTTCTAGCGTTATTCATCTCTGCGTTCATTTCTGTTTTATGTATATCATTGCCCCAATCGTCTCACCTCTTCCTCATTTCGTTTTTGCTTTACTCTGGTTCTAGGTTTCAAGCTCACTCTGCTAGAAAACCCTAGACTATGATGTTGTAACTTCCCCTTGGAATATTAAAACGGAGAAATTTCATAATTCTTCCACCAAGGACACACCTTGATCAGCGCAGGCTAATTTTTTTCAAGGATTCTTACGGTTAGCTTGTGCATTTCATTTGTATGTTGTTGCTTGATCGATTTGGAGTGTTTTGTTTGTGATATACGTTCTTGATTTTCTCAGGTCCGAAGCTTAGACGAAAGTTTGTTAATTCTGCGTTACAATTTGAGTCGTTTAGATAATTGGAGTTGAGATTAGGTTTATGGAATAAGAAGATCAGTATGGATGGTAAAGGGAGTAAATCTGGTTCCAAGAGAGGATTGAAGAATGTTCAGTTTGGCGATTATGCTGATGATGATAAACCTATCGGATCTCTTTTAAAAGTTATGAAGTATAAAAGTTCAAAGAAGAGTAAGGTTGAGACAGAGGGTATGGATGACACCTTAGCTTGTTTTAGGAAGAGATTGAAGGGCAACAAGAAAGGTGTTGGATCAGGAATTCCAAGGATTAGGATCGACAAGGATGTTTTTCCTAGTGATAACGGAACAAATTCTAATTTGAACTCAATTGAGGAAGACAACACAAAAGAGGTACATAGTGTATTACTTAGGCAACGGTTCAATAACATGTCTGGCAAGAAGATGGTCGATTCAACATTATATTGTTACAGTCACAAGGCTCTCTTAGATTCCGGCATGAGGAATAAAAATGTGGAAAACCATGCTTCTGATTCTATTGAAAAGTCTGCTTCAGGAGGAATTCTCCTGCATAGGTCTTATAGTAAGGATGAGGCAACCTCTTCTGGCCATGAAAAAGTGGGAGTTCCCATGAAATTATCAAGCAAGATGGAAGCAGATGTCTTTCATCAAATTCTAGATGATGAATCCAAGATACCACTGATAGAGAAGGCCATGGATCTCTACAGGGAGTCTGTACCCATACCAAATGCCCATGGCGAAGTTTATTCCTCTACTGTTAAAAAAGAAGTTGCAGTTGTTGCTCCTGATCGGCATATTCACTTGGGAGATCCAGCTTCAGAGTCGTGTTATTCTCGAGAAAAAAATATAGCCATGTGTGATTGTGGCAGTAATCTTGAGGAACACTCCTTTGAGTCTAATACTCAGGTTGCTATCTGTCAGAAGTGCAAGTATTCTTCACACCATGATGCTTCTAATGGAGGTGGTATTCAGGTTAATATTCTCGAAGATGGAACTGCTGAAGCTTCCCCAGTTTCTGTAACTCCCTGTGAAGATGAAAATTTCCAAGGTGATGCAATTTCATTACCTAATTCTGGGAAGCCATCCACCTCGCAACGCCCAGAGCGCATTGCTAGAAAGCGTAAACTTGAAAACATGCTGTATGAAGGAGAGATGAATTGGGAGAATGAACAAGGATTTCTTGATTGTCAAAGTGATAAGTCCTTTAAAGGAAGCGACAAGTGTGATTTTGTTCCATCTATTTCCAAGGAAACTGAAATTGGTAGAGCAGCTGCAGTGACAGCTGGACTTAAAGCCCAGTCAGTAAGTCCAATTGAGAAGATTATACTTAAAGAGGTGTTGAAGCGCAAAGGTAGCCATCAGGAGTACCTAGTTTGCAGGTTAGTTTTCTTTCTCGTAGCTGTTAGGTATTAATATACATGGTTTTGGTGTTTCTTACTTTGTATAGAATCTATTTTTCTTAAGATCTCAAAAGAAGGGTGTACCTTAAGATGTCAATCCCATTTTTAACTTCTTCCTATGTTGGAACCCTTGAATACTTACTGTGCTGTATTGTTTGACAGGCCTACCAATGAAATTCAAAAAATTTAAAGTTGTTTTTTGTCCATTTATGTCCAACAGTTTTACTTGGAATGCTTTGCTATTCTAACTTTATAGGTTTTTTGTCTTTCATTCGTTCTCTTGATGGCGTTATCAGAACTGATATCTGTTGTGATACAGGAATTCTATCTTAGGTATGTGGAGTAAAAATGTGAGTCGAATCTTACCTGTCACTGAGTGTGGTGTTGCCGGTGGCCCTTCGGAGGGTGAATTGCCTTCAGCTTCCCTTATCAGAGAGGTCTACAAGTTTCTTGATCAGAGAGTAAGTCTGTCTTATTTGTGTTGTTCTCCTATTAATTCTCCGTGCTTGATTTTCTTACATTTGTTTTAAATTTACATGCACCATTGGAAAGAGAATTAGTGTTGGTTTCTTATAGTCCGCGATGGGGTTTTTTTTGACAGGGTTATATAAATGCTGGGATTTCATCCGTCAGGGGGAAGGCGGGATCTTCGACTAATCAAGATTATGTTCTCCTCCAGGGGAAAAAGCTTGAAGAAAGTTCTATGGCGTCTGTTGCAGATTCTGAAGATGGAGTTGCGTTTATCCTTGGCCAGGTCAAAGTCGTTGAATTGACTAGTGAGGGTAAGAAATGTGCTCTCCTAAACAATGACAGGGAATTGGTCGGATGTGCAACCTCAGAAATGTTGGGATCTACCAGCAAAACATGTGAAGTAAGCATTATTGATGATTGCAAACATTCTGAGAGCATAAATGCTTTACAAGTGGATGGTACTGCATCTAAGATTGAAAAGGATCCTGAAACAATTTCAGTAGCCAAACCTGCTTTGTCCAGCACACTGTCCTCTGCAAATAGTAGTCAAATGGGAGGAAGAGACTTTGTCCATTGTGAGATTAAAGATGAGCTGAAAGTAATAGTTATTGGAGCTGGTCCTGCTGGATTGACAGCAGCACGTCATTTACAACGCCAAGGTTTTTCTGTCACCGTTCTTGAGGCAAGGAGTAGAGTAGGTGGTCGTGTATTTACAGACCGATCGTCACTTTCAGTTCCTGTGGATCTTGGTGCTAGCATAATTACAGGCATTGAGGCTGACGTGCCATCTGAAAGAATGCCAGATCCTTCGGCTTTGGTCTGTAACCAATTAGGTCTGGAGTTGAGCGTGTTGCATGGATTCTGTCCTCTTTATGATACTGTAACAGGGGAAAAGGTTCCTCCAGAACTAGATGATGCTCTACAAGCAGAGTTCAACAGTCTAATTGATGATGTGGATTTGCTTGTTGAGGAAATAGGTAAGGAAAGAGCAAATAAAATGTCTCTCGAGGATGGTCTAGAATATGGCCTTCAACGGCTGAGGATGTCACATGACAAGGTGAACATTGAAAGAATTGGGCTTGTCAATGCAATTGATGCTTCCTGCTCAAAAACAGAGATCAGTGGTACCTTTGAGCAGGACAGAAGCTTGAAAGATGATTTTTTGAATCCTTTGGAGCGAAGAGTTATGAATTGGCATTTTGCTCATACAGAATATGGTTGTGCTGCTGTCCTTAAGGAAGTTTCGCTTCCTCACTGGAATCAAGATGAGTTTTATGGCGGGTTTGGAGGGCCACATGCTATGATTAAGGGTGGTTATAGCAGAGTCGTTGAGTCGCTTGCAGAAGGACTTGACATTCGCTTGAACGAAGTAGTTTCTGAGGTATCTTATGCCTCTGATGTATCTGCCATGCATAACAGCAAACGTAAAGTCAGAGTTAGTACATCAAATGGCTGTGAGTATCTTGGAGATGCTGTTCTGGTAACTGTTCCGCTTGGATGCTTGAAAGCAGAAACCATTAAGTTTTCACCACCGTTGCCAGACTGGAAATATTCGTCAATCAAACAACTTGGTTTTGGAGTTCTAAATAAAATTGTGTTAGAGTTCTCAGAGGTATTTTGGGATGATAGTGTGGATTATTTTGGGGCAACTGCTGAGGAAACAGATCAAAGAGGTGAGTGCTTTATGTTTTGGAATGTCAGAAAAACAGTTGGTGCTCCTGTTCTTATAGCTTTGGTTGTTGGGAAGGCTGCTTTCGACTATTCAAGCAAGAGTAAGTCGGAGCACGTGAACCATGCAATGGTGGTTCTTCGTAAGCTTTTTGGTGGGTATCTAGTACCTGATCCTGTTGCTTCGGTAGTCACTGACTGGGGAACTGATCCTTACAGTTATGGTGCCTACTCATATGTTGCTATTGGTGCCTCTGGTGAAGATTATGATGTTTTGGGAAGACCTGTTCAGAATTGTTTGTTTTTTGCTGGTGAGGCAACATGCAAAGAGCATCCTGACACTGTTGGTGGTGCAATGATGACTGGAGTCCGGGAAGCTGTTCGTATAATTGATATATTTAGAAGTGGAAATGATTACACAGCCGAAATCGAAACACTAGAAAAAGTGCAGAGGAAATCTGTATCTGTAAGGGATGAAGTCAGAGATCTAATAAAGAGGCTTGAAGTTGTTGAGCTGTCTAATGTTCTGGCCAGGCAGTCATTGCTACGGAACATGTTCTTCTCTGCTAAAACTACCGTTGGGCGTTTGCATTTAGCCAAGGAGTTGCTTAACCTACCTAGTGAAATCTTGAAATCCTTTGCAGGTACAAAAGAAGGGCTTGCAGTGCTGAACTCTTGGATCCTGGTAAGCTCAGTGAGATAGCTTCTTTACCAACGCCAATAATACAATTACACTATGCTTATATGTTTGTTCCACGAGTTTCCTTTTTTTTTTTTTGGGTCAACTGTTCGACGAGTTTTTATTGCTTTTTCTTTTTACATATTTTTGCTTGTTTAATTTTTCTATTAGGATTCAATGGGAAAGAATGGAACCCAGCTTTTACGTCACTGTGTACATATTCTTGTTCGAGTTACGAGTGATCTCTTTGCCGTGAGGCTCTCAGGTATTGGTTATTTTCTTCCAAATACACTTTCTGTCCCAAACCTCATATATCGCATGCAGTCAGTTCTCTCTTAAGACTCGATATCATGTGAAATTGGCTCCATGATAGCCCTGGTTAATTTTCCCTAAGTTGTTTACCTTCCACATGCTGATGCATGCAGGTATTGGGAAGACTGTGAAAGAAAAGGTTTGTGCACACACGAGCCGTGATATCCGTGCCATTGCAAGTCAGCTTGTTAATGTGTGGCTGGAACTCTACCGGAAAGAAAAAGCCAATAGTGGAACGAAATCATTGAGACAAACGAATACTGCAAATATCTTTAGAATGAGAAGGAAACTGAATAGTGCGGATACAGACAGTAAGGGCAAGCTGAGCAATGACAACGATGTGAAAACAGATGGAGAGCTTGAAGACAACCAGATACCTATGTCAGAGGAAGAGAAGGCTGTGTTTGCTGAAGCTGAGGCTGCTCGTGCAGCAGCAGAAGCAGCTGCAAAGGCAAGTGTTTTTAATCTCCGTATTAGTGAGATGAATTGATGGATGCTTGCTGAATTTGAATGTCTTTATTTTTCCTGAGGACGGGAATGTGCTTTCCTATTAAGTCTACTCTTTCTTTATTTCGTTATTTGTTTGTTAACAAATAAATTATATGTCGTCTTGCAGGCATTCTCTGAGGCCTATAATAGTACTTCATTGCAGCTTCCTAAGATTCCCTCGTTTCATAAATTTGCCAGGCGAGAGCAGTATGCAAAGATGGACGAATCTGATTTCAGGAAAAAGTTTCCCAGCAATGGTTTAGGAAGACAAGATTGTATGTCAGAGATAGACTCAAGGAACTGCAAAGTTCGGGACTGGTATGATTTTCCTGCCTCCTGTCTTGACCTCGACAACTCAAGGATTCCAGTCGATAACTATTCACAGCGTAGCCATTCGAATGAACTTGTGACACATTCAAAGCTCAGAGAATTTTCTGGAGAAAGTGGGGCTGCGGATACCAGTTTTTTTACTGGGGCATGGGTTGATACTGGTGGTAGTATCGATGGTTTCAAGGATTCTCAGGCTATAGATAGATGGCAATCTCAAGCTGCCGCTGCAGATCCTGAATTTTTCAATCGTACTTTGCATATCAAGGATGAAGAAGATTCGATTGCATGTTCAACTGGCCCTCCTAGTTGGAAGCATGACCGACGAGCTAATGAATGTTCTGTGTCACAAGTTACAGTGAATAAAGAGCCACATAAAACTCGTAGCCGGAGTGCAGATCGTTTGAAACAGGGGGTAGTAGATTTTGTTGCATCGTTGCTTATGGCCCCTTATAAAGCAAAGAAAATTGATAGAGATGTATACAAATCAATAATGAAGAAGACAGCAACAAAGGTTTGTTACATTGTGGTTTTCTACTCTTCAAAATTCTTAAACCAGTATTTTGCGATTCTTGTTTCTATCTGAAGTCAGAAAGTAATATTCTTAAACTCCTGGGCTTTATCAGGTTATGCAACATACAACAGACGTGGAGAAAGCCATGGCTGTTCCCCAATTTCTCCACTCAAAACGGAAAAACAAGGTTTGTAAAAGCTTCAGATATTCTTATTGCCACAATCATTGTCACTAAGTTACCAGTTTGAGTATCCCTCTCTCTCTCTCTGATGTAGGCAGAAATGTTGATTTTTATTGTGCGAGATAGTTTTGGTAACATACTCTCATTATAATAAAAACTAAAAAGTTGCATCTACTTTAGAACAGTTTCTAATTGATTGTCGCTTCATTGGTTAATATATATGCAGATCCGTGACTTTGTGGACAAACAAGTTGACAAGCACTTGGCAATAACTCAAGTTCCAAAACATTGATGGCCATTGGGATCTACAGTAATAGCCAATGGTAGTTGAGTGGTAACTTTTTATCTGCTGGGATGACAAAGCCCCTTTGTATAAAGCACATATCATTGCTCATTTATCAGGAAGCTCATCTCAAAGACGCAGATTGTCTGATGTAGAAGAGAATTTTTCCATGGTATTTTTCTCATACCAGAAGATGTGGCGGAGACAAGTGTTTGGCATTAATTAATTGGATTCAGTGAAGATTTTGGTCTTGCTATATTTGCAAGGTATGAGTGAAGCATCTTCTCACTTCCGGGGGGCAATGTTCTGAGGACTTTCGGATCAAGGTGTTGTATCAAGTGGATGTGTCTTTCATTTATTATCCCTTCAGATGATATATCTTCTCAACTTAGGCTGATTGTTTTTAGTAATTGTATAGAGCTCAAGATTTAGTGTTAACCCCATTAGCTAGAATTCTACCTTCAAGTATTTGAATACATTTCTTGAAATCCATGTATCATTTTCGGAACCCAATAGAGCCTTTTTTCACTTTATAGTGTCAATGATTATATAGCTCGAGTCAAAAATGCCAATTTGATCTTATATTCTGATTTGCCTATACTAGCAGCTATACTTCCTTTGAAAAGTTATTTCCCTATCTTTCTGAAGGGAAAATCTGAGATACCACAGTTGCAGGTGTTATCACTTTTAGTTGTGCAGGTAAAAACTGTACGTCAAAAATTGGAGGGTAACGATTGCTTTAGCTCCCAAGCATATTTTGGATTGTGACGTTTTTCTGGTGTCTTACTTAATCTTACAAGCAGCTTGTGGAAGAGGCATGTCAACGAGGCAGGTTCTTTGCTTTTTGTGTGTTTCTTCTGCATTCTTTTTAGACCTGGCGGCTTTATTAGGAATGTAACTGAAAGTTTGATGCTGGCTTTTGTAGGTGAGGAAGTTCAAGAGTTGGCTGAATTCACTTTGATCTATGTAGGTGAAAGCATCTCTTAAATCGAAGCTGTTTTACATAGATACCTTGGTTCAAGAATCACTTTGCTTGTTGATGGGAGGTACATATATGCATATCATTTTCATAAATTATCAACTGTATGTACATTTGATCAAGGTCGTATCTATGATTGCTTCATATCATCAGTTCAGCTGCTACTGAGTTTGATAATCGGATTTAGTATTTTGCAATGTAGCTTCTCAGAATGATGTTTATCAAGGTTTCCACTGGAGAATCATATGACATTGTTTATTCCATTTATTGGCCTAAATTTCATCTTTTGAATTTTTACAGCCAATGTCTTTATTTCTTTTGGTGTTTCTTTTGGCGTAAACAATATTCATGACAAATTATTGTGAAACAAACTATCTTGGTAAACTTGAGAAATTGTATGTTGAGAACAATAAAAGAAGTGAACAAAGTTTGAAGATAAGATTAACAGAGAAGAGCATCAAGGTTTCGCTTACCCTCCGGACCTTTTGAGTACCAGGAAGAAACATATTGACCATACACAACTTCCTTGTAAGATGGTGGTGACAGTTGAGAAACTGGTGCTATCCTTGCAGTCTTGGAAGGATCATGAAAGGTGGCTACTGATAACCGCGCTCGATTCGAATTAGTTACAGCTCTATGTTCAGCACTTTTGTATATCCCATTTGTTATGATCTGCACAAAGGAATTATAAAGAAACATGTCAGAGCATCTCAACCTTTCTTAACCTATAACCTCAATAAAGTGAATAGAAACCTCAGTTTGATCGGCTATTAGAACAAGAATGGCATCAGAGATAGGAGGGACAGTGAGCCATTGAGCATCTTTGTAAAGCTGAAGACCTTCAACATCATCTTGAATCAAGAGAGTAATAGCACCCATGTCGGAATGTGACTGAAGACCAAGCGTGAGCTCAGGCTGAGGACAAGGAGGGTAATAACTGACAGTGATGTTCTGATAGATCTCACCAACAGCTTCTTGAATGGTTGAACAAGGAAGACCTAAGCTCTCTGAGATTAGCCCTAATAACATCTGAGCCAGTTTCTTCATCTCATCACCATATTCTCCAACTACTTGTCTGCCAAATCCAATCAATTTAGTAAAAATCGAAACTTTTATTTATTTATCATAATTTAGAGAACAAAAAAAACACAAACTTGTAATCAGGAGGATGAATAGGCCAACGAGAAGGATCACGTCGAGAGAGAGGGAAAGTGTGGTGATCAAAGTAATCTCTCCAATCCAAAACGACGTCGTCCTTAGCTCCAAGCAACATACGGCTGCCGTAACCTTGAGAAGCGGCGGAGGTGGAATCACAAGCGTAAAGGAGCTTTTCTTCCATGGGAGAGTCTTGGAAGAAAGAGCGACCCAAAGCTCTAATCCGATCCAAGAGATGGATGGGGACTCCATGGTTGATTACGTGGAAAGCTCCCCAGTTACGACAAGCGTCACCGATGGCTTCTCTTGCCCAATCGGGGCTTGAGAGATCGACGGTTGGGATTTGAGCTACATCAACGTCGTTATGGAGATTAGGTCGAGCATCTAATGGCTGTATGTACTGAGAAGGAACTTCCGATAAACCGCCTTTAGCAATCAACTCTACCCTTGACGCTGTTTCCATCGATTATCTCATCTGAAACTCACCGAACAATTTCCACCATAATTATAATCATAAAATGTTTTTTAATTAAGATTAGTGCTGATCTGGCACTTTACTATACTATATTGATGATGATGATGATGATGATGATTGATGATGATGACCCTTTACCACAAGATTCTTGTGGATGTTCCTCTATCTCCCATCACTTAACCAACTTAAGCTTGACTCTGCTGTTTACAAAGACCAAGATTCTCATGTCAGGCTTTTATCAAAGTCTTTGACAATGTGGAACAGTCTTCCTCTATTAAGCATATATGCCTTGTATAATGAGGGCATCCATCTTTATTGCGTTTTACCCTGCTGACATCTATCGTCTATCTTCAGCTATCTCTATGTGGTGGTACAATGTTTCTATGGTGTCACGCCATTTACTCTCTCGTTTTAGTTTAATCAAGATTTTTAGGGAAATAAGGCTCATCATATAACAGATCAACGAAACTAACAAGAATTAAAGAAATGACAAAGATACAGCCAAGCCAAATAATGGAAAGAAAAAGCACAAAACTCGGTAGCAAAAACTGACAAAAAAATACACTAAAGTTCGGACAAGATAGCAGGAATGTAATGGGAGAGCTCTGCGGTGAGAGACTGAAAGCCGTTGACAAGCTGAGTATGGAACTCCTGATCTTCTTCTCCGATTAATCTAAAGTGAACCCTAATGGCTCGTTTGCAAACCGCCATGAATTCAAGCAGCGCCGCTATTAGTTGCTGCAGTTCCTGTGAACGCAACCTCGTTGCAGGCTCACCTGATAAGAACGCTGTGCACACGCTCAACACCCCACTATTCACCTGCATCATTTCCATGGAAAGGCATATGATGAGCATTTTTCTACGTTTTACAACACAATCTATAAAAGATATTATGAAAAGCCCACCTGCACTGCAACACTTCCTTGGAGAATCCTCTGCAGACTCTGAAGCCGTGGTAGGTGATCCCCGTCCGAGCTACGAGGCTCCTCTAGCTCATTTCTTAGAGCGGTTGTCCGGGTTTCAATCATTCCAATCGCATTCTCCACTGGGGAGAATTCAAGGGATTCAGATTTGGTGACCAACAGCCTATTCACAAGGGCAGGGAATGAACCCTCTGTCTGCAGCACTGTTCGTCTCTTCCATTGATCTTCTAATCCACCTTGTGTCTTACCATTTTTGGTAAATGGTGTATCAAACAAGAAACGATCAAACACTCGTGCTCGTACACTTCCAGTGGAGAGAGAAAATATTCTCTCTCTTCTGCTCCCAAGATCCTCATCTTCCATCACTGCATCAACAGCCGTAATTTGCAGGTAGCATACTCCTGCCTGTAGTTCTTCTGCCTTCACTTGTCTCGAGTCTGGAATGATGTGCAGAATATGGTTGCTGTCCATTCTTGACTCATATATATGGCTCAGCTTTTCCATTATATCCCCTAGCCGCACATCTCGTGGTTCTCTGTATACATATTCTTTCCTGTCCAACTTCCCGAACTTTGCCCCGTAAAATCCCACTCGGTAATATGTAGCATCAATAAATGGGATTGGGTTTGATTCTTGCTCAAGAATGGACTCGTATATATTAGTAAGTAACGTGTGACACTTAGCTAACTGCCCATAAGCCTTCCTGCTCTTGTAAACTGGAATAACAAGTTCCAAAATGCTTGCACAAAAATGGTAGAGCTCAGCTTGAGAGAAAAGCTTTCTCGCAAGCTGTAGATACTTGACGGCAGAGTCAACTGTTAGCTTTGAAGCCCCATAACCCTCAACTTCAGCTGCAGATGCCTCTGTTGTAAACTCGCCAGTAACCATCGGGCAAATTTTACGCAAGGCAGACACATGATCCTTGCTCCACACACCATCATTTCTAGCCACCAAAGCCTACAAAGGAAAACAAAAAAACATGCATATAAGTTCTGGAAGTAGTATCTAGTGGGCATAGACACATGAATGAATGTTGAGCTTAAAAGCCAACCAGACTGCAGAGATGATCCACTGCGCATCTAAAACACATATCAGAGTAGAATTTACTACCTGCATAATCACACCTGCAACCGCCACAGCACATTGGGCAGCTTCAGCCCAGGACTGCATTTCCTGATGGGCATCACATAGATGCAGCAACCACATTATGTGAAGATCTGGAACAGGAGCAAATGCCATTCCAAGTTTGTAGAAGCTCTCTGCTGCAGCGTATCGATCCATAGCCATCACAGATCCCTGTAATAACAGAATTTTTACTCTGGAAAAATACAGAATGACTTGCAAGCTGGTTGAATCTAATAATTTTTTCCTTATCACGATAGAAACAAGAAAGAAGACACATGACAGGGAATGGTGCAAAAGTGACAGTAATGCCCCAAAACAGGATTTAAAAACCTGTGTAAATATGGCAAGCATTTCTGTGATACTTATTTCAGATCAGTGATGTATAGACAGCCATCGACAGTAATATCTGAATTTACCTATTAAGGACACACCCTACAACTTCCACATTAAAAGTCAGTATATGTCAGGAAAGAAAAGGGAGGGACAGGAATCAACTTTCTATACGCATCTCACTATTAGGAATGAGACCATACAGTCATAACAGGAAATGCAGATGTGTTCGAACACACTAAAAGTTCCATCAGTGTCAATTTCCAATTTCCAAACACAGGGAATTGAATCCTGCATTATCTTATATACCTATCAATTCAGTAAAAATACAAAAAATAGGGGTTGATGGAGAGGATTTTGCGTGTAAAAGACATGATGCTTCCACCATATAACAAGGCAAGGACCATTTTAGCAATCAAGTCCTCTAATACAGGTGACAAGACGAGCAGTAGACATTTCTTCCATTACTGACTCCAAAAGCATATCTTAAAGAAATGTCAATTTGATTATGATCCATACCAAAAGGGCATGCCCGAGGCTGGCATCAAGAGCAAGAACAAGGCTGTCAGAAAGATGTTTCACTTCAGTCCAAGACCAGCGGTTCTCTGTAAATTTCTTGGGAACTATCAACAGAGTATCATCAGGAAGACCACACTCCCTCAACAAATTGACACTCTTAGATTCATCAGCCATTTCGCTTAGTGACTGTTGAAGCCGCCTAGCCTCTCCACTCTCTTCCAGTGTATTGTCTGTTTTCATATGAGTCACTTGAACATCCGACATGAGTTCTGAAAGTGTAATGGTCAGCAAAGCCCTCAGCCTAGCAGTCTGCATAAAATATAGCGAGCTCTGCAAAAACAAAGCAATTTCACTCATGCCTGATAGCAAGAAACATAAAATTCTCAATATGAATCTAGATATCTCACCTTAACTAGTATTTGAAGACCAATAACAGCCCTTTTCCTGACACTGTCATTGCGGTAAACAGCAAGTCGAAGAAGATGGAAGGCTATCTGTTTTAAGAAGCGATCATTTTCCCTGGCCATCAGTGTAGCCCCATGAAGATCAAAGATTCTGTTGAAAATTGGAAAGAAGGCTTTCCAGAAGGCTAATGACTGGTTTCGAGAGAAGAAACTCGTCAATATTGTAGTAATGCAGTCCAATTTTCCATAGTCCGTTGCAATATTTTGAGAGGCTGCCATAGATGAAAATTTTTCAGTGATATCCAAAACCTGCAGGCTGACAGTGGCACTTACATTCTCTTCCCAAAGTTCCTGGTCAGTGTAAATGCAATTAGTGGATTAGCTTATTGAAGACTATGACAACAAAAATGAGCAATATTAAAGATAAGACATGAAGATAACATATGACTATACCAGTTTTTGCCTCAAAATAGGGTGCAGCGAATCTCTTAGTGCCTGGGCTGAAGCTCCAATCCGCGAAGATTGTACTTGAGCCAAAGCTTCTCTTAGAGAATAAGGTTGGCTAGGGGAGGCCAACTGAGAATTAACTCTCTGCCACAGGTACCCATTATCAGGTGTTCCCTCTAGCTGCATTAAAATTTCAGAAGACATTTGAGCGCTCCCTATGTTTAACTTAAAATAAGCAAAAAGCATAAGGTATTCTAATTTAGTTTTGAGAAGTCCACCAAACGAAAGCAACAATGTTACGGAACTGTAAGTTTACTGGTAGGTTTTTACCAAAAAGTAATGGAAAGGGACGAACTCACAGGATAAAGTTAGCAACTCACCCTGACTTCGTGGCGGGAAGCCTCTGACAGATAATTGTTGATAGCAGGAGAAAGTCGCTCGGAGTACTTTGGTGATCCAGCTCCTTCACTAACAGGACCACGGGAATTGTTTCCCCCAAGGATGCTGTCAGCCTTCTTGTGCTGAAATTTTTTCAATTTACGATTATCGAATCGACTAGGATTCAAACATTGTATTAATTACAACTACAAATATTTGGGGGTAACTAAAATCAAATATATGATCTAACAGACTGTTAGCAGTCCATGTGTCATTCTACCACATCCACACAACTAGATGAAATCAAATTTTCTCCAACAGACGATAAAAATGCAGAGCATGATATATAACTTATTAGCCACCATAGACCACCAGTATCCATATTTCTATGGAAAGCAATTTTGTTCAGATTCCTTCAACACTTATATGTAAAAGAACCTAGCCTTTTCCCAAATTTTAAGAAATGGTTGTGGAAAGGAACCTCAAAAAGTATGAGGCATTCTTCCATGAGTTTGAAATACAATCTAGTACGAGCGATGCTCTGCTGCCATGCCTTGACAAGTGATGTGTCATCCAGATTACGAACAATTTGTAACACACCAATCAAAACCTCACGCTTTTCAGTAGCATTTAGGTTATAGAAAACAGGCATTTCATCTAAAATCTGCAAAGGGAAGAAAACAAAACATTAAACGTCAGGCAAATATATTAATTAACCTTAGCTATGATTGTATAAACATAGCAATCAATCCTAAGGTTGTTATTGCCACACCATTTAATTCCTTATAGCATATTTCTTATTTTCCTGTAATAAGGGATGCTTATGACACAATAATTGAGGGTATTGCAACTGAGTACGAGCCCCTGGGCTACCTTTTTAGCCTTGAAAATAAACATTGACCACAAAACCTCTCAAGGGAAAAGTGGATCCAAGGACTACCGAAATGAAATATTTTATGCTTTAATTTTTTCAAGCCACCACGACATACCTGCCCAACAAAAGGAAAATATAGTTGTGCAATATACAGCTTATCTTCGGCTTTCTGGTACCGAGCATCAAATTCATGCTTGCATAATAGGATCACTAAAATTCTTGCTCCCTGCAAGGATTCCGAAAAAGCAAAGTAAAATTCTTACATGATATGTATCTTATACGTATGTAAAAACACGTAAAACCAAAAATACCTTTGCCCGCAGAGGTAGCTCATCATGATCCAGGGAGAGAAATAGCTCCTGTATTAATATGGATGATAAATAGTTCCTAGAACATACATATAAAGTTAGCTGAGAAAAAATTAATTTGTCCCGTTAAGAGTAAGTAATGATGCGCACACACATAAACGAAGATGGAAGACTGTAGTTCAGTTTAGGCTTCTCCTTTCTAATTCTTTTCAAGAGTTCATGTGCTTACTGCAGAAATGGCCTCTTTATGTTCAATTTCTATAAATTTTACGTGCTCAAGTGTGCTATTAATTTAAAACTATGCAAGCATAAAAGTGTAAATTTTTGACAATGCAAAACTTAATAATTGGTAACAACGTCAGTAGACGAGAATACCTGTCTGATGGGTCTCTGCCAGGCATTTCTACAAAAAGATCATGATCGGAGATAATTTGCAAAAATGTGAGCTTGCATTCATGTAAAACAGATTGACAAACACCAGAAAACTTGTCCATGTATAATGATACCTGTTGAGTTCGAGAAGGTCACATATTTCAAAAGTATTATGAAAAGATAGATTATTCCTATGTTCTAAATACTAACTACAGATAGCAAAGATGTAGCCTAAAAATCAGTTGAAAGATAAGCTGCATAACGTATTTGAATTGAAGATTTGTTTCATGAGCAATATTAACATACAATTTTGAGACCTGAGAACCATACACATGCGCATGATTGATCAATTAGCTTGGCAGTCACCGCAACCAGTAAAAACATTTATCAGATAAAAAAAGAACCTCTTATGAGAGAACAATGCATGAAACCATACTCATGCTTGAACTCAACCAAAAATAAAATCATCAGGAGACTTCCAGAGAAACTCAGATGCAGTTTAGTGATGCAAGATGTGCCACGTATGATAGTCTGAAAGATACAAAACAAAAACATACCAACTCGTAGACCTGGCAAGGCTCAATGATGTAAAATAGATCATAACAGAAGAAGGCCAAACTGCTGTTCAGACGTTTCGCCAAGCTTAAACCCTTTTTACAACGTTCATGTACTTCAGTTAAGAGACAATCAAACAATTGCATGATACATCGAAAAACACTTTCTTTGAGCTGCATAGGTGGAACATCCTCGCCTATGATAGAGAAGAAAAAAATGAGCACGTTACATGGAAACCTTATAATACCTAAATCACACTGAAACTAGTTAATGCCACGAGGGAGGCCATTGGATGACTGTGACTGATCTGAGGCCACAATGTATTTAGTAATAAATAACCTCTAAATAAGAATACTACAATACAGCATGATAAGTCATCACTATAAGGACTTGTTCTAGTAACTTCAATGAAATATTGGCTGCTCACAAAATACACATATTTTACAATTCGTCAAGACTCATGTAGGATGTCAGGTTAGAAAGCAAAAAATATGTAACAGAGGGTTATTTTATCGTAATGGGGAGAGACCATATCTAAAACAGCATTGCATATCAACCTAACAAAGAATTATTTATGGCAACCCCCACCCCCCCCCCCCCCCCCCCAACCCCAATAATACCTGAAGGTAGATTGTGATCATAAAGACGTGCCTGCTCCAATGCCATTGACTTAACAATCAACTCGAGGAAAAACCACGCCATTGATAAAACATCGTCATATACAGGTCCAACCCGGTAACCTTTAGCCTGTAAAGCCATTCATAGTGTTCATCAACCAAAAAAATAAACAAACTAAGAAAATTTACAGCAGGTAGCTGCATGAATACGTGACACAGAGATATACTCAACTTTGGGGTGAGTGGTCAATATAATGAAATGTATAGCACATTAGAACAAAGAAAAGCTAGTAATTTTATCGAGATAATGCGTGCACTTTATACCTTGCTTCTAGCTAAACTTCCCCATACAGTTGCTAATCCAGGATAAACCGGTGGTTGATTACCTCCAAAATCATCAAAAGAGTAATCAACATAGGTAACCAGAAACCGATTTCGGTCAGCATCATCAAATGACACCTGCTGAACCCTATAAAACCAAATTGAACGATCAAGTAAGAACAAGGTTTAGCATGCATGTTGTACGTTTACTCTGTCCAGTCATACATATTATTTGCAACTCTAGTGATAATAGACCATCCAAAGCTAAAGACCAATGACATCATAACATAGCATTCTTTGGTCATTTAGCTAAACCGTAACCCTTATTATATAAATGTTCTAATAATAGGTTTTCCTTATCTTTTAGTCTAGTTTATTTGGAACAGATTATATGATATTACTAGACAAGTCTTTTTTACAAATTTACTCGTTGTATTGAAGTATACTACACCTAGTTGGGCTAAACACAAGAAATTGCATACCGAGTTAAAATATCCACCATTGCTCTGAATGCTGCAACCTAAAGCAAGTTAAAAAATACTTGATTGGTAAATGATGTAATAAAACCATCACATTGGCAGAAATAAGATTTCAAAGTTTTATATCAAATATGCCAAAGGAACCAGAAGATTTCAGTAGCCAAACCTGAAGAGTTTCTCCACCATTTCCAATAAGATGAAGAAGCATGTTAAGAATTGGGTAAAGAAACTGAAGGAGGGCAGTAGAATCAACATGCTTCAAACTGTTTATTGCCTTGCGATAGATATAAAGAATGTGTTAATCACACCAGTGGAGAAAGAAAATAAAATGAGACAGAGTTATATGAATACCTGCAACAGTTCTGAACCCCAGGGAGGGCTTGTTCGGAGGGTATGTCTATCATACTCTAGACAGAAATCCCTGACACGTTCATTAGTGGGATAAAGCGATGAGCAAAGTCTCAGTCGCAACTTAAAAATGTTTTTGCCATCTTCCAAATAATCCAACCTCTCCTGTAATTGTCATAGTATTATTGTATATTTATGTTCGAAGTAGTGTTGTGCTGATCAATAAAAACGAATGTTAAAGTCCCTTTCCCAACTTTTGTGTCTCAAACATTCATGTGGATTTGAACCATTATTCCTAGCTAAGCATGCAAAAAAAAAAAATTATATATCACTGATGATTGCATATTATGACAACATACCTTGGTGGTTTCCTGAAGATAGTGAGGAACCAGTTCTCTCATTACCGGTAGAGAAATATCAGACCGTGAGCTGCAATAGTAATAAACGACATTGTCAGAATTTTTTTTTTTTTTTCAAATGACTAAACCAAGGCATATACTTCTCCCAGATTGTTATTACTGAAACAACAATCTAGTAGTTCAGATAACTTTTGACATCAACGATATACTGCATGTTCAAATTTAGTTTGGTTTGTATACCATCACTTTCGCCCATACAGATTATATAATGGATTTATTAACAGTAAGTGATAAGGAAATCTAAAAGAGAAGCCTTCTTTCAGCAGTACATAAAAACTCCAGTGATAAAATGCTAGGGCATATCATATACATACTGGATATAGGTAGATAGTGGAAGTGATGCATATCCAACAATTACCTGAAATGAAAAGTTAATTAGTAACTGGAGGCCAAATTCATCAAAGAGAAACAAGCACAGAACTCTATGTAAATCTTACGGGTCTTGGAGGTTCAAGCTTTGTCTGGAGATCAACATGGAAAAAAGTGAATAACAGATGATGTGATGGCGTCCATGTAGAAGGAAGAGAAACCTTAATTTCATCATGGTAACTAGCAGCTCTAGCACCAACAGCAACCTGTGTATGAGCCCATTTTTGGAGTGAAGCACCAGGCTCTCTGGGATAGATTGCCTAGCCAAATCAACAGCAAGAAACAAATAAAGATTCAAGAAAAAGGCCAGATCGTTTCCAGGACTGGTGATGCATAAAAGAACTACCTCAAGTGGTTGTTTTCGAACATCTGTGTCATCCTTTCTTAATTCAACACGGATAAACGGATTCCTCTTCCGACTCAAAGTAACAGCTACAGGATACACATAAAGGCAATGGAAGAGATGTAGAAAAGGCTCGTTTCTTGTTGTAGAGCAGAAATCAAAAGCCTGAAACAGAAAATGATAATCATATTAATTTGCGAATACATTATACCAAGGACTAGAGCAGTGTTACAGCTTCATAACTAGAGTTAGAAAACAGAATATCTCGATTTTACTTTTATCATCTTTAAACCAAAATCGTATATGAAGAGAGTCCCTAGTTCCTAAATAAGTCAGGAAACCCCACCAGGATGCAACTATCTCCGAAGTAAAATGATGGTCAAGGATGACTATCACAAAGAGAAACAGGTTGATGACAAAAGATCAAGGAATTGGTAGAAAGAATAATAAAGCTGATGCACTTACATGATAACAATTTAAGTCAAGAGTCCCACTTGAACTTGTTAGGTTTCTGGAAACATCCTTTGCCTCATCTAAATTCCACTTGGAACCACCACTACCGGGTTCACCAGAACCAGAACTGGGACACTTCACAAGTGTCAGGTCACTGAGGCGGTCAGTAGGATCAAGGGAGTCATTCATGACACTTCCATTCTCAGATATTTCTTCAAAGTCTCCATGTTCATTCCGATGTTTCTCAATTTCCAGTCTTAGAACCCCTCTAACAGGTTTGTGAACCTTCCTCTTAGGGTCCTGTAACAACCAAAGAATAAATTATTAGACAATAGCTCATTACGAAATGCCGTATTTCCAACTGATCAAGACGGTCTATAGGGATTACAGATATGTTTTCCTCCAGATGAGAGCAGCAATATCCAGTCTGATGTTACATCCATAAAAAGCATTCCACTTGTTTTCGTGTGATGTATTTAGTTATATACTTCTTACTAACTACACTTTAGGGAAAAATTGAGGAACTTCACTTCCCCAAAAAACTTAATCGATTCATTCACATCGAAAACAGTAGGAAAATATCAATTAAAATACAAAAGCATGTAGTCAATCGATTGCTTACATACAAGTCCAGTTCGTGAAAAAGCAACCAAAGAGTACCTAGCATGTGTCAGACCTAATTGTATTTTCAAATTGCACATAATATATGAAAATTATTTTAGACCATATCTAGGTCAAAGAAATGTAAATACAATCATAAAAGAATATGATAAAAATTTGCATGGGATGATAAATTAAACATCCTACCTGAATTGATTCCTCCGAATAGCTCTCCTTAACTTTGTTTAAATTAGATATTTCAACTACGACAGAACTTCCACCTGCATAACCTTTTTTTCCATCTGATGTGATCTTTGCAATGGGTTCACAGACACCGTCATGGGAACTTGATACAGTCAAACTAGGAGCAAGAGGACTGCTAGGGGAAGCAGATTCACCAGTGTTTGTGGTGAGATTATTATCAAAAAGCGGAACAATTGCCCAAGCAAAAGACTCTCGGTAAGGCATAATGCGAGACCAGACCTGCAACTTTTGCTTTTCCCTCTCAGTTAAGTGCACCTGATTCGCAAAGGGCCAGAGAACTTAGTTACTAAAAACAAGGTACTTATTAATTGTGATATAAAGATCCAGCTATCACCATGACTACTCCCAAATATATAATCAAAACACACAGTAAAAACAGCTATAAATACCACTGTAAGTCACAGGCTATCTCTAAGTTACTCCAAATGTTGAAAGCCACAATCTCTAAGACCAAGGTATTAACATGAGTAAGAGACACTAGAGAGAGCAAGGGAAAACTCAGGATTTTGGATATTACAGGCTCTTTACGGGAATAGACAGATGTTGTAACGCCTCCTTCCTCTGTTGCTGTTTTTTCTAATTGAATCAGTAGGCAAACTGATGCTGATGGGGCATCTAGATAAAATACTCCACGATTTTCAGATGAAAGTTTTGCCTATAAGAAAACGTACAAGAGGCAGCAATTTCGAAAAAATGCAAGTGAGAAAAATTTATACCAACTTTGATGTAACAATGGAAGGAAAAGAAGAAAATGGCACAGTTCACTCTGTGCATTGACTTACATCCTGCATTTCCGTTGGCAAAATACGGAAATAAAAATCCTCAGAGAGTTTCTCCTTCCTCTCCTGATTGTACAATGCAATCGAACCAAAAAATGGTTCTGCAGGGTTGCAAGAGAAGGGCGAAAAAAGGAAATTAATGAGGTTGAAATAACTAAAATAACAGGAAATAGATAGCATTCCTCCACAACAGTTGGTTAGAGTCCTCACCAGCTAAGCCAGACTGAAAAGCTAGAGACAAAACTTTGACGGATATCTTCAAACCACTGTGAAAATAATAGAGGGAAATACAGAAGAATAAATCAGACAGAGACAACAAGATTTTTTTGAAAACAAAACAAAGATCAGGTAAAGCAATCATAGTGGCATGCAAAAACCTGGAATAGTTAGCTGCAGGAGATTCAGGAGTTCTCTGTCCAAAAATCATAGATCTTTCATTTTCCCAATCAAAAGCTGGTTCATAAGCAGGGAGAGGAGGTTGGCCAAAGTGCTGTAAACAAAAATAACAAGTCATTGAAAAGTAATGACCAATAAAGAAGAGAAAATGAAGTAAGGAGAAGAAAACACACCTTGAGAGATCCAGAATCAGAAAATGGCCTCCCAGATATGCTGGCTACATCATCCTCAATAGTTCCACTCCTAGCACTAGCAAGACGAATTTCTAAAGAATCACAAGTGGATAAGAGTTAACTAAAGCACAGAAATTGAAAAAAAAAGGGAAACAAACTCAAATGCATCCTTACCAGTCTCAGTATCAGTGTCAGGTCCTTCAAAAATCTGACTCTGAAAAGAATCAGGTCGAGTATTTTCATAATGTCCATATTTATTAACATCCTTAACCCATTCAGTACCGTAACATTGAACCAGTTGGTTCAAATGAGGCCATTGTTCCAGATTTTCATCAACCTAAAACGAAAGAGAGAACACACATCAAATCAAATTGAACGAAACATAGAAGAAGAAAAAAACACGGAATTAAAGTAAAGGCAATTTACCAAAGGATCGAGCTTAGGGAGAGTAACAGGCTGGCGAGGTATCTTGCGAAAGCGAAGACCAAGATTATTCTCCATTTTTTTTTTAAATATCGAATTCGGAGACGAGATAGATCTATACAATGCTAAAATGAAAACCTAGAAAAGGAAAGAGGACATATTGGTGTAGTAGATCTGAGAGAGAGGTGAGTGAGGATGAATCTTTGTCTTTACGCAGATGTGAAGAAGAGATCCGTGAGAGAGAGGAAGCAGTTGGCAAAAAGTGAACATTACACAAGTCCAACCACAGTCCAACTCTACACTCCTTTTTTTTTTTTTTTCAAGAGTCAATCATTGGGACGACCAAGACCAAAATCTCACCTGAACCAACTTCAGAGAATTGGAGTAAGTAACCAATTCCACCAAATTAATCTCATCTCTACTAGAGAAAAAAAAAAAAGAATTTACTAGTCACACTTTATTTGAAGGAGGCTTGTTCTTCTACGCATAGATGTTGTAATCTCTAAGATAAATGTGTTTATAATCAATGTGACATTATGATACTCTCTAGTTTACACTCAAGTTGTATGTAATTCCTAAAATCTCTTCTAAGCTCACATTTCTTAATTTAAGCATTATGTTTTACCTTTTATCATCTCATTTTTAAGTTTTTTGACCAGTCAGTAATCTCTTTATTTTTGTTTTGTTTTGAGCGTTAGAGAAATTTTGAGATGACAGTTCTTGTTTGTCCTATTGGATCTTGTCCTGACAATGTTGTTGTTTACCAAGCGGGGCACATTCCGTGCGTCTCTTTCTAATAATTGACCGTCTCGTAACAGATGTTAAAGAACTGGAAATTGTGTACAAATTCGAATTTATTACAGAACCATATTTTTTATTAAGGTTTCGAGACATAATTTTTGTATATATACTTGAGCTCATTCAATCATGGTAGAGTATTTTCTAAACATGTTGATATTTACGAAATAACATACTACAGTAGTTTGTAAAATAACAACATGTTTAGAAAATACTCTACTGAATGAAATCCAGAATTGAGTCTAGCTTGAAACACAAATAGTATGTACATATACAATACGAATATTTTGATCTTAACCGGTTAGTGTACCAATCAAATTGAACCGGTCGTCGTTTTTCTTTTGAGCGACTCCTTTTAAGGGTTTACGAAGTTTCACGCCTCTCACTCTCCTCAGTATATATACTTGTTAACTCCTCTAGAGTTAGAGATCGCGAAGAAACAAGATAATAATGTCAGCTTCGGTTAGGAGATCTAAATCTGCTACTGCGAGATTGATCAATACTAGATTGATTCATCTTCGTGTCACCATGAAAGGAACGGTATCAAAGAGCATTCTTTAAGCGAAGAGAGAGCTTGAAATGAGGTTCAAAAGCTTATTAGATGATGCGATTGAATGCGTGAACTTTTTCCTTACCATCCGATCAACCAAAGCTACTGCTCTAGATTTCATAACCTTGCTGCGAGGGCAGAGTTGTAGAAGCAGTAGCTCTGCTTGATCACCTGGTAGAAAAAAAAAAGTCTTTATCCCACACTGGCTTGGTCTTGAATCTACTTAAGAGTTAGGATGATGGTGGAACGCCACATCAAAGCACATTTAAGAGAATTCTGCACAAGTTTTCAGCTTCTGGGAGAGTATCTGAAGAACAATTAACATGGTTGGTACAAGATCTGTTTTTTGTATTGTCTTCTTTATTTTACAGGGTAGCATATAAGTCCCTTTTCTGTAGACAGTGTGTGTGTGTGTGTCTGTATCAATTTATAAACTGGATCTGTTCTTGAAAAGAAAAAAAAGAAGCAACAGAGCAAGCACACAGTTCTTCATATGCATCCTAATGATTGACGACTTAATTCTTTCAATCTTTTTCGTCTAATCTTAGACACGAGTAGTGAGGTTTAGTCTTCGGGCTCTTTCGATATGATAAACCTCTGTCTAGAGTTTGGAGATCGGAATCTGCCGCTTCTGCTGCTGCTAGAACATTCAGTGCAAGATTTATTCATCGGGATGTCACCAAGAAAGGTGTGTTCGAATTTATTCGATTTTTTAATTTGTTTACCGAACAAGTTTTCAGATACAATTATATTGGTGTGGACAGACACCATAAGCACAACTTTTATACATAGAAGGAAGGATATCATGATCTCTTAATATCAAGTAAAAGAATCAACTTGCACACTATGTTCATAAGATAAACCAGACAAGTTTACGGATACAAATATGTGAGAAGAGACAATGCGGTTTTCAAAACGTTTGTGGTCTTTTTTGTACTTGTTAGAAAAAAAAATAGAGTAGGGTTGTCAAAAAACTAAAGGAGAAGCAGATAGGAGAAAGTATGAATCTTGTAAAGCTTTTGGTCGTTCTTCACTTCCCTGATCATCCATCCAGCACACTAGGAGTGTCTACCACTATAGTGTGAAATACAAAATTCGGAAACGTCTTGGTTACGTCTCTGCACAAACATAAACACAAACAAACAAAAACTACTTAGCCCTCCCTGCCCGAAGATGATAACAAGGTAGAGAGACATGGCTTACTTGAGATGTTGAAGGGTCATGTTCTGTAACAGAGAGGGATGACGCAACACAAGACTGTGCCACTCTTCCCTATCAATCTTCCCGTCCATTTTAGTATCAGCTTCTTCAAATGTCTACACCAATGATCAGTTTTTATATTTCACATCAAAGAATAAAGATAAGAATCAATGGAGAAAAATCAAACCCACCTTGTTTATGATGCTCTCTATCACATCATCAGAAAGGTTCATGCCAGATTCAGCTAGAGTTGCCATCACCATTTGCTTCACCTCCTGTCTCTCTATATAACCTTGCTGCTTCAGATCATACAGCTTGAAAGAAACTGCAGAGGAAAAAGATGAGCATGACAAGGTTTGGATATCAAAAACAAAAGACCATATCCTACAACTTACACTCAATCTTATCTTCAACTGGAGCCTTGGGATGAAAGACCGAGAGAGCACGAGCAAAGGTTTCAAAGTCTAGAATTCCAGTATGCTTGTAATCAAACAAGTCAAACACCTGCAAAGCTTGGATATGAGATGACAGCAAGAAACTCAGATGGGTGCATTACAACTTACATACCCTATCAGCAAAAAGGTTTCTCTTTTTGTTCGTCTTGAATAGTACCAATTGAAATTGTTCCTGCAGTTCATTTGAAAGGTTCCTTGTGAGAGTCAAGGAGCAGGGAGATAGTACTACTAGTGACCGGACGGATTCTAGCATACCTTGTCAATAAGCCCGCCTCTGCTGATGCTCTTGAATAGTTCGTAAAGAGCTTCAACATCGTTCACAGTAACTGCATTTGGTACATAAAGGCATTGTTGGGGTTGTGAGAATCAAAGGCGGTACAAGTATAAGAAAAGTAGACGTACACACAGTGCCTTTAGCCACAGCCTTAGGATTCTGGAGACCCTTGTACTGTGGGGGAGAATCAGAATCACAACAAGTCAACACAATTGCGACTAAATGCTTCAATCCATCTAAACACTGCATTATCATCTCTCCCAAAACTCCCTATGTCCATGCCTATCACAACACACAGAAAAAGATAGTAAATTCCATTAAATATCAGCTGAAGATCTCTGGATTTCTATTATTCGAAGGAAAAATTAATAGAACAGATGGCAGAGTGGGAAAAAATTCAAGAATCGAACATAAATTTCCCGATCCAATGCAGACATCAAATGAATGTAGTTTTGACTTTTGAGAGAAGATGAACCAAGAAATATACTTTTTTCTTTTATTTTCTTGTTTGCGTGTAAAGAAGCTTCAGATTAACGACTTGTTCCAAGAGTTTTTTTTTCACCACGATCTCTCTCTCTCTCTCTCTCCATAAGAGCTGTTGTTGGCTGCTGAGACCTGGGAAAGGATCTATAAATTCGTTGGCGTATAAAAGTCGTCTCTTAGTTGGTGACCACTTGGGCAAGTTGACATTTTCACAGAGAGAGTAAGATACTATAATGCATTCATCATAAGTTCATAACTAATAAGATACTCAAGACCAAAAAGATATATGTTTCATGGAAAAACATTCACAAAAACAAGCATGAAGGTGAGCTTGATACGGTTTGCTAAAGAATGATTCCAGCCCCCTTTGACCACCAACGATCTATGCTTCAGTGTCAAACTTTTGTATTGATCCTCTCTGCTTTCTCTTTGACCTCTTCCTCACGGTCCCATACCTTTGTCTAACAGCAAGCTGCAGAATCTGCTTCCAGGAAGGGCCATGTAAATCCGACGACTACTCGCAGATTAAGGTGAAGCAGAGCACGAGGGTTTCAATCTTCCTAGTTGAATCCAAGCGTTGAGCATGGGAAAACTAACCAAAGGCTCTGCTTTTGAATAAGAATGAATCAAAACTAAATGGTAAAGATGTCATTTTTTATTTCATTTCCTAATAGCAAATATCCCACAAAATATACTTTATGATGTAAAAAAGGTGATTTGTTTATTTGGTTGGTGAAAATTTTGAATAAGGTCTCCCAAATCATAGCACATGCTAACCCTTCCATCCTTTTTATAGCCGCATCCGAGCTTATACTGCAAGAACCATCACAGTGCCATTTCCATTATTCATATCTGAAACACACATATTATCTAGGCTAGGCTAGGCTCTATATGTTCTATGATCCTTGCCTTCTTTCTCTATCTCTCCCTCTTTCTATATCTCATATCTTAATTATTACTTGTTAAACCATCTATGAGAGGACTAGTGGAGTGGAGCTTATAGAAACTTAAGTATTAGCCGGCTATATATGAACATCAAGCCAAGGTAATGGGGCCTCTTTGCCAAAAAAAGCTTCATTAAAACAAGAGAAGTTTCTTTGTGAAACCACTACAAAGTTAACATCTTATTTTTCCCTTGAAACATCGATCATAAGCGAACGAGTTAGTTGGTGTTATAAAGACAATCTTAAATTTGGTAGGTTGTGAGAATTACGACTAATTGATATGCCTACCACTGATTTGATTGAGACCAAATGTGGGTTGAGTAGGGGTAAATGGCAACCAACACAAATTATAGGGTGATAAATGCAATTAAAAACTAGAAGAGATGATCATGTTATAATAGTAAAGGAGGGGGGAAAATGTAAGTAAGGGAAGATAGGAGTATGGAACAACAAACAGTTGATGAAAGACAAACAACAACAAAATAAAAACGATTGTTCAATTTTGATAATTTGTGTAGAGTCATGAATTGAATCAAAGATGAGTCCTTTTTTTTGTTTCTCTCTTTCCTGCTTTTTTTTTTATTTATTAAGTTTCTGATCTCAGGAGGGTTTTATAATTTGCCCTCAATTTCTCCGTCCCTACTCTTTTGATCAATTTATACGAAAAAAAAAAAAACACGAATCTTTAAACTCGGGCCTGTCCTTGTAATCGAGTGTCTCTAAGTAAGTAACCTCATCAATTTGTGGTGAGATCTGTTTGGGAAGTTTCCTCCTTTTTCAGATTTGCTGTAAAAATAAAAACACAAACTTTAATAAGAGAGGATTGAGATTAGATTATCTCTCTCTTTTTTTTTTGTGATATGGGTAACGTTAACGCGAGAGAAGAAGCGAATAGTAACAACGCTTCTGCGGTTGAAGACGACGACACTGAGATTTGTTCTCGTGGAGCCGTGTCTGCTGCTTCTGACGGTAACCATATCGCTCCACCTGAGCTTATGGGTCAATCTCCTCCTCATAGCCCTCGAGCTACTCAATCTCCTCTCATGTTTGCTCCTCAGGTTTTGTTGATTTCAGATTCACTCTCATCTGCTTATCTAATCTCAAATCGGTGGTGGGTTCGAAATTTGGAGGATGTGATGAAGATCTGAATGTTAAAGTTTGTGTCTTTTTTAGGTTCCTGTGCTTCCGCTTCAAAGACCTGATGAAATTCATATCCCAAATCCATCGTGGATGCAAGCGCCATCTTCGTTGTATGAAGAGCCTTCTAACGAGCAAGGGATTCCAACGATGATCACATGGTGTCATGGGGGCAAAGAGATTGCTGTGGAGGGTTCATGGGATAATTGGAAGACAAGGTTTTATCTGAATGTTGTTTTGATTTGATGGCCTTCTTTATCATTCAAATCTGAGCTCATGTTGTTGTTCTTGTTTTTTGGGTGTTTGATCAGAAGTCGACTACAGAGATCTGGGAAAGACTTCACTATCATGAAAGTGTTGCCTTCAGGTGTTTATGAGTATAGGTTCATTGTGGATGGACAGTGGAGACATGCCCCTGAGCTTCCTTTGGCTAGAGATGATGCTGGTAACACTTTCAACATTTTGGACCTCCAGGTACTTCTATTCTCTTTCCAGATTTGATTTACCTAATCAGCTTTCGAAGTCGATTAGAAGGTGAAGAAATTAAACGTTTAATGAGAGACTATTGGAACTGCGAAATCAGGGTTGTAAGGATTGCAAAAGAGATCTATGTTGATTTGCAAGTTAGGCCAGGCTTTGTAGTTCCTTTACGATTTTGCGTGTGAAAACATCAGAGATACTTTGATGTATGCAGGACTATGTTCCTGAAGACATTCAAAGCATATCTGGGTTTGAGCCTCCGCAATCTCCAGACAATAGTTACAGCAACTTGCTTCTGGGAGCTGAGGACTACTCCAAAGAACCGCCTGTGGTTCCCCCGCACCTACAGATGACTCTGCTGAACTTGCCAGCAGTCAACCCTGACATACCATCTCCGCTGCCAAGACCTCAGCATGTCATTCTCAATCATCTTTACATGCAGAAGGGCAAAAGTGGTCCCTCTGTGGTTGCACTTGGTTCCACTAACCGCTTCCTCGCAAAGTATGTAACAGTGGTGCTCTACAAGTCCCTACAGAGGTGAGTGAAGATGATGCCAATTCCAATGGATAGCATGTGGAAACTCGACATGCTCCTATCTAATTTGGTTGCTTAACTCATGGAGAATGAGTGAGAGGCTATAGGAAAGAGACATGCAAAGAGAGTAATTTGCAGGCAAATCATTCCCTCGATAAGGCGAATTATGTTATCTTTTAAAGTTGTCAATAAGGTTTACCAACAGAATGAAGATGCAGTGTTCAGTCAGTGTCAGTGTAATCTTTTGATTTTGAAGACTTCATCATCTGTTTTGTTTTAGCATAATGTAGAAAAGAAAAGAAAAAAAAATGCAGGAACAACTTCACTTGTATAACCGGCAAATCTTTTTTGTTTTTTGTTTTTTGTTTTGGGGCTTTCAAGTTTTCACAACAGTTGTCACCTGCCAGTCTTTAAATTATTATTTTTGGTTTCAAATCTAGCAAAATCATGTGTGTGATTGTGACAGATGATCATATGCTTCTGCAACTTGTGTAACAAAGCATCTGCAGATTATCTATATATGGGTGAAAAGAAAAAGATGCTAGATGTCTGTAGGAGAATCTTAAGTGAATCTAACGTAGAGTTTATTGCATTCGAATGGCCACTATCTAACAGTTTAAGGCTGTACAGAAAGAAGCAATAGAAAGGGCAAAACATTGTGATTTATATGTTTGAATCTAATCAAGTTGCTGAATTTAAAAAACGGGACAGCCTTTAGCTCTGATTCCAGGAGCCGTGGGGCAGGAGGCAAGAGGGCAGTGATCTACTTCAGTGCCCCACCAACTGAGTTCGTGTCCAGCATTCTGCAGGGCGAAGAACAAGAGCACTCCCATGAATGCAGTCCCTGCATCGAGCGCTGCAGAGAGAACGTAGTTGTACTTCTGCCACCATCTCTTATGGTAATTAAACACAAAGTAGTTGAAGATAGTCCCTGTGACCAGCCAACTGGCGATGTTGGTTGGAGTGGCTGGAGGCATCCCTGCAAACCCGTAAGAGATAACTGGAATGTTGATGAGAGGGATCCATTTTTTGTTTGGGAAGATCTTGCTCAGTGCCCACACAGGAACAGGCAGGACAGCTCCGATGAGGAAGAGCCAGACAAGGTTACGGTACATGCCTCCTGGTCCAAACAGCCGTCTTGGTCCTATCAAACCCCAAATAACAGAAGCATCAAACGTCACTCTGTACTTGGGGCAAGTCCAGGGGCTATTAGGGTGAACTCCTTCGATGTCGCATATGTCTTGAATGCTCTCCAGCATCCACCAAGCCACTCCAAGATTCACCACACCAGCTACCACAGTGCCCACCAGCTGAGCGGTGTACATGCATCGCGGTGGGATTTTCATGTAATGGCCAAGCTTAAGGTCTGCCAAGAATGAGAGAGCGTGGACTGTGCTGATTCGCCCGTAAATCTTGAAAATCAGGTTTGCAATGGGCTTTCCAGGCAGGATATAACCGATAATGAACTGCCCTATTATATCATACCCCGGTTGCTGCATTGTCAAGAAAATACACAAAAGATATAAGCATGTCTTAATTGGACGCCTTATCTTTTATATAAAGTAGTTGCTAACCTGGTTTGTAGTTGCTTGAATGACACCAATAGGGAGAGTGACAATAAAGGCCAATGCAAAAGCAAAGAGCATTCCCCACCATGGAAGCTGCACTGAATCCTTCCACACAAAAGACATGAGGAGAGACATGGCTACACTTCCAATTAGCAATACATAAAACCACCACTCAGGCACTTTTTTGTAGCTTTGCATCAATTTCCCATGGATGTCCAGCTTCTTGGTGTTCACTGCAGACCAAGTCTGCCTCCATATGTCCCTGCACAAACACATCAAAGTGAATTCTCTTCTCACAGTTCCCTAACTAAGTTACTCAACAAAACTGAATGACAAAACTAACTAACCTGCCGTTGAACAATGCCACATGAGTCAGTGTTGCAGTGAATCTCGCAAACCCGGATCCGATGGATAGTGCGAAAAGAGGGCTGAGGTAAAGCTTCCCGTAGCTGTTATAAGCACCAATATCTAGATCAAACTTCGGAGTCAAGATCTTGGTAGTGTCATACTTCTGGCCACTGGTAGTGAAGAGCTGGTTGGAGAAAATGGGAAACTTTCTGGCGTCGAAAGTGTCGAACTTCCAGTAACACACAGGGACGATGATGTAAATGAACATGATGAAACCAACACCAACATTGAGGATAGAGGACCAAGGAGCCACTAAGGGACTACCATGGTAAGCAGAGATACCAGCCCAGTCAAGAGTGAAGGCTCCAACTCCAAGGCCATGGTACCCTGAGCCAACCTGTTGAGCCGTGATGCTGTTTGGCCAAGCCCAACACACCCATGAGAAAAAGGTCAAGATTGGGAATAGATAGCCTGGAAGTGCGTAGTAAAGAAAGCTAGCACCAAGAGCTATTAAAAAGAACTTCATCCTCGTCAAGCCTTTTGACGTGTTTTCCTTCTCGTGCAGCGCCCTGAACAAACACACACACGAAAACAATACAGCTCAACTTCAAAGTAATCAGATTTCTAACATTGCAGATAATTTTAGAATCGAGAATTGATTACAAACCTGAAGAGAGAAACTTGAGCAAGATTAGAAGGCCACCACATGTCAACAGGATCAACCAAGTACCTCCTCAAAATTCCAGCCCAGCCATAACCCAAAATCTACAAAATTTACTTCCATTTTTGGTCAATTTACAGATTTTTTACCAACTCTGAAATCCAAAGAGAGAAAGAGGAAGAACCTGAGTGGTTAAGACGATGAAGAGACCGCAAACGAAGCTTAGGCTCTGCTTATAGTAAGCCTTCATAACAGTGATGGCTCCAATAGAGTAAGCATCACCACCACCGTAAGCAACACCACAATTAGCAAAGATGGTGATAATGACGTGCTCCTTCATGTTGAATGGTCCCGGATTGAGGCTAAAATTCCAGCCAAAAAGGTTGTGAGAAGTGGTGGGTAGAGTCCGAGCCATGAACTTGCCGATGGGCAATACGGCGATTTGCATGAGAATGGCGGAGATGGTGAGTGGCTGCGTACGGTAGGTAAAGAAAGTGTTGAGAAAGATGAGCAGAACACAAGAGGTTAGACCCAAGAACCAAGCCCTGAATGTCATCACCGGTAGACTTGGATCGTCTGTCTCAGGCACCACCAGAGCCACCTCTTCCACCGGACAACGATCGTGATCGGAGGAGAGTTGGCCATTCTTATCACTAGCCTTCTCAGCGTCCATTTCTTTCTTTCTTATTCCCTGTAAGTACCAGACAAAGTTGCGTTGTTCTTGTTTATATAACCAAAGGACAAGACTGAGGCAAAAAGTGTTGCTCTTGCAAATTACACTATTGCCCCGTTTCTTCTATACGTTAGTTTAGCCACGTGTCACTCTTTCACTGTTAAAAAATCTTCGTCAATAAATAATCAATCTGCAATGAATTTAAATTAATCTTAAACTAGTTGACTTAGGAGTGTGGTAAAAAGGAGAAAAAGAAAAGACGTAGAAGACACATTGTCCGGTTCTGAATGGCTAGCTTGCCTTATTTTCCCACGCATGTGAGACGCGCGTGCCGTTCAAGGCCCGACACACTCAGTTAGCCCCTGTCTAGTACAAAGTTTGTCTCATGTGGACCCGCATTTAACACTTGACTAGGACGCGACGTTCCACGTTTCCAAACGCCGTGAGAACTGCGCTTGAGAAATGCGCGAATTGAAGAGAACGGTCGTTAGTTTTTACTTTTTATGACGGACGTCGTGCTACGTAGGCGTGGGAAGCTCGTGGTGTGCGCAGAACAAAAGTGGATCCACGTGCCAATCATGCTAACGTGTGTTGACAGAGTGGCAGCTGCCACGTGGACTCAAGCTAGTGAATTTTTAGATCTTTGCACTTTTTCTATTGGTTATCCATGAAATGTCAAAAGAAACAGTGGTTTGAAAAAGTACCGGCGGCAAATAATATTTTTGTATCAAATAAACGTGGATCGAATGTTTTAAAAATATAAAAAATCAAAAGAGAACTACTAATATATACATTTAAAATGTTATACTAGATGGGGCAGAGTGGTAGGTCGTTTTGGTTAGAAAACGTACTGACTTACCTAAGAAAACATTGTTTGATATTGTTAGAAGAAAAAGACACAAAAGTCTTGATTAGTTTAATAACAAAGGTAAGAATCAAAAAATTAAAGCAAATTAAATGACGTGTAGTATATATTTCACCTCTAAATCCTACATGAACAAGATGCATGAATGAATCCCTCTCATGGTTTAAATAGGCGGAAGAAAGAATTGTCAACATTTCATCTTTTTGAAAGACTCGAGAGTCTAGCGGAGACCTAAGAAAAAGTCAAGCTATTTTCCAAAAGAAATATTTATAGTCTTTCTTTTCTGCTGTTTCAAGGAATAATTCCATGGGATGGTAGGAGAGAACATTGTTTCGACCAACACCACTACTTGTAAGTATGATTCTTGAGTAGTTTTGAAGCAATTGAGAGAATAACACATCAACCCATCCCCACAACTATATTCAATATTCCTCTTCCACGCAGAAAACGACAATTTTCTTATTGTTAATTTCCCATTTATTACCTTAAAGCCTTTCAAAGCGTATTTTTAAATTTCTTCGTCTATCTCCTTCTTTTCCTTTTATTATTATATAACAGATTAAACCAGCACTATAAATATACATAGTTGTTAACGCACCGTAAAATCATTGAATAATTATGCACCACAAAATACAGAGCAATCATTTCATTTGTACCGTTCATGCCTTTTTCAGCAAGGCAAAAGGTGATCGAGACATTACCATGCGGGCCGGGCTTAATTATGCATCGACCAAAACGAATTTTCTTCTATTCCATTCACATTTTCATTGTCCCAAATGCTTGTCGTTCTCGGACCATCTTCACAAATTTCAATATATATGTATGTAGTTACAGTAGATGGTCTGGACTCTGGAGTTTTAAGATGCTATCCAACGACTGAATTTTGTCGGATGACAATAGTCACATAAGCGGGAATGATTTTTTGGCAGTAACAGATGATGGTGCAGTTAGAAGCAGTAAACGATGCCGTAAGCGAAAATGTACGATCAAAAAAATAATTCTGGTACGTTAAATATTATTTAAAGTTATGTATTTGTAAAGTATAGATTAATATAAAAATCGAGTTTCGAAACAACCCATTCACTTACCATACAATACACTTTAAAATTACCGTTACCATATTCTTGCTGTGGTAGAGCAAACTAGCAATACGAAATTTGATCGGTAATATATCAACTTTGATCTTTCATTGTTCACCAATCACCGCTAATTTCTTACATGGGGGAAAAAAATCTTCAATGTTACCAATCAAATTTGTAACTGTGAATGGATACTGGATAGAGATAGGGTACATGTCTCGGAGCCACTCAAAGGTAGAAGGATATATATCTTCCCAATCACATCAAAAGGACAGAATCTTATCAAAGTCTTTTTGACTTTTGAGTTACGATTAGGACCCACTAGCTTTTCATCTCATTATTATTTTCCCATTAAAATTTATAGCAGAGACGGCTCCTTGTTTTGTATATATCTGCCTCCCTTTCAAAATAATAAATTACTATCAATCCATTCATCGAAATCGTACTTCACTCTAAATCTAAGTACCAAATCATTGACATTGTACAGGTTATTACGGTCGAAAACGTATGTTAAACTAGAACACTTGAAATTGTCTACAAACTAAACAGTTGAAAGTAGCAGCATTATTTTCAAATTAGCCACCGCAATTGAAGAAGCAGAAATAAGAGGAACTTCAATGTTGACATAAGAGAGCAAACATAGGGGTATGAGGTACATCATAACTAGCATAACCTGTTTGGTACTTTCAAAGCCAATTTTTTATAGGCATGATCTCCAATGAAAAAGAAAAAAATATGTTGTTAAAAATGTTTTTTTTTTTTGTGAACTATATTGACCTATGAATATATTTAACAACTTAGCTCCTGAGTTTAAAGTACTGCATGTCTAAATCAAATGGTTTAAAGTTAGGTCACTTGATGAAAAAGTAAGTGGTCTCGATCTGAACAGAGTGTTGTGAATAAGATGAACATTTTAGTCAGACAATTCATGGAACTCTGTTGTAAACTCGCAAATATTCTTGGCATCTTCATTACTGTCTTCTAGAAAGAAACCCTACATGCTCTTATGCAAATTCAATAAATAGCAGAAATATTGATTGAATTGCTCTTACAATCTTGAGAATGCAAAAATCACGTGTATGAATAAATGATGATTGCGAGATCTTCTTTACCACACAATAAAGATTTTATGGAAATTGAGGAAATCTCCAACCAACTGCTGAAAGAAGATATGGGTTCAGTTTCTTCAATTGATGGCTCATTCCTAGGCCACAGATCTAAACAACAATGAAAAAGAATATGATTTACTTAGGCCATCTTTGATTATAATTTATTACTGTTAATGCAAAATTTAAGGTTGTAACTTTTTTAAACCCCCCAAAAAATAAAGTTTGCTACAAGGATGGTAAAAGTTCTAAAATGTTTGAATTCAGTAGAGAAATAATTTTGAATATCCACCTATAGATTTAATAGTTCAAAAATATATTTCGTAGATTGAATGATCTAGAAAATGTTAAAATGGTTTCTAGAAGTTCACAAATCAAAATATTTAACGTGTAGAAACTTGAGATACATAACCTCTAATCCAAAGCTAGAGTAAAAAGAAATGATAAATCCTAAGACTAACATGGAAGTCCTAGAGAGAAATCTGATTTCGAGAACTATTCGACCTACATAATCCCTAATTCAAACCTAGTTAAACATAAATCAAGGATACTATGTATACATAACAAATAAAATATCCAATTTCTCAAAATATGTGAAATGATTTATATATATATATATATACATGTTGAAGACATAGTTTTACGCTCACGATTGAGAAATGAGAAGATGATACATACTAAATAACAATAAATTTCTAACTAACCTTTTTAACACCCGGTAAAAATAAATGTTTTACCGTTTTACTTACCGGTCTCGCTAATGTTGTTTAGATATAACATGATTTGAAAATAACATCAAAACTGGTTTTTGCAAGTTCAAATCTATAGGAACTAAATCTAGCACAAACCCCAATTGAAACCAAATCGAGTTAAGAGAGAATCACATATACAAACCGAATCGATTTTTTTTTTTGTTAGAGCCCTGCTAAAGAGGTTTACTAAACCAAAATTAACCGAGCCAGAAATAAAAATTGAAAGACCCATTATGAAAAGGAATGTAAAACAGCCCATTGGAGTTGGAGTTTCTGATCTAAAGTAATGAGTCCAATAAAGAGTTATGTTTTTGTATTTGGGAACTACCCATTGGGTTTTAGGACCCCATCACCATACTTCTGTAAAACTTTTTTTTTATTGGGCTTTGATAATAACGATAAGTAAATATTTTATTCTACCAACTAATCCGCATGTGACGAATCTTCCAGCTCTTTTTTTCTTGTTATTTTCTCTCTTTTATCTTCTTCGTACGTATGAAGAATTGATGATGATGATGATTGCTCTATTTGTTCGTTAGTGATATATTAAAAGATAGACATACCATACAAAATATATGTATCTCTCCCTATTTATTTATATAGATTAATACAAAGAATGTGATGTGGGAGTAGTGGCTGGTTTATAAAATGATAAAGATAGAGAAACAATTCCAAAGATTCTCTAACAAATTATAAAAAAAAAAAGCAAATATAAACAAAAAAAATAAGACAAGGAGACAGAGACTTGCGTTGAAGAAAGAATGATTGGAATTGAATAGCCGACTCATTCCCCACTTCTCCCTTAAGTAGTTTATTTTAATTTCTCATCTTTAATGTATAATACTAAAAAGGAAAGATCGAAGTGATGAGCAGTAAATAAATATCATCTGTGAATAGAAAATAACAAATGAAAGAAAAATTGGTTAAGTCAAATAATAGCAAATGAAAAAAAAAAGGTTTTGGTGATTCATTATTGTACCCGCAACATATTTTTTTTAATCAGAAAAGAGGTTACAAAGTTTTTGATTAATCAAAATCGACGCCAGCTACGGACGCGTGTCACAACATGATTGGTGGAAAGAGATTTGAGTCGGTATTATAAAATGCTACACTTCTCAACACCACCCATCTCTCTCTCTTGAAGTAGACTCTAAGCTAAAGCCACCGTCAGATCTCAGATCTCAGCTCTGTATTCGAAGCCATGGCCGAGAAGGGCAAGGAAAAGGTTTCTTTCTCTTCTCTTACTTGTTATTCAGTAAACGAAGAAAGTTATGATTTTTAATATGTGGGTCTTTTGGATGTTTACATATTATGGAGCTTTTGATGATCCTTTCTGCTCATCTCATGTTAAAATATATATATATATATATATATAATCTGAAGAGGTTTTTGTATATGTGGGCTGTGTTTGCTTTGTATTTGACTAAAAGAAATGGGAACAATATATAAACAAAAGGTAAACTTTGTTAAAGTTAGGAGAAGAAAATCAGATTCTCATTCTGTTTCTCTTTTGTGTCAGAGATAGAATCAGTTCTTCTGCCTATTAGATTTTACATAACGTCAAATCCAAGTATATATAATGATTAATCCTCTGTTGATCCCACTTGTACCATACTTATATATAGAAACAAAAAAACTAAGGTAGAGAGGCTGGGGATTTAGTGATGTTAATATCTGAAAAACAGGTAACTATGATGAAGTTAAAGGTGGATCTTGATTGTGCTAAGTGTTACAAGAAAGTGAAGAAGGTTCTCTGCAAATTTCCTCGTGAGTTATTTCTTTATCTCTTTCTTTTGATGATTTTTTTTTTTTTGTAAATTATTTTTGTTGGTCGGATTGGATTGGTGAGGAAATGGACTGAGTGGATCACTTGTGTGATTGGGAACAAGAGAAATAAGAGACCAATTCTTCGATGAAAAGTCCAACATAGTCATCATCAAGGTGGTTTGCTGCAGCCCTGAGAAGATAATGGACAAACTCTGTTCCAAAGGCGGTGGCTCTATCAAAACCATCGAGATCATCGAGCCACCCAAACCTGCTGAGAAGCCCAAAGATGCTCCTAAACCTGCTGAGAATCCTAAAGATGCTCCTAAACCTGCTGAGAAGCCTAAAGATGATCCTAAGCCTGCTGAGAAGCCTAAAGATGCTCCTAAACCTGCTGAGAAGCCTAAAGATGCTCCTAAACCCGCATCTGCCCCAGCCCCAGCCCCAAAACCCGCACCAGCAGCAGCACCAGCACCAGCTGCCAAACCAGCACCAGCAGCAGCACCAGCACCGGCTCCAGCCCCAAAACAACAGCCAGGGCCACCACCACAGGTGATGCCGCAAGGGCAGCCTTGTTGTGGGCCATACTACGGTGGATACGGAGGTGGGCCAGCGTTTAATGGATATGGAATGCCGCCGCCGCAGCCTTATGAGTGCTATGGCAGACCAATCTACGATAGCTGGGGTGGGGGCTGCCCACCACCTTCTTACCGACATTGCCACGTCAGCAGATGTGATTACTTCAGCGAAGAGAATCCACAGAGCTGCTCCATCATGTGAACATGATGATTTCTTTATCTTTACAAAAATCTTTAATTTCTTATACAAACAATAAAAGAAGAATTATATAGAGATGATGTTTACGTGTAATGTTGTGATTAGGAGAAGAAATAAGGAAGGAAGTATCGTTTATATATATTTTGTAAATGGATAGCCATTTCCAATTTGGTTGTCCATTCGAAGCTGTAACTATAAACATGAAAGAAATTTGTTTCATTTTCTATTCATTAACCACTTATAATCTTTCGCTTTATTCGTAATATACCTTTTTTTTATGATGTTGCCTCTAATTTAACTTTATCTGGTGGAATGAATGATCAAGATGTGTGTGGTAATGCGTATATAATAAGCTCTTCGTTTTTAGGTATCTTCTTTTCTTGTAACTTTTACGAGGATTCCCTCCTCCTAAGGTAAGCGAAAGATTATTAGTGTTAGTGTTCTCTTCTAACCAACATCTCTTTTTCAGGACTCCCACACCACACCACACTCACATGGAATTTGGAAAGTTAGATTCATTGATTTACATTCTTGTAATTCACATTTCTTTCTCAAATAAGCATATTCTATGAGTACATTTTCTCAAAAGATAATATCACGAGATATCATATAACTAATTATATATCTTGATGACTAGATCCATATATCTTCGTCGACCAAAAACTAAAAATCCTGACCAATGAGCTTTTACGTAAATTAATGTGGGCCCATATGATAAATTTCCAAACCCAATGCTTCCATCGTTTATTAAAAAGCTAGTGACACTACGCGTTGGGTTTCAACCATAAAGACATCACGCAGTTACCAATAAGAACACAAAAACAACACAACTTTATTTCTCTCCTTTCTTCTTCGTCTACAAAGAGCTGTTGGATAAGGTCTGTCGAGGCTGCAACTGCAAACAAGTTAGCCAAAAAATGTCACTTCATAATCTATGCTCCTCTCCTTCATCTCTTCTCCACGACCCTCTTCCTCTCTGCAGTCTTCTCTCAGTGTATCCCAAATCCACTCCACGAAGTTTCGTCTGCTCTTACCATCCCAATTCTTCTCCTTTCCACTCCAGAAACCTTCTCCAAGTAGCCCACGTTTCCTTACAAGAAGCGATTCCACAGAGCGAAGTATCCAAATTTGATGATGTAGATCTTCCTTTACCAGAAGCTGCAGCTTCCAAAAGCTACGTTTGGGTTAATCCTAAAAGCCCCAGAGCTTCTCAGCTTCGTAGAAAGTCGTACGATTCGAGATATTCTTCACTTATCAAACTAGCTGAGTCTCTAGACGCGTGTGGGGGAAATGATGCTGATGTTTGCGATGTCATCACTGGGTTTGGTGGTAAACTATTTGAGCAAGATGCTGTTATTACTCTCAATAACATGACTAACCCAGAGACTGCGCCACTTGTGTTGAATAATCTCTTGGAGACGATGAAACCGAGCAGGGAAGTTATTCTCTACAATGTCACTCTGAAGGTGTTTAGGAAAAGCAAGGATCTTGAAAAGTCAGAGAAGCTCTTTGCTGAAATGCTTGAGAGAGGGGTTAAGCCGGATCATGCAACTTTCACTACGATTATCAGCTGTGCTAGGCAGTGTGGTTTACCTAAGAGAGCTGTTGAGTGGTTTGAGAAAATGTCTCTTTTTGGATGTGAGCCTGATAATGTCACATTGACAGCTATGATTGACGCTTATGGGCGTGCTGGTAACGTTGAGATGGCTTTGAGCTTGTATGACCGTGCTAGGACTGAGAAATGGCGTCTTGACCCTGTTACGTTTTCAACTTTGATTAGGATTTATGGTGTTTCTGGAAACTATGATGGGTGTCTCAATATCTATGAAGAGATGAAGGCTCTTGGGGTGAAGCCTAATCTGGTTATTTACAATAGGTTGTTAGATTCTATGGGTAGAGCTAAGAGGCCATGGCAGGCGAAGATAATCCACAAGGATCTTATTAGTAATGGCTTTACACCCAATTGGAGTACTTATGCTGCTCTTATTAGAGCCTATGGCAGAGCTCGTTATGGTGATGACGCGCTTGTTATCTACCGAGAGATGAAGGAAAAAGGAATGTCCTTAACTGTGATTCTTTACAATACTATCCTGTCCATGTGTGCTGATATCGGATATGTGGATGAGGCTTTTGAAATTTTTCAAGATATGAAAAATTGTGGGACTTGCGAACCTGACAGCTGGACTTTCTCTTCGCTGATCACTGTGTACTGTTGCAGTGGGAGGGTTTCAGAGGCTGAGGCGGCTCTTCTTCAAATGAGAGATGCTGGTTTTGAGCCTACTCTTTTTGTTCTTACATCAGTTATCCAGTGTTATGGGAAAGCCAAGCAGGTAGATGATGTTGTGAGGACTTTCGATAAAGTGTTGGAACTTGGCATAACTCCGGATGACAGATTCTGTGGGTGTCTTCTGAATGTAATGACCCAGACACCTATTGAGGAAATCAGTAAACTCATTGGCTGTGTCGAGAAGGCTAAGCCAAAGCTTGGTCAAGTGGTAAAAATGTTGGTCGAGGAGCAAAACTGCGAGGAAGGGGTGTTCAAGAAGGAAACATCTGAGTTGATTGATTCCATAGGCTCCGATGTAAAGAAAGCTTATTTGAATAGCTTAATTGATCTCTGTGTCAATCTCAATAAGTTGGAAAGAGCTTGTGAGATCCTACAACTGGGACTCGAGTATGACATTTATTCGGGTCTCCAATCGAAATCTGCTACCCAATGGTCCTTACATCTGAAAAGTCTCTCTCTTGGGGCAGCCTTGACTGCTCTTCATGTTTGGATGAACGATTTGTCAGAGGCAGCTCTGGAATCAGGAGAAGAGTTCCCTCCGTTACTCGGAATCAACACTGGACATGGGAAACACAAATACTCAGACAAAGGTCTGGCAGCTGTTTTTGAGTCACATTTAAAGGAGCTAAATGCTCCATTTCATGAAGCCCCGGATAAGGTTGGCTGGTTTTTGACTACCAGTGTTGCAGCAAAGGCATGGTTGGAGACTAGACGTTCATCTGAAGGAGTTTCTGCATAGCGCTCGTATTTGGTATGCAGCTAAGATATTGTCTATGTGGCTTCGAGCTTGATTCACTATTTAGCTTTCTTTTTCCCGATAACGGAATTTTCTGGATCAAGATTTTGTAATGCTAGCAAACCTGGGTTATATACATTTTATAAACAATTTAGAGAGCTGATAAAGTCTCCTTCTCCTTAGTTCATGGTCTTCTCTTCATATCCCTATTGACTCTAATGATAGTGGGTGGCAGTTTGACTTTGCCTCGTAGACAAGCATGCTCTAATTATTTTTGCTTCATTTAATAAGTAATATTGAAGGGTCGAGTTTGACATTTGCATGTGCAATGAGATATATATTTCAAGTGCTGCTACATTAGCTGACGGTAATAAAGAAAACAGTTAGTGGGCAAATGATGGTCTGCACGTTTGTCCAAGGGCTGAATATAAATTGCTTTGGCCTAGGAACCATCACATCATTATAAATCATGGGAAACTGCTTTCACACATTGCTCTGCAAGCATGGAAACAAAGTTGCAGATATCTGGTTGGATGATGCATCAACAAAGAAGGTCAAGGAGTCACTTCCGTCTCCGGAGGCATTTGAGCAGAAGAAAACTGGGAGAAAGCGGTGCATAAAGATCACTCTGACAAGGAAGCAGCTCGAGCTGTTGCTGCTGCAAAATGCACAAGGCGTTTCCTTTCAGCAGAAATGGAAGCCATCTTTGCAGACAATAGTTGAGGTAGATTAACTTACGATGCTGGCTGGCTTCATAGTACTTTTGCTCTATAATTTTGAATTTCGCTGAGTAGCACAGCAGGGAGAGAAGTTTGGTAACAAGCCAGTCTAGTAGTTGTAAATTTTGTGTTGAGAAGAAGATCTTGTGATTGGTGATCTGTAAAATGTTCAACTTACAGCTCCGGTAATGGTTTGTTTTTGTAAACCTGTTACTGGAGAATGCCAGTTATTCTGAGTTTTAATATAAAATCTTTAATGCTAAATCAGTCACATTGTGAGGTGATTGCAAATTAGAGTTTTATAGTTATAAATGTAGACAATGCAGAGAAGGATGATGCCTTTCCATTGGATTTGATGAAAAGGAAGAAACTTCGCAAAGCGATGCGGTTCGTATTCTCTTACACAAAGTCTTTGTCTGTTAATCATCATGAAGAAAATAGACAAAACCCATTTTCCGGACAAAAGGCATATTCCTAGAATGACGATTATGTCCCTTCACATTCTCTAAACTCAGGGGTATTCATGTTAGTTAATCATGATTAGTGGGTAAATTAATAATGTAAACAAAGGAATCTTCACCAAGCACACAGCCACTAGAAAAGGACTTGAGAACTTGCGTTGATCAACAAAGCCAAAGCTACCAACTTTGAAATCAAAACCATCTGAATCTATTTCTTCATAAATTTGCAATCTTCAGAGTTTTGGCTTCAGCATCTCTCCTCTTCTTTCTCTCCTAGTCGATCAAAAGGAAATGGAGATCCAGGCAAAGCTAATGGAATACAAATTACATTTCATGGTGGCAGTCATGGTGACCGTGGTTATGGCGTCACTCGTGTACGCAGCACCAAGGATTGTGGACATATTAGCCTATTTCTTGCCTCTGTTTGCTTCAACAGCAGCCTTCTTGGCCATAGCAGTCACCTTCGGTGGCTTTCAACAGCTTTCAGAAGAAGGCACCGGCGAAAGAATGATGGATTATGTCTCCGGACGGCCAGATGATTCTTACAAGCACGATTGAAACATTTGACAACCAAGTCTCCCTATTTAAGAGCATTCTACAATGTATATGTTCTGGTGTAATTTATGTAATACAAAACATGGATTGATTGTTTAACAAAATTTGAAGAGATGAGAAAAAAGAGAGCATAAAACAAGAGTATTAATAAAGAGAAACAAACTATAGGAGTTGTTGTTGTTGGTCAATCAATATCCATAATCATAAGCGAATTCGTTGACACCAATCATGGCTGAAACAACTTGAGAAACAATATAGAAGCTTCCACCTAAAATGACCAAAATGAGAATGGCGGAGATCGGGTTCTTGAGGAGTTCGAAGATAGGCTCAAAGACGGCTGAGAGAGCTCCGGTGCTGACTGTGAGAGCGTAAAGGCCGTACCTTCTCACGTTGTCCCAAAACTCTTCCATCAAAGGACCTTCTGGACCTAAAGCCATGGCCTTCTCTGCATCCATTCCCAATACCAAAACCATCATTAACCCTACAGAGACTCCACCAACCATAGCATGTCTCCAGTGCCGCTCCAAACCATGAAGAGGTTGCGCCTTTTCAAGCTTGCTGCTTTTTGCCATTAATCTTCTTCTGGCTGAGCCGCACCGAACGAGACATGATGGTCTATTCCTTATTCTTGAGCTCAGAAAAACCTGAGCTGCTGCTAGTGATCTACTGCTACTAAAATGAAGGTGAGGTTGCAGACAAGATAGTTTCAATGTGGGGAGAGACATCATCTTCATCTCACTTCTTCCTTGTAGGAGTTTGATTTTTTTTTATATACTAAACCTTTGGGTATAGATTGTGTGGCTCTCATTCACCGTACCTCTTTTATGAAAAAGGGAAGAAATTTTCTGCGGATAAGTGAATCGTTTTCTGTATTATAAACTAATCATAAAAAGGTATAACACACGAAATGTCAACAAATAACTAAACAGAGCTCACATATGATACACCACAACTAAGTTTTTAAAGCTGAGCAATACCCTTCTTCACAAGCATGTCATAAACACGATCCACTTTGGTCGGATCAATCTTGAACAAGTTATATGCATCCGACTTCTTCGTTATATTCCCTTTAAATATCTCATGAGACATCACTTGTTGCATCTGTAGATAAACAGGTGGAATCAACTTGGCCTCGATACATAGACGCTTCTCCTGCAAAAACAAACAACTCTTCTTTTAGTTACAACAAAAAAACCTCATCTCACACCTGTTCAGTATCTTATACACTTACGGATTCAGATAGCAGTTGCGACTCTGTGAACCCAATCAAGTCCAAATCATTCACGTAGCTTGAAGAAGCTTGAACTGGAGGTCTAGAGCCCATTTCCCCCGCAATTTGACCAAATTGACCGCTATCTTTCCCTCTGTTCATCCCTTCTTCGTTCTCTCTCTTCCTCTTCCTCCCCAGATACCTCTCTGCTTCAGCCGTTGAACGACACCCTGCCATTTGAGCTTCCTGCTCCACCCAAAATAGTGAGCCACATCCATCCCAATAAACCAAACGAACAGTTTAAGAGTAGCTATGTCCTTACCTTGAGATCTTTGAGCCGCTTCACCATCCGGTACTCGCTTAAAACACTACGGACTAGCTCTTCGTGCTCCTCTTTTGAATGAAAACGCATAAAAACATCCAAACGTCGACATTGCACTTTCTCCTCCTGAGAAAGGTCCTTTTCAAAGGGACTTGGGTACAACAGGTTTCTTTCTATTATGAATTCTTTTCTACGTTTCCTCTCATCAAGCCTACAAACATCACATTCACCTGTGTCAGCATGGGAGGCAAATAAAAGAGACTTGTTTCTCCATTTTATCTTAAAGGCTGTACCTTTTTGAATAGATACGCAACACACGCAGCTTCAGCTCATGTTCTTCAGGAGTATCGTTCTCTTTGAACTCCATCTCAGCCAAGAGTTGCTCAGCATCATTGTCATATTCAGGGTCGAACTCCTGTCTTTTGTGGTTGTAATTACTCAATTCAACCAAAGAGTTGCTTACCAAGGTGGCGACAGGTTTCTTTCCTCCAAAACTCCTGTCTGTATGAGACTCTGACCACAAAGCATGTCAAAAGATAGAAAAGGGAGAAAATATCAAATATCTACCAGTATAAACACAATGTCAAATATTGGGCCTCTTGAATTTTAAAAATATGGTCAATCAGCTCCTTACTTCAAGGCATAGATGATTTCATTACCGAAATGGTGATCTAGATAAAACTACTAGTGTTAAGCTAGAGCAAATAAATAACACAACGATTATATTCAAACCAGATATAACACACCAAGCAAACGACTCACCTTTTGGTGTGTCTTCAACTCTGCGAGAAAATTGGATACGAAATGAGAAAATTATAAGGTAACACAGTATAGTATCTGAGAAAATGATAGACATACTTGACTTTAGGAGGAGAGAACGGGTACTCTTCTTTCATGTTCTGCTCTGCTGCCAAAAACATAAGCCACATCAATTTCAGAACTAATATAGCAACACGTACCACGAAAAATCACACAACCATCAAGCAAAGTAGTGCACACCTTTCTTTTCATCAACGCGTCCTTTTGCCATGGCTTGAAGTTCTTTTCTGTTCTTCCCTGCTACATGTGACATATCCTGGGAAATAAAACGTTTCCCCTGGATTAATACCATTGCAAAAGGCTAGCACAACTGTAGCAGAAATATGTTATCTTATCAGATCGATATAACATACTGGAAGTGGGAAAAATGGGGAGTTCAAATAAATGTTTCTGTAGTGCTCGAGACATTGTTCTTTACTCTTCGTTCCCACATGCTCCGCAACTTCTGCCCAGTTTCCCAAGCCATAAATTTCAAGTCCCTGAATCAAGAGATTAAAAGAAATTACTTTTCACTGAAAGAAACAGAATTCATTGACCACATATCAGTACAAAGGTCGTAACAGAAGAAGTGATACCTCCAAGAGAAGCATTTCATCATCCGCACTCCAGTCCGGACAAATAAGCGGGAAAGTTAGATTTCCCTGACAAAAACAAATGAAATAAATTTAGCTTTGATGGAACGAACCAAAAGATATAAAGATATATATATATATATATATTCACTGAATCTAGATGATGAGAGTATAAAAAAAAAACTCATATCTTTCTCAATGAATCAAACTCATTACACACTAAAAAAGAAGTAAAAGTGAATGCAAACTTACCATAACTCGGTATGGATGATCACATTTGTGAGGAGTGATCTCAGCTCCAACAGACATACACTCAACACAGAGATCAAAATCGGGACAGACAGCACATTTAATCCTAATTTTGCCAGTAATGTCTTTCTGGCAATAGTCACAGTTGTATTTCCCTCCTCCATCGGTACCTTGAACTGTCTCCACAAGAGTTAAAAGAAGAAACTTGACAGGAGATATACAAAACATTAAAAAAAAAAAAAAAAAAAAAATCTTGATGAGAGTATTTTAAACCCGTAGATGTAGACTCAAAGTTCTCCACATTAGCCGCATTTTTCTTCTTCCTCGTTCTACAACAAAAGGATAAATTGAAAAGAGAATTACAAAGAAGAAGACAGAGGAGACTTTAAAAGATACAATTTTTAAGCGATGTTCATTGTCCCAGCTAAAAAAACCATTGATAATTGCTCAAAGTAGATCCAAACAGAAGTGAACTTCAATCAAACTGAGCATCAATTCGCAGTTCATAAAGAGAAATCCACAAAACCCATATCGGAAAAATCAGCTGTAAATAGAAGTATACCTCTGAGTAGGGTCTTCGTAATTGTGGAAGTTTCCCCGAGAGCGACCCATTGATGCCGAAGCAAGAAATTGGATTCAGAAGAACCCTAACGTCTCAAGATGTAATTGAAGGAAGATCTAATTGGAATTCAACACAATTTGATCGAATTCGGATCTGTAATAATTATGGACTTTTGGTTATCTTTTAGGATAATTTCACTTCTTAATTTCATCGGATGACGCGGTGATGCTTTATTACTACCATATGATTAATTTCACTGCCTATACTAAAGTTTTGATTTGTACTTCATTTATAAAAGCATAAGCATGCATTGAAAGTGCATAAAAAGTAATATATTCTAAAAAAATCTTTATAATTTAATAATATCGGCACAATATATTAATTTACACGGAATTTTTTATTAATTTAGATATATATTAATTTATCTGTAAATTAATAATCTATTAACTTATATAGAGTTTTCCAAATTTCAAAAATATTATATCAAAATTGGAAAATACTTAAATAATACTTTGATGTATTTTAATACATTTAAAATAATTATTAAATATATAACTTTTTAAAATTGTTTTGATGTAATTTGAGAATATATTATAATATATTTTTGATATTTTAAGAAATATAGAAATAAACTCTAATAAAATTATATATTAACTAATAAATAAAAATTATAATTATAATTCACTAATATATATTATATATATAATATATTTATATGATTATTAATTTATGTTATTAATAAGATCATATATTTACATAGAAATTTTAAAAAATTATTATTTTATTGAAATGTGTCAATTATTACATCGGCCTAATTCGAAACCGTGAAAATTTAGAAAGATTATTAATTTATCGAGTATTAATTTATAGAGGTTATACTTTATTTAATTGAAACAAAACAAAAAGAATGAAAAAAATAGTTTGCCGTTAAAAAAGGAAAGGAAAAAGAAATGGTGACCTTTTAGTATTGAAACGGTTCAACACATTCTCTAATTTTCCTCATTTCGTCTTCTTTCTTGGTCAATTTCAGAACAAGTCACTAGAGATGTGAGTGAATCTAAGCTCAGGTTTTATCTGATCTTAGATCATTACGTTCTCCGGCAATAGAAAAGTAGAGAGAAGAGCTTAAAGGGCATTATATTTACATCAGCAAACAAACCGTAAAAATCGTCATCCCAACAAGAAACACGTGACTCTTCTTCACGTCTCCTTTTGTAAGCATCAATTTCATTGTCAACTCAATACCTTGTTTTTGGTTTTGATTCTATACCCTAATTTTTGGTATCCATTTTCAGTAAGAAAAATGAGTCAGAAGTTTTGGGAGAATCAAGAAGATCGACCGATTGTGGAATCAATCATAGGCTCTGAAGCTTGCGACTTTTTCATCTCATCAGCTTCGAGTTCTAACAACTCCCTCACCAAGCTAGTCCCGCCACCAAGTGATCCAAATCTGCAACAAGGGTTACGTCACGTTGTTGAAGGTTCTGATTGGGATTATGCTCTTTTCTGGTTAGCTTCTAACGTTAATAGCTCTGATGGTTGTGTCTTGATCTGGGGAGATGGTCATTGCCGTGTCAAAAGAGGGGTTTCAGGTGATAACTATTCTCAGCAAGATGAGACCAAAAGGCGTGTACTTCGCAAGCTTCACTTGTCCTTTGTTGCTTCTGATGAGGATCATCGTTTGGTGAAATCAGGGCCTCTCACTGATCTAGACATGTTTTATTTGGCCTCTTTGTATTTTTCCTTCAGGTGTGATACCAACAAGTATGGTCCTGCTGGAACTTATGTCTCTGGGAAGCCTCTCTGGGCTGCAGATTTGCCTAGCTGCTTGAGTTATTACAGGGTTAGGTCTTTCTTGGCTAGATCTGCTGGGTTTCAGACTGTGTTGTCTGTACCAGTGAATTCTGGAGTTGTGGAGCTTGGTTCCTTGAGACATATTCCAGAAGATAAGAGTGTGATTGAGATGGTGAAATCAGTGTTTGGTGGATCTGACTTTGTTCATGCTAAAGAAGCTCCTAAAATCTTTGGTAGACAGCTGAGCCTTGGCGGATCCAAACCACGGTCTATGAGTATTAATTTCTCCCCAAAGACGGAGGATGACTCGGGTTTCTCCTTGGAGTCGTATGAGGTGCAAGCGATTGGTGGTTCCAATCAAGTGTATGGCTATGAGCAAGGGAAAGACGAGGCATTGTATCTAACTGACGAGCAAAAGCCGAGGAAGAGAGGGAGAAAACCAGCAAACGGAAGAGAAGAGGCTTTAAACCATGTGGAAGCGGAAAGGCAGAGAAGGGAGAAGCTGAACCAGAGATTCTACGCATTGAGAGCGGTGGTGCCTAACATCTCCAAGATGGACAAGGCTTCGCTCCTTGCGGATGCAATCACATACATCACGGATATGCAGAAGAAAATTAGGGAATATGAAACGGAGAAGCAGATAATGAAGAGGAGGGAGAGTAGTCAGATCACTCCAGCAGAGGTTGATTATCAACAGAGGCACGATGATGCCGTGGTGAGGCTAAGCTGTCCGTTGGACACTCATCCAGTTTCAAAGGTGATACAGACATTTAGAGAGAATGAAGTTACACCTCATGATTCCAACGTGGCTGTCACCGAGGAGGGTGTGGTTCACACATTCACTCTCCGGCCTCAGGGTGGCTGCACCGCTGAGCAATTGAAGGACAAGCTTCTTGCCTCTCTATCACAGTAGCTGTTATGTAATAAGTATAAAAGTGTTGAGTTTTGTACCAGTGTACGATTATTACTAGCAAATCAAATCAAACTCAGGATTAGTAAGAGCGTGTAATTGTACTTTATGTCATGTTGAGTTTTGTCTTTTACATTCAAGACTACTTAAGCAGGGAGCTTCCCTCACTCATCCTCCTATATAAAATATAAAATACGCAAAAAATAAAAAGAACAGTGACCCGACATCTTTGCTCCCCTCTCAGTCAATTTCAACACCTATGGTTCGTCTCTACCAATTGTTGAACTGTGCCGTAACGCTTTTGACAACCGGATGGTACTGAGTGTGCAAGTACTTCTTGGCTTCGTCGGAACCAGGTTCAGCAAGCCATTCTTCATATAATCTCTTGGCTATTGAATTCTGATATGGATCTGCAGCCAAAGTCTGGATCCAAAAGGTTAGGCTATTATTAGCTTAGTTAAAAAAAGAATTATGAGACTGCAAGGGAACTTACTGTATCATTCATATAAGTAGCTTCCAGTGAGTGGATCAGTTCTTTCTGAGATTGCCCTTTCGTTGGCTTAATCTGGCCACCACCATTCAGGCAACCTGTTTAGATCGAGCATTTTGGGGAATCGTTAATAACTCCGCACAAAAGATATGCTTTCCAACATAGAGTTTTCTAAGTAGAAGATGAACCTGCAGGGCACGCCATAAGCTCTACATAATGATAATCGCATTTGCGTGTTTTCACTCTCCTAACGATGTTCTGAAGGTTCTGGAAACCGTAACACACCGCAAATTTAAGCACTGTTTCACCTTCCAGCTTCAAGAGAAATGAAGAACATGAGACCAAAACGGGGGAACTATTGAGAGAATTTTTCAACTGTTATGGTCTGTCTCAGAACTTACTTGAAGAGACACTTCACGAAAATCAGAATTTCTGAGAGTTTTAAACTCCAGAGGACCGTCAATAGTTTGTCCAAATAGTGCTTTTGCTGCATGTCTAAATATTGTTTCTGCGTAACCACCGGAACTCCCAGCTACACCATAAAGATGGCCTTCGTCAGTAACATTCGTCAGCCTGTTTTTTGCATGGAAAAATGGAAAATGTTTACTTCACATGAATTCATCACCCGGAAGCAGAGATAAGAAATAGTAATTCTTCTTACAATCTGTCAAGAGGAGATTCCTCCAAGTTTTTAAAATCAACTCCTTTCAACTGCAAGACACACAATAATCCAGAACTAGATTCACATTTCCTCAGAATCGAAGCGAAAATCAAAATACAATGAAAAGAGGGTTTAGTCTCTCTATCATATCACCTTTATTAAATCCAAGATTTCACCAGTTGTCAGCACGGAATCAACCTCAGTCAGCTTGAGGCCTCCGTTATCATTTGATCCATATTCAAAGACAAAATCATCTCTTGATGCCTCGAGCTTCTTATCGTAACAGGGCATCACAGTCACATGGTACACCTCCTGGAGCCTAGTTCCCAAAAAATAGTCACTGTTGAATCAAAAATGAAGATAAACAACCAAATGATAACCAAAGTTCCAAGAGTAGCACAGCACCTGAGTCCCAACGCTTGGCACAGATGGTGTTTGATTGCAGCTCCAATAGCTTGCTGAGGACTCTTAACAGAAGAAATATACGGAAGAACATATGAACCAAGCTGCTTTTCAGCATAACATATCCAACCTTGATTAACGGAAATTTTTGCACATTACTCTCACATGGCGACGCATTCGATTAAGTCAAACTAGTGAAGTTGGTTGCTTACCAGGACAAGCAGAGGAAATCACAGGAAGAGGGGATTGAGAATTTTCACCAACTTTAGAATTAGCTTGCTTGTAACGACTCACAAACTCATTACAAGCTTCAATAAGTACCAAGTCTCTGCTGCAGCTTGTATCAAACACAGTTTTAACTCCAAGAGACTTCAAAAACGTAGTAAGCTTCTTAAAAACCTGAAGAGGAGAGATATCATAGTGAACAGCAAGCGAGGCTCTCGACTGTGGTGAAATGGACACGATCACGTCCTTGCCTTTGCTAAGTGCAGAGAGAAACTCGTCTAAGCTTTGCTTCTCAAGCATAACTGTCTCAGCTGTTGTGATGCATCCACTGAATAAGTATATAAAAACACCATTACACTCTAAAATCAAGAGTAATTCAGGATTAAGAAAGTAAAGATAACTGACCTGCAAGCTAAGCAATCCTTGAGAGATATTTTAACAGGTTCCATCTGCTGTTTTGGGGCAATCACAACCTTCAAAAACAAAAAGCATCAGCAAGGAGAAATCACACTTTTAGCTGGTGAACATATCAAAAGAGGTAGTAAGAAATATCATTATAAGGTTGAGAATGAAAGAAACTCAACAAGTGACCAACTTTAAAAAGAAACAATGAAATTCAACAGAAGAGATATTAGGAAAGAATAGAACTTTCGGACCTGAGGACGATCAGGCTTCTTGTTAATGGGTTTTGTATCCTTTAGAGATATGACACAAGCTTGAGACGGAGCAATGAAATCGTTGAGATCTCCAATCCTCAAAGTCGGTGAGAACTTCTCCGACATAGCTACTCGTTTTTCTATTAAAATCCCAAAATTTGGAGGGGAATAAAAACTAACAGATTTTATTTTAAAAAAGGAGCAACGATTAGCAGAAGCTGAGGAATTCGGAAAATCACAAACGGCGTCCAAGGTTTTTTTGTTTCTTCCTTCTGAGATTCTAAGTTGCAACCTTATAAATTTGATCAAACCGACGAAGCGAAAGAGATGAAGTCAATAAAAAGGCCTTAAAAGGGTTTGAATAGTCAAAAACATAAATGGCATAACGGCCCAATGATAATTCTACTGTTAGGGGCCTCATTGTAATTTAAGTTGTAACATACGTCGGTGTACAAGAGGAGATGTGGTTTGCTCTAACAATGACCCTTCAATAGAAAACTAGTCAACTAGAATGTGCTCGATTCCCTTAAACAGTTCAACATAACATAAGATTGACAATTGGCAACATAACATCTTTAGTTGTAAGATATAAAGGCAACTATTTCCTAAAACATACGTGACGTATTTGATTATAGGTGACATAAAAAACGATAAGACCATCAACATCACTAATACCCAATTGGGTATCTTACTTATTAAATAATATTATAATTAAAGATACTTTGCACTTAGAGAGTCTTTAAGTGTCTTGTTAGAGACACTTTCTCTATTAAAGATACTTTCTTATTTTTTTAATTAAATTTTATTTAAAAACACTCACATGAAAATGATAAATGTGGGTGTTCTAAGAGTTTAAGATAAGATAAAAAGGTATAGTTAGAACCTAGACGCAAGTACATCCTTTACTATATAAGTCTTGTTTTGATCACATCATATGGCACATTGAGAAAGAAAAGTTTAGTCTAGTTTTACATATTATTTATCACAGAGAACATCATCAAGAAGAAAGGCCTACACTTTTTCACCTTTTTGTTGTTTCTTTACGGCAAACATTCAACAGTAATTAAAAGATAAAACGGCGTTTCACTTCACCATGGCGAAGTTTGGCTGTGATTGGTGGAACCATATAAGCGGAAGAGACTAAAAGCGGAAATGCAAGAGACCAAAACCATAGCAATGGAGGCAAACATGGCGATGACAACTCCTATAGCCATTTGGTTACAATACTTGCCGTACATATTACAAACCTTCATCCATTGCAGCTTTTCTTCTCCTTCCCTAGCGATCAAACCTGACTCTGCTGTAGCTGCTATAGCAGCCACACTTAAGTAGGCCATCGCCTGCTCATTCAAAATCACACCATTTCATTACAACTACACTCTTAAATGCCAACAAGACCTCGTCTTCAAGATTCAATTTTTAAATGTAAAACAAGTAACATTCTTACCTAAGTTATTCAATTCTCATATCCAACTAAACCCATTTAATGCGTCTAGACTTTTAGTACCCTACTTTTTCTCTCTAATTTGACCCGAGAGATCAAAATGACAAATCAAAAACCCACAAATTTCACAACCCACTTCACTAATTTAGCAGCTAAAAGTGTTATGGGAAAAGACAAACACAAACTAAACTCACTTGATCGCCGGTAAAAATGGCCCAAGCCAGTGGTTTACTGAACAAAACGCTTCCTTTCATCGTACCCACAACGCAACGAACTGATTGCAAGAAAGAATAAGCTGAAGCTATCCCAGTGGCAGCCACCAAGAACCTACATCACCACACAAAAAAAAAAAAGTTGCGAAATTTGACATATTTTTCAAGTGAAATGGTGTTGGATTAGTAATATTGAAATGGGTTTTTGATGAACTAACACAAGAGCCTTCATGTCGGTGTATTTAGCCCTCTTCTCGATTGTGAAGATTTTCTTGACTTGAGTGTCTGTAACAATTAGAATAAGCGAAAGGAGAGCGAGGAGAGTGATGGAGCATCGTAAGAGCAGCTCTGTTGGCCTCAGTCTTCTATCAATCAGCTTCATCTTTGCTTCCGTGGTTTCTGCGACTGATTCTGACTCTTAATGAAACTAATGTATATTCTTAAAATCCGATTTTGGACAAGACAGAGTCCGTAGAGACTATAGAGCAGGATCTCAGACCGTTCGCTCAAGGCCTTAAATAAGAGAAGCTTGATGCTTTAACTCCACATTACTTGGGTCCACTATTCCTTTATTGAAATCACCCAGATTGCAAATTACTTGTAGTGTATTTTTTTTTATCTAATGAATCTATTTTGATAGAGCTGATAATGATAATCTTTGTTTCGATCGAGAAAAATTTGGATATCCATAATGACTCTAATCAAATTTAATTGTAAGAAAATCAAGTCACAAGTACCAAGTTTAGAAATGTCGTATGTTCTTTTTGATCTGTAGTTTTATATATATATACATATTGTATCATAAATTTATAATGTTTGTTCATTTTTTGTATTTATAAGAAATATATGAATCTATGGATATATATTTCTTTCTAATAATGATGGATATATGTATGTATATATATATATGTAATAGACAACAAAATGAATTAAAAAGTTCTAAAAATTATATTAAAAATGTTCACAGTGAAATTCTTTGTGGTTTCTTTTAGTTTTTTTCCTCTTTAATATATTTTAAACATATGGATATTTTCAAATATTGGAAAAACTAAACTTTATATGAATAAAAAATACCGTAAATTTGTTTATGGTTTCTATTATATATATATATATACTGAAAATATTAGATATTTGCTAATATCCTAAAAGTTGTGGATGAATGCTTTATCAAAAAACAAATTTCAAATATCCCAAATTTTCAAAGTGAGTTATATATCGGGCTAAAAGTGGATCATAAATATTTAAGGATTGAATATATACTCCGTCCCAGTCAAAACTTTTATCTTCACAATGATCTCATCTGGTACCAACTTGTTAGTTTAGAATGTGGTCTTGAATTGCGGGTGATAAAGAACACAAAAACTTAGTCCCTAAATCTGCCAAGTGGTGGAAAAGCTCTTATAGGGGTTATAACATATGAATAGATGCATTCAATTGAAATTTACATAGGTTTTGATCACAAACCCAACACACACATTTTCATACATCCATCCCCCTTGAAGAAGAAGGAGATTTTAAGAATGCCTACACACACATATACGTACACAATTATTAATGAACACCATTTTTCCTTCTTATTATTTATTGCACTTCCCCATCTCCCAATTAGCTCTAACCAAAGCCCCTTTTTGGTTCCTTCTTATGAGCCAAATCCAATCAAATTCTTCGATATCATGATTTTAAATGAGAGTTGTGGGTGATGCTTTAAGTTGACACGTGCATGTTCCTTTCCTATCAAACATGGTATGCTTTAAGTTGTTTTGTTTAATCAAGTAAGAGGTGGGTGGAAGTGGATATTATTAAGTGTATCCCCCAAATTGATTTGTTAAGATTCTTCTCCATTAAAAACTAGTACTTTCTCCAAAGCTACCCACTAGTTAATAGTGTTTTATTTTCATTTTTGGTAATATACAGTGTCACATTTTAATAAACCATATGCATTGCATCGTGTTTAATAAGTAGACGCATCTTTTAAACCTGATTACCCTAAAGTCGTTGTTAACAGAACAATTGACAACACTTTTGCAACACGTTGAGGAATGGATTCCATGTGTTGTAATGTCCATGTGGTGTAATGTATATGTGGTGTGTAGCAATTAGCTTAACTCCGATAACCAACACGTTTGTTATAGGTAAAATCCAACAAAAACAAAGAAAGACTCATATAATGTACAAAAATTGTTAAGGTAGATGAAAGAAACAAAAAATGGCACAATTCTGCCACAGGTGTCTCCTAAAAGGCTACAACTTCAAACTCAAAACCATTGGTCTCCACTCTCTTTTTAGGGTTGTAATTTAGAGCTCCACGAACCTACACACATATTTGCTCACTCTGGTTGAGAGTATCAACCACGGTATGATCCCAACCTACATTTTTGACCCAATCAACAGTCTCATTCACATAAGGCCAAAGATGGATTGAGAAGAAGGAACGTACCATTACATGGCCTGGCAAGTGACCTCCTGTTCCCCAAGATAACAAAGTCCCTGAGAAGCACACATCATTCAGTTTTTTTTTCTAACCTATGTTGCACTAAAGAGAGCTTTAACCCGGTAAAACTAACTACTCACCAAAGGGTTGAACAAGCTGCTTAGCAATAATGGCAATTGGAGTCCTCCAGAACCAAAATACCAATATTAGGTATATCACAACCTAAATACAAAGTTCTTAGCACACCTCACAAGTAATTTTAGGGTAAAAGAAACTCAAAAACATAACTTGAGTTACCTTTGAAGCAAAAAGAACCTTTCCATAGTGATCGTACGATAGCTTAATTTCTTTGTTATGCTGCTCAAGATCTGAATTTCACAAAAGAGGCATTTACAGATAGATAAACAAGTACACTAGACCATGATAAACAACTATACTATACTAGGCTATAGTACTATACTAGAACTGTAGAACAGGTATATCTGCTACTAGTATGTATTCATTTCTAAAGCTAGCTAACTGTTACATCATATTCTAAATTCCATAAACTCTACGCTCACTACACAATCAATCAATGTAAAGCTAATAAGTATGCATGCTCACACTGTGCAAGTTCTTTCTCTTTAGTAGCTGCCGTCCTCCTAAGTTTTGCAGCTTGGGCAAATGTGGCTGGCCTGAGAGATTGAACCATAGATAAATCTCTAATTAACACATATATTCCATTTTCCAATCACTGCACCTTCCTTTAACTCTAATAACTGCAACTAAAACAAAAATGTAACAAATTTGACAACAAATAACTCACTGAGACAATCCACTAGCTTCTCTCAAAAGCTGCTTAATTTCGGATCGCAGCTCTGCTTCCCTCGTATTCTTCGACCCTTTCTGGAAAAATTCAGTAAAAAGGGAAATTTAAATTGGATAGTGAAAACGCTAAAAAGGTTTGATTTTTACTACCTTCTTCAATTGATCAACCGACTTAGACAATAATTGGAAGACGACGACGACAAAGAATGTCAAAGGAGCAGCCAAAAAGCCACGATCTTCTATCAGATTCTCTCCTTCCATTATCCTTATTACTGATTACAAATTCTGTATTATAGCAATCCGCTAAACCCAAAATTCAAAGAATACAAACTCAATTGATGATGATCACTCTGTTAATTTCATATTCATATCCGTAAAATACAAAACCCTAATTGGATCCAATCATATTCTGGAATCTGGATTATTAGATAATTTAATCTATAAAGATTTCACGACTTAGAAGAAAATATTCGAGTGTAGATAGAACGAGATCCTCTTGAATGATCGGAACTTACACTCGCCGTCGTAGATTCCCCGAATTTGAAGCCTTCAAGCGCTGGCTAACGTCGATAATTGGAGAAATGGAGAAATGGAGAATTTTAGATTGGTCTGAAACTGTAAAATAATAGGGTTATAATGTAACAATTAAAAGTATCTAACTTTTTCGCTTCCATGTAAAACGTTTAAGCCCTTAAAGAGCAAATACAAAGGAATTAGCCTTTTTCAGTAGGCTTGGTTATTAGTACTACTATATAGTTCTGTCCTAAGCTTAAAGTAAATTCTAAAGAGTTGGAAACAAGATAGATAATTTCGAAAGAATTGTCCCACTATGTTAAACCCAACCGCATGGTTATACATTTTAACTTTAATCAGTTAAGCTTAGGCTATGGCCAGAGGGTGATAGTGAAAAAACAACTAGGCTACAAGTTTTACCCAACGGTAAATATATAAAGTGAGTAGCCAATATTAGAACGAATTGGGTTTAGGGTTTGTTACATGAAGGGAAAATATATGCTAGTAGAGATGTAAAACTACAACGAGGGTAAAAAAGTTGAAAATTTAACAAACATATTATTTTTTTACGTGGAGTGGTTGTAATGGGAGTAGAAGAAATAGGCACGCGTTGTCTTTAATCTCTTTCAACTAATCTAAAGTCATTTTATGTTTTGTCCCATCCGATCCCACTTAATTATAATTATGTTAACCGTCTATCTAATTGGGGTTCTCATCATATCAGAGCATTATCGATAAGTTCGCAGATACCAAAGAAGAAAAAAAGAAGAAACAATGTAAATCCAAATCCTACACGTCGTAGCATCTTCAGCTTTGGTGTATGCATGCCATTACAATCCATTTACTTCCGGACAAACTTTTACTCCCACCACTTTTGATGTGCCTTTCAAACTTTTCATCCCCATGTCTACTTTCTATTTTCAACTCCCGCTCCCTTTTCTAGCTATGTACTGTCTCGTCTCTTTTGTTAGACTTTACTTACAAATCAATTGTTCAGGTTAAGCTCTGTCGTCAAGACCAAGAGTGATATATAGTGAGAGGCTTCACATCTTCGAGTCGTTATCTCTTCAGGCCGAGTACCATGACATTTTAACTATTAACCTTCAGGTGAACTCTTTTTAGAAGGTCCTCTTGTAACAAGTCTAAAACTACTGAAGCTAGTGTATATATAAATTTGCCGATCGGCTGTACATGCCATACATACTTATATAACAATGTTAACAATTTTTCTTTCCTTAGCCCTAGAAATATAACAATGTACATGCATGTATTTTTCATTATGGGAAGGGAGCTTTAGAGTAGCATTTCGATCGAGAGAAACGAGGAGATCGAGAGAGAATGTTTTTGAGTAAAAACGAGTGGTCTTTTCACAATTATTTATCAATAAAAAATCATCTTATATACTATATGTATATGCGTATATCATTATTCCCTACTCTTGAACTTACTTTTGTCTTTTTATCATTGCATAGGCCCAATTTTATATACTTTTTCCTACCTGCCAAATCATAAGAAGTTAAAACTTTAAAGTGGATCAACTAATTTATAGAAACCATTAAAAACTTTAGACACTCTTTTTTAAAGTGTATTTTGTTTAAATGTTAATTATATCAATAATATAACTTTAAATTCCACCGAGAAGATTTGATGTGGAGACAAAGAAGTGGCTCCATTTCACCATCTCCCAAGCCACCAAAATCTCTCCTAAACCCTTTTGTCACTCCCTTTTCTTATCACTTTTCTTCTTGGAATCGTAAAATCTCTTTTGAGTTTCTTGACTGAAGAAAACATGTATAAAATTAAACTCTAATCATTATTAATCAGTCTTACAATTAGTGACTAATTAGGCATTGTCTTTGCATTATATATGCAATATTTTTTTTAATTTACTCTTGACATTTTACTGTTTAAAACTTTGTTATGCGTACGATGAAATCGAACAACAATATATAGATAATATATCCTGATTCATGGGAAAAAAAGAAAGTTTCGATCCAAAAAAGAGCCCTTAATGGGAGGTAAGTGGGAAGCATGAAAAAGGGGGAGGGGGTTATATCTCTCAATAATCATCCAAACAAACCAATCCATGTGCTTCCCTTCAAACATTCTTCTTGTCATTTTCCTCCCAACCATTTTCTACTTTGGCCAACTTTTTTTTTTCTTTTGTTACTTTAAAGAAAATTTAAATATACAAATCTCCACTCACACATTATACATTCTCTTTTTACAATCCTTATTAGATTGTCCCTTTTGCCTTCTTCCTCTTGTTCTCTTCCCACTTTACTCCTGATTCTCTTCCTTTCGGAATTTCATCGAACTACTCAACAACCCTATGTAACTTTACTTTTAAAAATTATATTTACATGCAGATTAAATAATATTAAATATCGACCTCTGTCCTCCATATATAAATAGGTACAACACACGTAACATGTTCCCAAGCCCTAGTAACACTCTCCACGACTCATATCATTCATTATACCTAACTATTTGTAACGTCATGAGTTCAATGGCAAGAGAGCAAAAGGAACGATTGGTAATCCAATCTTCAATCGTCTTACTTCAGGAAAGATTCAGACAACTTCAGAGAGCACGCGAGTTACGAGCCGAGCGAGAGATCCTAATCCCTAAACCTAACCATCAAGACAACATCTTACAATATTACAGCGAACCCGCGAGTTACGGTTTCTTCCAGTTTCTACCTCTAAACTCTCAAATATCGTCGTCACAACAGCTCCTCTCCCTCTCCTTACGCCCGCATAACTCCACCACTGAATCCATTGAAAAGCCAAGCTTTTGTCATCAGTGGCCAAATAAAGACGACAAGAAGATGGGTGGTTTTGATCGTTACGACGACGTCGATACGTCTCTGCATCTCTAAACTAATAAAATAGTTCCCCCATCTTTGTTTCTTTTTAAAATTTCTTATAAATATGTATGTATAACCTTTTTTGGGTCGGTATGCTGTTTTAAAGAGTCTTGTAGGTGGTGGTGATATGTATGGTTAAAATGCAATCATATAAATCATTTCGAATAATGATTCCGATATATTATATAGTACGATGATAACGATCTATAATTGAGCTACATGGTTCTGGTTTTCGGTTGTTACTTATATCCCTAAAGTTTTATAATTCCTTTTATTTATTTATTTCTTATCTACAGTTAATTACTATTCTAACTAATTTCATTTAAAAAAAGGCATGATAAATATGTCCGGAGACAGATTTGAAATTTGATTTATGTTGGGCTCCGCTTGCGCATGTTCAAACCTGCTTTTGCAGCTTTAATTCCTTTTGACGAAAATTTAATTAAAACAAAAATATTCATACAAGTCATCATTAAATTCGTCAATCGAAGTTCAGACCCTACTTGCATCATGCATTTGACTAGATATTCTTATAAATGTCAGTAATAAATGAGAGAGAGAGAGAGAGAGAGAGAGAAAAGACACGATGTCATTCAATCCAAGCCCATTTCATTATTACTTAAAATGATTCTATATAAAACAATTAAAGTTAGTATTTTTAGATCTGATGTCATGACTTGATCAACCCAAAAGAATTGGTTTACTAATACTTATTTTCAATGATTTGCTTCTCTTGTTATTTATTTATATTGTCGTAGTTAAATTATGCAGTTCATCTTAAGCTTAAGTTGCACCTCATTAATTTCTAAAGTTATTAAGAAAATTATGAAATCAGACACTTTTTGGAAGTGTATTAATGTGGAAATGATATATTTAATGAAAAAATAATTGTTTATTATTTTGAATAAGACTGGTTTCACTTTCATTCCCCACAACATCTTGAATATCATTTTTGCTGATATATTAATTTGTATATGTTTACAGCATATATAAAAATATATATATATATTTGGCTTACGAGGTAACTTTTTTATTCTTAAAAAGGAAACATGTATGGGTAGATTATGTTTTCACGTTTCAGATTTATTTAACAAATGAACAATTCAATCAAATAAAGTTGACCACATATTAGTTATTTTGAATCTAAGTGAGTGCTGATGGATTCACCTAGTTTGGGTAAAATCGTTTGAAATGGACATGAGATATATGATCATACAATAATTTTCTTAAAATAGGCCCATTTGGGTGTGTTTTAGAAAAAGCCCAATAAAGACGTGTATGGGTCTGAGAGAGCCACTAGACAAAATGGAGGCTCCAAGCTTCTGTTGAAATGAATAACAAACCTAAGAAGAAAGACGAGGAAGAAGAAGAAAGATTGATAGTCTGAGATTTATCGAAGATGAACACTGACATCACTGCTTTGGAGAAGCCTCAATACCCAGTCGTTGATCGGAATCCTCCTTTTACTAAAGTCGTCGGCAATTTCAGCACTCTCGATTACCTCCGTTTCTCTACTATCACCGGCATCTCCGTCACCGTCGGATATCTATCTGGTTCTCTCTCTCTCTCTCTTTCTATATCTTATAATTTTGAAATTCTTCTCGTGAATCGCGTGAGAATGTGCTGATCGGTGATTCGGAAATGGTAATTTTATAGGGATAAAGCCTGGGATTAAAGGACCGTCAATGGTAACGGGAGGATTGATCGGACTCATGGGAGGTTTCATGTATGCTTACCAGAACTCTGCTGGTCGATTGATGGGATTTTTCCCTAACGATGGTGAGGTTGCTAGTCACCAGAAGCGTGGTGGTGGTGGTTTCTCAAATTGAATTTTTAGGTTTTTTATTTCATGGATCTGGCTTTGTTTTGGAATTTTAAATACTCTTTTCTCTGCAATCTGATTGAATTTTCTTTGCTGGTTTGAGGATTATATGTGCCTCTGTTTGTCTGTTGTGATGACTTACTATGATGATCAATAAGATTTGTGACAACGAATTCTGATGATTAGATGACTCTTGCTGATTGTGAATGTGATTTTGCAATTAGGATGATTCTTAGTGCTGCTATTAGATTACTAGTATAGTGTTATTGGGTTGCAGCGAGATGTATCAGTGTCAACATTCCAGATGAACATTTGTCTACGCAGCTTTTGGCTTGTTCTTATTGAAATTCTGGTCAAAGCTACATTGTGGTTGGTGCTGCAAATCATCACTTTTAGGATTGTCATTGTATTTGTAGTATTAAGAGTCTTTGAGTCGATTGGTGCATTCAAAGCAATTACGTGTGGTATCTCCTTCCTCTGTAGTTTGTTAGTTGGTGTGTAGCTTTTGTACCAATGGGTAAAAGTAAGAGAGTTGATCTAATTGTTTCTGTTCTGCTACACCTTTTTATCGATAAAACTCCTTTTGCTCTTAATTCTTCTTTTCATCTCTTAGTGTTTGGATTTTTCTTTCATGTCATGATTTTTTCCCTTCTGCTATATATTGTATGATTAGATTTGAGTGTATATTCTCTAAGTTTGTATTATAAGATGGTTGTCTTATTAAGCTGAGTCAAGAGCCATAATCATGATTTAATATATGGTGATGGTGGGAGAGAAGAAATTTATTCACAATGATAATTGGTTGTGCCTAGACTAAGTAAGGTCCTTGGGTGATAGAGAAGTTTCGTCCTTGGTCATCTCTTATTGACTGCTATATTCCATCTTTTTGTGTTCTCATTTCAGTGATGTTTTCATGCTGTACTTCAGTTTAGTTGATTTAGGTACCGAGAGAGTTGAGAGTTACTGTCATTTTTTATAATAGGTTTAATGGTGTAAAGAAGCTGGCTTGCAATGCTGCTTTAGGGTTTTCTCTTCTTATCTTTAACTCTTACATGGTTTTGAACTATTTTAGCTCTTAATTCTATAAGTTGTAGAGGATTCTTGCATCCTCATTCCTCAATACTAGAACAGAAAATTATATAATATTTTAACATCAATGTTAATCAGAAGGAGATCTATTATGCAACTTGTTTTTTCTACTAATATTTGTTTATAATAAAACAACTATAATGTATATTAAAATGATAAATTTCTGAATAAAACATGTAATATTATCATATTTACAATACATGCCGTTACAAAATCTTTATAAACTCTATTATTCACCAATTAGTATTTAAGTCAAAGACAAAAAGGTATTAAATCATACCAATGTACCATTAAATCAAAAAGAGGAATAACAGAAATAAGAATATTCTTTTATTCAAGAAAAAATGGGGCTAAAAATGGGAAGAAATTTTGGATTTTTTACCTAAAATAATTGAAAATTTTGATATGAAAAAAATAATATATCTTATATGTTTCACTTCAGAAATCGGGAGGCCATCTCAAAGCATATTTAGGTTATGTTCAAAATCACAATTTCATAGTTTTATGTGAGATTTTAGAGAATTTTACTAACAACATTTTTAATTCATCAAAATTATTTCGTAACACATTAAAACTCTTTTCATAATACATCATCCTAAATCTCAATATGTGGATTTTTAATTAATTTATAAAAGGAAATTATATATATGATGAAAACTTATTTTTCTTATTTGAAAATTTATTAACTATATCATTGGAAACCTGAGATATTATGATATTTATTAAATTTTCAACTTAAAAATCCTAACTAATTTCAAAAATATAAAATATTAAGTATATAATATTTTCTTTTCATTCAAAATTAATCATAAATTAAAAAAAAAGTTTAATTTGATTTTAAAAATATAAAATATAAATTTATATTTTAATGGTTATGATCTTTAAAAAATATTTTAATACTATTTATAAGATTTGTATTGTTTCAACTTTCAAATACTTTTTTGTGTTTTACTATATATTGTTACGTTTCCAACACTTATCCGTTTCTAATATTTTGTTTTTAAGTGTTCAGATTTGCACACGCCGCTTATATATTTCTGTTTCTATAATTGTATGTGGAGTATATAGTATTAAATCATGGAAATGTCAAAAATCAAGAGTCAGATGATGATAACGTAGTGATGAATAGTTAATGGAATAAAAAATAGAATTAACAGTGAAATATTTGTTGGGAGAAAACGTTCGTCCAATCGTATCCTCATATCCCTCATCGCCGACGCTTCAACTCGGTGACGTATGTTCAGTTGTTGAATCTTTCTCGCATCTTTTTCATTTCATAGTCAATTTTGTAATCACACACATTTAGCTTCATGATACAGACGGCTTCTCGAGTGCCATATGTTTTTCCCTAAGATTTTTGTTTTCTTTAGGTCGATAGATTAGGTTTTTTTTTTTTCTAAAACATATTTTTCAAGTAAATGAGCCTAGGGTTTATTGGTTCGATAGATCAACACGTAAATGTAGATCCTTGGTCATGGAATTTACCATCGTTATTATGTTTTTCCTTCATTATAATAGTTTATTTATGCTAAAAAACATGCTATTATGGTTTCATTGAATTTAGAGTTAGATACAGAATCATATACATACAGAATGGAGGATGAGGCAGTGGAATCGAGGAAGAGTAGGAGGGAGCAGGAAAGGGAAAGGCGGCGTCTAAGAGACAGAGAAAGAAGACAAATTATGAGCCAAGATGAGAGGGAAAGGCATTTGGCTAGGCGTCGCAAAAACTATCAGCTGCGAAGGCAGAGAGCTGAGATTAGCCGCCTTGACTCTCAAATCCAAGCTATCACTGGAGGCAACCAAGCAACACTGACCTCACCACCTGATTCTAGAGCCAGTAGTGTCCCGTTGGTTGAGTCTGATCAGAGTGAGGCTCTCTTCATCTAATTATTATGCAAACACAAAACATATATAGTTGTGAAAATGTATCTATTTATATATATATATATGACATGCAGGTGTGAGAATACCAGAAGAGGAGCTGGCTAAACTTGTGGGGCCAATACGACTGAGCCGTCTAAAACATCTGGCGAGGACACTGAGCAAGTCAAGTACTGGTGCAGAGGCAAGCAACACAGGACCAATAGACGTAAAGACAAGATGTAATTATGCTAGCTATCTCTTGTATTGTTTAAATTTATATTTAAAAAGAGATCTATATTGTTTAAGGCCTATGTTTATGGATAGGTGCAATGTCAAGTGGGCTACGTCTAAGTCTGGTGAAACGACTTGTGAGATCAAAGGGCCAGCAGGAAGGGTTGTTGTCACATTCCCAAACACAAGGTTCGTTAATAATAACTTGCTAAGTACTTAAAAGGGTTGATATTTGGATGATTACTAATTAATTAAGTCACTCTTTTCTGTCCTATTTCATTTAGCTCTCTCATCGAATCTCCATTCAAATAAGTTTTACTAACTGCTTTTCTTCCTCTTCTTCTTCTTATTCTTCTTGTTTCTTCTTCTTCTTGTGTCAATAGGACTCCCATCTTCCTAAGAGTTCACCACTTGAACAAGAACCTCATTAAATAGTGTTTGTAATAGTGAACTTTTTTCTTTTGGAGACGTATCTAGGAACCTCACCATTTTTTTTTCGTTTAATACAAGTGAAACTACATTACGTTCTTCATTTTTTTTGTCACAGTCGTTTCCTATCTCTCATTTTTCATTTGTGTATCGGAAGAAGAAATAGTAGTTGAGTCATCTCTTTTGTTCAATAAGATAATAAGTTAGGCAATGAGATATATTGAGGTAAAGATAATCTACATAAAAGGTTTGAATCTTTAATAATATTGAAAAATGGCTTAGTCGTTGATGCCATAAGAAGTTGTCAGCTAGCACAACATTGTACAACAACAATTGAGAGAATAGGGTTTGGAATGACCATCTAATAAATAAAGCTTGTGCTGAAGTTTAGTAGTCCCAATCATTAAGCATTGGGTAAGTTAATGGATTATAATAAAAAAAAAAAAAAAAAAAAAGGATAGAAGGTTACTGACAAAAAGGCATTTGTGGAGAAAAAACGAATTTTTATAATGTAAATGATGAACGAGGGGAACAAAGAAAAAATGTGAAAAGAATAAGATTAATTTGAGACTATTATAGAACTAAATTTGGTAATCGAAGTTTTGATCCATCGAAAAGTGTCACAAAATTTAGTAATCCATCAGCAGCTTAAGTAAACATTGGACATGTTGCAAGCAATAAAATGAGTTTTGTCCCAAAGTCGTATCATATCTGACACCTCTCATTTAGCTGGTCCCGATACACGACAAAACTAAATACAATAGTTTACATAACATCATCGCATACCTTTCACAGCTCAGTTGGTTAGAGCACCCATCTTGAGTTCAACTCACTTTGAAAGCAAAATTTAAGGCTTCTTTTTGTTCCTTTTATGGGCTATATATTGTGCACGGTTGGGTTTGTGTAAAGAGCCGGTTACTTTGAGATGGGGCAATCTGAAATTTATGGTTGCAACTTGCAAGGCCCTAAAAGTAAACGTCACAAACAAAAACTAAAACGGCAATGGAAGACGTACAAGGAGCCTACTAATAGCTATGACTCGAGAAAGTCATGCACCACTCTGGTTTAGATCCGTAAAGGGTCATGTGCTGACAATTTTCTCTATACATTATATATCTTAGCCTCCCTCTTACATGCTCTTTACTACAACTGTCCATACTCCGAAGTATCGACGGTGAAAACATGTGTAGCCAATTTTTATTCTCCGTAACAATGAATTGTGGGGAACTATATAAAATGGGATTTGTATAACGACAATTAACTAACAATTGAGTCATGGAGAATATCTTAACAATTGCCTATTTACATTCTATAAAGAAATAAGTTTACACCATCTTAACTAGTCTACAAATCACTAACTAGTCCTACCAATCAATTTGTTTATTATCAATCCAAACCAAAACTTCGGTCTGAATCACGACATATTTACCAGAGCATAGCACTGGAGTTTCTACATCATCACTCAATCTTTGAAAAACCAATCTATAAAACAGGACATCTATCAAACAGGACAGCTGGCGTCTAAGTCATCTGGATAGTGGTCAACATCCATAAAGACTGAAGTCATCTCTTGGACCTTCTTGTATATCATTCCCGAGAGTCTGTGAGACGTATCGTCCTTCATGAATCTATGAACTTCTCCTTGTAATTCGATCTGGCTATACCCGGGATCTTTTTTAACTCCTGCATCCTCCATTCTCCTCCTAACCTTTGAGGCAGCATCCAAGAATCCACAACTCGAATATCCATTGGCAAATACTACGTAGTTCCCTCCATTCGTTTGGTCCAACTCGAAATATTTTGTAGCTGCCAGTTCTAGAAGTTTCACATTCCCATGAATCCTGCAAGCCCCAAGTAAAGAACCCCATACTGGAGCATGCTCCTTGCATGGTAACTTCATTACAAACTCGTACGCTTCTTGTAGCCTACCGGCACGCCCTAACATATCAACAATAGCTGCATAGTGTTGTCCCTCAGGTTCAATCCTGTAATCTCTCTTCATAGAATTGAAATGCTCCCAACCTTCATCAATTAAACCTCCATGGTTACACGCAGTGAGAACCACTAAAAATGTAACAGGATTTGGTCTACAACCTTCTTCCTTCATCTTGTCAAAGCATTTTAACACCTCTGAAACTTTTCCATGATATCCATAGCCAGACATCAATGAGGTCCATGTAATAACGTTCCTGGTGGACAATTGATCAAATACTTTGTGGCCATCAGAGAAACTGCTGCATTTGAAGTACATATCAACAAGGGCACTGTCGACTATAATGTTCGACTTAATATGTCGCTTAATCATCACAGCGTGGACTCTCATTCCATGTTCCAGCGATGCTAACGCAGAACAAGCTCTAAATACTGAAGCAAAGGTATACTGATCAGGAACTAATGTGTTTTGTCTCATATCATAATACATATCAAGCCCTTCTTGTTCAAGACCCTTTTGCACATACCCTGATATCATAGCATTCCAAGGGATCAAATCCCTAAATTCCAAACTACGAAAGAGAATCCCAGCAGTTTTAAGATCCCCTGACAAGGCGTAAAGTATTAACAACTTGACCTTCAAGTACTCATTCGGAACAACTCCTAAAACAACCATCTGAGCATGTATACGTTTCCCTTTAGCATATTCCTTCCTTTGTTTACATTCCTGCAATAGCAAAGCATAAGTCTGAGACTCAACTTGCAAACCACTACGCCATAACAGCCCAACAGCTTCTTTCAATCGCCCAGTAACACACAGACCCTTTAGTGTCTTATCAAGTTTCTTCTCTTTCTTTCTCCGAGTCTCCACCTGAAAGCTAGAACATGTTACAGGTGAACCAAACTTTTATATCTCAATGAAAGCTTCAGACTTTGCGACCTCCCTCATAAGAGCTGATCATAGCTAGAGAAGACCCATAAAGTACACGTTTTCTCAGTCAAATTGAAGCAGAATCATAACAAAGTTAGCATTCAAAACTAAGATATAGATTTCAATTCAGACGCAGTAGATTACAAGAAACATTTCCCTCTCAATTAGAATAGGATTTGAGATGGAAAAAACCTGCCAATTGTTCCCTCCGCCAACATTCGGCGTAAGATAGTCGTCGCATTGCCGGAAAACATAGGACCGGAAGCCGAAGAGGACGACGACTGAGACGCCTCCGTTTGTAGCTCTCGAGTGAGAACAAACATCGCAGGCCTATTCAGCGTGAAGCAGATAGGTAAAGACTGGGACTTGTGAGAAAGAGCAGAAAAGAGTAACGTGAACATTCCCTCCGATCGTCACCGGAAGGGAGACATTGTGCCTTGAATTAGATTTCTCTGATTTTAGGGTTCAATAAAGGGTTTCAACTTATTATTATGTACAAATATATGTTTTCATAATCATACAGCAAATAGTCAAGATGGCCGAGTTGGTCTAAGGCGCCAGTTTCAGGTACTGGTCCGAAAGGGCGTGGGTTCAAATCCCACTCTTGACAATCATTTTAATTTCCATTATACCTTTTTTTATCATAAATTCTAAAACATTTTATTATATACTCCAAAGCTAGATTAAGAACATTTTGATTTTTTTAAAAAGAGGCTTTAGAAAACGTTTGCTAATTCGTTGCAATGCAAAATGGTTGTCTATTTATCTCGAATATTCATTGCGTGATAAAGGAGTGAAGCACAACTAGCCTAAATGCCCTCATCTTCCGAACATGATTCCTTCTAATAATTCTGCAATGAAACTAAAACACTATATATCAAAAAGGAAAAACCAAATTCTTCAATGAAAGCGAAATTTGAAAATTTGGTCGAAAAAAATATCTTACTCTTCTTCACACTACCATGTTGTTGTGGATACATGATCATAATGAAGGATATTTGCAATTGACCTGTTGTTGATCCTAATCAGCTGCAAGAAACATAAATAGAAAGAAAACCTAAAAAATAATCGTTTCAAAAACTCATTTAACCAAAACGTATAAAGCATATATGCAAAAACATTCCACGAAAGACAAATTTTACATTTTGTCGATAAACTTTGTTCTCAAAACCAAATTTTCACATATTAGTTACGGTAATTATCTGATAAATCTGTTACTTTTCTTAGTACTTATCAATACAAATTCTTATGAAATTTAGTTTTGGATCAAACCACAATATATTATAACTAACAAAGACAACAGAAAAGACATGATGTAGATGGGATGGAGAGGAAATATACAATTTGTTATAGACCAAAAAAAACTAAACTGCTTTTAATTATACTTACGTTATGAGAAGTCTCTCCAGTTTTCAAACAATCAAAAAGAGTAACGAAGACGAGTAAAAGACAGAAGATGATAAAGAGATATCAAAAGAGAGACAATTAAAACAATTTCTATTTCAGACAATTATTCCGTGTTTAGCTGGCATAAAATCTCTGTTTAATTTTCATTTGATGAACTTATGATGTTCAATATACCAGTAATAGCCAGATTCAGCTATGACAGTTGTTTAACTAACACATGTGTTAGGAGATGCATGTTTGACACTAGTATTTTTTCAACTAAACATTGCCATTTTCTAGTAAATCGTTCTTATCCCAAATATTCCACCTAAAGTTTTGGATATTTGACCATATGTTTTACCATCGACCTGTCACCGCTATCTTTTTAGTTTTCTATTTCTAGATTTAGCATTTTAATCTGAGTTTAGTCTCTCTATAAATATGGTTTCCCGCATCCAAGACTAGCATTATTGTGTTGTTTCAAAGTGTTAACTAAGACAGTAAAGATCTATTCAGAAATTATTTTTTAATCGATAGAGATTTGGCAAATCATATTCAGAGTGTTTTTGGCCCAGGTAAAATTTTAAACCTACCTAATGTAATTTGAAGATTTATCCTCTTTCAAAAAATTATCCTACTTTATAACTAGGAGAATCTTATCCTATTATTCATCTCATCTTCTAGGCCTCTCAACTCACTCTCGCAGTTGTGTTCTTAGATGCGATTCCATCGTACACTCAACATCGTAACATTTTTGTGAAATAATTAAACCTCTGGCGATTCAACAATATTCAAACTGTATGACTTTTTTTTTTGGACATATTATGTTTTTTTCTTTCACTTTTCCATATTAGTCAGTTTTGTTGACTGTAAGATCTGTCTAAATGGAAAGTAAAAAAAATATCAAAACCTTAATGATAAAGGATTTCACTTTCCCATTCCGATATATTCGTTTAATCTCTACATATACAATTGAGAATTTATGAATTTGTGAATGAAAATCGCAGGCAGCGAGGGAGAATCATCATCTCTCTTTCTTTTGTTAAACTGAGAGCATAACATTGGGAGAAAACAGAAGAAAGATGGTGGAAGGAGGAATAGCAAAAGCAGACAAAACAGAGTTCACAGAGTGTTGGAGGACAACATGGAAGACACCTTACATCATGAGACTTGCTCTCTCTGCAGGAATCGGAGGTCTTCTCTTTGGTTACGACACTGGAGTCATTTCAGGAGCTCTTCTCTTCATTAAAGAAGATTTCGATGAAGTCGATAGGAAAACATGGCTTCAGTCAACTATTGTCAGCATGGCGGTGGCTGGTGCCATCGTTGGAGCAGCCATCGGAGGTTGGATCAACGATAGATTTGGTAGGAGGATGTCAATTCTTATTGCTGATGTTCTCTTCTTGGTCGGTGCTATTGTGATGGCGTTTGCTCCGGCTCCTTGGGTTATCATCATTGGAAGAATCTTTGTTGGTTTTGGTGTTGGCATGGCTTCGATGACGTCACCTTTATACATCTCTGAAGCATCTCCGGCTAGAATTAGAGGTGCACTTGTTAGTACTAATGGTCTTCTCATCACCGGTGGACAATTCTTCTCTTACCTCATCAATCTTGCTTTCGTCCATGTAAGTGAAAATGATAAGCTTTCTTCAAACTCTGTTTTATTTATCACCAAATGAATATTAAATAGTCTCTAAATTTTGATTGGATCAGACTCCGGGAACATGGAGATGGATGTTGGGAGTTGCTGGAGTTCCAGCTATAGTTCAGTTTGTACTTATGTGGTCGCTACCAGAGTCTCCAAGGTGGTTATATAGAAAAGACAGGATCGCGGAATCAAGAGCAATTCTTGAGAAGATTTACCCGGCGGATGAAGTAGAGGCGGAGATGCAAGCATTGAAAGAGTCAGTGGAGATGGAGAAGGCTGATGAGGCAGTCATTGGAGAAAGCTTCGTTGCAAAACTCAAAGGAGCCTTTGGAAACCCTATCGTTAGACGTGGACTCGCTGCTGGTATCACAGTGCAAGTTGCACAACAGTTTGTGGGGATCAACACTGTTATGTACTACAGTCCTTCGATTGTGCAGTTCGCTGGTTACGCTTCAAACAAGACAGCTATGGCATTGTCTCTTATTACTTCTGGTTTGAACGCTTTGGGTTCGATTGTGAGCATGATATTTGTGGATCGGTACGGTAGAAGGAAGTTGATGATCATCTCTATGTTTGGGATCATAGCATGTCTTATCATATTAGCTACAGTGTTCTCACAAGCGTCCATTCACGCTCCCAAGATTGATGTGATGGAGTCGGCCACGTTTGCTCCAAACGCTACTTGTCCAGCCTTTGTCCCACTCACAGCCGCAAACGCTCCTCCTTCGAGGTGGAACTGCATGAAGTGTTTAAGGTCGGAATGTGGATTCTGCGCTAATGGAGGACAGCCATACGCACCAGGAGCATGTGTGGTGTTATCGGACAATATGAAAGCGACTTGTAACTCGAGAGGAAGAATATACTTCAAAGATGGATGTCCAAGCAAGTTTGGGTTCTTGGCAATAGTGTTTTTGGGGCTTTACATTGTCGTGTATGCACCAGGTATGGGAACTGTCCCATGGATTGTCAACTCTGAGATCTATCCTCTCAAATACAGAGGTCTTGGTGGAGGAATAGCCGCCGTCTCGAATTGGGTCTCCAATCTCATTGTGAGTGAGAGCTTCCTCTCTCTCACCCATGCTCTCGGCTCCTCTGGAACCTTCCTTCTCTTTGCCGGCTTCTCCACCATCGGACTCTTATTCATTTGGCTGCTCGTCCCTGAGACCAAAGGGCTTCAGTTTGAGGAGGTTGAGAAGCTGCTCGAGGTTGGCTTTAAGCCTAGTCTGTTGCGGCGGAGGAACAAGAAGGGCAAAGATGTCGATACGGCTTAAGATGATGATGTGTTGATCTCTTTCTATTTCTCTCAACCAAAATTTCAATTTTTATATTGTATGAAATGGGAAGCTAATACATTACTACTGTAGGACAAGACATTTAAAGCTTTTATTTTCAACTGGTATTTACCAAGAAAGGTTTGCAAAAGTAATACGTCTATAAATTAGGCAGAGGCATAAGTGAAATATTAACTTAAAGGCAACCATAACTATCAATGTCAATATGGTCGGACACAACTGTTCAAGGACAAGACATTGTAAGTGGTGCCAGATATGCTGACACACAATTCATCAATCAGATCCACCGTCACAGACACACTCGAAATATCCAACAATAATTGGTTCAGATCGAGTTAAATAATTGATCAAGAAATATCCATTAAAATTGTTTTAGTTCTTGAACAAGCATTTGCCGACACTACAAGCTTTTCGCCTTAAAAATCAGCATATTCCACCCCTCACACCAAAAAAAAAAAAAGAGAAAAAAAAACAAAGAACAGAAGCCAAAAACCTGAATGCTAGACTTGTAATCCAAATAGCATTCCCTTGAAACTTCTCAAAAACTAGCTTAACATCAAATATATGAAAGATCAAAGTCAGTCAAGTTTCTGGGAATCATTTGATCTCTCTTTACAGTCTACATAAAAGACGCTATACAAAACCCACCAAACATACACTCAGTATATACATACTAGACTAATGAAACATCCCACATGGTTACTGAAACAGACCATGCAAATGCATATCAAGGGCTTGATGAACATCCCTCATTCCTTGGCTCCCGAAGATATCCCAGAAGTCTTTCTGCCTGCACAATTAAAAACAATGAATCTTTATCAAGTTTAAGCTTTCATGCATCCTAACAAACATTTGGAGTAAGCATCAACTACATCTGCGACGGTGGTGTTTTGGACTAAGGGAAATCAAAAACTAGATCTGATAGTTGGCAATACACATGAGTAATTAACATAATAACCAAGTTCTTACCTTGCGCTTAGCTCTAACGCTAACGGCAGCGCTCTGAGAGAGACCCACAAGGGGAGGAATAGCTCCTTCTCTCACAAGCAACCCACGGTTTCTAACGCTATCAGCACAAAGCTGCAACAGTGTTAAGATTGCAAATTCTTTCCCTTTCACCGATCCATCCTCCATGGCCTCAACTAGCGCTGGAATCCCTCCTTCCTCAACAATGGCCCTCTTGCCTTCATCGATCGCTGCAAGGCTACTAAGAACAACCATCGCCTTCTCCGCCATTCCAGTCCCTTCCTCTGCTACAAGGTCCACCAAAGGCTTCACAGCTCCAGCAGTGACCGCTCTCTCCTTATTCTGCTGAAGCGTACACAACTTGTAAAGCGTCGTCAACGCGTCTTTCTTGCCTCTACAAGATCCGTTCAATAGAAGAGAAACAAGAGGCGGAATCGCGCCACAAGCTCCAATAGAGCCTTTGTTCTCCTCCACGAGCGCTAGACTAAGCAACGCACATGCGGCGTTCTGCTTTGAAGTCTCCGTCCCCGTTTTGAGAACCCACACTAAAGATTTAATCGCTCCTCCCGCGGCGATTACAGCTTTGTTCTGGTCGTGTAAAGAGAGGTTCAATAAAGCTGTAACTGCGTGCTCCTGCGTCCATGGATCGTTACAACGAAGAAGTGGAATCAAAGCTTGAATAGCTCCAGATTCTCCAATCAACACACGATTATCAGCCCGATTCTTCGCTAAAAGCCGTAGCTTCGCCGCAGCAGATCGCTTAATAGCCACCGACGATGAACGAAGTCCATCGGTACAGAGTTTCACAGTTGGCTGCAGATCTTCAGGCGAAATACTCTCGATAATCTCCGTAGAGAAATTCTCCCTCTGTAGAAACCCTAGACATGGCTCTCTCTCCAATTCTGGATCCTGAGCTGCTCCACTATCTCCGACGCTCTCCTTTCTCTCAACATCCGGTGACGGCAAGCAAGCGAGACGTTGTAACTCGCCGGAGATATCACTACTACAAGCGGAAAAATCAGTAAACGCTTGAGAAATGTCTAGAAACGCTTCCTCTTTGGTTGAGGAAGCGTTTGAATTGAGAGAATTACTGTTTTTCAAAGCAAGCTCTCCGAGCCTCATGTCGATTATGGAATCCGTCAGAAACTCCGACGCATACTCCGATTTATCGCCGATTGAGCCGACGAATGAACAAGATTGATCACCACTTTGGTAGAAATTAGATCTCACCGTCCTCATCGACCGGCCAGCTTGAGGGTGTAATCTCGCCGCCGACTGCGACGGTGAACCATAGAAATCGGTTGCTAACGGGAATCTGGAGGAATTCGAGTGAGATAACGGTTCTTCTACCGAAACCATCTTTGTGAAAATTGAATTTAATTTAATTCTCAGTTTCTCAGAACATTCATGGTGAGATTAAAGAGGAGGAGGAGGCTTGAGGAAGAGGCTTGGAGCTGTTCGCTATCTGGGTGATTCTGCACTCACGGGACTGTGACGAGTTTATTAAATAACGCTGACACGTGGAGAGATCCTAGAGTTGAATTTATTTAAATCGACGATTTACAAAGAGCAGCGTATTGGCTGCATGACTATCTCACCAGCCATGTGGCCGTGACTATTAGATGAGCTCAGGTAAACTACGTAAAAGCCCTTGTCGAGTCCATAGGACACGTGGGACCACTTGGCTTTTTTGGTAATTCCGATGGGGTTTAGTTTATGAACGACTCAAGATGAGACGTTTTAGACCGTCAGATTCGATATCTAACGGTTTATAGAGCTTTGAATGTATACTTTGGTGCCACGTGCAGAGCTTGTCGACATAGATACGCCCAAGCCCAAGGCCTTGGTTTTTTTTTTTTTTTTCACCATTGCAAATCTTTATTGGTTTTTTTGAGTTAATAGTATACTACCAACTTCTTTTTTTCCCATCTAGTGTACTACCAACATGTCAATTTGTTATCTCTAAAGTCAAGTATTGTACTTATAAATTTATGCGTCGGTGTATTTTTCATCTGCTATCTTATTCATAAATCGTGTTTTTAAAAAATAAAATTGACAAACAAAATTATCTAAACTTATATCTGCACCCATTATAAAGTTTTAGTTTGCCACATAGTTTCATAGGTTCACATTTCAAGTCAATTTTCATTTTTTATTATATTATGCCTTGAGTAATGTTTTTTTCCTACATCCTCCACTATAGGTGTATGTTCCAAAAATAAGTTATATTGCTTTACTTAAATTATCCGTGCGTATACTTTTAAGATCAATTGAGTAAGACATTGACTTCATGCAATGGTGTTATAGTCAAGAATCAGCAAGTACACGTACTATTTATTAAACATGAATGATCAGTGGCCAAAGCGACGTATTAACAATAATTAAAGAAAGTGTTGAATTTTGTCTCTCAAAGGTTATTATAAAACCCAAATTTTAATGTTTTAGCAAATTACTCTGAGTTGTTTCGGAGGCAAGATATCTCAATGAGGTCAATTTAAAAGTAACATGCTGTTTAATTATACAGCATGGTGAGTTGTTCAACACCCCAACTAGAATTTAAATGATTGATAATGCAATTAAATAAACTTCATTGTAAAGATTCTGTTTGTCCTCACTCTAACAATCGTTTAGACAGCCGTATGAGCGTGTAGGTATATCCATATTACGGCGACGAAAATGGACGAATACTATATTATATAGACTACGTAATCCTTCAATATATTATTATATTTAATTGTCGATTCAGTATAAACTAAGTAGTATTGTCGTTTTTTCGCAATTAGTTCTTTTAATTTCCATCACAAAGTGTCATTTTTTGCAAAGTTGGGTGTATATATATAGAAACCATAAAAATGGTTTGAGTTCAGTTTTGGAAACAAAACTTATGAAAATTCTATAGAAATACATTACATGCATTTCTAAAAAAATCTTAATTTGGAAAGGATGAAAGTGTTTCCACTCATTTTTTTTTAATTCTAATTTAAAAGCGATTATTTTTTGTGTATATTTTCGATATAATATATATATAAATAGTGTTATGATATTTTATTTTTAATTAATTTTAATATTATTTATATTGTTTCAAACATTATTAAATTTATTTTTACTTATATAATATATATATATACTGTCACGTTTCCATTACGTACCCGTTTCTTATTTTTTTCAAAAGTTTCGCTTCTACTTTTCCATAAGTTACGCTTCCGCATACCAGTACGCGCATTTGATATTTTCATCATATTAACATACAATCTATGAGATATATAAGCTGATGATCTACGTGATTTGGTTTATACATTCTTGATTTCTGTTGAAGAGAATAACATTAAAGTGTACGTTTTTTCTTCTTATTGAACTTTGAAATCTGTTGGTGAAACTATAACTTATGTTTCTGTTATTATATTTCAAAGTGTCCACGGATAGGGCTCGTAATCACTCAGCAGTTTTTAAAATCCGTTGTAGAAATTAGTTATCAAACTTTTCAAAATCTTTCATAAAAGTTTTCTGTTGTACTTTTAATAATATTTTGAAAATTTCTAGTACCTTGTTTTTTCCTTTTTTTCTAAACAAAACTGTTGTAGTTTTGGCAAACAAAATTTTAAAAATGGTACTTGGGAAAGAAAAATTAATCTAGGTATATGTTCATTGCTTTTTACCAATTAAACTGGAACAAATCCGGATTTTATTGTTAGTTATCATTTCGATAGAATTTGATCCGTAGCATCTATAGATAAGATATGAATTACTCGATATTACTCGAAAGTCTCCCATAACTAATTATAGAGTAATTCAGTCACAAAGTTAAATGGTTTTAAGTTCTAACTTCTAAAGCAACAACGACTACGCGTTACTCACTTTGTTCCAACCGAGTAGCTCACTTTTTCCGGACCAAACAAATTAACAAAGTTTGGATTTCACAAAAGCTAGTCCATAATGTTCTAAAAATAATGAAGTGTCAATATTTTAATTAACACATTTCTTTTATTCATTTATTTATTTAATACTTTCGAGAAGCTTGGCTATGCCTGTGATTCTGTGAAACTTCTAATAATGCTTTTGCTAATTAAAAGACTTAAGATGATCAGGTATATTTAAAAGTAATATCAATTCTTACTAGGTGGTCATCATATACATGATTCAACTTTATGTTATTCTATTTGATAAGAACAAAAAAATCTAGGGTGCAACAATTTTATGGTATGCGTAAGCAACAGTCATTAGTTAGTGGCTAATAAAACAAAATGTAATGGAATTTTAGGTGGTTAATGAGAAGAAATTACAGCAGCCCATCACTATTTCAAAAGAAGCATGTTCAGTTATACAAAAGAAGCATGTTCATTAACAAAAAGTGGGTTATGTATAGTATGCTCAATGACCAAAAAGGTATGTTTTTATAGTTTTGGATAAATATTTAGGTGTGTATGTAATGGTGGCGAAGATAAAATAAAAGGACATGGTAACGTTTGATACGAAACTGTTGTGGTTTCGGATCTAGGGAATTACGAGATTTGGCCTAGAACCTTGTTAGAAGAATTGAAGTACATGACGTCATGTTTTTGCTACAAAGTCTAATTGGTTACGAAAATTTTAATTATTAAATTAGTCAACCCTTTTGTGGTCATCTCCTTATTTACCCACACGTGAAAATATCAAAATAATGTTTCTTTTACCATTCATCGAATAAGAATTTCGTATAATTTACTTATTTCCCCAATATCCAAGATTACTAATCACAATAATGGAAACTACTAAAGGTCAAAACTCAACATTAGCCCCACAAATATGGCGCCACGCAAAGGTCATCATCACCACTAAATCAATCACTAATGACGAATAAAGAATAAGCGTGCCGCCAAAGAAGAAAAAACAAGTTATGAAGAAAAGCATAGAAATGGACGGAGTTTACAGTGGATCAAAACTCATTTGTATGCATAATAATAATTACAAAGTTTGATTAAAACTCCATGCGTGTCTTCGTTCGGACAGCCCAACATGAATATAAGAGTTAAGGAATAGTAATGATTAATCTTTATATTAAAGATGTACAAAAATGTTTTCCATTTCAAAACATTATAATTTTTACTTTTACTATCTGCGATTGAAGTTGAAATTCGTAAATATTTAATTTTATTCCAAAAAAAAAAACAATACCAACAACAAGAAATTAATGTCAAAATCTCAAATTATTGTTCCGAATCTAGATTATTTATCCAAGACCAAGACCAAGATTAACAAAATAAAGAGATCTAAATGGCTTTGAAGGACTCAAGACTCCTGAAATTTTCCCAGACCCTTTCAACCACGACGGCCTCGTATTTCTTGGTTACACCACCACCTCCAGTCTTGGCGGCGATGATCAGATCGTACTTATTGCCGGCGACAACTTGCTCCTTTCCCTGGACTACTTTCTCAAACACAAGATTCGCCTTGGACTGTTTGTTATGCTCCGTGATAGCATACTTCCCGATGTCTTCCACTTTAGATACATCCTTAATCGGCTTCCAACCGCCAAGAAGACCACCTTCTACGACGGAGACCAGAGGGAGGAGGATTAAAGATAGATAGATCAACGTCTTCATCATCATTTTATTTTCTTTCCGGTTTCAACGGTTTCTTTTATAGGCGAGACTTGTAAAGATTTGCTTTGCTTTGCTTTGCTTTGAAATGTGGGCAGAAATTAACGGAGAGCCCAATCTTCTCACGCGGTGATTAGTGATCTTGTCGTTTTACACCGTCAGATTTGACAATTGGATACTTTAAACGTGGCGCAAGATAAGAATATATTAAATAGTCAACGAGGACTGTCCTGTCACGTGTGGAGTTATTGGCTGGCTGACCACTAACTGGGCCCAGGTTTGTTTATTTGGGCCAACGTGTACTCGCGTCGGTAATCCAGTCATGGCATGATACGACGTCGTTTGTTGTTACTCGGTCAAATACTATGTTCAAACCCTTTCTATGGATGGCCGTGGCCCGGAGTTTTATTGCCGTGTTACACTGCAGATTTAGAATCTCAATCAACGGCTCAGATCATACTACTCCTTTCGTGTCTACCATAGACCCGATCACATGCGATTACAAAATCGACGTACGAAACAGTAGCTGAGACGACGACCGGAAATTCGAAAATCGAAAATGGAAGAAGGAGGAAGAGCCATGGAGGCTGCAGCGGCGGAGCTTGAAAGACTCCAAATCGATATCCTCCGTAGAATCTCGGTTCTTGAGAGCTCTTTACTTCCACAGAGTTCCTCTCCTCCGTCGCCTTCTCTACCAAATGATGAAAACGAAACAGTGGCTCGCCTCTCCGCCATTCTCCGGTCCGGCGACGTTAACGATTTCTGCTTCAAAAGAGTCGCTCCCGATTACTACGACTGGTCTTTCGAATCTCGACGCGATGTTCTCGGCGCTTCCTCAGTTGATCATCTCTGCAAGAGCATTGTTCTGGTACTCCATTTTCGTTTAGTATTTCGTATGTTTTAGAGGTCATGGAACAATATTGAGATCTTCTTCTCCTAATTTGAATTGTTGTTGATATGTGAAGCTACACATTGAAGATTTTTTGTGTTACAGTTCTTGTTTGCTTGTGTTTGTTTCCTCAACTAATACAGGTGAATACACAAGCTTCATCAAATATTTTGGATTGCAGTGATCGCAACAACTCAAAATACTATGTTGTTGTGGTTCAGGTGATCTTTTATGATTCCTGTGGAATAACCTTTATCTTCTTTATTCCAGCTTAATCGTACTCATTTGATTATTTATCTTATGCCAGTACACAGCCAGATTCAATGCTGAAGCAGTAAAGCAATTTCTTTACTCACTAAACGAGGGAAAGATCCCAAAGAAAAGATTTAATTGTCAGTGCTTTGTGTCTCTATGATCACCAGCTATCTATTAATATACTGAAGTTTATATGTTGCTGAGGCTTGTGTTAATCTCTGTGTAGTGAGACTTGCTCCGGAGGAGACTTCAATTAAATTGACAGGGTTTGAGCACAATGCTGTAACCTGTATAGGTATGAAGACAGACATACCGGTAAGTTTTCTTTTCCACACCGTTATTTCCGTGATACAAAATCTTTGTTTTAAGCTGACCGAATTTTCTGCGTCCTGCATTATTTTTCATGTCCTGGTCATCATCTCTTAGTGTTTGCTCATTGCTGCTCTACAGTATTAATGTCATATTAGATATCTGTAAGACATGGTAGTAGTATGAGATGAACCTCTACCTACTTGTGTTTTCCTCTCCTAGAAAAATAGTTTCGTGCTGTTTTTTTTTGTGTTTAGCAACATTTACAGAGAGTTATCCCTTTCATACACATGTGCTTGCCATGCGTTTTGCAGACATCACAATCTATTGTCCTGTCCTAATTGTCACTGAGGCCCGGAAGGTTTCAGTGCCCAATGGGTTGCAGTCTTGATTGTTTCTATAAATCTTTACAGGAGGTGTGGTACATTCTAACCCAATTTGCATTTGATACGGACCCCAAGTTAGAGTTTTCTTGTGAGCCAGCTGCCGATTGTCCCACTCACTCATTGTCTTTAGTATTTTCCCCATTGATAGTAGAAAATTAGAACCTCCTCTTTTACTGTTCAGTACCTTTTGTGCACTACCAATACCAGAGTTAGTTATGGGTGTCAGGTAGAGAGACTTAAATGGCGTTATTTTGTGTGTGTATGTGTGTATGTCTATGTGTCTATGTCTATGTGTGTATAATTTAGCTTGTACCCTACTGCATTGATGTGTAGATCCGGTTATCATTCAGTCCTTATCCGGAAGTGGCCCACTTCAGACAACACACTATTTGTGCTACTGTGACACATAAGTTTTTCAAAATCATCTTTAAACCTCAGTATTTAGGGGTTTTCCCTTTTGGGTAACTAGTTCTGTTGCTTGCAATCATGGATCCTTTCAATTTTTAGTAGAGTAACTTGTTATTTGAAAGTGTTCACAGAGCGAAATGCTTATTTGGTATTCATTCATGTTTATAAATTCTTAGGCATATTTGGACTAATCTTGCTTTAAATATGGAATCTGTTTTCCGAGATAATGATATTGCTCAATACTGACAAGTTGGATGCTTTTGAAAATGTCAGGTGATTCTGGATGAGGCCATTACCAAACTTAAACCGGACTTCTTCTGGTTGGGAGGAGGAGAGATCGATCTGAAGCTTGGTGTCAGGACATCTGAATTCATTGAATTTGTGAAACCATTCATTGTTCCTTGCAGCTGAAAGCTGGAATATTATTATAACACATTTTTTCTCTGGTTATTGTATGATCCAGAATGATCCCTTTGGTACTTTATCAAAATGTTACGCTTAGCTTAAAGATTTGAGCTGCAATGAGGGTTTGTTACCTCTCTCACACTTTGGTTTCACTTTGGAATGATGTTGTCGGTTACTTACTACTCACGCCCCTCTAGTAACTACTTAGGACGAAAATGGCGGTGAAGAGTTTTATTTATAAAGTGCGACATTCATATGAAACGATTTTTAATTACAAGAAAAAAGTTCAGCCTGTTTATTGTATAGGAGAAATAGTGAACAAAGAAGTTGGTCATGTATATATTCATGTATATAGATAGCACAAGAGTCATTACAACCACCAACATGGTGAATGCATATGCATAAAATAATAGAAAGAGGAATGGATCTCGTAATTAAGGCTTCTCGTTATGTATGGGAGGCTTACGATGAGGCTGAGGATAATCCATCACCACTACTTCTTCCCCTGTCTCCACTCCACGCATCGTTCTCCTCCTTCCTCCACCATTGACAGCCTTGTGATGATGCTTCTGAGATCCTAGACGACGAGCAGCGGCAAATCCAACATTGGAAGACAAAAGCAAAAGAATGAAACATAACACCATCACTAATCCACTCCTGACAGAGCAAGACATGACTGATCTCTTATTCTTCTTCAGATAGTTGTTTTATGTTGTGTCCTATATAGAAACTGAGAAAGGGAGATGAGAGCTGAAGACAGATATAGTTTGAAATGTTGTTTAATGTAAGAGAAGAGAAGAGGGAAAGGAGTATTTGTAGGCAAAATAGAGATAAATAAGAAGTAAATAGAGTAAGACAAGCATTTAATGCAGGTGGGGGAGATCCTTCATTATCACAACATGCTCCTGTTCCTCTTCTTTTTTTTTTCTTCTAATAATCTTCTCTCTTGTCTATTTTTCAAATATATTTTCATTCATTTCTGCATTTATTTACATATTTATCGTATTTTAACGAGTGTCTTGATCGGCCAAACCTTTTGTCTGTTTGAGAGTCTTCGTGGGGTCATCTTATGCATTGTCACTATTCTTCTTCCATTTGCTAACCTTGTTCTAATCTCTTTTAACCCGTCACTGTTGTGATCCAACTATTTTATGCCCAAGGCAGTTGAGTTAATTTCAAAATATGTAGAATATAACAAACTTAACGGTACTCCTTTTAGTCCAAGTTGATGACGCAGACACTCACCTTATCAGGACACTATTAGACATCCATAATTATTTAGTTAACAGACACACTTACCATAGATGTCTCTGGACCAAAAAGACTCTTTGGTTATGAATCTTTACATTCAACTTTCACTTCAATGGTAAGAAAACCGAGTCTATCACGTCGCACGTGACCGGTTGGGAGGCTTGAATAAGAATCATCTAGGATCAAAAACATATCTATCAGGAGAGCTAAAACTGTTTGACAAAGAAACAATACCAAATATTGAAAATGTAAACATAAGAACAAGGTAGCATGGCCCCGACCGTCTCCCCTTTCTCATCCTCTTCTCTCCGTCAACGACATTGTGGGACCCTTTCTCACATCTCTGGTACCAACCATGTCTGCCACGTGGCACAGTCCCCTGTGCTTCACATTCCTATTCGGTTTTGGCAAAGTAACTCGACTTCTCCGCTCCATAGGCTTTTGCATTTCTTCACGACAAAACATGTGTTGTCGGATGGCGCTCATAAAATGAAAGACAGCAAAAGAACACAATCAAGTCAAGAGTAGATTTGTTAGATGGATTCATAGAAAAGTAGGTTTTGCAGATCATTAAACAAGATATTATATACATTATTCGATGTTTTCTGTACACAAAAGAACAACCAAAGGTCTTTAGAGAAGTAGTACATCGGTTGCTTCTGCTTAATAGTTATAAAGAAGATGAAATACTCGGCGAAATGGAGAGGATGGATAAAATGAAATATCCAGCAAGAAATCTATGGAGATCCAAATCCAAATGTGTTTTCTCCGCTGTAAGTGACATAGAGGAAGCCATCATCATCCTTTTTTTCTTCGTACACAGAAGACATTAGCGCGCCTGCAAAGTTATCAACCCAGCTACTTCAAACTACTTGTATCATCACAGTGAACACGGAAGTAAACATCTACTTATGTTTCTTGTTGCTTGTGTAAAAGATGAAACTCTTGAATTTACAAGAGATAAATCAGTTTACCTGTTGGGGGAAGAACATTGTCGACAAATATAAAGATAGCCTTTTCTGCACTCAACTTGATTCTTTTGCGAATGACATACACAAATTGCCCCACTGTCAGATCGGCCGGGACTAGGTATCTGCAAATTGACAATCAGGGAAAAGCTTAGTCATCTATTTCAAGTCAGGTGCAAATGAGAAGGATTACCGATTTACGATATAATGCTTACTTCTTCTTGTCAATGGTTGGTATATCACTCTTCTCAGCTTTCTCCACAATGACCTAGAACCCACACAAATAAAAACGTGTGACAACCATCACTAAGTGTAATGGCAATCATAAAGCACGTACCCACATGGATTGTGCAAATCTACTTATTAAGCCATTAAGTGTGACCAAGCAGACATTTACTAAGAATCTAGCTTCAGAAAACCACATTCCAAGAAAAGAACACAAGAATTCAAAATACTAATGTTGTTATAGACACTACAAGTAAAGAAAAAACTCAAGGCATTAGTTGATATAGAGCTAAACATATATCACAAGAAAACAGTTAATCAGACAATGATAACTTGATAAAACCAACAATTAGTTGGAATCCATTTTAAAGCCAGATGCTATTTACATAAGCAGAAGAAAAAAGACGACAAATTCATAATCACCCAAAGATTGCGACAAGACGAAGCCACAAACAACAGTATTGTTGCGGCATGAAACACTCAAAACTGCATAAAATCAATGAAAACACATATCTAAGTATATGCTAATCACAGAGCACAAACTTATGGATATGTATGTGTAGTACACTTCACCGGAATTCTATCAGGGTATTTCTCTCTAATCCGAGCAGCCTCAGCCTTTCTCTTCTCTGAAGAATCAGAAAACAAGATCATTACATCAAAACAATGTATGTTTCAAGGAATCAAAAAACAAAGTTAGGATTGAAACCTAAGTCATGTTCTTGCTTAAACGTGTTTTTTGCCATTCCTTTCACGCCTACATACATATACATAAACAAATCACAAAACAGTGATACCAATTAGAAAACTATCAACACTCAAATCGAATCATCCAAACTCAAAAAGTAAACACTTGAACCCATATTATCATAATTCACATCAAACAGAAATAGTAACTAAACAGCAGACTTCATCTGTTACAATTTACAGAATTCAGAAACTACTAATCTTAAACCCCAAGAAAATACACAAAATCATGAAACCCCTTTTTTGTCTCCGGAATAGAAACTCTCCTAGATTGATTGATTGATGAACTCAGAAACCAAACCTTAAGTAATCTAAACCAAGTACAAGATCGAAAAATGAAAACAAAATTCAATGATCGAACCTGTTGAAGACAAATAAGGAAACTTTTCTGCGATCAAAACACTTGTACAGAGCTCAACGCTATTCGTTGAAGATAACAACAATTAACAAAGAATATGAATATGAATATGAATATGAAGGGCAAATAAGCAACCTACAAAAATTCTGCTTGTATACAGGTGGAGCATGGTAACATCTATACTCCTCAGCTGACGTGGTATGGTTCAAAAACATCGAATAGAATTTGACGGTATAGATTAGCCGATACTAGAACGGAAATCATAGGCGGTTCATCTAAGTGACGGTCTACAATAGAGAAGTGCACCTTAAGTATAAAAAAGAACCGGATATGGCGGGATCACGTTTCTGCATTATGATATGACATATTTACCCTTAGCAACTGCTCAGAAGGAAAGGGTAAAGATTGGAAGCTTTGATGATTTAAGCCTCTTTTAACAAGATTTTAGGGCCCAGTGCGGTAAAATCGGTATTTATGGGCCTGACGGATTAACAAAATAATAACTAAATTTTTTAAAAAATAGATTAAACAATCTAAACCCGGAAGAAGAGGTGATGGTGTAAAGGAAGAGGATAAGCATTAATCAAGAGCTGCTTGTTGTTCATGATGGGAACGGCCTATGGTGTATACGTTGCACAGAATTTTCAACGTTCCCAATTGTAAGAAGCTCACCAACACCGGTCTCTTCATCGCCAAGCAGATCGACGAGAATCATCGCAAACCCAATAATGACAATTTGGATTGATACGGTTTGTCAAATCTCATCGTTAAATATTTGATTTTTCATTTAGAATTTAACCCTGGACACCATTATAGAATTGGTTATGGTAGTTGATTAGGGCTTATTACTGAAAATTTAAGACTATGGATGGTGCTAAAAAAATTGGGATTTTATGGGCATAAAGATGTGGATCCTTGTTTATGTTAACCGACGGTAGACCTTCAGAGTCAGAATGCCAATTAGCTGAAAATGACTTAGACTCCCAAGCATCCTCTCATCATTTACATGAACCACTAGGCGACCATGTAATTTATTTCATGATGACAAGATCTTTCTTGTTTATCGCCGAGTTTACAAAAAGATGGGTTAGAACTTTCGTTTTATATTTGCTAACATATGCTTTTATGGTTGAGATTACCACTTGATCTCCAAGTGCAGTTCTTGTTATCTATTTGCATTTCCAAATGGTCAAAATCTTTTATTTTTTTATGTGTCATTTGATATATTTTTCTTACAAACCTTTGAATTAGGTGCCAAAGAGTTCAAAAAAACAAAAAAAAACATTGAACCTTCTTTAGTTAATATTTTTTTCATTTCCTTAAGTCATTGGATGTTTTTACCAATGCATAACTTTTAAAAGATGTAGATGGTGAATTTGTTGAAAACAATTGCCGTAATTTTGCGAGTACATTGTATGTTAGCGGTTATATAATAAACCAATTATCACTTCTTCTATCATCACATGTTGTGTCTATTGTTACTGTTGGGATAGAACAACAATGTTGATGTAATCAACCAATATGATTTATAAGTTTTTGTTCCTCCTCTTTTGTTTCTAGTTCAAATTTAGTTTCAGCATATTAGTGTAGAACTGGTGGTCAATTGATGTTTTTTCTTTTGGTTTATTATCGGTGAACCCTAAACAACTTGAATCAGCGGGATAAAAAATTTTAGCTTCATATATCTGGATAGCGGTTATCTTTGGTATACTTCATGAGGAATTTGTGGAGACCACACATTTTGAATCCAAAACACTTCTCAAATGCACATTTAGTATTTTTAAATTTAGAATTCGTCTCAAATACGCAGTCAAGCTGTTCCAATTCAAAATCATCCTCAAATGATTCAGAATTAGAATTGGAATAGTTTGACAACGCATATGAAGTGGATTCTTAATTTGAAAATACTAACTATGCATTTGAGAAGTGCTATGGATTCAAACTGTGACCTCTATAAATTCTTCATGAAATATACCAACGATATCAAACATGATAACCACTATCCAAATATATGAAACTATTTTTTTATCCAATTTGGTTCAACTTATTTAGATTTACTTATCAAAAAGAAAAAAAAATATCAATTGACCTACATTTCTACACCAATATGTTGAAACTAAATTGGAACTTGAAACAAAAAAAGAAGAAACAAAAACTCAATAATCGTGTTGTTTGATCACCTCAGCAGTGTTGTTATATTCCAACAATAACACTAAACATAACTTGAGATTATGTCGAAAGCGGCAACTGGTTTATTATTACACGACCACTCTAAACTACAAAAAAAGTCAAATGTAACTTGTCGAAATCACAGAACCACAAACTTGCAATATAACCACAAAATTACGGTAATTGTTTCAACAAATTTATCATCTACGTCATCTAAAAGTTACGCATTGGTAAAAACATTCAATGATTTAGTGGAACTGAGCAAAATATTAACTAAACAAAGTTCAATAATTTTTTTTTTTAACTTCTTGGCACCTAATTCAAAGGTTTTTAAGGAAAACATACAAAATGACAAATTAATAAAAAAAAATACTTTTAAAAGTTTTTTTTTGACCATTTGGAAATGCAAAAAAAAATAACAAAAAGGCAAATGCATCTTGCAAACTAAGATGAAGATCAAGTGATCAACTCAGCAATAAAAACACATGTTTGCCAATATAAAAACAAAAACTCTAACCTATCCTTCTATAAGCTAGACAATAAACAAGAAAGAAATGCCTCTTAATTGAAATTAGATTAATTAAATAATAATCTACTAATGATTTGATCATGTGCCCTTAATTAGTAATTAAATTACCTGATTAGTTAGATCTTGCCAAACTTGGTCCATGTAAAAGTTGAGATGATGCTTGCGACTCAGTCATTGTCACTTCGTTAACATAAATAAGGATCCACCAATCATCAGCTGATCTTTCAAACACTTCAAGTAGTCGAGTAAGTCCTTGTCTGCTTGCTCCGCGTATGCCTTCACCACTCCTGGATCACCTCCTTCTATCCACACCTTCCCTTTGTTCCATCCGTTCTCTACCACTTTCTCCTGTACCTATGAGTAAACAATATTATAATATAACCCAATTATACATGGAATAAAAATGATTTTGTGTCTTTGAGATCTTTTGTTAAATATTAAATATATAAATGACCATTATTTTTTTGCTGATTAAACTGAAACACCGGGTTGATTTCAGAATTTTATTTTAGTCTGATAGACTAAAAGTATATGTTTACTTTTTGCATTTTGAGAAAGAGGTAAAAGAACGCTCTAGTGAAATAAGACATATATCTGAACGATTGAGATGTTAGCTTCAAAAAAAAAAAAAAAATGATGAACGAATTCATCTGAGTTTGAAGATACCTGAAGATTGAGGTGTTGGAGCTATGTCTATGATTAGGCGGTTGAATATTATGGAGGCTTCTGAGATCTCTCTCTCTCTCTAAGTTGGTAAGATCTAAAAACATCAAATAGAATCCGACGGTACACATTAGCCGATACTAGAACCCCAAAACCATAGGCGGTCGGTCGTGCACATTAATTGATTATACAATAATGTTGGATACAAAAGAAGCGAATATGCCGGGATCACGTTTCTGCAACTAACATATTTACCCTTAGCAAATGCGAAAGGGAAAGGGTATACCCTTAGCATATACGGTGGTGATGGCTGCTACTGCTACATCCACTTCTGTTGTATTGGAGAATGTTGTTGATACTTGAATGAATCCGAGGAGCCTAAGACAGATCACATAACCAGGGATTAAGATATTTGATCCGATTGAGATTCCAAAGAATCATGTAGAGGAAGAAGCAGCTGCAACTGCAAGAGCTTCTACTAAAGTTGCTGCTGCGAGACAAGGAGATCCAGATGAGGACAACTATAGATTAGGATATGGAGTTTCTGGTAAAGGTGTGAAACGTCATTGGTATCTTGAGAAACGTATTGATGAAGATGATTGTGTTCATGGGTGGATTTAGAAGTGATGAAGCTAAGAAGAAGAGTGGGAAGAAAAGCTTCAAGGAGCTTAGAGAAGAGCGGTTCAAGAGGGAGAGGATTGAGAAAGAAATAGAGAGAGAGAGAGAGAGAGCTCTTTTCATGAAACAGAGTCACATAGATGGTTTTTTTCACGGAGGTGAGTCTTTGATTATAATGGTGGTTCGGCTTTAACACTTGATGATGAAATTATTATATTGTATATAATTGAATGCTCTAGTAATTAGTTTGTGACATTCTTGCAGGCGGTGATTAAATCACAGGGATGAGAAAGAAAATATTAGGGATAAATGTCTCACATCGGATCTTTGAAAAGTTCTTGACTAATATATAAAGGATATGTGTCAATCCACTCATTGTCAATTGGTTTTGAGTTAGATCCACACATGTACAGTCCGATACATAAGCGATCCAACTCAATAGTTGGTCCACTAATCTTTGCCCGAACTACTGAGATTTCTAGTGTAAAGGAACCATCATCTCGAGGAGACGTATTAGAGATAAATGTTTCACATCGGATGCTGGAAGAGAACTTGACTAATATATATAAAAGATAGGGGTCAATCGACTCATTTCCAATTGATTTTGAATTGGAAACACATAATCTAATAGAAAATAGCTAATGCAGACAAATATTCAAAGGTAGTTTTAAGCCCTTTTGTCATGTCTGTATTCTAGTATGTTTAAACAGACATATAAAGCTGAAAGCTGTGTGTAGTGACATATTATGCTTCCTGTTCAAAAGAGTTATGTGTCCCCTTCATATTTGATACTCATAGTCCGAATTTAAATTTTATTGTATTTTCTTTGGCGAAAGTGTTGTAAAATCCTATTCAATTTCAATAGAGACTAGGGAAAATAAAAGATAATTAAGTTAGGGAGAAAAATAAGTTATCTGTCTTTTTTGGAAGAAAAAATATCTTATTTGGGAGAAACAAAAAATCTTATTTGGGTCAGATTTTGGAACATATCAAAGTACTGATAAACCAAAACGACATAATCACGAAAATAAAAAGGTCCGGCCTAGAAGACAGATTAAAGTAACACAGACTTCATGGTGAAATGTGAGGGATGATGAGGCGAAGCACACCGTTCTTGGCAATGGTTCTGATCCGACGGCTGGGGATGTCCATAGGAGTAGAGAGCATAGCCACGTCACCAGAGTAGAAACGGCCACTTGAATCGTGGCTAACGGCAGGAGCTTCACCAGTCACCTTCACTATCCCATTGTTGACGGAGACAGTAAAATTGTCTTTAGGAACTCCAGGCATATCTAAACGCACGTATAGGCTGCCGTTTGAGAGTTGCTTGTACTCACAAGCCAAATCCGATCCTCTGCGTAGCCATGGGTGTCGCTCCAATGCCGGACCCGTTAACGTTGGGTCTGCTCCACATATCACAATAACATTGTATTCAGACAAACTAATCATTTAAGAGTTTTTGTATGTATAAATAAACCATAAGCTTTAGATGTGAATAATAATACCTTGAGGATCCGTGCAAGGGCGATCTACAACCCAAAAAAATAGACAATAACAAGTTAACAATCTTCAAGAGTTTTTTTGTGAAAGGAAAAATGTCAAGAAGATATATGCTCAGTTGGTTGATCGAAATTAAAAAAAAAAAAAAAAAAAAAACCTTCTCCGAGATCTTGGCCACCAGAATGAAAGACTGTTGAAAAAAAAGAAGCAAAATTTATAATCAGAAAAAGTCAACTAATTATTAAATTTAATTGACGGAATAATAAAGAACAAACAAAAAAAGGTACAGACAGATGCAGGACGAGTGGTATGGACTGATAAGGGTCTTGGAAAAGAGAAGCCTGAGAACTCCATCAGACATGTGGGAAGTCACACCAGACATCTCACAACAATCACAGACAAGTTCGGCCATCATACGGTATTTGCGGTTAGAGGGGTCATGTGGATGAAACTTTTTTGCACGTCCAACGACAAGCACACCTCTCTTCGTCGCGTCAACTAAAACCTTCACGCCTTCTTCAGCAACTCCAGGCAAATCCATCCTCACATACATGTTATCGTTCTCCAACAACTTCATCTCGATGAACCCTTTTGGTCCACTTACAAGAAATTGGTTGTTGGTCGCGTAAAACCCATCTATACCATCATCACCAAATCAGAGTAAACAATCGATCAGATAGACGTAAAAAGTGAAAATGTAAATGAGATCTCAGAAGAAGACTTTACCAGGAGATTGAGGGAGAGCAGGAAGAGGCAGAGTCGCAGACATGTTTCAACGAGGAGTCAAGTTTTTTTTTCTGAGATTCCTAAGCTTAGTGTTAGTGCTACTTAAGTAGGGTTAAGTTGTTCTAAATGTGTGGCTCTCTTGGGTTTTAATTTTTAGCAGGCGTTACTGGAATATGTGGTGGTGCAACAATGCAGTAAGATTAAATATCTAACCTTATCATCTGACGTGGTAAATTTATGAAATACAATCCGACGGTAAATATTAATTATTACCTGATACTGTAAAAGGAATTACAGCCGTTCATCTTATTAATTTGTTACAAGGTGAACATCGATATTTGATTCTTAATTCATTCATTAAAAGTTTCATCATTTTGAAGATTTAACTGTCTGAAAAAACCCTAAATTAGTTAGCTATATCTTCATTGTTCTTTTTTTGGGGGGTTTTAAATTCCACAATGCCTAGTGAGTTACACTGTGGGGACTGTTATTCCCAGTTCCTGGTATTTGATTTATTATGATCAGTATGGTTTTTCTGGTTGTAAGCATGAGGGATGGATAGTTTTTTTTCAGTTTCAAGACTAGCATATATTTTCAAGTTTAGAGAAGCATGCATGGTTTGTTCATTAGTTTAATGGTAGAACCTCAAGTAATAATTAGATATATGTGGTTAATTATACTGACTTACTTAAGCATTGGGTTAGACAAGAGTTTTGATAGCTAAAAAAGCCTGAAATCCTATTAGTTTCAACTTGAATATGCATACCAAACTTTTAGTTATGAGAAGAAAAAGTATACATGAATGCTTAAACTAGTTTGTGAAATTTCTGCAGGCAGTGACTAAAACACAAGGATGACAAAGAGAAGGCTTGATGCAGAGATCCAAAAGTGGATTCATATTTTGTTTTCAATCGATATTTGTCTATAGACATGAAATCCTTAACTGCTTTCCAGCTCAAATTTTTTTTGGTTTGTTCCATTTAAAAGTTTATCATAGTTGATAATTTTCTATTGTATGATTCTTGGCAAAAGTTTTCTAAAGGTACTTTGAAATTCAATTGATATTATACCTTATAGTAACAATTAAAAAGACTCATAAAAGGTAGACCCAAAGATTCCCCCAAATATTTGACAAAGTAGGTTGTCTTTTGTGGAACATATATATCCATAGTACTGGTAAAACATAAAAGGACATGCTCCTCAAAATAACGACATAATCCCAAAGTGAGAGGGTTCACAAAGACGAAATTACTAAACAGAAATAAGGTTTCATCATGAAATCAGTTAAACGGGAGGGATTACTAAACGAATCACACCATTCTTGGCGATGGTCTTGATCTTACGGCTGGGAATGTTGATAGGAGAGGAGAGCATAGCCACGTCACCAGAGTAGAAACGTCCACTTGAGTCATGGCTAATGGCAGGAGCTTGACCAGTCACCACAACTCTCCCATTCTTGACCGATACTGTGAAATTGTCTTTAGGAACACCAGGCATGTCAACTCGCACGTGTAGTCCACCGTTTTGGAGCTGCTCGGACTCATAAGCCATCTCAGAACCAAAATTCACACATGGGTGCGGTTCCAATATCCGACCCGACAATTCCGGATCTGCTCCACATATAACACAAGAACAAAAGATTCCCCTTTTAAACAACCAACACACAAACAAATATTCCAACTATTATAACAAAATAACATAGTTTCGTTTTTCTTATGTATAATATAACATAAGGTTGGAGAGGAATAAAAATAATGTGAAAACCATTGGGATCAGTGCCATGGGAAAATTTGTGAGGACCATCGCCACGGAGATATACGAACACAAAGAGAGAGAGAAGACAACATTTTCAAAACGTTAATGGAAGTAAAAGTAAGACTTTTACTAAAAATAGAATCAAGACTTTGTAATGTTCAAAGACGAAAAACATCAAAATATGGAAACTTATTGAAAATAGTAGATCGAATAAAAATACCGTCTCGGTAATCTGGGCCAGCAAGAAACGCTGTAGAAAATAAATTCAAAAAAATATTTAAGTAACACACATTTTTCCCGTCTAAATTAAAACGACTTAGTAAAAAAAAAACAATTACAGATGCAGGAAGAGCGTTGTGGAGTGATCTTGCTCTTGGTGAGGAGAAGCCTGAGAACACCGTCGGTCATGTGGGAGACGAAGCCGGAGATAGCACAGCATTTGCAGGCGAGTCCGGTGGCGGTACCGTAGTTCCGAGTAGAGAAGTCGTATTTGTGTTCCTTTGGTGCATCGGCGGAGATACAAACTGCTTTCTTGGACTGGTCAAGAAAAACTCTGACACCATCTTTTGGAACACCAGGAAGATCAAAGCGAATGAACATGTCCTCATTCTCCAACATCTTGAACTCCGTAAACCCTTTTGGTCCATTCTTCAGAAACTGGTTGTTTATTGCGTAGTACCCTTCTGCTCCATCAAAACACCACACAAACAAACAAACAAAAATAGGAACTTTAGGAAACTGATTAAAATCTGTGAAGCAGGCAAATTAATGTAAGAGAGATTTTTTAAGGTTGGTTTAGAGAATCATACCACGAGATAGAGGCACAGCACTCAGAGGGACGACCATGATTAAAACGGTGAGTGAAAGTTTTTTTTTTTTTTTTTGTGAGATTTTTAATTTAGCTGCTTAGGGATTAGGGCTTCTTCTGATTTATAGAACTGTCTCTCTCTGGGTTTCTCAAAGGATCTTTATTGGAGGGAAGATGAAATGAGAGGACCAAGTTGTCTGCTTTTACGACAAAACAGGGAGACGTGGCTCTTTAACATTTGTGAATTCCACCAATCATAGCTAAACACGCGTCACAGTTTTCTTATATTAACTAATTTTTTGTTCTTTCAGTTTTATTAAGAGAAAGATATACGATACTAAATACTTTATATACTTAATACTTTCGCTACGACTTGAAACTGTGTGTGATCTAAATATGTCAAAATATAAATATCTTTCCTACATATTAAAACCCCATACAGTATTAATGTTCATGAGATATTCGAAATCCAAAAGAAAATGAGAAATTAAAGTTAAAAGTACATTGTTAACCATATTAGTACTAATAATAATTCCATAAGCATCTTCATTAGAGCTAATAGGGAGGGATAATGAGGATGATGACGCCATGCTTTCTGATTATTTTGATCCGACTGCTGTCATAGTTTATAGGGACGATCGCGACTCTGCCTCCATAATCACGCCCACTCGAGTCGTACAAAGCCGGAGGAGCTCTTCCGATGACAATGATGCCACCGTCGCTTTCCACCGTAACCGTGTAGCCGTTGTTGGGGACACCGGGCATGTCTAAACGTATAAACAGACCGCCGTTTGATAGCTGCTTTGACTCACAAGCCCTCGTGGGTCCCTCTAATACTGACGGGTGTGGTACTGTGACCGGACCCGTGAACGCCGGATCTGTCCAACGTTAAACACAAACCTTCCTTAAATCATACGACTAATACAAATAGTGACATTGATTTATTATGCTTATGTCATTTTAATGGAGGGATCAAGTGCATACCGAGAGAGTCAGTGCCATGGGAACCTAGGATGAAACAATCACACATATTAATGAAGTTAATAAGTTAATGAATTATTGAATTGAACCCCATAGTTTTGTTAAACTTTCTATATATATAGGCTTAATTAACACGCTATTAATAACACGATGATAAGAAAATTTATCAAATCAAAGAATACCTTCTGGGTTAAGTCCACGAAGATGAGCTGTTAGAGTTAAAGAAAAATAAAAAAAAAGAGGATTTTAAACACCAAGAATAAAAAGATCAAAGGAAATGTAAAACGACGAGTCAAACATTAATATACTTACCAAGGGGATGGGCACCTGCTACAGCAGCAATGAAATCAAATCAACACAACCCATGAAAATTGTCAGATACTAATAACATATAAATATACTAGACTAGTTTCCATAAGAAGCTCTAGTATAAGACATATCTGCATTGTTTACGAAAACAGATTACCTTCTGGGTTATATCCACGAATTATGTGAGCTGTCAAAAAGAAAAAAAAAACGACAGTCACAACGTAACTCACATTTCACAGACATAAAATATAATAAATGAAGATAAGCCAAAAAATTTGATTGACCATACCAAGTAAAGGAATATCAGTACGCATTATCGAACCTCCGACTGAAATAATACCAAGAAAAATAAAATAAAAAATTATCATCAGCAATATAATTCAATAACCATTAAAGACGAAAATATCTAAGGTTGAAATGGTGAAAAGAAGAAGAAATTACAAGAACAGAAGGAAGGAACATAAGGAATGATCTTCTTCTTGGAGAGGATTAGCCTAACAACACCATCACCAACAAAACACTGAATGTTGCTGATTTCACAACAATCACATATTAATCCTGTGGCGGTTCCATACTTGCGAACAGAATCATATTTGGTCACTCTTGGTGCGTCTCCAAACACGAAAACAGCTTTCTTTGTTGGTTCCAGAAGGATCTTCACACTCTCTTTAGTGATTCCTGGGAAATCAAGTCGCACGAACAAATCTTGATTCTCTTCCAGATACTTAAACTCACTAAACCCTTTTGGTCCATTTACTTGGTATGGATTATTCCTTGCGTAAAACCCATCTACATACACAAAAATAAATCGATCTCATCAATGACTTGAAGAAAATGACAAAAGAATCATGGCGATTGAGATGTTAGCTTTAAAAAAAAAAAGATTAGAAGAAATGATGAACTAATTCATTGTTGAAAGTTAAACTTGATTTTGGATCAAGTTTAATATTAGGTCCAAATCTAATCATGATCCAAGTTCTAGAGTTTTCTCTAGAAATATCATCACTTCCACCTCTTTAAAAAGTGCTAGAACAATCTACTTACATCTCCACTTCCTTCAACATAAATATCTAGATATTTTTATAGAATTATCTAGATAATTGTAATAAATTAATCTAGATATTTAAGAAGAACTATCTAGATTTAACATTAAAATATTTGAGATATTTTGTAATGTGGAGGCTATAAATACCTCTTCACCCTTCTCATTTTGTAATGAAGTTAAAAAGATAAGAAGTGAATAAGAAAAAGAGTTTAAAGAATTCAAAGTCTTCCATTTCCTAAATTTCTCTTCTAAATACTTAAACACTTTCTCCATCATCATCTTATAAGTTTCTTTCTTCCAACAAAGTGATATCAGAGCTAGAAGATTCTATTGGAGATGGCGAGTAATGTTCCCGTCCAAGTTCCAATGCTCATGAAGATATTTTGAGATATTTTGTAATGTGGAGGCTATAAATACCTCTTCACCCTTCTCATTTTGTAATGAAGTTAAGAAGATAAGAAGTGAATAAGAAAAAGAGTTTAAAGAAATCAAAGTCTTCCATTTCCTAAATTTCTCTTCTAAATACTTAAACACTTTCTCCATCATCATCTTATAAGTTTCTTTCTTCCAACAAAGTGATATCAGAGCTAGAAGATTCTATTGGAGATGGCGAGTAATGTTCCCGTCCAAGTTCCAATGCTCATGAAGAGCAACTATGACAATTGGAGTCTACGGATGAAAGCTATCCTAGGAGCACATGACATGTGGGAGATAATCGAAAAAGGTCATGTTGAACCGGAGAATGAAGGTAGTCTATCTCAAGCTCAAAAGGATAGTTTGAGAGACTCAAGGAAGAGAGACAAGAAGGCTCTCTGTCTAATCTATCAAGGATTAGATGAAGATACATTCGAGAAGATGGCGGAAGCTACGTCGGTAAAAGAAGCATGGGAGAAGCTTCGAACATCCTACAAGGGTGCCGATCAAGTCAAGAAGGTACGTCTTCAAACTCTAAGAGGAGAATTTGAAGCACTGCAAATGAAGGAAGATGAACCCGTCTCCGATTATTTTTCAAGAGTTCTAACGGTTACAAATAATCTAAAAAGAAATGGAGAGAAGTTAGATGATGTTAGAATCATGGAGAAAGTTCTTAGATCGTTAGATCCAAAATTTGACATATTGTCACCGTCATTGAAGAGACAAAAGATTTGGAAGCCATGACAATGGAGCAACTTCTTGGATCATTACAAGTATATGAAGAAAAGAAGAAGAAAAAGGAAGATATCGCTGAACAAGTACTAAAGATGCAGATTAATCACATTAATGAAGGAAATTGCCAAAATTATCAAAGAAGAGGTGGCGGTCAAGTACAAGGACGAGGTCGTGGATATTGAAATGGACGAGGTTGGAGACCCTATGAAGATAACACAAATCAAAGAGGAGAAAGTTCATCAAGAGGTCGTGGGAGAGGAAGCCCAAAGTCACGGTACAATAAATCAAGTGTCAAGTGCTACAATTGTGGTAAACTTGGACATTATGCTTCTGAATGTAAAGCTCCTAACAACAAAAGAGTTGAGGAGAAGGCCAACTATGTTGAAGGAAAAATTCAAGAAGAAGACATGTTATTGATGGCTTGCAAGAATGATGAACGAGAAGATAATCATAAGTGGTACCTTGATAGCGGTGCAAGTAATCACATGTGCGGAATAAAAAATATGTTCGTGGAGCTTGATGAATCGGTGAAAGGATATGTGGCCTTAGGAGATGAATCAAAGATGGAGGTACAAGGTAAAGGAAAAATTCTCATTCGACTAAAGAATGGAGATCATCAAATTATTTCCAACGTTTACTATATTCCAACCATGAAGACTAACATCTTGAGTCTTGGACAATTCTTAGAGAAAGGTTATGATATTCGATTAAAGGATAATAGCCTTTCTATAAGAGACCAAGAAAATAATCTCATTACAAAGGTGTCGATGTCAAAAAATAGAATGTTTGTGCTTAACATTCAAAATGACATCGCACAATGTCTCAAGATGTGTTATAAGGAGGACTCTTGGCTTTGGCATCTTCGATACGGACATCTTAACTTTTGAGGACTAGAGTTGCTTTCGAAGAAAGAAATGGTGAGAGGATTACCTTACATCAACCATCCAAAGCAAGTTTGTGGAGGGTGTTTACTTGGAAAACAATTCAAAATGAGTTTTCCAAAAGAGTCAATCACAAAAGCACAAAAGCCACTGGAACTTATTCACACGGATGTATGTGGTCCGATCAAACCAAAATCACTCGGTAGAAACAATTATTTCATTCTCTTTATTGATGATTTTTCTAGAAAAACATGGGTTTACTTCTTGAAGGAAAAATCAGAAGTATTTGAAAACTTCAAAAATTTTAAAGCCCATGTTGAGAAGGAAAGTGGTCTTGTGATTAAAGCCTTGAGATCTGACCGTGGAGGAGAGTTTACATCCAAGGAATTTCAGAAGTATTGTGAAGATAATGGAATTAGAAGACAACTAACGGTGCCAATAACCCCTCAACAAAATGGAGTAGCGGAGAGGAAGAATAGAACAATTCTTGAAATGGCGAGAAGCATGCTTAAAAGCAAGAGGCTACCAAAGGAGTTTTGGGCAGAAGCAGTTGCATGTGCAGTTTATTTATTAAACCGATCTCCAACAAGAAGTGTCTTGGGAAAAACACCACAAGAAGCTTGGAGCGGAAGAAAACCTGGTATTTCTCACTTAAGAGTCTTTGGAAGCATTGCTCATGCTCATATACCAGACGAGAAGCGAAGCAAGCTAGATGATAAAAACGAGAAGTATATTTTCATTGGTTATGACGTTAACTCCAAAGGCTACAAACTTTACAATCCGGACACAAAGAAGACAATCATAAGTCAAAATGTCATCTTTGATGAAGAAGAAGAATGGGAATGGAGACCAAATGATGAAGATTATAACTTCTTTCCACATCTTGAAAAAGATGGTCTCGAGCAGCCAAGAGAGGAGCCTACTACACCACCAACAAGTTCTCAAGGAGAAGAAAGCTCAAGTGAAAAGACTCCACGTTTTAGAAGTTTACAAGAACTTTATGAGGTAACCGAAAATCAAGAAAATCTTACTTTATTTTGCCTATTTGCCGAATGTGAGCCCATGGACTTCCAAGAAGCTATGGAAAAGAAGAAATGGAGAAATGCAATGGATGAAGAAATCAAGGCAATAGAAAAGAACAGTACATGGGAGTTAGCTTCACTTCCAAATGGGCACAAGGCGATCGGAGTAAAGTGGGTGTACAAAGAAAAGAAAAATTCTAAAGGAGAAGTAGAGAGACACAAGGCAAGATTGGTGGCCAAAGGCTATAGTTAACGAGCCGGAGTTGACTATGATGAAGTTTTTGCTCCTGTTGCTCGTCTAGAAATGGTTAGATTAATTATTTCATTGGCGGCTCAAAACAAATGGAAGATACATCAAATGGATGTCAAGTCAGCATTTTTAAATGGAGAACTTGAAGAAGAAGTTTACATTGAGCAACCACAAGGCTATATATTCAAGGGAGAAGAAGACAAAGTCTTAAGGTTGAAGAAGGCACTTTATGGGTTAAAACAAGCCCAAGAGCTTGGAATACTAGAATTGACAAGTACTTCAAAGAGAAAGATTTCATTAAGTGTCCATATGAACATGCACTCTATATCAAAATTCAAAATGGTGATATATTGATTGCATATTTATATGTAGACGACTTAATATTCACGGGTAATAATCCAAACATTTTCGAGGAGTTCAAGAGAGAGATGACAAAGGAGTTCGAGATGACAGATATTGGATTGATGTCCTACTACCTTGGAATTGAAGTGAAACAAGAGGACAATGGAATTTTTATTACTCAAGAAGGGTATGCTAAGGAGGTACTTAAAAAATTCAAGATGGATGACTCTAATCCAGTTAACACGCCGATGGAATGCGGAATCAAGTTGTCAAAGAATGAAGAAGGAGAAAGAGTAGATCCAACACTCTTTAAAAGTTTGGTTGGAAGCTTACGTTATTTGACGTGCACAAGGCCCGATATCTTATATGCGGTTGGAGTTGTTAGTCGTTACATGGAGCATCCAACAACAACTCATTTCAAGGCGGCAAAGAGGATTCTTCGCTATATCATAGGTACAATGGACTTTGGCTTGTATTATTCTATCTCTAATGATCATAAGCTTGTTGGATATAGCGATAGCGATTGGAGTGGAGACACAGATGACCGAAAGAGCACAAGTGGCTTCGTGTTCTATATTAGAGATACGGCTTTTACATGGATGTCAAAGAAGCAACCGATCGTTACCTTATCTACTTGTGAAGCAGAGTATGTAGCGGCTGCTTCATGTGTTTGCCATGCTATTTGGTTGAGGAACCTGTTAAAGGAGTTAACATTGTCGCAAGAGGAGCCAACAAAGATCTTTGTGGATAATAAGTCAGCAATAGCATTGGCAAAGAATCCCGTCTTCCATGATCGAAGTAAGCACATTGACACACATTATCATTATATTAGGGAGTGTGTTGAGAAGAAGGAGGTGCAATTGGAGTATGTGAAGACAAATGATCAAGTAGCCGATATCTTCACCAAAACTCTTAAACGCGAAGACTTTATCAAGATGAGGAGTTTGCTTGGAGTAGCAAAATCAAGTTTAAGAGGGGGTGTTGAAAGTTAAACTTGATTTTAGATCAAGTTTAATATTAGGTCCAAATCTAATCATAATCCAAGTTCTAGAGTTTTCTCTATAAATATCATCACTTCCACCTCTTTAAAAAGTTCTAGAACAATCTACTTACATCTCCACCTCCTTCAACATAAATATCTAGATATTTTTATAGAATTATCTAGATAATTGTAATAAATTAATCTAGATATTTAAGAATAACTATCTAGATTTAACATTAAAATATTTGAGATATTTTGTAATGTGGAGGCTATAAATACCTACTCACCCTTCTCATTTTGTAATGTAATGAAGTTAAGAAGATAAAAAGTGAATAAGAAAAAGAGTTTAAAGAAATCAAAGTCTTCCATTTCCTAAATTTCTCTTCTAAATACTTAAACACTTTCTCCATCATCATCTTATAAGTTTCTTTCTTCCAACATTCATTTGAGTTTGAAGATACCTGAAGATTGAGGTGTTGGAGCTATGTCTATTATCGCCATCGTTGGGTGGTTTAATATTTTGGAGGCTTTTGGGATTTTCTTTGCTTTTGAGAACTCTCTCCCTCTCTCTAAGTTATAGGGTTTTCGTTTTTTCGAGATTTATGAAGCAAAAGGATAAACCAGAAGAGAGTATGGTGGTGTCAGGAGAAAAAAGACAAATACTCCCTCTTCTGACACGTGTTTTATTGGTATTTGCTATCATTTTAATAACACTATTTTGTACAAAACGAATATATGCTGTGTATCTTTACATATTTTTATATTCGTGATTTTCAGTTGTCCGTACAATGAAAAAAGTCTGAATTCTTTTATGACCGAGAAAATGTTTGGTCTTTGGCTATAATTAGTAATATTGCAGCTTTGTTGGACACTCTCTAAATGCATGTTTCAGGCACATTTTTATTGTTTTTATATATGTTTATTTATTTGTCACCTTTTATTTGTTTTATTATTTTGTTTATATACTTTGTATGATATAAATATACATCTACCATATTTATGCCTTTGCATGTGTGAATACGAATACATGGTATTCTTGAGTTTGAACTTTGAACAGACTATATATTAAGAGAGGGTATTTAATGCATCTAAACCCATTTCACTTCATTTAGGCGAAGACTTTTAGGGTCTTTTCAAAACAATGGCTTTTACTTTATGTATTCGATGTAATGAATGAACGACGTCAGCAATGCTTTGAAATGTACAAATATTCTATAATAAACCAAATCAAAATTTGATACAATGAAGTTCCTAAATGACATATTTAAAAATTTAGAAATAATTTGAGTACTTTCAATTATAAAAAACTTAAATGTTATATTATATCAAAATTATAAATTTAGCAAGAATTTATAAATTAAAATAAGTTAAGAATATAATAAAAATTTTAAAAATAATTTCCGATTAATATTCTTTTCTTTCTCAATTAATCTTCCCATCTTACAGCCCGACTAACGATTATCGATTTTTATGCTAACATAACTTTTTTTTTAAAGAGCCCTGCTCTAAAATGAAGGGCCCTAAGGGCTAACGTAAGCGCCTTATTTTTGTAAGGGTAAGCACGCATCTGCATGGCTTTGCACGTATGTCTATATGCATGCAAGATATCGTTGGATTTGAAAGGGCCATACTTTGAATGTAAGCCCAATTCACTAATTAATATAGGTGAGGCTTTTTTACGGTTTTGATATGGTCACATCAAATACACAGGTCTTCCTTTTCAAAAGAATACTAGTTTTAATTTTATCCATTTGAATAGATTAACAACGCAAATGCACAAAATATTCCGTAAATATTTGAAATTTTTGTCCACAGAATAAAAAAACCAGTAATATAATTGATCTCTACTGACAAAAGCAAAACAATTGACTAATTATGTTTTACTTGCGTTTAATCTTTCTTCCCTTCTTTTTGGGACCAACAAGGAACTTGCGTTTAATCCTTATGTAGACTGTAATTAGATTATAATGATTTATATATTCATCAAGAAATTTATAGTGATTGTATTTGAAAATAAAAAAAAACCTATGATAATTGTATAATATTCGACCTCGGTTACAACCGAACAAGAGATTTGCGATCTTTACAATGCTTGAGTATTGTTGACAAGAGAGATAGGATTCTTGAGCTTTGGATAAAGTTAGAAGCAAACTGTAAAATCACTAAAAGATAATAACTGGAGATGCGTGATACAATTTACAGATTTCATTTGCGGTCTATTGGGATTACAAAAATTTGTCTAAATGTATATAAATCATTGGCTTGCTTTAAGAAAAGTATTCCAAACGATACGTATTGCTGTTTTGTCTAAGAATGCATATTACATATATTTTATGCAAACAAAAATGTGAGAGATATGTAACTGTAGTATTCCTTGTCAAGCAAAATCAAATTTCATCAACTCCTTCGCCATATATGTTATATTGTTATGTAACTAATCCATATATGAGGGATATGTAACTGTAGTATTAGGGGTTTAAGAATTTTTGGTTTCGCCCCCTAATTTGTGGTCGCACAAAACTATCACATTCGGTTAAAAGTTATAAATTCAATACTATATAATAATTGGCTCTTATTTAATTTTAAAAGCGATGCGTAACCAACATACAGCAGCCCCCTTTTAACGATAATTATTTAAAATAGTTATATAGTTGTCGACCAAAAGAAAATTATATGCATGGTTTTGAATTGGAAACAATGTTCAAACGAAATATGTATAATGTATAAAAGTCAAAAATTTAAATAGATTTAATATGTTGACGTAAAAAAAAAGCTTTAATATATAAATAAACTCAATCGACCACACATATACCTTTTATGTACTTTTACCCCATGATTTCATCGAATTATTTACGCTACATCATAATTACTAGTCGATAAATTAAACTTATTCGATTAACAGGTAAAACCGGAGATGCGCATGTTAGGCTTATTGAAAGATTAGTGCTGAGAATGATGGCAGCACATGTTAGCCTTGGTTCAACGTATCCCATAAAGATGCGCACCTCCTCTTGGCGAACCCAACTCTTCTGTTCAACAGATCATAGACGACTTCGAATCCTTGTTGCTGATAATTCCCCAAGATTGCCCCGGTCCCACCTCGAAGCTCTGATTCATCTCCGCCGTTCATCAACATGAAGCATCCAATTTTCCTTTTCTCTCCCTTACCATCTCCACCGTCCATAAATTCATAAAAGTAATTTCTCCTGGGAAGCGTAACACTGGATCTGTTCCCGGCAAAATGCAAAACAAGTCTCGGAACTCTAACCGTCTGATTCAAATAGTAGCAAGGGCTCATACCCGTATTCGGCTCGACCAGATCAGCCCGTTCGTGTACCCGCCCGACCCGGCTATCGAATTCCTCAACCACTGAATTGTAGAATTTCGCCGGAAGCATCGTGAACGTCGTCCCTGAATCAACGACAACTCCTCCGCCACCGTTTTTATCAATTCGTCTGAGCATCGCCGGAGCAGGAATATTCCGTTTTCCAATTGAGATTCCTTGGAACGAAACAGAGTAGAAGTAAGGATGTTTGGGATTCTCAAGCATCTCCGTGTATACGAATTTGATCTTCTTGTCATCATCACGTTTCTCCTTTTTATCGACGAAGCGGCCAAGGATTAGTGGACTCGGACGACGGACTCGGTCCGAGTCAAACGAGTGAGAAACGAGGCAATAGGAGAAGCTGTTACCGAGATGAGGAGAGTAAGCACGGAGCTGAGCAGGAAGAGAGAGACGTCCACGGCCGAATCCAGCTACGCCGATAGGTTCAGCAAGAGTGGTGTGAGCACAGCCGAAGGTGAAATTAGGGACGGAGATAGAAGGGAGAGAGAGTGAGTCGGAGTAGAGTTTCGCGACGAGAGAACCGTCACCGTAAGCATAGTAGAAAGGAGGACAAGGGTAAGAAGAAGTGTTACAATCACCGGTTTCTATGAAGTCAAGAGGACAATTTGAGATAGCGCAGAGATCAGAGGAGGGAAGGGAGGAATGAGCGGCGGAGCAAGAAGGGGAGGAGCAGGAGACGGTAGTGGCGGAGGAGGAGGGAGAGGAAGGAGGAGAAGTAGGTTTTGGTTTGGATTCACAGAGGATGCAAGTGAAAGGACGACAAGGGAACCAAACGAGGTCACTTCCGGTGTCTAAGTAGAGAGAAACGGCGGAGGAAGAAGGGCCAACGGAGAGGGAGATGAGGTAATCACTGCCGGAAGATATAGGGAGTGGAAGTTGTTGTTGTTGGTTTTGGTGTTTGTGGTGGCGGCGGAAGCGGGCGGAGGAGAGGGAGGAGGATGATTTAAGGAGGTGGAGAGGAGAGGAAGAGTGTTTTGAGGTTGAGAGAGAGTGGGAGAGAGGGAGGAGAAGAGGTGATGGTGATGATGAAACAGAGATGTTGAAATAGTTTTGGAGAATTGTTAAGTAGAGGAAGAAGATGAAACATATGTTCATGGCTGGATACAACAGTAGCTCCAACGAAACTGGTTTTGAATTTGAAGCAGAGGAGGTCGAGTGTTATATAGCTCAGAGCAAATACAATTTACATGAAAAAATGATAAATATGAAGATGGTTTAAGAAGTAGATTATGTTTCGCTGTCATTTTTACAAAACTAGCTAGATATTTATATTTTATGCTCATTTCTTAAAAATATGTTTATATCATAAATATATAAATTAAAGAAAATAGTAGAGCATGCAGAGTTAGTCCTACATATAGAACGTTAGATTTCGAAAAGAAACTAACCATTACACATTGAAAACGCAATCGGACGATGGTATTGGTGAAACTTGCATTGTTGTGATCTTTAATGATTGGAAAGTCAACTATATTGTTCATTGATGAGATACAAAGGTTGCATGCAACCATACATTTCTACATTTATTCTATCTACCTTAGTTATATTTTTCATTTAGTATTTAGGTTGCCAATTAAAATTCATTGTCATTCATTTAATTGGCTAAAATATATCCAATCCAATGATTTATACTCTTAGGATGATTTCAAAATATATATCAATGTCTGAAATCCTAAAATACCATAATAAGTTTTATGGAGACTGTATAAACAAGGGAGGAAATAGTGTCCAGGCCACATAGACAAGCCACATAGACAAGCCACATAGACAAGCCAAGCCAGGTGGAGGTGTGCTATTGCTATGGACAGGGTTAAAGACTCTAGAAAGGGGGAAAATGTACGTGTACACAACTTGAATTCTCCTTTCGTATTGCCACCTAACTATTTTGTATTTTTAAAATATTTATTTTTATGGCATTTAAATATAATACTACTATTATAAGTATAACACTGGTTTTTTATAGCTAACCAATTTATTAATCTATTATGCAGACAAACTTTATAGTCCCTTATATATGTTATGATATAAAATGGTTTATTGTTTTCTGAAAGATAAAGGGGTTGTATTGTAATCTAAACTAATCAATCATCACAAAACATTAATTATAACCAACTACGGGATAAATTAATGCAAATACTAGCAGTGGCTATGATTTATTTTATTGAAGCAAAATTAGGTAGAGAAACGCTAGTGGACAAAAGGCCTACTAGTGAGAGAACAAAGGACATACAAAAATCACCTACCTCCTCCGGTACAAGCCGATATATATATTTTTTTTTTTTCCAAATACGAAAAGTAAGTTACAGGATAAGTTTTGCTAAAGAAAGGCATTGAAATTTGGAACAGACCAAAAAAAAGAGAAAAAATAATAATATAAGAAAATGCTTGCATTATTTTACATTGGAAGATTTTGAGAAATGGAAGCGAAACTGTGTCGTATCAATGGTTTTGGATATAATGTATTCGTCAGAGCATGGATTTCTTTTAGTTTTTTTAAATAAATAAAAAACATTTTAATTTTTTTTAATTATGGACACAGCTGTTAACAGAGAGGCAATTTCGAAAAAAAAATCAGAAAATTAAATTAGCTGTACTCGAAAAAACAAAAAACGAGAAGAAGTAACCAATGAAGCAAAATCATATCCGAGGACTAAGACTTGAGAGTGACGTTATTGCAGTTTTGTAGTTTTCTGGAGAACTCAATAACTTTGGTCGTCACTCCAAGAAGAAAAGGTTCATTGCTGTCTTCTTCGCCAGAGCTGTTGTCCTCACCACTCACAGGCGCCAGCTTTACCTTTTTTAGCTTTCTTGTGTTATACCAATTATAAAAAACTTTTTCAGAGATTTCATATCATTCAAAAAGCTAGTCTATACATGAGAATACCGTTTCTTTCCTTAAAACTGTATACACTTCATCTGGTTAATCTGGAATATGATCCCATAAACTACTGGAAGGAAGCAGCAGATACTTAGACAGGTAGTAGTATCATAAGTTCGCACCACTGTAACAAAACAATGACACATGATAACATATCGAGAAACCTAAGAAGACGAACTGATCAACCTCTTCATCTATAATCATTGCCAATCGACAAAACAAATTGATATTTTATTATAAAAGTTCTCTGCTTTAGAAGAGCACGATCACCCGCAACTTTGTTCAAAGGCATTACAATACAAAAAAAAAATATAAGGTCAGAACCAATCCCATTAAAATATCAGAAAGTTAGAAGCTTTATTTGATGTTTATATGTCTTATACAGAATTTATGAACTAAAAACAGAGCAAGACCCAACAAAGAGTTGGTATTTGACAGGGATGGTTGAGGATTACCAGTAAATCCATCCAAAAAACTTATAATTTGTGGGGCTAAGTCCTTCAAGACATTGACAAATCAATATTTTCAATAATTGCGAAGGTTTCGTAATCATCTAGGACATATCACAGTTCTGAAGCATTGTTGTTTGTTTGCTCATATTCTTGAATTCCAGTGGATTCTACCAGACGACACCAAAATGTTATACCATAACAAATCTTTTATTTATTTTTGTTTGATCTCAGAAAAACCTATCTTAGAACAGTAGTCCCCTAGCCAAAATACCAACCAAAGAAGCCAAAGGCACTGCAATTGCAAGCTGTACTTCTATCTAATTGCACAAGTTGCATGTGATCAGAGAAGATTTGGTCACAGTAACATCTAACGCTTAGGCAAGCTTCAGGTTTTAGTTGATAGTTTGAAACTTGAGTGCTATGAGGTTTTCGCCTTTTATTGCTTCCGTATCGGAATGCTTAAAACCTCCTAAAATTTGTTAGCATGACATATAATATTTCCACCTCACATGATACCAACACAAGAAGTTCACTACTAACGTGCAAGTTTATTCAAGGGTCAAGACGTGATTACCTGCTCTGTGGATAACTATGCTGTTGCATGCATATCTTCATCAATTAAGCTGGAGTTTGATGATGATAGTCTCATGCTCTGCAAATCTGAAACCAGCATCTCTCCTAAGTTTAGAAATGTCAGAGTACAAAAACAACACAAGAAGGCCCACATATGTCAAAGATCCTATATGGAATAAAGCGATCTTAGTCTCTGGATAAGTCTACATCTTATGGCAGGTACTCCAGATATTATATAAGAATCCTTTTTCTATACGTCTCAAAGCCATAAAGTATGATATTGACATCATTGCTTACAAGTTACAACTATTGGACTTGTGCCAGAAATTACATAAAATTACTCGACACATCCTTCTCATATACAAAATCCTCAATAACATCTGGCCTTTCATAACACATTTTCCAGAAAAAGAATAGAAAAGAGATATTGCACATGTTTTTAGATAAGAGAAGCAACACAATGCAGTTAGGTAAGTTGGTTCAGTTACACCTTTGAAGGAAGAGGCCTTATCTTCTCCAGCAGTGTCTCCGCTTCAATAAATCCACCCAAAGGTCCCAAAGACTTGTACTTGATAGCTTTCCATCTGTTTTAATGAGAATTGAGATAAGAAAGCTTATTTGCAGTTTCAAACCGAGGAAAGTAGAAGAGATGCAAATAATTTTCCAAGAAAGATCAACGATTATGAAACAAATCTGTACCTGGGCACAAAAGGTAATGCAAAACAATGGAGATGGAGATGATCAACACTGTTAAAAGGTGGTTGGTGGAAACCAAATCTGCAAGGAAGTAGAGGTCGGGTTAATGCTATATAAGTTACGACAAGGAGAAGGAAAACATCAAGCAACAAACGAGCATATTTTGTCCCCAGCATCATTTAGAATTACAAAATATCCGATAGAGAGGGTTTGAAAACCCTTACTCCAAACTCATAATTTGGTTTCATTCAGTGCTTGTAACCATGAAGCCTCACCTATATATGGATTGAGGTGCATCTTTCTGAAACAGTTCTTTTCCCACACTTAGCATATGACTTACTGGTCAAATCATAAAAGGAAAAATCCTTATCAAAAGCTTCAGAGGTATAACAGAAATTGAAAATTATAATAATGTTTTGTTGACCAACCTAGTGAGTAGTCTTCATCTCTTCTCCTAAGATCTCTCACAGTTGGAATGTGTTCTTTCGGAATTACCAGGTAGTGCCTACATCAGGTGTATTGTTCTTAATAGGAAAATGGTAGCTAAATAAGCAAGGAGATGCAAGTGATCACATAGATAAGCTAAGTAAACGTATCAAACCCAATTTAAAAGAAAATAAAAATAACAACCATTTCTAGCAAAACCTCTTTGAAAGGATTCAACTTTATTCTTAAAGCAAGGTATTGGGTTTCGTAAGAGAATCTAATGAAATCAATAGAAACAAAACGCGAGTGAAGAACAGAGACAAACCTCAGGGCAGCAGGCTTGATGTCTTGAAACGCGACGACCTTCTCATCCTGAGAAAAAATATCAAGAACCCGTTTTGATCGCAGAGAAACAAAAATGTAAAGAAACTCTTCAATTAGAAAAATTGATAAGGGAAGAAGAATGTACGGTGTGAAGGAGATGAGTGGTGGTTGAATTGCGCACAATTTGACAGAATATACAAGCTTGATTCGCTCCCGCCATTTCTTCCTTCCTTATTTTTACGCTCGGAATTTTAAAATCGTCGCACAAATTCGAAAACTGGATTTCGATTTCAAAATGTTTGGGGATGGCAAAGTAAAGTTGTTCGTAGGGGGCTAGGCGCAGTTTTTTTTCCTAAAAATATGTACAACTACTTCAATTTTAACCCCACTAATATTTTTAATTCCTAATTTAACCCCTTAATTCCTCTAAGTCTAATAGTTACGAAGATAATCCTATGAGAATTTATTAATATGTGAACATTTTATAAAATACTTAAAAATATAAATAGATATTTAACTTTCCTACATGTATAACAATGTTTTACTTCAATAGGATATATAGATATCAATTAGAGCTCAAGATCGTTTAATTCGTAGTACTTGAATTTTCAAAACTGTGGTGTTCATTTCGAATAAAAAGAAAATCATGGGGACCTAAATTAACAATAAACAAAAGCAAAGGCCGGAAAATCTACTCTCATGACTCACGACGGACTAAAACAAACCTTAAACTCCTCTCCGTTGATGTCGCCTCTATTTCTTCTTCCCAAAACTTATCCTCCCTTTCGCTCCTTACGCTGTCGCTGTTCAGTGACTCTCCTAAACTCCATCACTGCCCGAACCATGAGCTCTCATTCAACTCAACGCGTCTTCCAGCTCAGACAAGACCCTCTCACCGGCAATTCCGAGTGGATTGTTATCGAAGACAATGACCAAACAGGAGTTGACGGCCTTCTCGCAACCACATCGTATCTCGACATGCTCAATGATTCTCGACGCAACCGAGCTTATCGTCTTGCTATCGAGAAAACCATTACCGAACCTTGCCACGTTCTTGACATTGGGTTCTTCTCATTTCCACTGGATTTATCAGTTTAAGTAAGCACTTCAGGTTTCTCCGATTCTGACATGGAAAAATGTGGAATTTGTTGTAGTGCTGGAACTGGATTATTGTCGATGATGGCTGCTAGAGCTATGGGAGAAGACGAATCAAAAGGAATGGTGACGGCGTGTGAGTCGTATCTACCAATGGTGAAGCTTATGAGGAAGGTCTTGCATAAGAATAAGATGACGAAGAATATTAACCTTATCAACAAACGATCAGATGAACTCGAAGTTGGGTTAGACATTGCTTCACGAGCTCACGTTCTTGTGAGTATGTTTACTTCTATTAAAAAAAATTCCTTCGTAGCGAATTTGAGAGGAGATAAACATAAGTGTCTTCATTTCTTGTTTTTTTATTAGGTAAGTGAAATATTGGACTCTGAGTTACTTGGTGAAGGTCTAATCCCAAGTTTACAACATGCTCATGACATGTTGCTGGTTGATAATCCTAAAACAGTGCCTTATCGAGCTACTACTTATTGCCAGGTTCGTTTCTTGATCTGTTATTAGCTATTGTCCTTGAGTTTTATCGAATTTTGTGGTTTCTTTTCTTGCTTATATTTGAGCCTGATTTGAATTCCTTCTCACATTGTTTCCTTTTCCTTTTCTTTACTATGTCAAGCTTGTTGAAAGTACATTCTTATGTAATATGCACGTTCTACGAAATAATGAGGCTAAAGCATCTGATGGTGTTCGTCTAGTTCCTCCTGGCTTTGAGAGTCTATTTGGTATCAAGTCACAACAATTTAGCATGCATGTTGATGCTATTGAGAAAGAGATCAAACTGGTACTAATATCCCAAAAGTTTTCTCCTACAGTTTACAATAAGCTTTAGTTTAAACACTCAATTCATGTATTCATCCAGTTGTCAGAGCCTGTCAAAATATTTGAATTTGACTTTTGGAAACGGCCAGAAAGTAATGGAGAGCTTGAAGTGCACATAGAAGCAACAGCCGTGGGTAGTATTCATGCTATAATTTCTTGGTAATACGTCCTTTACTGTCTTTCTTCTTTTCCTATTTGAAAGTTTGAACTGCGTTCACAATAGTGGCAGTTAATACTCAAGAGTGAAGAAATAAGCTTTTCTTTTTTGGTGATGTATTCATACATTCTAGCTAAAAGGCCTATGCAAAGGGCTCAAGACCTGATCTGTTTACTAGTATGATATGAGGAATCTTTTATTTTTGTACCTTCAGGTGGGTGCTGCAGCTTGATAGTGAAGGAACAATCTTCTACTCTACTGCCCCCAGATGGATAGATTCAAATTCTGAGATAGGTGAGTTTACACCTTCCTAAGTAAATAGGTTATATGGTTGTGGAGGCCCTTTCATCACCAGACTTACACTACATTCAGCTTCATTGGATCCTATATGTTATTGATCTTGGCTTCTTTTATTCCTAATGCAGGTGTTAGGGACTGGTGTGACCACTGGAAACAGTGTGTTTGGTTTACTCCGGGAACAGGTGTGTCCATATCCAAAGGAGAAAAGGTTCAATTGCATGCTTCTCATACTTGTACAAATATCTTGTACAATATGAAGACGACTCGCAGCTTGACACATGAGACGACATACTCTCCTTTAAGTACTGGAGATCTACACCTCACATTACCACCTGAAAGAGTTGCAATATATGGTGACAGTATATATAGGCAATCCATGTTTAAAGCCACAAGAAACGCAGTAGGTTTTAAACTTCTATGTCTGTCTTACATGTACATTTTTTCTCTGAAAACTGCATAAGGTTGGGTGTGCCTGTGTGATATGGCTTGTTGATGCTAATGTTTTTCTCCAGTCCATAGTAAAGAAATTATTCATATAGTTATACAATTTTACTTCTACAAGCCAGTGCAGACTTAAATGGTTCTTCATTTATTTTTCCAGTTACAGGGAAAATCTTATCCACAATGTCTTGTCATAGATGATAGTCTTCTATTACCACTTATGGCTCTACATATCTCCAAAAAATCACGGGTAATATCACTGTCCCCTGGGCTGCAAGAGAATGCTGCTGAATACTTGGAAGCTATTGCTGATTCAAATGGCTTTTCAAAAGATCGTTTCGAATATTTCAGAAAAGGGAAGGCAAAGTTGGCCGAGGAGTATCCAAACAAGGTAAACTTTCACGTGATGTACATCATACTCAAAGTTCAAAATGTAATGGCTTGCTGGAGGAATCTTGAAAATTTATGTCCCCTCAGTTTAGCCCTTTGGCTTAGCCATTTTTGGGTTCCATTTTGATTACGTGTCCCTATGTTCTATCAACAGATTGACCTGCTGATTGGAGAGCCATATTACTACGGACTTGAAAGTGGGCTTCCGTGGCAGAATCTCAGATTCTGGTAAATGTTGCCATTGGGTTAGTCACTAAGATTTTTCGAAAATGCTAGTTTGTTCACATAGCCTGATTCTCTTTCTGGTATGCGTGAAGGAAGGACAGAACTCTACTTGATTCTGCCCTGTCAGAAGATGCAGTGGTAATGCCGTATAAAGGAGTTTTGAAAGGTTGTGCGATGTATCTTCCTGTAAGTACTGAATCGTTTCTTTCTTAGCAATTCTAAAATATAGACGCGTTTGCTTGGGTATTCATGAAATGGCTTATGGTGCAGGATCTCTGGAATAGTCGTTGTTGCCTTGGGAGTGTAGAAGGGTTTGACCATGCTATGGTGAATACGACCTTAGGAGGATGTGGTAATATTCCTTCTGGTAAAGACAGTCCTTGTTTGCCCTTCTTTATCTGGCAATGTGGAGAGACAAAGGTAAACAGACGTTCTTCTATTTTGTACTGACAACCGTTGGGAATGTAAAGATTTTTCCTTTTCTTTGAAAATTTTCAGAAACTTAGCAAGGAATTTACAGTCATGGAATTTGACTTCTCCAAGCCCATCACAGGTCCCTGTTCTGGGGACGTTCAGGTATGTTTGTTGGCGAATTACGTCGTTTACATACATGCACTTTGCTGAGGCATCATTAGTACGATAGCTCTGACAAATGATTTTAAGAATTACTTTTTTTACTGCAAACAGATTGAGTTTATCAAACCTGGTGTCTGCCATGGAATTGCATTGTGGATGGATTGGGTGATGGATGTAGAAGACTCAACCGTTATCTCAACAGGACCAGGTATGAAACTCATATCTTTCAGCACTGTCCAGCCATCATCTTTGCTTAAACGGGGTTGAAACCTTGTGATTTGGACGACAAAAGGCTGTCGTTGACGGATTGTCCTTTAATGGGGTTTACAAAAGGATTGGCTTTGCCAGGATGTTAGTTTCATATAGGCAAATTTCTAGCGCTTTTGTTACCAGCTTCATGAGGTTAAAGGAATCGGTTTGATGACATTTTTTTCCTTGACATTCTCTCTGCGTACAGATGAAAGATATTGGAAACAAGGAGTCAAGCTACTGGGGAAGCCAGTCACAGTGAGAGTGGAAGGTCCCTCAACCATGGGAATCCAAGCTTCCTTAGATCTATCTTCAAACGGCGAGCTCATCATCACACATACTCTCTCTTGACTATTTTTCAGACCATTTTCAGTTTATGTCTTAATAAGTCTCCAATTTTGTTCTCGTCTTTCTCATTCCAAGATGACTTGAGAGTTGAGATCTAAGCTTATTTTTTGTTTGGTGAACGAGGCCTAGCTATTAGGAAATAGAAACTTTAAAAAATTGATATTGTGATGTCCAACTACATTCTCTTTCGTTGATAGTTATGGGTTATCAATGTCAAAATCACATTTTTTCTATTGACAGCCCAACTGTTGTGAGAGAAGTTTGACCAAAAAATAAAGTGAGAGTTAAAGCAACGTTTATGAAACATGTGGCAGGGAAACTCCACCAGCTTTTATTGTGGGCGTGTTAACAGATTGTGTGAGTCGGTGGGCGTGAATCGATTACAACTAACGAGTTATTCTTAATCCCACTCAAGTTCTCTTTCATTTTTATTTACATATATTATCAAAAAAAAATCAAATATAATCAGAGGAGAATGCTCACAAGCCATCAAACAAAACAAGATAGTTCTCTGCAAAACACAAACCTTAAAACTCTACACATCACATATCTGTAATTGTCTCTTCATCAACGTTTTCCTTCTTCTTTCGAAGCGGCTACATAAGAGACAACAACTGTAATGTCATCAAGCTTACCTCCATAGTATCTAAAGCCAGCATCTTGTGCTGCTGTTGAGAATGGAGTTTGTCTATTTTTGTCCACTGCTCTTTGGCGGGCCAATGCTGCAATCTTCTGTGCTGTTACCTGAGGATCTATGCCAGCTCTCACCGCGTGAACTACTATGGCTGTGATCTCGTTGTTGTAAAGATTGTCGAATAATCCATCTGTTCCAGCTATTATCACGTCTCCAGGAGCAACAGCAACAGTAAATACTTGACCTGAGCTTGGCAAATCACCGTTACTTCCACTCTCCAACTGATATGTGAAGTTGAAGTCATGCTGTTGAACAGGTGAACGGAAAACAGTATGCCCTTCACGGACTACCATGAACCCGCTGTCCCCTAGGTTGATTGCATTAAGTCCCTGGTCGGTCAAGGCTATGATGCAAGCCGTTGAAGACCCTAGTGACTTTGTACTAGTATGAGCTTTTTCCAATACTCTGGCTGGATCAATCGACCCTTTAGGCTCGTCTTGGATTGCATTCACAGAGTTAGACATAAGCTCCCGAGAGTAGTAACCTGCATCAATACCGAGCTCTGCCCAACCTCCCACACCATCTGCCACACCTAATGCTTGCTCCTCTGTACAGATAAAATGCGCATCCTCTCCTCCAGTTGCCTCTTTATCAGGATGTGGTAGATAACAAGACCCCGATACAAGCTTCAGAGGCTTAGTACATAGCTTAGCCGCTACAGAATCCGAAGAATCTCTAACCTGTTCCTCAGTTACAGAGTTATCGAAAGAGACATCCGGTGCATTCCCAGCTGAAAAGCGATCAGAGAGTGAGGTATGCAAGCCTCTAAATCCCAATCCCGTTCTTTGGCATTTCAAGTAAATCCATCTTTTGGCACCTCTATAAGCAAAATACGCATAGATAGAAGAATTTTCCCGGCGATCTTTTCCACCAAGTCTCATACTGATTCTTCCACGGCTATAACCGTCTCCACCAGCAAGACCCTTGGAAACAAGATGATCAGAATGACGATTCACAAACAAGGATTTAGAACCAACACTCGCCATTGATTTACCCGGAACCTTAACTGATGTCACACTAGGATCCGAAAGCAAAAGATCAATGTGATAACCACAAACCTGAAAGGCAGGACCAGATACTGAAGGAACCGAGAAAGTTCGAGAAACAGCACCAACGACAGAAAGATTCCTCCTTTCGTTAAGCAACAACAAATCGGAGCTCACAGGTTCCAAGAACCCGTTAGGGCTAATAAATCTAGAATGGAACCCTCTAAAACCCCCAAACCCAAACCCTAATCCAATCAAAATCTTAACTTGTTTCTGAAGACCTTCTCTAACAGGTAACATCTTAAGTATAAACTCGAAACCCAGTAATTACCAGAGATGGAGAAGATCATATCTTCCGAAGCATCACTACTCCGTCAATCAAACGCTTATTAACAAACGATCTTAGGAAGGAACGATCAATCCGAATCTTAGGAAGGAACGACGAAGGCGAATTTGGAACTTATCAGGACCAAGCTTCTCTTTTCAAACCCCTCTAGAGAAGATAATGTCAAGCTAAAATATAATTGTCAACAAAAAATTGGCTAGGATTCAGAAATTTTTATGAACGGAGAGAGATAAAATGAAGGAAAGAACCCTAAGACAAATCTGATGTTTAAGGCAAAACACGAAGCTGGTGGTCAAAAAAGGAACTCAAAGGCTTTTTATTTTGTTCTAAAAAAACAAATCAGCAAAATTAGGGATGTCTCAGTTTTGTCTAAATTTTCTCTATCACAATTCTCAGCCGTTCGATCGTCATTAATTTAGCAATATCGATTGCAGGGCCTATTAAAAACCCACTAGAGCAGCAATAAAAGAAGCCCATATAAGGGTCGAGGCTTAATACTCCACGGCGTCAAGTCTACGTTTCATTTCATATTCATCGAGGATGATGACTATGTGAAAATATATGTTTGCATATTTAAATTCTAACTCTCTCTTTTTTTGCAAATTTTGAAAAAGCCTTAAATTCATATGTTAAATATGAAAGACATATCTTTTCTTTTGGCGTCTTGTTGTTCTTCTTAGATAATTGTATTGTCACTTGAAAATCTTACTTATCAGAAGTATCTACGAGCATATATTCTTAATGACTATAGAAATCATTCACAATAAGGTCTTCTTTTGGTCACTTTGCTTCATTGAGACCCCTAAGTATCAGTGTCACACCATGATCTCTTTCAATGCGGCCAATTATGTGCTGTCTTCAACAACCCATGCATCGTCCACACTGGCCTCTTTGTGTTTCAGCCATCAGTAGAGGTCTTCAGAGACATGATTCATGAGCTTAAAGTAAAGAGAGATAACCCTGATGGAGCTCATTGAACCCAACAGTGTTTCAAAAGAAATGAGTAAACATTATTGGGTTCAATGACCTTCTATCTATATATCAAGCAGAAGAACACTATTGTAAAGTTACAAAAACTAATGGTTGTTGTGACTTGTGAGCACATCAATATGAGCCAGATTTAATTTAACATTGCGGCCTGAGAAAATTTTCAAATGAGACTTATAAAAAGCCCACCGGGCATCGTCTTCAGGTAGCCTCTATTCAAATTCACCAGACACAATGTCGTTCACAGCGAGGTCTTCTCAAATGCCACTGCACTTGTCTTCATCAGATGTCTCTGCACGTCTAGTGGACCCAAATGTATTTTTGTCAAAACATATTTCGAAAAACTAATTATTAGTATTACTACTTTTTGCTGAATATATGATCACCAAATTTTTGGTGGTGGCCATTATACTTGGGCCAGTAGGACTTGTAAAATCTTGACGTGAACAGTTTTTACTTATAATTTAGTAGCTCGAAAATAGAAACTAGAACAAGCAGGAATTGAGTTCATACTTTGTATGATCGGTCAAGTGGGTCCACATATTTTCTAGCGGAAGCTTAAAGCAAAAAAGGTATGCCACACACATGCCCTACATTTATATGATATGACCAACGATCATTTACTAAAAACCCCTTCATCTCATGTTTTTTTCCCAATTGTTCAGACAACATAATGAAATAATCCCCTTATTTTTTTCTTTTAGAAAAAAAACTATTCAAGTAAACTAAAAATCTAAAACATATAAAAAAATACTCTTACATTTATTCTGGTATCGATCTGTCAGTGGATAATTGTTTGTTTAACTCTGAAAGTCGGGCAAGGGTAAACATGCAGAAACGTGATTTTAAAGATGGATCAGAGGGATATTTCTGTAATTAATTAGGACGTTACTTACTGTCCTGATTCCATAAAAATAGTGTATTGTTTTTTTTTTTTGTCAAGAAAGAATTATAAATGTTTCTGTTTTGGTATAAAATTACTACTAGAGAGAATTAGATGCAGCTGGCGACACTAACCGGTAAACTACAACCACAAAGAAAGTAGGAAATAAATAATCAGACAGGTTATGTAATAATCCTCTCTTTTTTTGTCAACAAGTAATTATCCTTTTGTTGATTGAAAATAATAATAAAGTAGTAACGCATAAGGTGGAATATGACTAATCGATTTCGTTACTCGTAGCTAGTTTGTCATAGGTTGAATACATGTGGAGGATAGCTTGAATCTGCTCGTTATCTAAGAAAATTTCTACTACCATTCATTGTGTTTTGATCTTTTAAGTGAAAATATCTCATTATTTTGGGTTTAGATACTTACACTTCTCGACACACTTGTGTGTTGTGTCGTTAAAAAATACAGTTGAAATTAAATATAGTTCCTTAAAATACATTTAAAAAAAAATCAAAGATCCAAGATCCAAAGATCATGCAAAAGAATTATCTCAAGAATTCCAAATACCAAAACGACATAACAAAGATCCAACAATATCTTATCTTTCATGACACTAAACACGCAAATTGTTAAGAAAACTAGAAACAAAGCTTGTTTCATAATTTTTTTTTTGGTTGTCTTACATCAAAGTACTTTGTTTGATAATATCATCCAAAGATTCCAAACTAATGAACGCTTTCTAAGTAAAGAATAATAATCTTGAAGACAAAACCAAACCCACAAGATGCTTTTGAATTTTGATATAATCTAATCTCTGAAACACCTCAACTCTTTTATATGGCCGTAACCACGGTGACAGTCTCGCCTTCTTGCGGCGGGGGAAGATTCAGATCTATCAAACAGCGGCGGAGCTCCGGGAAATGTCTTTTCTCCGGCTTCGTCTCTTCTACTACTTCAACTGTAAAAACCGGTTTAATCTCAAGCTCTCTTGAATCTCTCGAGAGCATCATCAAACACATGGCTAAATCCTGCTCCGGAGAACCGTCGGAGACCGAGCTCGCCGGTTCTGGTGACTCATTCGAGTTAAGATGAATCATCTTCTGTTTCTTTCCCTTCTCAGACACTCTCTTATTCTTTTTCTTCTTCTTCTTGGAAACATCTACCCTGCTTCGTTTCCGAACCAGTTCTTTAGATTCAGGTTCGGTCTCTGTCTCACTGTTGTAGATGGTGGATGACTCAGGATCCGGATTAAAGACTCGGAAACTCTTCCTTGGGTTTTCACGTAACCCGTAAACCAGAGATTTACCATCGGAGGAAGACGAAGAGGAATAAACCGAGTCAACGAGTTTCTTCTGAGTTGTGGGGTGAGATGAGACCAAGTGAGACTTCATGTGACCTCCGAGTGCTCTGCCATTACAGAAACTCTTGGAACAGAGTTTGCATTTGTGTTTGTTCTGCATTTTCTATAGAAGAAGAACAGAACAAAAAGCTTAAAAAGAAACCTAAGATTAATTTCTTTTGCTAAATCTCTCTCTCTCTCTGTCTCTGTCTGAATTTGCTTTGAGAGACTGTTAGAAGGAGAGAGAGAACCAGAGAAGTTAATAAGAGTAGGTAACAAGCATTCCTCTCTTTTCACAAACCCCCAAAATTAACAATTATGACTTTTTGGTCCTTACGATAACTACTACTAATGATACGTAAATATAACTTTTTTTTTTTGTTTTAGTAAGACAAAATTTTAAAGAAAAACATACCACCGAGTGAAGAAGTAGAATCTTGAATTAATCCAGAAATATCGGAATTTTTATAATTACTTGTTTGTATATATATGGCGCCTTGAATTATATGTTCTTGCTCCTTACAAAAAAAAACTGAATTATTATTTGTTAATGACAAATATATTAAAGGAGACTAACAAAAGCATAAAAGCTCTTTTTGCTACTTTAATTGACTAGGGGCTTCTAAAACTAAAAGCATAGAAGAGTTTTATGAAGCTTAACGAATTGTATGGGTGAATTATGTTGGTTGGGTTAGCTGAAGGATTTATAATGGCAAAATCGGTTGAAGCGTCGAGGTTGAAATGATAGAAACGGTTGTATTAGTTTCATTGATTTAATTGGGCGTTGAGGTTTAAATGCTGAAATGTCATTTTTAACGGTATACACATTTAAATAGCTTGATAGTAATGAGCTTTAATAGTTAGTATAATGAAAACGAAACAACTATCTAATCATCAGTTCATCACATATATAATTGTGAGTAGATTGGTAATCCTTTAACATACGATGGTCGACCCATAGGCCATACTTGAATGACTACACAATAATGATTGGGATGGTCCAAGTATGTTGAACCGTTCCACCTTAGGTTTTTATTAGGAACGTCCAAACTCATATTATGATGTGTTTCGTTTTTTGTATTCTTCGCTTTTTGAGAAACAAAATTTCACTCAACTCCGGGTTAAATTATTTTCTTACATCCATGTTATGTTATGAATGTAGAGCTTAAACTGTGTGAATTCTTAAAATGTATTCGTTTCGAACCACTAGACCACCGTAAAGCCAACTCTCTAATTTGATTAGTACCTGAGAGAAAAAAAGAAAAGACAAAAAAATGTGTTGATGTTTTTTTATTTAACATAATTGTAATGAGTTCGAGTACGATGGGTATTAGGTTTTTGAATTTTCGAACCGGGATTGGATTTTGTTTGTGATTGTATTTTCAACAATTTGACGTATATGCTATATATATCGTATTGAAATCTCTATGTAATATCGTATTGAAATCTCTATGTACTTTCGCTTTTTAAGTAATGGTTCATGACCAGGATATTATACAATTATTACCATCAGTTCGATGCTAGTTTGGTTGGTTTCTTTCTGTTTATTTAGTTTTTTTTAATAATGATGTTCATTTTTCTTGGTTATCTTTTTATATAATGGTTGAAAATTTCTTGGTTATCAGAAAATATTAATCATACTTGTTACTTAGAGGATAATTATTTGTCGTATTGGCAATAGCACATTTCTTGTTTTGTTCAATACAAAACATTAGGATATCAAAAACTAGTAAATAATAAATATGGCTATTAAAAACTGAAACCAATTCTTTGAACAGAGTGAAACATCATTTATTAAAAATGGAATTTGCAGACTCATACACCACAGATATACAGCATAGATGTGCAAGTAGTCAATAATGCATTAAATTGTTAGTGTACCCTATGCTAATCATGGTTTTATGAAAAAGGTGATCAAAGAATAAATATACTCCTATTTAACATTACCAAGAATATAAAAGGCAAACATTTGAATTTGAAATGGTGGAACTTTAACATATAGTTGAGTAGAGAAGAGGATTACACAATGGAATCTATAGTGTTAACTACTTAGCTTTGCTTCAATCTCAAATTTCACTATATCCATAACTCTTTAGACCCTATATATATGTGTATATATATATATGTTCCGTCTTTAATAATCATAATTAATTATAGGCTTGCTTTTTCCCACCTGTATGGGATCTTTTTTTATAGCCAACTACTGTAGTTTGGTAGCAGTAGCACACATGAACATATAGTCGTATTACTATCAAATATGGTATACATTATACTGTACAATTCTATTTATCTGTAAAGTAAAGTTGATTTTACTTCTTCGAACCCAAGCTTAGGTTTTTTACAAGAACATTAACAAACGAAAACTTTTTTAATCAAAGCAAGAGAGGCTTCTGAAGATCAAACTCTGCTCTAAGCACACTTTCTTCATCTTCTTTTTCTTCATCTCCTTCTCCATAATCCTCTTTCCCTTTAGACCACAGAACGAAATAGAGTCCTCCGAACATCAACGCCATTCCCGCAAAGCTGATTTCAAACAGAAAAAACACAAGAAAGACTTCTCTTTCTGTCCAAAAGACCATACTTTAAAGGAGAAAATCTGCAAAGCATACCTTCCGAGGTTGAAACTCTCTTCCATGGTGAAAGCAGAGACAACTACACAAACTACAGTAGCAATTGGACTAAAGAGAGACACAATGACTGGGCCTTTCCTCTTAATCACCCATGCATTGAAGCTTAACCCTCCTCCACTCACCAACCCTCCCTATAAAACAGATTCTTATTACTAACATTTTCAATACATTCAAATGTTGCATACCATATATGATTGTATATGATTGATGAGATATGTACCAGCATTGCGTATCCAACAAGGTGGCCGAGACCGATTGCTGATGCACTTCCTATTTCCATACTCCCATTAAGAATATACTGCAAGGCTATCGTTGTGATCCCTCCGACCAAAAATACCATTGAAAACATAGATAAAGGCGCCGGAAACTCGGCTAGTATGGATGCCTAGTTATCAATGTGAGTTCACAAGACAAGAACCTGATAAGCATCAAGTTTTAGTAATGTATAATAGCTCTAGAGCTAAGATGGGGTATAAGTTGAAACCTGGAGGACAACACTACTGGACAAGCCGCAGACAGCGAGGAGGAGATAGAGGCAACCTAAGATCTTGCTCTTGTCCAAAACGACGTCGTCCGGGACAATAGGCATAGTCTTGACCGCGCTTGATGAGGCAGTAGTACTGTGCATTAAGCTCATAACCAAAGCTCCCATCACACACAACACAGTCCCTCCTATCTTAACTCTACTGTACATACAGCTTAGGTTCACTTTCTCCATCCTTAAATATTCAGAACCCATTAAATTAAAGCACTAATCTTCAGTTACTTGAAAATATTAACTTAACAGAAAAGTAAAGGACTTACCCAGCAGCCCAAGCAATGACAAAAATGATAGCAGGACAGAGATTAGGCATAGCTGTGGCCATTGATGCAGAGGTATGTTTCATTCCTTTTAAGTATAACCACTGGAACAGAGACACTCTGTTTCAAACACAACTTCTCTCTTAATTAAACCACTTTTATGATTTTAATTCTTTTCCAAGAGTCAAGCATCTAACAATCAAAACATGCAGAGATTAAAAAGCATTTATACCCAGCAAGAGCAACCAAAACCAGTTTTGTCTTCAATTTGAAACTTAAACTTCTGGGCCAAAGGTTCCTGCAATTACCCACCACCAAAAAAAAACAAAAAAAAATACCGTCAACAAAAATCCAAAATCTTTATAGAAAAGAATAAAAATAAAGTTGGGAACCATGCTTAGTTGAAATAGAGAATTCAGATGTATATTTATATATATAAAAAAAAAGTAACCTTTCAAAGAGAAGAGCAAGAGGAGTGGTGATAAGAAATGCTGCGAAGGTGCAGAAGATAACAATAAGAAGCGGGTCGAGTCCAAGAGACAACATGTGACTCAGTAGCTCCGAGTTTCCGGCATATATCACCTGAGCTCCGACCAATCCTCCTATTAGTCCAACTTCTTCTAACGTCTCTTTCTTCATCATTTTTTTCACCACAAAAACACGAAGAAAATATAAAGAAAGCAAAAGTTAAACTAACGGCTAAATCAGTTGGAACCTATTTGAGAATCGAACACAACTTTTGAAGACACTTAAAATTCTTTGCCTGATATTTTTGTTGTTTTTGTTAAATGAACAAAATTGAAAAGAGAAGAGACGCTTAGTTTCTGATCTCTATGTGGTAATACGTATGCTTGAAGTTGAATCTTTCTCTCCATCTAACTTCTTCCTTTTAAAGACATGTGTCCATTACATTGCACTGGTCTCGCCATTATGGCTTTTTGGGGAAGCAGAATTTTAATTATTTTAAGACTAGACTGTAAGTATTATTTTTATACAAGAGCCCTCAAATTTTGGTCTAATGGGTTTTATATTTTTTGTCTGGTGTGTGAAATAAGACAAAATCATAATTCAAGAGTGCTTAGCTTAATTTGTTAATAACAATATTTTTTTGGGTGAGTTTGAATGTGACTTTGTGTTTTGTAAAAAACTATGTTATGTGGATTCATTCGTTTTATGATCAAAAGTTGATCAACAATATATATAATTACACACACACACACACTGAAAATAGCGAATTCTAAGCGAAATTGTAAAACAAGAAAAATTGTTTTACTTAAAGACGATAGGTCAATATTCAATAGTATAATTTTCATTTTTTCATTAAAATCGTAAAATAGTGAAATGGTTGTATTTTACAATTTACTCAAATTTTAGTGAAAATTTAGAAATGGGAAAGGAAAAATAAACCGAAAAGAAAGGAGAAAGAAAAAGAAGACAGATGCAATAAACTCCGTCAGATACGGGGACCTCGTAAGAGATCAAACAAATTAATTTGCGTTCTTTGTTTGTATTGCTGTTTTTGGATAAACAAAACGACAGCGTTTACCACTTACACTCTTTTCGTTTTATGTCAACATCTGTTCACTTTTACTCATCTTCTTTTCCCTAGCATGCAACTTTTAGGTTATAAATTAATGTATTTTCTTATTAATGTTTTGTGACATAACAATCTAGATGTTAAAAAAACACACCAGAAAATTTATTATAAGTCTACAATGAATTAGTAAAATTATTATTATAAAAGGAAATGATTTGTCTACTAGTTAAAAAAATATGTAAAGGAGAAGTTGAAAAGAGGTGTTGAGTGTAAAAGATGGTGGTGAAGCGTAAGAGAAGAATAAAAGAGGAGTGTAAGTAAGAACGCAAAGAAGAAAGTGGGGGGAGGCTTACACGTCACCAACCTCATTCTCTTTTCCAATGACTTGTGAGTCGTGTCACCGTCTCTCTTTTGTCGGTCCCTCTCTTTTTTTCTCCATAAAAAAATATTCAAAATCAAATGCTGTTAGTTAAA